>CM046294.1:47628523-48935367 GCA_025267735.1 Mactra quadrangularis
TTACCCATACATAGGAATTCAAAGATAAAATCCGAGGATTCCAACTGTAAGGACCTACTTACCAATTGGATTGCTTCAGATTTTATCAGGGAAAGATAACTGACTAAAGTCCCTAATTGTTTAATGATTTACGTAATTTTGATATCTTATCTAAAAAGACATTCACACACATCAAAATGAAGGTAAATAAGGTAGTGTGTGTTAGTTTGTGGTAGTATTTGGTAGTGTGTGCTAACTCGTGAATTCTGGTCTAGGCAGTTGATACTGCAAATATTACAACTGTAAATATTCTAAACCTAAAATATGCAATTCAGTTGCCAAATTTTCTATTCTTCACATGAATTTAAGCATTATGTAATATTATAAGACTAATGTCTATGATAGTAACCAAACCGATACAATTTGATGTGTTATTCTTTAAAATGCTGTCCATGTAAAAACTTAGTAACGTACATTTCCGGAAAATTCGATTTCTAAAACCCAGACTTTTTATGAGCTTGAAGGTCAATTAAAAATCAAAAGTTGTTGGGAAATATATTTGGTTTATGACTATAAGGTTTAAGTTTCTAAATAAACTTAACAAAGTTGAACTAAATGCTTTGTTTATTTCTACGCATGTTTAAAGAAACAGCTTATTGATCGGCGACAGTAACGAACATGTCAAAAATCAACTTTATTCATTAAAATTTTCGCAAATTTGATGAGATAATACTTTTTTTAAAGCCCTCAGTTGAAGGATTACTGCTGTAGCATATTTTAGGTTGATAATCCAAACTTTATACCGTAAGGGACAGAGAGAATAGACCGGCGACACCATTTGCACCCGCTTATTGAAAATGAATGTTTAACGCCTTAGCAACACATTATAGGTTATATCACGGCGGTCAGTCCATCTACTCACTGTTCCTGGAAAGGCTTAATCTCTAAATTTAGCTGTTAACCAAATACTGAGCGCATACTTTCGCCAGTGACTGACTACTGCCCTACATGATTTAGAATCAGTGGTTGGAGGGAGAATGGCCGTAGAAATTATTTCATGACTACGCTCCACGAAAGTATGCCCCGCCCTGGAATCGAACTCACGACCCCTCGATCAGTAGACTTGTGCGCTACCGTCTGAGCTAGCCGGGTGGCTTTTACTTGCGATATAAAATGAATTCTGTTACATGTTATGTTGCTAATCATGATATTTACCCAAGTCTCACGTACAATGATGCCTAATCATGATATTCTCTCAAGTCTTGCTCTAAATAACATATTTATATCAATACTAGCGGGGAGTTTAAACCGGTAATGGTCTGGATACGGAATGTACCGGGTTTTAGCCAATTTTCAACGAACGTATGGTACGCCGTCATTGTATTTCACCAAGATCCTATAAATATCAATTATTATTTATATTAATTTACAAATTTAGACCTACACTTACGACTTTTATTTAAAACAGTTACACTGTAGCTGCAGTTAGAATTTAATCAAATCAAGGGATTTCATCTCCACCTAAAAATAGATATTTCTTACGTATAGAGCTATAGGCCGGCCCCCTATGTTTCAGGCAAGAATTATAAAATCCCTGGTTTTAGACCACATTTTTAATGCTCTTCTATAGTTTACAGGACAATTTGCCACGTTCTTTGGTTTATCAGTTCCGGATTCTACAGGAAGCATAGGGTTGGCACGTTTGTAACTTACCATCATCGTAGGTAATCGCCTCACTCTTCAAATAATTTATGAGTTTTATTGCGATGACAAGATAGACATCTGCAAGCCAAGTACAGTACATATTGACGATCCTTCTGTATGCCTATAATCGGTTGCCCGGGTTATACTGGTAAATATAACAATAAATAAGAATGGAACATATCTCGACATTACATATCTATAAAAATACATGATCTAAATAATAAAAAGGTTAATTTTATGACGCAATAAAATAATGGCGTCAAATTTCATTAATTTTTAGAACTAGTACTCCAAAGAGAACTACATTCAGTCTGAGTCAGATTGATAGAAGAACCCGGGTCGATAGCGCAGTTGGTAGCGCGCCGGGATTTGGATACTCGTGCCCGAGGGGGTGCGTGTTCGAATCCCACCCGGGGAGGTTATACCCTTCCATGAAAATTTGACAATAATGTCGATTTTCCTCCATTGATTAGATAATATGGAGAAGTTTCCGGCCTTGTGGAAGGGTAAGTGAGTACTGGTTATAGACAATGGTCCAGGAAAGCTAAGTTAGGTGCGCTGGACGCCGTGAAATGACCTAAATTTTGTTGATACGGCGTTAACTCCAATAAATAGAAATAAATACAGGATGATAGAAAAAGACTTTGGAATGCAAGTCCTCAAAACAAATGTTCCAAATGCAACAATATTATTAAAGAAGATGAGTGCACTGAATGCAATAGCTACAACCTACACTTGTGTAGACTATACATGTACAGTTCTGTCAAGATCAGCCTTCTTACTTCTAAAAAGTGAAGAATTAGAGGACTACAAATGGTATTGTATACGTTGTAAAACAACAATACCAACACTTTTAGAAAATAATTATAATATCAAAGAATTAGCACTTAACAAGACCAGTGCCTAACGGACCTACATATAGAAGAAAGACTTAACAACTTAGATATAAATACCCATAAATTAAATAATGAAAAAATCGAAGAAGTTGGATCAGCCTGGCACAACATGGATGGGTATAAATTTGAATTCAAACACGTAGACAGACAAAACGAATCATTAAGTATACATTTTGTATACCACATAATGGCAGAGAAGTTATATAGTGTAATATAGCCACTGAATTTATCGTACCAAAAACTACTGAAAGTGTTATTCAAAATTAGGTCGGATACTTAACTCGTGGACCATTATATCATTGAACATACTAATATTTTGTAGGGGTGTAACGGTTAACCGATATACCGGTTAATATTGCAATACGACTTCTGACGGTTTTTAACCGGTTCGTTTTTCTCTGAACCGGTTTTTCTAGTTATGTTCCATACTGATTGTTTTTATCAGAGTCTGAAATTTAAATGTTTGAATAAATGGTAAAAAAGTTTTACCGTATTGTTACACCCCTAATATTTTGAGACTGATGTAACAATTTTGTAACAAAATTAAGACAAAAACAAATTTGTAAAGTAAATATGAAGTAAATACATTGTCTGTATATGTCACCATTCACAACAAGGCAAATTTGGAGAGTGAATAAAAATGATTTCATAGACCTGACGTCTTAATATGACATTCCATTGCGCCGCGTTTTCATACATAGTGTCTTACAAATTGAAGCAAAACATTAACATGTAGTTTTTAATTAACCGTCTAAAAAATTAGCGTACTTACAACACATGTATTTTATGGCAGTTAAAAGTTGGAGCTAAAGTTGTGCGCACTTTTTTCGCAACAAACAGAGTCCACGATTTACTGGGACACTCCTCGTATACCAACTAGATACAGACAAAATCAAACACCATCTATCCTGGATCTTATATTCACTAATGAAGAACATATGATTGATGAAATTATGGGCACGTTCCGCAAGGCGATCGCTAGCTGTCGCTTTTTGAAAGCGATTTTTTGTAGCATAAGAGGTCTACGGAACGGTTTGCTTCAAGCTAGCAAAAACAAAATGGCGACTTCCTCAAACAAATAGTTCAAAATTGTAACAAATGAAAAATATTTAAATCAATTTTCCCCATGAATATTCTTTTTAACCACTTTGACGAAATATATGCATTAAATGAAATATATATCAGTATTCTTGAAAAAGAAACACGTTCCCACAGGGGGCAGCCATCTTGAAATAAGCAGAAGTGTTCCGAATGATACGGCTAGCAAGAAAAAAACTTGCTACGTTTCGCTAGCTAGCGATTCAATTTGCTCGATCGTAGCAAACCGTTCCGTAGGAAATCGCTACAAAGCGCTAGCTAGCGATCGCTTTGCGGAACGTGCCCTGTATACATGCCAAGTCTATGTAAAAGTCTTAAAATTAAAACTTTACTGTTCAATTTTTGATATAGTTCTATTACATTAACCTGTCACAACTTAAATAATTACACGGTCATTGAATTTATTATTTTTAACCCCTTTTCGAACTTATTTCCCCGATATTCAAAATCGTCGCATGTATAGTTAGATTATCAATAATTAATATGGATTTGGTGGCTCAATGGTTAAAAAGAGGTTAAATAATAACACATTCAGTGACCGTGTAATTATTCAAGTAGTGACAGGTTAATGTAATAGAACTATATGTATATCTTGAAATTATAGCAAATTAATATATGTATTCACCAAATGCGAAATTTGTTCATTTTGTTCTTGAATAAATCTGCTATTTATACTCGGGTTAAAAAATATGAATTTCCCGTGCCTAGATTTTTTTTATCTGTATACTAGACGTATAAACTAGATGACAGAAGTGGTTTTGTTTGTGTTGCAATTAGTTCTAGGTTAGAGCCATTTTGACCGTAGATTGACTGGCCTAATAGTTGAATACTGAGTACAATAACCGAACCGTATTAAATCTTATAATTCCCATATTTATATTTACATTGTACGCTACTTTAAATAAAATGTTACACCCGGGATTTTAAGGTATTTGTTTTTGGTTGCTATGGTAGCCAAATAGTTTGTTTTCATCTATACCGCAAAATCGTTGCTAAGTGCTGTCTTGTCTTTGGAGTGCTTACCCGAGAACTAGATTCTAAGGGCAAAATGACACAAATATTTCAAAGTTTCATAAATTATTTAGTTGAGAGCTTTCATGCCTTTCGAACTCAGTATTTTAGAAAAATATTTTAACTTTTCTTTCTATACGTCTATATAGACCTTGAGGATATGCTGTAGATACAATGATACACCTGACACCATGTCATGTTTTTATGGTATAGGTAAATGTATAATAGATAACAACTACTATATAGAACTTAAAACTGATGAGGGTTATATCGAGTGTTACTATGTATACATGCGAATGGTTAGTTAATTAAGATGTAGGGGTTGTTTCCCCTTAGACATATAATACCGTACGCTCTAAGTCTTTCAATTTTTAAGAATTATATTTTTTGACACTTTTCCTGCTTCAACTTTATCTAAAACTTGTGACCCCTGGGACAAGGCCTATTTTAGCCGAGGGGCCTGATTTAAAAAATCTTTGTAGAGGATCGTCGGATGATGACATATGCCCAATATGAGAACTTTAGGCCTTGTAGTTTTTGAGATTTTTTAGAAAATTCGTTAATACTGTTGATACTTTATGCCAAATTTGGTACAATATTCTCTATGGTTGTGGACAATACAGATTTTTAGAAATTGTTGACGTACTTAGAACGACGGACAGAAATAAGGGTTCCTTATCAGACCACACTATATATTCATGCTTTGTTAACATAATTGTCGCAAAAGATCCAAATCATTTTTAGCATAACATTTATTGTTCTTACGATATCTTGCTAACTTGTGTGAGATAACACAGTGTTTGGCACTGAGCAAGAACTCCTCAGCACAGAAAATATAGAAGTTTGTCTTATATAGTGTTCATGCAGCTAATAGGGCCCAGAATCATGTGCTCATACCCATTTGTCTAAATATGGCAATAAGGCGTACATAGCGTATGCTTTCATACTCATTAACCAGTTATCATGTGGTACGATAAGTTGTGTCAGATAGCCAGTTATTATAGTGACCTCCTGCTCAGACTAATTAGGGGCTTAGTCAGTTATTTCCCCATGTATACTCTTTAAATAGGTATGTCCAATTTAATTAGTTGGATTACTCGGATTTTAGCCTTACTTTTAAATGTTAATTTGCCAAAATTAATCTTAAATAACTTTTTGTAAATCATTTAATTTGTTTGAAACTCAAGCTAAGTTTTTTAGAGTAAAGAACTATCTAATTTTCACCACTTCTGTTTATATCTTCATAAACAAACAAAAATAGATGAAATGGGTTTTTTTTGTATTGTGTAATCCTAACATAGGACTTCAATGATAAAATCCGAGGATTCCAACTGTAAGGACTTACTTACCAATAGGATTGCTTCAGATTTTATCAGGGAAAGATAACTGACAAATGTCCCCGCTTATTTGAATCATATACGATATTTTGTTACACCAAATGAGCAGTGATTATATTGTCACGGTTTTCTTTTGAAGATGGTGTGCAAGACTCTTCTTAGGTGGTGCAACCTTCATGGATTTTGCTATGCCATGATATATGTTCTAGAGCATCGATTTCCTAGTTCTCCCCAATCTAAAGGATTTTAAAGTGATGCTTCAAGCTAGACACTCATCAATGCAAACATTTGTAAAGGTCACAGAAGTATCTTTTTCACAAGAAGAGTACTGCAAAATGTTACAAGCTGTCATGATAATAGCATTACATAAGACAAACTGTGCATAGGCGGATCCAGGATTTCTGGTTAGAGGGGGCGGTAAATTCTAGTTAGAGGGGGCGTAAAACGAATAAGCAGATGAGGTTCCAAGGAGCCATAAGGGCCTTGAATGGTCCAGGGCAAAACCCTGACCAGAGGACCAGGTGACCGGCGGCCCCGGAAATTCCTTCGTTTTGGTTATTTCTAAGGGATTTAGGCAGATTTTCAGAGCCTCAACTAGAGCTATCCTTTTCTAGAGTATAAGATATAAAGCATCTAGATAATTATTTCATGTAATTTTCTAAAAGCCGCTGAATCATGTTAGCCATTAATTTTTTACAATAATGAAAGGAATTGTTTTATTATGTGTGCCATGTTGCACGCGTAGCGTGCGAAAGTTTTTTGGCATGTATACATGTATATATATATTTCTTATAAATATCATATTTCATGATAGAAAAAAACTTTGCTTGGGCAATTTTAGGGGGGGGGGGTGTATGCCGGGTCCGCTCTCGCCTGGATCCGCCTATGCTGTATTCTTGATCTCCATTGATCTATACTTGTTCATTAAAGTACTCTGAAAGAAATAATGATTAAAGTTAAAGCCAAATAAATGTCAAAGACATCCTCTGTACCATCTTTGACTTAGCAAATATATACTCTTACCGAGACTTGAACTCAGAACTCCTCATGACTTAAGATAAATCTCAAGTATAAGGTGTTTTACATTAAACTAAAAGAGTGTCATATTGCTAGTCTTTGGTGTTTCAGGAAAAACTAAGTACATGTATCCAATATTATTTTGATTGGCTATTATTTTTATCTATTTATAATTATCTTTTCATGATTATAAAAATAGACATTGTGGTTCACTCCTTGTTCATCCAGACTTGTGACTGGCTTACATGATGCTGGTATTTCACTTAAGAATTAGTACATCATGTAAGGTCAAGTTACCCACGTTAAGCAGTAGTCGATGCAACCCCGGGTGGGTGATTACGAACCCTGCACGGCTCGTAATCTTGAGCTGCACCGTTTGGCATGCCGTTTACCATAAATTTAAGTAAAATGATTTATCACCTAACCGTAAAGATGTAATGAATTAAAGTTGGCATGCCGTTTACCATGAATTTAAATAAAATGATTTATCACCTAACTGTAAGGATGTAACGAATTAAAGTTTTCTAACTGTTAAAATAGGAAAATGTAATTCATAAAAACTGTTACTTAACTTGTAATTACAATGTAATTAAAGTTTAAAATTCTAAATATTTACTATGAAAATTGAAAACCTAACTATAGTGAAAGAAGTTCAAAGTAATAGAATTAAAAACTAATTATCATTAAAAATTCGTAAACAAATAAGTTAAGCAATTTCAGCTAATTATGTTAGAAAAAAATAGTCTCATGATAGAAAACTTACTCTTACTTTAGCAAAAACAAACTAAAATAAAAATACATTTCATGATAACAAACCAAATAAATCTACAGCAATATAAACATCAAACATATTAGAGCAGTTCAGTGTCATCCATTATAACCTTTACATTTCAGTAATTGTCTTAAATATTTTACCAATACTTGTGATTAAAAAGACTGCTTAAGACATAAATACATTCCCCTTTCTATTGTTGCAATACCGGTAAGTAATAACTATCATAAAGATTCCCAAATAAAATATGAACAAGAATTTATTTGTTAAAATGAAAAGCCCAGCTTTTTGTGTAAATGTCTGGATGACACTGTATAAATGGCCTCCCTACACTCCTTTTAGCCAGTCGGAACTCCTCAGCCATTCACAACGAATAATTAATTCACTAAATGAATGGTAGGGGTGATCCGAATGCCTGATAGCCATACCATCACACCTTCTACTTTAACTTACAACATTTGTGTCTTTGTAATTAACATTTTTATTGTAAAAATTAAGAGGAACCAACAAAAATTAACCGATCAAAAAGTATGTTCACTAAACCTATTCATAAAATATATCATAGTTAAAATAGAAAAATGTAAAGAAATTGTGAGAAAATTTTTGTCACATGATTTTCAAAAAATAAAGGTTTAAATTTCTGAATATTTACCATGAACAAATGCAAACTTCATAGAAAAACTGAACTTAAATGAAAGAAATTCAAAGTAAAACAAATCTAACAAAACACATACACTAAAACTTAACCGCACAGATCTTAATGTTTTAAAAACATCCAGCAGTTATAATAATTTAATTTAAATGGCATTGCATGAATACTTTTCACATGACTTATAAAAAGGTGTAAATTAATAACTAGAATGCAAATTTATTTTAAAAAAAACAACTTAACTTAACAATAAAAATTCAGACCAAATGAACTTTGGAAGCTTTTTATGATGCAATTTTACAAAAATATCCTATACCTTAAGAAAAGTAAACAAAAGAAAAACAAAATCATATAATACATGAGAACATAAACAATGATGTTCAGTCCCATCTATCATAACCTTTACACTTCAGTAACTGTCTTAATTGTCACCAATTCATACGATATTTAAAATCTATTACTTAAGAAATATCCTCTTTCAAATGCTACAATAAATTATAACTATCCTAATGATTGTATAAAACACAGCTGGAATTAAATTTAATGAATAAATGGAAACCAGCTATTTTAGAGAAAAGATTTAGAACTGTATATATGGCCTCCCTTCCAACCTTCCAGCGATTCGGAACTCCTCGGCCAATCACTACAAATAGAAATTATTCATTTAGTGAATAGTTGAAGTGTTCCGAATGGCTTATAGCCATACCATCACACCTAATTTAATTATCAACATATTGAACATTTTTATCTATATATAACATTTTTATTGAGAAATTTAGCGTGGAAAACAGAAATTATTAATCAGAAAATAAGTACTCTAAAACTTAAGCATAAAAATCTTAATGTATTAAATATATCTAACAGTTAAAATAATTGAATTGAAATGGCATTGCAAGAATATTTTGTCACATGATTTATAAAAAAGGTGTAAATATTAACTGAGGTGCAATTTTATTAAAAAAAATTAAATGAAATAAATTCAGAGCAAATGAATAAAGAAAAAACTTTACCATGAAATTTTACGAAAATGACCTATACCTTAAGGAAACTTAATATCATGAAATTTTATGACAATATCCTATTTCTTATAATTACTTAAGTAAAAATACAATGCACTCTAATGGTAATTAACACAAGCCTAACAAAAAAACAAAAACAGAAAGTCATGAAAGAATCAAAATATTTGTCAAGTTGGAAATTAGATCTTCTTTATTTCTACTCATGAGATCAGAAAACCATATGGTTTCCTGAACTCATTTGGTAAAATAAAAGTCAATCTTATACTAACATTGATATTCTCAAACATAAACACACATGACACTAATGTCTGATAGTCTTCAACAAGAACACACTTAGCACCAATGTCTGATAGTCTTAAAGATAAACACACTTAGCACCAATGTCTGATAGTCCTAAAGATAAACACACTTAGCACCAATGTCTGATAGTCCTAAAGATAAACACACTTAGCACCAATGTCTGATAGTCCTAAAGATAAACACACTTAGCACCAATGTCTGATAGTCCTAAAGATAAACACACATCACACTAATGTCTGATAGTCTAAAAGATAAACACACATGGCACAAGCTTCTTTCTGATAGTCTTAAAATGGACGCACCAAATGGCATGTATAAAAAGGAAATGCAGTAATTCAGTTTTGCTTAAACATATAACAATATATAATCATTATCCCATAAAAATGAGTGCAGTCTACTCTTCTAGCCTAAATTCTAACAGCAAACATAAAGAAACTCATACCAATAGAACACAGAAAAATGGACATGAATTGAATTTATGCATTCTAAGTCAAAACTAGCAGATAGTAAATTGCCCATACATGTTGAAAAGAAATTTGCTTGGTAGAATCTAGACCTGGAAGGAAGTCCCTCATGATTAAGTCCTAATACAAACGTTTTAATAAAGAAACGTTTTGACAAGAGAGATCGGTCATCACAAGTTGGAATGTCTTAATATGAACAGGACCCTTGTCTATACAAAGATATACCCAACTAGGATGATCAAGACGTAAGTATTAAGTTTTCTTCAGTCAGGCCAAGTATCACCTCACTAGACAAAAATAAATATGCCAAAAAACCCTAATTCTATAAATACAATTTTAAACTCAAAATCAAAGTTAGTCAAAAATGCCAAGCAAGTAAAACGTTTCAAAAATCATCAGTGTAAATCTTCTGTGTTAAAACAGAGCTAAAGTACTACATTTCCTTCTCATACATGTTAACAAAAACAAAATTAAAGTGTACTACTTAAGAACAATGAATTCAACAACATAAATCTAGTTCACTATCTATGTCAGAACCCCAGGGGTGTCAAAATTCCGAGAATGAGTTACACTTCCATATATGTAGATGTTGCAAGGTGGAAAATGCCAGCAACTCTCTAAACTAGATTTCATTATCATCCATCTACAGTTATTGATGAGGCTTTTCTGCAAAGTATACAAAAATTCAAACTTAAGTTCTCTTCCAAAAAATTGGAAATATCACTGAAATATGATTTGCTAGCTAGACAAGATTGAGTATCTTAAGCCAAATGATAACATTCAACCCAAGTTAACAATGCAAATACTTAATATATCACTGCTAGGCTGTAGGATTGCATTGAAGTTTTATATATGAAAGAGAAATTATACAAAAATGAAATCGATTCATCAGTTATGCATTCAGAAAGCTTAAATACATCCATGTAGTCAAAATAAACAATCCAACAAAACAGGGTTGGATCACAAACACAAGTCCCAACATCACATTTCTACAGAAATGGATTGACAGTTTCACATTAATCACTTGCCAATTTACTTAGATAGTTGAACAAAGGCGCCTTTTGTTCTCTCATCCAAATATCTTGGCGCATGAAAAAAGCTAACTGGTTGTGATCTTTGCAAGTGAGCCATTCCCTCTTCAAAGCAAAGATTTTTTCAATCTATTAAACATGGGTGCTGACAACTTCAAAGAGGCACACCTTAAATTCAATGTAGTTTTACTATTGCTGCACATGATGAAAGATTATCAAAGTTGTGTCCTAACACTCATTAAAGAAAATAAATTATCAGTTGAAAATAAGTTCTAATTAAAATTAAATGGTCTAATAGCAACACAAACAATACTCCCCTTTATAAAGAGTAGCTCTTTACGTACTTAATGATGAATTCAATACCATAGATCAAACATTCCAACAAACACACCAATTTACAAAACAATTTCTATTCATAACCAATCGTGGATAATATCTCCTTACCACGTTTGTAACATCATAGCCTATGTACACACTATTGAGAAACAATGCATAAAATACAAAGGTGAATACAATACAGCAACATCATAACACAGGCTATAGCAGGGGCATCTACAGCAACATCACCTTATGGACTGTAGCAGGGGCATCTACAGCAACATCACCTTATGGACTGTAGCAGGGGCATCTACAGCAACATCACCTCATGCACTGTAGCAGGGGCATCTACAGCAACATCACCTCATAAACTGTAGCAGGGGCATCTACAGCAACATCACCTCATGAGCTGTAGCAGGGGCATCTACAGCAACATCACCTCATGCACTGTAGCAGGGGCATCCACAGCAACATCACCTCATGCGCTGTAGCAGGGGCATCTACAGCAACATCGCCTCATGCACTGTAGCAGGGGCATCTACATCAACATGGCCTCATGCACTGTAGCAGGGGCATCTACAGTAACATCTCAATATTGGCTGTAGCAGGGGCATCTACAGCAACATCACCTCATGCACTGTAGCAGGGGCATCTACAGCAACATCGCCTCATGCACTGTAGCAGGGGCATCTACAGTAACATTGCCTCATGCACTGTAGCAGGGGCATCTACAGCAACATCGCCTCATGCACTGTAGCAGGGGCATCTACAGTAACATTATTTCATGCACTGTAGCAGGGGCATCTACAGCAACATCGTCTCATGCACTGTAGCAGGGGCATCTACAGCAACATCGCCTCATGCACTGTAGCAGGGGCATCTACAGCAACATCACTTCATGCACTGTAGCAGGGGCATCTACAGCAACATCACTTCATGCACTGTAGCAGGGGCATCTACAGCAACATCGCCTCATGCACTGTAGCAGGGGCATCTACAGCAACATCACCTCATGCACTGTAGCAGGGGCATCTACAGTAACATCACTTCATGCACTGTAGCAGGGGCATCTACAATAACATCACTTCATGCACTGTAGCAGGGGCATCTACAGCAACATCACCTCATGCACTGTAGCAGGGGCATCTACAGCAACATCACCTCATGCACTGTAGCAGGGGCATCTACAGCTACATTACCACACCGGCTGTAGCAGGGGCATCTACAGCAACATCATGGCCCTGGCTGCAACAAAGGCTCAAGCTTAAGTCTCAACATCACAATTCTACAGAAAAGGATTGACAGTTTCACATTGATCACAAGCCAATTCACTTAGATAGTTGAACAAAGGACCCATTTGCTCTCTGATCCAAACAACTTGGCAGATGATAAAATGCTAACTGGTTGAGACTTTTGCGATTGAACCTCACTAGTTGTAGCAGGGGCATCAACATCAACGTTACATCTCAGGCTGTAGTAGGGGCATTTACAGCAACACCACATCATGGGCTGTAGCAGGGGCATCTACAGAAACTTCACCTCATGCACTGTAGCAGGGGCATCTACAGTAACATCCCCATACTGGCTGTAGCAGGGGCTTCTACAACAACATCACCTCATGCACTGTAGCAGGGGCATCTACAGCAACATCACTTCATGCACTGTAGCAGGGGCATCTACAGCAACATCGCCTCATGCACTGTAGCAGGGGCATCTACAGCAACATCATTTCATGCACTATAGCAGGGGCATCTACAGCAACATCACTTCATGCACTGTAGCAGGGGCATCTACAGCAACATCACTTCATGCACTGTAGCAGGGGCATCTACAGCAACATCGCGTCATGCACTGTAGCAGGGGCATCTACAGCAACATCACTTCATGCACTGTAGCAGGGGCATCTACAGTAACATCTCAATACTGGCTGTAGCAGGGGCATCTACAGCAACATCACCTCATGCACTGTAGCAGGGGCATCTACAGCAACATGGCCTCATGCACTATAGCATGGGCATGTACAGCAACATGGCCTCATGCACTGTAGCAGGGGCATCTACAGTAACATCGCCTCATGCACTGTAGCAGGGGCATCTACAGCAACATCGCCTCATGCACTGTAGCAGGGGCATCTACATTAACATTATTTCATGCACTGTAGCAGGGGCATCTACAGCAACATCACTTCATGCGCTGTAGCAGGGGCATCTACAGCAACATCACTTCATGCACTGTAGCAGGGGCATCTACAGCAACATCATTTCATGCACTATTGCAGGGGCATCTACAGCAACATCACCTCCATGGCTGTAGCAGGGGCACCTACAGCAACATCACCTCATGCACTGTAGCAGGGGCATCTACAGTAACATCGCCTCATGCACTGTAGCAGGGGCATCTACAGCAACATCACCTCATGCGCTGTAGTAGGGGCATCTACAGCAACATCACCTAATGCGCTGTAGCAGGGGCATCTACAGCAACATCACCTAATGCGCTGTAGCAGGGGCATCTACAGCAACATCACCTCATGCACTGTAGCAGGGGCATCTACAGCAACATCACCTCATGCAGTGTAGCAGGGGCATCTACAGCAACATCACCTCATGCACTGTAGCAGGGGCATCTACAGCAACATCACCTCATGCAGTGTAGCAGAGGCATCTACAGCAACATCACCTCATGCAGTGTAGCAGGGTCATCTACAGCAACATCGCCTCATGCACTGTAGCAGGGGCATCTACAGCAACATCATTTCATGCACGTTAGCAGGGGCATCTACAGCAACATCACTTCATGCACTGTAGCAGGGGCATCTACAGCAACATCACCTCATGCATTGTAGCAGGGGCATCTACAGTAACTTCACCTCATGCACTGAAGCAGGGGCATCTACAGTAACTTCACCTCATGCACTGTAGCAGGGGCATCTACATTAACATCGCATCATGCACTGTAGCAGGGGCATCTACAGTAACATCGCCTCATGCACTGTAGCAGGGGCATCTACAGCAACATCATATCATGCACTGTAGCAGGGGCATCTACAGCAACATCACTTCACGCACTGTAGCAGGGGCATCTACAGTAACATCTCAATACTGGCTGTAGCAGGGGCATCTACAGCAACATCACCTCATGTGCTGTAGCAGGGGCGTCTACAGTAACATCTCAATACTGGCTGTAGCAGGGGCGTCTACAGTAACATCTCAATACTGGCTGTAGCAGGGGCATCTACAGCAACATCACCTCATGCGCTGTAGCAGGGGCATCTACAGCAACATCACCTCATGCGCTGTAGCAGGGGCATCTACAGAGACATCACCTCATGCACTGTAGCAGGGGCATCTACAGCAACATCACCTCATGCACTGGAGCAGGGGCATCTACAGTAACATCACTTCATGCACTGTAGCAGGGGCATCTACAGCAACATCACCTCATGCACTGTAGCATGGGTATCTACAGCAACATGGCCTCATGCACTGTAGCAGGGGCATCTACAGCAACATGGCCTCATGCACTGTAGCAGGGGCATCTACAGTAACATCGCCTCATGCACTGTAGCAGGGGCATCTACAGCAACATCGCCTCATGCACTGTAGCAGGGGCATCTACTGCAACATCACCTCATGCACTGTAGCAGGAGCATCTACAGTAACATCACTTCATGCACTGTAGCAGGGGCATCTACAGTAACATCACTTCATGCACTGTAGCAGGGGCATCTACAGCAACATCACCTCATGCACTGTAGCAGGGGCATCTACAGCAACATCACCGCATGCACTGTAGCAGGGGCATCTACAGCTACATTACCACACCGGCTGTAGCAGGGGCATCTACAGCAACATCACGGCCCTGGCTGCAACAAAGGCTCAAGCTTAAGTCTCAACATCACAATTCTACAGAAAGGGATTGACAGTTTCACATTGATCACAAGCCAATTCACTTAGATAGTTGAACAAATGACCCATTTGCTCTCTGATCCAAACAACTTGGCAGATGATAAAATGCAAACTGGTTGAGACTTTTGCGATTGAACCTCACTAGTTGTAGCAGGGGCATCAACATCAACGTTACATCTCAGGCTGTAGTAGGGGCATTTACAGCAACACCACATCATGGGCTGTAGCAGGGGCATCTACAGAAACTTCACCTCATGCACTGTAGCAGGGGCATCTACAGTAACATCCCCATACTGGCTGTAGCAGGGGCTTCTACAACAACATCACCTCATGCACTGTAGCAGGGGCATCTACAGCAACATCACTTCATGCACTGTAGCAGGGGCATCTACAGCAACATCGCCTCATGCACTGTAGCAGGGGTATCTACAGCAACATCATTTCATGCACTATAGCAGGGGCATCTACAGCAACATCACTTCATGCACTGTAGCAGGGGCATCTACAGCAACATCACTTCATGCACTGTAGCAGGGGCATCTACAGCAACATCGCGTCATGCACTGTAGCAGGGGCATCTACAGCAACATCACTTCGAGCACTGTAGCAGGGGCATCTACAGCAACATGGCCTCATGCACTGTAGCATGGGCATGTACAGCAATATGGCCTCATGCACTGTAGCAGGGGCATCTACAGCAACATCACCTCATGCACTGTAGCAGGGGCATCTACAGCAACATGGCCTCATGCACTGTAGCATGGGCATGTACAGCAATATGGCCTCATGCACTGTAGCAGGGGCATCTACAGTAACATCGCCTCATGCACTGTAGCAGGGGCATCTACATTAACATTATTTCATGCACTGTAGCAGGGGCATCTACATTAACATTATTTCATGCACTGTAGCAGGGGCATCTACAGCAACATCACTTCATGCGCTGTAGCAGGGGCATCTACAGCAACATGGCCTCATGCACTGTAGCAGGGGCATCTACAGCAACATGGCATCATGCACTGTAGCAGGGGCATCTACAGTAACATCGCCTCATGCACTGTAGCAGGGGCATCTACAGTAACATCACCTCATGCGCTGTAGTAGGGGCATCTACAGCAACATCACCTAATGCGCTGTAGCAGGGGCATCTACAGCAACATCACCTCATGCACTGTAGCAGGGGCATCTACAGCAACATCACCTCATGCAGTGTAGCAGGGGCATCTACAGCAACATCACCTCATGCGCTGTAGCAGGGGCATCTACAGCAACATCACCTCATGCAGTGTAGCAGGGGCATCTACAGCAACATCACCTCATGCAGTGTAGCAGGGTCATCTACAGCAACATCGCCTCATGCACTGTAGCAGGGGCATCTACAGCAACATCATTTCATGCACTGTAGCAGGGGCATCTACAGCAACATCACTTCATGCACTGTAGCAGGGGCATCTACAGCAACATCACCTCATGCATTGTAGCAGGGGCATCTACAGTAATTTCACCTCATGCACTGAAGCAGGGGCATCTACAGTAACTTCACCTCATGCACTGTAGCAGGGGCATCTACAGCAACATCGCCTCATGCACTGTAGCAGGGGCATCTACAGTAACATCGCCTCATGCACTGTAGCAGGGGCATCTACAGCAACATCATTTCATGCACTGTAGCAGGGGCATCTACAGCAACATCACTTCATGCACTGTAGCAGGGGCATCTACAGTAACATCTCAATACTGGCTGTAGCAGGGGCATCTACAGCAACATCACCTCATGTGCTGTAGCAGGGGCGTCTACAGTAACATCTCAATACTGGCTGTAGCAGGGGCATCTACAGTAACATCTCAATACTGGCTGTAGCAGGGGCATCTACAGCAACATCACCTCATGCGCTGTAGCAGGGGCATCTACAGCAACATCACCTCATGCGCTGTAGCAGGGGCATCTACAGAGACATCACCTCATGCACTGTAGCAGGGGCATCTACAGCAACATCACCTCATGCACTGGAGCAGGGGCATCTACAGTAACATCACTTCATGCACTGTAGCAGGGGCATCTACAGCAACATCACCTCATGCACTGTAGCATGGGTATCTACAGCAACATGGCCTCATGCACTGTAGCAGGGGCATCTACAGCAACATGGCCTAATGCACTGTAGCAGGGGCATCTACAGTAACATCGCCTCATGCACTGTAGCAGGGGCATCTACAGCAACATCGCCTCATGCACTGTAGCAGGGGCATCTACAGCAACATAACCTCATGCACTGTAGCAGGGGCATCTACAGTAACATCACTTCATGCACTGTAGCAGGGGCATCTACATTAACATTATTTCATGCACTGTAGCAGGGGCATCTACATTAACATTATTTCATGCACTGTAGCAGGGGCATCTACAGCAACATCACTTCATGCGCTGTAGCAGGGGCATCTACAGCAACATGGCCTCATGCACTGTAGCAGGGGCATCTACAGCAACATGGCATCATGCACTGTAGCAGGGGCATCTACAGTAACATCGCCTCATGCACTGTAGCAGGGGCATCTACAACAATATCACCTCATGCGCTGTAGTAGGGGCATCTACAGCAACATCACCTTATGCGCTGTAGCAGGGGCATCTACAGCAACATCACCTCATGCACTGTAGCAGGGGCATCTACAGCAACATCACCTCATGCAGTGTAGCAGGGGCATCTACAGCAACATCACCTCATGCACTGTAGCAGGGGCATCTACAGTAACATCGCCTCATGCACTGTAGCAGGGGCATCTACAGCAACATCATTTCATGCACTGTAGCAGGGGCATCTACAGCAACATCACTTCATGCACTGTAGCAGGGGCATCTACAGTAACATCTCAATACTGGCTGTAGCAGGGGCATCTACAGCAACATCACCTCATGTGCTGTAGCAGGGGCGTCTACAGTAACATCTCAATACTGGCTGTAGCAGGGGCATCTACAGTAACATCTCAATACTGGCTGTAGCAGGGGCATCTACAGCAACATCACCTCATGCGCTGTAGCAGGGGCATCTACAGCAACATCACCTCATGCGCTGTAGCAGGGGCATCTACAGAGACATCACCTCATGCACTGTAGCAGGGGCATCTACAGCAACATCACCTCATGCACTGGAGCAGGGGCATCTACAGTAACATCACTTCATGCACTGTAGCAGGGGAATCTACAGCAACATCACCTCATGCACTGTAGCATGGGTATCTACAGCAACATGGCCTCATGCACTGTAGCAGGGGCATCTACAGCAACATGGCCTCATGCACTGTAGCAGGGGCATCTACAGTAACATCGCCTCATGCACTGTAGCAGGGGCATCCACAGCAACATCGCCTCATGCACTGTAGCAGGGGCATCTACAGCAACATCACCTCATGCACTGTAGCAGGGGCATCTACAGTAACATCACTTCATGCACTGTAGCAGGGGCATCTACATTAACATTATTTCATGCACTGTAGCAGGGGCATCTACATTAACATTATTTCATGCACTGTAGCAGGGGTATCTACAGCAACATCACTTCATGCGCTGTAGCAGGGGCATCTACAGCAACATGGCCTCATGCACTGTAGCAGGGGCATCTACAGCAACAGGGCATCATGCACTGTAGCAGGGGCATCTACAGTAACATCGCCTCATGCACTGTAGCAGGGGCATCTACAGCAACATCACCTCATGCATTGTAGCAGGGGCATCTACAGCAACATCACCTCATGCAGTGTAGCAGGGTCATCTACAGCAACATCGCCTTATGCACTGTAGCAGGGGCATCTACAGCAACATCATTTCATGCACTGTAGCAGGGGCATCTACAGCAACATCACTTCATGCACTGTAGCAGGAGCATCTACAGCAACATCACCTCATGCATTGTAGCAGGGGCATCTACAGTAACTTCACCTCATGCACTGAAGCAGGGGCATCTACAGTAACTTCACCTCATGCACTGTAGCAGGGGCATCTACAGCAACATCGCCTCATGCACTGTAGCAGGGGCATCTACAGTAACATCGCCTCATGCACTGTAGCAGGGGCATCTACAGCAACATCACCTCATGCACTGGAGCAGGGGCATCTACAGTAACATCACTTCATGCACTGTAGCAGGGGCATCTACAGCAACATCACCTCATGCACTGTAGCATGGGTATCTACAGCAACATGGCCTCATGCACTGTAGCAGGGGCATCTACAGCAACATGGCCTCATGCACTGTAGCAGGGGCATCTACAGTAACATCGCCTCATGCACTGTAGCAGGGGCATCTACAGTAACATCACTTCATGCACTGTAGCAGGGGCATCTACAGCAACATCACCTCATGCACTGGAGCAGGGGCATCTACAGTAACATCACTTCATGCACTGTAGCAGGGGCATCTACAGCAACATCACCTCATGCACTGTAGCATGGGTATCTACAGCAACATGGCCTCATGCACTGTAGCAGGGGCATCTACAGCAACATGGCCTCATGCACTGTAGCAGGGGCATCTACAGTAACATCGCCTCATGCACTGTAGCAGGGGCATCTACAGCAACATCGCCTCATGCACTGTAGCAGGGGCATCTACAGCAACATCACCTCATGCACTGTAGCAGGGGCATCTACAGTAACATCACTTCATGCACTGTAGCAGGGGCATCTACATTAACATTATTTCATGCACTGTAGCAGGGGCATCTACATTAACATTATTTCATGCACTGTAGCAGGGGCATCTACAGCAACATCATTTCATGCACTATAGCAGGGGCATCTACAGCAACATCACTTCATGCACTGTAGCAGGGGCATCTACTGCAACATCACCTCATGCACTTTAGCAGGGGCATCTACAGTAACATCTCCTTACTGACCGTAGCAGGGGCATCTACGGCTACATCACCTCATGCATTGTAGCAGGGGCATCTACAGTAACTTCACCTCATGCACTGTAGCAGGGGCATCTACAGCAACATCCCCTCATGCACTGTAGCAGGGGCATCTACAGTAACATTATTTCATGCACTGTAGCAGGGGCATCTACAGCAACATTATTTCATGCACTGTAGCAGGGGCATCTACAGCAACATCACTTCATGCACTGTAGCAGGGGCATCTACAGCAACATCGCCTCATGCACTGTAGCAGGGGCAACTACAGCAACATCACCTCATGCACTGTAGCAGGGGCATCTACAGCAACATCACTTCATGCGCTGTAGCAGGGGCATCTACAGCAACATGGCCTCATGCACTGTAGCAGGGGCATCTACAGTAACATGGCCTCATGCACTGTAGCAGGGGCATCTACAGCAACATCGCCTCATGCACTGTAGCAGGGGCATCTACAGTAACATTATTTCATGCACTGTACAGGGGCATCTACAGTAACATCACATCATCACTGTAGCAGGGGCATCTACAGCAACATGGCCTCATGCACTGTAGCAGGGGCATCTACAGTAACATCGCCTCATGCACTGTAGCAGGGGCATCTACAGCAACATCGCCTCATGCACTGTAGCAGGGGCATCTACAGTAACATTATTTCATGCACTGTACAGGGGCATCTACAGTAACATCACATCATCACTGTAGCAGGGGCATCTACAGCAACATTTCCTCATGCGCTGTAGCAGGGGCATCTACAGCAACATAGCCTCATGCACTGTAGCAGGGGCATCTACAGCAACATCACCTCATGCACTGTAGCAGGGGCATCTACAGCAACGTTGCCTCATGCACTGTAGCAGGGGCATCTACAGCAACATCACCTCATGCACTGTAGCAGGGGCATCTACAGCAACATAGCCTCATGCACTGTAGCAGGGGCATCTACAGCAACATCACCTCATGCACTGTAGCAGGGGCATCTACAGCAACATAACCTCATGCGCTGTTGCAGGGGCATCTACAGCAACATCACCTCATGCATTGTAGCAGGGGCATCTACAGCAACATCACCTCATGCACTGTAGCAGGGGCATCTACAGTAACATCTCCATACTGACCATAGCAGGGGCATCTACGGCTACATCACCTCATGCACTGTAGCAGGGGCATCTACAGTAACTTCAACTCATGCACTGTAGCAAGGGCATCTACAGCAACATCACATCCATAGCTGTAGCAGGAGCATCTACAGCAACATCACCTCAGGCACTGTAGCAGGGGCATCTACAGCAACATCACCTCATGCACTGTAGCAGGGGCATCTACAGTAACATCACTTCATGCACTGTAGCAGGGGCATCTACAGCAACATCACTTCATGCGCTGTAGCAGGGGCATCTACAGCAACATCACTTTATGCGCTGTAGCAGGGGCATCGACAGCAACATCACCTCATGCACTGTAGCAGGGGCATCTACAGTAACATCGCCTCATGCACTGTAGCAGGGGCATCTACAGCTACATTACCACACCGGCTGTAGCAGGGGCATCTACAGCAACATCACCGCCCCGGCTGCAACAAAGGCTCAAGCTTAAGTCTCAACATCACAATTCTACAGAAAGGGATTGACAGTTTCACATTGATCACAAGCCAATTCACTTAGATAGTTGAACAAAGGACCCATTTGCTCTCTGATCCAAACAACTTGGCAGATGATAAAATGCTAACTGGTTGAGACTTTTGCGATTGAACCTTACTAGTTGTAGCAGGGGCATCAACATCAACGTTACATCTCAGGCTGTAGTAGGGGCATTTACAGCAACACCACATCATGGGCTGTAGCAGGGGCATCTACAGAAACTTCACCTCATGCACTGTAGCAGGGGCATCTACAGTAACATCCCCATACTGGCTGTAGCAGGGGCTTCTACAACAACATCACCTCATGCACTGTAGCAGGGGCATCTACAGCAACATCACTTCATGCACTGTAGCAGGGCCATCTACAGCAACATCGCCTCATGCACTGTAGCAGGGGCATCTACAGCAACATCATTTCATGCACTATAGCAGGGGCATCTACAGCAACATCACGTCATGCACTGTAGCAGGGGCATCTACAGCAACATCGCCTCATGCACTGTAGCAGGGGCATCTACAGCAACATCCCCTCATGCACTGTAGCAGGGGCATCTACAGTAACATCTCAATACTGGCTGTAGCAGGGGCATCTACAACAACATCACCTCATGCACTGTAGCAGGGGCATCTACAGCAACATGGCCTCATGCACTGTAGCAGGGCATCTACAGCAACATGGCCTCATGCACAGTAGAAGGGGCATCTACAGTAACATCGCCTCATGCACTGTAGCAGGGGCATCTACAGCAACATCACCTCATGCACTGTAGCAGGGGCATCTACATTAACATTATTTCATGCACTGTAGCAGGGGCATCTACAGCAACATCACTTCATGCGCTGTAGCAGGGGCATCTACAGCAACATGGCCTCATGCACTGTAGCAGGGGCATCTACAGTAACATGGCCTCATGCACTGTAGCAGGGGCATCTACAGTAACATCGCCTGATGCACTGTAGCAGGGGCATCTACAGCAACATCGCCTCATGCACTGTAGCAGGGGCATCTACAGTAACATTATTTCATGCACTGTAGCAGGGGCATCTACAGCAACATCACCTCATGCAGTGTAGCAGGGGCATCTACTGCAACATCACCTCATGCACTGTAGCAGGGGCATCTACAGTAACATCTCCTTACTGACCGTAGCAGGGGCATCTACGGCTACATCACCTCATGCATTGTAGCAGGGGCATCTACAGTAACTTCACCTCATGCACTGTAGCAGGGGCATCTACAGCAACATCCCCTCATGCACTGTAGCAGGGGCATCTACAGTAACATCGCCTCATGCACTGTAGCAGGGGCATCTACAGCAACATTATTTCATGCACTGTAGCAGGGGCATCTACAGCAACATCACTTCATGCACTGTAGCAGGGGCATCTACAGCAACATTTCCTCATGCGCTGTAGCAGGGGCATCTACAGCAACATAGCCTCATGCACTGTAGCAGGGGCATCTACACCAACATCACCTCATGCACTGTAGCAGGGGCATCTACAGCAATGTTGCCTCATGCACTGTAGCAGGGGCATCTACAGCAACATCACCTCATGCACTGTAGCAGGGGCATCTACAGCAACATAGCCTCATGCACTGTAGCAGGGGCATCTACAGCAACATCACCTCATGCACTGAAGCAGGGGCATCTACAGCAACATAACCTCATGCGCTGTTGCAGGGGCATCTACAGCAACATCACCTCATGCAGTGTAGCAGGGGCATCTACAGCAGCATCACCTCATGCACTGTAGCAGGGGCATCTACAGTAACATCTCCATACTGACCATAGCAGGGGCATCTACGGCTACATCACCTCATGCACTGTAGCAGGGGCATCTACAGTAACTTCAACTCATGCACTGTAGCAAGGGCATCTACAGCAACATCACATCCATGGCTGTAGCAGGAGCATCTACAGCAACATCACCTCAGGCACTGTAGCAGGGGCATCTACAGCAACATCACCTCATCCACTGTAGCAGGGGCATCTACAGTAACATTACTTCATGCACTGTAGCAGGGGCATCTACAGCAACATCACTTCATGCGCTGTAGCAGGGGCATCTACAGCAACATCATTTTATGCGCTGTAGCAGGGGCATCTACAGCAACATCACCTCATGCACTGTAGCAGGTGCATCTACAGTAACATCGCCACATGCACTGTAGCAGGGGCATCTACAGCTACATTACCACACCGGCTGTAGCAGGGGCATCTACAGCAACATCACCGCCCCGGCTGCAACAAAGGCTCAAGCTTAAGTCTCAACATCACAATTCTACAGAAAGGGATTGACAGTTTCACATTGATCACAAGCCAATTCACTTAGATAGTTGAACAAAGGACCCATTTGCTCTCTGATCCAAACAACTTGGCAGATGATAAAATGCTAACTGGTTGAGACTTTTGCGATTGAACCTTACTAGTTGTAGCAGGGGCATCAACATCAACGTTACATCTCAGGCTGTAGTAGGGGCATTTACAGCAACACCACATCATGGGCTGTAGCAGGGGCATCTACAGAAACTTCACCTCATGCACTGTAGCAGGGGCATCTACAGTAACATCCCCATACTGGCTGTAGCAGGGGCTTCTACAACAACATCACCTCATGCACTGTAGCAGGGGCATCTACAGCAACATCACTTCATGCACTGTAGCAGGGGCATCTACAGCAACATCGCCTCATGCACTGTAGCAGGGGCATCTACAGCAACATCATTTCATGCACTATAGCAGGGGCATCTACAGCAACATCACTTCATGCACTGTAGCAGGGGCATCTACAGCAACATCGCCTCATGCACTGTAGCAGGGGCATCTACAGCAACATCCCCTCATGCACTGTAGCAGGGGCATCTACAGTAACATCTCAATACTGGCTGTAGCAGGGGCATCTACAGCAACATCACCTCATGCACTGTAGCAGGGGCATCTACAGCAACATGGCCTCATGCACTGTAGCAGGGCATCTACAGCAACATGGCCTCATGCACTGTAGCAGGGGCATCTACAGTAACATCGCCTCATGCACTGTAGCAGGGGCATCTACAGCAACATCACCTCATGCACTGTAGCAGGGGCATCTACAGCAACATCACCTCATGCACTGTAGCAGGGGCATCTACAGCAACATTGCCTGATGCACTGTAGCAGGGGCATCTACAGCAACATAGCCTGATGCACTGTAGCAGGGGCATCTACAGCAACATCACCTTATGCACTGTAGCACGGGCATCTACAGCAACATCACCTCATGCGCTGTAGTAGGGGCATCTACAGCAACATCACCTAATGCGCTGTAGCAGGGGCATCTACAGCAACATCACCTCATGCGCTGTAGCAGGGGCATCTACAGCAACATCACCTCATGCACTGTAGCAGGGCATCTACAGCAACATCACCTCATGCGCTGTAGCAGGGGCATCTACAGCAACATCACCTCATGCACTGTAGCAGGGGCATCTACAGCAACATCACCTGATGCAGTGTAGCAGGGGCATCTACAGCAACATCACCTCATGCAGTGTAGCAGGGGCATCCACTGCAACATCGACTCATGCACTGTAGCAGGGGCATCTACAGTAACATCTCCTTACTGACCGTAGCAGGGGCATCTACGGCTACATCACCTCATGCATTGTAGCAGGGGCATCTACAGTAACTTCACCTCATGCACTGTAGCAAGGGCATCTACAGTAACATCGCCTCATGCACTGTAGCAGGGGCATCTACAGCAACATTATTTCATGCACTGTAGCAGAGGCATCTACAGCAACATCGCTTCATGCACTGTAGCAGGGGCATCTACAGCAACATCGCCTCATGCACTGTAGCAGGGGCATCTACAGCAACATCACCTCATGCACTGTAGCAGGGGCATCTACAGCAACATCACTTCATGCGCTGTAGCAGGGGCATCTACAGCAACATGGCCTCATGCACTGTAGCAGGGGCATCTACAGTAACATGGCCTCATGCACTGTAGCAGGGGCATCTACAGCAACATCGCCTCATGCACTGTAGCAGGGGCATCTACAGTAACATTATTTCATGCACTGTACAGGGGCATCTACAGTAACATCGCCTCATGCACTGTAGCAGGGGCATCTACAGTAACATTATTTCATGCACTGTAGCAGGGGCATCTACAGCAACATCACCTCATGCAGTGTAGCAGGGGCATCTACTGCAACATCACCTCATGCACTGTAGCAGGGGCATCTACAGTAACATCTCCTTACTGACCGTAGCAGGGGCATCTACGGCTACATCACCTCATGCATTGTAGCAGGGGCATCTACAGTAACTTCACCTCATGCACTGTAGCAGGGGCATCTACAGCAACATCCCCTCATGCACTGTAGCAGGGGCATCTACAGTAACATCGCCTCATGCACTGTAGCAGGGGCATCTACAGCAACATTATTTCATGCACTGTAGCAGGGGCATCTACAGCAACATCACTTCATGCACTGTAGCAGGGGCATCTACAGCAACATTTCCTCATGCGCTGTAGCAGGGGCATCTACAGCAACATAGCCTCATGCACTGTAGCAGGGGCATCTACACCAACATCACCTCATGCACTGTAGCAGGGGCATCTACAGCAACGTTGCCTCATGCACTGTAGCAGGGGCATCTACAGCAACATCACCTCATGCACTGTAGCAGGGGCATCTACAGCAACATAGCCTAATGCACTGTAGCAGGGGCATCTACAGCAACATCACCTCATGCACTGTAGCAGGGGCATCTACAGCAACATAACCTCATGCGCTGTTGCAGGGGCATCTACAGCAACATCACCTCATGCAGTGTAGCAGGGGCATCTACAGCAACATCACCTCATGCACTGTAGCAGGGGCATCTACAGTAACATCTCCATACTGACCATAGCAGGGGCATCTACGGCTACATCACCTCATGCACTGTAGCAGGGGCATCTACAGTAACTTCAACTCATGCACTGTAGCAAGGGCATCTACAGCAACATCACATCCATGGCTGTAGCAGGAGCATCTACAGCAACATCACCTCAGGCACTGTAGCAGGGGCATCTACAGCAACATCACCTCATGCACTGTAGCAGGGGCATCTACAGTAACATCACTTCATGCACTGTAGCAGGGGCATCTACAGCAACATCACTTCATGCGCTGTAGCAGGGGCATCTACAGCAACATCATTTTATGCGCTGTAGCAGGGGCATCTACAGCAACATCACCTCATGCACTGTAGCAGGGGCATCTACAGTAACATCGCCTCATGCACTGTAGCAGGGGCATCTACAGCTACATTACCACACCGGCTGTAGCAGGGGCATCTACAGCAACATCACCGCCCCGGCTGCAACAAAGGCTCAAGCTTAAGTCTCAACATCACAATTCTACAGAAAGGGATTGACAGTTTCACATTGATCACAAGCCAATTCACTTAGATAGTTGAACAAAGGACCCATTTGCTCTCTGATCCAAACAACTTGGCAGATGATAAAATGCTAACTGGTTGAGACTTTTGCGATTGAACCTTACTAGTTGTAGCAGGGGCATCAACATCAACGTTACATCTCAGGCTGTAGTAGGGGCATTTACAGCAACACCACATCATGGGCTGTAGCAGGGGCATCTACAGAAACTTCACCTCATGCACTGTAGCAGGGGCATCTACAGTAACATCCCCATACTGGCTGTAGCAGGGGCTTCTACAACAACATCACCTCATGCACTGTAGCAGGGGCATCTACAGCAACATCACTTCATGCACTGTAGCAGGGGCATCTACAGCAACATCGCCTCATGCACTGTAGCAGGGGCATCTACAGCAACATCATTTCATGCACTATAGCAGGGGCATCTACAGCAACATCACTTCATGCACTGTAGCAGGGGCATCTACAGCAACATCGCCTCATGCACTGTAGCAGGGGCATCTACAGCAACATCCCCTCATGCACTGTAGCAGGGGCATCTACAGTAACATCTCAATACTGGCTGTAGCAGGGGCATCTACAGCAACATCACCTCATGCACTGTAGCAGGGGCATCTACAGCAACATGGCCTCATGCACTGTAGCAGGGCATCTACAGCAACATTGCCTCATGCACTGTAGCAGGGGCATCTACAGTAACATCGCCTCATGCACTGTAGCAGGGGCATCTACAGCAACATCACCTCATGCACTGTAGCAGGGGCATCTATATTAACATTATTTCATGCACTGTAGCAGGGGCATCTACAGCAACATCACTTCATGCGCTGTAGCAGGGGCATCTACAGCAACATGGCCTCATGCACTGTAGCAGGGGCATCTACAGTAACATGGCCTCATGCACTGTAGCAGGGGCATCTACAGTAACATCGCCTGATGCACTGTAGCAGGGGCATCTACAGCAACACCGCCTCATGCACTGTAGCAGGGGCATCTACAGTAACATTATTTCATGCACTGTAGCAGGGGCATCTACAGTAACATCTCATCATCTCTGTAGCAGGGGCATCAACAGCAACATTTCCTCATGCACTGTAGCAGGGGCATCTACAGCAACATAGCCTCATGCACTGTAGCAGGGGCATCTACAGCAACATCACCTCATGCACTGTAGCAGGGGCATCTACAGCAACAATGCCTCATGCACTGTAGCAGGGGCATCTACAGCAACATAGCCTGATGCACTGTAGCAGGGGCATCTACAGCAACATCACCTTATGCACTGTAGCACGGGCATCTACAGCAACATCACCTCATGCGCTGTAGTAGGGGCATCTACAGCAACATCACCTAATGCGCTGTAGCAGGGGCATCTACAGCAACATCACCTCATGCGCTGTAGCAGGGGCATCTACAGCAACATCACCTCATGCACTGTAGCAGGGCATCTACAGCAACATCACCTCATGCGCTGTAGCAGGGGCATCTACAGCAACATCACCTCATGCACTGTAGCAGGGGCATCTACAGCAACATCACCTGATGCAGTGTAGCAGGGGCATCTACAGCAACATCCCCTCATGCAGTGTAGCAGGGGCATCTACTGCAACATCGACTCATGCACTGTAGCAGGGGCATCTACAGTAACATCTCCTTACTGACCGTAGCAAGGGCATCTACGGCTACATCACCTCATGCATTGTAGCAGGGGCATCTACAGCAACTTCACCTCATGCACTGTAGCAAGGGCATCTACAGTAACATCGCCTCATGCACTGTAGCAGGGGCATCTACAGCAACATTATTTCATGCACTGTAGCAGAGGCATCTACAGCAATATCACTTCATGCACTGTAGCAGGGGCATCTACAGCAACATCGCCTCATGCACTGTAGCAGGGGCATCTACAGCAACATCACCTCATGCACTGTAGCAGGGGCATCTACAGCAACATCACTTCATGCGCTGTAGCAGGGGCATCTACAGCAACATGGCCTCATGCACTGTAGCAGGGGCATCTACAGTAACATCGCCTCATGCACTGTAGCAGGGGCATCTACAGTAACATTATTTCATGCACTGTACAGGGGCATCTACAGTAACATCACATCATCACTGTAGCAGGGGCATCTACAGCAACATTTCCTCATGCGCTGTAGCAGGGGCATCTACAGCAACATAGCCTCATGCACTGTAGCAGGGGCATCTACAGAAACATCACCTCATGCACTGTAGCAGGGGCATCAACAGCAACATCACCTCATGCACTGTAGCAGGGGCATCTATAGCAACATCACCTCATGCACTGTAGCAGGGGCATCTACAGCAACATAGCCTCATGCACTGTAGCAGGGGCATCTACAGCAACATCACCTCATGCACTGTTGCAGGGGCATCTACAGCAACATAACCTCATGCAGTGTAGCAGGGGCATCTACAGCAACATCACCTCATGCACTGTAGCAGGGGCATCTACAGTAACATCTCCATACTGACCATAGCAGGGGCATCTACGGCTACATCACCTCATGCACTGTAGCAGGGGCATCTACAGAAACTTCAACTCATGCACTGTAGCAGGGGCATCTACAGCAACATCACATCCATGGCTGTAGCAGGGGCATCTACAGCAACATCACCTCAGGCACTGTAGCAGGGGCATCTACAGCAACATCACCTCATGCACTGTAGCAGGGGCATCTACAGCAACATCACTTTATGCGCTGTAGCAGGGGCATCTACAGCAACATCACTTCATGCGCTGTAGCAGGGGCATCTACAGCAACATCACCTCATGCACTGTAGCAGGGGCATCTACAGTAACTTCACCTCATGCACTGTAGCAGGGGCATCTACAGCAACATCACCTCATGCAGTGTAGCAGGGGCATCTACAGCAACATCACCTCATGCAGTGTAGTAGGGGCATCTACAGCAAAATCACCTCATGCACTGCAGCAGGGGCATCTACAGTAACATCTCCTTACTGACCGTAGCAGGGGCATCTACGGCTACATCACCTCATGCATTGTAGCAGGGGCATCTACAGTAACTTCACCTCATGCACTGTAGCAGGGGCATCTACAGCAACATCGCCTCATGCACTGTAGCAGGGGCATCTACAGTAACATCGCCTCATGCACTGTAGCAGGGGCATCTACAGCAACATCATTTCATGCACTGTAGCAGGGGCATCTACAGCAACATCACCTCATGCGCTGTAGCAGGGGCATCTACAGCAACATCACTTCATGCGCTGTAGCAGGGGCATCTACAGCAACATCACCTCATGCACTGTAGCAGGGGCATCTACAGCAACATCACCTCATGCGCTGTAGCAGGGGCATCTACAGCAACATCACCTAATGCGCTGTAGCAGGGGCATCTACAGCAACATCACCTCATGTGCTGTAGCAGGGGCATCTACAGCAACATCACCTAATGCACTGTAGCAGGGCATCTACAGCAACATCACCACATGCGCTGTAGCAGGGGCATCTACAGCAACATCACCTCATGCACTGTAGCAGGGGCATCTACAGCAACATCACCTCATGCAGTGTAGCAGGGGCATCTACAGCAACATCCCCACATGCACTGTAGCAGGGGCATCTACAGTAACATCGCCTCATGCACTGTAGCAGGGGCATCTACAGCAACATTATTTCATGCACTGTAGCAGGGGCATCTACAGCAACATCGCCTCATGCACTGTAGCAGGGGCATCTACAGCAACATCACCTCATGCACTGTAGCAGGGGCATCTACAGCAACATCACTTCATGCGCTGTAGCAGGGGCATCTACAGCAACATGGCCTCATGCACTGTAGCAGGGGCATCTACAGTAACATGGTCTCATGCACTGTAGCAGGGGCATCTACAGTAACATCGCCTCATGCACTGTAGCAGGGGCATCTACAGCAACATCGCCTCATGCACTGTAGCAGGGGCATCTACAGTAACATTATTTCATGCACTGTACAGGGGCATCTACAGTAACATCACATCATCACTGTAGCAGGGGCATCTACAGCAACATTTCCTCATGCGCTGTAGCAGGGGCATCTACAGCAACATAGCCTCATGCACTGTAGCAGGGGCATCTACAGCAACATCACATCATGCACTGTAGCAGGGGCATCTACAGCAACGTTGCCTCATGCACTGTAGCAGGGGCATCTACAGCAACATCACCTCATGCACTGTAGCAGGGGCATCTACAGCAACATAGCCTCATGCACTGTAGCAGGGGCATCTACAGCAACATCACCTCATGCACTGTAGCAGGGGCATCTACAGCAACATAACCTAATGCGCTGTTGCAGGGGCATCTACAGCAACATCACCTCATGCAGTGTAGCAGGGGCATCTACAGCAACATCACCTCATGCACTGTAGCAGGGGCATCTACAGTAACATCTCCATACTGACCATAGCAGGGGCATCTACGGCTTTATCACCTCATGCACTGTAGCAGGGGCATCTACAGTAACTTCAACTCATGCACTGTAGCAGGGGCATCTACAGCAACATCACCTCATGCACTGTAGCAGGGGCATCTACAGCAACATCGCCTCATGCACTGTAGCAGGGGCATCTACAGCAACATCACCTCATGCACTGTAGCAGGGGCATCTACAGCAACATCACTTCATGCGCTGTAGCAGGGGCATCTACAGCAACATGGCCTCATGCACTGTAGCAGGGGCATCTACAGTAACATGGCCTCATGCACTGTAGCAGGGGCATCTACAGCAACATCGCCTCATGCACTGTAGCAGGGGCATCTACAGTAACATTATTTCATGCACTGTACAGGGGCATCTACAGTAACATCACATCATCACTGTAGCAGGGGCATCTACAGCAACATTTCCTCATGCGCTGTAGCAGGGGCATCTACAGCAATATAGCCTCATGCACTGTAGCAGGGGCATCTACAGCAACATCACCTCATGCACTGTAGCAGGGGCATCTACAGCAACATTGCCTCATGCACTGTAGCAGGGGCATCTACAGCAACATCACCTCATGCACTGTAGCAGGGGCATCTACAGCAACATAGCCTCATGCACTGTAGCAGGGGCATCTACAGCAACATCACCTCATGCACTGTAGCAGGGGCATCTACAGCAACATAACCTCATGCGCTGTTGCAGGGGCATCTACAGCAACATCACCTCATGCAGTGTAGCAGGGGCATCTACAGTAACATCTCCATACTGACCATAGCAGGGGCATCTACGGCTACATCACCTCATGCACAGTAGCAGGGGCATCTACAGTAACTTCAACTCATGCACTGTAGCAGGGGCATCTACAGCAACATCACATCTATGGCTGTAGCAGGGGCATCTACAGCAACATCACCTCAGGCACTGTAGCAGGGGCATCTACAGCAACATCACCTCATGCACTGTAGCAGGGGCATCTACAGCAACATCACTTCATGCGCTGTAGCAGGGGCATCTAAAGCAACATCACTTCATGCGCTGTAGCAGGGGCATCTACAGCAACATCACCTCATGCACTGTAGCAGGGGCATCTACAGTAACTTCACCTCATGCACTGTAGCAGGGGCATCTACAGCAACATCACCTCATGCAGTGTAGCAGGGGCATCTACAGCAACATCACCTCATGCAGTGCAGTAGGGGCATCTACAGCAAAATCACCTCATGCACTGTAGCAGGGGCATCTACAGTAACATCTCCTTACTGACCGTAGCAGGGGCATCTACGGCTACATCACCTCATGCATTGTAGCAGGGGCATCTACAGTAACTTCACCTCATGCACTGTAGCAGGGGCATCTACAGCAACATCGCCTCATGCACTGTAGCAGGGGCATCTACAGTAACATCGCCTCATGCACTGTAGCAGGGGCATCTACAGCAACATCATTTCATGCACTGTAGCAGGGGCATCTACAGCAACATCACCTCATGCGCTGTAGCAGGGGCATCTACAGCAACATCACTTCATGCGCTGTAGCAGGGGCATCTACAGCAACATCACCTCATGCACTGTAGCAGGGGCATCTACAGCAACATGGCCTCATGCACTGTAGCAGGGGCATCTACAGTAACATGGCCTCATGCACTGTAGCAGGGGCATCTACAGTAACATCGCCTCATGCACTGTAGCAGGGGCATCTACAGCAACATCGCCTCATGCACTGTAGCAGGGGCATCTACAGTAACATTATTTCATGCACTGTACAGGGGCATCTACAGTAACATCACATCATCACTGTAGCAGGGGCATCTACAGCAACATTTCCTCATGCGCTGTAGCAGGGGCATCTACAGCAACATAGCCTCATGCACTGTAGCAGGGGCATCTACAGCAACATCACCTCATGCACTGTAGCAGGGGCATCTACAGCAACATCACCTCATGCACTGTAGCAGGGGCATCTACAGCAACATAGCCTCATGCACTGTAGCAGGGGCATCTACAGCAACATCACCACATGCACTGTAGCAGGGGCATCTACAGAAACATAACCTCATGCGCTGTTGCAGGGGCATCTACAGCAACATCACCTCATGCAGTGTAGCAGGGGCATCTACAGCAACATCACCTCATGCACTGTAGCAGGGGCATCTACAGTAACATCTCCATACTGACCATAGCAGGGGCATCTACGGCTACATCACCTCATGCACTGTAGCAGGGGCATCTACAGTAACTTCAACTCATGCACTGTAGCAGGGGCATCTACAGCAACATCACATCCATGGCTGTAGCAGGGGCATCTACAGCAACATCACCTCAGGCACTGTAGCAGGGGCATCTACAGCAACATCCCCTCATGCACTGTAGCAGGGGCAACTACAGTAACATCACTTCATGCACTGTAGCAGGGGCATCTACAGCAACATCACTTCATGCGCTGTAGCAGGGGCATCTACAGCAACATCACTTCATGCGCTGTAGCAGGGGCATCTACAGCAACATCACCTCATGCACTGTAGCAGGGGCATCTACAGTAACTTCACCTCATGCACTGTAGCAGGGGCATCTACAGCAACATCACCTCATGCACTGTAGCAGGGGCATCTACAGTAACATCTCCATACTGACCATAGCAGGGGCATCTACGGCTACATCACCTCATGCACTTTAGCAGGGGCATCTACAGTAACTTCAACTCATGCACTGTAGCAGGGGCATCTACAGCAACATCACATCCATGGCTGTAGCAGGGGCATCTACAGCAACATCACCTCAGGCACTGTAGCTGGGGCATCTACAGCAACATCACCTCATGCACTGTAGCAGGGGCATCTACAGCAACATCACTTCATGCGCTGTAGCAGGGGCATCTACAGCAACATCACTTCATGCGCTGTAGCAGGGGCATCTACAGCAACATCACCTCATGCACTGTAGCAGGGGCATCTACAGTAACTTCACCTCATGCACTGTAGCAGGGGCATGTACAGCAACATCACCTCATGCAGTGTAGCAGGGGCATCTACAGCAACATCACCTCATGCAGTGTAGTAGGGGCATCTACAGCAAAATCACCTCATGCACTGTAGCAGGGGCATCTACAGTAACATCTCCTTACTGACCGTAGCAGGGGCATCTACGGCTACATCACCTCATGCATTGTAGCATGGGCATCTACAGTAACTTCACCTCATGCACTGTAGCAGGGGCATCTACAGCAACATCGCCTCATGCACTGCAGCAGGGGCATCTACAGTAACATCGCCTCATGCACTGTAGCAGGGGCATCTACAGCAACATCATTTCATGCACTGTAGCAGGGGCATCTACAGCAACATCACCTCATGCGCTGTAGCAGGGGCATCTACAGCAACATCACTTCATGCGCTGTAGCAGGGGCATCTACAGCAACATCACCTCATGCACTGTAGCAGGGGCATCTACAGCAACATCACCTCATGCGCTGTAGTAGGGGCATCTACAGCAACATCACCTAATGCGCTGTAGCAGGGGCATCTACAGCAACATCACCTCATGTGCTGTAGCAGGGGCATCTACAGCAACATCACCTCATGCACTGTAGCAGGGCATCTACAGCAACATCACCTCATGCGCTGTAGCAGGGGCATCTACAGCAACATCACCTCATGCACTGTAGCAGGGGCATCTACAGCAACATCACCTCATGCAGTGTAGCAGGGGCATCTACAGCAACATCACCTCATGCAGTGTAGCAGGGGCATCTACTGCAACATCACCTCATGCACTGTAGCAGGGGCATCTACAGTAACATCTCCTTACTGACCGTAGCAGGGGCATCTACGGCTACATCACCTCATACATTGTAGCAGGGGCATCTACAGTAACTTCACCTCATGCACTGTAGCAGGGGCATCTACAGCAACATCCCCTCATGCACTGTAGCAGTGGCATCTACAGTAACATCGCCTCATGCACTGTAGCAGGGGCATCTACAGCAACATTATTTCATGCACTGTAGCAGGGGCATCTACAGCAACATCACTTCATGCACTGTAGCAGGGGCATCTACAGCAACATCGCCTCATGCACTGTAGCAGGGGCATCTACAGCAACATCACCTCATGCACTGTAGCAGGGGCATCTACAGCAACATCAATTCATGCGCTGTAGCAGGGGCATCTACAGCAACATGGCCTCATGCACTGTAGCAGGGGCATCTACAGTAACATCGCCTCATGCACTGTAGCAGGGGCATCTACAGCAACATCGCCTCATGCACTGTAGCAGGGGCATCTACAGTAACATTATTTCATGCACTGTACAGGGGCATCTACAGTAACATCACATCATCACTGTAGCAGGGGCATCTACAGCAACATTTCCTCATGCGCTGTAGCAGGGGCATCTACAGCAACATAGCCTCATGCACTGTAGCAGGGGCATCTACAGCAACATCACATCATGCACTGTAGCAGGGGCATCTACAGCAACATCACCTCATGCACTGTAGCAGGGCATCTACAGCAACATCACCTCATGCGCTGTAGCAGGGGCATCTACAGCAACATCACCTCATGCACTGTAGCAGGGGCATCTACAGCAACATCACCTCATGCAGTGTAGCAGGGGCATCTACAGCAACATCACCTCATGCGCTGTAGCAGGGGCATCTACAGCAACATCACTTTATGCGCTGTAGCAGGGGCATCTACAGCAACATCACCTCATGCACTGTAGCAGGGGCATCTACAGCAACATCACCTCATGCGCTGTAGTAGGGGCATCTACAGCAACATCACCTAATGCGCTGTAGCAGGGGCATCTACAGCAACATCACCTCATGTGCTGTAGCAGGGGCATCTACAGCAACATCACCTCATGCACTGTAGCAGGGCATCTACAGCAACATCACCTAATGCGCTGTAGCAGGGGCATCTACAGTAACATCACCTCATGCACTGTAGCAGGGGCATCTACATTAACATTATTTCATGCACTGTAGCAGGGGCATCTACATTAACATTATTTCATGCACTGTAGCAGGGGCATCTACAGCAACATCACTTCATGCGCTGTAGCAGGGGCATCTACAGCAACATCACTTCATGCGCTGTAGCAGGGGCATCTACAGCAACATCACCTCATGCACTGTAGCAGGGGCATCTACAGTAACTTCACCTCATGCACTGTAGCAGGGGCATGTACAGCAACATCACCTCATGCAGTGTAGCAGGGGCATCTACAGCAACATCACCTCATGCAGTGTAGTAGGGGCATCTACAGCAAAATCACCTCATGCACTGTAGCAGGGGCATCTACAGTAACATCTCCTTACTGACCGTAGCAGGGGCATCTACGGCTACATCACCTCATGCATTGTAGCATGGGCATCTACAGTAACTTCACCTCATGCACTGTAGCAGGGGCATCTACAGCAACATCGCCTCATGCACTGCAGCAGGGGCATCTACAGTAACATCGCCTCATGCACTGTAGCAGGGGCATCTACAGCAACATCATTTCATGCACTGTAGCAGGGGCATCTACAGCAACATCACCTCATGCGCTGTAGCAGGGGCATCTACAGCAACATCACTTCATGCGCTGTAGCAGGGGCATCTACAGCAACATCACCTCATGCACTGTAGCAGGGGCATCTACAGCAACATCACCTCATGCGCTGTAGTAGGGGCATCTACAGCAACATCACCTAATGCGCTGTAGCAGGGGCATCTACAGCAACATCACCTCATGTGCTGTAGCAGGGGCATCTACAGCAACATCACCTCATGCACTGTAGCAGGGCATCTACAGCAACATCACCTCATGCGCTGTAGCAGGGGCATCTACAGCAACATCACCTCATGCACTGTAGCAGGGGCATCTACAGCAACATCACCTCATGCAGTGTAGCAGGGGCATCTACAGCAACATCACCTCATGCAGTGTAGCAGGGGCATCTACTGCAACATCACCTCATGCACTGTAGCAGGGGCATCTACAGTAACATCTCCTTACTGACCGTAGCAGGGGCATCTACGGCTACATCACCTCATACATTGTAGCAGGGGCATCTACAGTAACTTCACCTCATGCACTGTAGCAGGGGCATCTACAGCAACATCCCCTCATGCACTGTAGCAGTGGCATCTACAGTAACATCGCCTCATGCACTGTAGCAGGGGCATCTACAGCAACATTATTTCATGCACTGTAGCAGGGGCATCTACAGCAACATCACTTCATGCACTGTAGCAGGGGCATCTACAGCAACATCGCCTCATGCACTGTAGCAGGGGCATCTACAGCAACATCACCTCATGCACTGTAGCAGGGGCATCTACAGCAACATCAATTCATGCGCTGTAGCAGGGGCATCTACAGCAACATGGCCTCATGCACTGTAGCAGGGGCATCTACAGTAACATCGCCTCATGCACTGTAGCAGGGGCATCTACAGCAACATCGCCTCATGCACTGTAGCAGGGGCATCTACAGTAACATTATTTCATGCACTGTACAGGGGCATCTACAGTAACATCACATCATCACTGTAGCAGGGGCATCTACAGCAACATTTCCTCATGCGCTGTAGCAGGGGCATCTACAGCAACATAGCCTCATGCACTGTAGCAGGGGCATCTACAGCAACATCACATCATGCACTGTAGCAGGGGCATCTACAGCAACATCACCTCATGCACTGTAGCAGGGCATCTACAGCAACATCACCTCATGCGCTGTAGCAGGGGCATCTACAGCAACATCACCTCATGCACTGTAGCAGGGGCATCTACAGCAACATCACCTCATGCAGTGTAGCAGGGGCATCTACAGCAACATCACCTCATGCGCTGTAGCAGGGGCATCTACAGCAACATCACTTTATGCGCTGTAGCAGGGGCATCTACAGCAACATCACCTCATGCACTGTAGCAGGGGCATCTACAGCAACATCACCTCATGCGCTGTAGTAGGGGCATCTACAGCAACATCACCTAATGCGCTGTAGCAGGGGCATCTACAGCAACATCACCTCATGTGCTGTAGCAGGGGCATCTACAGCAACATCACCTCATGCACTGTAGCAGGGCATCTACAGCAACATCACCTAATGCGCTGTAGCAGGGGCATCTACAGCAACATCACCTCATGCACTGTAGCAGGGGCATCTACAGCAACATCACCTCATGCAGTGTAGCAGAGGCATCTACAGCAACATCACCTCATGCAGTGTAGCAGGGGCATCTACAGCAACATCGCCTCATGCACTGTAGCAGGGGCATCTACAGCAACATAACCTCATGCACTGTAGCAGGGGCATCTACAGTAACATCACTTCATGCACTGTAGCAGGGGCATCTACATTAACATTATTTCATGCACTGTAGCAGGGGCATCTACATTAACATTATTTCATGCACTGTAGCAGGGGCATCTACAGCAACATCACTTCATGCGCTGTAGCAGGGGCATCTACAGCAACATGGCCTCATGCACTGTAGCAGGGGCATCTACAGCAACATGGCATCATGCACTGTAGCAGGGGCATCTACAGTAACATCGCCTCATGCACTGTAGCAGGGGCATCTACAACAATATCACCTCATGCGCTGTAGTAGGGGCATCTACAGCAACATCACCTAATGCGCTGTAGCAGGGGCATCTACAGCAACATCACCTCATGCACTGTAGCAGGGGCATCTACAGCAACATCACCTCATGCAGTGTAGCAGGGGCATCTACAGCAACATCACCTCATGCACTGTAGCAGGGGCATCTACAGTAACATCGCCTCATGCACTGTAGCAGGGGCATCTACAGCAACATCATTTCATGCACTGTAGCAGGGGCATCTACAGCAACATCACTTCATGCACTGTAGCAGGGGCATCTACAGTAACATCTCAATACTGGCTGTAGCAGGGGCATCTACAGCAACATCACCTCATGTGCTGTAGCAGGGGCGTCTACAGTAACATCTCAATACTGGCTGTAGCAGGGGCATCTACAGTAACATCTCAATACTGGCTGTAGCAGGGGCATCTACAGCAACATCACCTCATGCGCTGTAGCAGGGGCATCTACAGCAACATCACCTCATGCGCTGTAGCAGGGGCATCTACAGAGACATCACCTCATGCACTGTAGCAGGGGCATCTACAGCAACATCACCTCATGCACTGGAGCAGGGGCATCTACAGTAACATCACTTCATGCACTGTAGCAGGGGAATCTACAGCAACATCACCTCATGCACTGTAGCATGGGTATCTACAGCAACATGGCCTCATGCACTGTAGCAGGGGCATCTACAGCAACATGGCCTCATGCACTGTAGCAGGGGCATCTACAGTAACATCGCCTCATGCACTGTAGCAGGGGCATCCACAGCAACATCACCTCATGCACTGTAGCAGGGGCATCTACAGCAACATCACCTCATGCACTGTAGCAGGGGCATCTACAGTAACATCACTTCATGCACTGTAGCAGGGGCATCTACATTAACATTATTTCATGCACTGTAGCAGGGGCATCTACATTAACATTATTTCATGCACTGTAGCAGGGGTATCTACAGCAACATCACTTCATGCGCTGTAGCAGGGGCATCTACAGCAACATGGCCTCATGCACTGTAGCAGGGGCATCTACAGCAACAGGGCATCATGCACTGTAGCAGGGGCATCTACAGTAACATCGCCTCATGCACTGTAGCAGGGGCATCTACAGCAACATCACCTCATGCATTGTAGCAGGGGCATCTACAGCAACATCACCTCATGCAGTGTAGCAGGGTCATCTACAGCAACATCGCCTTATGCACTGTAGCAGGGGCATCTACAGCAACATCATTTCATGCACTGTAGCAGGGGCATCTACAGCAACATCACTTCATGCACTGTAGCAGGAGCATCTACAGCAACATCACCTCATGCATTGTAGCAGGGGCATCTACAGTAACTTCACCTCATGCACTGAAGCAGGGGCATCTACAGTAACTTCACCTCATGCACTGTAGCAGGGGCATCTACAGCAACATCGCCTCATGCACTGTAGCAGGGGCATCTACAGTAACATCGCCTCATGCACTGTAGCAGGGGCATCTACAGCAACATCACCTCATGCACTGGAGCAGGGGCATCTACAGTAACATCACTTCATGCACTGTAGCAGGGGCATCTACAGCAACATCACCTCATGCACTGTAGCATGGGTATCTACAGCAACATGGCCTCATGCACTGTAGCAGGGGCATCTACAGCAACATGGCCTCATGCACTGTAGCAGGGGCATCTACAGTAACATCGCCTCATGCACTGTAGCAGGGGCATCTACAGTAACATCACTTCATGCACTGTAGCAGGGGCATCTACAGCAACATCACCTCATGCACTGGAGCAGGGGCATCTACAGTAACATCACTTCATGCACTGTAGCAGGGGCATCTACAGCAACATCACCTCATGCACTGTAGCATGGGTATCTACAGCAACATGGCCTCATGCACTGTAGCAGGGGCATCTACAGCAACATGGCCTCATGCACTGTAGCAGGGGCATCTACAGTAACATCGCCTCATGCACTGTAGCAGGGGCATCTACAGCAACATCGCCTCATGCACTGTAGCAGGGGCATCTACAGCAACATCACCTCATGCACTGTAGCAGGGGCATCTACAGTAACATCACTTCATGCACTGTAGCAGGGGCATCTACATTAACATTATTTCATGCACTGTAGCAGGGGCATCTACATTAACATTATTTCATGCACTGTAGCAGGGGCATCTACAGCAACATCATTTCATGCACTATAGCAGGGGCATCTACAGCAACATCACTTCATGCACTGTAGCAGGGGCATCTACTGCAACATCACCTCATGCACTTTAGCAGGGGCATCTACAGTAACATCTCCTTACTGACCGTAGCAGGGGCATCTACGGCTACATCACCTCATGCATTGTAGCAGGGGCATCTACAGTAACTTCACCTCATGCACTGTAGCAGGGGCATCTACAGCAACATCCCCTCATGCACTGTAGCAGGGGCATCTACAGTAACATTATTTCATGCACTGTAGCAGGGGCATCTACAGCAACATTATTTCATGCACTGTAGCAGGGGCATCTACAGCAACATCACTTCATGCACTGTAGCAGGGGCATCTACAGCAACATCGCCTCATGCACTGTAGCAGGGGCAACTACAGCAACATCACCTCATGCACTGTAGCAGGGGCATCTACAGCAACATCACTTCATGCGCTGTAGCAGGGGCATCTACAGCAACATGGCCTCATGCACTGTAGCAGGGGCATCTACAGTAACATGGCCTCATGCACTGTAGCAGGGGCATCTACAGCAACATCGCCTCATGCACTGTAGCAGGGGCATCTACAGTAACATTATTTCATGCACTGTACAGGGGCATCTACAGTAACATCACATCATCACTGTAGCAGGGGCATCTACAGCAACATGGCCTCATGCACTGTAGCAGGGGCATCTACAGTAACATCGCCTCATGCACTGTAGCAGGGGCATCTACAGCAACATCGCCTCATGCACTGTAGCAGGGGCATCTACAGTAACATTATTTCATGCACTGTACAGGGGCATCTACAGTAACATCACATCATCACTGTAGCAGGGGCATCTACAGCAACATTTCCTCATGCGCTGTAGCAGGGGCATCTACAGCAACATAGCCTCATGCACTGTAGCAGGGGCATCTACAGCAACATCACCTCATGCACTGTAGCAGGGGCATCTACAGCAACGTTGCCTCATGCACTGTAGCAGGGGCATCTACAGCAACATCACCTCATGCACTGTAGCAGGGGCATCTACAGCAACATAGCCTCATGCACTGTAGCAGGGGCATCTACAGCAACATCACCTCATGCACTGTAGCAGGGGCATCTACAGCAACATAACCTCATGCGCTGTTGCAGGGGCATCTACAGCAACATCACCTCATGCAGTGTAGCAGGGGCATCTACAGCAACATCACCTCATGCACTGTAGCAGGGGCATCTACAGTAACATCTCCATACTGACCATAGCAGGGGCATCTACGGCTACATCACCTCATGCACTGTAGCAGGGGCATCTACAGTAACTTCAACTCATGCACTGTAGCAAGGGCATCTACAGCAACATCACATCCATAGCTGTAGCAGGAGCATCTACAGCAACATCACCTCAGGCACTGTAGCAGGGGCATCTACAGCAACATCACCTCATGCACTGTAGCAGGGGCATCTACAGTAACATCACTTCATGCACTGTAGCAGGGGCATCTACAGCAACATCACTTCATGCGCTGTAGCAGGGGCATCTACAGCAACATCACTTTATGCGCTGTAGCAGGGGCATCGACAGCAACATCACCTCATGCACTGTAGCAGGGGCATCTACAGTAACATCGCCTCATGCACTGTAGCAGGGGCATCTACAGCTACATTACCACACCGGCTGTAGCAGGGGCATCTACAGCAACATCACCGCCCCGGCTGCAACAAAGGCTCAAGCTTAAGTCTCAACATCACAATTCTACAGAAAGGGATTGACAGTTTCACATTGATCACAAGCCAATTCACTTAGATAGTTGAACAAAGGACCCATTTGCTCTCTGATCCAAACAACTTGGCAGATGATAAAATGCTAACTGGTTGAGACTTTTGCGATTGAACCTTACTAGTTGTAGCAGGGGCATCAACATCAACGTTACATCTCAGGCTGTAGTAGGGGCATTTACAGCAACACCACATCATGGGCTGTAGCAGGGGCATCTACAGAAACTTCACCTCATGCACTGTAGCAGGGGCATCTACAGTAACATCCCCATACTGGCTGTAGCAGGGGCTTCTACAACAACATCACCTCATGCACTGTAGCAGGGGCATCTACAGCAACATCACTTCATGCACTGTAGCAGGGCCATCTACAGCAACATCGCCTCATGCACTGTAGCAGGGGCATCTACAGCAACATCATTTCATGCACTATAGCAGGGGCATCTACAGCAACATCACTTCATGCACTGTAGCAGGGGCATCTACAGCAACATCGCCTCATGCACTGTAGCAGGGGCATCTACAGCAACATCCCCTCATGCACTGTAGCAGGGGCATCTACAGTAACATCTCAATACTGGCTGTAGCAGGGGCATCTACAACAACATCACCTCATGCACTGTAGCAGGGGCATCTACAGCAACATGGCCTCATGCACTGTAGCAGGGCATCTACAGCAACATGGCCTCATGCACAGTAGAAGGGGCATCTACAGTAACATCGCCTCATGCACTGTAGCAGGGGCATCTACAGCAACATCACCTCATGCACTGTAGCAGGGGCATCTACATTAACATTATTTCATGCACTGTAGCAGGGGCATCTACAGCAACATCACTTCATGCGCTGTAGCAGGGGCATCTACAGCAACATGGCCTCATGCACTGTAGCAGGGGCATCTACAGTAACATGGCCTCATGCACTGTAGCAGGGGCATCTACAGTAACATCGCCTGATGCACTGTAGCAGGGGCATCTACAGCAACATCGCCTCATGCACTGTAGCAGGGGCATCTACAGTAACATTATTTCATGCACTGTAGCAGGGGCATCTACAGCAACATCACCTCATGCAGTGTAGCAGGGGCATCTACTGCAACATCACCTCATGCACTGTAGCAGGGGCATCTACAGTTACATCTCCTTACTGACCGTAGCAGGGGCATCTACGGCTACATCACCTCATGCATTGTAGCAGGGGCATCTACAGTAACTTCACCTCATGCACTGTAGCAGGGGCATCTACAGCAACATCCCCTCATGCACTGTAGCAGGGGCATCTACAGTAACATCGCCTCATGCACTGTAGCAGGGGCATCTACAGCAACATTATTTCATGCACTGTAGCAGGGGCATCTACAGCAACATCACTTCATGCACTGTAGCAGGGGCATCTACAGCAACATTTCCTCATGCGCTGTAGCAGGGGCATCTACAGCAACATAGCCTCATGCACTGTAGCAGGGGCATCTACACCAACATCACCTCATGCACTGTAGCAGGGGCATCTACAGCAATGTTGCCTCATGCACTGTAGCAGGGGCATCTACAGCAACATCACCTCATGCACTGTAGCAGGGGCATCTACAGCAACATAGCCTCATGCACTGTAGCAGGGGCATCTACAGCAACATCACCTCATGCACTGAAGCAGGGGCATCTACAGCAACATAACCTCATGCGCTGTTGCAGGGGCATCTACAGCAACATCACCTCATGCAGTGTAGCAGGGGCATCTACAGCAGCATCACCTCATGCACTGTAGCAGGGGCATCTACAGTAACATCTCCATACTGACCATAGCAGGGGCATCTACGGCTACATCACCTCATGCACTGTAGCAGGGGCATCTACAGTAACTTCAACTCATGCACTGTAGCAAGGGCATCTACAGCAACATCACATCCATGGCTGTAGCAGGAGCATCTACAGCAACATCACCTCAGGCACTGTAGCAGGGGCATCTACAGCAACATCACCTCATCCACTGTAGCAGGGGCATCTACAGTAACATTACTTCATGCACTGTAGCAGGGGCATCTACAGCAACATCACTTCATGCGCTGTAGCAGGGGCATCTACAGCAACATCATTTTATGCGCTGTAGCAGGGGCATCTACAGCAACATCACCTCATGCACTGTAGCAGGGGCATCTACAGTAACATCGCCTCATGCACTGTAGCAGGGGCATCTACAGCTACATTACCACACCGGCTGTAGCAGGGGCATCTACAGCAACATCACCGCCCCGGCTGCAACAAAGGCTCAAGCTTAAGTCTCAACATCACAATTCTACAGAAAGGGATTGACAGTTTCACATTGATCACAAGCCAATTCACTTAGATAGTTGAACAAAGGACCCATTTGCTCTCTGATCCAAACAACTTGGCAGATGATAAAATGCTAACTGGTTGAGACTTTTGCGATTGAACCTTACTAGTTGTAGCAGGGGCATCAACATCAACGTTACATCTCAGGCTGTAGTAGGGGCATTTACAGCAACACCACATCATGGGCTGTAGCAGGGGCATCTACAGAAACTTCACCTCATGCACTGTAGCAGGGGCATCTACAGTAACATCCCCATACTGGCTGTAGCAGGGGCTTCTACAACAACATCACCTCATGCACTGTAGCAGGGGCATCTACAGCAACATCACTTCATGCACTGTAGCAGGGGCATCTACAGCAACATCGCCTCATGCACTGTAGCAGGGGCATCTACAGCAACATCATTTCATGCACTATAGCAGGGGCATCTACAGCAACATCACTTCATGCACTGTAGCAGGGGCATCTACAGCAACATCGCCTCATGCACTGTAGCAGGGGCATCTACAGCAACATCCCCTCATGCACTGTAGCAGGGGCCTCTACAGTAACATCTCAATACTGGCTGTAGCAGGGGCATCTACAGCAACATCACCTCATGCACTGTAGCAGGGGCATCTACAGCAACATGGCCTCATGCACTGTAGCAGGGCATCTACAGCAACATGGCCTCATGCACTGTAGCAGGGGCATCTACAGTAACATCGCCTCATGCACTGTAGCAGGGGCATCTACAGCAACATCACCTCATGCACTGTAGCAGGGGCATCTACAGCAACATCACCTCATGCACTGTAGCAGGGGCATCTACAGCAACATTGCCTGATGCACTGTAGCAGGGGCATCTACAGCAACATAGCCTGATGCACTGTAGCAGGGGCATCTACAGCAACATCACCTTATGCACTGTAGCACGGGCATCTACAGCAACATCACCTCATGCGCTGTAGTAGGGGCATCTACAGCAACATCACCTAATGCGCTGTAGCAGGGGCATCTACAGCAACATCACCTCATGCGCTGTAGCAGGGGCATCTACAGCAACATCACCTCATGCACTGTAGCAGGGCATCTACAGCAACATCACCTCATGCGCTGTAGCAGGGGCATCTACAGCAACATCACCTCATGCACTGTAGCAGGGGCATCTACAGCAACATCACCTGATGCAGTGTAGCAGGGGCATCTACAGCAACATCACCTCATGCAGTGTAGCAGGGGCATCCACTGCAACATCGACTCATGCACTGTAGCAGGGGCATCTACAGTAACATCTCCTTACTGACCGTAGCAGGGGCATCTACGGCTACATCACCTCATGCATTGTAGCAGGGGCATCTACAGTAACTTCACCTCATGCACTGTAGCAAGGGCATCTACAGTAACATCGCCTCATGCACTGTAGCAGGGGCATCTACAGCAACATTATTTCATGCACTGTAGCAGAGGCATCTACAGCAACATCGCTTCATGCACTGTAGCAGGGGCATCTACAGCAACATCGCCTCATGCACTGTAGCAGGGGCATCTACAGCAACATCACCTCATGCACTGTAGCAGGGGCATCTACAGCAACATCACTTCATGCGCTGTAGCAGGGGCATCTACAGCAACATGGCCTCATGCACTGTAGCAGGGGCATCTACAGTAACATGGCCTCATGCACTGTAGCAGGGGCATCTACAGCAACATCGCCTCATGCACTGTAGCAGGGGCATCTACAGTAACATTATTTCATGCACTGTACAGGGGCATCTACAGTAACATCGCCTCATGCACTGTAGCAGGGGCATCTACAGTAACATTATTTCATGCACTGTAGCAGGGGCATCTACAGCAACATCACCTCATGCAGTGTAGCAGGGGCATCTACTGCAACATCACCTCATGCACTGTAGCAGGGGCATCTACAGTAACATCTCCTTACTGACCGTAGCAGGGGCATCTACGGCTACATCACCTCATGCATTGTAGCAGGGGCATCTACAGTAACTTCACTTCATGCACTGTAGCAGGGGCATCTACAGCAACATCCCCTCATGCACTGTAGCAGGGGCATCTACAGTAACATCGCCTCATGCACTGTAGCAGGGGCATCTACAGCAACATTATTTCATGCACTGTAGCAGGGGCATCTACAGCAACATCACTTCATGCACTGTAGCAGGGGCATCTACAGCAACATTTCCTCATGCGCTGTAGCAGGGGCATCTACAGCAACATAGCCTCATGCACTGTAGCAGGGGCATCTACACCAACATCACCTCATGCACTGTAGCAGGGGCATCTACAGCAACGTTGCCTCATGCACTGTAGCAGCGGCATCTACAGCAACATCACCTCATGCACTGTAGCAGGGGCATCTACAGCAACATAGCCTAATGCACTGTAGCAGGGGCATCTACAGCAACATCACCTCATGCACTGTAGCAGGGGCATCTACAGCAACATAACCTCATGCGCTGTTGCAGGGGCATCTACAGCAACATCACCTCATGCAGTGTAGCAGGGGCATCTACAGCAACATCACCTCATGCACTGTAGCAGGGGCATCTACAGTAACATCTCCATACTGACCATAGCAGGGGCATCTACGGCTACATCACCTCATGCACTGTAGCAGGGGCATCTACAGTAACTTCAACTCATGCACTGTAGCAAGGGCATCTACAGCAACATCACATCCATGGCTGTAGCAGGAGCATCTACAGCAACATCACCTCAGGCACTGTAGCAGGGGCATCTACAGCAACATCACCTCATGCACTGTAGCAGGGGCATCTACAGTAACATCACTTCATGCACTGTAGCAGGGGCATCTACAGCAACATCACTTCATGCGCTGTAGCAGGGGCATCTACAGCAACATCATTTTATGCGCTGTAGCAGGGGCATCTACAGCAACATCACCTCATGCACTGTAGCAGGGGCATCTACAGTAACATCGCCTCATGCACTGTAGCAGGGGCATCTACAGCTACATTACCACACCGGCTGTAGCAGGGGCATCTACAGCAACATCACCGCCCCGGCTGCAACAAAGGCTCAAGCTTAAGTCTCAACATCACAATTCTACAGAAAGGGATTGACAGTTTCACATTGATCACAAGCCAATTCACTTAGATAGTTGAACAAAGGACCCATTTGCTCTCTGATCCAAACAACTTGGCAGATGATAAAATGCTAACTGGTTGAGACTTTTGCGATTGAACCTTACTAGTTGTAGCAGGGGCATCAACATCAACGTTACATCTCAGGCTGTAGTAGGGGCATTTACAGCAACACCACATCATGGGCTGTAGCAGGGGCATCTACAGAAACTTCACCTCATGCACTGTAGCAGGGGCATCTACAGTAACATCCCCATACTGGCTGTAGCAGGGGCTTCTACAACAACATCACCTCATGCACTGTAGCAGGGGCATCTACAGCAACATCACTTCATGCACTGTAGCAGGGGCATCTACAGCAACATCGCCTCATGCACTGTAGCAGGGGCATCTACAGCAACATCATTTCATGCACTATAGCAGGGGCATCTACAGCAACATCACTTCATGCACTGTAGCAGGGGCATCTACAGCAACATCGCCTCATGCACTGTAGCAGGGGCATCTACAGCAACATCCCCTCATGCACTGTAGCAGGGGCATCTACAGTAACATCTCAATACTGGCTGTAGCAGGGGCATCTACAGCAACATCACCTCATGCACTGTAGCAGGGGCATCTACAGCAACATGGCCTCATGCACTGTAGCAGGGCATCTACAGCAACATTGCCTCATGCACTGTAGCAGGGGCATCTACAGTAACATCGCCTCATGCACTGTAGCAGGGGCATCTACAGCAACATCACCTCATGCACTGTAGCAGGGGCATCTATATTAACATTATTTCATGCACTGTAGCAGGGGCATCTACAGCAACATCACTTCATGCGCTGTAGCAGGGGCATCTACAGCAACATGGCCTCATGCACTGTAGCAGGGGCATCTACAGTAACATGGCCTCATGCACTGTAGCAGGGGCATCTACAGTAACATCGCCTGATGCACTGTAGCAGGGGCATCTACAGCAACACCGCCTCATGCACTGTAGCAGGGGCATCTACAGTAACATTATTTCATGCACTGTAGCAGGGGCATCTACAGTAACATCTCATCATCACTGTAGCAGGGGCATCAACAGCAACATTTCCTCATGCACTGTAGCAGGGGCATCTACAGCAACATAGCCTCATGCACTGTAGCAGGGGCATCTACAGCAACATCACCTCATGCACTGTAGCAGGGGCATCTACAGCAACAATGCCTCATGCACTGTAGCAGGGGCATCTACAGCAACATAGCCTGATGCACTGTAGCAGGGGCATCTACAGCAACATCACCTTATGCACTGTAGCACGGGCATCTACAGCAACATCACCTCATGCGCTGTAGTAGGGGCATCTACAGCAACATCACCTAATGCGCTGTAGCAGGGGCATCTACAGCAACATCACCTCATGCGCTGTAGCAGGGGCATCTACAGCAACATCACCTCATGCACTGTAGCAGGGCATCTACAGCAACATCACCTCATGCGCTGTAGCAGGGGCATCTACAGCAACATCACCTCATGCACTGTAGCAGGGGCATCTACAGCAACATCACCTGATGCAGTGTAGCAGGGGCATCTACAGCAACATCACCTCATGCAGTGTAGCAGGGGCATCTACTGCAACATCGACTCATGCACTGTAGCAGGGGCATCTACAGTAACATCTCCTTACTGACCGTAGCAAGGGCATCTACGGCTACATCACCTCATGCATTGTAGCAGGGGCATCTACAGCAACTTCACCTCATGCACTGTAGCAAGGGCATCTACAGTAACATCGCCTCATGCACTGTAGCAGGGGCATCTACAGCAACATTATTTCATGCACTGTAGCAGAGGCATCTACAGCAATATCACTTCATGCACTGTAGCAGGGGCATCTACAGCAACATCGCCTCATGCACTGTAGCAGGGGCATCTACAGCAACATCACCTCATGCACTGTAGCAGGGGCATCTACAGCAACATCACTTCATGCGCTGTAGCAGGGGCATCTACAGCAACATGGCCTCATGCACTGTAGCAGGGGCATCTACAGTAACATCGCCTCATGCACTGTAGCAGGGGCATCTACAGTAACATTATTTCATGCACTGTACAGGGGCATCTACAGTAACATCACATCATCACTGTAGCAGGGGCATCTACAGCAACATTTCCTCATGCGCTGTAGCAGGGGCATCTACAGCAACATAGCCTCATGCACTGTAGCAGGGGCATCTACAGAAACATCACCTCATGCACTGTAGCAGGGGCATCAACAGCAACATCACCTCATGCACTGTAGCAGGGGCATCTATAGCAACATCACCTCATGCACTGTAGCAGGGGCATCTACAGCAACATAGCCTCATGCACTGTAGCAGGGGCATCTACAGCAACATCACCTCATGCACTGTTGCAGGGGCATCTACAGCAACATAACCTCATGCAGTGTAGCAGGGGCATCTACAGCAACATCACCTCATGCACTGTAGCAGGGGCATCTACAGTAACATCTCCATACTGACCATAGCAGGGGCATCTACGGCTACATCACCTCATGCACTGTAGCAGGGGCATCTACAGAAACTTCAACTCATGCACTGTAGCAGGGGCATCTACAGCAACATCACATCCATGGCTGTAGCAGGGGCATCTACAGCAACATCACCTCAGGCACTGTAGCAGGGGCATCTACAGCAACATCACCTCATGCACTGTAGCAGGGGCATCTACAGCAACATCACTTTATGCGCTGTAGCAGGGGCATCTACAGCAACATCACTTCATGCGCTGTAGCAGGGGCATCTACAGCAACATCACCTCATGCACTGTAGCAGGGGCATCTACAGTAACTTCACCTCATGCACTGTAGCAGGGGCATCTACAGCAACATCACCTCATGCAGTGTAGCAGGGGCATCTACAGCAACATCACCTCATGCAGTGTAGTAGGGGCATCTACAGCAAAATCACCTCATGCACTGTAGCAGGGGCATCTACAGTAACATCTCCTTACTGACCGTAGCAGGGGCATCTACGGCTACATCACCTCATGCATTGTAGCAGGGGCATCTACAGTAACTTCACCTCATGCACTGTAGCAGGGGCATCTACAGCAACATCGCCTCATGCACTGTAGCAGGGGCATCTACAGTAACATCGCCTCATGCACTGTAGCAGGGGCATCTACAGCAACATCATTTCATGCACTGTAGCAGGGGCATCTACAGCAACATCACCTCATGCGCTGTAGCAGGGGCATCTACAGCAACATCACTTCATGCGCTGTAGCAGGGGCATCTACAGCAACATCACCTCATGCACTGTAGCAGGGGCATCTACAGCAACATCACCTCATGCGCTGTAGCAGGGGCATCTACAGCAACATCACCTAATGCGCTGTAGCAGGGGCATCTACAGCAACATCACCTCATGTGCTGTAGCAGGGGCATCTACAGCAACATCACCTAATGCACTGTAGCAGGGCATCTACAGCAACATCACCTCATGCGCTGTAGCAGGGGCATCTACAGCAACATCACCTCATGCACTGTAGCAGGGGCATCTACAGCAACATCACCTCATGCAGTGTAGCAGGGGCATCTACAGCAACATCCCCACATACACTGTAGCAGGGGCATCTACAGTAACATCGCCTCATGCACTGTAGCAGGGGCATCTACAGCAACATTATTTCATGCACTGTAGCAGGGGCATCTACAGCAACATCGCCTCATGCACTGTAGCAGGGGCATCTACAGCAACATCACCTCATGCACTGTAGCAGGGGCATCTACAGCAACATCACTTCATGCGCTGTAGCAGGGGCATCTACAGCAACATGGCCTCATGCACTGTAGCAGGGGCATCTACAGTAACATGGTCTCATGCACTGTAGCAGGGGCATCTACAGTAACATCGCCTCATGCACTGTAGCAGGGGCATCTACAGCAACATCGCCTCATGCACTGTAGCAGGGGCATCTACAGTAACATTATTTCATGCACTGTACAGGGGCATCTACAGTAACATCACATCATCACTGTAGCAGGGGCATCTACAGCAACATTTCCTCATGCGCTGTAGCAGGGGCATCTACAGCAACATAGCCTCATGCACTGTAGCAGGGGCATCTACAGCAACATCACATCATGCACTGTAGCAGGGGCATCTACAGCAACGTTGCCTCATGCACTGTAGCAGGGGCATCTACAGCAACATCACCTCATGCACTGTAGCAGGGGCATCTACAGCAACATAGCCTCATGCACTGTAGCAGGGGCATCTACAGCAACATCACCTCATGCACTGTAGCAGGGGCATCTACAACAACATAACCTAATGCGCTGTTGCAGGGGCATCTACAGCAACATCACCTCATGCAGTGTAGCAGGGGCATCTACAGCAACATCACCTCATGCACTGTAGCAGGGGCATCTACAGTAACATCTCCATACTGACCATAGCAGGGGCATCTACGGCTTTATCACCTCATGCACTGTAGCAGGGGCATCTACAGTAACTTCAACTCATGCACTGTAGCAGGGGCATCTACAGCAACATCACCTCATGCACTGTAGCAGGGGCATCTACAGCAACATCGCCTCATGCACTGTAGCAGGGGCATCTACAGCAACATCACCTCATGCACTGTAGCAGGGGCATCTACAGCAACATCACTTCATGCGCTGTAGCAGGGGCATCTACAGCAACATGGCCTCATGCACTGTAGCAGGGGCATCTACAGTAACATGGCCTCATGCACTGTAGCAGGGGCATCTACAGCAACATCGCCTCATGCACTGTAGCAGGGGCATCTACAGTAACATTATTTCATGCACTGTACAGGGGCATCTACAGTAACATCACATCATCACTGTAGCAGGGGCATCTACAGCAACATTTCCTCATGCGCTGTAGCAGGGGCATCTACAGCAATATAGCCTCATGCACTGTAGCAGGGGCATCTACAGCAACATCACCTCATGCACTGTAGCAGGGGCATCTACAGCAACATTGCCTCATGCACTGTAGCAGGGGCATCTACAGCAACATCACCTCATGCACTGTAGCAGGGGCATCTACAGCAACATAGCCTCATGCACTGTAGCAGGGGCATCTACAGCAACATCACCTCATGCACTGTAGCAGGGGCATCTACAGCAACATAACCTCATGCGCTGTTGCAGGGGCATCTACAGCAACATCACCTCATGCAGTGTAGCAGGGGCATCTACAGTAACATCTCCATACTGACCATAGCAGGGGCATCTACGGCTACATCACCTCATGCACAGTAGCAGGGGCATCTACAGTAACTTCAACTCATGCACTGTAGCAGGGGCATCTACAGCAACATCACATCTATGGCTGTAGCAGGGGCATCTACAGCAACATCACCTCAGGCACTGTAGCAGGGGCATCTACAGCAACATCACCTCATGCACTGTAGCAGGGGCATCTACAGCAACATCACTTCATGCGCTGTAGCAGGGGCATCTAAAGCAACATCACTTCATGCGCTGTAGCAGGGGCATCTACAGCAACATCACCTCATGCACTGTAGCAGGGGCATCTACAGTAACTTCACCTCATGCACTGTAGCAGGGGCATCTACAGCAACATCACCTCATGCAGTGTAGCAGGGGCATCTACAGCAACATCACCTCATGCAGTGCAGTAGGGGCATCTACAGCAAAATCACCTCATGCACTGTAGCAGGGGCATCTACAGTAACATCTCCTTACTGACCGTAGCAGGGGCATCTACGGCTACATCACCTCATGCATTGTAGCAGGGGCATCTACAGTAACTTCACCTCATGCACTGTAGCAGGGGCATCTACAGCAACATCGCCTCATGCACTGTAGCAGGGGCATCTACAGTAACATCGCCTCATGCACTGTAGCAGGGGCATCTACAGCAACATCATTTCATGCACTGTAGCAGGGGCATCTACAGCAACATCACCTCATGCGCTGTAGCAGGGGCATCTACAGCAACATCACTTCATGCGCTGTAGCAGGGGCATCTACAGCAACATCACCTCATGCACTGTAGCAGGGGCATCTACAGCAACATGGCCTCATGCACTGTAGCAGGGGCATCTACAGTAACATGGCCTCATGCACTGTAGCAGGGGCATCTACAGTAACATCGCCTCATGCACTGTAGCAGGGGCATCTACAGCAACATCGCCTCATGCACTGTAGCAGGGGCATCTACAGTAACATTATTTCATGCACTGTACAGGGGCATCTACAGTAACATCACATCATCACTGTAGCAGGGGCATCTACAGCAACATTTCCTCATGCGCTGTAGCAGGGGCATCTACAGCAACATAGCCTCATGCACTGTAGCAGGGGCATCTACAGCAACATCACCTCATGCACTGTAGCAGGGGCATCTACAGCAACATCACCTCATGCACTGTAGCAGGGGCATCTACAGCAACATAGCCTCATGCACTGTAGCAGGGGCATCTACAGCAACATCACCACATGCACTGTAGCAGGGGCATCTACAGAAACATAACCTCATGCGCTGTTGCAGGGGCATCTACAGCAACATCACCTCATGCAGTGTAGCAGGAGCATCTACAGCAACATCACCTCATGCACTGTAGCAGGGGCATCTACAGTAACATCTCCATACTGACCATAGCAGGGGCATCTACGGCTACATCACCTCATGCACTGTAGCAGGGGCATCTACAGTAACTTCAACTCATGCACTGTAGCAGGGGCATCTACAGCAACATCACATCCATGGCTGTAGCAGGGGCATCTACAGCAACATCACCTCAGGCACTGTAGCAGGGGCATCTACAGCAACATCCCCTCATGCACTGTAGCAGGGGCAACTACAGTAACATCACTTCATGCACTGTAGCAGGGGCATCTACAGCAACATCACTTCATGCGCTGTAGCAGGGGCATCTACAGCAACATCACTTCATGCGCTGTAGCAGGGGCATCTACAGCAACATCACCTCATGCACTGTAGCAGGGGCATCTACAGTAACTTCACCTCATGCACTGTAGCAGGGGCATCTACAGCAACATCACCTCATGCACTGTAGCAGGGGCATCTACAGTAACATCTCCATACTGACCATAGCAGGGGCATCTACGGCTACATCACCTCATGCACTGTAGCAGGGGCATCTACAGTAACTTCAACTCATGCACTGTAGCAGGGGCATCTACAGCAACATCACATCCATGGCTGTAGCAGGGGCATCTACAGCAACATCACCTCAGGCACTGTAGCTGGGGCATCTACAGCAACATCACCTCATGCACTGTAGCAGGGGCATCTACAGCAACATCACTTCATGCACTGTAGCAGGGGCATCTACAGCAACATCACTTCATGCGCTGTAGCAGGGGCATCTACAGCAACATCACCTCATGCACTGTAGCAGGGGCATCTACAGTAACTTCACCTCATGCACTGTAGCAGGGGCATGTACAGCAACATCACCTCATGCAGTGTAGCAGGGGCATCTACAGCAACATCACCTCATGCAGTGTAGTAGGGGCATCTACAGCAAAATCACCTCATGCACTGTAGCAGGGGCATCTACAGTAACATCTCCTTACTGACCGTAGCAGGGGCATCTACGGCTACATCACCTCATGCATTGTAGCATGGGCATCTACAGTAACTTCACCTCATGCACTGTAGCAGGGGCATCTACAGCAACATCGCCTCATGCACTGTAGCAGGGGCATCTACAGTAACATCGCCTCATGCACTGTAGCAGGGGCATCTACAGCAACATCATTTCATGCACTGTAGCAGGGGCATCTACAGCAACATCACCTCATGCGCTGTAGCAGGGGCATCTACAGCAACATCACTTCATGCGCTGTAGCAGGGGCATCTACAGCAACATCACCTCATGCACTGTAGCAGGGGCATCTACAGCAACATCACCTCATGCGCTGTAGTAGGGGCATCTACAGCAACATCACCTAATGCGCTGTAGCAGGGGCATCTACAGCAACATCACCTCATGTGCTGTAGCAGGGGCATCTACAGCAACATCACCTCATGCACTGTAGCAGGGCATCTACAGCAACATCACCTCATGCGCTGTAGCAGGGGCATCTACAGCAACATCACCTCATGCACTGTAGCAGGGGCATCTACAGCAACATCACCTCATGCAGTGTAGCAGGGGCATCTACAGCAACATCACCTCATGCAGTGTAGCAGGGGCATCTACTGCAACATCACCTCATGCACTGTAGCAGGGGCATCTACAGTAACATCTCCTTACTGACCGTAGCAGGGGCATCTACGGCTACATCACCTCATACATTGTAGCAGGGGCATCTACAGTAACTTCACCTCATGCACTGTAGCAGGGGCATCTACAGCAACATCCCCTCATGCACTGTAGCAGTGGCATCTACAGTAACATCGCCTCATGCACTGTAGCAGGGGCATCTACAGCAACATTATTTCATGCACTGTAGCAGGGGCATCTACAGCAACATCACTTCATGCACTGTAGCAGGGGCATCTACAGCAACATCGCCTCATGCACTGTAGCAGGGGCATCTACAGCAACATCACCTCATGCACTGTAGCAGGGGCATCTACAGCAACATCAATTCATGCGCTGTAGCAGGGGCATCTACAGCAACATGGCCTCATGCACTGTAGCAGGGGCATCTACAGTAACATCGCCTCATGCACTGTAGCAGGGGCATCTACAGCAACATCGCCTCATGCACTGTAGCAGGGGCATCTACAGTAACATTATTTCATGCACTGTACAGGGGCATCTACAGTAACATCACATCATCACTGTAGCAGGGGCATCTACAGCAACATTTCCTCATGCGCTGTAGCAGGGGCATCTACAGCAACATAGCCTCATGCACTGTAGCAGGGGCATCTACAGCAACATCACATCATGCACTGTAGCAGGGGCATCTACAGCAACATCACCTCATGCACTGTAGCAGGGCATCTACAGCAACATCACCTCATGCGCTGTAGCAGGGGCATCTACAGCAACATCACCTCATGCACTGTAGCAGGGGCATCTACAGCAACATCACCTCATGCAGTGTAGCAGGGGCATCTACAGCAACATCACCTCATGCGCTGTAGCAGGGGCATCTACAGCAACATCACTTTATGCGCTGTAGCAGGGGCATCTACAGCAACATCACCTCATGCACTGTAGCAGGGGCATCTACAGCAACATCACCTCATGCACTGTAGTAGGGGCATCTACAGCAACATCACCTAATGCGCTGTAGCAGGGGCATCTACAGCAACATCACCTCATGTGCTGTAGCAGGGGCATCTACAGCAACATCACCTCATGCACTGTAGCAGGGCATCTACAGCAACATCACCTAATGCGCTGTAGCAGGGGCATCTACAGCAACATCACCTCATGCACTGTAGCAGGGGCATCAACAGCAACATCACCTCATGCAGTGTAGCAGGGGCATCTACAGCAACATCACCTCATGCAGTGTAGCAGGGGCATCTACTGCAACATCACCTCATGCACTGTAGCAGGGGCATCTACAGTAACATCTCCTTACTGACCGTAGCAGGGGCATCTACGGCTACATCACCTCATACATTGTAGCAGGGGCATCTACAGTAACTTCACCTCATGCACTGTAGCAGGGGCATCTACAGCAACATCCCCTCATGCACTGTAGCAGGGGCATCTACAGTAACATCGCCTCATGCACTGTAGCAGGGGCATCTACAGCAACATTATTTCATGCACTGTAGCAGGGGCATCTACAGCAACATCACTTCATGCACTGTAGCAGGGGCATCTACAGCAACATCGCCTCATGCACTGTAGCAGGGGCATCTACAGCAACATCACCTCATGCGCTGTAGCAGGGGCATCTACAGCAACATCACTTCATGCGCTGTAGCAGGGGCATCTACAGCAACATGGCCTCATGCACTGTAGCAGGGGCATCTACAGTAACATGGCCTCATGCACTGTAGCAGGGGCATCTACAGTAACATCGCCTCATGCACTGTAGCAGGGGCATCTACAGCAACATCGCCTCATGCACTGTAGCAGGGGCATCTACAGTAACATTATTTCATGCACTGTACAGGGGCATCTACAGTAACATCACATCATCACTGTAGCAGGGGCATCTACAGCAACATTTCCTCATGCGCTGTAGCAGGGGCATCTACAGCAACATAGCCTCATGCACTGTAGCAGGGGCATCTACAGCAACATCACATCATGCACTGTAGCAGGGGCATCTACAGCAACGTTGCCTCATGCACTGTAGCAGGGGCATCTACAGCAACATCACCTCATGCACTGTAGCAGGGGCATCTACAGCAACATAGCCTCATGCACTGTAGCAGGGGCATCTACAGCAACATCACCTCATGCACTGTAGCAGGGGCATCTACAGCAACATAACCTAATGCGCTGTTGCAGGGGCATCTACAGCAACATCACCTCATGCAGTGTAGCAGGGGCATCTACAGCAACATCACCTCATGCACTGTAGCAGGGGCATCTACAGTAACATCTCCATACTGACCATAGCGAGGGCATCTACGGCTTTATCACCTCATGCACTGTAGCAGGGGCATCTACAGTAACTTCAACTCATGCACTGTAGCAAGGGCATCTACAGCAACATCACATCCATGGCTGTAGCAGGAGCATCTACAGCAACATCACCTCAGGCACTGTAGCAGGGGCATCTACAGCAACATCACCTCATGCACTGTAGCAGGGGCATCTACAGTAACATCACTTCATGCACTGTAGCAGGGGCATCTACAGCAACATCACTTCATGCGCTGTAGCATGGGCATCTACAGCAACATCACTTTATGCGCTGTAGCAGGGGCATCTACAGCAACATCACCTCATGCACTGTAGCAGGGGCATCTACAGTAACATCGCCTCATGCACTGTAGCAGGGGCATCTACAGCTACATTACCACACCGGCTGTAGCAGGGGCATCTACAGCAACATCACCGCCCCGGCTGCAACAAAGGCTCAAGCTTAAGTCTCAACATCACAATTCTACAGAAAGGGATTGACAGTTTCACATTGATCACAAGCCAATTCACTTAGATAGTTAAACAAAGGACCCATTTGCTCTCTGATCCAAACAACTTAGCAGATGATAAAATGCTAACTGGTTGAGACTTTTGCGATTGAACCTTACTAGTTGTAGCAAGGGCATCAACATCAACGTTACATCTCAGGCTGTAGTAGGGGCATTTACAGCAACACCACATCATGGGCTGTAGCAGGGGCATCTACAGAAACTTCACCTCATGCACTGTAGCAGGGGCATCTACAGTAACATCCCCATACTGGCTGTAGCAGGGGCTTCTACAACAACATCACTTCATGCACTGTAGCAGGGGCATCTACAGCAACATCGCCTCATGCACTGTAGCAGGGGCATCTACAGCAACATCATTTCATGCACTATAGCAGGGGCATCTACAGCAACATCACTTCATGCACTGTAGCAAAGGCATCTACAGCAACATCGCCTCATGCACTGTAGCAGGGGCATCTACAGCAACATCACTTCATGCACTGTAGCAGGGGCATCTACAGTAACATCTCAATACTGGCTGTAGCAGGGGCATCTACAGCAACATCACCTCATGCACTGTAGCAGGGGCATCTACAGCAACATGGCCTCATGCACTGTAGCAGGGCATCTACAGCAACATGGCCTCATGCACTGTAGCAGGGGCATCTACAGTAACATCGCCTCATGCACTGTAGCAGGGGCATCTACAGCAACATCACCTCATGCGCTGTAGCAGGGGCATCTACATTAACATTATTTCATGCACTGTAGCAGGGGCATCTACAGCAACATCACTTCATGCGCTGTAGCAGGGGCATCTACAGCAACATGGCCTCATGCACTGTAGCAGGGGCATCTACAGTAACATGGCCTCATGCACTGTAGCAGGGGCATCTACAGTAACATCGCCTCATGCACTGTAGCAGGGGCATCTACAGCAACATCGCCTCATGCACTGTAGCAGGGGCATCTACAGTAACATTATTTCATGCACTGTAGCAGGGGCATCTACAGTAACATCACATCATCACTGTAGCAGGGGCATCAACAGCAACATTTTTAATCATGCACTGTAGCAGGGGCATCTACAGCAACATAGCCTCATGCACTGTAGCAGGGGCATCTACAGCAACATCACCTCATGCACTGTAGAGGGGGCATCTACAGCAACATTGCCTCATGCACTGTAGCAGGGGCATCTACAGCAACATAGCCTGATGCACTGTAGCAGGGGCATCTACAGCAACATCACCTTATGCACTGTAGCACGGGCATCTACAGCAACATCACCTCATGCGCTGTAGTAGGGGCATCTACAGCAACATCACCTAATGCGCTGTAGCAGGGGCATCTACAGCAACATCACCTCATGCGCTGTAGCAGGGGCATCTACAGCAACATCACCTCATGCACTGTAGCAGGGCATCTACAGCAACATCACCTCATGCGCTGTAGCAGGGGCATCTACAGCAACATCACCTCATGCACTGTAGCAGGGGCATCTACAGCAACATCACCTCATGCAGTGTAGCAGGGGCATCTACAGCAACATCACCTCATGCAGTGTAGCAGGGGCATCTACTGCAACATCACCTCATGCACTGTAGCAGGGGCATCTACAGTAACATCTCCTTACTGACCGTAGCAGGGGCATCTACGGCTACATCACCTCATGCATTGTAGCAGGGGCATCTACAGTAACTTCACCTCATGCACTGTAGCAGGGGCATCTACAGCAACATCCCCTCATGCACTGTAGCAGGGGCATCTACAGAAACATCGCCTCATGCACTGTAGCAGGGGCATCTACAGCAACATTATTTCATGCACTGTAGCAGGGGCATCTACAGCAACATCACTTCATGCACTGTAGCAGGGGCATCTACAGCAACATCGCCTCATGCACTGTAGCAGGGGCATCTACAGCAACATCACCTCATGCACTGTAGCAGGGGCATCTACAGCAACATCACTTCATGCGCTGTAGCAGGGGCATCTACAGCAACATGGCCTCATGCACTGTAGCAGGGGCATCTACAGTAACATGGCCTCATGCACTGTAGCAGGGGCATCTACAGCAACATCGCCTCATGCACTGTAGCAGGGGCATCTACAGTAACATTATTTCATGCACTGTACAGGGGCATCTACAGTAACATCACATCATCACTGTAGCAGGGGCATCTACAGCAACATTTCCTCATGCGCTGTAGCAGGGGCATCTACAGCAATATAGCCTCATGCACTGTAGCAGGGGCATCTACAGCAACATCACCTCATGCACTGTAGCAGGGGCATCTACAGCAACATTGCCTCATGCACTGTAGCAGGGGCATCTACAGCAACATCACCTCATGCACTGTAGCAGGGGCATCTACAGCAACATAGCCTCATGCACTGTAGCAGGGGCATCTACAGCAACATCACCTCATGCACTGTAGCAGGGGCATCTACAGCAACATAACCTCATGCGCTGTTGCAGGGGCATCTACAGCAACATCACCTCATGCAGTGTAGCAGGGGCATCTACAGCAACATCACCTCATGCACTGTAGCAGGGGCATCTACAGTAACATCTCCATACTGACCATAGCAGGGGCATCTACGGCTACATCACCTCATGCACTGTAGCAGGGGCATCTACAGGAACTTCAACTCATGCACTGTAGCAGGGGCATCTACAGCAACATCACATCCATGGCTGTAGCAGGGGCATCTACAGCAACATCACCTCATGCACTGTAGCAGGGGCATCTACAGCAACATCACTTCATGCGCTGTAGCAGGGGCATCTACAGCAACATCACTTCATGCGCTGTAGCAGGGGCATCTACAGCAACATCACCTCATGCACTGTAGCAGGGGCATCTACAGTAACTTCACCTCATGCACTGTAGCAGGGGCATCTACAGCAACATCACCTCATGCAGTGTAGCAGGGGCATCTACAGCAACATCACCTCATGCAGTGTAGTAGGGGCATCTACAGCAAAATCACCTCATGCACTGTAGCAGGGGCATCTACAGTAACATCTCCTTACTGACCGTAGCAGGGGCATCTACGGCTACATCACCTCATGCATTGTAGCAGGGGCATCTACAGTAACTTCACCTCATGCACTGTAGCAGGGGCATCTACAGCAACATCGCCTCATGCACTGTAGCAGGGGCATCTACAGTAACATCGCCTCATGCACTGTAGCAGGGGCATCTACAGCAACATCATTTCATGCACTGTAGCAGGGGCATCTACAGCAACATCACCTCATGCGCTGTAGCAGGGGCATCTACAGCAACATCACTTCATGCGCTGTAGCAGGGGCATCTACAGCAACATCACCTCATGCACTGTAGCAGGGGCATCTACAGCAACACCACCTCATGCAGTGTAGCAGGGGCATCTACAGCAACATCACCTCATGCAGTGTAGCAGGGGCATCAACTGCAACATCACCTCATGCACTGTAGCAGGGGCATCTACAGTGACATCTCCTTACTGACCGTAGCAGGGGCATCTACGGCTACATCACCTCATGCATTGTAGCAGGGGCATCTACAGTAACTTCACCTCATGCACTGTAGCAGGGGCATCTACAGCAACATCCCCTCATGCACTGTAGCAGGGGCATCTACAGCAACATTATTTCATGCACTGTAGCAGGGGCATCTACAGCAACATCACTTAATGCACTGTAGCAGGGGCATCTACAGCAACATCGCCTCATGCACTGTAGCAGGGGCATCTACAGCAACATTACCTCATGCACTGTAGCAGGGGCATCTACAGCAACATCACTTCATGCGCTGTAGCAGGGGCATCTACAGCAACATGGCCTCATGCTCTGTAGCAGGGGCATCTACAGTAACATGGCCTCATGCACTGTAGCAGGGGCATCTACAGTAACATCGCCTCATGCACTGTAGCAGGGGCATCTACAGCAACATCGCCTCATGCACTGTAGCAGGGGCATCTACAGTAACATTATTTCATGCACTGTACAGGGGCATCTACAGTAACATCACATCATCACTGTAGCAGGGGCATCTACAGCAACATTTCCTCATGCGCTGTAGCAGGGGCATCTACAGCAACATAGCCTCATGCACTGTAGCAGGGGCATCTACAGCAACATCACCTCATGCACTGTAGCAGGGGCATCTACAACAACATCACCTCATGCACTGTAGCAGGGGCATCTACAGCAACATAGCCTCATGCACTGTAGCAGGGGCATCTACAGCAACATCACCACATGCACTGTAGCAGGGGCATCTACAGCAATATAACCTCATGCGCTGTTGCAGGGGCATCTACAGCAACATCACCTCATGCAGTGTAGCAGGGGCATCTACAGCAACATCACCTCATGCACTGTAGCAGGGGCATCTACAGTAACATCTCCATACTGACCATAGCAGGGGCATCTACGGCTACATCACCTCATGCACTGTAGCAGGGGCATCTACAGTAACTTCAACTCATGCACTGTAGCAGGGGCATCTACAGCAACATCACATCCATGGCTGTAGCAGGGGCATCTACAGCAACATTACCTCAGGCACTGTAGCAGGGGCATCTACAGCAACATCACCTCATGCACTGTAGCAGGGGCATCTACAGTAACATCACTTCATGCACTGTAGCAGGGGCATCTACAGCAACATCACTTCATGCGCTGTAGCAGGGGCATCTACAGCAACATCACTTCATGCGCTGTAGCAGGGGCATCTACAGCAACATCACCTCATGCACTGTAGCAGGGGCATCTACAGTAACTTCACCTCATGCACTGTAGCAGGGGCTTCTACAGCAACATCACCTCATGCAGTGTAGCAGGGGCATCTACAGCAACATCACCTCATGCAGTGTAGTAGGGGCATCTACAGCAACATCACCTCATGCACTGTAGCAGGGGCATCTACAGTAACATCTCCTTACTGACCGTAGCAGGGGCATCTACGGCTACATCACCTCATGCATTGTAGCAGGGGCATCTACAGTACCTTCACCTCATGCACTGTAGCAGGGGCATCTACAGCAACATCGCCTCATGCACTGTAGCAGGGGCATCTACAGTAACATCGCCTCATGCACTGTAGCAGGGGCATCTACAGCAACATCATTTCATGCACTGTAGCAGGGGCATCTACAGCAACATCACTTCATGCACTGTAGCAGGGGCATCTACAGTAACATCTCAATACTGGCTGTAGCAGGGGCATCTACAGCAACATCACCTCATGCGCTGTAGCAGGGGCATCTACAGCAAAATCACCTCATGTGCTGTAGCAGGGGCGTCTACAGTAACATCTCAATACTGGCTGTAGCAGGGGCATCTACAGCAACATCACCTCATGCGCTATAGCAGGGGCATCTACAGCAACATCACCTCATGCGCTGTAGCAGGGGCATCTACAGAGACATCACCTCATGCACTGTAGCAGGGGCATCTACAGCAACATCACCTCATGCACTGTAGCAGGGGCATCTACAGTAACATCACTTCATGCACTGTAGCAGGGGCATCTACAGCAACATCACTTCATGCGCTGTAGCAGGGGCATCTACAGCAACATGGCCTCATGCACTGTAGCAGGGGCATCTACAGCAACATGGCCTCATGCACTGTAGCAGGGGCATCTACAGTAACATCGCCTCATGCACTGTAGCAGGGGCATCTACAGCAACATCGCCTCATGCACTGTAGCATAGGCATCTACAGTAACATTATTTGATGCACTGTAGCAGGGGCATCTACAGTAACATCACATCATCACTGTAGCAGGGGCATCAACAGCAACATTTCCTCATGCACTGTAGCAGGGGCATCTACAGCAACATAGCCTCATGCACTGTAGCAGGGGCATCTAAAGCAACATCACCTCATGCACTGTAGCAGGGGCATCTACAGCAACATTGCCTCATGCACTGTAGCAGGGGCATTTACAGCAACATCGCCTCATGCACTGTAGCAGGGGCATCTACAGCAACATAGCCTCATGCACTGTAGCAGGGTCATCTACGGCAACATCACCTCATGCACTGTAGCAGGGGCATCTACAGCAACATCACCTCATGCGCTGTTGCAGGGGCATCTACAGCAACATCACCTCATGCAGTGTAGCAGGGGCATCTACAGCAACATGACCTCATGCACTGTAGCAGGGGCATCTACAGTAACATCTCCATACTGACCGTAGCAGGGGCATCTACGGCTACATCACCTCATGCACTGTAGCAGGGGCATCTACAGTAACTTCACCACATGCACTGTAGCAGGGGCATCTACAGCAACATCACATCCATGGCTGTAGCAGGGGCATCTACAGCAACATCACCTCATGCACTGTAGCAGGGGCATCTACAGCAACATCACTTCATGCACTGTAGCAGGGGCATCTACAGCAACATCACATCATGCACAGTAGCAGGGGCATCTACAGCAACATCACCTCATGGGCTGCAACAGAGGAACAAACATAAGTCCTAACATCACAATTCTAAAGAAAGGGATTGACAGTTTCACATTGATCACATGCCAATTTACTTGGACCCTTGAACAAAGGGTCCATTTGCTCTCTGATCCAAATATCTTGGCATATGATAAAAAGCTAACTGGTCGAGATCTTAGCATTTGAACCATACCGGTTGCAGCAGGGGTATCAAAATCAACATCAAATCATGCACTGTAGCAGGGGCATCTACAGCAACATCACCTCATGCGCTGTAGCAGGAGCATCAACAGCAACATCACCTCATGCGCTGTAGCAGGAGCATCTACAGCAACATCACCTCATGCGCTGTAGCAGGGGCATCTACAGAGACATCACCTCATGCACTGTAGCAGGGGCATCTACAACAACATCACCTCATGCAGTGTAGCAGGGGCATCTACAGCAACATCACGTCATGCAGTGTAGCAGGGGCATCTACAGCAACATCACCTCATGCACTGTAGCAGAGGCATCTACAGAAACATCTCCTTACTGACCGTAGCAGGGGCATCTACGGCTACATCACCTCGTGCATTGTAGCAGGGGCATCTACAGTAACTTCACCTCATGCACTGTAGCAGGGGCATCTACAGGAACATCCCCTCATGCACTGTAGCAGGGGCATCTACAGTAACATCGCCTCATGCACTGTAGCAGGGGCATCTACAGCAACATCATTTCATGCACTGTAGCAGGGGCATCTACAGCAAGATCACTTCATGCACTGTAGCAGGGGCATCTACAGCAACATCACCTCATGCACTGTAGCAGGGGCGTCTACAGCAACATCACATCATGGACTGTAGCAGGGGCATCTACAGCAACATCACCTCATGGGCTGTAGCAGGGGCATCTACAGCAACATCACTTCATGCGCTGTAGCAGGGGCATCTACAGAGACATCACCTCATGCACTGTAGCAGAGGCATCTACAGAGACATCACCTCATGCACTGTAGCAGGGGCATCTACAGCAACATCACCTCATGCACTGTAGCAAGGGCATCTAAAGCAACATGACCTCATGCACTGTAGCAGGGGCATCTACAGCAACATCCCCTCATGCACTGTAGCAGGGGCATCTACAGTAACATCGCCTCATGCACTGTAGCAGGGGCATCTATAGCAACATCACCTCATGCGCTGTTGCAGGGGCATCTACAGCAACATCACCTCATGCAGTGTAGCAGGGGCATCTACAGCAACATCACCTCATGCACTGTAGCAGGGGCATCTACAGTAACATCTCCATACTGACCGTAGCAGGGGCATCTACGGCTACATCACCTCATGCACTGTAGCAGGGGCATCTACAGTAACTTCACCACATGCACTGTAGCAGGGGCATCTACTGCAACATCACATCCATGGCTGTAGCAGGGGCATCTACAGCAACATCACCTCATGCACTGTAGCAGGGGCATCTACAGCAACATCACTTCATGCACTGTAGCAGGGGCATCTACAGCAACATCACATCATGCACAGTAGCAGGGGCATCTACAGCAACATCACCTCATGGGCTGCAACAGAGGAACAAACATAAGTCCCAACATCACAATTCTAAAGAAAGGGATTGACAGTTTCACATTGATCACATGCCAATTTACTTGGACCCTTGAACAAAGGGTCCATTTGCTCTCTGATCCAAATATCTTGGCATATGATAAAAAGCTAACTGGTCGAGATCTTAGCATTTGAACCATACCGGTTGCAGCAGGGGTATCAACATCAACATCAAATCATGCACTGTAGCAGGGGCATCTACAGCAACATCACCTCATGCGCTGTAGCAGGGGCATCTACAGCAACATCACCTCATGCGCTGTAGCAGGGGCATCTACAGCAACATCACCTCATGCGCTGTAGCAGGAGCATCAACAGCAACATCACCTCATGCGCTGTAGCAGGAGCATCTACAGCAACATCACCTCATGCGCTGTAGCAGGGGCATCTACAGAGACATCACCTCATGCACTGTAGCAGGGGCATCTACAACAACATCACCTCATGCAGTGTAGCAGGGGCATCTACAGCAACATCACGTCATGCAGTGTAGCAGGGGCATCTACAGCAACATCACCTCATGCACTGTAGCAGAGGCATCTACAGAAACATCTCCTTACTGACCGTAGCAGGGGCATCTACGGCAACATCACCTCATGCATTGTAGCAGGGGCATCTACAGTAACTTCACCTCATGCACTGTAGCAGGGGCATCTACAGCAACATCCCCTCATGCACTGTAGCAGGGGCATCTACAGTAACATCGCCTCATGCACTGTAGCAGGGGCATCTACAGCAACATCATTTCATGCACTGTAGCAGGGGCATCTACAGCAACATCACTTCATGCACTGTAGCAGGGGCATCTACAGCAACATCACCTCATGCACTGTAGCAGGGGCGTCTACAGCAACATCACATCATGGACTGTAGCAGGGGCATCTACAGCAACATCACCTCATGGGCTGTAGCAGGGGCATCTACAGCAACATCACTTCATGCGCTGTAGCAGGGGCATCTACAGAGACATCACCTCATGCACTGTAGCAGGGGCATCTACAGAGACATCACCTCATGCACTGTAGCAGGGGCATCTACAGCAACATCACCTCATGCACTGTAGCAAGGGCATCTAAAGCAACATGACCTCATGCACTGAAGCAAGGGCATCTACAGCAACATCCCCTCATGCACTGTAGCAGGGGCATCTACAGTAACATCGCCTCATGCACTGTAGCAGGGGCATCTACAGCAACATCATTTCATGCACTATAGCAGGGGCATCTACAGCAACATCACTTCATGCACTGTAGCAGGGGCATATACAGTAACATCTCAATACTGGCTGTAGCAGGGGCATCTACAGCAACATCACTTCATGCACTGTAGCAGGGGCATCTACAATAACATCTCAATACTGGCTGTAGCAGGGACATCTACAGCAACATCACCTCATGCACTGTAGCAGGGGCATCTACAGCAACATGACCTCGTGCACTGTAGCAGGGGCATCAACAGCAACATGGCCTCATGCACTGTAGCAGGGGCATCTACAGTAACATCGCCTCATGCACTGTAGCAGGGGCATCTACCGCAACATCGTCTCATGCACTGTAGCAGGGGCATCTACAGCAACATCACATCATGCACAGTAGCAGGGGCATCTACAGCAACATCACCTCATTGGCTGCAACAGAGGAACAAACATAAGTTCCAACATCACAATTCTTAAGAAAGGGATTGACAGTTTCACATTGATCACATGCCAATTTACTTGGACCCTTGAACACAGGGTCCATTTGCTCTCTGATCCAAATATCTTGGCATATGATAAAAAGCTAACTGGTCGAGATCTTAGCATTTGAACCATACCGGTTGCAGCAGGGGTATCAACATCAACATCAAATCATGCACTGTAGCAGGGGCATCTACAGCAACATCACCTCATGCACTGTAGCAGGGGCATCTACAGCAACATCACCTCATGCGCTGTAGCAGGGGCATCTACAGCAACATTGCCTCTTGCACTGTAGCAGGGGCATCTACAGCAACATCACTTCATGCGCTGTAGCAGGGGCATCTACAGCAACATCACTTCATGCGCTGTAGCAGGGGCATCTACAGCAACATCACCTCATGCACTGTAGCAGGGGCATCTACAGTAACTTCCCCTCATGCACTGTAGCAGGGGCATCTACAGCAACATCACCTCATGCAGTGTAGCAGGGGCATCTACAGCAACATCCCCTCATGCAGTGTAGCAGGGGCATCTACAGCAACATCACCTCATGCACTGTAGCAGGGGCGTCTACAGTAACATCTGCTTACTGACCGTAGCAGGGGCATCTACGGCTACATCACCTCATGCATTGTAGCAGGGGCATCTACAGTAACTTCAACTCATGCACTGTAGCAGGGGCATCTACAGTAACATCTAAATACTGGCTGTAGCAGGGGCATCTACAGCAACATCACCTCATGCGCTGTAGCAGGGGCATCTACAGCAAAATCACCTCACGTGCTGTGGCAGGGGCATCTACAGTAACAACTCAATACTGGCTGTAGCAGGGGCATCTACAGCAACATAACCTCATGCACTGTAGCAGGGGCATCTACAGCAACATCACCTCATGCGCTGTAGCAGGGGCATCTACAGAGACATCACCTCATGCACTGTAGCAGGGGCATCTACAGCAACATCACCTCATGCACTGTAGCAGGGGCATGCACAGTAACATCACTTCATGCACTGTACAAAGGGCATCTACAGCAACATCACTTCATGCGATGTAGCAGGGGCATCTACAGCAACATCATTTCATGCACTATAGCAGGGGCATCTACAGCAACATCACTTCATGCACTGTAGCAGGGGCATCTACAGTTACATCTCAATACTAGCTGTAGCAAGGGCATCTACAGCAACATCACCTCATGCACTGTAGCAGTGGCATCTACAGCAACATGGCCTCATGCACTGTAGCAGGGACATCTACAGCAACATGGCCTCATGCACTGTAGCAGGGGCATCTACAGTAACATGGCCTCATGCACTGTAGCAGGGGCATCTACCGCAACATCGCCTCATGCACTGTAGCAGGGGCATCTACAGCAACATCACATCATGCACAGTAGCAGGGGCATCTACAGCAACATCACCTCATTGGCTGCAATAGAGGAACAAACATAAGTCCCAACATCACAATTCTTAAGAAAGGGATTGACAGTTTCACATTGATCACATGCCAATTTACTTGGACCCTTGAACAAAGGGTCCATTTGCTCTCTGATCCAAATATCTTGGCATATGATAAAAAGCTAACTGGTCGAGATCTTAGCATTTGAACCATACCGGTTGCAGCAGGGGTATCAACATCAACATCAAATCATGCACTGTAGCAGGGGCATCTACAGCAACATCACCTCATGCACTGTAGCAGGGGCATCTACAGCAACATCACCTCATGCACTGTAGCAGGGGCATCTACAGCAACATCACCTCATGCGCTGTAGCAGGGGCATCTACAGCAACATCACCTCATGCACTGTAGCAGGGGCATCTACAGCAACATTGCCTCATGCACTGTAGCAGGGGCATCTACAGCAACATCACCTCATGTACTGTAGCAGGGGCATCTACAGCAACATTGCCTCATGCACTGTAGCAGGGGCATCTACAGCAACATCACCTAATGCACTGTAGCAGGGGCATCTACAGCAACATAGCCTCATGCACTGTAGCAGGGGCATCTACAGCAACATCACCTAATGCACTGTAGCAGGGGCATCTACAGCAACATCACCTCATGCGCTGTAGCAGGGGCATCTACAGCAACATCACCTCATGCGCTGTAGCAGGGGCATCTACAGCAACATCACCTCATGCGCTGTAGCAGGGGCATCTACAGCAACATCACCTCATGCGCTGTAGTAGGGGCATCTACAGCAACATCACCTCATGCACTGTAGCAGGGGCATCTACAGCAACATCACCTCATGCGCTGTAGCAGGGGCATCTACAGCAACATCACCTCATGCAGTGTAGCAGGGGCATCTACAGCAACATCACTTCATGCACTGTAGCAGGGGCATCTACAGTAACATCTCCATACTGACCGTAGCAGGGGCATCTACGGCTACATCACCTCATGCACTGTAGCAGGGGCATCTACAGCAACATTACATCATGTGCTGTAGCAGGGGCATCTACAGCAACATCACATCCATGGCTGTAGCAGGGGCATCTACAGCAACATCACCTCATGGGCTGTAGCAGGGGCATCTACAGTAACATCTCAATACTGGCTGTAGCAGGGGCATCTACGGCTACATCACCTCATGCACTGTAGCAGGGGCATCTACAGCAACATCACTTCATGCGCTGTAGCAGGGGAATCTACAGCAACATCACTTCATGCGCTGTAGCAGGGGCATCTACAGCAACATCACCTCATGCGCTGAAGCTGGGGCATCTACAGCAACATCACCTCATGCAGTGTAGCAGGGGCATCTACAGCAACATCACCTCATGCACTGTAGCAGGGGCGTCTACAGCAACATCACATCATGGACTGTAGCAGGGGCATCTACAGCAACATCACCTCATGGGCTATAGCAGGGGCATCTACAGCAACATCACTTCATGCGCTGTAGCAGGGGCATCTACGGCAACATTACCTCATGGGCTATAGAAGGGGCATCTACAGCAACATCACCTCATGGGCTATAGCAGGGGCATCTACAGCAACATCACTTCATGCGCTGTAGCAGGGGCATCTACAGCAACATCACTTCATGCACTGTAGCAGGGGCATCTACAGCAACATCACTTCATGCGCTGTAGCAGGGGCATCTACAGCAACATCACCTCATGGGCTATAGCAGGGGCATCTACAGCAACAACACCTCATGCACTGTAGCAGGGGCATCTACAGCAACATCACTTCATGCGCTGTAGCAGGGGCATCTACAGCAACATCACCTCATGCACTGTAGCAGGGGCATCTACAGCAACATCACCTCATGCACTGTAGCAGGGGCATCTACAGCAACATCACCTCATGGGCTATAGCAGGGGCATCTACAGCAACATCACTTCATGCGCTGTAGCAGGGGCATCTACGGCAACATTACCTCATGGGCTATAGCAGGGGCATCTACAGCAACATCACCTCATGGGCTATAGTAGGGGCATCTACAGCAACATCACTTCATGCGCTGTAGCAGGGGCATCTACAGCAACATCACTTCATGCACTGTAGCAGGGGCATCTACAGCAACATCACTTCATGCGCTGTAGCAGGGGCATCTACAGCAACATCACCTCATGGGCTATAGCAGGGGCATCTACAGCAACAACACCTCATGCACTGTAGCAGGGGCATCTACAGCAACATCACTTCATGCGCTGTAGCAGGGGCATCTACAGCAACATCACCTCATGCACTGTAGCAGGGGCATCTACAGCAACATAGCCTCATGCACTGTAGCAGGGGCATCTACAGCAACATCACCTAATGCACTGTAGCAGGGGCATCTACAGCAACATCACCTCATGCGCTGTAGCAGGGGCATCTACAGCAACATCACCTCATGCACTGTAGCAGGGGCATCTACAGCAACATCACTTCATGAGCTGTAGCAGGGGCATCTACAGCAACATCACCTCATGGGCTATAGCAGGGGCATCTACAGCAACAACACCTCATGCACTGTAGCAGGGGCATCTACAGCAACATCACTTCATGCGCTGTAGCAGGGGCATCTACAGCAACATCACCTCATGCACTGTAGCAGGTGCATCTACAGCAACATCACCTCCATGGATGTAGCAGGGGCACCTACAGCAACATCACCTCATGCACTGTAGCAGGGGCATCTACAGCAACATCACATCATGGGCTATAGCAGGGGCATCTACAGCAACAACACCTCATTGGCTGCAACAGGGGAACACACATAAGTCCCAACATCACAATTCTAAAGAAAGGGATTGTCAGTTTCACATTGATCACATGCCAATTTACTTGGATCCTGGAACAAAGGGTCCATTTGCTCTCTGATCCAAATATCTTGGCATATGATAAAAAGCTAACTGGTCGAGATCTTTGCATTTGAACCATACCGTTTGCAGCAGGGGCATTAACATCAACGTAACATTTCTGGCTGCAGCAGGGGCATCTACAGCAAATCAAGGTCACTACAAGTACTCAGAAAGGGCCGTCATATTCAGCGTGTTTGAATGCTTCACATGGGTTAACTGCAATGCCCACCATACCTGAAAGGGATCAGTACAATGAAGACTGAGAGTAACATCAACAGGACCATCACAAACGTCCTCAACCGTAGCAGGGGCATCTACAGCATCCTCAACATCTGTAGCAGGGGCATCTACAGCATCCTCGACTAGTGTAGCAGGGGCATCTACAGCATCATCGACTACTGTAGCAGGGGCATCTACAGCATCCTCAACTACTGTAGCAGGGGCATCTACAGCATCATCGACATCTGTAGCAGGGGCATCTACAGTATCCTCGACTACTGTAGCAGGGGCATCTACAGCAGACACAGGAGCAATAAAAACTGTCTCCAACACAGGAACCACAGTCTCTCTCCACACACGACCTTCACAAACAGCATCATCACAAGCTAAAGCAGGGGCATCTACAGCATCATCGTCTACTGTAGCAGGGGCATCTACAGCATCATCAACATCTGTAGCAGGGGCATCTACAGCATCATCGACATCTGTAGCAGGGGCATCTACAGCATCATCAACATCTGTAGCAGGGGCATCTACAGCATCCTCGACATCTGTAGCAGGGGCATCTACAGCATCCTCGACATCTGTAGCAGGGGCATCTACAGCATCCTCGACTACTGTAGCAGGGGCATCTACAGCATCCTTGAAATCTGTAGCAGGGGCATCTACAGCATCCTTGACTCCTGTAGCAGGGGCATCTACAGCAGACAAAGGCGCAACAAAAACTGTCCCTAACAAAGGAACCAAAGCCTCCCTCCAAACAAGCCCATAAGGACCACCAACATCACCAGTTGTAGCAGGGGCATCTACAGAAATTCCACCAGCTGTAGCAGGGGCATCTACAGCAATCCCGCCAGCTGTAGCAGGGGCATCTACAGCAATCCCGCAAGCTGTAGCAAGGGCATCTACAGCAGTCAAAGGCGCAACAAAAACTGTCCCTAACAAAGGAACCAAAGCCTCCCTCCAAACAAGCCCATAAGGACCACCAACATCACCAGTTGTAGCAGGGGCATCTACAGCATCCTCGACATCTGTAGCAGGGGCATCTACAGCATCCTCCACATCTGTAGCAGGGACATCTACAGCATCCTCCACATCTGTAGCAGGGGCATCTACAGCATCCTCCACATCTGTAGCAGGGGCATCTACAGCAATCCCGCCAGCTGTAGCAGGGGCATCTACAGCAATCCCGCCAGCTGTAGCAGGGGCATCTACAGCAATCCCGCAAGCTGTAGCAGGGGCATCTACAGCAGACAAAGGCGCAACAAAAACTGTCCCTAACAAAGGAACCAAAGCCTCCCTCCAAACAAGCCCATAAGGACCACCACCATCACCAGTTGTAGCAGCGGCATCTACAGCATCCTCGACATCTGTAGCAGGGGCATCTACAGCATCCTCCACATCTGTAGCAGGGGCATCTACAGCATCCTCGACATCTGTAGCAGGGGCATCTACAGCATCCTCCACATCTGTAGCAGGGGCATCTACAGCATCCTCCACATCTGTAGCAGGGGCATCTACAGCATCCTCAACAACTGTAGCAGGGGCATCTACAGCATCCTCCACATCTGTAGCAGGGGCATCTCCATGTACCATCACCACGTCTGTAATAGATTAATAAACACTAAATACTAATGATTTACAACATAAGTCAACAATCACATCAATAATCAACAGATAAGAAGGTAAGGTTACATAAATATGGATGTATGTCAACAGAGTGAATTATTAAAAAAATAAATTTTCATTTTCTTGGATTGATAAAGTATCAACTGTGACAGATCCCAACAATTTATTTTAATACTTCCATTTCAGGCAATAATTGTTGATCATTCCACTTAAAACATGAACAAAAATCCTAAATTATTAACTTGAAGTCATTTAGTGCATGTGTTAAATGTTTAAAATACATTAGTCTCCACCATTAAGACATACTCATCAAAACTATACTCAGAAAATAATGAAATATTCTTTCCAAACCTAAGGTTTAACCTATGATCACAACTAAAGTGTATAAAGCACTACACATTCCAACAAAGCTAGCGCATTATTAAATTCAATAAAAATATAAAAGAAATAGTCATTATAAACTCAAACTTAAAGACTACATATCAAATTTAAGCCCAATCAAAATTACAAAACCAAAACTGCAATGCACTAATGTATATATTTAATATAATGTGGATACTAAAGCTGGATTTATTGCATTTTTTTCATTGAAAAAGCTGGCCAAAAAATATCATTCCAGACTAACCTTACTAAATTGTTTACCTTTGATGTAAGTAAGTACAAAAGAAAAACATTTAAATATAATGCCACCGTCCATAATATCTGAGGGAGAGGGGCAAACCTATTTTGATTAGTGCTCAGATTTAATTTTAGCCAAACAAATTATTATCTGCATAAGTTCAAGTCATACTAAAAATCTATCACGATAAAACTGAATCAGACATCTACAAATTGAACTACTCAGTGTGAATCAAACAATTTTAATAATTACTGTCCATAATAAATGAAAAATATCCTCTTAACATGTACATTAACTGTATTAGAGTTCACAACATTTGAAGTTGGTAAACTCCTTAACCCAAACAAACCAATTAACTTAAAGACACAACTTATAAATCCTGGATATCAAAGGAAAATTGTAGTATAGTAGTTTCATCATAATAGTCGTGAAAATTTCAAGTATTACATGTTTCATGACTTTCTCCTGTTTGCTGGCAGGTGAAATAAATTGAGGCCCGTTCATAGGTAACTTTTGAATGGGGGTTTTGGTAAATATAAATTATACTTTATAAACACTGCATTTGAACTAGGTTCATGTATTTATTGCAGGGCCTCAGAAAGTATGTTCATTCACCGTAACATTTTGAAATACTACCGTTATATCTAGCCCGAAAAAAAGCGTGCAACACAGATGTCAAAATTTGCGATAAGTTGTGTCTTTAAGATACTTAACATTTGAGTCTGAAATATGAACATAGTATTTTCATAGCATACTAATGAATATCACTGTCTATAACTGCAGAAGTTAAATCAAGTGTAAGCAGGTTTGAACTAAGTTAAACAACAATTTAAATGGCGGAAAAGACCTAAAAATCACAACATCAAACTAGCAAGTAAGCAAGTGTAACCAATTAATGTAATAATCAATGTCAATAAGCACAAAAGGTTAACCAATATACATAATGCTTATATGTATTCCAACGAGTTTGATTTATTCATACTAAATACATGAAAGATTTAAATTGTCCCAATCTGAGTAAAGGAAAATACATTCTATTACCATTAATTTAAATCACAGAATGTTGAAGTATTAAGTCGTAAGTAAGTTTGTATAATAATGTCAATCAATTCAATTAAGAAAGTGTGAAGTAAATATCCCAACTCAAAACGGTCTGTATGCAATAAATGAAATAAAAAAAATAACCAGTATCCTAAATTATAGCAGGCTAACATTTTTATTTAGATGTTACTAACAAATTCTAGCCTTTAATTACACAAGTTGTAGACAACAAATAAATATGTTAACAAGAAATATAATGTGTAAACATCATTAAAGTCCAATTTTTCTGCAGATGGGGAAAATTTAAATCAAGTTAATGTAGTAACATAAGAAAGCAATATTTGATAAATTGCATATGAAAAGGTATACCAAGGGCATAATTTCATCATGCAGAAAGGAAGAGTGTTTTTAATCCACAAAATATTTGACTAAAAAGGTAAGACAAACTTTACTATTAATGCAAAAGATACAAAGTGAAATAGTCCATAATTTAGTCAGGTAGAATTGTGGATAATATCTTATTCTGTTCAACACATGATATGTAATCATTATATGAACAAGGGCTGCTGCGAGTAGTCGGATTTTCGCAAATCCAACCAGAAAATGGAGTATGAATATTCGTCACATCCAAAATCGTCAGATCGGGATCTATTTTTGGAAATAATGAAAGAACATTTTCCGCTTGGTAACCCCTGAAAGTGAGCCGTACGACTTAAGAAAGTTTCAATTCAATTCAAAATTTCGTTTGATACTCATTTAAACAAAAATGTTATCACTGAAACTGCCCATAAAATACCTGGTAATAGAAATGTTTGGAATACAGGGTTTCCATTCAGTAAAAGTTTCTCTAATTCTTCACTTATTTTTCCAATAACATAAATTCTGTATGCTTATCCATTGACTAGTGATTCATGGTTTGATTCGTGAATCGCTTCACATGAGTCGTGGTTCAGATCAGATCGCCACTCGCTCAACGATCTACAGCCCAAGTATATATATTCATCAAGAGCTGACCCTAAATGGCACCGGTATCCAACAAATTGAAAAATTGAATGCAAAAAACTACAAATTTATGGGAAATAATCCATAATTAAGCCAGGTAGGGTTGGGGTTGCTTTCTTATTCTTTTGAACACATGGTGTGCATTCATTAAATGAAATTTCATTAGGATGTAACACTAAATGGCAGAAATATATAGTAAATTAAAAACTTTAATGCAAAAAATGCAAAGGGAAATAATCCATAATTAAGCCAGAAAGAGTTTTGGTTACTTTCTAATTCTGTTCAATAACGTGGTATAAAATCATTGTAATAAATAAAAGTTATAGTAAAAATACTTTACTGCACAAAAACTGTAGTCAGAAATATGGACACAGACACATATGCCGACACTAGGGTGAATAGGAGAGCTCTCCATTTATTTTGAAAAGTTGAGCTTATTAACAATCACAGTCAGTAATCACATAAAACAACCTGATAACAACCATAACTGATCGAGTTTACAATCAATCATGACCACTCATTATAAATCCAAACTCGAAGATTTAATGTTTTTAAAATGAGAGTCAAATAACTTAACTATAAAACGGAAAAAAATCACCTCTAAATATATGATGTGTAATGACGGAAATGTACATAATACAAAATGTTAACCAGGACTACCTGAACACAGAAGAACCGACTATGGATACACAAAATGTTGCAATGTTTTTACAGCAATATACCCCACTTTCATATCTTCATACCTATTTTGACATTTTAACTTAGTTACGTATATTAGAGAAATAACATTCGATTAACTAACTTCTGATAAATTAAACTACAAACAATACAAACACTATTTATTAAATAGTGTTTGTATTGTTAGTAGTTTAATTTATCAGAAGTTAGTTAAGGTTCATGTAAAAACTTGGTTTGCGAAGTAATTCAGTGAAAATGAAAATGCTCTAATTCTGTAATTATATCTCCACTCAGAGTAGTGTTTTATACATCAAATTGTTCCTTATGAAACATACAAAGTAATGCTTGTCATCAATTACCACAAAACTATTTAACAAAAGACGAAATTGCAAAATTGATGTTGTATAAATAAAAATACTAAAATGTATTAATCTTTTCTTACAACAAAATTTAACATCAAATCCTTTACAGAACATAATAGTACATATTCCCATGAAGGTACTCCAATATTCATAACATTAAAAAATGTTAAAACAAAACTAAGGCAAATGAAAAACTAAAGTGAAAGTAGAAACAGGGTCGTGAAAACCCATAACACTTGCATCTGTCAAAATGTTTTTCATATACTGTAGTTTTGTTTTAACATTTATTGGGATTATATATTTTGGAGGACCTTCATTGGAATATGAACTAAAATGTTCTGTAAATGGTTTAATGTTAAATTGGTTTGTAAAAAGAATTGAATGTCTTTTAGTATTTTCATTTTTACAGCATCAATTTTGCAAATACATCTTTTGTCAAAAGTTTTCATCTGAATTAATTGCCAGCATCACTTTGTATGTTTCTTACGAAACATTTTGATGTATAAAACACTGCTCTTGATGAAAGTACGACAGAGTTAGAGCATTTATTATTTTACTATTATTAATGCAAAAAAGACTTAACTTGAACCTTAACTGAATGTTAAATTAAAAACAAACAAGTAAATCTGTGAGCTAATGCTCACAAGGGATACCCCTGCAAAAATCTAAAAATATGCGACAAACAAGAAGTAGATGAGCAAGGAGCATGAAATCGCTTTACACCACATGGGACTATGGGATGAAGCAATATGCACAGTATTAGGCTGCTGCATGTTATAGTTGCTGAGAAAACTGTGACGGAAATTTTGTAACAGACGGACGGACGGACACATGCACGCACGGACAAGGGTAAAACAGTATACCCCCCCTCTTCTTCGAAGCGGGGGTATAATAAAGTAACCAATTTAAGCAAAGCCAATGCACAGTTTACTTAAAAAATAAATGAAATAAGTTACTTAAAAAACTTACTTAAAAAATAAATGAAGTAAGTTACTTAAAAAACTTACTTAAAAAATAAATGAAATAAGTTACTTAAAAAACTTACTTAAAAAATAAATGAAATAAGTTACTTAAAAAACTTACTTAAAAATAAATGAAATAAGTTACTTAAAAAACTTACTTAAAAAATAAATGAAATAAGTTACTTAAAAAACTTACTTAAAACATATCAAATAATGAACAAATCAAGTTCAAATAAATTCTTACTTCATCTTCAAATGATGTGATCAGTTCAAACTCTAATATCCTACTGACCAGTGACAACTTTAAACTATGTAATTGGGCGGAACCAAAATTAACCAAAACACATGCAAAACCAGTTTGACAACTACAGGTCGTCCACGTAAACATTGCGTATCCAAACATTGCTGGTTTCATTACACACTAATATTTAGGGGTGATTTATTTTTACAAATTTATAGTTTAGTTAGTTCACACTTATTTTATAAACACAACATTATATAAAATTTATAGTGTGCATATACACTTTATAGAATTAATGTTAAATATCAAAGAGGTATGTTTAAATCATTAAAATGCTGTTCATGCATTAGCTTTTTTATCTATTTAGTGAGCAAGTCCATTGTTTAAAGTACAATAACACGCATGACCTAGAATATGACCTGTAATGTATATTAATTACCAACCAAATCTATCTAAAGAATGTGTTAAAACAACACTTCACTACACATTTAATACAGACAAAGGGAGGTAACAACTGCAGAGATTTGGAGTACTAAGTAAGGATTACTTCCCCTATTACACAAATACATGAAATATTCCAGATAAGAGCAGCAAAAGTTATTACCAATAAATTTGAACATCCATAGCATGTAAAAAATAGTCAAATGAATCCAAGTATTGGTTCAAATTATGTTTACAAATCATATAGATATTAATTAATAATATTGAACCTGCCTTCAATTAGCCTTTGTATCAGAAATCAGATGTAACTTGTCAAACCAACAAAATCTTACATTTATCTAGTTTGAATAAATAACGATTGTACATTGTATACAAAGTTAGATGCTGGTAGCATTCAATTATATTAACTCAGTCATTGATTAAGTAAAACGACTTTTTGTACACAAATTCCTTGAAAATAGTTTTATAAACATTCTTTATATGTTGCGCAACGTGAGAAAAGGGCCCTTATGGTCAAATTTTTTGAAATTGAGATTTTTACAGAAAGTGAAAGAGTAGGCTTCATAGTTTCCAAAAATGTATAATTTATTAAAATATATCAATTAATGACGTTGCTATGGCGATTTGAAATTCGATGCTCGGTCCAAGAAAAAAGCGACGTCACGTTTAATGTCGCGATTTTGTTGGATATTTGGCAACTGAATACCATAGTAAATTAACTGCAAAAAGCATTTGGAATTAGTTTTATCAAGAAGGTTTATTTATAAAAAATCTACATTTCTAACATTTATACTAAAAAAATCTCGAATTTAAAATGATTTTCAGTTTACAATAGGCTTAAAGAAAGTCTTCATGTATGAGTCCAAATAACTAATCTACACTGACAGTTTAATAATAATCATATATTTGTGGTCCCAACAAATAACTTCAATCTCATTAGCATTATTAAGTCTGATTGTGAAACAAAAAATGCATTGATACAAACGGTGTTGTTTTATCTATTATACTACAAAAATATGTGAAGGTCTATTTTTAACGAGGTCCATCGATGCCAAATTTCCTTTGAAATAGTTGTTAATGCGTTTAAATCTAGCAAACTGTTATTATTGGTAAGAGTTGTCACGAAATATGTATACTGCAGTGTATACTGATAATAAAAGGTACAGCTAACATAATTTGATATTGAACTCATTTTCATATAAAATTATGTTATACATGAACATGAATGTGTATGTACCAATTTGTATAAGAACATAATTTTAATCGTCAAAAAACAGGTCCCAACAAAATGTACCATCCGTGAATATTTTTGAAAAATATATGAATATGATTATATGAGCCTTAAAATGTTAAAATGATATTCAATATGTGAACTGCTTTTAATGACAACGATCAATACAATACTCTCCGAACATATTTATATGTCAGTATTGTCGTAGCTTACACGGGCATTGTAATCATGCAATACATGTAACATAGTAATGCTAATTTAGATTTGACCTTAATATTTTCACCATCTTAAATTTGCAGGTATTCATAATGACGGGATTGTACAATTACAGTCTAAATATTATAATTGACATTTCCAGAATGAGATAAATACACAATTTACTTTCTTCCACAAGAGCTTGAGATAAATAAAATTTTATTTCACATTAATACACATGTAAAATGTAACATAATTTTCAAGCAAAATGATGCTTACTATTACTTAATATTCTTCCTTACATAACATCGTGTCACATCAGAATTTAAAAGACTGATAATGTGGTAATTAATCCATATGACAAAAATGAATACAATGTTAACTAATAACTTTTAATGTCAACACATTTTAAGTCCAAATCCAGGTGAAAGATGGATAAAAATATTTAGTTCAACATAAAATGGGAAATTAAAACAATACGGAACTAGCTAAACTTTTCTTTGAAAGATCTATGAATGCCGACATAACGTTTTAGGAAGGCAATATTATCAAATAAATCCGGAGTATTGAAGTTCGGAGATAATAGTCGGTAATCCTTTGATATTTTAATTGGCCCAAGGAATGCATGAACAGTTATAGTTGTGGTACAGTTGACGAAACTGAGCATATATATGGAAATCCGGCTCTGAATCTAGGAAGTTTCATGTTATTTCAAGTTACATTGAAGTTTGACAAAAGTTCTTTGGATCGACGATGACCTGTGTTTAAGTTGCATGCTTTATCATTAACGAGGGTTAATGTCATTTTGTGACAAATCAGATTGCATGATAACGCTTTAATAACGTTAATGGGTAAAACAGAAAACAACAGGAATTTTACTTCTAAGACCTAGGCCTATACTCATGTGTGGATCTGGTTTAAACACGAGGTAAGATAAAACATCACTGTAGTACAAAATGTACACACACATTACACTTAATATAATGATATTGTCACCATTTTGTTTTCAAGAAACTTTAGTAATTATTCTTAACGAAATAAAAAAGTATTTACAGTTTCGTATGATGAAAATGATGTGTACTAACGAACTTGCGGTAAGTTATAATTGTATTTAAGAAAGAACGATCTTTATCTTAAACCAATTTGGATTTTGTTACAATGATGTATAGGTAGATGGAAACATTATGTTTCGAATACTTTTATTTCATACGCTGATACGCCCTTGGAAAACTTATGCAGACAGTCTTAGTAGCAACGGGTTCACATTGACTCACAAGTGTTATCTTGCTCGACTATTGTAATGGATTTCTAAGATCCAACTGATAGATGCGGTAATTAGATAGAGCTACAATTTGCAAACAATATATCTAAAAAAATTTTGATTAATGATGTCGATCAATTTTTCGATCAATGATGTCAATCAAGCTTTATTTAGAGCTAGTCAAATTATGAAAAGAATAATGAATACCGATATCTAGCCAGACCAAATTTAGCCTACTCCTCACATTCCAATTACCGGACGCTTTTGGACATTTTCAGTGATAACTTTTTGTTTTAACATGTATTGAACTGAAATTTTGACATCATATAATTCGATCCCCGCTCAGTACATTTATATACCAAGAAAAAGTAATACATTTTTTTACTTCAAAATTGGGTCTTAATCTCGTGAGGAAATCGTCCGTAAAATACGGACGAGCGTAATATAAACCGGACGTTTGAGTCGGCGGGATTAAAAATCAAATTCGTTCTTAAATAAACACAATACACTTAAAATTATTTAGCAACTCGATAAAGTAACAATATATCGCATACTGTGCAAAATTTGAGTTAAAAACAACCATCACTTAGGCCTACTTCAAAATCTAACATTTTCTCCTCTAGTATACATGAAAACTGTGATAGCTTGAGCTGCTGTTCAAATTAAGGCTACGGACTGGTAAAATCTAATTTGGTAATAAATTCCATATTTCAATTTAAATGATCATCTTAAATATATAAACGACAGCAAATTAAGAGCAATATCATTTACATGTTTGCATTCGATGCACATGTGTCTAAGAAATAACTGATCTAAACTAAAAGTCTAAAAGCCCCAATGACATTTCAGTTCAGAAAGGGTCGACAGTATTCTAATTTTGCATTATTAACAAAATTTCCAGATCAAGCTAAGATTTTAAGATGAACTGAATAAAAAATCAGAATAAAAAGTACAAGTCCGCAGTTAACATTATAGCGTGTGCTGTATTCAGGGGTGTGCATGCATACCCGTAGTTACGAGTAAACAATTTGATGGCGACGCGTGTAGAGGCTGTATCCATCGTCAATTTAAATCAATGATACCGAAATTATGCGTGTAATTCTCCCTAAAAATCTAATTGTAGCTTATCTATTTAGCAATCCAATTTTAAAGCACAAATAAAACAGACTATTCTAAATGTCAAGTTACAAGTTAGCCACTTTTAAAAGTGTCAACACCACACGGCGGCTCGGCACGTTGACGAAAGTTGGATGAAAAACAACACATGACGGTCAACAATCCTTCCTTTTTACGCTATTTGTTATTGATTTCTTTAAACATTGATACTAAGACATTCATATTTTGCAGAACATAGATTATAATGCAAGAGTCAGTTAAATCGTCAGTATAAACAATGCAATAATCACTGACGTGACACATGTACGCTAAAATTGACCTCGATAACGTTTGTGACGTTTACCGCAAACGACGTCAAAGAGCTTAAGGGCCCTTTTCTCGCATTGCGCATCATATATTCTTTATATATTTATAGTACATGTTTGTTTGTCCTGCTAAAAAACTCTTAATTTCAATTCTGATTTAAGTCTATTTGAGTATCAAAGGGATTCAGAGTTTAAAGTCATTTACACAATTTATGCAACAGCCACAGTCCATAACCACACAAGGCTTTACTATTAAGATGCCAAATTGTTTTAACTGTGTTAAAATTCAATCCAACTATAAAGTTCCATGAACTTCTTTGTTTCAATTCAATTAAGAAAGTGTGAAATAAATATCCTAACTGAACACATGCATTCTGAATGCAAAAAAAAAATATTGATCACTTCCCAATATCACAAAAGGCTACTCTATTTAAATGTGCACTTAAAAGATTCTTAACTTTAACAACACAAGATGTGTACAACACATAAAAACAGGGTTAATGTCTAAATATGAACACGCCCCCACATGAATGCCAAATAAATGAATGCCAAACATTGGATCCTCAGAGTACCTATTCACAAGTGAATTGAAACAAACTCCTGGAGAGAATTTAATAAGGGACTTTAGTCAGTTATTTCCCCTTGTATACTCTTCAAAATAGGTAGGTCTAATTAGTTGGGTTACTCGGATTTTACCCTTACTTTTCAATGCTAATTTGCCAAATTTGATCTTGAATAACTTTTTTGTATATCATTTAATTTGTTTGAAATTCAAGCTAATTATTTTTAAGTTAAAGAACTATCTAAATTCCATTACTTCTGTTAATATCTTCATTAACAAGAAAGATATTAGATGAAATATTTTTTCACCCTTACATAGGAATTCAATGATAAAATCCGAGGATTCCAACTGTAAAGACCTACTTGCCAATTGGATTGCTTCAGATTTTATCAGGGAAAGATAACTGACTAAAGTCCCTAATTAAAAAGTCCAATAATATTAACCTGAGATTGACTTTTATGCAACAATATATTAAACTCAGTATTTTCTATCTATTTTAGACTCGGTTTGTAAATCATGCTTTATCAAAATATTTTGGAAAAAGACACATAATTAACAATTGTTTTTTTTATTAATATTAGATAAAATTTGAAATTGTGTCACATTTTTTGCTAACTAATGTGGAACGTTAACAAATGAGTCAAAATTTAAATGAACAATAATATGAAATGTTTACTATGACACTAAATATGGAGGTCATACCATCACAACACTAGGGCTGCAACGATTCGATACATCGAAACTCGACCGCGAGGGCGCAGATTCAATTTCGATTCGGGTCCCATAAAATTTCGATTCGATACTGACCTTTAAGCGTATCTACATAAGTTATAAGCATAAAAGCAAAGGCGCACCTAAAAGACACTAACTCCCCGCAGCAGTTATTTTCCTTAATTAAATCAAGTAGCAAGGCATTATCTGCAGTATATCAAGAGCTGCATATTCTGATACAATTTATGTTTCATGTTGTATACATAGATACGTTTTAGTCGATATTCATGACCTATACCTATATATTCGTACCCAGTCCATTTCGTACTTAAACAATCAATCTAAATATAGCAGATTTTCGGGTTTCATGTGAATCTAATTTGAGAAACATGTTTATTTTATCAATAATAAATAGTTTTAAACTCAAATGAATGTATAAATGCATATTTGGAGAAAATTATACTAATAAATGAATCGAATCGAAAAAAATCGAATCGAAAGAAAAAATATCGAGTCGCATCAAATCGACTTTCCAATGAATCGTTGCAGCTCTACACAGCACACACAACCAAAACAGAATGGAGGAGTAGAAAATAGTGCTCAGTTCTGGCACTAGATCCAAGTCACACCCTAAGGCCCCTTTACAACCCGGTAACCCCATATCATGAAACTCAGTATTTAATATTTTAGTTAACACACAAAATGTTAATGCCCAAGATGCAATATAAAAGCTCTACATCATGAAAAGCATGATATGTGAGATTGTCTTAAGTAACAACATGTTTATTGACCTATGTATGTAATGGGAAGAAGATAATTTGATTTGAACTTCAAAGCAGTAATTTACTTCACTAGGTATTTAACTAAATTCAGTGACAATTATACCATAAATTAATTTTTATTAAAAGTATTTAGTATTGCTCATGAAATAAGAGGAAGATCTGAACACTGTTGATACTTTAAAACTCACAAGATTTTATGACAATATTATACAAAAAAACCTACAGTAGAAGTTTAACTGAATTAAATCTTAAAAAATGTAACAAAAAATGTATTCCCTAAGTTGAAAAAAAACATAAGGCCACAACAAGTTGATCATATGTTCTACGGATTTTTCTGGAAAAAAAAATGGGGCGAGCGAGCGCAGAAAAAAAATTAACGAAGTCTTTATTCAAATGCTTTATATAGCGGTTTGACCAAATTTTTATGAGCGAGCGAGGAAATAAAAATATTTTTTTTGTAAAAAACTGTCAAAAATTAAGGGGCGAGCGAATCCATAGAACATATGATCAATTTGTTGTGGCCTTATCTAACTAGAAAAATCCATCATTAAATCTGATATGTCCTTTTAAAATTATCTACCAGTATGTAAAAAGGAGTAAAAACATTATTGCATTCAGTTGACAAAAACAATATACATATTCAACAAAATCAGATTTTGTCTTTTATCTCCAATGCGTGTTGTTTCATTCGCAACAATTCATTTATTTATTGGAGTTAAAGCCGTATCAACACAATTAAGGTCATTTCACGGCGTCCAGCGCACCTAACCTAGCTTTCCTGGACCATTGTCAATAACCAGTACTCACCTACCCTTCCACAAGGCTGGAAACTTCACCATATTATCTTATTAATGGAGGATAATCAACATTATTGTCAAATTTTCATGGAAGGGTATAACCTCCCCGGGTGGGATTCAAACCCGCACTCCCTCGGGCACGAGTATCCAAGTCCTGGCGCGCTACCAACTGCGCTATCGACCCGGGTTCATTCACAACAAACTTAGTCCATTGTATTCAAAGTATCAAGTTAAATGATATTTTCCTAATACTCTCATACTATTCCTGGCATTTGTTGAAGCTGGTTTCTAAGGACTCGAGTGATTAATATTGTTCTATCTATAATTTCTGGATTCTGAATCTCAAATCTTAATTTCAAAAATAAAAGTCATAATAAAGAAAAAAGATAACTTACCCTCGATGATCTCAGGGGCTGTGGTGGACTCCTTCACATCCGAAGATATGCCTGGAATTAAGAACAGAAAACAATTATAAACTTTTGGTAAACAAAATGTGTTAAAACATTTTAACTAAACATATCAAACTATTACAGTCAAAATGAATTTCAGTTCTTAATTCTTAAATCAAATTAAATCCATAAATGAAAAACTCTTATCAATAAAACATCAAGTTGGATGATGGTTCGAATCCCAACTTCAAGGTTTTGATGTTCTAGAAACTTAAGTCAGCTGAAGTACCAATGTAGAAAATTTGAACTAAGGTAGCAACATGTTTCATAGTTAAGAGTCCAAGGCATACCACTGGTCTTCTTATGTTGTTGAATCCAAATCTTGCAGTACTGAGTACATTAAACTTTATGAATTTAGGAACTTAAGTCAGTAAGTAAATATTTTAGCTGATGTCAACAACTGATTGGAATTTATGTATATAGAAATAAATTATTGAAATCAAAATTATCAAAACATCAACTAAAGTCAAAATATATGGATGTAGTAAAATAAAGAATAAATCTTTTGCTTCCAACAAAATCCTGTTTGCATTCATAAACAGTAGATGTACTCATATACATTGCTGTAAACCAATAAATACAAACATAACATTTACAATATAGTAAAATTGTAACAAAAAGTTTACAGAAAGTAGCTAACTGTAGAACATATTTATCATTTCCAAGAGAAACAATAGATGGCATGATGTAGCAAAGACAAAGTCAGAAGTCTATGTCAGACCAAGATCTTTCACACTAAGACTTGACAGTGTCTCTCAATTATCAAATAATTAGCTCAATGATGGTCTACATTATTCTTTTTAATTATCAATAAGTATCAGTATCATTATGATTTCATTAACATACAAGTAGATAACAGGAACAAATACAGATTTTGCTATTCTAAATTTGCAACAGTTTTTAAATCAAGATATATTCATAATCTAGTGTAGAATATGTTAAAGACATTCAGCTGGATGACTTCAGAGTCTGGCATACATGTAACATGGTCTTGTTGTTACAAACGGAATCTACATGTTAGCCACACATTATTGCTTCCAATTCAATTTTCCTCGTGACTATTTCCGAAATATACTTGGTCTCCATCAAAATAAATAATGAATACTTATGATAGAAACATTATAGACGACCAAGAAGTAATCTAAGACGGTAAGAGTCATGTCAACAACAAAAAAGGCCGCCATGTTTTAATGGCCGCCATTAAAATTCAACATTGGACAAGAAATTGAAAAATACTTACAGAAGTTCCCCCAGCCCCACGAGATCATCTCCCTCACACCACTCGCACAACACAACACCAAAGCAGCCATACCAGTAATCTACGTAACGCTAGGTAGTCTCTCGTCAGCAGATCAGAAGAATCAAGTCTTTCAGGTAATCTGTAAACAGATAAAGCAAAAGAGATTAATTCTAAAGATTTTTTCGCGCTAAATCCTTATATACCCCGTTTGAATATGACGTCACTCGTCAGTATCCGTCGGCCAACCAAAACCAAGTATGGTTGCGGCTTAGAATTATTTTTATATACTTCCATCACAAATTACATTCAAATACACAAGCGTATTCATGTCTGAATAAAAAACAAGTAAGAAGAATTAGTTGAAATGAAAAGTTAAAATATGAAAATCACTAGCGCAAGAAGACGTTTTTACTTTAATAATGATAAAAACACTCCCTAAGTAAGAAATTCCTCTGTGGCGCAGTGGCTTAGTGACATCTTCCACTATAAGATGAGCATACCGTCGGTTTGAACCCCGCCTCAGTCCGTTTTTTAAAATTTTGTTAAACTTACATAAATTTCGAAAAAATCGAAATTTATCTATTGCAAACAAAAACACGTTTAAGTCTTTCTAGATCACTCACAAAATATTAAATTTAACTATTAATTTTAGCTATTGAATATAATATTACACATATCCGAGCGTTATTGTAATCCTTCACCGAATAAAGCTGAACACTAACTGCGATTAATATGCAATTCCAGCTAGTCCGTTACACATCAAACTCACATATTGACATCATGCATGACGCCAACTACACATTAAGCACCGCCCATTTCCGCAAAAAAAGATGAAAATCATGCCTTTAAAGACACAACTTATAAATCTTGGACATCAAAAGAAAATTGTAGTAGCCTATAGTGGTTACATCACAATAGAGAAAATTTCAAGTATTACATGTTTCATGACTTTTTCGTGTTTGCTAGCTAGTGAAATAAATTGAGACCCATGCCTGGCTATTGATAATGTTTCTTGTATTGTATTAATGGATATCTCTGACAAAATTGAGTAAGTAAATTGTTTTCTGGTTCCAAACTGTTTGTCATTAAGTCAATATTTCCACCATTTTTTTTTTAAATGGATAAAAGATTAATTTAGCAGACAACATTTAAATGAGCAGACGACATTTTTTTTCGTAGCTGGTCAACGATTAGACATACGTAATAAAAAGAGAAATATTTTTCTATTCACAATTCCATCAACATTTGTCAATGGATTTCAACAAAAATTTCACATAAGTATTGTTATCAAGTCCCTTAGTGTACAAAATATCCTTTTATCGTCCATGTATGGGTCACACATGGCTTTTCAAAGATAATGAGAGCTTATTACTGTCACTCGGGTGTCGGTATCCGATGTCTCAACGTTTGTGTTAGCAGACTTTGATCATTTCAATTGCATCTAGATTTTCACTTAAAGTCAAAGAGCGAAAAATGTAGACAATTAGGGACATGTATTTTTTGCTACTCGATACTAAGATCCATTTATATAAACGCTACATATGAACTAGGTTCATGCACTCATCGCAGGGCCTCAATTATTATAACCATTCTACGTGACACACTGAAATTCTACCGTTATATCTAGCCACGAAAAAGCATGCAATACATGTGTCAAAATTTATGATAAGTTGTGTCTTTGAAGCCACCCATCCGCACACATTATTATTGTCGATGATATGGACAAAACTGAATATTGACCATAATATTGAACCTTAGTGGGTGATTTTTAAGGTCCCATCAATATACTGATAAACATTTGAGAGCTAAAATAATTATTGATGTATTGACTACATCATTGATGAGTAGGCCTACTTTTCGCCCATCAATAAAATTAATGTCAATATTTAGTCGAAATCTTAGAGGTATCAACATGGCAAACACAAGAAAATACGAAGACAGAAAATTGGTTTTGGAATAAAATGGCGTATGTAGAGAGTTTCCTACACTGTGGAACATTACAAGCGATCACTATAGTTATCGCGGGAAAAAGGCAAACTCCCCGCAGCGGTTATTTCCCTAAAGCGTGACGTAAGCACTGTGAGGAGTTTGGGAAAAAGGAGGCTGTGTTGAACCTCATTTTTCACAACCCGTGTTTTTCACAACTTGTGAAAAAAACGCGTACGCATTTTTCACAACTAGTGTGAAAAACACGTTAGCATACAAATTTTATATGCTAATAGAAACGCATTTTTCACAACTTCAAATGTGACGAAAAAAGTGTTTGAAAAATTTGAGAATTTTGGTACTAACGCATTTTTCACACATGTAAATTTTTAGTTGCCAGCTGTAAGTAAGTAAGTACGTAAGTAAATTATTTGTTTTCGTGACATGTGTTATGGCAATATTAGAAACATGAAAACAACATGAAGAGTATTTACAGATAAACACCCGACCCAGTGGGTCTATATGTCACCGACTGATTCACATGTGAAAGTGGCATAATTTTAGCAAACTTTTAAAAAAGAGGAACATTAAACTATGCTTTTGATTAAATACCAAAGCTCTAGGCTTAGCGGTTTCAGACGAGAAAATATGTTTAATTTTCATATATTTCATTACATTTGTTTTGTGAAAAATGAGGTTCAACGTAAAACCTCATTTTTCACAAAACGAGTTTTTCACAAGTTGTGAAAAATGCGTACGCGTTTTTCACAACCGGTAAAAAGACAAATTTTGTGAAAAAATGAGGTTCAACGTTTGTTACAACCCATTTTGTATTAAAATCCCGAGTTGTAATAATTATTACAAAACGGGTTATTACAAAAGTAATTGAACATACAAACCTATTTTGTAATAAAACCCCGAAATGCAATGAAGTGTCTAGTTGTATTAATGTTATTGTAAGATATAGTTAGATACTTTAAGTTATTGGTAAAGAAAGAAAATAATGTTTAACAAGCAAACATAAAATGTTCAAATAGACAAATTACTTACATTTCGCCATGTTAATTTGAAGATTTCGGCAGAAAAACAAATTGTCATATTTTATTGCAAATCGAGTTATTACCAAAGTGGTTGAACATACCAACCCGTTCATAATAAATTATTATTACAGAACAGAACAGAACAGAACAGAACAGAACAGAACAGAACAGAACAGAACAGATATTTTATTACGGTAACGTATACAAAGGTATCTTGTTACAAACAAATGAATATAAACAATGGTTCTGTCACGCAACACACAACACAAACACACACTCACACATTCACACTCACACTCACGTGGACTCATTCACCCATTCATACACTCACAAGCTTCTAACAACATCTCACACTGACAAAATAATCAAAACATATGGTCAAACATGTATATCAATTAACATAATGTTTTAAGTATCAATGATAAATGGACATAAATGTTAATAATTACTAGTTAACAGAATAATATAATCTATGAGGATGAACTACATGACGAATATTTTCAGTAGCTATAAAACTAGAATGAATAAATATATGATGCATATAACATGATATTTGAGATTAAGAAACAAGTTATATATAATAGTTCAACACGTTAAAAATAGGTTCTACAGGAATTACAAAAACAATGTATAGATCATGTAACTGAGATTGTGGTTTGATTACGTAATAAAAATGAATAATATATGTATTTAGCAAGATTTATTATTTCTTTTTTGCTTTCAGATTGCATTAATTGGGTAAATTTTAAAACGCTAGGCCTGATAAAATAATAAGATTTCAAATATTGTTTCCGTATAGTATTGTATTTAGGGCAAACAATTACAAAATGAAAGTCGTCTTCAATGTCTGATGAGTTACAAATATTACACAAACGATGGTTGCGGTCTATTCTCTGGTTACCATACCGACCAGTCTCTATTCTTAATTGATGAGAAGCTAATCTTAAACGAGTAAAAGCAATTAGGTTTTTTTACAAAACGGGTTGTAACAAAACATTGAAAAAACCACGAGCGTAATTTTTACTTGTTGTGAAAAATGCGGTTCAACATTGAACCTCATTTTTCACAGAACGCGTTTTTCACAACCTGTGAAGAAAACTTTTGTGAAAAACGAGGTTCAACATGGCAAACTTGCTCAATACTGGAATGTATTGCCCGCCTCGAGGTTTTATCGGCACACTTTCACAGCAATTATGTTACTATTCATACAACATTTGAATTCCAGTATTGAGCGACGATAAAAAAATCTGACAATGAAATCTGTACCTCTGAAATTAACTACTGTGTTACAATTCACAAAATATAACTCACAATTGACAAATGTTTGCACAAATAAAAATACAATGACCTTTAATTCCATATATCAATTATATAAGCTATAACCATATTTATTTAAAGTTTAATATGCATGCATCTTCCCAACATGTAAACCTTTTCTTACCATTGAACGGTATATCTTACCAAAATATGAAATACCGTAGAATCCTCATGTTGCCACAGTGCATAATAAATAAATATTAGTGTCAGGGCGGATAATGGGTTATGTGCTTCATACTTCATGCATCAAGAGTCGCTAGTTTGAATCCCTCTCCTCCACTTAAACGACTATGGCTCGATAGAAGTTGCTAAGGGCATAAATGTTACCATGGATATTCGTGCTGTTGCTAGGAAGCGTAACGTAGGATAATAGGACCTAAGTGTTTGTTAGAAGCATAAGAGTAATTCCTATGGGCAATGAAACTGAGGCGGTTGCTTTGAATGCGAAACTTGTTAATACGGACTTTAATATAGTACTATGGGACATGTGTGCTTACTATGTACCTTAAGATGGCTTCTCAATGTGCTAAAGTGGTTGCTTGTTCGTAAAGGTGGTTAAATAAGGCACAATACTGGCTTGTTGAAGACCTTAGGGTGGTTACGACATCTTGCGTCCATGTTGCGACGTTAACCATATAAATAAAATTTTTTAAAAAAATCATTAATTTTGGTTATCATATACTTTAAGATATATATGATATTGACCCATGTTGTGAAAATTGCGTTAGGACTAAAAATCGCAAAAAAATTCTAACGTAATTTTCACAATGCTCATTTGTGAAAAACGCGTACGCAATTTTCACAAGTTGTGAAAATTACTAACGTGTTTTTCACAAGTTGTGAAAATTGCGTACGCGTTTTTCACAAGTTGTGAAAAACACGGGTTGTGAAAAATGAGGTTCAACAAGTTATATTTTGTGAATTGTAACACAGTGGTCAATTTCAGAGGTAAGATTTCATTGTCAGATTTTTTACCGTCGCTCAATACTGGAATTCATATGTTGTATGAATAGTAACAAAATTGCTGTGAAAGTGTGCTGATAAAACCTCGAGGCGGGCGATAGATTCCAGAATTGAACAAGTTTGCCATGTTGAACCTCGTTTTTCACAAACGTGTTCTTCACAGGTTGTGAAAAACGCGTTCTGTGAAAAATGAGGTTCAACATTAAACCTCATTTTTCACAAACGTGTTTTTCACAACCTGTAAAATTACGCTCGTGTTTTTTTTTCAACTTTTGTTAAAACCCGTTTTGTGATAAAACCCCTAATTGTAACAAAAGTTTATAATAAATCGGTTGGTAAGTTCAACCACTTTTGTAATAACTCTTTTTGCAATAAAATATGACAACTTGTTTTTCTGTAGAAATCTTCAAATTAACATTGCGAAATGTAAGTAATTTGTCTATTTGAACATTTATGTTTGCTTGTTAAACATTATTTTCTTTCTTTACCAATAAAATGTAGTGTACTATATTTTATAATAAAATTAATACAACTAGCCATTTCATTGCATTTCGGGTTTTTATTACAAAACGCGTTTGTATGTTTGTTATAACCTGTTTTGTAATAGTTTTTACAATTCGGGTTTTTATTACAAAACAGGTTGTAACAAACTTTGAACCTCATTTTTCACAAAATTTGTCTTTTTAAAGGCTGTGGTTTTTACACCCATTGGGTCGGGTGTTTATCTGTAATTACTCTTCATGTTGTTTTCATGTTTGTAATATTGTCATAACACATGTCACGGAAATAAATAACTCACTTACTTAATTACAGCTGGCAACTAAAAATTTACATGTGTGAAAAATGCGTTAGTACCAAAAAACTCAAATTTTTCAAACATTTTTTTCGCCAGATTTGATGTTGTGAAAAATGCGTTTCTATGCTCGTATGAAATTTGCTTGCTAACGTGTTTTTCACACAAGTTGTGAAAAATACGTACGCGTTTTTCACAAGTTGTGAAAAACACGGGTTGTGAAAAATGAGGTTCAACAACGCTTATTGTGATTAAGATATTAACTGAAATTTGAGAAAATTTACATAGATATGCGGCAAATTTGTTTTGCTAAAGAATGATATCAAACTTACTTACATTGAATTTAACTCTGTATGTGAAATTTGTCTTTTACTGAGTGTGTAGTTTTTGGGGGGTTTTTTCCGCATATTTATAACATAAGTGTGACAAATGTCACTTTCTGGACCCCATACACCTACAAACATGAATCTATCAAATTATCGATTATATAATAAATGCAAATTATATTGAAGATGTGCAAGAATTGTTTACTTTATCATTCATATATACAACGTTAAGTTGAATCCTTATTTGCATGTTGGATTAACACTTCTTTTTTAAAGTTTGTTTATTCATTTTGTTTAAGCATTCTGAGGTTACTTATTCGCGGTGGAAATACCACGTGACTATGACATCACAAATGCTACCGTTTCAAGTAGAAAACATTGAAAATCAGCACCGACTTAATGTTTTGAAGAGCTGTAAATCTTTTAATTCTTGTAAGATTCCAGTGAAATCTACGCGAGGCTAAGCAAAAAAGCGTATACTATTTGCATCTCATCTTCGACCTCGTAGCATTTTTTATGTCATAGTCACGTGGCACTGCCAAAGTGACTATATTAACAACACATTTCAACATGATTTATAAAACAGTATTTTTTATTTCAATTTATTTACAATACAAGATTTGGCACAATTTTCATATAAAACATGAAATAATATTTAAAAAATACCTATCTACTAGTGCAATGTTTCAGAATGTCTTTTCACAAAATTCTTACGATGAAAATTATCGTAAGTCAAAAACAGGAAAAATTTGTTTGTTAACCATCTTAAGATCACGTGACTATATACTCTGTGATTTCTGTGAAAAGGCCTACTGAAAACCGATGTGTTACAAAATTCAGAAAAATAATGAAAATGACAAAAAATTCGGCGCCATGCAGGGTTCCTTTTGTTTTAAGCATGTAAGCAATGTTGACCATGTATTGTTCGCTTTTTCTCATCTGTCAAAACATGAATAATTTCACGGTGAATGCGTTTGTTAAAATTATTGTTGTAATACATTCATGAGTTTCCGAAAGTGTGTTCTATGATCGAGTAAAGCTGCTTATGCCGTTTAATATGCTTTAGTAAAGATATTTTTAATAACAATTAGGCCGCCAGTACAAAAACAATGAATTCAGTCACCGTGAAATTATTCAAGCTTTGACAGTTGAGAATAAACGGACAATACGACGTGCATGTACTAACTGGGTAAAAGTCATAATATGTAGTTACTGCATTTAACATTATGAATTAAGATAATTAAAGATTATCCCATACATAAAGAATAATTTGAAAAATAAAAGTCATATTCGCACTCTGAACCTTGTATTTGCGAATGTGAATTACATATGATCGGGTTTGTCCGCTGTAAGCATATTTTCAAGTCACGGAAATTGTCGACTAGTTACGATTGCAGTAACCACGGAAAGGCAAAAAGTCCACACCATAGATACGTACCGTCTAAATCCGTACACACTTGGCATCATCATCATTTTAATCATGACAAAGGCATTCACAAAACAGCTGAACTTATGTACAAGTATTATGCAAAATTTACAAAATATAATTGTTCAATAAAATTAACTAACTAACTAATCGGCAAAGTTCATTATTTGTTGATCATTTCCCTGGCAAGATTCTGTAAATGATAGGTTCTCTCCCTTTGTAACTGGAACTGTTCCACGGAGGAGTTCTTCGGTGGCACTCTAGAAAACGTGGTATTTTGTGCAGCCCCTTTTTGTTCTCGTTGTTGAATCCTAACTGCTGCGTCCCAAGCTGCTCCCTTTTGTTTCGGCACTGCCATTGTGCCGCGATCTTTGAACGCCGAAAAATGGACCGGCGCTTGACCGAAATTTTTCATGAGACGTTTTCGGTCCTCAAGTCGGAGTTGATAAACGTCCGATAGAACTAACTTCGGCTGGACGGGATAGGTTGATCTTTTATAAAGAGACCTATCTCCAACAAGCGGTTTGTAATATTGAGAATTAATATTCGGATGGTTCACTTTTTCGTCTGTGTCGGTCGGTGAATTGTCCGATTTCTCGCCGATATTTAATTTTTCGGCAATTTTTTCGGAATATTCCGGAGGTAAATAACCACTGTAGAAATTTACAACGCCTTCTGGTTCCCGAATATCCATTGCTTTAGACCTGCAAGACCTGGGAGCAGACGGCAGCCTCGTTTTCACTCGATTCAAGTCGGTCATTTCAGATGGCTCCACAATAGTCACACGTTTTTCGGTTGACTTGGAACTATTTATTCTAGAGCAGTCACGTGATGCTATTTCTGATTTTAGCTGTGATTCGGTTCTTGATTGAACCGGCGACGCTCTTTGTGACAATTCAATGACACTTTCTGTATTACTCCGCTGCTGAAGAGTAAACTGTGGTTCGGTTTTCACGCTGCTGATTTCAATATCTTCAATATTGCTCAAACGTGGGTCCTTAAAATCTGTTTTAGTCACCGACAACCATGGAGACAAGTACTGGAGCGTGGTCAACGTGGCGTCAGGAGCACGGAATTTCAGAGGTGTCAAATTGTCCTTACGTTTCAATGGCTTGTAATTAAAGATGGCGGTTTTTGTCGATTCCGTAACACGTGATTTCCTCTTGTTTAACGATGTCGGCGTAAATTTGACGCGTACCGGCGAATGCGTACGCGCCATGTAAGGTAAAATATCGTCCACTTCCCTTTGCTCTTTGCTTCCAGCACTTTGATAATCCGAATTAACGACAGTTTGCACTTGAGGGTACGATGTGAATTGTTTGCTCACAGTTTGTCCTATGCGGTCTCGCAGCAAACTCACAGGGGCTGTTATCTCCACTTCAGAAGCCATAGGTGGCGATATATCCTTCAAGTAGTGTATGAAAAATGTTTCACAGGGCTTTGCGCTAATCTCTCAATATAAGTAATCAATTACAGGCGTTCATTCACTACAGTTCTCATTAATTCATTCTAGTTTAGAGCACATGTCACTTTATTTGAGATACTATTCAAATAGACGTCTGGAGGTTTAAATGACCTTAGAATACGAATTACCTCTGATAGCTAGATACCGTGGTCTGCAAGATTAGCGAACAAAGATTTTTATCAAAATGAAAGTATGTTTAAGTTCATTTACAAATAAAATTATGTTATAACTAGCGCGATTAGGTCTAAACTTCGTGTGAATACTTCAAATTACGCCAAATACATGTGCGTTCCATTCACGGCAATTGTGCCTGAAAAAAATAACAAAATCCTGAATTAAAAGTCCTTGGCGATAGGTCTTTTATTCGTGCCACATGTATTATAGTACCAATTGCAAATAGATCCGAACCGTGAAAACTGTTCCACAAATTAAACCTTTCTTTTAATGACAAACGCTACCAAAATCTTTTTTACAATATAGAGTTATGTTGAAATTCAGTTGCACTGTGCAAAAAATATAATTCACTTATTAGCCTTCCTTCAGTCACACGCGGTACTAAAAAATCTAGTATGTTTAAAGTTTAGTTGTACCTTAAAAACTGTTTCACTAATACCGTTTTTTTTAAATTAACAAGGTACAAGCAAGTATAGAAAATTCAGAGTTTATGTTATTAGTTCAGTCGTACAGTACAAAATACAAATAAAATATTCACTTGTTAAATCGTACAGTAAATTATATATAATAAAGTTTCCACTAATGAAGTCTTTATGAATCCATAATTTTATGTAATAAACCTCACTTCACTTTCAATAAGAATCCACTGTAATAATTACATATAACTTATTAACTGTATTAATACCTAATAGCCTTCATTCTTTAATCTCTGAACGTCTAAGGACACACAGACGTCTAGTGATTGTGGTTTCATTTCTAGTTCAATCTAATTAAAGCGAGCAACTTATGAAATTATAGGTTTTGTTAACTTCGTGAAAATGTTGTGTTTTTGTTTTGTTTTTTGTTTTTTGTTTTTTTTTTGTTGGGTTAAAAGCCGTAGCAACACATTGTATATGTCGTTTTAACGGCTGTCAGTCTTATTTACATCCTGGTACGGGTAAAAATACAGTAAAGATCCGCTATAAAACACCTCTGTCATCGCAAAATTTTGCCAATTTTAGGAGTTATAAGTCGCATGCTTTATTTATAAGAAAAAGGGTCCGTATATCTTTATAGACCATTCCTCCATAAATACTTCCCTGGCTTTTTGCAACTTAACGATTTTGACGCTTTTAAGTCCAAAATTCTTAATTTGATAAACGATGCGTTTATTAAGACCACTCCGATATTGAGGCCGTTATAATGGTCACAATAGAGGATATCTACACTATTTGGCCAGTGGTGCTTACTTGCAAAATTATAGTAAATCTTATAATCAGGTTATAGTAACATCGCTGATTTAAATACTCAATACAGTAATTATGTACTCACTATCGACAAAAATATTTTTCCGTATCTATGTACAGAGAATATCGAGCATATATTGAGTATTTAAATCAGCGGGGTTAATGTATGCGCCACTGACAGTTGAATAAAATTTAACAATACCTGCATATTTTAAATGACAAAGATATTGTTCTTAAACGTTTACATGTATCTATGTATATCTATGTATGTTTTGTAACACTGTAATGCCATCATTATATGTCTGTAATTTTGTGTTTGACAAATTGCTTTTAGCAAAGGCCAAACTGTGTTGTTCTATGTGTGAAATTTGTAATAAAATCATGTCTATCATGATTTACAAAGAAGCATTGTTTTAAGCTCTAAATTTAGATCGACGCGTGAACTTTCGAATATGATTTGAGTACCAGATTAATACTGGTCAACATTACTTAAATCTATGGCGAGAGTTCTTTAATCCTAAATCCAATTGTTTAAATGCAGAAAGTAAGAATATAGGAACCACTCTTGCAGTGAATAAACGCGTTTTATATAACCGTATAAAAGCTTATGTATTAATATGTATATACAGAGCCGATCAAAAGTTTGGAAACAAAAGAAGATTTTATAAAATTCTTTAATTTCAATTATTTTTGTTGACTATTAATTTAGTACATTTATTTAATGTTTATTTATTATTATGTTTTCTACATAAAATGAAAACAAATTTGATGAAAGTATCGCATCTATAAAATTCAGCATTTGACATGCTGACTAAAACCTCCAAAAACATGTTCAATGTAATTATTTTAAGTTTTAAGCTACTTCTGTAATTTTAACTAAAAATAATAAATATATCATATAAATAATAAAGAAACCTTAAAAGCATTTATAAATAAACATTGTTCAAATTTTCGAAATAATAATATTGGTAAATTTTATTCAACTGTCAGTGGGGCATACATTTACCCCACATATTTAAATATTCAACACAGTACTTCTGTACGCATTATCGTTAAAATTTGACAAATGTATCTATCAAACGATCATGGCGAATTTAAATTAGCGGGATTAATGTACGCTCCACTGACAATTGAATAGAATTGAACAATACTTAGTGGGCCTAAAAGTGAAAATGTCTCCAAACTTTTGAATGGCACTATATTTATTGATTAGCGTGTTTAAATTGTATATTAAACATAATAGTTTGAATATAGCCTAAAATATGATTTATGTTTCACAGGTTTCAAGTGTCATATTGTTTAAAAAGAAAGTATAAATTTCATGACTTTATTATGGTCCATTCAACCATTTCGCTGGTTTAAAATAAACCAAATGAGTTTTTTATTTGTATTTTTTCAAATTCATTCACTAAAGTCATTCTTTAAGAACATGACACTTTCTCGCATAAATAGTTCATGAATAATCTTTCTCGAAAAAAAACGTAAGTATGTATGCAGTGGAGATATAATACAACATTTGTTTACCCTTGCCTTCTAGCTAGCTTTTATAGCGACGAGGTATAGTGTCCACTAAGTCTTACGAATCGTGAGATTATGGGTTCAAATCTCGGTTCAAACCATGGATTTTTATCCGGCTACTTACATGTATATTATAAATATGGAATGATTTAAGACTGAGGTTGCTGCAAACACAGTTACAATACACCGTACTCTGATGTTTGCTTAAATCCTTTAATGCACCATATGTACAGTGTAAACTCACTTATTAGGAAAACTCCAACTTTATGGTGCTACATTGTAAATAGCAATTAGAGACTTTAGTGAATTATCTTTCCCTGATAAAATCTGAAGCAATCCATTTAGTAAGTAGGTCCTTACAGTTGGAATCCTCAGATTTTATCATTGAAGTCCTATGTGAGGATAACAAAATATTTCATCTAATATCTCTCTTGTTAATAAAGATATTTACAGAAGTAATGAAATTTATATAGTTTTTTTTCCATAGAAATACTTAGCTTGAATTTTTAACAAATAAAGGATTTACAGACAAGTTACTTAAGATTAATTTTGGCAAATTGACAATGAAAAGTATGGGTAAAATCCGAGTACATTGTGTAATCCAACTAATTGGACCAACCTATTTGAAGAGTATATAAAGGGAAATAATTGGCTAAGGTCCCTTCTTTGGGGATAACCTACCATTGGCAATAACAAAAAATAACATTTTGGTCAAGTAGAAACTATCCTGATTTGAATTATATCAGGAATTTTTCAAAATTTGACTCAATTAACGCTAAAAATTAACCATGTGAAGGCATGAAAGTCACATCTTTGGGTCTGCACATTATGCATCTTTATAGGGCGGCCGGACCCTAATTAAAATAAAAAAAGACAAACAAGACTGGGGTTTTAAATCTGAATGTCAGATAAATCATATCTGTTGTTGTTCTAACAAACATGTATTAGATAATGGTCTTACGAGAGAGTCCCTTATTTGCAACTATAGATAGAAAATTCCTGGTAATAAAACAGAATTTTTGGGCCAGGATTTTCTTCATGAGTTTTAAAACTTCTACGAGCTTAAAATTAACTTTTCGATTTTCAAATCAAATCTTTGTAGGATATCGCCTTCATGTTTCAAATGGAGACACGCTTAGAACTCCGATGATATCAAGAAAGATAACTCCAACTTGATCATAACACAAACTGTTTTATCGCAGTTACGTCCCTTTATCCACGCATACACTGATTACACTAGTGGGTGCCATTCTCGTTCCCCGAGGTTTTCAAGATTCTCGATTTAACTAGTATTGAGAATCTTGATAGCCTCACGAATTGAGAATAGTGGGTGCTAAACGCTGCATTTTTATATTTTTTGGTCATATTGCGGCGGACAGTCGACCTACTCACTGTAGTTTCAGTCTATTAAATTTCCAAATAAATTAAGTGTCACCAGCATTGTTAAATGTCTATGACATGTGACAACACACCTAAAAATGATGTAAACAGAGTCAACACAGGCCATATGATAGGCCCTTCCTATGCTACGTCATTCCTGAATCTATGAATATCATGTATACAGTAAAACTTGCATCGAGTAGCCAGTGAACGGAAGTGGCTGGATTGGCTGTCTACAGTAGGTGACCACTCGACCCTTTACTGGTTGTGACATGGGCAAAGTGGCCTTAATATGCAATGGCTATTTCAAGATGCTCTTTTTACTAACTGACTGACATATATACAGCTTGGCCAAGTTATTCCCGAGGTGCTTGTCTTTCAGAAAATGCTAGTTGAACCCTGAACGCAGTTGCCATGGCAACCCAGGGAGCGGGGCAAAAATCAGTTTTCATTAAGTGAAATTCACTAAATCCAGTTACATACACCAATGTCAAGGCCCTTGGCGCAGGTCCATACACCACAAGAACTTGACATTCTGTATTGTAGTTTGAAAAAAAGAAGGCTACTGGCCACATAGAGCAGGTGGCTGCTTATTACAGGTTGACAAGTGATTATTATTAGGAAGAAACCAGACTGGCCACTTACAGCAGGTGACCACTGATAGCAGGCGGCTGTTAATGCAGGTTATACTGTATTTAATACAAAGTATGGTATCACAGTTTAAATACTTTAGATTAAAATTTTATCTGATAACAATTTTCAGTTATCATCTATGCTGATAACAAATTATTGTTTCAAGTTTACACATTTATATAATATTATGTATCCGTAAATTGTTTCACTTGGCGTGTCAAGCTAACAAAAGATGAGTCAAACAGTTAAAAACTGTGATGAATGAATATACATATTTTAAGAAACGTTCTATTATCATGCTCGTACTTGCCTTGGGACAACACAGCCAGTGAAATCAAACGTCTGTGTTGTCCCAAGGCAAGTACGGACAAGTGGATTTTTCAATAATTTTATTCCATAATGTTTCCTCTTTTTGTATGTTTATATATGTTTTCATGTCGCATGTAATTGTAAATGTAGGTATATTGTATTTATTTGGGTGATGAGTATTGCTCAAGCCCTTTAATAAAGTATCTGTTCTGTTCTTACGGACAAGTAACTTTTCCTATTGCCATGAATGGACAAGTTAATCATCTTAAGATTTTGCCGGCCCTGATCTATATAAAAACTAGCTGTTAACAAGTTAGTAGGTACATACTTCAATCAGTGACTGACAACAGCCCTACATGATATGGAATCAGTTTGTTTGTCTGCTGGGTTTTACGCCGTAGCAACACATTGTATACCCTGTAGGACATATACTCACTCTTCCTGGAAAGGCTAAATCTCTGGATACAGTTGTTAACCAGCTACTAGGCACATACATCAGTCAGTGACTGACAACTGCCCTTCATGTTTTAGAATAGAGGTAGGAGGGAGAATGATTGTAGAAACAGTCAGTTAAGTTAAAGTCTATATATCAAGGAGTCATGACTTCGAATCCTGGTGAGGCATACTTTCATGAAGTACAGTCATGAAAGAATTTCTACGACCACTCTCCATCGGATAACTGACCCATGATTTAGTGGAACTTTACTGCAATAAACAATACATAGTCGAAACTTTAGTTTTTCATATTTATTTTTAAATACCAACTAAAAGACAAAAATACATAGTTATATCAATTTGAAAGAGTTGAAAACAAATAATTATCTCGACTTTTTATCAACATTTTAACAACACACTTGGAATAACTTTCATATATTAACAATTATATATTATACGAATTACAGACAATTTTGTTTCCTAGCTATTGTTATAAAGAAATTCCAACATAAATTAATCAAAATAAAGAAAATTTTAATTTATAACGAAAATAGGCTAGAAAACCAAAGCTATGTCTAAACGTCCAAATGAATTTCAAATTTCATATTATGGTAAAGTTTTATTTGAAAGACTGTACATTTTGAAACAACCTAAAATTCTCTGAATATTCTTCTTTCGCCAAGACCTCAGAATATAAATCAAAAAGCAAGTACAGTGTATTCATTCTAAGTGTTTCAATTAAAATTATCATAAATAGGATTTGGGTTAAAACGATTTGGGTTAAAAGCCACTTTTTCACAGATTTTAACTTGAATATCTACTCTTTTTTTAAATTATCAAATTTGTACAAGAACATATTTGCCATTAATATCATGAATCCGTCAGCAAGCCAGTTTGGCCTTAAAATATTACTTCTCAATTTTCCAGCCAGCTTGTACTTAAAATATTACGAATTTAATTTCTTAACACAATTACAGCCCCTGACAGATAATTTTAAAATTTCAAAAAAAATAGCTAAATCTATCAACAAGTGGCTTTAATAATCCAATAGAGTTTAGATACACTGAAATTATAAACAATAAAATAAAAATACCAAATATATACAATGAGTACATGTTTACGTTAAAACAACAAAAACATAATTAATAAACACAAAATCCTTACACCATTCAGCAAGCATTCAATCAAACATAATTTTCATATTTAAGTTTTTCTCACCATAACACATCCATGGGTTAAAGTTCGAACACTTAAATTTCAAGATTTAAGGGGTCATATGCATCAGGTGAAAACCTCTTCCACAGGTCCCAAATAATTTTGAAATTTAGGAAAAATTCTGAAAATTTTCACCCATTCCAACATATCACATGGTCTACAAAGGTCATATGACCAAACCACTCTAATCACAAATTTACCAAAAAAATAATAAAGAAAATTGTCCATACCAATGCAGTGTTATCAGTAAGATTGTGTTGAATAAGCTCAAATAGAAACATAATAGGGCAGTCTGGCGGCATTTTTTTTCCTTCTTTATTTTTTGCCAATTGTAACAGGCCTTTTAGTCTTTCTAACTGACTGTTCAGGCCGGCTGCCTGTTCCTATTGAGAACACTGCCAATGTAATATACATACTACATGTAATAAAATAAAGATGTCACATTAAAATAAAGCAGCTTAAAGACTGTTTTTCAATGATTCACCAGTGCATTCCTTATTTATTATTTAGCATAAATATCACTTTTTATTGTTAAGGTTTAACTCTAAATTTTATCAAAATAAAGGGTAAGGGGCTTGATGTGTACAAACTAATGAATCAAGTAGTAAATGAAGCAAAATTGAAAAGCATGAAACACCACAGGCCCTAGACTACAAAAATCAAGTTTACTTTCACCTTAAGTGAATTCCACCTTTTAAAAATAGTTTAAATAGAGAAAATACATGTTTAGTTGAAAAACAAAGCATTCTATTCTTATTTTTAAGCAAATACAATGAAAATTCTGAAGCCATAGTTAAGGGACAATATTAAAGATGATGACAGACAACATTTTCTTTTGGTAGCAAAATGATGCGAACACTTAAAATAATCTATAGACCATTTCCACTTAGGACAAAATTTCACATTTCAATTCATAAATAAATGCCATTCTAAATAAATTACATATGAATTTCCGAACTTCAAGTTGTGACACAAACACAATGACAATTTTGAATGCAAAATTTAGTAAATTTTATTGAATAAAAATGAAAAAAATCACAAAATTTCCCAATGCCAAATAGAAACAAATGAAAATGTGTGTAAATGATTTCTACAGAATCAAAGCATTGGTGAAGTTTTCAAAGTTCTAGAGTATGTTCCACATAGTTTTTAAATCAAGATCCAGTGAAGAGAGTTAACCAACAAAGTTTATAGTTTATCCAGTTTTAAGCTCCGTATACACTTTCATCACTGTAAGCAATGTATAGAAAGAAGTCTTCTTCATGATGTTCCTGAAAGTATAAAATAATGTTACCATGACAACTATACTTAGTTGAAATAAGTTTGTAACAACAGCTGTGTGTTCAGTAACGACTGTTAGCTAACATTACAGGTAAGGGACAACTCAAGTCTCAACTAGAAGACAACTCAACCTGTACATTACTCAGCACAAAGTTGGCAAAACTCAACCCGATTGAGTTGTCTCGGGTTGAGTTGTTCCGACACTTCCGTTACAGAACGTTTTGGAACGTTCAGGGTAACTGAACACGCTGCAGGGTTTGTAGAGATTTTCAATACCAGAATTCCATCCATGATTCCTCTCAGCTTTCCATGATACAACAGAAACACATACAGAACCCGAAACGATTACAAATATATTTTTGATTTCTCACATTTCTTTTTTATACTGAAGCCGATGACTATTATTGTTTTTTACCCAAGCATGAGTCTGACCCAAGCCCAATTCACACCAAACATTAAAAGTTGCGATTTATGTTAGAATTAATGTTTTTCATCTTTTTTTATGGTTAAAATCAAAATAGACATAGAATTGTATTATTCATGACACATTTAACTTTTTGCATGATGTTTTCTAATTCTCCATGACTTCATATATTTTCCCTATAATGAAAATTCCATGATTTTTCCCCCAGAAAAATCATATTTTCCATGATTTAACTAGTTAGTACAAACCCTGAACAATAACATCCCATGAATCTTTATGCTAGACTACAGGGTTCAACATTAAAGAGTGACTAATTGCCTCCTACGTCAGATTTATATTTGGGTTCAGTCAACTTTTCACTGCTAGTAAACATTTAATTCAGGCAAGTAAACCATATAGTTGGTTGCCCTGTTTAGTTCTATTCTAATTCATTTTTTGAGCAATATACCGTATGTACAATAGCATTTTTTGTTAACTTAAAAACGTGCCGGCAACCAATTGCCTAAAAAGTACACAGCACAGCAGGAAACAATGATTACCTGGTAAAGAGATCCCATTGTTGCACTGGTAGGAGGAATTACATTATTTACAAAAAAGAAGAGAGCATCTTCTGGTCTCAAATGAATTCTTTTTCTGATAAGGAAGTAAAATTGGCCCACGGTCAGATCTGATGGTACAAGATATTTCTTCTTGTCTAAATCTCCTACTCTTGCCTTTGGTGCTTTTTCTACTATCACCTGGAAACATAAAATTATTAAAGAAATTACAGAAAGTCAAAATAGATTTCTTTTTCAAACAAAATGAAACTAACTTTTAGTCTTAAAGCTTAAAGCAAGGGTTTTTGAAGTCTACTACTAGTTTCACTACTCAGTCGATTAATGATATTAACTTCCCCAATCATCGAGTCACACACCAACTGTTAAAATATGGCGGAAATTGCAGCCATGACATACAGCGCATTACCTGTACAGGTACCCATTTACATCCGGGTGAAGTGAAGCAATTGTAGGTAAATTTCTTGCTCAAGGAAATTAGCAGTGCCCCTACTGGGATTCAAACTCAGGATATCTTGATCCCTAAGCGAGTTTCCAACCACTGGACTTCTGCTCCTACTTCTCAAGCTATATCAACAAAATAATCAGTTACAAAGTGAAAAGCATAACAACCTGCCCAGAGAATTTGTTGTGAACAGCTCAAGAATGTTGTTAGGGTTAAGACTTAGGTTTGTCTAAAGCACTGTCAAATTGTTGACGGTTTAACATAAAAGATTAAGACTTCTATACATTCTGATACTGTCAATAGATATTTCAATGGTGATTATAACACCTGTCTAATACACAACTTGTGTCACAAGTACACAAGTCTTAACATGACTATTCTAGGATAGAAGCTTTTACCAAAGAGGATTATATCAATAATAAAGTAGAATGAAATACATAAACGGGACTCGCATTAACAGACAGACATGCACTGGTTAAAGTTAGGTACAGTCTGGGAGAGTTATATAGTGGGTAGCCTGATGGGGCTAGTCAATTTTTATCACACCATTAATCTCTACATAAAAATCACGCCTATTACCACACTTACCAAACACAAATTTGTTATTAAGTTAAAGATAAACCCTTAAGCTTCATGTTGTAACTGACAGTTTCAGTCTGATGTGTAAGCAGGAAATTGTGGGTTCAATTCTCGGACTAGGTACTCAAGTTTTTATCCTTATATTACACATTTGCCAAACAAGAGGTTAAGAATTTAGTGGTTCAGTCTCAGGGCAGACCAATCAGTAATGGCAAAATGGAACAGATGAAAACATTGATTTTTTATTTATTTTAAAATGGGTTTGTCATATTCAACACATTATTTAGGTTATATAAATGGCCAGTTCTTTCTACTATAGGTTTCCTGGACACTTTTCTATCACCAGTACTAACTTACCCTACCACAAGGCCGACAACTCATGTAATGGACCCTATGACTTAACGCGACCGGGCTCGAACCTCAGGATTCAATGTCAGACATGCTAACCACTACTCCACAGCCCCGGCTTAAAAATATTGATGTATTAGATTCATGAAAGTTGTAGGACACTGACTGTCTTATTTCATTTGCCTTCTGTATGCATTAATATATATTGTATTTTCAGCAAGAATGATTTGTCCTTGGACTTGATTAAATGTGGGCCTAACAGCACATCCTAGCAGAAAGAAAGATGTTGCTTGCTTAAACTTGTTAATAAAAGAAATAAAATTAATACGAGAAAACAAATCTTTACGTAAGAGGGATTGGAATCCTAATTCATCAAACCCAAACACTGACTGAGTGACTGACCTGAGGCTGAGTTGTTGTTTGGCAGTTGATCTTGGAACCAGGTCATCCAGGTTTCAACATCGATTGTAAAATATAGACCCGTAAAAACAGTTTTATTTGTAGAAATAAACCAAAAATTCAACATCAGAAATAAGTTAAGGTATACAAACATAACAATCCTTCAGTCAAAACAAAACTAGGAAAACGAAAATGGCTGCGTAGAAAAAATTCAGAGGAAATAAATTATGAAAACTTACGGGCACTCTGTCTGGGTACTTCTTGCGGATCTTCTCTCCTTCAGCCCTTCTCTTCTCAAAAGCATGTTCTTCCTTGTATTCCCACTTCATTTTCGTGGATTCTGTCGAGTATTAACTACGATTTCTTTATTTTTAATCAGCTGAATTTCTATCGTAATATTTTTTGTTTACAGCTGTGCCCAATTATGCAGAACTATTTGCGATACTAACGCTCCAATAAATAGGTCGATGGTTTGGATATTAATCGTTAAAGTTGTTTGTGACAAAATATTCAAAACAAGTACTTGAATTAAGATAATGTGTATTTTTCAAACTTATATAGGTTAATAATAATCTTTTGCTGATAATTTGTGATTTATAACGCGTAGTAATTTTGATTGTCATGAGACGCGATTCGCCAATGTCTAAAAATAGATGATAACAAATCGGCACGTGACCATGTCTGTTGGTCCGTAAATACGGCTTGGTATGGGTTTTACCCAAGTCAATATTCTTAATTGCGAAATTTGACTATTTAAATCTCAATAAAATTGATTTTCTGACAGATCGTTCATTGTTGAAAGTCTACAGAATTGTGCAGACTTCAAATCTTAATAAATAAACGTCAAGAAAGACCTATTTTTTATCCATTTTTACAGTATCATACAGAGTTGTCGTTCCTACCTCTAAAAATTTACGCGTAGGCCTTGAGTGTCTTTATGTGGGCCACGTATATATCACCGCTATATTTAGAATCTTCTTACTTAAATTTCACGTAAATTGCGAAACGACGAAATTTGGACAGTCATTTTATTTTCGAGTTCAACACCGAGGACACTTCTCACATCAAACCGAAATCTATTATTTCTATGTATATTTTTGTTTTAGTTGATCAAGGACCGGGCCTGTGTAAACCCTTAATAAAAGATCCATCTTATTTTGTACAACCTGTGCATATAAGAATCTTTACTTATATGGGACTTAATACATACAGGTCCATTTAGCCGGGTGCAAATATATTGAATTATGTTGTTTTTGTTTATACGTATTATTCATTCTCGTTCCCAGAGTCTAGTAGGGTTCTCAATACTAGCTAGTATTGTGAATCCTACGTACTAGACTCTGGGTACGAGAATGCGTATTATTATGTTCATTATTGTTTTTGTTTTTTAATTGGGTTTTAAATGCACTGTCAACACAATTAAGGTCATTTTACGGCGTCCACCACACCTAACCTAGCTTTCCTGGACCCTAGTCTATAACCAGTACTAATTTTAACCTACCCTTTCACAAGGTCGGAAATTTCTCAATATCATCTAATCCATGGAGGAAAATTGACATTATTGTCAAATTTTCATGGAGATGTATAACCTCCCCGGGTGGGATTCGAACCCGTACCCCCATTCGGGACACGAGATTCCAAATCCCGGCTCGCTATCAACTGCGCTTTCGAACGGGGTTTTCATTATAGTAAGGACTTGAAAAGTACATGTATCAACTATATTATCGCCCCTCTCACCTCTTTCACTTTCACTCACTACAACGATATGAATTCAATTTATATGCATATAATTTTGATATTTTTGTATTTGGATTTTTTTGTTTATAAAAATGCTTTTGAATCATGTAACATGATTAGAGAAATAAAGGTCTGATCTTTTTTATTAAGATTTCCATATTATACAATCCCACATATAACATAGTACATTGTATAACGTAAAAAAATATACAAGACTACATGACTTGGAATGTGTACAATATGTTAAACAAAATTATTCAAGATAGAGATGATAGTTAATATGTAGGTTAGTGCAACAGTCTGTTCTGGTCTGTCCTGTTCTGTTCTGTTCTGTATAATTTTTGGTGAATTGCGTATATAACACATAAAAAAATAACATAAAAATAAATGTACACTTAGTAACAGGCTTATGTATTTGCATGTGTAAGTGCATAACTGAGCGTTTGTCTGTTTAACTGTATGAGTTTATTAATTTATAAATTATGAAAACATGGCTTGTTTCTGTACTCATAATCATGAACTTTAAAAATGGGGAAACACAAATCCGAGATATCCTTATTTTCCAATCTTAAGTTTTCCAACTCTTTCCCCTGAGCCATAAAGTTGAAATGTTATACTTTATAACAAGTATGTTTTCATAAAATATTGTTCTAATATATAAAATAATAGAACAATTCGTATTATACCCCTTCCTTCCTTCCTGTTTTTACTGTTGGATTCATCTTATGTTAAATGATTCGCCAAGTTAAAACAATCCACGTTTTATACGGGTCGTTTTTAGTAAACATTGCCTATATAAACATAAAAGAGATTTATTAAGTAAGAAAACAATATGTTTGATGATATACAAAAAAGCGCTCTTAAGTATGCACGTCCTATTTACGACCAATTTATTTTATGTTTCCTATTTCACACAAAACATTGTTATTCATTTAAATATAGTGTCGGTTATTATTTAAAATGAATAATTTAATTTCATACTTCTCTTATTTTTTGTGATCCGGGCCGCGATCACGGGCCCATGAGACAGAAAATATATATTAGGGACGAAACGACATTTTAGTTTAGTATGGCATAGGTATTTTATATCTATTCGAAAACTTTGGACATCTTCGCCAGCAAAAAAGGTTCGTTTTGATAAACACAAGAGCGCTCGAATCAATAAATCGATAAATGCCGTGCACATTTCGGTCCTATTTATTACGGAACAATGTTTGTATTCGTACCCGGGACTCCTCGACCCAGAGACTATTTTTGAAGAAACCTTCCTTAAGTTTGCTTCTTTATCAGTGGATTAAACTGCCCAATGATAGTACTAAGAAATAATGTTCTGTCCCTAATCTTACATCTCAGCCTTGGACCCAGGACCTAGCCCCCCCAAAATAAAACTCGTTCACTATTTATGTGAATAATATATTGCACGTAAATTAATTTACTGATTTAAACTGACCTCTTTGACACACAATATTTATCATCAAAAAGACACACTGTCAATGCATAGTTGAAGCTTTTAAACTAAGAGAGTCAAATTTGCAACGTAATTATTTTAGCAAGCACCAAAGATGAATAGATTTGATTCGGAATTCAAATTGATGTTTTATCCAGCTGAATAACACCGCATTCACCAATGACGAACTAAGTTGAAATAAAAATATGTGTACACAGAACGATAGGATTTAACCTGTGTTGTGTGCTTTTCAGTTATAATACGTACAATAATTTCCTTCTTTAATAATGTATCCAGTGCATAGGCCTACGAATCGTTTTTCAGCTGGGAAAAACCTATAAACTAACTCGAGTTCCGAATTAGAAACTAATTAGAGCATTAAAACACAAACCACTTTCGAAAAATACTATCGCGTTATGCGATGCATAAAATAAAGTAATGCACTCACTGTGCAGTAGCTCTGTTCCAAAAGTTGATGGACACATTATATCTTTTTTGAATGTTGGTTCGTAAATTCCAATATTTTAATTATATTATAAATACACAAACATTATCACGCTCAGCGTGTGATTTCGTATTTGTTTTTACACGAAAATCACGAGTTCAAGAGGCCAAGCAAAATATTTATGAGTTAAATGATTCCAGGCTTACAAAAAGGTCGTCCACGTAAACATTGCGTATATAAACATAGCCAGTTTCATTACACAACAATATTTAGGGGTAAATTATTTTTACAATTTTGTAGTTTAGTTAGTTTACACTTATTTTATAAACACATCATTATTAAAAAGTTGCAAAGTGCATACACACTTTTTAAAAGAAATGTTACACATAAAATGGCCTGTTTTAATCAGTAAATTCTGTTCATGCATTAGCTGATTAACCTATTTTGTTGGCACGTCCATTGTTTAAAGTACAAAAACACGCATGACCTAGAATACGACCTGTACACATACATGTACCAACACGATAAAGAAAACAGTTCATGATCTCGAAGCATTACCCATATAAAAAAAGATAATATTACAGACTAAGAACCTTATAATTCATAATTGGAAACTTTAATTAATGGGATTTCGTCAGTGCACAGGCGGTACAACTGAGTTTTGTATAGGATAGAGCATGAGTAGCAGTTTGATATGGGATTTATCAACGAGCGAAGCGAGTTGATAAATCTCATATCAAACTGCTACGAGTACTCTATCCGACTTAGACAACGGGTAGGAAATTATATGTTTACAATGTCCATTTTCATTTTTTTTCACGTATTTGTACTACTGTCACCTTAAAGCCATATAAAACGCAGAGAAATATAGTTGGCCTTAATCTAAAGCGTACGATATGTGTCGTGAATTTCGTGCGAAAGCTAGTTAAAACTCATGAACAACATTTAAATTGTGTAATTCATGGATAAAAATATTTGTGCCCATGTACATATCGGCAGTTAAACAATGTATAAAAAATCATTTTTGATAAATAATCACAGGGGTGAGTCGTCTTAGGAATAATTCTTTATCGCAGAACTAAAGAATGTTATGGCTAACCAAGAGTGTTATTAGGCTGTAAGTACATGTTATTGTTTTACGAATTTCATCATTTTCTGCATTAATATACCTAATAAACATGCGAATATTCAATTAAGACAATATTTCTCATATATAGTCGGTTAATATGTAATCAAGGGAGTGGATAGATGTGAATTGCATTGTGTTAGATAATACTGGTCGTTCTATTATATAGGAACAAGTGGACCATTGAATCAACCCCTACCAATATTTTTTCACCTGCTTAAAACCATCAAGACGATTGTCGTGAACAAAAATGGTAGATCAATTTGTTAAATACATTATGTTTTATAACCATGTGCATAATGACGCCTAAACATTTGTTTTGTTGAAAGTATGAACTATCCAAAATACAATTGATCGAAAAGCTTTTTGTCTTAAATATAGATCTTGGTTTTCTTTAAAATAACATAACATGTTGTATTAACTTGATCGGATGAATTCAATAAAATCATTCGTTTGCAGTAGTTTTAGACTTATAAAAATGCGCTTCCTTGTCTCCCGGTAATAAGCAATAAGGACAGTGAATTTCTCAAAACTTCGGTTAGCTTTCAAATAGATTTGTCCGGTTCCCAGTCGTATTTTGACAGGTAAAAGAACGTCAGGCAAAGCATGATAATGGCCGCGCCCTATTAATGAATTAGGTATTGGATAATAAGTTTTTCATATAAACATTTCTCACTACGCGGGCTTAAATCTAAAGATCATTGTACAAGAATTACAGTGGATACCTTTTTTAGTAGTTCGGCTACATTTATGATAAATAAAGTTTCCGAAATTCTAACGAGACTATTTCACGTCTGAATTGTGTTCACTTCGAGACATGATTTTTGCTTTATTGTTCGCTAAGTATACGAGCAATCAGTAAATCTTTGAATTTCTTATATAGTACCGATTTCCTACAAAAGTTACAATTGTCAGCAAATGATCATGCAGATAAAGAAAACGTATACGATAATCTTGTTATCTGAATAAAAACTAGGAGTGCAGCCATGATCGTGCTTTGCCTGACCTGATAACGATAGTGGTAAGGGGCAGGTAATCCAGACTAAATACAGATAAGCTTATTTAAGCATTTCAGTTAATTGTATTTAACTGATTATGGGGCGAATCTAGACTTTTAACAAGGGGTTGTACTTTTTAATGACTTACGCTTGTCAACAAATAAGATCATTATTAGACTTTTGCAATGTTCGTGGCCGCTTGTATACGAACTATAACATTTCATTTTGTTCTTAGTGTGCACCCCACTTAAAAAAGTCTGGATCCACCCAATACTTTCAGTCAATGTTTTCTCGAGTTTAACGCACGGAGAAAACGATCTGAATATATCAAACACTTTACCGTGTGTTATGGGATTTATCAAACACTTTTTAAGCAATTTGATTGGCTGAGAGGGGGTCACCGTTGTCTAACTTCTCATAAAATTTTATTGCTGAAATGCGCTAACTATGGATTGAATCTTTTTGTTCTTTGTACACGTGTTTTCATTGTAACGTGAAAGTTTGTTTGTACCACAGGAAGAAACCCAAATACTTGAATTCCTGATATAGCCTTTTAAATGCTAGCTATGAGTTCCTCTGATGGCAGAAATTATCACCATACATTGTGTATCTGGTAAACAGAAACAACATTTTTATTGACCAAAAAATTAAAAACAACAAAATATCACGAATTTACTATTTATTAATCTCACCGTAAAAAACAATTAAAATATACTTTTTTTAAATACGCTAAAAAGAAAATAGAAATAATTTACTAATATTGTAAAATGTTATTCAACTGACAGTGGTACACACATTAACCCCACTGATCATTTAAATACTTGAAACTTTACTTCTGTACTGTCTATTGATAAAATAAAAATACGTACATATGTACTTGGACTATCGAAGTGATATTGAGTATTTAAATCAGTGAGGTTGAAAAGTGTGCAACTGACAATTAAATAAAATATCAATTACAAAATATGTCTTAAAGTAGCAAAAATTATAACTAATAAAAAATTGTTTAAAGCGATATCATTTAAGCATGTATATTTCAAATTTATGATTTAAAACTATACATTAATCGTCATCTAAACGATTGTGGATTTATTTACTTCAACACCAGTTAAAGCATTTTGAAGGCATAACTATGATGCAAAGGTAGTTCCCAAATGACATCTAAAATGCCCGAGGTTATTTTCAGTAAATGGCAAAAGTATTCCGAATGACGTTCTATCTGTGTTGACGATTTTGTAAACCATTGTCAAAATTTAATATTCATTTTTATTAAACTTTCAGTGGCGCATTCAAGGACTCCGCTGATTTTAATCGTGTTTTATCGATAATCAGTGCAGATATGTTGCATTGAATATTCAAGTCAGCGACATTAATGTATGCACCACTGACAGTGAAATAAAAACGAACAATAAAACACACATGTATAAAAACAATAGAACATTTAACACTTGAAAAGTCTCCGGACAAAAGAATCGGGAAATTAAGTTCGCGTTTTGGTCGCAGTCTATTGTCTATTGGACAGGAGCAGTTTTGGCGAGAAAACGTCTCTACGTACTGCATACTAGATATATATAGTGCGCTCCAAAAGTTCTTGGAAAAAATGAGGTGTTAAGAAAAACAGACCATGCATATCTGCAAGTAATTTTACAGTACAGAGTAATTAAAGCTAATTAATGTAACATAGTTTGAATCGTTATGCTGAATAAATAATTAATTTATGTTAATGATAATTTCAAAAGTTGGTAAAATGCAAATTTATTCAACTGTCATTGGCGCATTCACTAACCCAGCTGATTTAAATACTCGTAATTTGTTTGATATTCTCCGTACATAAATACGGACATATGTATCTATTCTACCGATAGTGAGAACAGAAGTACTGTTTCGAGTATGTTCTAAACTAATCATACATATATCAAGTATCTAAAACAGCGGGGTTTATGTATGTACCAGTGACAATTGAATAAAAATTTCATCTGAACAAAAATTCGAAAATCGGCATTTATTAGAACTCACAGTATCAGCGTTTCCCATTATTAAAACTACATGTTGTATACTGCAAATTGAATAAACTTTACCAATACAAATGATTCGGTTTTTCCAAACCAGATATTTTGTAAAAGAACTAATGGAGGGCAGAGTAAATGTATAAATTAATAAAATAACATGTTATTAAGGTCATAAACCAACATCATCTAACTCCCTCGACATCTGACACACTGTACATGGTTCACAAAATAAGGTTGAGAAAAAATCTTGCATTATCGAACCCTGAAATAAAGAAGAAACATACAAATGTATGAAAAAATTTGTTCATTTCTTGTACTTGGTGAAGTGCAATGTTATCACGATTTAGGTTGTTTTAGGTCTGCCATCGCAGCTAACCTAGGTTTCAGGACCCTTGTCTATATATAAATAGTCTCGCCTAAAAATCAACAAGGCCGGCAATTTTTCCATATACTTAATTGATGGAGAGTAATTGACATTAATTAAAAAATCATAGAAGGGTATAACCGGGTGGGATTTGATCCAGTACCCCCTTTGGGACACTGAATTCAAAATCACGGCGCGCTATCAACTGTTAGTTTTTTTACACAAAGGGAGCTGACTCGTACAGGGTTAGTTTACTAAATACTAAATTTTTGAATTACCTCCCTTTGATAATTTTCTGATTATTGAACCATAATGCATTTTAACAATTTTACCATGGTTCTTTACGCTTAAAAATGCCCTGCTGCTTATTTTGGCAAATATTTATCGATTTTAATTGCCGTAGTAAATCACTTTCATAAAATGTTATGTTTTCGATTGAAGGGCCAAAAACCTAATAACCCTCTTGAAAACGCTGTATATTTTAAGCATAAAATCGATTCGGCATGGCCTGAGCATATGCTGTCGCTATGAAAAGTTTAGTAAAAGAAATCCTATTACATAAACATATACGTGTGTGTAAAGTATATCTTTTGGATGCGGGGAGGGGATGACTCTATTTTGCCGGCAGCCTGTGGACCTAATGTCTTTAAGTGAAGTGACTTACCTTAATTCCAAATAGTGTTCTAACTTTGACTCTAAGACCAAATGAAGCACAAGGTATCAGACCCATAAATGGTGTTTCACCAAGTCTAATTGGAATCATATATTTATGATAACACCAGCAACAACATAAACCAACACCTATATACATAAATAGAAACAACATTGTGTGACGTTATAAATACAACATAGTGTGACGTCATAAATTGTCATTCATTACAAAACAAAATCAGCATGGTTTTGTGTATTTTATTGAAATATTTTTGGCCGATGGCCTTGATTTTCTTGATTAAGTATTAATAATCGGCTCGGTGGTTCTGTACGCTATCTCGCTTTGAAGCTAAAAATACACGCAGCCACACAGTTTTGCATATTGTTGTATTTTGGGCCAGTGGCCTGGATTTTCTTAAGTAAATTTTTATCTTGTCTGGTCTTTGTATATAGGGTATAAAGTCAAGAAACCTTACGAATGTAAATACACAGTTGTTTTTCTTTTGTCAGATTTTTGAAGAAAAAAAGGAAAGATATTAATAGCGCATGAAATAACTGCTACGTTTCTTTCAGTGTCTGAATACATACTCATGTAAGTGGTAGTCTCTTATTTTGAATCTTCTGCACAAAAATCTTGCAAATAACATGTATTCCCTCATGGTCGCGAAAAATCGCCATAAACCTTATTAATGGCAGAAAAATCGAAGTTATCTCTTGGAAGTTTAGCCTGACGGAATTGAACGTGATCACGTGATATGGGGTTGAGATAAAAACAAGGTCTACGGTACTTACGGCTAGAATTTCCGGATTCACACGAACACAATCCTGTTTTCCAATCTCTTTCACTCAGGGTGTCATCAAAGTTGGCTTGCGCAGCGAGTTGTCTCCCCTGGATCTTGGTACTCTCTGTCCTGGAGACTCTAGGTTGAATGGTTACAGCTATTTCGTCTGCTTTGTTGAAAGAACCACCGGTCATTACTACCGTCTCGTCTGAAATAGAAATAAGCACATGTATTCTCACTTCATTTTGAACTACTCGGCCATTCACTACAATTTAACGTTCGGAACACCTCGACCATTTATTAAAATAATAATCTCTGAAGGATTCGTGGAGGCTCCACCAAGAATATCGGGGTTTTTGCTACATACATACGCGAGGCAAAGCACGTGCAAAGCATGTACCGGTTATGCGAAAAAGTTCTTGTCGGAAACACACAAGGCTTTGAAAAAATACATTTGCATTTTATATGGTGACTATATATTGTTCAGCGTTGTCATGAAATCGAGTATTTAAAATTCATGGACTAAAACCGAGCCATTTAACCCAGGTCTATACATGTAGCACAGTTGGTAGCGTGCCGGGATTTGGAATCTCGTGTCCCGAAGGGGAACACGGGTTCGAATCCCACCCGAGGAGGTTATACCATTCCATGAAAATTTGACAATAATGTCGATTTTCCTCCATTGATTAGAAAATATGGAGAAGTTTCCGGCCTTGTGGAAGGGTAGGAGAGTACTGGTTATAAACAAGTGTCCAGGAAAGCTAGGTTAGGTGCGCTGGACGCCGTAAAATGACCTAAAATTGTGTAGACACGGCGTTAAATCCAATAAAAAATAAATACATTGTTAAGCGTTGTCGTGAAATCGTGTATTGAAAATTTACGGACTAAAATCGAGCAATTCATCATTGTCTAAAAGATTGTGGATTTCTTAACTACGACATCGGTTAAAGTATTCTGTTCGGACATACATGTACAATGTATACATCAGAACTATACATTGCGTGGATGTGCGCCATATTAAAATATCAAAGTTATGAACGTTGGCGCAAATGTTCAAAACAACTGATTTTACGACAAATATCAGCTCAGGGTGCCATAAAAATTTGTGGAATTTCAAAGTTCATAGTTTTCCGAAACAACTGTTTTACATCATAAATAATTTATGTATCACCTGTTCAACATGATATTATAATTCCATGGTGTGACCACTGAGGCTGTTAACATCAGATATACGATGTTACGCCTAGAGTTAAGTGCCACTGTTAGGACTAATGAAATCAATTAGGGACTTTAGTCAGTTATCTTTCCTTGATAAAATCTGAAGCAATCCAATTGGTAAGTAGGTCCTTACAGTTGGAATCCTCGGATTTTATCATTAAAGTCTTATGAAAGAATTATAACAAAATAGTTCATCTAATACCATTCTTGTTAATTAAGATATTAACAGAAGTGATAAAATATTTCATCTTATATCTTTCTTGTTTATGAAGATATTAGCAGAAGTGATAAAATTTAAATAGTTCGTAACCCTAACAATACTTGATTTTCAAACAAATTAAAAGATTCACAAAATGTTAGATAAGATTAATTTTGGAAAATTGACATTTTAAAAGTAAGGGTAAAATCCGAGTAATCCAACTAGCTGGACCTACCTATTTGAAGAGTATACAAGGGGAAATAACTGACTGAGATTCTCTATTGTCTTAATAGCGCAATGGTTCCTATGCACTGCTGTCCAAAAGTTTCTTTACACTTGTTCAATTATGATGTTTTTACTATCTTACCATTTTCTTAATAGTTTAACATGAACCGTCAATTATGTGTTTTTAATAAACAAAATGTGTCTACAATATCTTTCAATAAAAAATAATAGAAAATATTAAAAACAATACATTTTAGCAGAAACTTTTGGACCCCAGCGTACATGGACCTTCTTTCTTACCAGAATAAGGACCATTTCTTCATTTTACTAAAAAAAACCCTTTCTTACTAAAGTAAGAACTATTTCTTCATTTTACTAAAATAATGTCCATTTCTTACCAAAAAAAAAGTATTCGGGACTTAAAAATCATCAAAACTTTAGTGATTTTTTCAATAACCAACGTAGTTTTCATTATAGAACCTTACAGTAACCAACTTGGGATTATCGAGATTTTACTGTATATTATGTTCAAGGTATATTTCGTATAAAAGTGCTAAGATTACAGCTCAAACATTAAGATTATTTCTCAGCTCCAAGCAATACAAAACTTGGCACAATATTCTGAATAAGTTCATCCCTATGATTTTATCTGTCGAGGTACAAAATTATGAAAAAAAGAAGATTCGTCTTTGTTAAATGTAATATTCAATTCAATCAGATTTTATATGATAATTTAACTATTAAAGTAGGATTCGCCTGATACAAAACAATGTTTATTACGGAGACCGCTTGTTAATATCACGTGATCATTTCTTCACGCGGTGCACGCGCGTTGTAACTGATTGGAAAATCTGTTAATTTCATGCTTCAATTTTTGCACGGGGCGCCCGTGCGTGTAACTGATTGGAAAATGTGTCAATTTCATGTGTCAATTTCTGCACGTGGCGCCCGTGCGTTGTAACTGATTGGATAGCATGTCAATTTCATGTGTCAATTTCTGCACGGGGCGCTCGTGCTCTGTAATCTATAGGTTAGAGCATGAGAAGCAGTTTGGTATGAGATTTATCAACGAGCGAACCATTTTTTCTAATCAAATGGATTGGCTGAGAGGTTACCACTGTTGTTTAATTAATTTAAGAATATATGTTATAACGCTCAATCATTAAATGGACGGCATAATATTGACAATGTCGTTTTGAATCAGTCTAGTCTTTCATTTGGTCCAGTAACAAATTCCATTTTGCAGGACCGAATGGCCAGTTGTGATGAAAGTTTGTCGGGAAGACTGTTAGTATACCTTAAAAAAAACACTTGCATTAACAACTCAAAATCCTAACACATTTTCGTCCTGTTACACTAGATGTAACGAATTAATAGTTATCGTATTACATAAATAACAAAGCCACGGAACAATAACAATGTTACATCACAATCATAATGAACAACATTCAGTAGTTACTTCATTCAGAACTCCTCGGCCATTCACTACGAATAACAAATTATTCATTCAATGAATTGTCGAGATGTTCATAATGTAATTACTTGTAACTGAACTCAAAGTAGGTAACAATTAAGTAGCTTAAACTTTACTGCTTATATTACATATTCACAGTTGGTTATACCACGTGGCTATGACGTCACAAATGAGTGCAAGCGCGCCGGGATTTCGAATCTAGTATTTCGAAGGGGGTAAGGGTTCGAATCCCACCCGGGGAGGTTATACCCTTCTATGAAAATTCACAATAATATCACCTTTTCTCCATTAATAAGGTGTATGGAGAAGTTTCCGGCTTTGTGGAAGGGTAGGTGAGCACTACGTATGGACAACGTCATAAGTGTCCATGAAAGATAGGTTAGGTTAGCTGGCCGTCTAAAATTAAACTAAATTGTGTTGACCCGGCGTTAAACCCAATACATTTAATAAAACTGAACAAATCAACTTCACGAAACGGTCGTATTGTAATCTATTTCTAAACACTGCCATTAAATAACAGGAACGTTACCTCAGTGGCATATGGTGTTGTGTTTTGTTTATAAATCATTCACAGATACTTTACGTGTTTTTATAAGTGTTATATAAACATATGCTATATGGCTTGTCTATTCAAACATGAATAAATACATTTAAATGGTACACTACAGTCGTGGATATACTGTGTGGTAAATTATTACAGTGATTTCTTGAGGCCCTTGAATGTATTTTGCCCTTGAAAAAATCCTGTTTTTAGACAGAAACCGATTTCCATTTACCTATGACAACAGACCAAAGAGTCATCTAAGCAAATTGCATACTCAGCATTAATTATTATGATCGATTCTTAGTTTATTTGGCATTTCATTAAGAGAATTATTCTTGATGTAGTGGCTTTAATGATTACCATCTAAGTTAGATTCGAGTTGGTTTCTTTTTGTGGTTTAACGCGTCAGATGAATTTTATCTCTTGCAAGAGCAGGTGTAGCACAGTTGTCTCAATTTATGTAAAACTATGTAATTGAGATTATATAGGACTGCAAGATTCACCATCAAAGCACAAAAAGTTAGAGTGCGGTTTAAAGTCTGCTTCCATATACATGTTCAGCCAACTTTACAATCTTGCATGATAACCTCTTTGATCATTGAGATCAACCTCAAGCAGGTGATCCTTCACAGTATCTATTTACACTTGGATGGAGTGAAACAACTGTACGTTAATTTCTTGCTCAAGGAAATTAGCAATGCCCCTGGAGTGGCTCGAACCCAGGACTTTCGATCCCTAAGCAGGCGTCCTACCAATACACCACTGATAACGCATGGGTACGAGAATGGCATTGAATCGCAACAAAAAAAATTTTTTATTCTAATTATAAATTCCAATAGTTGTGATATTTTAACGATTCCATGGTTCTAAACAGTTTTCATACCCACTGAAACCGAATACATCGTCCGTATCGTGGGGGCTTTAAACCACAAAACGTAACGCATCAAAAACTGATTAAATGAAGATTTGCATTCAGTCTTCGCCACAAGCACTCCTACTCTTTTACCTCAGCAGACTACCTATGTTTCGTGTCTTATCTCTGAATATTATAATGGAATCATGTTTAGTTCTTACGTCTGCTAAATAAAACTTTATCTTGATAGCAAGTACTGATATGTATGTCTCTTTCTTGCCATTGGTAAAAATAAACTATTCTTAAATTGCTTGAAGTGAAACTAAACGTTGTAGCATTCTGTGAAAATAAAGAGTTTCCATGTAAATGTAGACATTTATATTTCTTTGAATATGTATAACTTGTACGCATTGACCCGAGACAAAGTACATAATTTCAATATCATTTATAACTTGTTCACATCGACCTGGGAACCTGAATACAAAGAACACATCATTCATAGTTTGTTCGGGTTGACCTGAGAACAGGAAAGTAAATTAAACATCATTTATATAGCTTGTTCACATTTACCCGAAAACCAGAATACAAATAAAACATCATTCACAGCTTGTTCGCATTGACGCTGAGAAAAGGAATACATGTTCAAATTAGATAGCATGTATAAGTCGTTTGCATTGATATTAAGAGGCAAACTATATATCAATCTGATTAAAACCCGATCTAAACATTTCCGCTCGCCTACTCGCTATTTTAGATCTGGCCTTTTTCAAACGAAGGTCACGTTCAGGTGACCTTTTCTCATCATAATATTCATGACGAAATTGTTATGATACGTAACTTGTTTACATCGTCTACGTCACGCAATTTGAAATGAGCCGCCCAATCGCAGACTGTGAATAATACCGTTGTTAAATGAGCATGCAAACCTTGGTCTAAAAATAGAAATTACGAAATCAAATGTGATTAATAGTGTTTTCGTCTAGATGAAAGCTACGCATTGATTGGTCGACACAAAGTTCATCTCGACGTGACCTTCCACGGAGACAGTAGAGATCCTGTACGACAATGCTCTACACGATATCTGTTTACGGAGATTGACTATACATGTATATATTAACATCAGCATGTTCGCATTGACCTGGTACTAGATATTCAATTCTGGACCTGAGTACACTTTCAATAAAATTAAAGGAATGTTCCATTGACTTGAGACATTGTTCATAACTCCGATACTATTTCAAAGCTTGTTCCCACTGACCTGAGATAACTTATATAATTTCAATACTGTTAATAGCTAGTTCAGATAGACGTAGAAAACGGACACAAATTTTATATTGTTAAAAACTTGTTCCGTTGGTCAGTAGTACAAATCTTGGTTCTTTCTAGAACTTAACTGCATTACTCCATTCATTACTTTACATTACGTTACATTACGTTATATAGAACACCAATGTTTCTGTCTTTCCGCACCAGGAGAAGTAAACATTTATTTCTAACCGTCTAAACTGTTATATATTGTAAACTATAATTATACAACATATGTCTTCTGACCTTTTTCTTTGTGTAACCATGTTAATATAATGTGTATGGAATTTTATATATCCTTCTGTTTTTATACCGGGTTTAACGCTGTGTCAACACATTTTAGAAAATTTTACGGCAATCAGCGCACCTAACGTAGCTTTCCTGGACCCTTGTCTATAACTTCTACTCACCTACCCTTCCGCAAGACCGGCGTCTTTTTTGGTCGCCCTCGGGTTAAGCGCAGAAAGTATATGAATATCTTATGTATGTATACAAAATGGAATCAGGCACAAACGTTAATATTTATTCAAAAGAAATTTTCATTGGCATTCTGAAAATGATCTTCAGTTAATCTTTCAAGTTGGCACATTCGTTGTTTGCTACAAAAATATATTTGTAAAAGTTAACGCGTAATCGTTTCTTGTTCAAGCCAATATGTTTTATTTCAAATATTTTGGCATGAACATTTTCATGATGTCAGCAATAAAGGTATATACCGATGCTAAGAACTGATGGATTCAGAATTGATACATTATTTAACATGGTCTCTTGTCACGTGTTCTACAAAAACAACTAATGAGGAAAAGAAAATAGCGCCCTTATATTAAAAATATCTATATACAAATTTTCTATCACCGAAAAATAGGCCTATCGATTGATCTACGAGTTATGATAGTCAGCTCTAACTCCTCCACACGAACATTAAATTGAAAGGTTAACTAAGTAATTTGCATAATCAATTTGTGCAGAAAATTCAGAGTAAAAACAATTATACTTCACAGGCTGATTTTGACATTTTCAAAAAGAACAACAACAACAAATTACAGTCATTTCAAGTGCTAATGATTCTTTTTCTATGTTTTGCTTGTGCAAGAATTCGACGAAAAACAAGCGTTTGTTCACCCTCTAAAGATCACGTGACTATACACCAAGATATTGATGCTACAGAAATGATAGATTATAGAAAGTTACATTAAGTTAAAGTGTTCTCCTTAGAATTGTTGTAAACACTTATGTTTAGGAAGTAACGAACAGGTTCTAAATGGTTTGTATATAAGTCAAAATATAGGTATAAGTTTTGATAAGATTTTTCCAGGTAGAAATGGGAAATTATACGAGTTCAATAAATTATCACAAGCTCGATTATAATATTAATTATGAATAAAAATAAATAATTCAAACAAGCCCGAATCAATTTTCACTAATATCATACTTCGGGCTTGTAAGTTAGGGCGATGGCTGGTGCCAAACCAACACTATTTTGTTCGAATATATTTTAGCGTTCCATGAACCAAGTTAGAACTAAGTGTATGACTCATAGTGAGTATTGCTCATGTATATACACGCACTCTGTTGTAACAGAATGCATTTTTTCACTCAGACGCTTGAACGACGCCTGAACGCTTGATTATCGTCTGCAAATACATGTACATACGCTGTACAGAACTTTTATAGTTTTTTGTAAGCTCTACATACACGCGTGGTACCCAAACTCGTTGTACTTTTACTGGTACGCAAAAGAAAATCCCCGATTTTCTTTACATTCAAGATAAATAAATAATTTGCCCTTACCTGTCATTATTCCAAGTTTTTTTCCTGATACTTCAAAACTCCCAACTGAATAAAAACACGCACTGGCTTCTCGATATTATTCTCAAAATCTTAATTCCTTTATTTCACTGGAAAGTCTTTAAAACTCATACATATATCGTTCAAACTTGATCCACAAACTTTAACCAATAAGATTTACATCTCAAGAACGACTATACAAGTAAAACTACAACCAAGTTCTAAGAACTTATAAATGCCACACTCAAATGCAGTAAGTTACCAAAACGTTTATAAACAATGTTTACTGAGGAAGTATGCGGCGTACCTTCGGAGTTTATTCTTTCCTGAATACTGGTAAAATAACGCTGGCAGACTAACAGAATGCACGCACGTGGGAAACGTGTTATATTTAACAAGTATTCAAGGTTAAACTATGATTTTATTCGTCCAGGTATATCTGTTCACAGTGGTGTGAACCAAGGACAAACGCGATTCCTATTAAAGTGTAGAATACCCCTGATACAAAATATGTTAAAGATCACATTGAATTTCTCGGAAAATTTGTAACTTATTGTACAATTTATTTCTATTATTTTTATAATGGCAGTATTTTTAATGATATTAACATTAACTTTGTTATTTTGTATGGATTAATCAAAATTATACTTTGTTCGTATCAAAGGGAGATGATAACACAATCACAAGCATTCATATCATGTTGTTTTTGTTGCATGGGTTTAATGCCATAGCAACACATTGTATAGGTCATGCCATGGTGGTCAGTCAACCTACTCACCGTTCCTGTATAAGCTTAATATCTGAATTTGATTATTCAATAGTTACTAAGCATATACTTCCGTCAGTGACCGACAAAAGGATCCCTACATGATTCAAAATCAATGGTAGAAGGGAGAATATGTTACTGCTTAATAAATTAATTAATGACCAAACTCGACGAAAGTATGCTCCGCCTAGAAAATCGAACTTTCGATCTCTCAAATTCGTAAATTTGAGTGCTATCAACTAAGCTAATCGCCATACGCAGCAAATAAAATGCACATATATTAAACATTTTCTCGATGACATTTACTGGGTGGAACTGTGTAGAATTTAAGTGCATTTATATTAACGTAATATCTTTTATTGCTATTAAGTCATTTGTTCATATCGGTCTTTGATTAAAGTGTTAAGAAAGGCGACGACAACATGCTTAGTGTCTTAATGTTTTACAAGTTGAATAAATAAAAGCATGAAACTTCAGTTTATAAAGGTATTAACAATTTAGTATAAACAATAAAGAAACTACAATTTGTACAATAAAGAAATTAAACTACTATTTACAAAATTGTTAACGTAGAATTTAACAATAATTCCAATATGGAAAAGAAATGAATATGCACAATTTAAAGATAATTATTGTTCGTTTTTTTCTCAACTGTCAAAGCTTGAATAATTTCACGGTGACAGAATGCACTGTTTATGTACTGGCGGCCTAATTGTTATTAAAAATATGTTGACTAAAACATATCATACGGCATAAACAGCTTTTCTTGATCATAATACATATTTTTGGAAACTCATTAATGTATTACGACTATAATTTAACAAACGCATTCACCGTGTAATTATTCATGCTTTGACAGTTGAGAAAAAACGAACAATACATGTGTGAAGTAATTTTAATAATACAAAAATGATCATTATTATATAAATAAATTACCCATAATCATTGTGTAGTTAAATAATTTTAATTAGCATAAATCAAAGGGACACAACTCTAGTAAGCTAAAATCTCCTTGTACCCTGAACTTGTATGAATTGTCTCCCTTTGTTTATCCACCAACCACTCGCTGACCTTGAATAAAGACCGTGGTTATCTTTGTCTCAATCTGATGTAAACTTTATCTTTTTGTGTACTTTCACTGATAGCATATTCGAACTGACCTGTGCCCAGAATTGTGTTTTCAAAGCAGTTATAGTTTGCTCACATTGACCTGTGACGAGAGAAGTTCAATTTTGATGCATTGTATCATTGATAGCTTGCTCATATAACATGAGGCAATAAAATCAACCTGTGAAACGCAAAATTACATATCTTTGTAGAAGATCCCCGTGGTGTTTCGAATGAATACAATCGGTAAACATCGGGCAAATTCCGTAAACACTCGAGTAAACCACGTAGTCCAACGCCAACTTAGTAATGAGCTTATATGTACCGAATGTTTAAAAACACACAAAGTTTTGTTATCACATTTTTAAGTTATTATGTGAATAAATATTTTCAGCAATATTTTAAAATTATGTGTTTCTATTGAATCATCACATATACGATCGTAGAATTGTTTACTTTAACACCGGCTAATGCATTTTATTTGGTCGCGTGACGCAAAAAGTAGTTCCAAAATGGCGTCCAAATATGTCCGAGGTCATTCGTAGTGAATGGCTGAGGTCATCCAAATGTTTTCACTGCACAACTAAAGTTCCATTGCTTTGACTATGGTTTTCTACGATAAGTTCTTGCCTAGATAGAGATTCACGTAATTTCATTAGTTCTTCTGTTAATGCTTTGGTCTTAGCTGCTGGGCGTCTACGTTTACTTAATGTTGTACCCAGTACTGAGGTGAAATACATAAAACTGAGTAACATCTGACCGGAAACAAATAAACAATTATACCATTCCTTTGGCAACGCATCGGCTGCACCTAAAAACCAGAAATACAGACATTACTAAAAGGCCGATTTCTATGGGGGCTTTTTTGTTATGTCACATTTTAGTCCAGCGAGGCACCACATAAAAACCAAAGAATGACAAAGTAGCCTTTTGGTCGTATCTTCGTTCTGCTAGGCTCCATACAGTACGCAATCATACGACATTTCAATTCATCTATCGTAAATCAGCCAACATAGATATCTGTTTTGAGCTGTCGGTACTGTCGGAGAATTCCTAATGTGTTGCGGTAGTCGGCGACAAAAGTTCTAAAATGTTTGAATGTTCTCTTGGTCTACCGTATTTCACCATTTGTATACCCCATATCTGTCTTGTTTGTTTTCTTTAATCATGGCCCTTAAGAATCATACTTTAGCCAAGCGTGTAAATAGTTCAAGACAATTTCCCTTAGGAAGATCAATATTAGGATGTTTTACGGCAATTTTGAATTTAAGGACAGAACTTCTAAATAGTTGATGTATAAGGCGAAACAATGAAAAAACGTTCACCGTTCATGCAAGACTTCAAAGTGATTATAAAAATATTTCCTTTGTCCAAAACAGATAAACTTAAGATCAATTCATGTTTTTTTTAAAATATAGATGGAAATTTATTGAATACTTTACCACAAAGTGTCGCCGTGGAAACAGAGAAGAATAGAAATCTTGTGTATATAGAAACAATTTGTACAGGATCAGCCTCGATGTCATCTTCCTCAACAAACTTCCAAGATTTAGTCTAAAATGTAACATTCATTTACGATAGTTGTGCAGCTTAAAAGTAAGGTGCTGATCTAAGTCCAAATGGCAAACATATCAAATTTTGCAAACATATCAAATTTTGCAAAAATTACGATATAAACATATGTACGTGGCGTTCAATGTTGCTCCTATATACAAAGTAACCGGTAAAAACAATCACTCGGGAGCAAAACAAAAAAGTAGTCGTTGTATGTTTAAAATTCTCAATTTGTCTTTTTTGGTTATTTCGACAGAGCCGTCAAAATGCATTTTTGTTACTAAAGTGTATAACATAAGTTTCTTACAAGAACAAATGTGTTAGGTTATTTCTAAGTTTGCCTCTTTCTAAGTTTGCCTCTTTTACACAAGCTTAGTTACTTGTGACGGAAAGATATGCGTTACCATTGTTATTGATATTTTGAAGTATCCGAATAATCGAGTTTCGCCTATATCGTGTACAAGTTAACGGGAACTTTAGCACAAACAATCGTGACCGTGTATCGTATACACCGTATCGTTCGTTCTGTTTGCATTTAGCGTGCGTGAAACGTTCGTACAGTATGACATCTTGTACGTTATGAAAACTGTATTATAAGAGTAATACTTACGTTCATGCGATATGTAGCTGTGTATATACCAGAAAACAACAGTACTGTTGCTATATATGATTGTATCAACAACATTCTACTAACTTCACGTTTTTGTATTTGGTCCACAAGTTGTACTGTAATATTAAATATTAGGTTTCATTAAAACACGGTCTATAGTCACGTGACCTACTACAACTAATAAAGAAAGTAAAAATTAGTTTTTAGTTAAGAACTTTTTTTTCAAAAAATAACTGAGTAACACCTAATAGCCTATTAAATAATTAGCTTGTACCCGACATATTTTGGCCAGGATTTGACCTGTATTTGACCTATATATAATGAGCTGGATTTGATCTGTATTTTGATCTGTTTTGACCTACATTTTGACCTGTATTTAACCTATATTTCGGGATGTATTTGACCTATTTTTAGACTCCATGTACAGTATAATAAGTAAGACATTTACCCGTGTAACAATAATTAAGGGACACAAAATAGCGCATACAATTTCTAGCCTGTACTTGACCTACATTTTTTACCTACATTTGACCTATATTTTTAATTGTAAATGACCAATTTTCAAGACTACATGTACGGTATAAGAAATAAGATATTTACCTGTCGTTAATATAACTATAATGAGATTTAAAGTCTGTAATGCCAACATAACTATAAGTCCCTGAATAAAAAGAAACAAAAATACAGTCAGTAGCATTCATTATTTTATACATTTTGTGATAAATGAAACTTCCCCAACATTAACGAGTAACCTGTTTTGAATCATGTATTTAACGTTCAAGAAGATATATTATGGATACAAATCCTCGCCACATTTTAAGAAGTGGAATCTCTGTAAAAATTAAACTTTGCAAAGTGGTTTTACATGTGTTTTGAGCCTCAAATGCATGTTGCATTCTAATGACTGCACAGTTTTTAAACAGTTTTCATATCTGTAGTAGAAAATATTTTCTTCTTCGTATAATGCCTTACAAGGAATGTAATATAATCATAAACTTACAAATTCCAATGTTTTCTTTTTATCTTCGGGTTGTTGTCCAGGCAATGCATCGACCAATGTTAACATAATCAAACAAACAAGCTGAAAATATAAATAAGGGGTCATTAGGGGTCGTCAACTCTGATGTACAATGTAATATAGAAGGATATACGATCATAAACCATGAGTAGAAGGATTTATTGGAGAAAATGCGTACGCTTGATGTATGTTAAAAGGCGTGTTGATAAAAATGAAACACAAGTCGTTTTTATAACAAATTTTGTCTGATTTGTTTTTCAATAAGCCATCTACAAACATTTACATATAAGAAAGAGCAGACACAACACTTTATCCCAAGTATTGTTATGATAGTAAAAACAAAACTTAATAAATAAAAACATTAACTTGAAAGTCGTTAGTTTTGATATTTGACACGCACGGATCAAAACAAAGTCAATGTGTGCAGGAAGAGCAAAGCCGAATGAGAGAATGACTGAACATCTTCGTACTTAGAAATGCAAGAACCGAGACCCTATTCTCAAATCATGGAAGGTACCAGAAAATTAACAAGAAATTACCTGCAGTATAATGGTGGCTGTGATACCTTTGGCCCCAGTGAACTTTTTTATACAACCAAAGAATACAATCTTCATTCTAGACCATTTGTTATCTTCAAATGTCAGCTCTAGTTTACGTATTTCCTGGAGTAAACATGTTTGATGTATAATAACATACAACTCATCGGATATTATTTTATATTTCGTGATAAACGGTTTCCGAACTTTAGACTATTTTAGAACGATGCACTTCATGTATCCGAGTATCTGGTAGAATTTACAATCAATAGTTTCAGCAAATTGCCATGGCTGCTATAAAGAAAGCCGAGTAAGCCCGATTCAAAATACTCCAAAACCTAATTCGGATTACCCGGGCTATATCACTATAATTTCACGTCATCGTCAGCATTGGCACTAGAGTCCTTAAATTCTGAAAATTACACACAAACTGCTTTAAAAATACTATTTTGTCAACAAACACAATATTATATAAGGTCCTGTTTACAAAATCGTGTAAGACATTAAAAATATACGAGGGACGATACATGTGCAAGAATGAGTCATTTTATTATCATAAGTTATGGACTGTACAGTGTCAGTGTGAACGAAATAGTATATAACTCGACGAATATATAAATGTCAGGCCTTGGAATCGAACCTAAGCCATTTTGACTCGTTGTCAAGAACCGTTACCTACTGAGCTTAACAATCTAGTATAATAAGGTGATTCTTATCATAATGTCTCACCTACCTTAAACTGCATCTCATCAATATGTTGACTAATTAAATCTGAAGCATCATTAAGGTAGGTGATCAATCTGTCAGCTTGTTTTAATGACATACGTATGGATTTCTCTCTAAAATAGCAAAAAAATACCACGTGATATATAGTCACGTGATCTACAAAAACTGATGACGTATACAAATAAGCGTAAACTATATTGATTATCATGAAAAGTTTTCATTGATTGTTTACCAGCTGTGCTTGAAACTTTAACCGGACACTTAAACAGAGAATAATTTTACTGACAATGTAAATTTAACTCAGCTCGGCTCGACAAATGTTTTTCGAAGCAACTCGTCTTTTTTATTGTGTGTTTTAATCATACCATCCCACAATTCAATGAGTGGTAAGCACAGGACCAGAAGCGTTCCAAACATGCAAATTTAGTTCGAAGAAATCAGAATATGTTATCGTCCTTTAAGTTAATTTAAAAGGGCCAAAAGGAGGTAACTAGAAAAATAAAACATCGGCAAGTAATGCTACAGTCCAATGAACATAAAAAATAGCCGTGAGGACACTGTACGGGTGCCGTGCGATCAAGCCCCTGCAGGAACTCGTACGAACCATTGTGTACCCGTATTGACTGTTACTTTTTACCAGGGTCCTTGAGTTGAGCCGTGGATACATGTATCAGTTTCAAAGTCAAATCGTCAATACAAAATCGTGGCCGAGTATGGATTGAACTTGCATATCTTCCAGCTACGGCTTCGTACGGGTGTGTAGTTTTGTGCTATGTGCGTACCGTCACCTTAATACGCAAGGCTTTCCACGGTCTACGGCTGTCTGCACGAACGGGCCCTGAACAAGCCACGATTTTATGGGACTGAGACATAATTCAGTTTGAACAGAAATTAATCCGCAATGGTAATGAAACATGAAAGAAATCAGCATCTATACATACCCATTGATCTCCTCTCCCTTACTAACACCATCTTCCAACAGCAACAGCTTATCATCATCATCATCGTCTAGATGGAACAAATCATCATCATTATTATTATCTTCAAACATTACATGACGGTGATGAGCTTTGTTTATATGTTCATGCCCGTCCATCATAACTGTGTCATGCATAACTTTGAAACAGTCTTAAAATCTAAAAATATGCAACAAGAACATTTTATAGCATGTTTTAGTTTAACCTGAGAATTATAATTCATACAGTAAACACTAAAGCATAAGCGGCCTGCAAGGTTCCGGTCAAAAACATATACATTGTATTATACATATATAAGGTATATTTTCCGAAAAAAAACACTTTTTAACCCAGTTCATTTTGGGACCAGTTTCTTCATTGTAGCTTAATATTTTTCACACATTTTAACATAGCCTATAAATAATAAATAAGCAAGAAACTTTATCCTATGCTAGCTTGGTACTGGGGGACCGGGAACCGGACACGAAAATGATACATAAAAAAGCTAAAATAAATTAGTAGTATTTATAAACGTAAACTCGCCTGCATTCATATTCCATTACTACTTAAACAAAATAATTTGAATACTATTAAACTGTAAAATCCATCACCAAGTATTAACAGTGAAGAAAACAATATTTGTAAATTTCACACAACTCTCAGAGGCGCATACATTAACCCCGCTGGTTTAAATACTCGATTATCAACAATGAGTACTGAAGTACTGTAGTAATTACATGGTGAGTATTAAAATCAGCGGGGATAATGTATTCGTCACAGACAGTTGAAAAAGATTTATCAATACACTGTAAAATAATTTTGTTATAAAGTCCAGTAGTTGCGAAACAAGGAAATTAAACTACATTGTATAGACTTTGAATATAAACGAAACTTGTAATATAAGTACATGTATACATATTATACATGTAATGAGGACTTCCTGATATACTTGACTACTTTATGAATTTCGCAACGAAACCGGAATGTCTCGTATCTATGCGGTCTATATACATGTATACAATACAATACACAAATAGAATAAGCCCGCTCAGCTACCTCAGGCGGTAACATACAACGTTTATGATCATGGGGCCAAGGGTTCGATTCCAGTGTGGGACATACTTTCATTGAGTTAGGTCATAGGTCATAAAATAATTTCTACAGCCATTCTCCCTACTACCAATGATTCTAAATCATGAAGGATAGTTTTCAGTCGCTTACGGAAGTATGGGCAAAGTAACTAGTTATATGTTAAATCCAGATATATATTTTTCAAGAAATGGTTGCTAAGTCGAATGGCGCAGAAATTATTTCATGAAAGAAATTATTTCATGAACAAACTGATCGACAATTTGCCCCGCCATGGAATCAAACCTACGACCCCTCAATCAGTAGACTTGTGTGCTACCGACTGAGCTACCAAGCTACTACACGAACTAGACAATACACAAAACTAAAAACAAATACACACAAACCTTCTATTATATTATGGCATCAACAAATTATTTAATATAGGTCCAACAACAATTGTCGCATTACAAACTTTATGCGATGACCGAAAACAAAATGTTCATATTAATTTAAACAGTGTTATCGCAAATAAATTAAAGTATACAATTTAGATTGCACGATGTATAAATAATGTCCGTCTGTTCAATATTATATAAATACAAGTTTGCTTGAGTCACAGGTCAAGATATAAGGTGTTCAAACCAAAGGCCGCTTACAACATCTTAAAGTACTCAAGTAAATATCCGCCTTTAAGGGACCATCAAATCGATGGTCTTTATCAGAGGTTGCACGCGCACTTTTCGAATCCCATTCAGGGCGGTTCTACCCTTCCAAGAAAATTCGACAATAATGTTAATTTTTCTCCATTAAAAAGGTAAATAGAGAAGTTTCCTGCCTTGTTGAAGGGTAGGTGAGTACTTGTTATAAACAAGGGTCCAGAAAAGCTAGGTTAGGTGCGCTGGTCGCCGTAAATAACCTAAATTGTGTTGAGACGAAGTTGAACCCAATATAAAAACCTCCATAAAAAACCATGTCCTACTGAGTTATCAGTGCTTTGATTGATACATGATACAGACACCTGTGTCATCATATATTTATCATTATTATGATCAGACGATACACTGAATGATAATGAGTCATCAAACAGACGCGTATCTAGGCCGTTTTTGAGATAACGTACAAATACTAGGTGTCCGGGGGTATGCCCTTCCCCGGTAAATTACGACTATTACGGTTTGTTTCAGAAATTTCAATGTGCATAAAGAGATATAGTGAATAATTTGCGTATTGCTTTGTATGACTTCTTTTATATGACATTTTCATGGAGTAAAATTATCAAAGTCGAGTCAAATAATGCCTTACCCGGGTTGGGCATCCTATTTCTCATGGTTTTGGCACTTTTAGATTTTAGATTTCTGGAATCGAGGTTACGCACGTGCGTAAAGTTCGTGATGGCAGATACGCGCCTGGTCATCAGCAATAATGTACTTATATATACTTGTTTACATATAAGTTATCAGCTATCATCAGCAGTCAGCGCGACACTTGATACAAACTGTATTTGTAGTTAGTGCGTTTGATTAAGGTAATATGACAAAATCAAAATGGCTGCCTCTTGAGATTGAAGGCGTGTCATGAAACAGGTTGTTAAGTTAAAAGTAGCAAAAGTTGGTTAATGCTGGTATTCCTATGTCGTTGTATACATGCTAATGTATCAAATAATACAAAAAACAACTTTCTAAAAGAAAACAGAAAAGAAATACACCAACTTGAATATATCCAGTTTTTGTGTACATTTCTTAAAAAAATGTACATATATATTCCACAAAAAATATTATTTACACAATATACAAAGTCCAATGCAGATGCTCGAACCAAAAACTAGCGTAAAACATTTTCTGAATAGAAGAAAAATGAATTTCACTGAAAGTCATTTATCAAAAGTAAGTCATTTTTATCGTAAACTAGCTGTCAAATTAAAGAAGTTCAATAAACAAGTATGGTGTCAATGAATTGCCTTCATGAATGAAATAAACAGTGATCTCCCCTTTTGAACATATGTGTAATATTAGTTTTAAAATCAAATACATACTGATATTGCTAAAAATAGCTGATCCTTACAAGAAATGGGATGTAAATTAACAATGAGCTTGACCTGAATAATTGGATTATGTTTCCATGTGGATAAGCTGTTTCAATGCAGGAAGAGTTTTTTTCTTCCATAGAAATATATTTCTATTGCATTTGAAAGTTGAAAATGTGAAAGACTAAGTATAAATGTAACAGGAACAGTGCTTATTGAACTTAATACTATTTTGTAATATTTTAGCTTAATTGTGAAAACAATGGTCCGATTTATTAGTGAAAATGTAGAGATGAATGCCTTCCTCTTTCTACGGAAACAAATTTATCATTACTAATTTTATTATAAAATTTTAAAGAATCTTCTTTACATTTTTTATTACCCACTCTCTTCATTTTATTATCAGTCCATGGTTACATCTAGTTCTTGCTTCCAAAACTTTATACGCCTCTTTATTAACAGTTTACATCCCCTCAACGTTGTTTCTGAACGGTGTCAATACATGTGCACCATGCTTTGGTTTTCACATCAAGTGACATCACAAACATGCGGGGCGTATAAACAAAGTACATTTCGTGGAGACTTTACACATTGTTAACACAGTGACTGTCAGTGTCCTGGTTTGTTTACAAATGAATGAAATGTCAAAAAAATCAAATGTTGATACTGGACGATCGCAACATCTCATAACAATAATAATTGCATTTTATTGTGTAAAATCAAAACTTAAAACAAAATAAACAAGTCATCTTTTCTATTAAAGAGTTGATAATACCTCAGTTTAATGTTTTAAATCTTGAACACCTTTCACGTGTTTTTCATTGACAGCCGTATTTGTTTTGCTGCTGCCCGACGTGCGTCAAACAAATTTAACGTAAAGCCAGGAACCAGATTGAAAACCAAAATTGTGAACACGGTATGAATTTTGTAAAGAAAATAGTACCCTGATATTTGTAAATGTGAACTAATGGACGAACAGAAATACTTGATAATAAAAATTAGTGATAATTAAAAGTAAAATAACACATTGTGGCAAGTTTTATTCCAATTTTCCGTATTTAAATGTTTGCGCATTAATTTGGTGCTTGGCTCAAAATTCGACCGGAAACCAACCATCATGCGTGCAAGATGAAAATGTAAACAATTTCAGCAACTGAACATTTTAAGTGATCTCGGCAAATTTAACGGACACTAGCTTTCAGAGTGAACTGAACTTAGATAGATAAGACGTAAGTCATAAGAAAATGATATTTATTAGATTGATTTCACTTTCGATCTCCCAAGTGTGACCGGTAAATATCACTTTCATTTTAGAAACTTTTGAGTGATTTTCAACATGGCGGCAAATTTTTATCTGTCAGTATGTGCTATCCACCAATGGTTTTTAGTTATTCGGACGTGTTTGCTAAAGGTCTACATTCGAGCATCTCGTCATTACACCAGTAATTATTGTTCAGTATTTCCTTTTCATGTGGATTATTTTAGTTTTTCATAAAATGTACACAAAAATTGACACTTTTTTGCACATTTCTTTTTCATTAAACTTTTTTATTCAAATTCTTTATGTCACATTATTTTAATGCTTACATATATTCAAACATGTGTTTTCATTACAAAGTGTTCACTTTTTAAGAAATTGTCAGTAATATGTGAAATTGGCCTACTTTCACTTTGGTCTGTTTTATAGCCAAGGGAGCTAATGTTTCTGTAATATTACCTTAAGGTTCATGTAAAGTCTTGGTTTGCTAAAAAAAATAGTAAAACAGAAATAGCTCTAATTCTGTCATATTTCCGCCAACAGTATTGTTTTATACATCAAAATGTTTCTTATGAAACATACAAAGTGATGCTGATCATCAATTACGATAAAAATATTTAGCAAAAGATGTATTTGCAAAATTGATGCTGCATAAATAAAAATACAAAACTACATTAAAATTTTCTTACAACAAAATTTAACATTAATTCCTTTACAGAACCTTATAGTACACATTCCAATGAAGGTACTGCAATATTTATAACCTCAATAAATATTAAAACAAAACTAAAGCAATTGAAAAACTAAAGTGAAAGTAGAAACAGGGTCGTGAAAACCCATTACACTTGTATCTGTCAAAATGTTTTTCATTTACCTTAATTTTGTTTTAACATTTATTTAGGTTATAAATATTGGAGTACCTTCATTGGAATATGAACTTTAATGTTCTGTAAATGATTTAATGTTAAATTAGTTTGTAAAAAATTCTTAATGTCTTTTAGTATTTTCAGTTTTACAGCATCAATTTTGCAAATGCATCTTTCGGTTAACGTTTTCATCTGAATTAATTACCAGCATCACATTGTATGTTTCATAAGGAACATTTTGATGTATAACACACTGCTCTTGATGGAAGTATAAAAGAGTTAGAGCATTTTTCATTTTACTATTTTTAATGCAAACAAAGACTTTACTTGAACCTTAAGGTATACATTTCGTAATATGCTACTCGCTTTTTAAAATTATTTTTTAAGTATGATAAAAGCTTTCAAAACATGATATTTTTCATTCATTATAATATGTTAATAATTTTGCATAGATTAGATTTATAACATTATTTGACATTTCAAAATTATTTGACACAAACTTTTAAAATGATTTAGTAATTACCGCCCTTGCATATGATATTAGAATAATGCATATTCGGAACTCGAAGTTTTAGTTTTTTTCAGCTGAATACGATTCGTTTGTACCAGATGTCTCCGAGTAGAATGAAGTTATTTTACACATTATTGCTGAAAAGTATGCAACAACTTTTTCCCGCATCGGTACCTCCGGTGCAAACAAAGTTTTTCAGCCGACAAAAACCCACCAACTTGAGTTCCGAATGAAATCAATCAAATACAAATAAAATTAATATAATTCCAGAAAAAAACATATTCCTGAACGAAAGTAATTAAAGTAGAACTTACTAAATTTCTAATTAATCCATATCTTACAGATTTATAAACTGTCCTTCAGATAAAAAGTCACTTTCCATGAGAAAAAATCGTGTACATTTCCTTTGTTTATTCAGTTTTATACAATAAAACTTTTAACTACACATTCTTACTTATTTTACGAACTGAAACCGGTTCGTGACACACGCTTACAAAATAGTCCGTATAGTGCGTAAATATTGACCCCGACCTTACCTATCACATTTGCATCTAACAATTATCTACACATATCCCGACGAAAATCAGAACCACGCCTATTCTACATTTCGGCAGCGATTGTAAAATTATAGGAGTATGTTTATACACATAATCCTCATGGCCACGGTGTAATCGAGCTTTAATAATACATTCGTATTCAAATAATGAATATTCTTGCATAAAGGTCAGGTCGGGGTCAATTTTTACTTTTAATACAAATAAAACGACTTTTTACCCGACTCATGGGTTGGACGTCGAAATGGTTCAAGGTCGTTCTTATAAACATCGGGACATGAATATGGCCTGTATGACATAATAAACGACCCCTTTAAAATTTGTATACTTTTCAAAATATGGACTAAATTATCAACCTGTAAACTAGGTGAAATTGTTTTAAGATATTTGTGTCAAAGATAACAATGATTTGTCGGTGAATCAATTGTTTTGATTGTAAGTGGACATGTTGTCTATTGTTATCAACATTAAAATAGCTGATAGCAGTGTAAAAAAAGAGACATAATTTGAATTGTTTTTATCTATATTATAAGATGAAATTTTAGTGATAACAATAATATACGCATTTGCATGCAATATGTGGGTCCTTTCTTGTTATTCCGTAAATGGGTCCTTTCTGGTTTAGCCGATTGGGGCAAAATGCGGGGCATAATTTTTGTCGCATAATCTATTACCTTGCTTTGACATTTTCTTTGGGAGGTGGGAAGGGACCCAATCCAAAAGTGCCTTCGTCCCTTTATCTATTACAGACAAATAAGATAATGTGTCACAAAATGTACCTGGGCCCTTTCGAGAACCAGGGTCCCCGTATAAATGGCTGCACCAAGTCCCTGATGCAGTATGCCTCAGTGCAATTTACCCACATTTCATTCAGAGAGCACATGTTTACATCAAATGAATCCATCCAGCAGATGCCAGATTCACGCCAATTTTTACAATGGAAAATCAATCAAAAATTCTCATAAATTTTTCTCTAGTAAATGAAAATACAACGCTTTGTCAGAATATTTTTTTTCTATCTCTATCATCCAAAATATTCTATAGCTAGTATTTGACTCATGCACTATTCAGTGCATCTTTAACTTCATTGTCAGAGCTACCAGAGCCGAAAAAACCGAACCTGGTTCGATTCGTTTTGTCCACAATTTGCCAGAAATCGTGCTAAGAAATTCGCAATATCTTGAACAAATATTACAAGGGAAATAACTGCAACAAATTTTAGCATTTATCCTTCAGGAGTTAACTCCCTTATAAAAAGAAAAAATCATCTTTGAAAAAAAACACAGATAAAAATTAAATTCTTGTAACCATTTTTGGTGAATAAAAATTTTAAATATATAAAGATGTAATTTTAGATTTTCATCCAAGTTAGTAAGAAGTTTCTAATATACAAAAGTACTAACTTGTTTTGAAATTGCAAGCTATTTAATAAATCTAATGCATGCAAATTGATAAAACATCTTGTAATGAATGATAAATATTTTGTTTTGTAAGCTTTTATCATACTTTCACAAAATCAATATTAAACTGTGAGTGGTGTGAGGTACTGTATACCTTAAATTACATTTATATAACATGACCTATTATACACGACCTGTAGGGCGTTCAGTTACCGCGAACGTTTCGTAACTTCCGTAACGTTCGCTAACAGTCATTATTGAACGGCCTGTCGGCGGGAAACGTTTAAGGCCAACAGCTAACGGTTTTAGTATATAGTACGCGAGTATGAAATAACATGAAACAAAAAAGAAAACAAGTCCTCCTCTCCGAATTCTTCTAATAAACTATAAGTAACGACTCTCTTGTCCGCCATCTTTAAACCTTCGCACTTCAACGGATCGTTCAATTAACCGCTCATATTGGTAACGGTGATTGGCTAACGTTAAATGGTTACTGAACGCAGGGCTGCATATCGCCTGACTGTTTACAGATGAGCTTTCACGTCATTTTCACCTGATTATTCAAATAGCAGAAATTTTAATGAATGTGATAGTGTATTGATCTGGCATAGTTCGAAAGCTGTCTCAATAAACGTCTGTCTTTTTATAGTGTAAAGTTATTATAAATGTTCTAATATTTAGTTTCTATGGAGAGTCTTATTCAACGCTATATTTAACATTCAACCCACATTCGTTGACACCAAATAATTGAAAAACATAATTATGCACTTCAAATATTTTTAATTCAATATAGTTATATTTTCATACCGGACGGAGAGTGTTAAAATATCTTATTATAAATATATTTTTGAGTTTTATTTTCAATCTGGACGCAAGTGTTTAAAAAATACTGTGATTTATTATCATTTGGGACGGGAAAAGTTTTAATGATCTCGCGTGTTTTAGTGTCAGAAACGAGATTCAATATTTTATAAATTGTGATATTTCTTTATAAGTATAACAATGGTTTCTTACAAGGTTTTATTAGTCGCAGCGTCGATTATAAGTTTCATAGCATTAGGGACTATACTCACAGCTGTGGCAGTTCCAGCCTGGAGTTCTATTAGTGCGGAGTATACTGCGACTCGAGTCATAGAACGGCAGGTATATTCAGGATTATGGAGAACTTGTTCCAAGGAAATCGTCAAAGAAACAAACGAGTTTTCATGCGTCGACGTCACATGTAATATATTTCAATTTATCTATTTATATGAAATTTATTTATAAGAAATTTATTTGTAAGAATTTATTTGTAAGAAATTATTTATAAGAATTTATTTGTAAGAATTAATTTGTAAGAATCTATTTATAAGATATTCATTTTTAAGAACTTATCAATACGATTTTTATCCGAAATTTATTTAATGACTTAAAATAGTAGGACCTTTGGCACTATTGACCCTTGGACATTCGCACCTTTGAAAATTCAGAACTTATGCAATCTGGGCTTTGAATGATGTTAAAGTGTATTGTGTATTTATACATAAATATTATGCACTGTGTATATTTCTTCCCTATAAAAACATCATTTTTCTAATGTGGCACTTTTGTAAAAAAAAAATAAACACAAGTTTATGTAAAAATAAGTAATTCCGAATTCAGACAATTTTCATGCATTGGCTTCGTATAATTCTCAGTAAACACGTACCTAGTTAATACAGGACTATGGTGGCTGATTCATGCCAAGTCGCATTGTTGTCCCGCGGGGCGCCACTCGAAAACACGGAAGTACGACAAAATGGTCTGGACGATGATACGACAAAAAGACCATTTGTCGTACTTTCGTGTTTTCGAGTGGCGTCCCGCGGGACAACAATGTGACATGGCATAAATCAGCCACCATACAGGACCGTGCTGTTAACAACTATTTATTTGATGTATATAAAACCCAGTTAACATTTACACTCGGTTTAAAGCCGTGTCAACTCAATATAGGTTATTTACGGCGGCCAACGCACATAACCTTACTTTCATTTACCTATGTCTACAACCAGCTCTCACCCTTCCACAAGGTCGGCAACATCTCCATATACCTAATTAACACCCAGTAAACACGTACCTACACTTATTCAGGTTCATGCTTTTAACTATTATTTATTTAATTAGTCAAATATTGAAAGCCTATTCATACTTATTTACAATGACAGTTTTAAGTTTTCTGTTGGTAAAACAAAGTAAATATTACTTTACAAAACATCATGGTTCTATATAGTTATGTCTTTGATCTAGTTAGATCACGTGACAATAAAACATGGAAACAAGAAAAATGTAAACGAACAGAAAACAGAAGTTAATCGATATAAATTAACATTAGCGTGTCAGATTTCAATAATATTATGAAATGAACAAATGATAAATCAATGTTGTATAGATGTTTTAAAGTTCTGATGTATTGAACAATGGTGGTATATTTCAGCTCTTGATAAACAAATAACTAACTCGTTAATTGCATGATTAACTAGTTTCGTAACTAACATGGGTTAATATTGGCGGTTAGCATTCACACCGCCAAATATTGACCCCCGCCAAAACAAAAGAACATCTTAAAACGCTTATATTTGCACCCGGCAATATAAAGACGTATGTTGAACCCCATTTTTCACAAACCGTGTTTTTCACAAGTGTTAAAATGATAAACCTAAACCTTGAGTATAAAATAATAAACAAAACTTACGTTAATGTTCAGTTAATGTCAAAGATTATTAATTAGACAGTGAAGCACTGCTTTGTAAGACCGCATATGTCACAAAACTTATATGTCACGCGGTAACATGTTCGGTCCGAATATGTCACACGGATGATATATTCGGTCGAATATTTCACAACCTTCAGCCGATTATGGGACATATAAAGTGAAAATTCGATTGGAATTCGTTTTTCCTTGCTAATCAAACCGTATGTGTCACTTGTCAAAACGATGAAAACAGCCACGTATTTGTCACACGAGTATATAAATAGAAGTACAACATAGATAAGCGAAGCAACTAAAATAATCATTATCAAGTGTCAACCCACGACGAAAACCTAGTTTGGTGGAGTTATTGTGTTTGATCCTATCTCGGACGGTAATTGTTTATATACCGCTGTTTCGCACCAATTAAGTTAACTAATAATAAACAAAGATACGAACACTTGGCATCGAGAAGCAGTTCATCATATTATTGAGATCAGATCCTTCTAATTAAACGTTTGTTAATGATTAAACATTACATGGTGTGGTGTTCCTTAACCATCTTTTGATAGCAAAATTGTGACGACGACATTATTTACCTGTTAACTGTCACATGATTTCAAAAGCATGGAGTTAGAATATACGTTTAGTGCTTTGTTGCTCTTAAAAAAGAACTTGAAAAAATTATTTCATTATCTTGTTTAATAAATGGAAAAAAGTTATTTTACATGTAATAATGTGATGTTTTAAAACTGTTTAAGTTAAGACAGCTTCTTATTTATTAAATTTATAAAACTGATCCTAAAGTTGTTTATTTTACTTAAGAACTCTATTTAAATTTCTCGTCTACCGTAAAATCTCACCACGGAACATTTTAAAAATTGGTTCGTTTAAAAGAGTATAAAAATCCAAACATGATCGTTAATATATATAAAAACGGAATTATTAGATTCCGGCAATTGTACTCGGTTGTACAGGGCCGTCCCCCGAAGACTATCCCCCAGGGTAAGCCCCCCAATGTCACCCCAGTCCCCCAGGGCCAGCCCCCCGAGGTCCACCCCCTAGGACCAGCCCCAAGAGCCACCAATCCAGGGTCAGCTCCCAGGGCCAACCCCCCGAAGGCCACAACCAAGGACAAGTCCCCCAGGGCCAGCCCCCAGGACCAATCCCCGAGGGCTAGCCCCCTAATGGCCACCCCCCAAAAGGGCCAGTCCCCCACCCTAGGGCCACCAACCCAGGGCCACCAACCCAGGGACTGCCCCCCCCCTGGGCCAGCTTCCCCATAACCAGCCCCCCATATTGTCCCACACAGGGAGGTAGAGGTCATCGCCAACAGAGCTGAGGAGCTCATGGAAGCGGAACTGACCCAGCCAGGGGGGACTACTCGTCCTTCTTTTCCCACCCAGGGGAACGGGTATTCAACTCGAGAGAGTCGAATACAAAATACGCTTTAACTCCGTATAAAACAGAGTTTAAACGGTTCGAAAAGCAGATCCCTAGTCAAAGGGAGACTACTCTTCCCAAAGTGTCCCTAATAGGGACTGGGTATTCAACTCTAAAGAGTCAAACACAAATAAATGTGCTCAATTCCGTGAAAACGGAACCAAAGCACTTTGGTTTACACCGAATTACTACATGAAAACCTTGAATCCTTATACACAATATTAATGACAATAAATTGGTTTGTAGCAAACCAAAAGTTTTAAACATGTCAAGTAAATAAAAACGAACATTTATGTATCTAAAACTTCTCTGGAAACATAAATATGTTTTATTCTGTATAAAATATATTTTTATATTTAAATACTTTTTGTCAAAACAAAGATTTAAGTACCAATCACAAAAGATAAAGAAATGTGTGAAGAAATTATCCTCCCATGTCTATATAATTTGTGTACAGTAGAATGATCAATAAGGCCCCTAGGGGATTTTACAGGTATCACAATTTATATTTTTCAACATTTTTGCACTAAACAATATGAACAAGAATTATAAAAGTAAGTTTTATTAATCTTGTTGCATTTATGTATTTTATAAACACGAAAAATACTGTTCCCCATTTCAATATAAATAACTAGGGACCGGAAGTTAGTAAATATAAAGGGACTCTTATCATTATATATATGTCAGCTAACCTGTATAATACTAGGACCCAGAATAGCGCAATCAGTTAACGCAATGGAAAAATAAACCATAATCAGTTCAAAACCAAACATTGGTGGTTCAAACCCAGTCACTGCCATACTTTTTATTATTTATTTTTTATCATATTAGTACATAATACTACATTATCAAGTTTAATGCATAGAAACATGTACTAAAAACTTACATAAATAATTTTTTTTTATTTGACCCTTGTTTTTGAATACCTTTCCTATAGATGTGCTGAATTTCATTTTAAAACTTAAGCCAAATTAACTTATAAGTAAGATCAAATATACTGACTTATTCTTATTTAGGATAATTTCATGAGCATGTATGACAACTAAGAATTTGATTATTGTATGAAATGTGTGATATATACGGTCAGAAATTTATCGCTAATTTGTACAAACGTATATGTCACACGATGTATATGTGATAAATTCGACCGAATATGTCACACACGTTCTATGATATATACGGTCGGGAACCGCTAAGCCTAGACCTTTGATATTTGATCAATAGCATGATTTAATGTGTCACTTTCACAAAAACAGGCTGTGGTTTTACTATTATTAAATGCTTATATATTGGAATTTAAGAAAAAAAATATCTAAAATTGAGAGCTTTGTTTGTATGTAACAGCATCTAGTGGTCCTTTGTCAAGTGTGTTTAAATCATGAAATCTAAAAAAATACTATACTTTTTTCTAAAGCATAAAATGATCCCTAGATAGTAATATTAAACGATATATGAGTATCATTTATACAACAAAATTATCTGGTTTTTTTTTACTTGAAAATCTTCTTTTAATGGACAAAAGCTCTAATCTATGTCGAGGGGAAAGGTACTCCGCTTCCGCCCCTCTTAATCCATCATTGGTGTACACATGAAAACGATGGCATACCAAAAATGCCGAATTTTCAGACACAGCTGGCAATTTAAAATTTTCAGGAGTGAAAAATGCGTTCGTACCAAAAAACTCAAAATTCTCAAAACACTTTTTTCATCACATTTTAAGTTGAGAGAAATAAGTTTCTATACTCGTATGAAATTTGTATGCCAACGTATTGTTCACACTATTTGTGAAAAATACGGGTTGTGAAAAATGAGGCGAAACAGACGTATACAATGGTTAGTTAAGCGAATATACGTAACTAGTTAATATTCTTAGTGATATATTAGCGATAATTTGTCTGAGCGTTAACAGGTTAACACGTTACCTTACTAGTTATTTACTTAACTAACTAGTTAGTTGAATGATTATCTATAGTGGCATATTTCTGCCATCAGATAACCACTTAACTAACTAGTTTACTACGAGGTTAACAAGTTACGGAGAGTTAATCAACTACTTAGTTATGTGGTTATCTGATGGCAGAAATATGCCACCATAATTATCTGAATATGTAAATATTTAACTTCATACCACTTATACAAAATATCGCTAATTGCTAAGTGTTTTTCTAGTCACGTAACTAGTTAACCACTTAATTGACATGTTAATAATGTAAATTTTTATCCATAAAATCACTATCTTTTACAGCTATAGGTCAATTTGCATTACATTTGTGTTTATTAGAACTCTACTTTACTGTTTTAAAAAATAAAAACCGTTTTGAAAATTGTTGAAAATTATCATTTAAGTTGCAATCTGTGAACAAGCATTCTCGTACCCAGAGTCTAGAAGGATTCTCGATACTAGTAAGATCCTCGGGGTACGAGAATGTGAACAAGAAGATTGAACATGTACATGTATATACATTAACTCCGATGATATTTGTTTAATAATCCATGTACATGATTATGGATATCTATTTTTATCAATCACGAGTACAGAAGTACAGTAGTGAGTATTTAAATCAGTGGGGTTAATGTTTGTGCCGCCGATACTTGAATAGATTTAATAATAGTACAGTAATGTTCCGCTATTAAGACCACTTTTGTTATTTCAAAATCATGCTGATTTTTGACAGTTATTTAGACCCAAATACTTCATTTGTGAACAAAAGGGTCTCTATAATAAGACCGTTTTGCTATTAAGACCATCAATTTTGCTGTTCTTAATAGCGGAACTTTACTGTACATGTATATGTTTTCTTGTTCTATTTCAGACGACGATGCAATGAGAGCAGTTACTGCTATGACTATGATTGGTCTGTTCTGTACAGCTGGTGTTACTGTTTTAATTATCCTGAAGTGTTGTTTATTTGAAAACAACAAAATATTTGAAATCATCATCATTATAGTCTCTCTGTGTGCAGGTAAGATATCTTGTTTTAATGGGAGACAACAAACTTTGGTCAGCCGTCTGGCCAGCTCAGTTGGTAGCGCACAAATCTGTTTGAGGGGTCGTAAGTTCTACTCAAGGATGGGGCATTTTTTGTAGAGCTTGGTCATGGAATAAATTGTACGACCATTCTTCCTCATACCACTGATTCTTAGTCATATAAGACAGTTTGTCAGTCACTGACGCATGTATTAGCTTAGTATTTGGTTAATACCTTACTTCAGAGATTTAGCCTTTCCAAGAACAGTAAGTAGGTTGACTGACCGACACCTTTATAATGTGTTGCTACGGCTACCCGCCCCTCCCCCCTTCCAAAAACAAATTTAAAAAAGTGTCTGAATTAGGAGTATTTTCAGTCTACATTTTATGCTGAGGAACACTAACCGACGTTAAAGAGTTCATAGCCATCGGGCTACTATTATTCAAATCTATTTATCTTTAATTTTCCCAAGGGAGTCATTTACTCCCTCATATGCAGTCAAAAATTGGCACAACGGAACTTTTTTACACTAAGAAACAATCACAGGTAAAACTCTTGCTCAGAAAGTTTAGTGTATGTATTAGAGGTGCACAGCTCTTTATAAACAGTTCAAAAAGAAAGTCTTTGAGTCTGATTATGTTGATTGGGCTCCATCTTGAATTGATCAAAACCCATAGGTGTATTGATCAATTTTAATCAACTCTCAGTGGCGCATATGTTATCCCCACTCATTTAGATTAAATTATCGACAGCGAGTACAGTTTTTATACGATATTAATACAAGTACTCAAATCAGTGGGTGTAACGTACGCGTCATTGTCAATTGAATAAAAATACGTATGTGTAATTCCAGTGCTACATTCGGGACACCTCGATCATTCATTATTCGTATTGAAAGGCCGAGGAGTTCCGAATGTCCAGTACTAGTAAATAAAGATTTCAGCAAATATTTTCTGCCGTCTACCGTGTTTAACCTTAATACAGTAAAGGTCCGCTATTAAGACCTGAAAAATCGATGGTCTTAATAGCAAAACGGTCTTATTATAGAGACCAGTTTGTTCACAAATTAAGCATTTGGGTCTTAATAATTGTCAAAAAAGCATAATTTTGAAATAACAAAAGTTGTCTAAGTAGTGGAATTTTACTGTACTTACGTCTACTTACAGTGGTATTTTTGGTGATTGGTGTTGCTGTATTTGGAAGTGAAGTCCACACTGATCCTTCCCATCTACATGCAGGTTTTGGTTTATCTGTCGTGGCTGCAGTGTTGATACTCGTTGTTGCTATACTGGTTGTGATAATGATGTTTACTGGACACAAAGTGCCCAAAGTTGAAATAAAACCTGATGATTAATTGTAGAGAATTTTATAGGGGTTATAGGGGGGGGGGAGGTTTTTGGCATTATATTAGGGGTTGGGAAGGGCTGGGGGTTTTAATAGGGGTTGGGAAGGGCTGGGTATGTGATAGGGGGTTTGGAAGGGTTTGGGTATGTAATAGGGGTTGGAAAGGGTTTAGGGTACGTAATAGGGGTTGGGGAAGGGCTGGGGTATGTGATAGGGGGTTGGGGAAGGACTGGGGTATGTGATAGGGGTTGTGAAGGGACGGGTAAGTCATAGGGGTTGGGAAGGATTTGGCTTTTGTCATAGAGAAGGGAAGCCCCAGGTAAAATACCTGGGAGGAGTGGTGGAAAGGAGTAGGGTTTGAACTATTATTTACTTATAATTTACTGATATTTTTTGTTGCATTAATTGACTACCTCGGTAGGCTTTTAATTTACTGTTATACTACTCCATGACATAATGAACTCGTGAAGTCTTGATTTTAGACTTCAATATTTACACCAAGATATTATTTATCAAAATACCCAGATATGAATACTCAGGTATGAATACTCGGTTTAAAAATCAATAGTTTTTTATATTAATACCAATTTAGTGAAAGTTAGGGGCTGTGATATGTATTAGGGATTGGGGTGTAAAGATATTAAAATATTGATGTTTAAATATCCTTAAATATTTGAACATATTTGAAGGTGCACGGTTGGAGGAAAATCTTTCTTTTTTTCAAAATATTTTTTTGTTTTCATATCGAGGGTTGAACGAAACACTATTGTAACTCTCTGTATTTTTTAAATGAATTTACAATAGCGTTTCGATCAGTCCTCGCTATGATTCATATACATGTATTTTTAAACAGTACTTACGACGTACTTATAAGATTGCTTAAAATTATCACCTTGAACTCTAAGAAGCCTAAAATTGATATATGAACAAGACACTCTATAGTAATTGATATCTTCTACTGACGTATTGACGAAGTATTTGAAAATATTGAAAATATATTTTGTAAGATTTTCCCAATAATTGGTTTGGTTTTGTATGAAATGTATTTAACGCCTTGAATGGAATCTGATATTTAATGAAGCGATATTTCAAAAGTTTACTTAATATCGATAATCAATAAAAATAATATATTTTTTTAATTTAATAATTTTATGAACTGCAGTGCATGTGTTAAAATTTTGTATGAAAACTTTAATGAATTTTCTTTTTAAATGTAAATTTTAAATTCAACCCAGACCATCCTGTTGAATAGATCAATAGAGTTTTAATTAAATTAAATTGAAATTTGACGTTCATAAGCAAGTAAACTTTAGTTTAAAATAGAGACACAAGAAATTGATTATCTGTAAATTAATAAGAACTTATTCATGTACAATTTAATTTCAACTTCTAATTCTTGAGCTAAACCAAGGTTTGCCAACGAAGTTTTGTATAAGTTTACTACTGGTTGCAAGCGAAGATTGAATTCAGAGCAAAAAAAAATCTGGAAACATGGTTCGGTGAGGAATCCGTCCGTCAGTCCGTCCGTCTTCAAAAATGTTAATACAGTGGTATTTAAAATACATTTAATACTATAATTTTCATACTGTTATTGTATATAAGTGTTTATAATTGTTTTTATTTAATTCAATTATTTATAAGCATTTTACATTTTTTACGCTTTTACATTGATACCAAGGGAAGCAACTACGTAATTATAATTTTTATTATATATCGTACGAGTTACTTCCCTTTTTGATATGGCATTATACGTTGTTATCGTTATTGTTACGCATTTTACAATGTGGCAGATCGTGAAAGTTTGTATTTCCGTGCTTTTTTTAAATGTTGTCATTGTTCAATATTAAAGTTAGTTTAAAGTTTGTAAAATTCGTCTTTTGTTTTGGTCTTATCGGCCCATCATTTTATTCTGGGTTGAAAAATTGACCGTAGTGGACACACTTGCTTCCTTATGTTGAACATTTTTGTATTCACTCCTGGTTAAGTTTTAATATTGTGTATTTATGAAATGTGTATATATTATACATGTATATATGTGTGTATCTTTCTTACATTGATAAAATAAATTACAAATTTATTATCATGATGTCTACTTTCATTCTTTCTTTAATTAAAATATTTATAAGATTATTAGAAAATATTGTTTAAATATTTGGGTATACATTTCATCGTACCTTTTCCACATAACTCATACGAAAAAAGTTATCGTTAGTCAAATTTTGCGGCTCAAAGTCAGACGGATAATAATCATTCAATATTAAGGGGCCGTAGCCAGTTATTTCCCTTTACTTTTCAATGTCATTTTGCCAAATTTTACTTTAAATTACTTTTTTGTGAATCATTTAATTTGTTTGAAATTCAAGCTAAGTATTTTTAGGGTAAAGAACTATCTCGGTTTCATCACTTTTGTAAATATATTTATTAACAAGAAAGATATTAGATGAAATTCATCCTTACATAGGAATTCAATGATAAATTCCGAGGATTCCAACTGTAAGGACATACTTACCAATTGGATTGCTTCAGATTCTATCAGGGAAAGATAACTGACTAAAATCCCTAATTGATTGGCCAACAATTACAGTAATAATAGTGCTTCTTGCTTTTGACTTACGATGTTTTTTATCGTAAGATGTTTTGCGAAAATCACCACAGAGTGTTAGCTGTCTAGGCGTCCCTCACAAAACATCAAACTTTATATAAAACTGGATATATTCTCACATATATACCACTGTTATCATTGATAATTTATTTCATAGACGTATTATCTACAACAAAAGATAATTATATACAACAAAATGACAAGAATGACTAAAACACAGACGACTGGTGAAAATAATCGCAGAAATATCGTCATAAATTCTTCCCAATCTGAGTAATCTACCCTCATAACTGTCGACATGATAGACACAATATAATGACGTCATATACTGACATAATTCATTGATATGTTTTATAAAATTACAGTCAGTAAAAAAATGAGTCTACAGATTATTAATTGTCAGACTTTCATGAACAAAAAGAATGACATGTATAGTCTCACATTAAAGTAAGTCATGCTGGATAGAAAAACTATAATATATCAAGTTACATACACTAAATATCTGTTTCTTTTCTTGGCATATAGAATTCAATTATTCACTCTGCAGTTACTTCGCTTTGCATATAAAATTCAATTATTAACACTGCATATTTTCCTTGTCGTATAAATTCCACAAATTATATTGCAGTTACTTCCCTTGGAATATAAAATTCCCAAAATATATTACAGTTACTTCCCTTGGAATATAAAATCCACAAAGTATATTATAATAGTTACTTCGCTCGGAATTTTAATTCACAAAATATATTACAGTTACTTCCCTTTGTGAATAAACTTCACAAAATCTATTACAGTTACATTCCTTGTTATATAAAATCCACAAAATATATAACAGTTACTTCCCTTTGTATATAAAATTCACAAAATATATAACAGTTACTTCCCTTGGTATATAAAATCCACAAAGTACACCACAGTTACTTCCCTTTGTATAATTATTCAATTAAATCCAAAGCCAAATCACAGCATGTGACCATAGTGGTTTTACTATAAAATTCAATAGCCATATTTTCTCTTTGTAAATCAACTCCCACGTAATCTTACAGTAGTTTTTTACCACTTAATTATTCAAATCAAAATCTCGATATGAAACGTCCTGTTAGAATATGTTTTCAATAAACTATTTACCATTTAATTAAACTTTGTAATAGAATTAAGTTTTTTTGTTCAACAATTTCTTTAACATCAGCACTAAGATCTACAATATTAATCACATCCTGTTGTGAAATATTTACTGCAACATATACCTCTATCAAGCATGTGTTAACTAACAATTTACATAATAAAAGCTTTAATAAATGACTTTTTCATTAAACTACGTAATAGATGAACAATGTGCTAAATACAGTGAATGTCCTATCTGAAGACCATCTTAGTTATTGCAAAATAATCCAATCCATTCAATTTTAGACAATTTTAAGTCCCAAATGCTTAATTTTGTAAGGAAAATGACCCTATACTAAAACCGTCCCGCTATTAAAACCATTGACTCTAATGGCCATTAAAGTAGAGGACTACTATAATACAAAAATTTGTAAAAAAACACAAACACATATTAAGTGAAACCTTTTCATTGAGACCAATTGACAGTAACCGACATTATTTCAATAACAGTCACCTCAAAATTACTCCTTTAGGTATATTTTAATGCAAATCTCCCTTCCAATAACAGCTTGCTGTACAAATAATAACCAAATAAAACAAAATATTTGCTATTGGTTGTTACATAGAGGTGTAACTGTAAATACGTAGATACATTTAGTTTATACTTTGTATTTATTTATTTTCGTGACAAAGTATTTTCTTACGCGACATATACAGTCACGTGACATACTAATACTTTATACACTAAGATGTGGTTCATATAATATTACCTTTTAATTGCGACAATATGTCATGAACAAAAATATGACACAAATTGCCAAAACTAAGATATGTCTATATGTCATCAAACTTTGATCCCTGCAGCCTCTGTTACCTCTGTGGCCTAAGTGGCCTTTCTGAACTTTTTGGCCTTTGTGACTTATGTGAATTCTTTGATCCTTGTGACCTCTGTGACATTCGTGACCTTTGTGATGATTGTTGCCTATGAGATCTTCTGACACATTTGTAGCCTAAGTAAGATATGTGACCCCTGTGACATAAGTGACCTCTGGGAGATTATTGACCTCTGTGAGATTATTGACCTCTATGACATTAGCGACCTCTATAGCATTAGTGACCTCTATGACATTAGTGACCTCTATGAGATTAATGACCTCTATGAAATAAGTGACCTCTATGAGATTATTGACCTCTATGACATTAGTGACCTCTATGACATTAGTGACCTCTATGACATTAATGACCTCTATGACATTAGTGACCTCTATGACATTAATGACCTCTATGACATTAGTGACCTCTATGACATTAGTGACCTCTATGACATTAGTGACCTCTATGACATTAGTGACCTCTATGAGATTATTGACCTCTGTGAGATTATTGACCTCTATGAAATAAGTGACCTCTATGACATTAATGACCTCTATGACATTAATGACCTCTATGACATTTGTGACCTCTATGACATTAGTCACCTCTTTGACATTAATGACCTCTATGACATTAGTCACCTCTATGACATTTGTGACCTCTATGACATTAGTGACCTCTATGACATTAATGACCTCTATGACATTTGTGACCTCTATGACATTAGTGACCTCTATGACATTAATGACCTCTATGACATTTGTGACGTCTATGACATTAGTCACCTCTATGACATTAATGACCTCTATGACATTTGTGACCTCTATGACATTAGTGACCTCTGAAGCTTTGAAGCATAGATGATAGTTTTTACTCTCTTGTATGTACATGAATGACACAAAGTAACAATGACGCGGTGTAGCGATGACGCCATGTTACAATGACGCAAAATAACGATGCGATAATAATATACAGTAGCAATTTTACATGTTTTCTTCCCCCTCCTATGATATTTTTGTGGTAGATTTTGTCCAGTGACTTTTAACAGAAGTACAAAAGATTCTATTCCTAGATTTGTTCTTACATTTTCTGACGTTGATGACCATCGATTAAACATATTTGTTGTCTATATAGATGATGTTATTGTATACATCACCCAGATAGAGGGAGCGAAAGAGAGAATTGACTGTCACAAATATATCAACTGTATTTATCATTTGTCTATATATTTAGCAAGTCGCCACATCAGGGATCATTTCATCCATGATATAAAATACAGTCTAACTACCAATCGAGACATTCCTGATCTGAAAAAGGTGAATGTTTCTAAGAGAATGTGTTTATCTATTTATCAAATATTAAAATTATGTAATGCACCAAGTTTTTGTAAACCCACATCCCTCACCATTTAGGAATAAGAGGGATTTAGAGCCTAGCGAACCCCTAGCGAAAGACCGCTATTGCAGGGACAACCGGTGGTACAATTCGCGGTATTTCTTCTTTCCTAATAAATCGTAAATGATTGGCTATAGTTCCTGATATTTTTGGAGCGAAACCAATTCCATAGTAGTCGATTGGCAGAGCGGGAAAACTGAAAGGTAAAACATGGTTGCCATGCCCGTTATCCCCCAAACCGTCCCAAGGCTGCTGTCCTAGTGATAAACGGTTGGAGCATAAAATAAATAGCACAATTGGTAGCGCGCCGGAATTTTGAATCTCGTGTCCCGAAGAGGGTACGGGTTCAAATCCTTTCATGAATAATGTCAATTTTCTTGCATTAATTAGATAATGTGGAGAAGTTTCCGGTCTTGTGGAAGGGTAGGTGAGTACTGGTTATAGACAAGGGTTCAGGAAAGCTAGGTTAGGTGCGCTGGACGCCGTAAAATGACCTAAATTGTGTTGACACGGCGTTAAACCCACGGCAGTAAAAAATAAACATAAAAGAGCGTACAATCGATTTTCTTGAACAAGAAAACTACGAGCTAGGTTTTAGTTGTGATACGAACTAATTCAGAGCTGGTCATACTATGATTATCAGACCAACGTCTTAACCACTCGACCATACCTGCTCCTTGCAGAAATAATTAAACTGAAGAAACAGAGTAAAGAGGTTTGATGTATAATGTTTTATGTCCGTGATGAAATATAATTATGTACCTTTATGTGTTTTGTCAAAGACATTGTGCCATTTTATTTAAGATAAAATCTTGTCGAATAAAATCTACATTTAAAATACTTTTTTATAAATGAATAAGATTTCTTATTTGCATGTCACAATTCATTTATAAAAGTTAAAGATGTTTTAATAACAAGATTTAAACAAATAAATATTGCGTCTTAAATTTTATACAATATTTTACAAAGAGATTTTAAGACGTATCAAGGACCCTATATAACAAAAATATAGGGTCCTTGGGCGTATCACTCGTTGCTCGCAGACTTGGTTATTTTTTAGGCTAAAAAGAAACCGTCAGTGTCAGAAATTGTGAGATTGTCTTAACACGGTGTTTGGAATATCAAATTTTAATACTTTTAGACTAACTGACCAATAGATAGTGATTTATTTATTTATTTTTAACGTCGCATTCAACACATATTTAGGTCATATATACGACGGCCAGCTTTTCCTACTATAGGTTTCCTGTACACTTTTTCTATCACCAGTACTAACTTACCCTACCACAAGGCCGACAACTCATGTATAGAGTATGACCTACCGCGACCGGGTTCGAGCCCGCGATCTCCGGATTCGAAGTCAAGCATACTTACCATTACGCCACGGACGCGGCTTGATAGATTGTGAGAAAAATGAACGTGAGGGTCACAAAAAAAAACAAGAAACATCAACACCATTACTCAAAGGGTAATAGAAGGGTTTTGAACAAAAAAAACACCATCCTGCAGATGTATCTCAAATTGCTATCAGAACAATGCTTAACTTATTCCAAAATGTTTCTGATCACATTTGAGAATTTTAGAAAACTTGATATTAAGGTCAATATCTGTGAACGAGGAGCATTAAAAGTCAATGAGTGTTTCTGCTATTTAAGAAAGCGAGGTTATAACTCAATCAATGGAATCAATAAACAGGGAATTGAAAACTGTAAACTACGGAACCCATAAAGTGACATTTTGAAATACTTTTTTATTTTCACAGTTATTTTGTCCTTACGAATTATTATTTGATTTTACGACTTATCATTTTGATTTTTACGTCTAGACGCCACATAATTTCGTAAAATCAAAATAATTATATTTCGTAAAATCTATTTCGAAAAATAAAAAATAATTATTCCGAAAAAAACACGAAATAATGTTATTTCAAAAATGTGTAAAGAAAAACAGAACAGAAAATAATATTTAATATTGCGCTTAAAGTTTGTTGTTTGTTTGTTGGGTTTAACGCCTAGCAAGACATTGTATAGGTCATATAACGGCGGTCTGTCAACCTACTCACTCCTCCTGGAAAGGCTAAATCTCTGGATTTAACTGATAACCAACTACTAAGTGCATACTTTCGTCATTAAGAATCATTGGTATGAGGGAGAATGGCTGTAGAAAAAAAATCACAACCAAGCTCCACGAAAGTATGTCCAACCCGGGAATCGAGCCCACGACCCCTCGATCAGTAGACTTGCGTGCTATCAACTGAGCTAGCCGGGCGGCAAACAAATAATCGTTAAAATAAAAATAAAATAAAAATATTGTATAATGTCACCTTAGGGGCTCCGTAGTATACTCTCTTTGTTACAGTTATTTAGATAATAGGTCACGTGCACAATTTACAGACAAATTTCTTCATTAAATGAGGCTATTAATTCCCTTAATTTAAAAGATTATATATAAAATACATGATGGCTTGCATCGAATTAATCTTTATGTGAAATCAGGCGAACGTTCTTAGATTATCATCGTACACGGAATGTGAAAAATGTCGGGAGTAAAAAAATCAGGAAATAGATCGAACTCTCGACGTGATTAATCACAGAGCACAGAGAGAAAATAGCAAACAAATTGTCAATATGCCAGGAACCTTAAGAGAATTACTGCAATGAAATGATTGTAAAAGAAAGAAAAACAAGATTTTCATGTTTGTAGCTAATACTGATAGTGTATACAGTATGAACAAGTAAATATGTATAAACTACGAGAAGAGGGCAATTTTATGGAAAACCAATTTCTCAGCATAAGAATTTACGTTATCTTCCTCCGAAAAAAAAAAACAGCGAAACTCTGAGTGTAGGGGGAGAAAATCTGTTCGCCAAATGGATAAATTTATGTTCTATAAATAAATAAATAAATGAATGATTGATAAAAATGAAATAAGAATATATTGTGTGCAAAAGTAACAATTTTTATAACAAACATACGCTAAGTTTGGACTACGTGTGATTTAAAAATATGGAAACTTTCTTATTGTAACGAATTTATTTTCAAGTATACTTCTTGGAAATTGAAACAAAATCTTGGATTTTATCCGAAAATGACTATAAATATGCCACGCTATGATGATAAGATTCACAGGTAAAACTTATTGTGTAATGAAATATTTGAAGTGAAAAAAAAGGGAAATATTTTAAAACATTGCGCTTAATGGTGTAAATAAAAGTATTCTATCAGTGAAACGTATCAAACATTTTATAAAGTATTTGTGAAGTAAAATTACGTGGAATTATAAATAAAAAAGAACCCATGTTGGTTTTTGATACATTTTGTGTATTTACGACGGTATTGATTTTTGCTGATAAATTTTATCACACTTTTGAACATTTTATTGAGAAGCGCTACTTACGGGAACGTGTTCTTCAAAGATTGGAAGATATAAGTAATAAATGCAACATATAAAAGTTTCCAAGGAACGCACGTGTATAAGGTGCACTCTGGAACTCTGAAAGTCTTGAAGTATGGAACTATGACGTGGGATGTATCATTTTTGTGAGAGTTTTCTAATGCTCACCGTCAATTAGTGAAAGTTTTTTTGCCAACAAAAAATCGGATTGTATAAATGGGAAATTATTTCTTAGAAAAATTCTTATAAAAGTGCTGATTGTTGCTGAACGTGAGTAACTATTGTAAATATGCGTTATTTTAAATAATATAAATATATTTGACTTACTGTTTAAACTTGGCGGATTTTAACGAATATTTGTGTATTTTGTTTTTGGAAAACTTGACGGAATTGTTATAAATGATTGTGTATTTTGTTTTGGGAAAACTTTGAAGGAATTGTTATATAAATGATTGTGTATTTTGTTTCGGAAAAAAAACTTGACGGATTTGTCATAAATGTTTGTGTATTTTGTTTTTGAAAAACTTAACGAAATTAGTTATAAATGCTTGTACATTTTGTTGTGAAAAAAAACTTGAAGGAATTGCTATAATTGTTTGTTAATTTGTTTTGGAAAAAACTTGACGAAATTGTTATAAATGTTTGTGTCAATGTGTTTGCCTGACGGGTAAAAATTCCAGAAAAAATCCATTTTTACCTCACTGCTTTAGTATGAACATTACAACGACTTTAGGACCGAGTACAACTCCTGGATTCGTTGGTATTTTATACAGTTTCTACACAATTATTGCCCCTGTTGTTTTCGTACTGGTGATAATCATGTTGCTATTGTACGTGGTAGTTTTTATTTTACACTAACGTCATAAGAATCACGTGATCTTTTACACTGACGTCACAAGTGTCATGTGATCTTTTACACTGCCGTCACAAGTGTTAAGTGATATTTTTCACTGACTTCAAAAGTGAAAAGTGATCTTTTTCACTGACGTCATAAGTGTCACGTGATCTGTTACACTGACGTCACCAGTGTCACGTGATTTAAAGAACGCTCGCAGCAATGTATGTCAAATATAAACGAAAATTATTTGGAACATTTCAAGACCAAATAAGTGACAATAACTCCTTGACTGTTGTGGAACAATTAATACAATGGATTTATAACTGCGAATTTCTTCTAAAAACTTCAAGTGGACCAATGACGTCACGGAATTTGAAGAAGTTTTATCAACATACAACGGACATCATACAACGTGGAACACTTCGGACAAGATGACCAAACGTTTAAACATTCATTCGAGTATGTTCGGATTGTAACCTTCAAAATTTTTGTTAAACTTTTGATTTGCAAAATTTCAGTGTTGGGTTTTTCTTGCAGTGAACGAATTTGGATTTTATTAAGAACCATGGAATAAAAACAAGAACTGGTATTAAAGTCTAAGTAATCAATTTTGATAAAGTTGTTTTTCAGTTTAAAGATTTTTAATCAAGAATAATCAAACGTCCGCCATACTGGTTCCGGTTTTGACTAATTAACTAAATAACTTGAAATCCTTGATAAACAACAGTTTTAATTTTGATAAAATGAAATATTTAGTCTAGCATTAGAGAACCAATATAATCTGGATCAGTAGACGCTAAATATACATAAATGTTTGAGTCTTTTAGACGCTTAATTAAGTTAATTAAACTCTGAAGTCTATCAGGCGCTTGTTTGAGTTAATTGAATTCTGGAGTCTATCAAACGCTTGGTTGAAATCATTTTATCGCGACCATTGGTACTTGGTTATGTTTGTTTGAACGAACTTGTTACAGTGAAATTAAAAATATGAAATGTTATATACTAGTTAAAATTAAAAATTAATCATTGAAATATAGATATTATGTAATATTTATCTTCCTCGTAGATTCATTTGATCTAACGGCGGAAATCCCACATGATTTACATCCGGGCAGTTTGACCATATTTAGAAACACGATAGCTAGTCACAGGTAGATATTTTATCAATGTTACCTCTTCAGTTGACAAATGTCCATGAGCATATTCACAAAAAAAACTTTGTATAGGAGATTTAAATGCTTCATTTATATTTTAACACCGGGTCAACTCAATTTTAGGTTATTTTACGGCATCCAGCGCACCTAACCTTACTTTCTTAGACTCTTGTCTGTAACCAGTACTCACCTACCATTCCACAAGGTCGGAAACTTCTCCATATACCTTATGAGCGGAAGAAAATTGACATTGTTGTAAAATTTTCATGGAAGGGTTTAACCTCCCCGGATGGGATTCGAACCCGTAACCCCCCCCCCCCCGTACACCAGATTCGAAATCCAGTCGCGCTACCAAATTCGCTACCAACCCGGGTTTTAATTGTTCCAATACTACAATGTAGGTTTTTTTTAAGTATTTAGTAGTCTTTTTCGGTTTAATTGGGATACATTTCTGATCTGCTTCACCCAGATGTTAGCATTTCCTTCGATTGTTCGACAACACGCCTGGTGTTTTCTGGGAAAATTTCTAGCAAATTGCAGCGATTTTATCTTATTGTGTAAGAGGTATAATATGTGAGTATTGTCAGGAAATGTGTTTAGTTATAATATCAAAATTATACAAAAACTATTTGAGTGGATTGATTAAATTTTTAAGTATAGTCAAAGATGTCTGGATGAAGTCACGTGGTTTCAAGTCAGCAACTTATCCTAGCAACTAATTTTGCTGTCAATGGCAACACAGAAAATCGTGAAAATATTAAAGTAGCGTAAATATAAACACCTATCTTATTGTTTCTTAGAGCTAGAAATTTTATCTTTAAAACTTAGAACTTGGGACCGAGAAACAAATTATAGAAAAAGAGGTCCTTGGGGACAGGAAAATAATGTGGAAAAATTTGTCATTGATGGGACAGAAACACATTGTAGAAAAAAAGTCCTAAGGAGGGGCAGGAAAAACTGTATCAAAAATAAGTGTTAAATAGGGCCAGGAAACACACTGTAACAAAATAATTCCTTATGGGTCACTGGAAAAATATACGCCCTTGTTTTCCAATAATTCAAACATAAGAACCCAATAATTTTAGGTGTGGCCTAAAAGAATGTAATTAAGTAATTTGATACAAATCTTCAAACTCTCTTAGCACATTATTAAGTTTCATTAGTTTTACATGAAAGCAAGATAGAAATTATTCAACATGACACAGAATGACTCAGTTCAATAAGTCGTGAATCATCTGTGTTAAAGAAATTAAAACTTCACTGGAAAATATTGAATTTTCCATTTGACTTGAAAAACTGATTTTCGCGAGAATTTATGACATCATAGAAACTACTGATAGAATGTAATTGATATCGACGTTTTAGGATGATTTATACACAAGAAGATCGAGGGATATAAAAATTGTTATATTCTATATGTATAGGATACAAAAAAACACATTTGTCTACAAAATAGATACAGTTTTACATTAATTCTGAGAACATTATCTTTGATATTTTCATTTCAATATCATGTCCGGATCAATATATCGGTTAATAGGTTTATTATCAAGTTTTTGGTCATCCAGAAAAATAAACAAAATTTAGTTTAAAGGCCCCCGTTCACCCACATACGAAAATGCATTTTTTTGTTATTTTCTTTATTTAGTATTGTTAATTACGGCAAATTAGCATCATTTGAAAAAAAAACATCACTAATCTGGTTGCGAGGGTCTTTAAAAAATTGTATCACTCGTTTTGGGTCATCCACTTCTAAAGGTTATCGGCGTCAATTTGCATCGATACAAACCGAGGTTTAGCTTACCGATACTTATTTTTTGCGATAAGCCAATGGGTTTTTACAGGAGTTTATTCCTTCAGTAGTATACAGTATAGTAAGGCACTTTTAAAAAAAAAACTTACGATAAAAACTATCGTAAGTTAAATGCAAAAAACATTCATATTATAGTCATTCATTTTTCCTACCAATTTTAAATATTGAATTATGTAGAATATTGCATACATTTTGAATATCATATCATGTTTATTATTTTTCTGACATTAAACTGCAAAATTTATTAAATTGACTTACGATCACTTTTTTCGTAAGAATTTTTGTGAAAAGTTACACCGGTTTATTTCTAGTAACTTATCTCTTATATTCTGGCATTTTACCAAAGTTTCTGTAAAACATGAATACTCTAAACTCTTTATATTGTTAGTAGATATCATGAACTTGTAGAACTTGCTTATTGTGTAAATCTACTCTAATCATAATTGCATTGGCAGAACAAAAGCATTACAAGGAAAAGCACATTAGCAGTAAAAACACATTTATGCGGAAAAGACCAATGTATTTTCCACTTTAAGGTACTGCGTGAGTTTTCGCGGATTAATTTCTGTATACCATGCAAACTGAATTGAGTGTCGAATTTTTAGTTTTCTAGTTACCTCCCTTTGGCCCCTCTGTAAAACAACTAAAAGGGAGATAACATACCCTCGTGTTTTAAACTAAATTGCACTTTCAGTGCGCCTCTGTGATATGTGCCTACTCGTTGTAGTGTGGGTTGGTTTGACTAAACCACGCAATGGAGAATTTTGGGCGAAATGAAAATGGAGATTTAATTGTTTAAATTCATAAGCCTTACCACAATCTTACTACGTCACTAAATTGCATGTATTTTCCATCAATAAGCCGTGTCAATAATTGTATTATTAGTTGTAATGAAAGAACAATAGAGTTCCAATATGAAAGTCACATGGGTCATTGCAAAACCTCGCACATCGATGTTTTAAAAATCCAAAATGCATAACAAATTGAAGAAGGGCGTTCTTATATAAAATTGTTTGGCTATAAAGACTATCAGTATTGACGGTACTTAACATTGAACTTTACTGTACATTGTTTTAACTTGTCATGCTATTTGTTGAAGGTCTAAGACCATTTCAGAGGTCATTGTTTTATGACTTAAATGATCAAGGTTTTATGACCCATAGATCAATGTTATAAAACCAAGAGGTCACGGTAAGTTGACCAAGGTCAAGAAAATATGTCCCAGAGGTCACGTTATGACATCCGAAGGTCTCGTAGATATGACCCAGAGGTTTAAATTATATGAACAAGAGGACACGGTTATATGACTCAAAGGTCACGGTAATATGACCCAGAGGTCACGGTAATATGACCCAAAGGTCACGGTAATATGACCCAGGGGCCATGGTTATATGATAAAATAAAGTCAAGTAATGAAAGATGTGTACAAATCTTTTCACAGAAGAAATTGAAGCATTGATATTCAACAGACTTCCCTGTTCTTCTAATTTGAATTGACTGAATTCTAACAGAGATGGAACTATTTTAATTATAGATTTTAAGTCTGTTTTACTGCAACACTTGAATAATGTTTAATTTAAAATTTTCGTCTGAATTTCAACTTGAGCACAGGATTATATTAAGACACAAACACATTTTACTTAACTTCATTTAAAATGATCTCCCTTTTATTCATTTCAAATTATGTCCCTTTAATTTATTTTAAATTATCTCCCTTACACAGTCACCTCTCTATAAAATACTACTTTAATCAAAGTACTGTCACTGACTGTAGAAAATCTATTGAAATCTGTCCAAACAGAAATGGTACAGACATCAGGATTGTAACAACAAGGATTTGTGATGAAATAAACCAGATGTAAGCTTTAAGGTTTGATGTCCAATATCTTCTCATAGAGAAAACATGACAGAATATCAAAACATTCATTTCACGGATAAATAGATTTGTTTTCTTGTTTTCTTGTTAATACGATAGACAACAAATCAATACACACCATGTTTCATATCAGAATGTATACAACATGTTCCACAAATGTACCATGTCCTCAGTGTGATCAGTGGTGATAAAATCACGTGATATACAACAAAATCACAAAATCTAATAAGGTAAACGCAACCTTTTATTTCTGATTTTTCTTTCTAGACAAAAATTGCGCGTAAAGTTTGGCCCCGATCTGACCTTTATGCAAGAATAATCATGACATTGAATACGAATGTAGTAGTAATGCTCGACGCCGATATCGGAGTATACACATTTTTGAATAAAACGTTACTTGCCGAAGTGTAGAATAGGCGTGGTACTGATTTTCGTCGGGATATGTGTAGATAATTATTAGATGCAAACGTGAAAGGTCAGATCGGGGTCAAACTTTTCGTACTATACTTAATTAAATCTAATAATGTATAAAATAGCTATTACTTTTCTCTCCAAAAATCTAAAATTAGTTACATTGCATTTTCAATTCGGAACTTTTAATCCTCTGCACAAAAATAAGTAAACCATTGGTAAACTAAGTCATTTGCAAAATGTTTTGTGCAGAGAATTCAAAGTATACAATTGCACTTCACAAATTAATGTGGGCATTTTCGAACAAAGTATTGCAACGGTTATTTTATGTGTTATTGAAATCTTTGATACTTTGATGGATGCTGAGAGAATTTGACGAAAATTAGTGAATGATTACATTCCAAAAGTCACGTGACTACATATACTGACTGTGCTTGGTTAAGTACGAGTGTTCGGTGTTTCTATGACCCAAAAAGGGCTCAACTACAATACATTTTCTTAACCCTAGATAAACATTTGCCCAAATAGTAATAAAGTAAAGTTACACAATATAGGCTGTCTTGTTTATTGCAAAGTTTTGCGATTTGTAGTGATTTTTTAAGACCCGAACTGCTTAATTTCTGAAAAAAACCGAATAGTTTTAATGACAAGACAATATAATTTATTTGTACCGTATCATGTTACTGATACAAAAAAACTCATTCTTGACCAAAAATTCGTCCTGTATATCTAGAATCCTGTTTGTATATATATAGGACATTATGTCTAAGATAGATTGTATTATTGCTTGTAGTACATGTTTGACATTATTGGGTTTTGTAGATTAGGATGACACGTGATAGATATAGGGTCAATGAAGACAAGAAATCACAATATTACGTACATGAGACACGATGTTATATCAATCAATCCCGGGAATCAATATAACTTGTTCTTTTTGTAGAGAAAATTTGTGGATCATGAAAACTGTCTGTAGATTGTCATTTATTGAAATTCGTCTGTGTCGATTTTCACTAATAATACTAATACATCTTGAGTGTTTTATTCGATTTATTTTTTGTGAATGACGTCATGATATTATGTGTATACGTAAAACCCTGATAATATGGTTTATTATTATGAATGACGTCAGAATATAGTGTGTTACGTAGATCCCAGATTATTCGGTTTATTTTTTGTGAATGACGTCATAATATTGTGTGTATACGTAAAACCCTGATAATATGGTTTATTATTATGAATGACGTCAGAATATAGTGTGTTACGTAGATCCCAGATAATTTGGTTTATTTTGTGTGAATGACGTCATAATATTTTGTGTATACGTAAAACCCTGATAATATCGTTTATCATTAGGAATGACGTCAGAATATAGTGTGTTACGTAGATCCCAGATAATTTGGTTTATTATGTGTGAATGACGTCATAATATTGTGTGTATACGTATTTTAATTTTGTAAACGCGGTAAGATCTTATTATTTCAACTCGTGAACTCAGAAAATGCCATTTTAACTCATGGCTACGCCACTCTTAAAGTAATGTTTTCTGAGCATACTCGATAAAAGAAAAAATCGAACTTACACATAAATTGAAGAGTATCGTCTTCATTGCAGTCGTTAAATTGTAGATTTCTAACTCTACAAACTCGTGACGGTTCAAATGTAGTTTAAACCCAAAATAAGCAAGATAATTAGCCAAATATGCATATTTGGGAGACCATTTCATCAATCAAATGCTTCCAGTATTCTTAATTACAAAATAATTTTATTAATTAAATCAACATCTGTATTGCTTTAACTTTTATATAACAGAAAAAAAACATGAAAACTTTTAGTCTTCAAAACTGTATAACCTTTGACAGTGCCCTCCAAAATTTCTTTGCCAAATTCAGTTTTGAGAAAAAAGTCATACATACCACAAGTTATACATTCTCGTTCCCAGAGCGAGAATCTTGATAACCTCGGGGAACGAGAATGCAAGTTATATAACTATGATCAAAGCGAATATGTATTCGTGTAACCTAAATTGATTACTTTATTTGATAATAAATTTTGTTGAATTTGACGAGGATTAAAGGGATATACAGGCAAAAGTTCAACTTCATATTTCGTGATTTTGAATAACATGTGTATTATTTTATAACTGTGAATGATACAGACACACTGTTATGTTACTTGGCAAAATATTACTTTATTTTCACGTAATATTTGGGGTGTTTCCTAAGTAGACCCACGTGGGTCAGGTTAGCTAAAATAGGTTAGAGTTAAAATATGCATTTACTGATGAGAAGATACTAGAGATTGTTATTGTGCAACATTTGTATAATTTTATTAAAAATATATCCAAACCGCCTAAGAATGTTGAAAAGACAAGAAGCGACCAATGAAAATGTTTAATTCCAGTAAGTTTGACATATAACAAATCTATGAATAGCTTGGTGATTCCCTCAGTATCCTACTTTCGTTTTCAACAATATGTATCCATATGTTTTAATTCGTTCAGTTGAATGTTATAAGTGACGCATGTTATTAGTAAGCGATTTCTTACGTTCTTAATACTGTTTTAAAGACTAAACATGGTTCTATACTTTTGGCATGTCATTTGCCTGTATATTCCTTTTAGGTCAGAAGTTGTTCAAATGGCTTTTTGTCGCTTTTTACATAGTAAATGTGTATTAATTTGTCCTAAAAACATGATTTTGTCCGAGGAGTTTTGGACGGCACAGTAATTTCATAGACTTGTCATAGACCATGGTACTATTGTTTCTACAAGTTTCTAAAAAACACGATTGATGATTTGATATTAAAACTATCGTACGACTGTAGTAAGACGGTTGTAGTTTGGTTTGATACAAAAAATGACAAATGGCGTTCAATTCTCTACAACACGAAATGTTTAATATAATTAGTCGTCAGAGGTTTTGACATTCAGATATGTTATTTACGAAACGAGAAGAAACATGTCCACATAATTTCATTAAAAACATCTGCACTTAGTGATCACACAAATTATTGCGTAATTTTAACATTCGATTCTCGTCCATAAAACATGCATCAAACGTACGTCAAATAATATACGGTTATTGTTTAACTTTAAGTTAAGTAATTCGTCAGTGACTTGCGGTTTTGTTTTCAGAGTTAAACTGGATTTATTATTCTTTGATTTAGATATAGAATTTTCTTTTAATATAGTTGCTGACGTTTTCACTGAAGTTATGTCAGAACAGGATATCAACTAAAACATAAGGCAGCGACTGGTACAAATAATCGCCTCAATGTGTTCACTATTGAAAAACTATCGGTTTGAATGAATCGGTCGTAATTGTTGAGAATTAACTATGAGTTTGACTAAATGAATTAAAAAATACAAAATCGTACGCACAGTTTGAACGCAAGTCTAAAAAAACGTACGCCAGAAAACTAATTCCTTTACGATATTGATTAAAAACTGTTATTTTGATCGAACTTTGTTTCATGATATTTTCTGACACTTGTAGGGAGACGTGAAGCACGTGCGGGAATCAATGAATAGAAACTGGAGAGAGAGAAACAAAGACACCACGAGAATGTAATCAAACGAGTCTTTTCATATTTCAAGACTTATTTTGAACAAACAATATATTTATAAGATCGAAGTGTATGAGCAATTTGTTTATAATTAAAGCTTGTATCATAAGATATTAACAAATTTACATTGTAGTTAAGGACTTTTATCTACAATAGTTATTGCCTCAAACGATCTCAAACGATCTGAGATTGGCAGAGATTTGACGTCGACTTACGTAATGAAAAATATAATACGTTTATGAACTTCGCTAATGTAGGACTGCATTTAGTGTGAAACCGTAACAAGTCTGCGTTAGTATTCTATGATAATATGTTAATATTTGACTTCAATTTTAGAGAGTAACTATGTTTTATTAGTGTTTGAAGAAAATTATTTTACATGGTAGTTTATTTTGGGATTATTAGTGAGTATGAACACGATGGTTAATTAATGAAAAAACTTGAAACGGGTATATTTCCGACGATCAGGTGAATCCGTTAAAAATATGAGAAATATTTGAAAACACACACACAGGGTTTGAATAAACAATTGAAAACAGATATAATACATAGTGAGGAATAAATGACTTGATAAAATAAACTTTGGATAATTAATGTTTATTCCAAATAGAATTGGAATTATTTTGTAAGAAAAGAAAAATAGTGAATAGATAAAAGTTTGGAGGATAACAAGTTGAGTTAATAAAAGTTTGTCGGACAACTGGAATGCACAAATACTAGTTGATATTTCAAAGTTTTATAAAGTTTCTCAATTGCGTTCATAACTATTATGTTTCACTTTGCACACATGAAACTTTATGACTGATTGCGATTTTTATTTAAATAAAATCAATGAACATTTGTCTGTGAGTCGAGATATAACACTGCGTATAATAAATTGCGAACACAAGGATGGATTTTTGGTACACCGGAAGCAGAATTTTTGGATACATCGGGAGTAAACTTATTGGTACACTGAAAAAAATATTTATTGTGTACACCGGAAATAGATTGATTGCGTACATAGGAAAATATTTTTAGCACACCGAAAGTAGTTTTTGTGAACAAAGGAAGTAGATTAATTACGTACACCGGAAGTAGATTTACTGGTACACTTGAAATATTATTGGTACACCGGAAATAGATATTATTGTATACACCGGGAGTTAATGTATTGGTACACCAAAAATAAATTTATTGTGTACACCGGAAATAAATATTTTGTGAACACCGGAAATAAATATTTTGTGAACATCGGATATAGATTAATTGTTTAAACCGGAAATAGATTTATTAGTACATTGGAAGTTTATTAATTTGTACATCGGAACAATAAACGTGAACACGAAGGAGAAAAAAGTTTATAGAACCAACGACATGCATGGCAAAAGGGGACATTACAGTGACGTAACAGTATGTGAAATATAGAAATTTAAATCAGTGGATAAAAAGATGAGAAAAACAATGGAATAAAATGAAGAGAATGTTAAGAAGTGAAGTACAATAAAAATAAACGAATATTATTTGGTTACTTTGAAACAATGCTTCTCCTAGATACTTAATAGATATATAACTGTCTCCGACTGAGGTCGGATATTTTTGTGACGTCATCATGAATGTGACAACCACGGCTGGGCCAAGTTTAGCTGCGGGTTTTGTTGGATTTATGTGTAGTTTTTACACAGTTATCACCCCTGTAATGTTTATTCTGGTTATAATAATGTTACTTATGTATGTGATTGTTTTCATTTTACATTGAAACTACAAATGTTCGAACCTAACTATGGCTTAGTCCGCTGTTAACAACATTAAACTGTGCGCGTGGATAAAATAGGCACGTATGTTCAAACGGTATTGTTGTTTTGATATTAAAATTGTGAAGTCCGCCGTTTTGAAATTTTAGAAGTTGTGTGTTCGTAAACATTTACGTACTAATGTTAAGACGTTTAATACATGAATAAATTAATTCAAAGTTATGTTTCATCGCACTGAAAGTATTCACGTGACAATAAAAACGGTAACCCCTGTAGATCTATTATATTAATAATGGTTGATGGATGTTCATTATCTACATCGATCGACGTAACAAATGATGTCATTAACATGACGATGAATTACAAAGGTGACGTAAGAACGATAACTCTTAATAGCGGTTGGACGAGTAGCCTAACTTGAGATTCTTTTAAGGTCAACGCCAAACTACGGAATGTTGAAAATTACGAGCACTTTACAATGAAGCATTAAGATAGTTTCAGCTAAGTCCTGTGAAAGTTTGACCAATGTATGCGTCAGTAATAGCGATGACGCCATGGACAAAAGTGGTAAACTTCATAAAAATGTTTTGCTTATACCGACTATGTTTACGGGTGAGGCAAAGATTTATGTATGTATTTTCGTATTTAAACTGTGAAATTATCACATATTAGACAGTTTAATCATTCTAACTGTTAAAATAGTTGAAAACATGCATTTTGAGTATTTTCCAATAGAATCACTGTGCATGTGAATCATTTTAGTTTATTTTACGTGTTATAAAGAAGTTGTTACTATTTCTTCGAGTGAGAAAATGGCATCAGCAGACTTCAAAGTGTTCAAAACCTTTCCATATCATGAAACCGTGTGTGAAATCAATCATCCTTAACTTTGTGTTGCCAAATCTGTCAAAATAGTCTAACAAATTTCTAACTTTGATACAGTGTGTTTTTTTATACAGTGCCATTCAAAAGCTATTGGACAAAATATAAAAATTTGATGAAAAAACTTAACATGCATATCTTAAGTAAGTTTACTATAATTAAACTTTTAGTTATGTAACATAGTTTGTTTCATATGTTGATAAATCATTAATATTGATTTTGAAATTTGCTCGGAGGATTGTATGTTTGTGAGGTTTAACGCCCTAGCAACACATTGTATATCGATGTCATTGCAACATATTGTATAATATGTCATATAACGGCGGTCTGTCAACCTACTCACTCCTCCTGAAAGGCTTAATCTCTGGATTTAGCTGTTAACCAACTACTAAGCGCATACTTTCGTTAGTGACTGACAACTGCCCTACATAATTAAAAATCATTGGTAGGAGGGAGAATGGCCGTAGAAATAATTTCATGACCAAGCTCCACGAAAGTATGCCCCGCCTGGGAATCGAACCCACGACCCCTCGATGAGTAGACTTGCGTGCTACCAACTGAGCTAGCCGGGCGGCTTAAACATAGTTAGATTCATATGTTGAAAAAATATTAAAATTGATTTTGAAATTTGCTCGGATGACACTTGTTTATTCATCTTAAAAAATGTGATTCTGTTTATTCTTAAAACTTGATTGTGTCGTTGAACTTTTGGCGAGAACTGTATATAAAGACTGTTAAAAGACACACATTGGCTTATTCAACAAAAACTGTTGTTATCTTCTCACATTTGTCTAGTGTTAAAGGTCACTGACTTGAAATCATTTTAACATCTTACTGAAGTTGAACTGTGATTTTAAGGTAGAATACCCATAATGCCATTTTAAGGTAGAATACCCATAATGCCATTTTAAGGTAGAATACCCATAATGCCATTTTAAGGTAGAATACCCATAATGCCATTTTAAGGTAGAATACCCATAATGCCATTTTAAGGTAGAATACCCATAATGCCATTTTAAGGTAGAATACCCATAATGCCATTTTAAGGTAGAATACCCATGATGCCAATTTGTAGCCTCAAAAGTTTCTTCACACATCACAATTTACATTGCACTTATATAATAGAATAATATAAATAATGTAATCATATAAAAATAATTTCAATTAGTTGTGTAGGCAAGTTATTGCTTATTTATGGTTTTTTTGTATTGTGAAGGGACTTCTGGAAACCCGGATCGATAGCGCAGTCGGTAGCGCGCCGGGATTTGGATACTCGTGCCCGAGGGGGTGTGGGTTCGAATCCCACCCGGGGAGGTTATACCCTTCCATGAAAATTTACAATAATGTCGATTTTCCTCCATTGATTAGATAATATGGAGAAGTTTCCGGCCTAGTGGAAGGGTAGGTGAGTACTGGTTATAGACAATGGTCCAGGAAATCTAGGTTAGGTGCGCTGGACGCCGTAAAATGACCTAAATTGTGTTTACACGGAGTTAACTCAAATAAATAATTAAACGAACTTCTGGAGGCAATGTATATAAATAAAAAACATAAAAATAATTTATTACAAAACAGTCTATATTTTATTCAATACAACATTTTTATCATTTTGATTATGCATGCATTGGATTCATAAACCAATATTGAGTTGAATAGTTATGAATGAAAACTATTCTATGAAAGTGAGTAATTATCTCCCTTTGATATAAAAAAGTGTAATTTGTAATGTGTCTGAACACAAAAACATTTTCAATATACTTTGAGAAACTGTGATGGGTAAAATTTTAGCAATTCAGCATAAAATTGGATACCAGTTTTCTTAAAAATCATCTACGGTCCAAAAACATTGATTTGAATAAGAAAAGTTCAACCTTAAGTCAACCTACTGAACAAATACCCTTTATATGAACAAATATATATATAAAATACGCAAAAATCGCCCAAGAACTTTTCGAGGAGAACTGTATTTTCATCGAGGGGTAAACATTCATTATTAACCTGATAAATTCTTCAACCAGTAATAATTCAACTTGGCATCTGAAGCAAATTAATACCAATCCAATTAATTCTAATAAAACAATATAATTAACTAAACACGTGGCGATGAGCACGTGTTATTGAACACGTGGTGCAGAAGTTAGAAATAGCAGAAACACTGAACACTTGGTTACATTGGTTAGTAAATGTCTACCTTTAGCATTTGGAACTCTTCGGTTATTTACACTATGTACTATGAATAACCTCGGACATATTAATCAGACGCCATTTTGGAACTACTTTTTGTCATTAATTGAATGAATAATAACGGTAGACTCATGTGGCGTCCACCAAGATTATAGTTCTTTTGCTACATACGCCAGGCAAAGCTCAAACGAAGCCACCAGTGAATATTATGCCAAATAGTCCTTGTCGTAAAAATATCAAGGCTTTGAAAAACATTTTTTGTATTAATATTGATCAGCGATATCATTGAATCATGTATTTTAAATTTATGGACTTAACACCAGACATTTATCATTGCAAAAAGGACTAAGATTAGTTTACTACAACATCGGTTAAACCATTTTGTTTGGTCATGTGATGCAAAGGTTGCTCCAAAATGGCGTCTTAATACATAAGCGGATCCAGTGGGGGGGTCAGGGGGGTCCGGACCCCCCGCCCCCTAGAATTTTCAAAATGTACCTGTCCATTATTGTATTTCTTGCCTGTAAGTCATTTTTAAGTAGCATGAAGCACTTTTTCTCGGTGCTCAACATAGATTTAATGGTAATGTTGTTTTTTATTACCAATATGATGCATTTTTTTTTGCAAATGTGTTTAATGTGGTTGTGGTTCGAGGTTCGGACCCCCCCCCCCTCTAGAAAAGTTCAACCTCCCCCCCCCCTGAAGAATTCGGACCCCCAAAATAGCGTCTTAATATGTTCAAAGTCTTTACTAGTAGGTGGCTGAGGAGTTCCGAATGAATGGTATTAAACACATGTTTCATTAATTTTGCTAAAAATAGTAAATTCACTAAACACGTGGTTATTAAAGGTCTACCTTGAAGATACCACGTGTAAGTTAGTCTGTTTATGTAATTACGATACAAAAATGTATAATTATATTTTGGTTGTTTTTATTCAACCATTGCAATATTATTTTTATTATAATTGAACGAATGCCAAAATAAATCAACTATGCTGATAACGTTATTGTGTTTATGAAGTTTTAAATGATCCCACACTCTGGAAAACTTATTTTTACACTTTGGTTGATAGCTGGGACTTTGTAAAAGAATTCCATATTTTCATTATACTATAGGTCGTTTTTTCTCAACAGTCAAAACATGAATAATTTCACAGTGAATGCATTTGTTAAATTTATCGTCGTGATACATTCATGAGTTTCCGAAAGTATGTATTATGATCGAGTAAAGCTGCTTATTCCGTACGATATGTTTTAGTCAAGATATATTTAATAACAAGTAGGCCGCCATTACAAAAACAATGCATTCAGTCACCTTGAAATTATTTAAACTTTGACAGTTGAGAAAACGGATTATAAAAAGGTTCTCGCAATTGTCAATTTTCTATAATTGAAATTAATGATATAGACACAAGTTTTACTGCAACAGATTATAAAATATTGACAATTTCATTCGCCTGACAGTGAGGCATACATTAAAGGTACTCACTCACCGATTTCAACGTAAATATCAACCTTTTCTGAAACTATCAAAATTGTATGGAAATAATTTAGAAGCAAGAAGTAAGTGTTCTGATTATGACTATTTTAGTGCAAATTGACATACAACTATAAATGATGGTGTATCATGTAGTAAATATCTACCCCGTACATCATGGTATAGACACTTTTAGTGCATTTTTGTGACTTTTATTGTATATTGCTTGCTACAAATAGGTAAGTTTGTCATAAAATAATATGAATCAAGTTTTTTTGACACAATATTCCAGACACTGAATTATATTTTGAAACTATAGAAAAAATAAACCCAATCTGTGAACTAGTACCTTTAACCCCGCTGTTTTGAATACTGACCATGTACAGTACATATGTACTCACCATGCATGCGTCGCTAAAAAATAAATAAAGTGACCAGGGGGCGAATTTAAGCTCGCACAATCGCAAAATGCGAGCGGATTTTGAAAAATGCGAGTAACTTTTATTTCATCTCGCAAATTTTCGCGAGTTGAAATTGACGCAAATTATTACTGCCTAAACTAATGAGGGTCAAATTAGCATTAGAAGGGCCAGATAGGTCGGTATTATTGATTAAAGATATACCATAAAAATGTTCGATATTCTTTACCTATCCCACAATAACACCGTTGTTCTATCTACAGTGAAATATAGTACAATGTTGTTTTTATACGGCATATAAGAATAAAAATTATGCATGCTACTAAAATTTTGAGAAAAAAGATGAATGTGATTTGTTCATTTTGCGAGTTAAAATAAATGAACTCGCAAAAATTTGCAAGTCTATTTTGTGTTAAAGTCGAGCCCTGAAGTGACCTAATTTAAACTCAGAGAACGAGTTATATAGTAAGTAGAGCACACGCAGTGCAAATATCATTATAATCGGAATGATACTTGATCCATCAAGGACAAAAATCGAACCCAGATTGTCGGACTACCGCCAACCACAGAAATATGGCTACCAAGGAATTAACTACAGGATTCATCTTGATATGAGAATACATGCGGAGAAGGAGGATCAATGTATTGTTGTTGCTGCTGCTGTTGCTGTTGTTGCTGTTGCTGTTGTTGTTGTTGTTGGGACGTCTCACTAAATGAAGAGTTCCCAATTTCTGGTGTTTCAATAGGTGTTATGTATAAATCATTAGAATATTTTCCAATCTTATTTTCCTCTAGACGTGGGCCCCAGTCAGGTGTTGGTAACGTTAGTTCTTTTATCTGTAAAACATAGATTAATTAACATTTACACGTCGTAGTTGGTTAGTTTTAACCTGATTTTACATAAATACATGGCACTTTACGTTGATTTGAATTAGTACTAAAACGTCGGTCATTTTGTTAGTAGTGTACACTTTTAAAACCAACATATTGGCTGTTTCATTTCAGCGACTGGCATAAATGGACAAGTCCAGCTCACCTAACCTAGCTTTCCTGGACGCTTGTCTATAACCAGTACTCACCTACCCTTCCACAAGGCCGGAAACTTCTCCATATTATCTAATCAATGAAGGAAAATCGATATTATTGTCAATTTTTTATGGAAGGGTATGACCTCACCGAGTGGGCTTCGAACCCGTACCCCCTTTGGGACACGAGATTCCAAATCCCGGCGCGCTACCAACTGCGCTATCGACCCGGGTTCTTACACGATAATGAGACGGATAAGTTTAAAATGAAACAAATACAACCATTTATAGTTCTTTTACATTAACCTGTCACAACTTGAATAATTACACGGTCACTTGATGTGTGATTATTTTACCTCTTTTTAACCATTGAGCCACCAATCCATATTAATTATTGATAATCTAACTATATATGCAACGATTTTGAATATCGGGGCAATAACAAGTTCGGAAGGGGTTAAAAATAACAGATTCAGTGACCGTGTAATTATTTAAGTTGTGACAGGTTAATGTAATAGAACTATACATGTAATTGATTGAACTAGTTTGATGATTTTTAAGTACATCGTTATCTGAAAGCGAAATATGAACATTTTGCCATGCTAATAATAGGATATTCTATTTTATGGTATCTGATTTTAAACTTTTGTATAGTAGAGCTAGCACAATAACTAATACTTTGGTGTATTTAACGAGGCTTTGGGTGTTTAATAAACCATGTAAAAGATAGACTTACCGTCTCTAAAAGAGAACGTAGATTCTTCTCTGGTTTTCCATGTTTGTAAACTAGAAACATCATATATGATATCATGATAACAAATGGTGTCAGTATAATTAACCAACCAATTATCTCCCCACCTGTTGAAATGTCAACTCCACCATATGAAGATTTACTGTATCCAATAGCTGATGCAATAAATATAAACTGTAATCATAAAATATTTATATATAAAGATTTAATATTTGTTGCAATAAATATAAACTGTAATCATAAAATGTTTATATAAAGTTTTAATATTTGATGCAATAAATATAAACTGTAATGATAAAATGTTTATTTAAAGTTTTAATATTTGATGCAATAAATATAAACTGAAATGATAAGAAATACACATACAGTGTTTAAATAGCAGATGCAATAAATATTAACTGCAATAATCAGAAATGTGAAAAATCAGAAAAGCAAATGCAATAAATATAAATTGTAATAATAATATAACAATAGGTTTATCTTTAAATTGCAGATGCAATGAACACAAATAGATTTGACAAAATGTGCATACATGTATAGTGTTTAAATAGTAGATGCAATAAATCTAAACTGTAATAATCCAAAACTCTACACATGATGCTTAAAGGTACAAGTTCACAGATTTTGTTAGGACATTTCTATATTATCAAAATACAATTCAGAGACTGTAATTGTGTTAAAAACATAATTCTTAATATTTTAAGACAAACTGACCTATATGTTGCAAAAAATATACAATAAAAGTCACAAAAATGCACTAAAATTGTCTATACCGTGACATACAGGGTAGATTTTACTACTTTAAAGACCATTATTTGTACATGAAGCTGTATGTCAATTTGCACTAAAATTGTCATTATAAAATCATCAATTTCCTGCTTCAAAAAGGTTCCTAACAATTTTTTGTAGTTTCATGTTGAAATCTGTGAATGAGTACCTCTAAATACTTGATACAATTACATTGTAATATGAACTACTGTGATAAAATACTTTACATATAAGAAGTTTAAATAGTTCATGCAATGAATATAAACTTCAATACTTAAAATATGCTTAAAATCTTTAAATTAGAAAATGTGGCCTCTCAGTATTACTATAAAGTTACCATTCGTTAATATTCGCTGGTTATAAAACGTGAAAATAATTATTGAAATGGAGAAATTTGTAAAAGGTTTGTTTTATGAGTTAACAACTTACCACACAAAACGCAGGTGATGTCACACCCCAAGTTATTTTACAATACCAAATCATTAGTTTCGATCTCTTGCCCAACATCAGTTCAACATCACCCAGGAAATTCGTCAACCCATATAAGTAACATACTGACAACGATTCCAACAACAGAAATAACGTCAATGAAAAGTTGGAAGTATATTGATCCAGTAAAACAATCATGTGGATACCACCTTCAGTGACAAGGGGAAAACCAAGTAGAAACGATAACGAACATATAGCAGTCAAAGATAACACTTTCCATCGTTTCTTTACGTTTGGAATTACATCAATAATCGCCTGATGTACCGTCCATGCCATTATAAATGCACTATCTAACGCTAGTGTCAACACCATCAGAAAGAACAAACACGACCAAACAGCAGAACCCGGAAGTTTAGATATACCTTGAATGTATGATACAAACAGCAGACTGGGTCCAGAATTTTCAAGTAATTTATCAAATGGTTTATTCAATCTGTAAGAAGCATGACCAAGGAATGAAAACACAATAAATCCACATAATATACTTGTGATTGTATTTGTCAACGTCACAATGATGACGTCACGTGTCAGATTATGACGGAAGTCGTTGTAACTAGCCAGTGTTAAGTGACTTCCATAAACTATACCCAATGAATACATGGCTTGGGTGGCAGCACTGGACCATATTGACATGTCACTTAGTTTACTCCAGTCTGGTTCAGTGTAAAATTTGATTCCTTCTTTGTGACCTTCCAGACTGGTTCCTTGTACTAACAGTATTAACAATAATAATGTAGGAAACGTCACTGTGACATAGGCAACCTGAAAAGAACATGAGAAGCGTCACCACACAGTTTTGTTAGGGTTCCATCAATTTTTGTATGTAATCGAGAGATTTTCGTAACGGTAAGTCATGTAAAGTCAGTAAGAAAAACTTCTATGTTGACGAAAGTATGCGCTAAGTAGTAGGTTAACAGCTAAATCTATAGATTTAGCCATTCCAGGAGGAGTGAGTAGGTTGACTGACCGCCGTTACATAACATATACAATGTGTTGCTATGGCGTTAAACCCAACAAATTAAAAGAATTTATTTTTTGGTCGATACGTATTTAAACTGCCACTAAGTTATTTTCTGTTTCAAATTGTAACAATTACACTCATACTCGCCACTTATATAAAATGACCAATATAATGGTTTTAAAGTCCATCTAACAAATATACAAGTATCAAATTAATTACTTAGATGTAAAGTATCAAGTTATAAAGTTATGAAATTTAAGACTTGAAAAAGTTATAAAGATAGTGATCATTTTCAATGCTACAAAATTTGATCATGACAGCCAGTCGTAATATATTCACATTTTTGGTTTTGCTTTTATTACTTTATTATGTGAATAAGGTGTATTTGTTGAACAACTGATGCATTATATACGTAAACTTGAATGTTTTACATTTTACATCAATACAAAATGAATACTTGTTTAGTATTTAATGTTAAACCGAGCGTGGCAATAAATACTTAATACATAACTTGAGATGAATATATATTTATCAAAATGAATCAGGAAGTTTAAATTCATTATTTTATGCACAGAAAAATGGCTCTGCATAAATTTCCCATCTTACATTTTCATCTAGACAATATATACCAAGATTCATCAACATAATACTATTAAACAATTTTATTCATCTAAAAAGTAAGTTATCATGGTTTATCTTTTTAATGAATGGATGATTTTTGCATTCGATACACTGAATGATGTGGTAGAATATGACAACGCATATGTAAATAAGTACTCCAGGGTAAGAATGACGCTAACAAACCTAGCATAACTAATATGTATGTCAGTATAACCCTTCACCACTTGACACAATGTAACTTCGATTGTCTCTAAAATACTATGACTGACATACACGTATACATACTTTTGTGAGCATGAACTATTATCAAGGAATGAATGTAAGATTGTCATTTGAGATTAATACGAAGCAAACAGTTTTAGAGAATTTTCAGACTAAAACTGAATATTTTAATCGTTACTCTATATGCTAGAATCAATAAAAGTTATCTGATAAAAATAACAAATACGATCACAGTAAATGTAAGATTTGTATTTAAATGTGATACGAAATAACCGTATCAATATAAACATACCTTAACTATAGATCGGATTCCTCTAACACAACAGTAGAAGATTATAAGCCATACAACAAACAGTATTACAGCATTTCTAGCAACAACAGAACCCATATTGTTTAAACCATCAGAACCATGTACTCCTAAAACAAATCTGTTCCAGTATTCTTCTTCAGGTGATGAATAAATCTTTTCACAAGTTGCAAACTCTGTTCTTAATAAATCAAAATCAGTGTTACTTATTGATGATATATTCTTCTCAATTTGAATTCCTTCTAAACAAAGTTCGTCCATCATTGATCGAAGAGTTTGTGTTTTACTGGTCAAAGTCATTGATGAAAAGTCTGGATACGGGTTAGCATTACAATCATTTGTACTCCACGAGTTGTCCTTACAACTTTCCCATGGTAACTTGTCTCCAATATTTACAAACGAAACAAGCATATAATATAACGAATATCCAACGAACATAATGTAATAAATATTTGAAACGAAAACATTGAAAATAATTCCCCAACCTACTCCTTTCAACAACGGACAGAATTTCCAAACTGTTATTGGTCCTAAAGAGGAGAATTGTCCTAACAGAGTTTCCATAAAAAGCATAGGGCTAGTACAAAGAATAATTGTCAATAAGTAAGGCAATAAAAATGCCCCACCTCCATGAATGTAACATCTGTATGGAAATCGCCACAGATTCCCAACACCGATTGTATAGCCCATTACAGCAAATAAATATTCTAACTTTCCAATCCATTGTAAACGTTGTTCACCAGGCATGATTGTTTTCAAATTTAAAGTTATACAATAATATTACAAACATGTACTATGCATATGACATATAACAACACAGTTAGTTGAGGTGTAAAACTTGTATTCACCGCACGAATGCATTACACTTAAATGAGAAAATTTAATTTTTACTATCATTTCAATCGTTACGAAAGGGACATGAACTGTGTCAAAGTATATATATTATAGTCGGTTTTACATTTGATACGTCATTGTTCCGCTGGTATCCTTGTTCATTTCATGTAGCTAGTTTTGTACTTAAACCGAGTTAATTCGTATTACATCCAAAACCAACCTCATTATTTTCATTTGCAAGAGTATTTATCCTACTAGCTCAGAATTAGTAGCCAGGAAAGCGGACTCGAAAGTGATTTAGTCGAAAGAATTTGTTTAAAATCTAGCTTAAGTAAATTAGTATTTTTAGTTTCATCTATACGTATGTCATTATATATTTACTCATCTACTGTTATTTTATTATAAAACTATCTAGGTCATTTTTCCTGGACGAACAGAGCTATTTTTTTAGGTTTAACGCCATGTCATCTCGAATTCTGATAATTTGATAGTGGACCACAACCTTTTTTCTGATTTAAACTTCAAACAAAAACCCAGTATCAATTGGAATTGTGCATATCCCATTCCGGTTACTGTCCATTCGCAGAGTTATTGCCTAACCAATATCAATTTCTTGACAAACTTCCGTGAGAGGCATTCGTCACAAATTGTGATAGGTCTATTTTAATTATACAGTTTTATAAAAAAAACTCATTATCAACAACGGTTGCGTCCTTGTTATATAGAATGTGTCTTATGTACTGACAAAAATCCACATATGCAGTAGTGTCAAGAACAGCAAAAGTAAAAATCACAGACCTGCGAAACAGCCAAAAAGCACACAAAGAGATCATATATTTAAGTTTGTTATAATATTTCATAAAAAGAACACCACAAATATGTTACGAACATTTTAACATTAAAACGTTATTATGGTGGAATATTTCTGCCAAGAGATAACCACATAACTAACACGTTAATTAAGTGATTAACTAGCAACATAGATTGCAACAGATAATTAACTAGTTAATTAAGTACTTGAAAAATTGGTAAACTAATACAATAATGGCAATCGTAGACACAGACTTGCAATTATTTCCTGTAATGATCTTTTATTTTTTGAAAAAAAAATAGTTACGTAACTAGTGAACCACTTAAATAACTTGTTTGTTATGTGGTTATCTGGTGGCAGAAATATGCATTCGTACGTTATGGTTAAAAAATTCCTGTAACTACTTGAAAAAATGACCGCATGTGAAGGTTTCAGATTTCATATACTCAAATACAATACGTACATTCAAATGTAAGCAGGTTCTTCCGCGTTGTATAACATGTTTAACTCTTTTGTTTTTAGAAATATTGCAGTTCACACTTCGTTGACAAAATTATTTCAAGTTTAACTTGTGTTGAATTAAGTTTCTAAATTTGATAATTAAATGTTTGAAAAGTTTGGATTTTTCAACGTTCGATGATACTTTGTTTTGAACTACTTATATATAATATACATTATTTTCAACTATGGCTGATGAACAACGTTTACAATGGATTGGAAAGTTAGAATATTTATTTGCTGTAATGGGCTATACAATCGGTGTTGGGAATTTGTGGCGATTTCCTTACAGATGTTACATCCATGGTGGTGGGGTATTCTTATTGCCTTACTTATTAACAGTCATTCTTTGTACAAGCCCTATGCTTTTTATGGAAACTTTGTTAGGGCAATTCTCCTCTTTAGGACCAATAACAGTTTGGAAATTCTGTCCGTTGTTTAAAGGCGTTGGTTGGGGAATTATTTTCAATGTTTTTGTGGTCAATATTTACTACATTATGTTCGTAGCATATTCATTATATTATATGCTTGTCTCATTTGTAAATATTGGAGACAAGTTACCATGGGAAAGTTGTAAGGACAATTCGTGGAGTACAGATGATTGTAATGCTAACCCGTATCCAGACTTTTCATCAATGACTTTGACCAGTAAAACCCAAACACTACGATCAATGATGGATAACATTTGTTTAGAAGGAATTCAAATTGAGAAGAATATATCATCAATAAGTAACACTGATTTTGATTTATTAAGAACAGAGTTTGCAACTTGTGAGCTGGTTTATTCATCACCTGAAGAAGAATATTGGAACAGATTTGTTTTAGGAGTACATGGTTCTGATGGTTTAAACAATTTGGGTTCTGTTGTTGCTAGAAATGCTGTAATACTGTTTGTTGTATGGCTTATAATCTTCTACTGTTGTGTTAGAGGAATTCGATCTATAGTTAAGGTATGTTTATATTGATACAGTTATTTCGTATTACATTTAAATCACATGTAACACTTTTTTATATATTTGGTATCTATCGATTTATTAGATAACTTTAAACGGTTTTAGCCGATACATTTATAATTTATTTTTAGTCTGAAAAGTTTTATATAAGCAAATAACCGAAAGTTTATTTTTTGAATAGGCGGAAGTTTTTAAAAAAACGTTCATCTATCTTAATATATAAAAGCTTAAAAACTTGCCAAATAAAACGCACCATTGAATAAGGTGTATGATTTAACTTCCCTTATATATTTACTATTGTATAAGCAAAAAAATAATGTTTTTAAGAAATAAGAAACGGTTATGTATAGTATGTTTTAGAATTAAACACAACCCGGGTCGATAGCGCAATTGGTAGCCGGGATTCGGAATCTCGTGTCCCGAGGAGGGTACGGGTTCGAATCCCACCCGGGGAGGTTATACCCTTCCATGAAAATTAGACAATAGTGTCAATTTTTTCCTCCATTAATTAGATAATATGGAGAAGTTTCCGGCCTTGTGGAAGGGTAGGTGAGTACTGGTTATAGACAAAAGGTCTAGGAAAGCTAGGTTAGGTTCACTGGACGCTGTGAAATTACCTAAAATGTGTTGATACGGCGTTAAATCCAATAAATAAATATATTAGAATAAAACATAGCCCTGCGATTCAATGTGACAACTTCAAATATTGATTGCTTAAGCACGTGTAATTAAATAAGCAAATCAAAGTAACTGATTACCATTATTCGGCAACAAAGAATAAAACAATTATGTTGTTTCGATTTTTAGGATACATTAGAAGTGAATTGGTTCTTGTATTTTATATAAACTACAAGAACTATCTTAGTTAGTAAAGATCAATCGTTTTGACGATGTTTATAACTCAAATGAATAAGGTCTCTCTATTAATACCATAGATTAATGGTACAATAGAACTGTACAAAACTCTATTTTATTCTTTTTCAGGTTGCCTATGTTACAGTGACGTTTCCTACAATATTACTGCTAATACTTTTACTACAGGGAACCAGTCTGGAAGGTCACAAAGAAGGAATCAAATTTTATACTCAACCAGACTGGAGTAAACTAAGTGACATGTCATTATGGTCCAGTGCTGCCACCCAAGCCATGTATTCACTGGGAATAGTTTATGGAAGTCACTTAACACTGGCTAGTTACAACAACTTCCGTCACAATCTTACACGTGACGTCATCATTGTGACGTTGACGAATACTATCACAAGTATATTATGTGGATTTATTGTCTTTTCCTTTCTTGGTCATGCTTCTTACAGATTGAATAAGCCATTTGATAAATTACTTGAAAATCCTGGACCCAGTCTACTGTTTGTATCATACATTCAAGGTATATCTAAACTTCAAGGTTCTACAGTTTGGTCGTGTTTGTTCTTTCTGATGGTGTTGACACTAGCGTTAGATAGTGCATTTATAATGGCATGGACGGTATATCAGGCGATTATTGATGTAATTCCAAACGTAAAGAAACGATGGACAGTGTTATCTTTGACTGCTATATGTTCGTTATCATTTCTACTTGGTTTTCCCCTTGTCACTGAAGGTGGTATCCACATGATTGTTTTACTGGATCATTATACTTGCAACTTTTCATTGACGTTATTTCTGTTGTTGGAATCGTTGTCAGTATGTTACTTATATGGGTTGACGAATTTCCTGGGTGATGTTGAACTGATGTTGGGCAAAAGATCAAAACTAATGATATGGTATTGTCGAATTACATGGGGTGTGACATCGCCTGGTTTTTGTGTGGTAAGTTATTTTCTTATAAAGTAAACATTGTACCATCTGTAGCATTTCATACATAATTGTTTGCGTTTATAAAACATAGCATATTTGAAGAAATTTTAACTTTACACTATAATTGATAAGACTCCAGAATTATGTTATTGCAAATATTATATGAAAAGTTTGTATCACTACAATTAATATTTCGCATCCGCTTTTTAAACACAATTTGTATAGTTTTTATCATTACACTGAACATTTATTGCAACAATTATTTGAACATTTTATGTATTTTTTATCAGTGCAGTTTACATTTATTGCATCAAATATCAAAACTTTATATATAAACATTTCATCATTACAGTATATTTTTATTGCATCAAATATTAAACCTTTATATAAACATTTTATAATTACAGTTTATATTTAATGCATCAAATATTAAAACTTTCTATATAAACATTTTATTATTACCGTTTATATTTATTGCATCAAATATTTAAACTTTAAATAAACATTTTATCATTACAGTTTATATTTATTGCATTAAATATCAAAACTTTATATAAATATTTTATCATTACAGTTTATATTCATTGCATTTACTATTTAAACACTGTATGTACCTTTATTATCATTACAGTTTATAAGAATTGCATCAAATATCAAAACTTTATATTATAAACATTTTATGATTACAGTTTATATTTATTGCATCAGCTATTGGATATAGTAAATCTTCATATGGTGGGGTTGACATTTCAACAGTCGGAGAGATAATTGGTTTTTTAATTATGCTGACACCATTTGTTATAATGATATCATACATGATGTTTCTGGTTTACAAGCATGGAAAACCGGAGAAGAATCTACGTTCTCTTTTAGAGACGGTAAGTGTTAAACTTCAAATAAAAACTTTTAAGTAATTGTAAATAACCACGATACATGTTATACAAAAACTGAATGTCTATTGTTCTAAGCCTACTTTACGGACTTATTTAATGAACTGTGCGCACAAGTCGATCGGAAAGATAGTATTGTTTTAACTTTTAAACTTATGTGTACTTTGTTTCGTTTAGTTATATAGATCATATTACATCACAAGTATATCATTTTCGTAAAATGACCTAAATTGTGTTGACACGGTGTTAAAAAAATAGTGCATGTATATCATTTTCGTAAGTTATGGAGTCTCAATTGTATTCCAATCAAATACTATTTACTGGCATATTACCAATAGCATACTCGTACATTTTCAGGGGCGGATCCAGGATTTTTTCTTGGGGGGGGGGGGGTGTCCGAACATTTTCTAGGGAGGGGGTCCAAACTTTTAAACCACAACCACATTATACACATTTTGCAGAATAATGCAACATATTATAATAAAAAAAACTACATAACCATTGAACCTATGTTATGCACCGAGAAAAATTGCTTCATGCTACTAAAAAATCACTTACAGTCAAGAAATACACATATGGAAAGGTACATTTGGGAAATTCCACGGGGTCCGGACTCCCCTGACCGCCCCACCCTCTAAATTCCCTATGATTTTGATACTGTTGTATATAAAAAAAAGTTATAATTGATAAGAATTAATTAATCATTTTGTCTATCTATATACATGCTTTCATGTATACATGCAGCCATGTCAGAGATGATGATCTTAATAAGCGTTAAATAAGATATGTAGCGTGTTCAGTTACACAAAACGTTACAGAACGTTACATAACGATACATTCGGAACTCCTCGGCCATTCGCTGCGAATAATCTTATCTAATAAACAAATATGCGATCGTTAAGGCATGAGTGATGTTTCAAAATTTACGGACTAAAAACGAAACATCATCCATTGCCTAAATACACTGAACAAAAGTTCTAACCGATCAGTTTTCAAATTTTGAGTATTTCATAACGGACCAATGGATCTTTATAAAATTTTGCTGAGGTGATTTTTGTGTCAATTTCTACCGATTTGATACGGTCCGATGCACTCAATCGGCACACAGGGTGTGGTTTACATATTTTGGCACGAAATGTTTGTGTAGAGAGTGGTGATTATTAATTTTCACTTTGCATGAATCCTTGTTAACTTTATAAATGAAAAAACATAAAAGATTGCACGAATGTCGATCCTATCGGCGAATTGTAACCTTTGTTCTTGGTCTTCGGCGTCAGTTTAGAACGATTTCGGTCCCTTGCTACATCGTCCAAAGTCGCGATCCAAAGACCCGATTAAAGTGTCATGCAACTTGAAATCGGGATGGACACATTGAGAATGATAAAATTATAGCATTTTTCTATTTAAACAATACTTTTTCGATATTTTTAAAGATGTTTCCATGAACAGCCACTCACCTGTTCGATAGAGGCTCCAGCATTCAACATTCCATTGGCTACGCCACGAACCTGCATCGACATTAGTGCAATGTTTTATGTTTTTTTACTTATAAAGTTAGCAAGGATTCATGCAAAGAGAAAATTAATACTCACCACTCTCTGCATGAACGTTTTGTGTCAAAAAGTGTAAACCACACCCTGTGTGCCAATCGAGTGCATCGGACCGTATCAAATTATTTTTCCCCACAAATCGGTAGAAAATGACACAAAAATTACCTCTGCAAACTTTAATAAGGATTCATTGGCCCGTTATAAAATAATCAAAATTTGAAAACTGATCGGTTAGAACTTTTGTTCAGTGTATATATTTTTATATTTGTTTACTTCAACACCGGTAGTTTCCAAATAGCGTCTAAATATGTCCGAGATTTTTCGCAACGAATGGCCGAGGAGCTCCAAAAGTAACGTTACAGAACGTTACTGAACGTTCGCGATAACTGAACGCCCTACTGATCATACAGCCATGGTTTAAAGTTAATGCTATTGTTCGTTTTTTCTCAACTGTCAAAACATGAATTATTTCACGGTGAATGCGTTTGTTAAAATCATTGCAGTAATACTGTAATGAGTTTCCGAAAGTTTCTATTATGAGCAAAGCTTCTTATACCGTATGTTTTGTTTTAGTCAAGATAATTTTTATAACAATTAGGCTGCCAGTACAAAAACGATGCATTTAGCCACCGTGAAATTATTCAAGCTTTGACAGTTGAGAAAAAAAACGAACTATACATATCATATGAACTTAGAATCGCTTCTCTGTTGCATTGTTCCATTGGTCATTTTCATTAGGTGGATTGAATTTGGCTTGGAAATTCTATCGATGGGAGTTTACCAAACTTCTCATCCGAAAGTTTGTCACTACAACGATGTAGATTAATTATATATAATATAAATAAATCTAAATCCGTTGTGCAGTGGTAAGACCCGCGCTCAGGGATCGAGAGGTTCCAGGTTAGATCCACAATAGATCCGTTGCTAATGTCCTTGGGCAAGAAATTTATTTGCAGTTGTTCCACTCCCCCCATGTGTAATTGAGGTACTGTACACTAATTGTAAAGGCTGAGCAGGTATTTGAAAGCACTTAACCGCACTTAATATTTTATTAAATGAATTCGTTGATGTTACCTAACACTTTTTCAATAAAATCATACAAACATGGTCGTCTTCTTTATTAAATGTTTTGTTCCTTTTGAAAATCTTAAACATTAGAAATATAAAGATTTGAAATCTGATCGTATGCATATTTAAGTATTATGCTTATTGTCGATAAGTATTGCCTTGACACTCAATGGTATGCCGTTTGAAATCATATTTTTATACTGGGTTTAACGCCGTGTCGACACAATTTAGGTCATTTACGGCGTCCAGCGCTTTCCTGGATCAATGTCTATAACCAGTACTCACCTACCCTTTCCACAAGGCCGGACACTTCTCCATATTGTCTAATCAATGGAGGAAAATTGACATTATTGTCAAATTTTTATGGAAGGGTATATACCTCCCCGGGTGGGATTCGAACCCGTACCCCCACGAGATTCCAAATTCCGGCGCGCTATTGAAGTCATAGCATGTACGTGTATACTCGTGGCTGAAATGGAATTACCAAGCTATTGGTTTTGAACTTTTACACCAATAACAAAGTGAGCGCTGTTTGAGAATCTAATTCAAATCTACGTAAACTCTCGTCTATTTATGTAAAAACAGCCCTGCGGTCAGTTAGCATTTAACGTTAGCTAATCACCGTTACCGTTATGAACGGTTAATTGAACGATCCGTTGAAGTGCGAACGTTTAAAGATGGCGGTCAAGCGAGTCGTTACTCCTATTTTGTTTCAGGTTGTTTCATACTCGCGTACTATATACTAAAACCGTTAGCTGTTTGCCTTAAACGTTTTCCGCTAACAGGCCGTTCAATAATGACTGTTAGCGAACGTTACTGAACGTTACGAAACGTTCGCGGTAACTGAACGCCCTACAGCTTATAACTTATTAACTACAGTGTGTAAATGTTAATTTATGTTTCACAGATAAAAGAATTAACGTTACCAACACCGGACTGGGGCCCACGTCTAGAGGAAAATAAGATTGGAAAATATTATCCGGACGTATATTCAACACCGACAGAAACAACGGAAACAACGACGTCACAATTTGATGATATTTCTATACAACTTGAACTCAGTCCTCCTGAACCACATGTGAATCACTATTCTACTGTGACAACGTAATACGTGATTTGTCACATAAGAATAGAAACCTATTATGTGAACTTACTGTGTCGTTACGTATAGTGCGTACAGAATAACAAAACGTGTTTGTATAAACATTAAAAATGAAACAATCCAGTTCGGAGATAGGCAGTATTGAAAATAAAAGTTGTATAACAAAACTCGTGTGGCGGATAAGCCACCACCCCTTTGTCAATCATGCTTGTGATGGTAGACCGTTTTACCATTGGCACGCTCAGTTAAAAAGATAACTATACATATACATGTAGATGAAAACAGTCGTTTTTGTGTAAATGCATTTTGATCAGTTTGCTATGAAATTGTTTAAATATTAGGATGTCACAGAATACTAAACTATAGTTTTCATTTAGCTATGTGATAGCGTTGTAATTACGATGAATACTGTCAAGTTTTGTTATGGGAGGTAACTCTTGCAAATATGAATAATGTTTCTTACACAGTGATGTCCCTTTGTATAAACGGATATCTTCGTAGTGGCTTTTTGCAAATAAGGATTAGATTTCGTTTATATATCATTCATTTATTTTAAATGTTTGGTTTTGTAATCAGATTATCATTGTTTTCAAAATTCTTGTTTGTAGATAATTGTCATTGTTATTTTAGATGTCAGATTTAGTTTTTTAGTTTTTGTTTTCGGCTATTTTAACATGTTCATCTTATTAAATTATCACTGCTAGTTGTTTTATAATAGTTCGTGTATTTTCATGTACAGTAACCACCAAAAGTTTGGAGACATTTTCACTTTTTAGGCCAACTGAATAGTCTTCATCTAAAATTTGATAACTGTTCATTTTGAAATGCTTTTTAGTTTTGCTTTAATTTTTGGTTATCATTATAATTATAACTGAGAGTACAAAAGTAGCACAAAAGATATGTTATGGAAAAAAAATACAATTGCACGATTTTGGAGGCTTTAGGATGTCAGATGCTGAATTTTCTTATGTGTTGCATACCTAAATGTATTAAAATAACGAATCTACAAAAAATAATCATTAAAATTCAAGAATTGTAGCTATTTTCTTTTGTCTCCAAACTTTTGTTGGGTACTGTATATGTTTCATGTTTAAAATGGCTATGTACTTATTTGTATACGCTAATAAAATTATCTATCTATCTGTGTTTTAAAGCTTTGCGCCCCTTTTATAATAAAAAAATTAAATAAAGGCATTTTTTAAAAATGTTCCTCTTTTTAGGTTGCCATTCTAGCGCGAGAATCTTGGTAACTTTAGGTACGAGAATGAGGAGAGCCTGGTGGCATTATCGGCCCGCCATTCGGAACTCCCCGGTCATTCGTTACGAATAACCTCGGACATATTTAGACGCCATTTTGGAAAAACCGGTGTTGAAGTAAACAAATACCTTTTCATGGATAGAGTCCTTTATAAAATAAATGACTTTATCCATTTTGGAAAAACCGGTGTTGAAGTAAACAAATACCTTTTCATGGATAGAGTCCTTTATAAAATAAATGACTCTATCCATTTTGGAAAAACCGGTGTTGAAGTAAACAAATACCTTTTCATGGATAGAGTCCTTTATAAAATAAAGGACTTTATCCATTTTGGAAAAACCGGTGTTGAAGTAAACAAATACACGATCGTTTAGGCGATGACTAAAGTTTTGTTTTTAGTCCGTAAATTTGAAATTACACAGTTCAATGATATCGATGAACAATGTTGGGTCCAATTTAAAACAAAGAAATATGTTTAGACAAAGATCGGTGTGTATTCTACGAACGGCGCACTGGGTGATACGCCAGAATAATTGGTGCAGAGAATTCAAAATAAACAATTATAATGCATTATAGTTTCAGGACCGGATTCAAAGGGGCCGTAAGTGAGGGCATAATAGGGGGTGGTCCGTATTAAACGTTTATGTGAGCGTTTTATAGAAAAGGAAATTAACAAAATATTAAATATGTTATGTGCAATATGACTTTTTATTATTTTTTTCGGCTGCAATAAATCGATGTAAAAACGAGTGTTCATTGACTATCTGAAGGTCACGTGACGATATACCCTGCCCCGCGTTCAGTAACTACTGTTAGATAACGTTACGGGTACGGGAGAACTCAACCCTAAGACAACTCAACCCGTGCAATACTCAACTTAAAGTCGGAACGACTCAATACGTTAGTAGGTGATTGAGTTGCCTCGGGTTGAGTTGTCTATGGGTTGAGTTGTTCCGACCCTTCCGTTACGGAACGTTTAGGAACGTTCATGGTAACTGAACACGCTGCTGATATATGAACATAACTAATGTACTACAGTAGTTATGAATATGTCATATAATTTCAAAGTTTGACATTTTTAATAGACAAGTTTTAACATTTAATGAATATGCAAACACAAAACTTGTCAATGGTAGAACTATTATATAATAATCTTAAGTTCATTTTACGATGAATATTACGGAATTAGTTTACGATGACTTTAATACTGGATCAACAATGTTTACTTTGAATATACGATAAGTAGCAGGTCGTACGAGACGGTGATAGACTTACGACAATCGTAAGTAGCGTATAATATGGAGTATATAGATAATGACCACGTTGATTGTGTCGCCATATTTGATAATAGACAAGTACCTGACGATCATAATTGTGTGAAAATCTAGCTAATGTGATGATATGTCACGATAATGGCTCTGTTTAAGTAAAGAATAATACAGGACCCTCCAAAAATTCTTGACAAAACTAATCATACACACTGCACGTTTTTTATATATACATGTACTGGGTTTAACGCCGTGTCAATACAATTTTATGTATTTTACAGCGACAAGCGCACCTAGACTAGCTTTCCTGGACCATTGTCTATAACCAGTACTCACTTACCCTTCCACGTGGCCGAAAACTTCTCCATATACCATATTGATGGAGAAAAATTGACCTTATTGTCAAATTTTCATGGAAGTTTATAACCGCCCCGGATGTTATTCAAACTCGGGGCATAGACCATCTGCGCTATACTGGAACATACTGCACAATCATGTTACAAATTTTAATTACGTTGATAACCCTATCAATGCTGGTTTAAGAATTAGCTCAGAGGAATATTTGTTGTTGTTGTTGTTTTATTCACATGGAACAAAATGTGAAACCCGGGTCGATAGCGCAGCTGGTAGCGCACCGGGATTTGGAATCTCGTGCCTGAGGGGGTGCGGGTTCGAATCCCACCCGGGAAGGTTATACCATTCCATGAAAATTTGACAATAATGTCGATTTTCCTCCATTGATTAGATAATATGGAGAAGTGTCCGGCCTTGTGAAAGGGTAGGTGAGTACTGGTTATAGACAATGGTCCAGGAAAGCTAGGTTAGGTGCGCTGGATGCCGTAAAATGACCTAAAATGTGTTGATACGGCGTTAACTCCAATAAATAAAAAAATAATAATAAAATACAAAATGTGAATCGGTCTATGCTAAAAACAGGATTGTGTCCAAACATTTTTGGCGGGCACTAAAGTACGATTAGATATATTATTATTCATGGTAAAATGTTTGTGCTTAAACAGGATTTTTTCAGAACTTTTGGATGGAGCTGTATATTAATACAATACAGACGACAACTTGGGACTCGTACAGACATTTTACCGTCTCTTTGAACATTATAAAATCTTGTAAATTGTTAATTTCTAAGTCTGACAATAAAAGTAGCTTACTTTATAGGTCTAATCAGATATGTATAATAGCTTACTATAAAGGTATAAAAAGAAATATGACTCAGGTACGAGTTTACTTTCCTTTTGCATCCCTCAAAAATGTGAATTTAGTTATGTTCATTGAGCTGCGAGGGGAGCGCAGTACGAGTTGTGCGTTTGTTTAAATACTGGGTTTAACTCCCTGTAAAGACAAGTTATTTTACAGCCGCAAGCGCACCTAACCTAGTTTTCCTGGACTCTTGTCTATAACCAGTACCCACCTACCCTTCCACAATGCCGGCGACTTCTCAGTATTATCAAATTAGGTATGTTGATAGCATACGATGTACAAGTAAGAACTATGACTCATGGCGGAGTTTTGTGTTTCAGGGAATTGGTTTTTAAAACTTGAATGATTCATAACGTAAAAATCAAAGCTATTTGATAACCTAGACTTTAATGATTAAATATTGAGTAACTTTGGTAAGTACTATCATTTTGGAAGCAAAATATCTGTCTTCATTATATCTCATCTGATCTAAACTGGTCTGAACGCGCCGGCGTGGAGGGACTATTTGTTTGAGTTGAATCATGGTGACCATATCATGGCGGTCAGTACACCTACTCATCGTTCCTAGAAAGGCTAAATCCAGACAAAATTTCTGGTAAAAATAGCTGGCAATCAGTTACTAGGCACGTACTCCTGTTAGTGACGGTCAACTGTCCTATTTGATTATAATGTGATCTTATAAAGGGACCCCTTTTTAAAGAAATAGACACTTCGTCAAACTTAACTTCAGAAAGCAAAAAGGTTAGAACTGTTTATTGTGTCTCTAATGCATGTTATATTTTGGTTACTTCATAGTTGTAAGACATTTTTGAATTCTACTATTAATGAATATAATTTACTTTATTTAGCGGCTTTTCATCAAATTGTTAAGTCCACCTTGTTAAAGGCACTCATTCACAGATTTCAACTTAAACATCAACTTTTTCTGAAAGTATCAAAATTGTTTTGAAACATCTTAAGCAGAAAATTAGTGATTTGATAATGACAATTTTAATGCAAATTGACATACAAGTACAAATGATGGTGTTTCAAGTAGTAAAAATCTAACCCGTATGTCACGGTATGGAAAATTTTTGCGACTTTTTTGTATATTTCTTGCAATCTAAAGGACCTCAATTTTTTACACTATTACAGACACTGAATGGTTTATTAAAAATATTGAAAAATCTTAACCAAATCTGTGAACTAGTTCCTTTATGTGATCGACACAGAAAATTATTTGACTAAATGTATAAATGCACACATTCACATCAGTTCATGTATATACTTTATCATAATTATGTTCGCTAGAAATGTTCATGGACACGGTATTTAATGATTTCTCGAAATAATTAAAGATAACGTACTAATTTGTATTAATTAAAGGGAGACAATCCAGATTGTGGTCCGGTAGTGCACCGGTATTTAGTCACTCCTCTGTAGAGAGATAGCGGGATGTTTTAATTGCAATTAATAAGATAGCGATGTATTTAATGTTCGTTTAATTATAGAAGCGAAGATAATTTAGGTGACTTCTGCATATCTGAATTTTTCTTTTTATTAATGAATGTACATTACAGTAATGTTTATATCTTTGAGCAGGGGTGTGGAATTACTATGTCCGATTTGTTCGATTCGTCTGCGGACAAGTAAATACGCAGAACAAAACAGAACAGAACAGAACAGATACTTATTAAAAAGGGGCTTGAGCAATAATCATCATCTATATAAATACAATATATATACATGTACAATTACAAGTACAATTGGGTCCGAAAGTTTCTTTACACGTGTATTTTTTTTCTTATTTTCTCTTATGTTTTATTGAAAATTGATTGCATAAACAATTTGTTTAGTATTTTCAACATATTGTTTTTAAAACCGAATGATAATAATTGATGGTTCACGTTCAACTGTGTATTAGTTGCAGACTTTATTACTATATGTAAATCATTTCAACGTTTTTTGTTGTTGTTGTTTTCTCAGATAGTCGTGGCCGTGGCGTAGTGGTTATCACGTCTGACTACGAATCCGGAGATCGCGGGTTCGAACCCGGTCGCGGTAGGTCATACCCTATACATGAGTTGTCGACCTCGTGGTAGGGTAAGTTAGTACTGGTGAAAGATAAGTGTCCAGGAAACCTATAGTAGGAAGAGCTGGCCGTCGTATATATGTCCTATGTGTTGAATGCGACGTTAAAAAAAACTTAGAGATAATTTAAACAGTCTAATCCACGAAAAGTGTTTAATTATCTATAAAAGGAGAAGACCTCTATAAGAATTTTCTTTCGTTCTAATCCTTTCAAGGAATATCTTATTTGTACATTTGTGAAACTAATATATATTTTTGTAATCTTGTGGTATTCTTAGAATTAATATGTTTAAACTAACTATTTCAAAGTTTAATTCAAAACATCAAAATTAATAAGTTTAAAAAACTTTTTAGACCCCAGTGTACATGTATCTATCGTGTTTGTCCGAGGACAAGTAATGTTTTAGGTGTAAATATTCTAAAAAAACAATACCAAAAAATTTAGATGTCTCATCGTTTCAATCGAGATTCAACAGTGAACTAATTAAAGGTACTTATTCACAGATTTCAACTTAAATATCAACATTTTTTTTTAAAACTATCAAAATTATATGGAAACATTTTTGGAAGCAGAAAGTAGTGTTCTGATAATAATAATTTTAATGCAAATTGACATACAACTACAAATGATGGTGTTTCAAATAGTATTAATGTACCCCGTATGTCACGGTATAGACAATTTTAGTGCATTTTTGTAACTTTTATTGTTAATTTCTTGCAGCCCATAGATCAGTTTTTTTCTAAACATAATTATTAATAATTACTTTTTAGACACAATTACAGACACTGAATGGTATTTTGAAAATACGGAAAAGGTTAACCAAATCTGTGAACTAGTACCTTTAAAAACAAATTTTAGTAGGCATTGTCTATGGTCATAGACATTGTTTTGTTTTGTTTTGGAGGAAACCTTTCGAAATGTTTTATAAATAAAATTTTGATTGTATTAAATATTAAGTATTTGTGGACGGAAGACAATGTTTAATTTAAAACCAATTATGTTACGTCACAACAAATATTACAGATATGACATCAGGTTGACATTAAAAACCCGTACACAATATCCGTACATATAAGATGATTTTATAAAATATACATGATGACGTCATCAATATTTACATGATGACGTCATCAATATTGAACCAGAAGATCGAGTCAGGTAATACATACAAGATAAGTTTAATTGGATCAAATTGTGACGTCATATTACATCATCAAATCAAACAATACAAGTGCTATTTCACACTTATCTTAATTTATTTTGTAAACACGGAGGGGGTATACCAGTTTATGATTGCTGCCAGTGAACACTAATTTAAATAATGAAATAAAAATGCAAATTTTAACCTGACATTTTCAACTGTTTAAATACAGTAGACGGAGCATAAAATGACCGATTAAAATAATCATTACATCAGTTAATTTAAACAAATTATTTTAGCTATTATGTGAAACAAGTTCTTACAACTTAGATTAATCACTATCCAGTCCGCTTTCTTGTACCCCAGTACCGAGCCAGTATGATAAAGCTTCTTGCTCAATGAAACAACGAGGTAGGTTTTGATGCGATTCGAGCCAACTTGAGTCTGGCTATCCAATTATTGCCAGTCCAACGTCCTAACCACTCGACCATGCCGACACCTTAATACTTTGTTTTCATAAAAAATGAATTCTGGTTAAAAATGAAAACGAGAATTATATCTTTAACTTTTCCTGGTTCTTAAAAAAATTACTTGTAAATAAACATTCATTGGTTTACGAAGAGTGCCGATTTTTCCCGGAGCCGATGGTTCAATGCCCCAGACAGTTGGTTAGCCACCACGATATGTATAGACAATACAGAGTCAGTGAATTGTTTTAACTATATAGACGAAGAATCATTTTTGTTGAAGATTAACAGAGTTTAAAATAAAAATTACCAACCATTAAACAAACATATATGAAATATATTATTATAAAAGTAAACACTTCAAAATTAAGAAAGTCAATACCTATGGCGACCTTACCACTCGTAAAGGTTTTCGTATGGCGACAATTCTTGTAGCTACTGACGAGCCAGAGTCTTTATCATGCTTTAACTATGTGTTCAGGGTCACACCCTGGGGTCGACTGGGTGCACTGTAGACTAATAAAAAGGTATAATAAGAAAGGGGAATATATTTGTTATAGGTTAGGTTTTGGTGGTCTTTGGCCTTGTTTTGTTGGTTTTAACGCCGTAGCGACGCACTGTATAGTTTATATTACGGCGGTCAGCCAACCTGCTCACTGTTCCTGGAAAGGCTAAATTTCTAGCTTTAGCTGTTAACCAGTTACAAGGCGCATATTTCCGTCAGTGACTGACAACTGTCCAAGATTATATAGAATCAGTGGTAGGAGAGAGAATGGTCGTAGAAATTATTTCATGACCAAGCTCGACGAAAATATGCCCCACTCGGTAACCGAACCTACGATCTTTCGATCAGTAGCCTTTAAAATAGCGCTATCGACTGAGCTAGCTAGGTGGCTAAGCCCTATGTGAATAGTCAATGTCCTTCAAATATGAAATTTTCCCCAAGGTAAGAAAATGGATACTAGTATTATGTTTCATATATCACTAGCTGTCAGCATGAAAAAGTCCCTCCTCAAAAAATATCCCCCCAACGATAAAAGACATCCCCTCCTCTAATGACAATTTTATGGGGGTGCACTTCCATGTCGGCAGATAGTGTTATAAAAAAGAGTGTTGATATAAAATGAACAAATCAAAGCGTCTAATCACAGGAAACAGAAGAAATATATATATATATTAGAGATGTACATGTAAGGCATAAACATATTCATTTCGGTACATTGGGGGCATTTCGGTAATTTGTAGCGCTCGCACCTTAACCTTCTTATTTTTAGTTTACATTAATTTTAAATGTTGTCATATTCCACATGAATGTGTGATGTTACTTTTTACCTTAGATGCAATGTTCTCACATTTATGTTTGGCAAATGGTTGTACGGCAAAGAAAAATTAGTGAAAAACAGTTTTGCCTACCTACCTACCCTATTTTTGAAGACTTTTCATTGCCAAAGTCAAAAGCTGTACAGGGTGTCAGGAAAACTACAAAATAAATAAGATCAAACAAGTTCAGTTAAACACCGAGCGCTACTATTTCAATCCCTCGGAAATTGCTCTTATCACCTATAAGCTACTGAATTTAGTTTAATTATCAAAGCAAATCTTTAATAAAAGACAAAATGTTGAAAAGTGTCACATTGGTAATAAATAAATGTTTTAATACTTAACTGTTAACTATTTAACATAGGCTAATATACAAAATCAAAACCACATACTAGTATAAAATATAAAATGAAAAACAGTTGGTGTGAAAACTAGTTTATTTCGAGTCCTTTAAAGCTGTATTAAATGTTGAAAATCATCAACTAAATTCTCTCATAAAATTACTTTACGGTTTCCGCTCAGTAATCAGTTTTTGAAACTTGTTTTTCAACATGAAAAAAATTTCAGTTTTCATGGTATTAATTTCATTGGTTATTCGTCTAAATACTGCTAATAAGACCACAAAAATCGCTGATCTTAATAGCGGGTAGGCCTTAATATTGATAACAGTTTTCTTCTTAAATTAGACATTTGGGAATTAAAAATTGTTAAAATCGCATAATTTTGAAATAATTAAGGTGATCTTAATAGCGGAACTTTACTGTAGTTGCAAAGTTGACATCGACATTTTTTAATGGTGCCTTTTAAAGTTGCTATTTAAACAATGTCCCATATTTCGTTGTAGTCAGTAGGCTTACTAACAGTCCCTGAAGGGTCGTAGATCCCTAGACTTTTTTGTCTTAGCTTTTTTAATGGTAGGAAGGAGGATAGCTCCATGACATATCCTATGTCCCGACTCATTGAGGTTATGTACGTCCTGTCCGGGGAAGTTTGGGTGAATCGAACTCACAAAATCAGGCGAGTTTCCGACAGAGCCAAAAATAGCGGACAAAATGATAATCTAATATTTTTAAAAAGGTAAGTTACATCATTAGTACAATAAGTAATTTAAGTGATTGCAAAAAATCTCAGAAAAAGGTATTTGGGGAATAAACACCATGGAAAACCTGCCGACGATTTTCCTATTAAAACAAAACAACATTATAGCACTCTTTAAAGGAATAGTTTCCAGGATGTTAACCTCTACTGTATTCGCGACTGTAAAAAAGTATTTGGAAAATTCTACTTATTTGATCAGTAAGTCCAGTTACTTGTTATCGTGGTCAACTTTTATAAGTATATATATATACTAATACTATTATGTAAATTAAAGTTAAACATTATATATTAACAATACAGGAATCGGTAGCCTGTTACCAGACGAGGAAACCCCCGTGTCAATATAAAATTACCATATTCAGTGTCGTGCTGGCATAGTTTACCTATAAATATTTGGTTTTGAATATTCATTTTATTTTTGTTTACTTGACAAACTCATTAATATTCAAACTTTATAGAAAGCGCTACCATTCTTTTGTTAAATTATTTATATATATTACAGAAAAGTCTTCCTGAACACTTCAGCATTTATATCCAATTACTCTGTGGCATTTAGAATGTTTATATTACTATTTAAAGTCAAAATTTTACGATAGAGTTAATCGTAAGTCTACGACATATAAAATTTACATAGAATGTTTACTACAATTTCTATAAATGAAAATATGAAGTAACTGATGCAATATGGTGTATACCGAAACTTGACCATTTTTATCATTTTTACATGCATTTATTTTTTCAACTAATAATATTACATGTAATAATCATTTCTCCTTCTGAGTATGTTATTGACTAATAATGAACAATGATGTTGTAATTATCGTTTCAATAGTTTTATGTAGGGTGTTTCTATATTAATCGAGTGTTGTTGGGTTTTTTTTCATCAAAATAGTCTAAGAAATGAACTTTAAGCATCCTTTTCTTTCATTAATCTTCTGTCTTCGATCATTCTCGTATCCCGAGGTTACATTGTATCAAGCAAGATTCTAACGCAGGTATCGAGAATCCTACTTGACTCTGGGTAAGAGAATGATCTTCGATTAGCATTGGTTAGCTATATTTTTACCGTGATAAAACATATATGATCAATTGTTGAAATAAAAATTCATGTTGTCTGTAACTGTCTGATAATTTTAGTAATATACGAGTGCATGTATAGTCTTTTATAACTATTTTAAGGCATGGCTTGTGTAAGTTTATTATGCTGTATAATATAACAGAACAGAACAGAACAATTAGTTAATTTGAATGATTTGTAAATAGTACATCATCAATATACAGATATAATTGAATAAATACAAATAACGTTTTAGATATAATTAATATGTTTGAGGACTACATGGATCATACTTAAATAGATAGTCCATTATATTATTATTAATAGTTTGTCAGGAAGTGAGTTGGTTAGAAAATACTTGAGTAAAATATATGATGTTGATACTTTGTCGATTCCCACAAATTATTCTGTCATTTAGAAACAAACCAGCGAAAACCTCGACTAGAACAAACAACAAAGAAAACAAAAACCTACAAACAACAATATATCACCACTAACAGACCATTAACAATTAAAACATTCACGCTGACCCCGACACTTGTTAGTAAAAACAGGAGAACGCATGTTGACAGACTGGAACTATAAATTACTACTTATAAAAACAATAATAATGTCACGTGGTAGTCACGTGGTTAGTGCCAGATCTCACGAGATATCATGAGATTATAATTAAGAGTAACGGATTCCTGTCAAAACTTTGATGTACAATAAATATCTCCGCAGGAAAATGATAATACGGAATAAATCTATCATTAAGGGCTGCAAGGAGTTCATATCAAGGGCCGGGAGTATAGATCAGGGGCCACGTTTATCATGTAAATCAAATAAATGGCGTTGTCTGTTAGATATTACTCGACACAATTATATTCCAGTGTTTGTTAATGTTCAAGATTGCACGTGGTGTTACAATATGCGAGTACGAAATTGTACAGTATTAGTTTTCCGTAGCAACTTATTGTGTTGGCGAAATCACGGCATTCAAGCTACTCTCCGTTTCTGGAAAGGCTAAACCTCTAGAGCTAGTAGTTAATCAGTTTCTGGGCACATACTTCCGTCAGTGACTGACAACTGCCTTACATGATTAGAATCAGTGGAAGGATGTAGAGTAGCCGTAGATATATATCATTTCATGACCTAACTCCACGAAAGTGTGCACCGCCCGAGAATCAAACCATGATTAATAGACTTGTGTGCTACCGACTGAGCAATCCAGGTAGCTTTGATACCGTGATCAATCAAATTTCATAAGACTTTATATACGGTGTCCATCAAAATTTCTTAAAAAATAGAAAAAAAATAGAAAAAAAACTGATCATGCATATCATGAAATTTGAAGATCATTAAAGGCTGTTCGTCGATTAAGCAGGCTTAATTTTAATAATAAAATAATTTTAATCACTTTTCAATGTTCAGCTATGCACTTTTAAAAACTTATAAAATTATACAGTAACTTTACATAAATAACCAAGCATTGATTTTTAATCGAGATGTTCAGTAAACGACATTACCATAAATATATTTACATGATGTAATCTTTAAAAACCGATCACCCCTAATTATTCTAAAAGGAAAATTACTGGCATTGTTTGAATAGATAGAAGCTTCCTCGACAAGTTAGTCAATGTTTGTAAATGAATAAACGTAAAAGTTTATTTTACGTCCAGGTAAACAATCCTTCCGTTCCCAATAACAAACAGAACGAGAGCCGGCAACCAGGAGTGACGGGAAACGCTAAATTTGTATCGGCGCCATATTGGCGACCAATTGTCATGACGTCATCATGTTTAAAGTGGTTTTCAAGAACGGAAATTCTACTTAAGTGAACGAGTTTGACATAATGTTGCTAATATTAAACTTTTTGTTTTTATGTAATTTTGTTACTAATGCTATTTTATCAAATATTTAAAATCCACTTAATATTTAGTTAATCAGGGCTGAAATTAGAAAATCGAACACTTCAAAGATGACAGGAGTCGAAACAAAGGACATGGTCGCTTTTGAAACAGATTTGACAGAACAGTGATTTTGTTTCGATTTTTTACCAGTTAAAGCACGATGGCTATGGGCTTTTTCTAAAACAAAAGGGGTTTGATACAATAATGTGCACAATTTAAATTTAAATGATCTAACTATAAAATGTTTATGTTGTTTGTTTTTTGTTTGGTTAAACGCCGTAAACATTGTATAGGTCATATAACGGCGGTCAGTCAACCTACTCACTCCTCCTGGAAAGGATAAATCTTTGGATTTAGCTGTTAACCAATTACCAGGCACATACTTTCGTTAATGGCTGACAACTGTCCTACATAATTAAAAATCATTGGTAGGAGGGAGAATGTCCGTAGAAATAATTTCATGACCAAGGTCCACGAAAGTATGCCCCGCCCGGGAATCCAACCCACGACCCCTCGATCAGCTGACTAAGTCTTGTGTGCTACCTGGACCCTTGGCTATAACCAGTACTCACCTACCCTTCGAGAATGCCAGAAACTTTTCCATTTACATAAATATAGGAGGAAAATAGACATGGATAATTGTCAAAAGTTTATTGAAGTGTATTACTGCCCCACATGGGTCCGAAACAACACCCCCGCTCGGGACACTATATTCGAAATCCCGGGGCGCTACCAACTGCGGCACTGACCCGGGTTTCAATGTTAATACATGTAAGATCGATTCCGCTCTTTAAATTGCATTGGTTAATTTTTATTGAAGATTTTTGTTAAATTGAATAATAGTTTTACCAAGGACATATTTTAGTCAGACCTAAAGCGTGCTCGATGAGGTTTAATATTGCATAACAAGGCTATATATAAAGTGAACAATATTTATTTAACATATTTAAAATAACGCCCCCTTCTTGACGTTAATTCCTATTAGTGAGTTTTAAATGAATAACAAATAGAACAGAAATAATGAATTAATATTATAATGAGATAAGGCTTGGCTGACAAGTCTGGTATATACAGTGCCTCACAAAAGTTTTGGAACAAAATGAAACTTTGAGAAAAAACTCGATTATGCCATACCGCAATTATTTGACGCCTAACATGTTGAATGCCCTTCCAGACTCACTAAAGTGTGCCGTGTCTCTAAACAATTCTAAGAAAAAGTTTAAAATCCTTTTGTTTCTTAACTACTATGATCATAGAATTGATCACTTATCCTTAGTTTTTATTATATACTAATTTTATATTGTAGCATATCTTGACCAATTATACGTATACTTATATGATTGAGAGGCGCTTTTGGACATATATTTAATGTGAGTGTTATACATGTGGCATATGATAATGATATTAAAATAATAATGACAATAAAATAATAATGATAATAAAATAATAATGATAATAAAATAATAATGACAATAAAATAATAATGATAATAAAATAATAATGACAATAAAATAATAATGATAATAAAATAATAATGACAATAAAATAATAATGATAATAAAATAATAATGATAATAAAATAATAATGATAATAAAATAATAATGACAATAAAATAATAATGATAATAAAATAATGATGATAATAAAATAATAATGATAATAAAATGATAATAATAAAATGATAATAACGATAATAAAATAATAATAATAATAAAATGATAATAATAAAATGATAATAACGATAATAAAATAATAATGATAATAAAATGATAATGATAATAAAATGATAATAATAAAATAATAATGATAATAAAATGATAATAACGATAATAAAATAATAACGATAATAAAATAATAATGATAATAAAATAATAATGATAATAAAATGATAATAACGATAATAAAATAATAATGATAATAAAATGATAATGATAATAAAATGATACCGATAATATTAAAACTTATGCTTCTCTATAACATTCTTTGAATAATGCTGATTTTCGAATTTTCTCAAATTACACTTTATGAATGCATTTGCTTAATATGAACCGTTCTGTCTTCAATGATGATCTTGGAATAAAGCAGGTATGGCCGAGCGTTTAAGACGTTGGTCTGGTAATTATGGGATAGCCTGTTTTGCATTGGTTGGAATCCAGTCTAAAACATACCCCGTTGTTCCCTTGAGCAAGAAATTCTATTCTAGTAGCTTGGTTGATACGCGAGAGAATGTTGTCGGTTTTCCTTATAGCTTGATTTTGATCAATGACTTTTGCGGGGTACTGTATTACAATTAGATTATATATAAAGATATACGGTAGCTATTCCTATCTATTAAAGTCACTTCAAGTCTCTTACTCAAGTAGTCAGGGTCGCCACTAACACCATTATTTTATTTATTTTGGGTTTTCAAATGTTTGATTAAATTGTTTACCTTTTTAAAAGTGAGAAAAGACCACATTTTCATTTTTGTCATAGATAGACCCTAGAGTGCCATTAACCGCAGGCAGTACTTGAAAATAAGATTTTACAAATTCACTTAAAACCATATAAGGTAATTGGGAGAGACGTTAGACTTGATGGTTTCCGGAAATAAACAATGCTAGAGTCATTAATTTGAATAAATTAAAGAACAAACTGTCTGAACATTTTAAACAGAAAAATTTATTGTCGCCGTTGGTTTTAATCGTGAAATGATAAAACAAAGGGAGGACTGAGGGTTTTCTTCAATCCGCCAAGGCTAGCTAGAAAGAAAATATTGAAATCGAAAAAAGGGTCATTTCCAAAGCTTGCAAGAAAAAAATGATAACGAAAAAGATATATCCACATATTGGTAGAAAAAAATAATGATATCGAAAAAGGGTCAATACAAAGCTTGTTAAAAGAAAATAATAATATAGAAAAAAGGGCCAATTTCAAATAATAATATTGATAGAAATTAAAAAAAATATTATATATATTATGTTATTTATAAAAAGGGTTTTATTACAAATTTACACAATGTTTTTCCTCTGATAATTTGTAAAGGTGAAACTAGTTTGGAATATCGATAATTTTAGTAATGGATGTCCTAAAAAAATTATCTTACATAATTTCTTCAGTTCTTAAAATATGGAAGAGACTTCGTCGCTTTTAAACAGCTTTCATTATAGATCAATGTCGTTGGAAACAAATTATTTTAAGTAACAAATAATGATAGGTAGGATATATTGAATGTACGGGGAAAATGTTTTTTTTTTATTATACGAAAGCTAATTCAGTAAGAGATTGTGTATGTTAAATGAAAGATTCATGAAAAAATTGGGAAATTTTAATTGTATTGTCATTTTTCTTTTAAAGGATGCAACTAAGGAATTAAAGAAACTACTCTCAAGTTATAGGGAGTACGCCAACCAACCGTCGCCTTTTTACTGAAAACAATTCTTACAAATGGCGTAAAGTGGCGTAAAGCACCATTAGAATCAAAGCAAAGTAAAATGAAATAAATCATCGCTTTAACTGTAATATTGATTGTCAATTTATTATAACTCACACAATTAAATCACTCGATCAATGAGTTAAATATAAAGATGAAAGGTTTAAATCAAAGTGGGGATGAAACATTAGTAACAGTATAATAATAAATAACTCACATGTTAGTTTATAAGATTAAATTAAGTTACGAGTTTTAACAGACCATAAAATTATGTCGTAGATAACTTGTCGTATCGTGTATTTGGTACCATGAACAAAGTTTACTCTAAAATTTGTTCTAGCCTTGTTGACTCCTTATGACTCTGTTTTTACTTACTCGAAACAAACAAAGCTCAATTGATACACTAACATTATATGTTGTCAAGCCGTTGTTAAACTGCGGATTAAGGTATCTTCTAAAGATTTGCTACTTTGTATAAAAATTGTTCAAATTTACATCAATGCTCCAGACATAAAATAACTCATCTTAACTCTCCATCAATCGTTGCATCAAAGTTGACCGACGAATAATCAGTAAACATGTATATTGACAAGCGTCCCGTTACGGTAAATAATCCGGACTAAAACGGTGCCGGGCTGGCACCAACTTTAGCGTTAACCTCGGATTTTAATTCCGTACTGCTCTTCACAACGGCGTGAGTAATGTTTAATAAATGTGCTAGGATCGTATTTTAACATATTTATAAAATAACAAGGAATGTGACAAAACTGGGAACAATCTATTTGATGTAGAAACACTTTGTTTTATCTCGCGGTATCGTGTTACATCACATTGTTTGTGGGTAAAATGTTTTAATTAACTCCGTGTTAAGACACGAAATACTTCAAAAACAATGCAAAATGCAAGACGAAAGTTTATTTTGTAATAAAATTGATAAAATACAGGACATACTCGAAACAGTGTGACACGTTATCAAGATATAATGTACAATGTACTTATAGCTGTTTGGCAGCCATTAAACATTGTTCATTTAAGACAGCACGATATATTGGCTCTAGTTCCGCCTTTGGACAAAAATGAATGTATACGTCTGTCAATTTTTAATAAAAGGTCGTATTAGCTAGCTGTGCAAATGACCTAAAAACAGTATGACAAATTATCAAGATATAATTGTACAATGTACTTTTAGCTGTTTGGCTGTCAATAAACAGTATTCACTTTTGACTGTAGCATATACATTGCTTAAAGATCCGCAATATAGCACAATGTATCGGTTTGTCCACTTTTAATGAATAGTATTAACTGTACAAATGAGTCGAAATGACCCAGAGATGGCAACAATGTTATATGAAACATTTCGTATTAAAAAAAAATTAGTGTGGAGGATTCGAGTCTAACAAATGATGGTTATGTGAGCTGTCCGCTGCAAATATCTCTAACAACCAACAAGAACCGTCAACTATACTATATTAACCAACCAAAATCATATTTACCCTAAAAGTAAACTGAAACCATACAGAAAATTGAATTACAAGTTATAAATAGTTTAAAGTCATATCTTGACTTTTAAGTCAATCGTTCTACTCTCAAACTTTTACGACTTCATAATCTTTAAACAATTTTTAGTTGTAGGCCAAGATTTTACGACATTTAAGTTTATGGCAGTCTATTACTGCTTTTTGAAAATCTAGCACAACCTTGTCAAATTATAAAACATCCCCCTCTCCCATCTAACACTTTTATTGCCGGGTTTCGTTCGGAACGGTGTGTACGGTCATAGTACGGGTTTTTATCTCCTACTAGAAAATGACATTTTGAAGATAAGTAAGGATACTTATCTTCGATGAGCTATAAATTAATACAGCCGTGAATTATTAAGAGGGCTTTTAAAAATATAATCGCTCACAAAGAATCTACTGAATAAATAAAATTATAATTTTAATACAACGGAATCATAAAACTACTGTTGACAAAGAAATTGACCTCAGAAATTTTGTGATAACTTCTGAAGGAGTGAGCCTTGTTTTATATTCGTTTAAACAATAGGTATTATAATATATGATATACTTATGTATATGATTATAAAATATGTACCTAGACTTTGAATGGGAAACTTGAAACACTTGAGATAATAGGTATGCAAATCTATGAGTTTTAGAATTTTTACATGTTTGTAATTCTGTCAGTGTTCAGGCACGCAGGTCAAGTCGTGATAAGAAAGAGAGGATATTCGTCAACTTTGGTGTAAGATGGATTTTTATTTCACGGAGTTGGCTCAGAAAACATATTTCCACGAGTAGAATAACCACGAGGGAAAATGTCATTTTCTGAATTCACGAGTTGAAATAAAAAAGATCTGACATCCAAAGTTGACGAATATTCTGTTTCTTTCATGTTTGTTTTGTGTTTTTTGGATGTGTATGGAATATAGAATGTATGAAATAAAAACACTCAAAAATCCGTGGTGCTTTTCAAAAACAATTATTACGAAAAAAATCTTCGTAAGTAAAAAGCAAGAAACCTTAATAACATGCTCATTTTTGGCTTATCAAATTTGTGTTTTGGTACAGAATAACGTGACGTCATTTTTTTCTCCAAGATGAGGTCATGAATTTTCTATGGAATTTTTGGAATCAAAACATTCAAAACTCTATGGGAACCAGGTCTGGCTCTTATATTGGGAGATGCCTTAAGTCTGAAACCCCCTAAAACTAATCTTAACTTGTCTGAAATATGACAAAGTTCGTTCTTAAAACAGTATTCAAAAAGCGTCCCGTTGAAAACTGAAACTTTAGTAATCTTTTGTTACGATAATTGTCTGAGTTGTATAAATTAGTTTAATATAATTAAGATAAAAATTGTTAGTTATCTATATAATAATGGTAATTGATAAAATTAGTATGTTATAATTTTCCTACTTTACTAGTAGTTATTCAGCGCCCTAAAATATCTTGGAGGAATTGAAATTTGTGGAAAAAATGGACCATTCATATATACCACATGTAATTTTACTGTAGATGGATAATTTTTGGGCGAAATGTAGCAGACATTGGCGAAATAAGATTTAATTGTTGAAATATATAGGCTCTATGACCAACTAACTATATCACTAAATTGAATGTCTTTTCCATCAATAGGCCGTGCCTATAATTTTATTATTTTAAGTTATTCATGTCACATAATTTGAATCACGTGTTGATAAACTGATCAATGCTGGTTTTAGAATTTGTAAAGATGGCTTGTTTTTCTCTTTTTCACGAATTAATGTGAATCGGTTTATTCTAAAACCAAAATTTGTCCGCAGACTTTCTTTCTCGTTCCCAGAGCCTAGTAAGATTATCGATACTAGCTTTTTAGATAGAGAATCTTGATAACCTAGGGGTACGAAAATAGCAGACTTTTTGATGGCATTGTTTATAAAGACAGTAAGGGTATAACTGGACATTCCTGGTCCTGAGTTGATATTTTTGGGTATAAAATCCCTGACCAAAATCTGTTTATGGTAGCTGAATAATTCTAGAAATATTTTATTTTTTGTACATTGTATTTCCAAACTTACCCTGTTAGATACTTCTTAATAATGTCAACATAGACTTTTCACGACACATTAAGATTTATTCTATCTTTATATGCAAGGGAGGTAATTACTAATTCCTGTAAAAAGGTTTGTGTTGTTTGTTTTTTTTTCAAATATTTTTGAAAATTGCAAGTTATGAAAAAAATTTAATCAATGCAAAATAGTTAACATAATGCAATGAATGGAAAATATCATGTTTTGTAAGTTTTTGCCTATTTTCACAAAAAATAACTTTTACTGTGCATGGCTTTCGGGGCTGTATACTTTAACAACATTTTTTTATGTTTGCATCGTGAACTAATTTCAAAATCAAATGAGTCATAATTGCACAAGTCAAAACTATCATCGTGTTTATAAACAAACAAATTTAAATCATTTAACACAATACGGTGACACCGCCATGTTTATTGTTGAATTATGGGTATTTATGGTCTGTGACCACTAAATGTTACATCAGTACTTTTAAAACCTAGTAATTTAGTGGTGCGATAAACAAATAAAAGAATTGATAGTGGATAAACAAATCCTCTACATAATACGATATACTAAAGACAATTATTAGTTGAATTAGTTCAAATTAAGTTAATAAACGACGAGTAAATGTATAACGGTCAAATAGTTTGACATTTAGACTGTGGATCTTCACTTCCGGTCTGTCAACAGTCGGTTACATCCCTATGTCAAGTAGGTTCATGTTAAAATAAACCCAATGAACTCTGTTGCTTCTACTTGATCAACTAAGCTTAAAGAATATACGTAAGCCGTCAATAACTCTAAGTCGTGGGTTCGACTCCTGGTCGGGGCATACTTTCGTGGAGCTAAGTCATGAAATTATTTCTGCGCCCATTCTCCCTCCTACCAATGTTTTTTTTTTTGTAGGACAGTTGTCGGTCATTGACGAAAGTAAGCGCTTACATTGTAGTAGTTGGATAACAGCTAAATCCAGAGATTTAGCCTTTCCGGGAGCAGTGGGTAGGTTGACTGACCGCCGTAATATGACCTATACAATGTGTTTCTACGGCGTTTAACCCAACATAACAAACAAACAATAACTCTAAGACTTAGTCAAAAATATTTCAAAAAAAAAAATAATCCATGTACCCAAATGATCAAAACAAAAAACATTTGTAAAAGTGAATACAAATAAGTGTTAATTACATTCCCTATTAATGCTTGGCCAATTGAACATTAATTTGATCATTGATCGTATGTACAGAATAACTACAATGAGTATTTAAAACAGCAGGGTTTATACATGCGTCACGGGCAGTTTAATAAATTTCAACTATAAAACATCATGATTTTTTTATATTTAAAACTTAGTAAGATTAAAACATATATTGAACGATTGCCATGACACGAATGACGCTAAAGAGACGTCTTGCAAATTCATGGTTTTATTTTAAAATAATATATTTTAGCTGTTTTTTCACAATTCAACGTGTGTCCAGTTCATGGGTGTCCAAAACGGTAAATATGTACGATAGAGAAAATACTACAATAAACCAAGTGTCAAGAATGACGTTTGATGTCATAAACAGCATTTACATTAAACAATAACTGACTGTCAAAAGTTCTAACAGTGAACAATAATAAAATTTAAAATTTCAAATACAAAAGAAAAACTTTCTAAAAATCAGTCGCAATTTCCTATTGCGTGTGTGCGGATGTCGGCAAGAAAAGACATATAAGAGCGCGCTCTGTGGGTTAAAAGAATGTGAATTCAATGTTCCATAGACTCAATTGTAAAATCACACTGGTTATCAAATTGATAATAACTATGTTCAATTTCTTTCTTAAGTAAAGAAAAATCAAAATCAACTGCTGAGGGTGCATGCTTGTTTCAATCATATATGACAAATGCGTAAATAAACCTGAACAAATAATCCACACTAAAGACGCTATATTAAAAGCGCTGAAGTCAGGCAACCTAGTGGGGAAGAAAAACGAACAAAGATATTCCATTCTTTATGTTTAATAATTTATTCAAAATTTGTCAATAATCGGACGCTGAGTTTAGCAAATATTGTAAATATTTTGACTTAGCCAATCATGGTGTTCTGTCAATCAGAAAAAAATCAAGATTTCAAAGATGTATTATAAAATATCAAACAATGGTGGTATGTCAGATGTTAGCACACTCGAAGGCGAACAGGATTGGAAATAGGGCTGCTGCGAGTATCCGAGTACTCGGATATTCGCGATCCCGACCAGAAAATTGAGTACGAATATTCGTCACGTTCGAAATCGTCGGATCGCGATCTATTTTTGAAAATAATGAAAGAACATTTTCAGCTTAATTACTCCTGATTTTTTTAATTCAATTCAAAATTTCGATTGATACACATTTAAACAAAAATGTTATCACTGAAAATTTCCATAAAACGCCTAGTAATAGACATGTTTGGAGTACATGGCTTTCCATATAGTAAAAGTTTCTGTAATTCTTCACTTATTTTTGTTATTATATGAATTCCTATATGCTTCTCTATTAACTAGTGAATCGTGGTTCGATTCGTGAAACGCTACACATGAATCGTGGTTCGGATCGGATCGCCACCAGCTCAACGATCCACAGCCCTAGTTGGAAACCCTGCGCCCGTGACATACTTGTGCAAAATGCATAATAACCAGGGTATAGGTTTTTTCTTACAGGGCGAAGTTGTATGTTGCGGACAGTTGAAAACAAATGAAGCCAAAAAAGTTGGTCGGTGAGTCAATTGTCGTAAGAAATAATTTTAAACTAAGTGTTGACGGATGACGTGGGGTGAACAATATTGGGAAATGATAACAATGGCAACATAATTGTTTAAGTGACAAAGTGGTTACGTTCAAATCTGTAAAACTATTCTTTATTTAAATTGCCCATACATAAAAGAACATACACCTTGTAGGAGTGAATATTAAAAAAATATCAGATTCCGGACTTACGATATCAACCTATCATGTAATTCTAATCTTACGACTCGTCGTACGTCAATGCGGTTTTTGCAACTGAATTCTAAATAAGTCTTAAACCACCTTTACCTACCCTGATTAACACATTATATACGTAATTTGAATTAACATATTTAGTTATATTTTACAAAACGCGCACTGAATCGAGATAATTTTTACAGCATTAAAATAAAGTTACCAAAATTGAGATGCACGTTCATTGGGTAATTTCATTGTAAAAGGATACTGTACGGTTTTTACAAATACAATAAAATTATAAACGCCCTGAGTTAATTGTTGATCAAATTTCGACTCAATTCTCTTAAACTTTTAAAATAATGCGGTTTTAAAAGTCATGGAAAATTAAAAGTCAATTTATCAAGTACCGTCAAGGGTATAAAAGTAAATAAATTCCTCAATATCTCATTGGTAAACAGTCATAAATTCGACCACTTACTATTCAGCAAACAGAAATTTGTATGCAAATATTCCATCCCCCTAATTATACGGATAATACCCGTGATAGACGGGCGAGCCGGGTTGTAAACAAAACCGAGGTGGGGTTTATAAACCAGTAATACCGTTCAGTTCTCTGACATTTGATAATTGCTTATTATCGTTGATTGGTCACTTGGGAATTTAGTTGAACCTTCATCAGACTGTTTTATCTTATCATTTAATCATTTACATTTTGCATAAATTAGTGATAAGTTTAAGTTTTAAATTAGATTCAAACTTAGAGCTACTAAAGACCTTATCTGTAATTTCGTGGAGAGTGACAATTTAACAGATTATTTTTGAAAGGATCTATTTTGTTTTTGTTTTATACAAGGACAGCGATGCCAAAATCTTTTCTTGTAAATCGAGCTGACAGACTCAAAGATTTAGGTTTGTTTTTTTACATTTATCTAAAATTTAAAAAAAAACTACACTTTTTTGTATGATTTTCACATTTTACAATGTCCTCTAAAAACGTTTGGACAAAATCCTGACTTTTGTATTTATTAATTCATATTTACCAAAAAAAGAAATTAAGAATTATCAGAGCAAATTCCAAAATCATTTATATTTACGAGTTTATTAATATAATTATGGTTTTAGTGATGTCAATTTTTTCTCTAAAATTTTATTTGTCCAAAATCATTGGAGAGTACAGTACTTTATGTTCTATAAAAATGAATTTATATTAAATTGTATCTCTTGTATATTAATATTCATATTCTATATAAATGTCTAATGTTGACGATTACAGATCTTTTTTTCTCTCACCCCCTTCATTCCCTCTCCCCACACAATGATAAATACATTTTATAATACATGTATTTTGAATTGTATTTTTAACTGTTTACAAATTGTACTTTCAATTTTACTCACGCACTATGATTTGAGATAATTAAGGTTTGTTCTGTTCTGTTCTGTAAAATATTGAAATATCAATACTTCATTACTAAGCTAATCATCTGATATTTTCACAAAAACTCGCACGACTTAGTCAAGTTTCATAAATTCGAAACTTATGATCTTAAAATAAAAAAGTGATTCATTCGATATGCATAATATATTTTATCAGCTAATTTATTTTAGCTTTGTAATGAAACAAGTTCTTACAACTTAGTTTAATCGCATTTTAGTCCGCTGGCTATTCAATGATAACAAGCTCGTCGTCGTAACCACTCGACCAAGCTCGTGCATCGTCCTAGCGCTGCTCCGCTCTGATAATTTCCGAGTCGCAACATACGATGCGATGATAACAATATCATACTAAGCACCGATTTCTTTGATACTAAATGATATAATAGTCCCCTTAATGCGAAAAGGTACCATCCTATTTAAGATCAAAGAACACTATGGTACCTTTTTGCATTAGGTGGGCGAATGATACATTTTACATAATTATAAATCTTTAAAAGTTTTTCAAGAAGCATTTTACGACAATAAAATATCGTAGATCTAAGTCAAAAGCAAGAACACATTTCCAGATTCGAACAAAACACTTTCGCAGCTCCCTGTATCATAAGTTTTCAAAAGGAGTCACAATAGTGTTTCCTTCGGCCCTCGAATTATGATTTGATTATTTGTGCCTCTCAGAATCTAAATGAACTGCATTGTTATATTTGCTATCATATACGATGTGACCGCCATATGTGTCATATTATGTACAAACGCCACCCTTATTATCACAGGGTTTTCATGTCTTACTCATGAATGTATTTTTATAACCATATACAGTAAGCCTAGCTTCCTTCATTTAATTATTACAATGATAGCAAACCATAATTTAATTATCTAATAAAATACTTATTGCACAATCTTCAATTAAACATTTCTAGCCGTCTGTTTTAAACCTTACCATGTGATTGCATATAATGATTATGTTGTAATACTGATGCATCTGCTATCAGTGAAATAAAGCTACATCTGAAAGCACAATTTTTGATAGACCATACAGTTGGGTATGACAAACTCTTTTAAAGCGTGTATTTGTGTTCTAAGGCTATTTCTTGTTTGTAAAGATAACATAGAACCATGGAACATTTCTTATCTTGCAAAACAAAACTTTGTCTTCTTTTTTGGGGGAGTGCGCTTGTTCGCTAATTTGGTACCTTGTTCGCTATAGTGGTACCTTATTTGTACAAGTATCTTGTCCGCTAGTTTGCTATATTATTCGCAAATTTGGTGACTTGTTCGCTAAGTAATTAGTTTATGCGCTAGTTTGGTACCTTGTCCGCTTACTTTGGTACCTAGTTCGCCAATTTGGTACCAATGCCTCTAGTTTGGTACAAAATTCAGTAAGTGGATAATAAATGTAACTCACTGCGGCAGTATAGTTTGTTCCGCCATAAAATTGTGACTGGTATTGTATTAAAATTAGGGAACTTAAGGGGGCAATCATAAAATGTTACAAAAATGGGCCATCGTGACAATTTATGCTAATTTTATCATTAACTAAATTAGGGGTCCTACTAGGATCTCTCGTGTATTCGATATGGTTATTCAAAGCTCCTGGGGGACAGTGAAATTTTCGTGTGACAAATTTTATTTGTTACCCACAACCCAATTCGACCCCGTTTTCTTTGAGGCAATTTGTTTGTAAGTCATAAACCACAGAAATCTTTTGATCTTGTCACTGGAAGTCTTTAAACGCTTCACGTGAATACTAATGACTCTAAATCAGCAATAATTTGTTTTAAATTTGAATCTTATTGACTCAAGACCGGATTAAAGACTTGGTTAAAGACTGCATTTTCGGTCACTTGAAAAGTCGACAGGTGCTTGTTAGATTATTTGGAGAAAATTTGAACACAAACTTAGACCGTAAAAATTGTAAAAAGTAAATTTAACTTTCAAATAAGAATGGAACGCCTACTTATTAGGATTTCAGTCTGTAGAATTTATGACTAAGTTTAGAAAGTTACTTTGAAGATAAAGGCCTGGCCAAACAATTGGATAAATGTTTTAATGTAAAACAGTAATACGATACAGCAAATATTCATGTATGTCACAGATAAGTATTAAAGTGAGATGTTGTAAGGACCCAAACTTTAAAGACTTCCATCTCAGTGAGTTTAGTCATTTTTATTGTTGCTGAAATTTGATCACTTCTGAATCGTAACTGTAATTTTTAAAAAGTTCATTTGATTCAAATTTTAACAAATGAAAATATTTCTCTCGATTTTTATTCGAATGTTATTTAGATAACTTTTTCTATAAAAATTATGCGTTGTCGTTCTATATTGGTGGGTCTACGAGATCTGGGAAATAATGACTGTCCAGGAAGGCTGGTTTGTTGAGCTAGTCGCTATTGGTAATCTTATTAAATACCGCTGATAGTCTGAAAGCTGAAAATTATACAACGATTGCCATAATTATATAAGAAATGCTACAGATTTTTTTTAACAAAGACCGAATCAATTTTGATCGAAGACAATTTTGTGCAGATACTTATCGTCTAAACAGCAATATCCTTACGCTCAGATCATGTTTTAAATGTGAAGTTAAGTTTATAAAATTTATTTCAGTTCGGCTGAGAAACAAGTTCTTACAACTTTGATTATTCGCTTTTTCAAGTTCGCTTTCTGGTCCCCTAGTAGCTAGTAGGATAAAGTTTCTTGCTAAAGATAACAACGCGGTATGTTTTTGGATGGGATTCGAACCAACACGGAGCTGGCTATCTAATAATTCCCAGACCAACGCCATAACCGCTCGACCACGCCCGCTCTGAAACAAATATTTCGTGACTCTAAAAATGATTGTACGTCGCAAATATTAACAGTTTAGTCATCAGTGAGTAAAATATCACCAGAACTTTAGAATCATATAATCATATCAAAATATTATAAAATCTGGTGGTTTTTAGAGACATGTAGACTATTACACGGATGGAAAACTACCAGCATACCTTTATATAGCAAACATGAGTTTATTTAATCATTACAAGATAATGCATGATTGCTACAAACCCAGACAAAACAATCACATGCAGGGAGTGGTTTATTGCATGCTGATCTGGTGACTTTATTTTTTCAATTTGTTGCGCAACGTGTAACCGAGTTGAAAATAAATATTTGTTCAGTTCTATTCTGTGCTGCTTAATTAAAGTACAGGGGTTTTTTCCATAACAGACATTTTAGTTATTAGTAAATTTGTTGCATCAATACCGAAGATATAAAATTAATCATTATGCCATAAAAATACAAAATAAAGAAATTACATAAAAATAAGCGTATATTTATTTTTAAGAATAGTTGATATATTTTGTATAGAAATTCAGTTTTCAGCAGATATCATATTTTTAAATTATAAATTGATAATCGTTCTTCACCAGAGATAATAAGATTTAACTATAAATACGAGTTATATCGTAAGACAAAAACAGTCGTAAGACCATTAATATACTGAGTCCTAATTTCGAAGCTTAATTTTGTCGCAATTGTTGAACCGAATTAATTTCATTTACATTTTACTAATATAAAATTATCACGAATAAATCAAACAACTATTATTTATTTTTTATGACGTAGATCTGACGTAATTATTGTGAACACTCAATTTGTCCAGCGTTCCTTTTCTATTCACCACGAACATGTTTTATCTTAAATGCATGAAATGGAGAAAATCATTTTTTGAGAAAAAATCAGTCAGAAATCTTAGCCCGAAGAATAAACCTCAAATTACAATTAATTCTTAATCGCACCTTAGCTTTTCCAAGAACATCATTTAGAAAACATGTGACCCCTAAATATTTCTTTGGACCCCTTCGTGTCAGAATACCGTGTCTGGTACATATAGCGCATTGTTTTAGTTCATAATTAACATAAAATAAACAAATAAAATCTGACATGTTTTCTGATAGCGAAAATAAAGATATCGGCGTAGTAATACAAAACGCTGGGTGACTACCAATCACGAGCGACCTGATAACTACTTTAATACACAGGTGGTTTACGCATAGTAAATAGTTCTCAATTTTTACGTCAATTTGGAAACAAGTGGTTTAAGGTTTAAGTTAATTGTTATTATCATTGGATTAAAAAGGTGAGTTTTTTTAATATTTTTAGAATTAAATTATTTATTTTAGAATACTCAGAATTAAAATTAACCATTTAAATAATTTTTCGTTTTGATCGGTTGCATGGTAATTTTTGTGCATCTAATAACATTTTCGTTTGCTTATTGTCCAACCTTTTCCTATTGTTTATCATTTTTTAAAAATATAGTAATTTATAAAATTCGCATTATTCCTTTTTTTCACTCTTATTTCTTAAATAACGACAAGAAATAAATAATTACATTTTTTCAGAGATGATATACGTTTTAGTAATATCAATTGTTTTAGAAAAATACCTAGCCAAGTCACTTAATCATTGAGTTCATTTTATTCTTTAGGCCACAATAAGTTGATCATGTGTTCTATGGATTTTTCTGGGGAAAAAATGGGGCGAGCGAGCGGAGAATTAAAAATAAAAAAAAATCTTAATTTAGTTGCTTTATATAGCAGATTAATCAAATTTTTATGAGCGAGCGAGGAAATAAAAAAAATTGTGTAAAAACCTTCAAAATTAAGATGCGAGCGAATCCATAGAACATATGATCAACTTGTTGAGGCCTTATACATTAGTAAAAAAGATACATTTTAAATACTGGTAATATTTTGTTGTTATCGAGAATAGGTTGGTTTTATAAAAAAGTATCTACACAAATTTTTGTAAAGTATAAAAACATATTTAAATTATTTTCATGCCAATTGCATAAACGTCAATAATTGCAGCATAAAAACCTTAATTGCATTTGTTCCTTATTTATAAAGACAAAAAAGTTTCTTTCATTTTTCTCACTAATTTAATTTAAAAATATTGCGTAGAATTTATTTCTATTCATTTATTTACAAAATTTTATTATTTTTCCATAATTTTATTATTCTTGTGTGAAGCTACAGGGCGCTACAAGATAAAGCGATTACAAGTGTAATATTTGGATAACTTCGGACATTATGCTTGGTAACAACGCTAATTAGACTAGCCACTTGAAATGACCATAAAATTACTGAAGATACGCTTATCTAACTTGATGGGTCCTATATTGTTCCTGTGAAAGATAAAAGGGAAAAGGGAATCTTTTGAAATTCTGTTGTAAATCTAAGAAAAGGGACATTTAGGGTACATAGATTTGATTATAATAATGAACTGTGTAATATGCGTGAAGGAAACAGGGGTCAGCGTTAATTGCAAGATTATAGGGGCTTATCATAAAGGACCGCCGAGTCATGTGATTTTTAGGGGTTGCTTAAATTATCGGTCACGGTGTTTTTGGTTAAACGAGACATTGGATTCGGTAAGCGATGAATTTTTGCATTTAAATTTCTACTGCAGTTTATAAGTACGCGGACAGTTCTTTTTATTTAAAGAAATTTTAATATTCTTATATTGAATATTGTTTTGCATTAAAAAATGGACGCTCTAGCCGCAGAATGTCAAAAACTTAGTAACTGTTATCAAAAGAGTGAGTCCCCTTCACAAATAATCCTGCTCGATCATCGCTCGTCTTAAACAGGAATCTTTTAAATAACATTTATTCTTCGTCCTACCAAACATCACAAGGTTTTACTGACACATAATAATGATTAACTTATAAGCATGGTAACATTATTGTATTGTAATATTTATTTTCTGAATTTCAGCTACACAATTATGAAATCGACGGCGCATATTTTAGTATGGATGCAAATTGAAGTGAAATGCATTTAAAAATATTCCATTATATATTTTATACAATGTATGTACAAAACAATGCTACGCATATATACCGTATATATACAATTTACGGTAAATTGTAGAAATACTTTAAATATTCCAAAAACAAATATTTTAATATCGCGAAAATCACTTTGATGGGAAATTCAAAATGAAGTTTAAAATTGAACAAATCATCGTAAAAATTATCATCTCTTCTGGCACACGTTGTAGCATTTATGATTTAAATGAAAACTATACCAAATGACTTTTGAATAAAGTATGTAGGCGGAATAAATAAACATTTCAACAGATGTAATATTTTCCGCATTGAGTTGTATTTAAAAGTCTGTCACCATAACTTGTGTGCAGACTTCTTTTCATAGTTAAATATTGCAGAATAAAAACAACCAACAAAAACCATGAAAAATTTAGACTGACGTTGCGACTATATATGAATATACTTAGATACAGCTAATAATAAATTGTGAAAATAAACTAAACACATCATATTTATGGTACCACTGAACGGTTCCCTAAGAATTTTGCTGACGAATTGAATAACGACTTTTAAAATCATTTCATCTGGGGACAAAATGTACAAATTATTAAAGAATGGTGTTAAGTATGAAACCTACCTTGACATTTTATCTTCTACGTGTACCTCGTGGATCAAACTCTTTCGTTTTAGAGCAGGTAACAATTGACTTCCATTAGAAGTAGGTCGATGGAATAATATTCATTACAATCACAGAAAATTCACACTTTTGCACTGATGACTTAGGAGACGAAATGCACTATCTTCTTGATTTCCATTTTTTTCCGTAAACTGAAAAGAAATATAATTATACCATATGAATATCATAAAATACCAAATGTAATTAAATGTATTGATATAATGACTATAGAAAATGAAATAGTTATTAAAAACGTAATATGTTTGTGAATAAAGTCATTCAACATTTCGCTAAACTTAAAATACACATTAAGACCCTATTAATTATAACACGTGGTCGAATTACCATTAAAGACTATCATTGCCTATACTCATCGTGTTTAGCTCATTTTAGGTGCTACTTACATCATATAAAATCCCCAGGTACATTTCTTTTGTTTAAAAGAATCTTTTAATGAATTAATCACTAATTAAAGTACATTTAATAAATATTTAAGTCTACCTCACTATTCGGTCGTTATACACTAACACAACTACAATTTATGACACTCAACTAGTAGGCACGAGAAACCCGTGCTTCTCGCTCGATGTGATCTACATTAAATGGTCATTAAATTTAGTTGTGTAAAGTCACTTCAACTCGCTCGGACTGACCCATCGATTCAACTACACGTTATGATCCAAACCAACGCAAAAATACGCCATTTGTATATAATGTTCATAATTTTACTGGAATTTTCTATTTTTTTCACCAAAACCCCCAACATTATGTAACTTTAAACAACGTTATGTTTCTTGGTTTGTTTTTATTTATGAAATACTGTCAAACTTGCAATAATAATTGCTGTATAAATCAATTTTGATTTTCAAAACGTCGCATATTATTGTACTTTTAATTTTGGACGCATCCGTTTATTTCTAAGCAGGTGATCGCTGGTAGGAATGGCATTTAACAGAGTTTAGGGGTGCTAGGTTCGAATCCCATAAATGGCACTGCTTATTTCATTTAGAAAACGGTACTTGCAAATGTTTTACTAGTTTGCAACAAAGTCTGCGTACGGATCTTGAATCAGAAAGAGTTTGAAATTCAAAAAAGCTTGTTGGATGAATAGGCTGTCGCAAATAAAGAAATGGAATTGTACATTAACGAAGAAAACTCTAAAATATGTTCTTCGAATGTTTGTTTTATAACGGCCAGGTTAGTGTTGGTGTTGGCATGGTCCAGATTAAATAAAAATCTAAAATAAAGCTAAATGTACTAAACTATGTAAACCATTTCATGAAAAAGTTAAAACCTATAATAGCAAAATATCAAGTTAGTTGACAAAAATAGTATATTTCATCATGAACTGCACGCTATATTTATTTTACCAGTTTGTAAAAAATGACATTATTTAAACTAACTACCGTATAGTGTTGATAGCACAGCATACAACACCTCCCCTGGAGGTCTGACGTGACTCTATGCGTTGGTCGTTGTGTTGATAGATCTAACGGCTGCTGATGCGAGTATCGTCTGCTGTGAGCCAAAAACTACGGAACCCATAAAGTGACATTTTGAAATGCATTTTTATTTTCGCAATTATTTTGTAATTGCAAAATATTATTTCGTTTTCACGAAATATCATTTCTTTTTTACGAAATATCATTTTGTTTAATTAAAATATTAGTTCGTGAATACGAAACAATCAAATTCGAATAGAACGTCATAATAATAATAATTTCAAAAAAAATATTATTTCGATAAATCGATATATTTATTTCGAAAAAAACGCAATTATATTTTATTTAAACGAAATAATATTACTTTTAAATTAATAAATTGTGAAAATAAAAAGGTATTTTAAGATGTCACTTTAGGGGATCCGTATAAAACATACTGCAGAAGTCACACGGAAATTTTGACACTTCCGTGCAGAACTTTATTTGAACACTGTAACTTTTCTCTGTTTAAAAAAAAACAAACATTATTTTGACATTTTCTGATTTTGGGGTCCATTGTTCTCGATTTAACTTTTAAACAGCAGTCGACCCAAAATAACTTAGAAATCGGGAAAACATATTTTACCATTTTTATGCTGAACAAATACTAAATAGCATTTCAGTAAAGTACCTACTGCGTACAGCATAACTAATTAGAAATTCTGATTAATTTTTATTGCATTGAAGCACTCGCCGAATTTGACTTAAATAAGTCGTGAAGTTTTGGGTTTTAAGTTGTTAAATACGATGCTTTCTATTTTCTAGTCTTGTTCGTAAAGAGGCTTAGTTCCCAATAAGCACGTTTTAACAAATTCTTAGCTCAGTGCCTTTGTCAGCAGCAACTATTTTGCCACTATCCATTCTAAGGCAGAGATCCCTTAGTTTCTTGTTTCCTTTGTTAGTTATGTGGCGTCCCTTTTTATTACAAAAATTAAAAAAAAACTAAATCACCACCCTCTTTGTGTTTTGACTGTGTGGAAGGTTCGTGTTTATTAGGGCTGTCACGATATACCGGTATACCAGTATATTGCAATACGTAGCTTCAGCAATACGTACCGCGGTACGATTTTAACGTACCGGTATTTGGCGATATTTTTATTTCATAGGAAAATTCTTTCCTTCGCGAACTAAAAGTATCTAAACGTCAGTTTTTCCATTGTTCATTCCATCTAACCTGAAGTTGCAAGAATTTAACCGATTGGGACGCGTCTTAGTCCAAATTGACCGTAAATAGTTAAAAAGGCTAGGTTCTATCAGTAGCTGCATATAAGATTTGCATTGTTTCTGATAGATACAGCGGAGGAACAACGAATCTTAAGGCCAACAATATATCGTGGTACGTATCGCGATACGATGACAGCATATTGCAATATATCGCGGTACGCTTCTGGCGTATCGTTACAGCCCTAGTATTTATACTGTTGCTGCTCCCGATATGTTTGCTGACCCACTTTTTTGTCAACGTGACTCATTTTTGTAAAAAATGACCCTAAATGAAAAACTATGGACCTTTCCATGACCTTACCTATTAACATATTTAAAAAAAAGGTAAATTACAGTTACATTTTGTCCCACAAACAAGGTGTTAACAAATTGAAAAGAGCTCATGGTTATATTTGTGGGTAAATGCATTGTTATTCAAATAAAAAGGTCGCACTCGGTCTCGGAATGGTCATTTACAGTCATTTTGTTTCTTTACAGATATTCAAGACCACAAGCCAACCGAGGAGTCCACATTAGAAACGTATCTCAAGATGGCAAGTGTTTCAAGTTTTCCTTTGTACCAGACGACAGATCTTACTTCCGCTTACAAATATTCCATGGACGCCATGTTGCCTTACGTCACTTCTGGCACAATGACGTCATGGCCGATGAGCTCATATCCAATGATCAACCAATGGAATTTGTACAATACACAGACGCTGATGTCATCAATGTTTCATTTAAATAACACGAGATTCTCGCCAAAGTCACGTGACAGCGGTATATCATCACCAACGAGTATTGGATCTTTGGATTTGTCTTTGTCAAAAACTTCCAAAACAGGTATAGTTATTAATATCATAATTTTGTAGAGAAAAGTTAGAAGTGCTCCATACGACAGGGATTCTAACCTGTGACCAATTCGATCTCTGAGCGAGTGACCTTCTACCCAACTAAATGTATTACTTATAGATAATTGTCCAGAAAAAAGTTTTATTTGAACTTTGACGCCTATGGGTAAAATTGAACTAGCATCATACATTGAATGTTGCTTTTTGGCTTAAATTTTCCTCGAAAATTGTTCTGAGGCGCCCTTTATTAGCATGGAATTTAAAAATAAAATCTTAAAATAAATCTTGAAATTCATGTTCTTTCAAGCAAGAAATGCGATAAACAGCTTCTTTGTTAACAAATCTATGACATTAAACATTTAAAAAATGTAGAAAATACAAATGATCTAACATGCTATTTTTTCATTTTACAGAATCGCCATCACCTTCGAAGTCTAAACCAAGATTTGATTTCGCTAACTTGGCTAAATCAGCTACAGACGGACACGACAATGATGTGAATGAAACCGAAGCTAGTATTAACAAAGATGCACAAATATTTAGTCGTATCATGATGAACACAGGATCACTAAGGTATGATAATTGTCTAATAATGCCTAAATATAAAATAACCACGGTTTAAAATCTCATACGGGATGTTATAGGGTGTGGCTACAATGTAACCTTCGCGATTAATAAATATAATTCGGGAGGTTTTAGGCGTGACTTCTATGTGACCACGGTTACTAATCTTATACGGGAGGTTTTGGGTGTGACAATTGACGATATCTGTGGATATAGAGAACCAGGTTAATTCTTCATTTTGGTCATGTTTGCTGAATTCCATTATTTGAAGACACAAACAGACTCCATATTCATTTTTTCACTATATTCTTAAGTCAATGATTCTTCAACATGATCATGTTTGCTAAATTCTATTGCAGGAATACATAGTCAAACTCCATATACACATTCTTCATTATATTCTGAAGTAAATATTGACGACATTGATGGATATAGACTAAGAGAGCCAGATTACTTCTTTAACATGATCATGTTTGCTGACTTCTATTCCAGGAATACATAATCAAACTCCATATACATTTTCCACTATATTCTGAAGTCTATGGATTATGTTGTTCCACACCTATACGTACTTTTCAAATATTTCATCTTTTTATTAAGCTTCTTAAATATGACTATCAATTTACCTTTCGGAGTCTTAACTTTAGTTTGTTGTGCCACCGATGCATGGGTCCACGCCCTGGTTTTTTCACACTAATAGTGAAGCAATTTCAAATACGTTTCTTGCTCAAGGAAGTTAGCAGAGCTTCTGGTTGGGTTCGGACTTTGAATTTTACGATTCCTTACAGCGCGTCTAACTACTGACTCATTGCTTCTACATATTTAAAAAATATATTGATACATTTCAGGTATAATCCATTGACAAGCAGTTTCCGTCCGGCTTCTAAACAAGTAACAGAAATTGTTAAAAGACCTCGTGGCCGTGGTCCAGCAAGGTAATTAATTTGATAAATATTGTTATTTTCAGTTTAAAGCCTGGCACTAGACTCGCCAAAAGAACTTGCTCCTTATGGTAGCGTTCGTCTCAGAACTGCAGAAAACTAAATCATTCCTGATTTGTATCTGTTCGAACGGAGCAATAACAAAATTACGCAAGTGACCAATGGCCAGTTTCATGAGCATATTGCTACGTAGCGCTATGTTCCCTGGTACATTTCTTACACCACAAAGAATAACTATGTGATTTCATATCGAGGGAACCAGGAAGCGATACGTAGCAATAGACTGAGTAAACAGGTCACGTGGTTTGTATGTCACGCTACTTAAAGCACAGCTTAAATTCACGTCTACTGCTCACTTTTTCATTAAACATTAGTTCGACTTGTGTTCTTGCATAACCTAACTTATCACAACAATTTAAAGGCTCGGTTATTTTGATTAAAGTATTTTTAATTTGATTTTCACTGTCGCCAATTTCCAATTACAATCTAAAACAGAAGTGACATATTTTTAATTGAAAACCTAATTCAGTTACAACGTTGTGATGTTTTTAAAACAAGAACTATTTCGTCTCGCGGATTAATTGCTCATTTTCATTTCAAGTCATGCGCGCAATTAGTATTTTGTTTAATACCTTACCTGTGTGCTTATCACTATGTTTATATATTTTCATGTTTAAATTATATGTATGTATGTTATACAGCCATAAGTACTATGTACTGATATGCTGTTGAAATAAACTGCAAACTTTAACCGTCACCGTTTCACAACTACCTGTTTATTTGTAAATTTGTAATGGTGATAAGTTTGTATAGCTTTGATAAATGTTCATTTCACTGTGGGAGAGAGCACACAATTTCACCCACTGCACCTGGGTGAATGCTAGACACTGCGTAAATTTAGTTAAAAGTTTCAAACTGTCTCATGATTTATGGAGAAAACAGTCTCGTTGCTCTTTTGTTTGATTTGATATCAAAGGGAGATAATTTATCCATTAACTCTTACAAACATCAATTTAACTGTTACATAATTTAACTTTCAACATGACATGGGATAATAAAGTGAAACAAGATATATTGTCAAACAAAACAAAATAGGCTTGGCTGTGTTAATGATTTTATCGTATACATTTCCACAGTCCTAATTTTAAAAAAAGGAAACAACGGTCTTTTACTAACTGCATGTCAATATTCGTCAAATCAAAAAGGTCAAAGTCAAATTATATTGCTTTTTTAAAGTCGATATCAGAAAATGTATTTTCAATCTAAAAAGTTGTATTTGCGAGTACAAATGTCATTATCTTGGCTCAGTTGAAAAAAAACAATTGATTTTATGTGTATTGTTTTTACGGCCCAGCTAGGTCAGTCGGACGCAAGCAAGTCTACTTATCGAGGGGTCGTGGGTTCCATTTTCCGGTTGAATATACTTAGTTGAGTTTGGTAAACTAAAATGCGTTCGACGGTCATTATCTCTCCTACCACTAATAATTTATCATGTAGGACAGTTGTCATTCACTGACGAAACTATGCGCATAGTAACTTGTTTCGGAGATTTAGCCTTTCCAAGAATGATGAGTAGTTTGATTGCCCGCTGTGATATGACCTATACAATGTGTTGCTACGGCGATTAACCCTACAAAATTGTTGTATACGAAATCAGCTGAAGAAAACGAGACCTTTTTAATCTAAACAAAAATTGTAATGAACAATCTATATTGGTTTATTTTCAGAACAAAGAAGGAATTTATATGTAAATATTGTGGTCGTCATTTTACTAAAAGTTACAATCTACTTATACATGAACGTACCCACACAGATGAACGTCCATATAGTTGTGAAATATGTGGTAAAGCATTCAGACGACAGGACCATCTCAGAGATCATAGGTATTGAGCAATCTGATTAAAACCCAATCTAAAATTTTCCGCTCGCCTACTCGCTAGTTTACAGGATATCTGTTTACGGAGATTGACAATTGTTTTAGCTCACCTACCCGTAATGACATAGAGTTAGATTTTGTGATCGCCTTTTGTCTGATGGACCTCGATCAATTGTTTTTTACTTCAAGTTGTGGCCTCAGGGGGCAAAATTGGCCCCGTTCCGCGAGTCATTTGACTTAACATCGCTTGTATAGAATGTTTCCATCATGGCCCCTCTTGTATAACATTAAATTAGTTTTATTGTTAAAAACTGACAGTATAGTGTAATACAAATGATATTGAGGATAAATTTCTTTTTATTTATATACATTTATGTCCTAAATTCAGTAATTATATGTAAAATATATGAAAAAACGCATGTTAATTTAAGTTTATTCATACATTAAATATCAAAAGAAGGGGGTCAAAATTAGTCATACTTGGCAAAATTCGCCACATTTGACCATATTCAATAGCCGCCAATTAAGCAGTCAAAATTAACTCGAACGTTTCCTACTTTACATTTTCTTGAAACTTAAAGATAATTCTATTTGCATTAGAAATGTTATTGCCGAAATCGCACATTTTACAGGGTGGCGTCGAACAGGTCTATGGCTTTATCGAATTCATACTACTCAGTATGATCAGGGATTTTATATAGAGTCCCTGGCACATGTATGATGTAAGTTTCATATTACAATACAGTCGTAAAGACGCACTGTCGGAGATTTTAATTATTAAGAAACTAGCATTTCTAATTTCTATTTAATGCTAGGAAATGTTCTAGTCTTACTCTATATCCTTGATTCATTTTTTCTCTTCAGATATATTCACTCAAAAGAGAAACCATTTAAATGTACAGAATGTGGAAAAGGGTTTTGTCAATCTCGTACACTTGCTGTACATAAAACACTACATCAGGTTGGTATATGAAGTTTCTTCCTTAATTCTTTGTTTATTTGATGTATAGTAAGCATATTCTTTAAAACTCTTACGAACAAAACCATCGTAAGTCAATTTCATAAATTTTTCAGTTCCAAGTCCAAAAGATAGTAAAAATTAATCCTGATATGATGTTTTTAATCATACAATATATGGATTATACACAATTCAAGAATAGTAGGAATTAATGGAGGACAAATGAATGGCAATTCTGTTAACGTTTTCTGCTTATGTCGTACGTTGATTTTTATCGTTAGATTTATGTGAAAATGATCCACTGAAATTTACGATGGTAGTCGTACCTTTTTTCTTAGATGATTTTCTTGAACTTGTTTTTTAATCAAAAGGCTTCTCCCTTATAAATGCTTCATTAAGACACCGACAAGCTTCCCCCAAATGGGGAATAAAATTGAAGTATATAGTTGACTTTACATGAAAGGATAAGATCTGTAGTGTCTTGGAATCGAACCTCGATGGTCAGATTTTATGCGTGTTAGTAAAATAAAAATGACCTCACAATAACAACCCGTAGGTCACCCAGAGTTCATTATGAATTGAGTTTGAGTCTCTTTTCAACCAAAAGTCATATTAAGCAGACAGCCTTACCACCATTACTGGGGCATAAGAGCTTTGTACGTTAAAATGTGTTGACCTTAATCTAAACAAAATAATGTTTATTTTTCAAACTTTTTCAGAACTCCACAGACGGTACGATAATCAAACCACAGCGCATGTCCAAAGTAACGAAAACATCATCGGTGACGTCATCAAATATTGCTAGCCAATTGGTTTCGGTTATAAAACAGGAAGTTACACCCCCTACGGCGGAAATGACGTCATAATTGATACTTCATTTGTCATAATCATCCCCAAAAACATTATTATCGTGACAAACCATGTAGAAAAACTGAATGTAAATAAATGTACAGTATTTATTTATGTATATAATTTTGACACATTACCAAATTGCCATATACATGTTTACAGTGCCCTGGAAACATTCTTGGACGAATGAACTTTTGAGAAAAAAATGATCATGCTAACTGCAAGATGTTTCACTATAATAATTAAAGCTTATTTACGGTGCCATAATTATTTCTACCAAAAGATAACCACATTACTAACACGTTATTTTGTGGTTAACTAGTTATGTTAACTAGTTAACCAATTAACTAAATTAACTTAAGAATTCAACTAGTTATGTTAACTAGTTTATTACATGTACATAACTAACTTGTTATGATAATTAGTTGACCACATAGCTATCTAGTTTATTAAGAGGTTTTAAGAAACTTGTTAGTTATGCGATTATTTGGTGGTAAAAATATGCCACCATACTTATTCATGTAACTTACTTTAAATCATAATTATGTTGATTAATTAATTAATGCTGATTTTAAAATTTGCTTTGATGACTCATTGTTGTTGTTTTTTCTTTATGTAAAAGTAAATCAGTGTATACTTAAACTAGGATTTTGTCCATGGACTTATAGCGGGCACTGTAAAACATCACATATATGTACATATCATGATTGACTTTGATTTATATTTTACTCTTCGGAACCACTTGGTCATGTCTATTTTCTCTACAAAAATTACCGAGGACATCCGTAGTAAAGATACGATATTTATGTGTTAAAATTGTAATATTTGATATTAAATTGCATTTGTTTATTCGATTATGTTAATTGTTATATTGTTAAGAATTAACTGTGGACCATATTGAAAATTGGTTTACACCAAATATGTTATCCACAATAAATAAAGTTGTTATTATTATTTATTTCTCTGAAATCATTCGGTAAAATGTTCATAATTCATTTTTAAATTTATTAATCTACACTGACATTATTTGTTTCTGATTTTCTGATTATTTTCCATGTAGAGTATAGTTCCACGATTAAAACCAACAGATCGATAGTCTCAATGAAGGAATGGTCCCATTACATCAGTCTACGACTGAATAAGTAGGAGTCCGGTTGCCCGAGACAACCCATTTATAGTTCGGGCAACCAAACATTTCTTTTTGGCAACAAAATTTCTACAAACAAGATATAGTGCTAGCTGCTAAAATGATCTGTTTCATATCCTAATTTCGTAGACAGAAAATCACATTATTTTGCAAATATCCAGGGTGGTCCTGATATAAGAGGATGTATTATGTTTTTAATTTCTATAATTGTGCTAAATTGCAACGGCCAATGACCCAGTTGTTTCAGCCGTACTGTAAAATACTTAAAAAATGTAAACTGTATTGTAAAAAAACAAATTTATTTTTTCTATCAAACCTGTATGCAGTGGTCACATAATTATACATGACGGCACAAGATGGGTATGGACGAAAATAGTGCCAGGTGTTCCGCCATTTGTAGTGCATGTAATCGTTTTAACATGCTCCTAAAATTAGTTTGTTGTAAAACCATATCAACGAAATATTCCGAACGAGCTACGGATATTAACGGATTTCTACGAACATTGTCTGTCAATTCTGTTGTCGTTCAGAATGATTCTCCGTAAATGTGTGACTACTGCATTAGGGTTCTACCCCCCCCTCCCAACTCTCGTTTTTGAGCTGTGTTGTATATACGTCCTTAAATCATCCAAAATCAAAGTGCTGGCGATTCATAATTGATGTAAATAGTTTTATTTTGTATTCTATACAATGTATTATATTCCAAGTGATATTACGTTTTCTATTTTTGTATAACTTTTTTGATAATGAATAAAATGAGATTAAAATATGTAAAGTGCATTATATTGTGTCGTTATTTTTTAAATGCCTATAAACAATCCCTTGATGTAATACCAGACGCCCACCGGGATCAAATGGTTACATCCACGGACATCAAATAACAACACTGTCTTATTTGAATATGGAATGTATCATTTAATATGGAATTCACTATACTCACTAGGGGTGTAACAATACGGTAAAAACCGTATTGCAATATATTGCAATACACGAAACCTGTATTGCAATATATTGCAATATATTGCAATACATATTGTTCTTTGCGTATACATGCATAGCATAAATTAATGCACGAGCATCGTCTTAATTTTATCAACATTGTACATAGATATTTGTATTTTCAAATGATCTACACGTATTACGCAAATGTTTGAATAAGTTAGAAAAAAGGTTTTGAATGGACTTTCAAAGATAATCACTCTCTCACTTTACAAAAAATATTTCAAGATTCCAAACACATTTTAACATTAATTCAAACATTTAAATTTCAGACTGATAAAAACAATCAGTATGGAACATAAGTAGAAAAACCGGTTCAGAGAAAAACGAACCGGTTAAAAACCGTCAGAAGTCGTATTGCAATATTAACCGGTATATCGGTTAACCGTTACATCCCTAATACTCACTGTATAGCCCCTTTACAAATATGAGACTAAATGTATCACATGTGTTGGGACATCTTCACTAAGGATTAAACACTAAAATCCAGTCCGAATTAAGTTCATGCGCCGCATGAAGAAAATTTGAAAACTACAATACGAATAGGCTACATACAGTCTTTTTTGTTGAACAAAATGAACTGTACAGTGAGTATAGTGAATTCCATATTAAATGATACATTCCATATTCTAATAAGACAGTGTTACAAGCACTTGTTAAGATAAAAATAGAGTATACGGTGCATTCATTGTCTATTCAAATAAATACATCATGTATGTTTTTTTAGATAGATGTAAGCATTATCATGCAAGGATAACAAATGCAATATTTAAATATTCAACCCATTATAAAAATAAACTGTTAGAACAAGTATCAAGTTACATTTTATGTAATGATTATGTTGCAAGGGCTGTGACGTGAATTATAAATTTTACTTTAAACAAATTGTGTGGTTTTAATACCGCTGTTTTAACGAGAATTTCAAAGAGTGGTTGATGGCGTTTGATGTCGCCGCTTGCTAAATTGAAATAATTAAATTTTGACTCTGTAGCTAAATTTATTACGTCTGTAGTAATACTTTATGTATCAAATAAGTTAGTAAACTCAGTGAAATATAAATCGATCTTACACCGCAATTGGCGAATATCCTCTACTTATTTATTTTACTGGGTTTAACGCCGTAGCAACACATTGTATAGGTCATAAAACGGCGTCCAGCTCATCTAACCTAGCTTTCCTGGACCCGTGTCTATATAACCAGTACTTACACACCCTTCCTCAAGGCCGGAAACTTCTTCATATACCTTATTAATAGAGGAAAATTGACATTGTTGTCAAGTTTTTATGGAAGGGTAAAACCTCCCCGGATAGGATTCGAACCCATACTCCCTTCGGGACACTAGATTCAAGACCAGGCGCGCTACCTACCCTGGTTGACAGTAATTTTAAAAACGGGGAATTACATCAAAGCACTGCCCGGACATGGGTCCAGGGTTAGGGCGAACATGTGTCCAATTGGGCCAAACTAAAAACACTTTCCGATATTGATAATGTATGAGGTTATGAAACAAAGAGACTATTCTTTCACACTTAAGTGTTAACCTAATTTCATATCTGACTGCGCATGACCGAATGTATTAGTCCGCGATATTTTTGTAATAGGTTTAATAAGTTTTGGTTTCTAAGACCTAAGCTGCAAGCAACCCACGCCAAGCAAATAAGCACATGTTTACGTTTAAAACCAATATTTTTGTTGTTTCATTTAACCTTAGTGTAAAAACGATATTGATGCGATTTTAAACGGAAATTCATCCAATGCAAGTTGAACATTTTCAACTGTAACAAAATGCGTCTCCTCTCCCCCCCCCCCCCCCCCTCCCCCTCTTTCTAACATAGACAATACAAACTTTTATTTTCATCTGAAGTAGTACATTTTATTGTGAGAGAAATGAAATAAGACCATTAAACAATTATTGAGTGAGTTTCACAATTTCTACAACCAAAAGTAAAATCTCGAAACATACCACAATGTAAATACAACCCAACGCGTTAAATATCATAAAAATACTTTCTCCTAATAAATTAATGTCAACTCTTCTTGCGGGAGATTGTTTCAGTTACTCTTCTAAACACTTAAGTTATCTCCCCTTATCACTCTTCAGTAAATTAATGACATATTGTTTCAGCGGAAATATTCCATATTATCTAAAGGTCACGATCTCCCTATCTATGAAGCTCCTCAGGTAGAAAGGTTGACGTGGGAAAAGTATCTCCCACAAACAGTCTCATAGACACTGACACTATAAAAATGTGTTTTGAGATTTTTGCATTTTTGCGGGAGATCTGAGTAGTGTTTCATTAACGCCTGGTGGTTGTCAAAAAACATATATTTTGTCATTTTGTCAGTACATTTTACATCACAGTGGGTCTTTTTTCACCGCAGCCGTTAAAGCTCACATTCGACCCCGACTGAAACTCATTTAATACAATTTCAGATGACATGGATGAAAGTAACCAAATTTGAATCAAACACCCTAAACCATGATGGGTTAAACTATTTCTAGTGAAATCAATTCGTAGATAGTGCCTGACAACTGGCCTACATGATTTAGAATCAGTAGTAGTAGGGAGAATAACCCATGAAAGTATACCCAGACCAGACATCGGACCAACGAGTTCTGGCACAGTAGACTTGCGTGCTAACGACTCAGCAAGCCAGGCAGTCACGTACTAACAGAGAAATTCTGTCTGACCCGATAACGATAGAGGGAAGGGGCAGGTGATCAAGCCTTTTTTGAATATTTTATGAATGTTAAATGCGTTTGACCAACCATGATTTTGTTGCAAGGGAAAAGGATTACAGTTAGAGCCCCATTATCAAAAGTTACACTGTTTTTTTAATGCAAAGAAAAACATTTATCTATTTCAAACATTTATGACGGAGAAGACTTTTTAATTAAATGCAAATATTGCTGATCTATGTTTGTGTTATTTACTGCATTTCAAAGTAAAAGAAGATCGAAACCGAACGTAGACTTTGGTTGTCAATACTTCAAACAATTAGTTTTATTCACAAGATGAAATCTAGTTATAGAAAAAAAACACTCCAAATTACATACTCAGGCTCTAAAACTATTTTGGATCAGATATATTAAACATTAGCGTATAGATGAATATAGTGTGCTCTTATAAAAGTACCCCACTTTGTAACAAATGGACACTTTGTCAAATTCAAATCTAGAAAGCAGAATGGTTTGAACAATTTATTGTGTCTCTAATACATGTTATATTCTGATAACTTCATGTTTGTAAACAATTTTCAATTCTACAGTTGATGAATATGACTTCATATTGTGGCTTTAAATATAAATAAGTTCGATTAACTTGCGCTGAATCAATGCACTGTATACAAGTACATGTACTTAACAAATTCTCCGATTCAAGGGAAACAACTTCTACGATTACAATTATTTATCATTTGAGTTATGTCCCTTTGTTTCGAACAGTAAAACGAGGCTGCATCAAAATTGTGCATCAGAATTAGGGACTTTAGTCAGTTATCTTTCCCTGATAATATCTGAAGCAATCCAATTAGTAAGAAGGTCATTACAGTTGGAATCCTTGGATTTTATCATTGAATTCCTATGTAAGGATAACAAAATGTTTCATCTAATACCTTTCTTGCTAATAAAGATATTAACAGAAGAGATGAAATTTAGATAGTTCTTTACCCTAACAATACTTAGCTTGAATTTCAAACAATTAAAATGATATACAAAAAAGTTTTTGGCAAATTGCAATGAAAAATAAGGGTAAATTCCGAGTAACTGACTAAAGTCCCTTATTCCAAATTCGGATTTAATACTTTCATCAATAAATGATTCAGACGAATACGAATAAGCTTTGAAATTAGGAAATGTTATACGAAAAAGCTTTGAATATAATAAAATTACTTGCATTATACATATTGAGACTTTCTTCAAAAAAAATATTTGTCTGAAAAACTTTTGGGTGGCACTTTATACGAATCCTTCATATCAAAAGGCTTCTTGAGCATTTCTTTACTACATTTACAGAAATCCAGAGGACAGACTTTCGGACATTGGTTGCAACAAACATCATCAAGATCATTTAACAAATTCAGACTTCTCATAGCTAGGACCACATCACTGTTACATAGCTTAAACTGCTTTATCTCGCTACAGTCAACAAAAGGGCTGCCTCTTCCTGCCATACTTTCAGTTGTTGTAAATGACTCCTCCTCCGTGGTTTGGCTGGTTGTTACAGTGGGCGTGGTGAATTCATCTGCCGTTGTTTGTGTGTTTGTATCGGTTGTTGGAGAGTCAGTCGAACCTGTGAAAGTAACAGTATCAACAGTGATCGGCGGGGTTGTGTCAAATTCAACAATCGGTGACAGGTGATCGTCCACGCCGGGCACAGGGTCGTCATCTTCATCAACAGGAATACCGTCTATTTCATTATCATGTGAAGACTTTTCAATTTCGATGTCGGCACAATTCACAAAAGTAAGCTGAGGTCCACAACCCTGGCATACCTTAGATGACAGTTTGTCTTCGCCGAAAATCAAAGCTGAAAATATATCAAATATATTCAATGTCCTTCAAAAATATCTAAATAAAATGATATTTTATGATATTCCAAAATTATATTTACCCATAAAAAAACCAAAAATCAATCAAGCAAATTTAGATACCAGCCCTTTTCTGATGTTATTTATGTATGTTTATGTTTTTATGCATACTAGTGGTTATGTAAACTATGTAGAACACATAAAACGAAATCAAAGAAACGAGAAATATCTTTAAAAAAGATAAAAAGGGTTCAATTTGTTTGAGGTATAGCCATAATTGCTGTTCAGTCATACCGACGAATGTATAATTTAGCACAGTTAGTCACTAAAAATATACAGAGTAAGTAGCCAGCATCTATTGTCCGTGTTACGCACCTGTTTATCACAAATAACCAATGGTACCATATCTTTTATCCGTTCCTCTATACGGAACGAAATTTCAAGGTCACACAGCTATGGTAGGGCAAATTGAATTGGTTAAAATATAGGTCAAAAGTTTGCTTAGACAGCTGCGCCAAAAAAAGAAACCGGCAATTTCGAAATTATGAGGATGTAAAAAAAATCTTTATTTCTTTATACTCACCGGTTTTAAACCACCACTGTAGCACACAATGTGAACAAGACAGACCTGGTGGTAGAAGGAGTGGCACAGAGTAATGTCTAGATGGTCCATCTGTATGATATGATTCACCAACATGATATCGTGTTTTACCATTACTTGCAAGAGGTAACAACCTCTCGTCTAAACATGTTTGATTCACCATGTCATCTTCAGAGTTTAGGGGACAAACCCTTCAAATATAAAAACAGACAATATAACTGAATATTTTTTTTAGTGGCAATACCACGTGACTATGACGCAAACAAAGATATGCAGGGTTTCAAGAAGAAATCAGTGAACAATCAGCCTCGACTCACAGTTTTATTTACGTAAAGAGCTTTAAGTATTTTGATTATTGTCAGATTTCCATGTTACCTAGCTTTTTGGAAGTTTGCCAATAACCAAATACTCACATACCATCCTATAGGACCTAACACTTATCCATATACCTTATTAGGTGTGCTACCAACTAAGCTACCGACCCGGGTTTTTAATGTTTTAACATTTTTTGTCTGCCAGTCTGCCATTAGATCAAGGAATGAAACGTTGTCCAAACCTTTAACTGTTTTTAACGTCATATTAAACACATATTTAGGTCATATAAACGACGGCCAGCTCTTCCTACAATAGGTTTCCTGGACGCTTATCTATCACCAGTACTTACTTAACCTTCCATGAGGCCGACAACTCATGTATAGGGTATGACCTACCGCGACTGGTCTCAAACCCGCGATCTCCAGATTCGAATTCAGACTTGCTAACCACTACGCCACAACCGCGGCTGAAACGTTGTCCAAGAACTTTTGTTAGGCGCTGTATACGAATGTCAATATAAAAAACTGAAGCTATCACATTTCGAACAAGTTGATACCTACGAAACAAAAGCTAAGTAAATATTGTGTGGGGACAAGCAGTTAGCTTACATTGTTGTATTAAATAACTTATCATGATATGATATAGAATCATTTGATAGTTACATGTATATATCTAAATGAAACTTCATACTTTCTTTAAACTTAACTGACTGTATACTGCCATAATATCAGCATATATCAGTACACATGCAGTGAGTTCAGTTACCGCAAACGTTACAGAACGTTCCGTAACGATACATTCGGAACTCCTCCACCATCCGCTGCGAATAATCTTGGACATATTTAGACGCTATTTTGAAACTACCAGTGTTAAAGTAAACAAATATACGATCGTTTAGGCATTGGGTGATGTTTCGTTTTTAGTCCGTAAATTTTGAAACATCACTCATTGCCTTAACGATCTCATATTTGTGTATAAGATTAGGTTATTCGCAGCGAATGGCCGAGGAGTTCTGAATGTATCGTTATGTAACGTTCTGTAACGTTTTGTGTAATTGAACACGCTTCAGATCTATAGTCGAGTGATCTACAACTATTACTAATAAAGTAAACAAACTCATAAAAAAATATTTTTCGACGATTTCTTATAAAAAAATTAATGTCCTTAGCCTAAGGTCGACCTTTCTGTCCCAAAAATGCTCAATAATTAATTGTTAGCTCCAAAACTTACCTACAAAAATTTATTTGAACGCTAAACATTGTCATGAGCAATGGATAATTTGTGCAGAGGGAACAGAATAATCAGTTACATTTCGAAAGCTTATATGAGCATATTCGGATGAGGAAAATTTATTCTAAAGTACATAAACATTCATGGCTCTATTAACAAACTGGTCATATCAGAATTATTTCACATAGTGACAAACTTATCTTAAAAGTTATATAAACATTCATGTCTTAATAAACAAACTAAAGATATCAAATCTATTACATTAACTGTAGAGACTATTTTTTAAAGTACATAAGCATGTATGACTTAATAAACTAACTAAATATAGCAGAACTATCTCACCAAAAGACAAAAAATATCTACATGATATGAGCATGTATGATTGTATAAACCAACTATACATACCTAAATTCAAACCATCCATTAAAACAAGATGTAAGATTGATCCTAGCTGTAAGAACATCTCCTTCTTTATATTTAGCAACAATCGTGTTTGTTACGTATCTACCATTCTTGTCCTCGTTTGGTTTTATTTTAGCCCCGTAAGGGTCACCACAGACCCCACATCGACCATTATGTAGTTTCCATTGATACTGTCGGCAAACAAAAAATATGAAATTATTAAATATTTTGAACTTGAACTTTGAATATAAAATTCATAGTTGATAAAAATGTCTGCGAATAAATTGCGCTAGAAAAAATGAAAATATTTTGGTCGCGTATTTATTGTTATAAAGCACTCGTTATTTAGCTTTGGAACCTAAAAACCCGCACCAACTATTTATTCTTTAACAAAATATGAACTATTCTGTTATTTCCCTAAATATGAAGCAACATTTTGCGTTTCTAGACTTCTAGCCAAGCTGACAGCGATGTAAGTTTCCGGTCTTTAAATGATTGATTTAACATAAGTGAAAATATTGTCTTAAACATAGTAGTATGATATTGACTGCTGATTTAAATATTCATTACAGTATTTCTTCACTCACAAATGGTTTACAAAATATCATAAATTCATTGATTAAGAATCTACGTAGCGATAACTGTATGACTGCAACAATTCAATTCGACACATCGGAAATCGAATCGATTAGCTTTATTGATCATGTTCTGAAATACGTAAATATTGCAAATTTTAGTAACAATTTTATGAATATTAGTGGGTTTTAAGTTCAAATAAATACATTGGTGAACATTTGAAACAATCTATACTATTCAATGAATCGAATAAAAAAAATCGAATCCAAAGAAAAAAAATCGAAGTGCATCGAATCGACATTCCGGCGAATGGTTGCAGCCCTTAAGTATATATACCAAAATCAATATCAGAGAAAAATAATTAAATAAATTCGTACCTCCGGTCCTCCACAAGAAAGATCGTTATCATTCAAGTTTAGTGGTCCCTTGCCAGCCCGCCATAAAGATGAACGCATTAAAGGCTCATACATAAAACCGTGACCCTTAACTTTACTTGGCCCTTCTAAGAGTAAGCCAATCAGAACACAGGAAACAAAATATTTCCAAATCATATTGGATTGGTTTCAAGTCCAGAAGAATGAACTTTTTAAACACTTTTTTTATTCTTTTATTTCTAACGCAGCGAGCAAGAGTCGTACGGATGAAATGGTGAAAGCGATATGAAATTGTAACCGTGTCTAGTTTCGTCGCCAAGTTATATTAAGCAATACGGTAACACACAGTGCCCACCAAAAGATCATGGATGAAATAAATTTTGAGAAAAAAAACTGACAATGCATACAATAAGTAATTTACTTTACTTTAACCTTGATTGTGTTGCATAATTTGAATTAAGTATAAAAACAAATAAATAAATTATAGCTAAACTTGGAATTTGTTCAGTTGACTTTTCGACTTTTTCCGAGGGTGAATATTTGTCATATTATCCCAAAACAAGACTTTGTCTAAAACTTTTGGAAGGGACAATATACACTAACATTGCATGATAAAAATTTGTCTTCGTCATTAAAAAGGGTTTCATGTTCACTAATAAGGAAAACTGATCCCTATAAATTAAACCCTTTTCCTCCCACAATAACTAACAATATTACCTTTTTGTAAATGTTGATATACGATGGATAAAAATTGATGGGATAGAATTACAGCGTAGGCTGCCGGCTGATTATAATGTCCAGTGGAAAAAAATAAAAATTGAAATATGAGTATTTTTTTCAAACTTAAGGTCGACAAATTTGTTAACTAGTTCAAGCCCACGTTTTTTTTTCAGTTGTTCTTTTTTCACTTACCATAACGATAACGCAGCAGGTTCAACTTCAAACTCCTCACAGTGCTTACGTCACACTTTGCTACTTATTTATTCAATAAAGGGAAATAACCATAGGTGTCTTCTAGTATGACATGAGGCCCAAAACAACAGAAAGTTAAGATGATTGAAAATGGGCATTTTTCTTTAAATGCCATGGACAATATATACAAGATATTTACCAGACAAAATGGCAAATCTGGACGGCATGACCGTCAAAAGGTGAATACAAAATACTGCCAAACCTGCTATGATATTCGTAAAACTTATGGTGGTGAATGCCAGACACGTCATGGCAAGTTTGACAATTGTAATTTTATTATTTATAATTGTACCGTCATGGCGTTTTCGAGATTGATTTGTTCACATATGTTTTATTTGTAAACTGTAGCGAGCTTAATGTTCTGTTCTGTTCTGTCCGGTTCGGTTCTGTTCTGTTCTGTTCTGTTCTGTTCTGTTCTGTTCTGTTCTGTTCTGTTCTGTCCGGTTCTGTTCTGTTCTGTATTTTTCTGTTCTGTTCTGTTCTACAACATACTTACATCTTCTGGTATGAATATCATAAGAATAGGAGGAGGAAAAGTTAATTGTCTGATGCAGTGATCGAACCCACTACGTTCCCTAAACTGAACTAATCGCGCTAAAAGAGCTGATAAATATAACATACAAATGATTTAAACATATACTACATGTATATATGGAGCCCTGCTATTCGTACCTCTTTACTTTTTTAAATGAATAAAAGCGGCAAACCCAGGACCTTTCGACAGACGCAACCTTTGCTTCACCCTAGAATTTCAATGCTAGCCTTACGCTCACGGCACTAATGTAACAGGCAGGGGAAAAGTTAATTGTCCGATACAGGATCAAACCCACGACCTTCTACTTGCAAGTCAGACGCTCTCCCAACTGATCATATACTATTATATTCAACCCTGCTACAAAAAAAAACGAGAAAAGAAAACAGAAACACAACAAATATCAATCGTCAAGAAATGTTTTGTTTGCGTACAAATGTGGTTCAAAATACATACATGCACATATTTTGCTTAATGTATATAAAGCTAAATTAATCATGAATTAAAGCCACTATATGAAGATATTTTCTTTAACAGTAGACTTGAAAACTGTTTTACAACCATGAAGTTATCAAAATATAACATGCATTAAAGACACAATAAACTTTTTAACCATTATGCTTTCTTAATTTGAGTCTGACTAAGAGTCCAATTCTTAAATCAAAGCACTGGAGTGCTGGAGGAAGGATGTCCTGAACTGATTTAATAAATAAAGATTATAATTATGTAAAAAATCAAACTTGTGCAGCAATATTATCTATAAAATAATGTATGAAGTATCAATTAATAGAATTTAACAAGAGCAGTCCAAGGATAGAACTAGACTGTTCGAGTAATTTGCTAATTGCAAGGTTTATCTTACTTTATCTAACAAATAAATCAGTCAAAGAATAATAAACCAATTCATATAAATATAAAAGAGGCAGAACTGCTATAACATAAGTCCATATATAGTAATGTCCCTTCAAATTTAAGAAGACGCACCATCAATGAATTAGCACATCTATTTTCATTTTGATACCCTAATTGACTTAAAGTATGCACATGTTAACTAGACACTTTATGATAATGTCATTGCAACAATTGTTCAATTTTGAGAAAGAAGTCTAGGCTAAAACCGAACTCATGCCGTTTTACGGAAAAAAACTTACTGTAAGCCAAGGAAATTCATGACAGTGCTCAAATGATTTGTCTTAGACCACTGTGAGAGAGGCTAGTGACTTTAAATATTATTTTCTCTGTTTTAGTTCATTCTTATCGGAGTTCCACTTGCGCATTCATGTGTTACGTTCGGGAAGGAACGGGTTTTTTTTTGATGTTTAATATACCTGATCCTAAATAGTTTATAAACTTAATTATGTAATTCGGAGTATATTTTTCTCTAATAAGACTCCATCTTTAAAATACTCAGATCAAAACTATTGTTTAACGTATTGACAACCAAATTCTACTTTCGGTTTCGATCTACTTTCACTTTGAGATAAATAAATAAGATGGTCATATCTAAGCAATTTTTGCATATATTTAAAAAATCTTGTTCATTAGAGGTGATTGAGATAGATTAATGTCTACTTTCTTAGCAGTAAAAAAAACAGAATTACTTTTGATACAGGGGCTTTGAAGTACATTTATATATATATACATGTACTTGAAATGAAGATACACACAGTAGAATGCAACATTCATATAGAATAAATAAAGACTTGATTTGGATCCGTACCAAACAATTATATTAATACTTGCGTATACTTCTGTTTAAAGTTATATAGTATCCGGGTTTTTAGAAAAAAATGATTAAATTAATTAAATCATTACTAAGGAATAGTAGTAACTTGTGCGAAGTGTTAAGAACTGTTTAATAATTATCTAATTATATAATTTATTTGAAATATAAAACTAGATTTCAGACAAACGGTCAGTATTAACAACAATATTGGATATCAAGCATACACAACATAGCCACAAATCACAAATAATTGTGTAATATATAATGATTGTTCATATGCAAATAGTTTGGTCATGAAATGATTTCTAAGGCCACTCTCCCTCCTACCAATGATTCTAAATTAGGTAGGGCAATTGTCAGTCACTGACGAAAGTATGAGCTTACATGTAGTAGTTGGTTAACAGCTAAATCCAGAGATTTAGCCTTTCCAGGAGTAGTGAGTAGGCTGACTGACTGCCGTTATATGACCTATACAATGTGTTGCTACGGCGTTAAACCCAACAAAAAGTAAACATGTAAATATTTATAAATCATACAAACTCACGTTGCATACATGATCATTATCAATAATTATTAACCAGACATTCAACGTATAGTGCGTACAAAAAACAAAACACTGTTTATAATAACAATAGAATAAACTAATCCACTACGAGGGACGCTCAGGATGACAATAACATAAACATGTGATATGTTTTACGATTGTCTTAGTTGTTAGTGTAATGGAAAAGATTTTTACCAACACAAGCATGATTTACCAACAAATGGTGGTATCCATCAAGCTAATTTTGTTACAATGAATTACACACATTTTATTTTCATTACTGCCTACCCCAGAAATGGATTGTCTCATTTCTAATGTTTACCAAAACACGTTTTTTTTTTTTGTACGCACTATACAGTATATCAGGAAGTTTATATTAATCTAAATATAGAACAAAAACAAAGCCAATTTTATAAAACGTGGTTTAAGTGTTTAAAGGTACTCGTTCACAGATTTAGTTTATTGTTTACTATAATTTCAAAATACTGTTAAGTGTCTGTAATTGTTTAAAAAATAGTCATTATTTTTAGAAAAACTAACTAATTGTTGCAAGAAATATACAATAAATTTCAGAAAATTAAATTAAAGTCAGAAAAATGCACTAAACGTATCAATACCGTGACATACGTGGTAGATTTTTACTGTATGAAACACCATCATTTGTAGTTGTATTTCAATGTGAACTAAAATTGTCATTATCAGAGCTTTGTTTTAATGCTTCCAAAAATATTTCAATACAATTTTGAAAGTTAATAATTAAGTTGAAATCTGTGAATGAGTACCTTTAGAACAAATATCATAGTGGTAAAGTAGAGTTAGTCACGATTTAAGACGAGTTATTTATAATAATTCATGATAATGACACAGTTCAAACATTGACAGTTTATATAGATTAATTTGATCCAAAATGTGTATCGTAGAGTCATTTTAGCCAGCTGCAGATATAAGTTCATCTGCAAATGAACCAATCTTCTCTAAAAGTTCATTCTTAAGGCTCTGATCAATCTTCCCTCGTACTGTCTCCTCTATGTCGGCCTTGAATTTATCACATGAAGCTTTTAAACCACTTTTGTCAGTTCCACTGCAGAAAGAATAATATAAGAACAATCATGAGCTAACATGTCGAAATGCTTATTAAATAAATTAATATGCATTTTACAACGCCAGAATGAAAATTCTGTTATACACATTTGTAATCAATTCATTTTTAATTTTAAAGTACATTGTAATTGACGATATATTTTATTTTGATATAAAACAGTAAATAAACTAAGATTCAATTTGAAGCCGCCCCACGATTATTTTGTCAAAGTAATTAAACCGAGAGTATTTCTTTATTAAGTTGCATACATGTAGCTACGAGCTATTACCGCCCATTGTAAAGTTGAACCCTTCCTTTTTCCTCGTACAAAAACTGTTGTAAATGATTTTTAACTGTTTCTCATAAGTGGATGATCGTAAAAAGCGAAATTGCAACAATAGAGTATATACAACACTTACGCAGTTTTCTTTGGCTGTATATAATCTGTAGCCTTCTCCTTTATCCAATATATAAGTTGTATCACGCTGTCGTAAATATAATCGGCAACATCTTTCTTAAATCTTTCTTTTAAATACCCCAATATTCCTTTGACTATGTCTTCTATCACTTTTGCCATTCTGAAACAAATTGAATTTAGGGTAAATAGTCAGCGACTTCTATCCGAGCTACGTGCCTGTTTATCATAAACAACCAATGCTACCATATCATCTACCTATACCACAAGAGAATTTCATTGAAAAAACAGACATGATAGAGCAAATTGTCGAGGCTAAAACTATAGCTTGATTTTTTATTAAGACAGCTGTGCCGAAAAAGGATTTCAAAATGTTCCGGGAAATTATTACAAACTTATCATCATTTTAAAGGTATACTAACAAAAGGATCAAATATACAAGTCTACTTAAATCATGTAATGATAAGCTTATTGACTAAAAATCAAAGTTTACTTACTTGAATAAAAATGCTTATTTCAATGCACGTCCTTCAACAAATTCTATTCGAATGCCTGAACAAGTTGTGCAGAATTGTAAATATGTTCATCTGCATAGAAACTGCGGATATTTTTAGGACCAAGTAATGTTTCGATTTTGCATTCATATAAATACATGTGCCGACATTAAGTAAAGAGGCATCTAAAGGGCCTCGTAGTCGATTTATCACACCAGTCGATTATGTTAAAAATACCATTTTATCAGTGTTAAGAACACGCATATTTCCACCAATCATAACGTTGTACTCCAGTTTTATAAAATGTAATTGTAAGATGAGTAAAACATAAAACTTTGATACAATCTTTCCTAAGAGTTCACTTCCTTTTTTCAAACTGTTATGAACATTACATATCCCCCTAATAGAACCTCGACTACATATATGTATTAGATTAAACACAAAATATAAATCCAAGCTAAGGGTATTTATAAACTTATTTTCCAGGAGTTTATCTTCAAACCCCCATTTATCAAAAGAAACACTGTCAGTGGACTGCAAAGTGAATATTTTTGAACAAAGAAAGGTCAAAATTGAGGACGTTGAAATGCATTTTCCGAAAATAGGCTGCGTTCTACATTCGAATTATTTAAACGAGACCAACAATGATACACAGTTTTCAAAGCACTAGTTATTAAATCATTTGTTGGTTAATAAGACTTTTATCACATTTCAGACATATAAATTGCGTAAATTTCACAGTTTCATTTTCGTATTTTTAACTATTACGGCATTTAGTCTGAACGACTTAATAACCGATTTTTTTCTCAACTTGGTCGTACATATGTCAGTTTTTATCTATTCAACAGAAGTAAAGAATATTACACAGAATGAAAATAATTTATTGTCTATTGTGTGACCTTGTCTTGTAAAGCATAAAACAAGCATACAACTTCAATTAAAACAACACTATTCCACTAAAACTTCACCTCCAGACCCCCCCCCCCTCTCTCAATGCCAAACCCCCTCTTAAGTGGTCACCCCGCTTAAGCAGCCAATTTGGCTGTTTCCCTTGGCTGGCTGCTTAAGAGGGGTTGGACTGTATTTCAAACTACTCCGATGAAAAAAGTACTTTTTGAAAATGCAATTATTTGTTAAATAATAAATATATACTAATATTTTTTTGCTTTTCAATGTAACAGTAAATCGAAACCGAAAGTAGAATTAGAAAATTCAATAAAACCATAAGCGGCAGGTTGGAATTATGTGATGTTAGTGTTTAGTATATAATGTTAGCTCAAATGTAATAAGAATAGGCCAACTTAGAGGTATTCTTGCATTCTATGATAGTAGGCGAAAATATCACCTCTTTGTAAAATACGGTATTCTTTAAACTTGAAAAAAGCAAGAAAGACAACTCAAATTGAACTAAATGCCACATAATAAGTATTGCTCGTAGTTACTTCCCTTACAGTGGCAAAGATATGAGAATTCATTAAGATTTATGAAGAAGTTATTGGCTGGACTTCCTTCCTTAATTCATGTCGTCGTGTTTTTGATGATTTAACTTTTAACGCCGGCAAAGCTGATAGCTCTTGTTTTTATGTGTTGTTGCATGCAACAATGTCGAGTAAAAAGTTGGCTTTTTATCCGAGAAATTTATCATCGTTTGTTCATACCTGAAGCTGATGTGCAAGTGTGAGGTCAGTGTACCCTAGAAATTTGTTGCACCGCCAGTGTCAATTAATTTACCACTGTCTGTTCTAAGGTGGATTCTCCTTAGATTCTAGATTCCGGTATTTGCTTGTGTCGTCCATGTTATAACACGAGTTTCAAACCTTACACATATTCCTTTTGTTGTTTGACTGTGTGGAAGTTATGTGCCTAACTGTTGCTGCTCCTGGTATGTTTCCAGAATACTTTTTGTGGAAGGTAAGTTAGTATTGGTTCTATTGAAAGGTGCAGGAAAGCTAATTTAGGTGAGCTGAACGCCAAAATTGATGATGACTCCACCCAATGAAAAAATGTTTTGAGAACATGTATGTGAGAACATAAGCTATTGTGATAGTCTTAGATTTTTTGAACTGTTTTTGTTAAGTGTGCACACTTATCTGATGAATGAAGGTAGTATTACTTTACCTGAATTCCTGAAATGTGTTATTATAGAAAATGCATTACAATGGAATAGTGTCAGTTTAAACAGAGACGTCCTGACTCCTGAGATGCAGGATGTTATAATGGAATTACTCTAGTTTTGTATGCAACATGTCGAGTAGAGCAGACTTTTTACCCAAGCAATTTATAATCGTTTGTTCTAACATGAAACTCTTTGCCAATGAGCAAATGTGTGTAAAGTGTACCCTAGAACCTGGTTGAATCGCCAATGTCAAATACTTCACCACTGCCTGTTCCGAGATGGATAGTCCGTAGATTCTAGATTCCGGTATTTGCTTGTGTCGTCCATGTTATAACAAAAGTTTAAAACCTAACACATATTCCTGTTTGTTTTTTGACTGTGTGCAAGTTCTGTACCTTACTGTTGATGTTCCTGATATTTTTTCATAATAGATTTTAAGGAAAGTAAATTAGTACTGGTTCTATCAAAAGGTACAGAAAAGCTACGTTAGGTGAGCTGGCCGCTAGGATTTGAGATGACTCCTCCCAATGAAAAAATGTTATCATTACAAAAAAACTCCTATAAACTCACTTTTTATGTATGTAAAGTAATTGCATTTTATAGACTAAGTTTCATATTTACGCACATTCGCCGACTTTACAGCTATTACCCCTGGTCATTGGGCTACTGGTATCTTTCAATATCCCTGGGGAGTCTTTTTACTCCTCTTATTAGTGCAGCCGACAAATTGGCGCAACGGAATTACACCACCCTCGCAGGTTCCTATCTACACCTGGATGGAGTGAAACAATCGCATGTAAATTTTTTGCTCAAGGAAATTATCAATGCTACTAGTTGAATTCGAACCCTGAACCTCTCGATCCCTAAGCGCGCGTCCTACCACTGGACTAATGCTCTTACTTGTATGTGAGAACATCATTTATTGTGAAAGCGTTAGATTGTTTGAACTGGTTTTGTTAAGTGTGCACTTACCTGATGATTGGAGGTAGTAATACTTTAACTGACTTCCTAAATATGTCATTATACAAAATAAATTGCAATGGAATAGTGTCAGTTAAAACAGAGACGTCCTAGCTGAAATGGCCTTTGTAATTGTGGTATTCCTCCAGTTTTAAAACTCTCAGCTGCCAAGACAGTTGAATGGAAGACTGGGGTTTTTTTACCGCATTATAAATGTTGCGTCAGAAATTATACATACATTAAGTTGCCAAATTTACACTACTTAGAAAATAATTCGATCAGTTTCATTGTCAAAAGGTAATATGCCTTTGATGATGCAATGTTAAGTAACACTGTTGTTAACTTATTTAATTGTGTTATGCTGCAAAAAGTAAGTAGAGTGATAATTTCCTAAAGTCCATCCTGTAGCTTGGTGAACATATGTTTACATGCTTGGTGCTATGTAAGTCATTATATATAACAATTTGTCAAAACAATTCATAACTTTGTTTCCAATAGGCATATACTGTTTTACAAAAACACATACAACAAAAAAACAAAAACAAATCTTTGGTTTTTAATTGGGTTTAATGTCTTACTCAACACATATTTAGGTCATATATACGATTCATGAAGTAAACAGGTTCAATCATATAAATAAAACAAAGGCTTGAATTTGGCCCATTTCTAACATTATACCGAAGATTAGTGTTATTACTGCACTCCAACATGACAAAAGACAATCATTTTTGTTCAGTTATGGATATTTGACAAATGTTACTTTTAGTTTTTGCAATTTAGCGTTTGACGATGTTGCTGTATTTACAAAACGTTTAAACCAATAAAAAGAAAAAGAAACATTAGCTAAAAATGACACCACATACAAATATGTTCAACAAATTCACAATCAACCAAACTATACATTTCCAGTTTCTTTTTGTAATATTATATACATGTAGGTTATACATGAGGTTTTTTTTAATTAAGGCAATTTGTTAAATGCCTGAAAAATTTAGGCAGATATGTCCGTAGTTTTCATTTATGGCAGCCGCTTCTATAAATTATTTTAGAAAATAATAAGTGTTTTTCTTCAATGGTCGTATCTTTAATTTCTACATGTATTTGTTATCTATTGAATGCGACAAAAAGTACCTTCTCCGCGTTGTCCATCTCTTAAACAGAAAAACAATACAATAAGGTAAAAATATCCGCATGTAAAACAATTGTAAGCATTTTATTTTATCAGAATGAAAACTCTTTAAAAAGATTGGTAATCAATCTAAATTAAAACGTTCAACAGATATTTGGAAGATTTCCATCAAAATCATAAAACCGTAAACACATTTGATTAGATAAGGTTTATTACGAGTCATGAACTTTTTCTGTAACGATATCTAAAGAAAGTATAAGATTACTATTTCCATTCTATAACAATTTTTGACAAAGAGGCATTGTTCAAGCATGACTACTCATTTTACTTTAATTAGGCAGGCATATGTAAACCTCTTTAAATTTGGTCACAGATGTATATCCAGATTCGTCATAAATAAACATGTAGGATGAACTACGGGTTATTATTTATATTTTATTAGGTATCATATGTCAGTTTAAATTAGATTAAAGCATAAATTGTCAAATTTCTTAACGTGGAATCAATAACAGGACATAGTAACGGCGTTATACTTCCAATTACATATCTTAAATGAATATATACCTGTTATGAACTGTACTTGTAGTCTGTTCAGTAGCTGCTTTCTTCATATCATCGACGAAAGAACTATTGAGGGCTCTAAGTTTATCTGCAACATCTTTATCGTGTACTTTGTTTGCTGTTTCTTCCATTCTGTGTCCGAACAGGTCTAATGCCTCGTTGACACCTTCTATTAAAACCTCTTTGTCTTTTCCCTTACTTAAACAGAATACCAATACAATCATAAAGTATAATAATAACAACAATTATAATAACGACTTTATTTAAAGTGGACAATATATTTGGCTAAACCAATTTTCAATATGGTCCACAAAGTAACGGTAAACATGCTAAAAATGTTTAGCATGAATTTCTTGATTTTCAAAAAAAACACTTATACTTACGTGCTTTTTATAAGGTCTATATATTGTCGAGCTTTCTTCACCATCCAATCGACAAGGTTGGTCACCGTTTCGTGTAAGTCCAAGCTCATATATTCAAAAGCTTCATTTGCTAAATAGGCGATTAATTGCATGTTACGTAGGTAGACAATGGGACTGTGTTTCGCCTATTTTATTTGCGCTTCACCAATAAAATGTGATACTACGGCGTTAAACCCAACAAAAACAAACAAATAAATGAAATCGAGGATATGCTCATCAGCAATGGTCTTGCTGGCATTAAAGTTGATATGATTAACATACATGTATTTTTTCATTTTATATGCTGACAACATGGTTATTTTCACTAATAGTAGAGACGAGTTACAACTAAACATAAACGGGTTTGAAGATTAAGGAAAGTTAAGGAAATCAGTGGTAGACACTAGAAAAACTAAGGTCATGATTTTCAAAAAAGTCGCAGGATTTCAGAGGATAATAAATTCTATAAAAATGGTATGAACTAGATAATGTTGAACAATTAACATACATTTGTGTCGTTTAATCATCAAGGGGGTCATTCTCCAATGCTAAAATTGTTTCGTTGGCCAAGCTTTAATAGGTATTTTAAAGTTAAAAATTATTTGTACAAATTTACAGCTACTCTTAAAGTCTTACAAGTGACGAGAAATAAGAACCATCATGATATCAAATAAAGCAAAAAAATTGCATAATAGTGATCTTTCGTCATTAAAATTACTAACTATGAATTAAAAATGCAGCGATTACCATCTATCACACAGATGACGACGGATGAAATAACTCAATTTTCCTTTTAGAGGCCATTTCACGGAAATGGCCGATAAGACTCGTACGTCATCGGAAAATTACGACAGTTGCTAATTTGCATATTAAACGGTGTTCCGGTAAAAAAACGTAATCATGATAAATGTCAAAGCTTGAAATATGCGGCACATACTTTGGTTTACCTCATTAAAAACACAACTAATCGCAAATTTTGACATCTGTGTTGCACGCTTTTTTCGGGCTAGATATAAGGGTAATATTTCAGTATTCAGTTACGATTAATGAACATACTTTCTGAGGCCCTGGAATGACTACATGAACCTAGTTCAAATGCAGTGTTGATAATGATCGTTTCATCACACATTTGAAAAATATTCATAATTGGCAATGATATTTGCTGTTTTGGGTTTGAGTTAAAATCTTTGATGCAACTGAAGTGATTTAAATGTCAATACAAACGGCGAGCAATCGGGTACAGCCGCCCGATTAGCTAAGTTGGTAGCTCGCAAGTCTACTGATTGAGGGGTCGTAGGTTTCATTTTAGAGCGGGGCATACTCTCGTGGAGCTTGGTTATGAAATTATTTCTACGGCCATTCTCCCTACTACTAATTATATATAATGTAGCGCAGTTGTCAGTCCCTGACGAAAGTATGCGCTTAGTAGGTGGTTAAAAGCTAAATCTAGAGATTTAGCCTTTCCTGGAGTAGTGAGCCGGTTGACTGACCACCGTGATATAACTTATATAATGTGAGCAACGGCGTTAAACCCAAAAATACAAGCAATCGAGTGCTGATACCACAGTGGATAAACAATTATGTTTTCCCGACTTGTTTTATCGCCATTTGTGACCCATATATGGACGGTTTAGAGGGTTTGGTAGCCAAGTTTTGCACTGAGCAAGTACGCACTCAGGTATCAGCTCACGCTGATGAAATCTGGGGTTGCCTCGTGCCAGTCTCGCAAATGCCCTCCTGTCTATGTATCTTGGATCCCTCCAAACTCCCGATTGCATAACATAGCCAAGAAACACACTTAATGGCATTTTCTTTATCTTGAATACAAGATATGTCTATCTTTATTCCCTTTAGGCCACCTAAGTGCTCATTTGTTATACATGGTGAACAGAATCATTCAGGACAATCAATAAACCCCTGAAAATGCTGTGTTCTAGGTGGTGGAGGAAGTTTTACAACTTCAATAACAACATCCCAATTTCTGTCACGAATGAAAGACCTTAGTACTTCATGTTGATCATTTGTGATAAACATAACTATCCTTCTTCTAGCCATTTTACTTGACTGTATTTTGTTTTATAGTAGGATAAAATGAGTTTATACAAGAGCAATGATTATTTCATAAAAATGTATAGTTTGCATAAACATGTATAATTTATATTTACCAAACAACCAAATTCAAAATTTACCTATGAACGGGCCTCAATTTATTTCACCTGCCAGCAAACACGAGAAAGTCATGAAACATGTAATACTTGAAATTTTCACGACTATTATGATATAACCACATATATACTACAATTTTCCTTTGATGTCCAGGATTTATTAGTTGTGTCTTTAAATATGCGAGTCACGTGACTTACGGAAACGATCAGTAATTATCAGCGCGGATTTTTAATCTTTTAGGACATGGCATGTCTTAAAATATTTATGAAATTTCATAATTGAATTAAATCAAGAGGCGGATACTTTTTTTTTAACATGTCAAAAACTATTTAAATATAAATACAATATGTCAATAATGTTTTTTTTGCAAAATTAATTTTCTTTAATTTCGTCACTTATATATCTTTAAACATGAATAAGATCTGTTAGATAAATTGATATCACTCATTCTGTACCATGCAATCCAAGTTTGGTGATACGTCGGATTACGTCCTAGGAAATTCTATAGAACGAGTTTATTTACAATTCTTTTAAAGGTTACTCGGGATAAAAAATAATACTCAAAGTGATTTTAATCACAGTAAGTTTGGGACGTTTAAGTTTCAAACATTTCGCTATGTTAACATTATAGTAAACTATTGGGGAAAATTATTGCAAACTGATATAAATTAAAATAACAGATAAGTACATAAAATGTTAAATTGGATAGAGATTTATACCCTTATAAACCCAACTGGTGTTCTTTGTTAAATTTAAAATTGTCCTACCTTGGTTTTTATGATGCATGTACTTTTCAAGTAATGTTTGGTAATGTTGGTATATTTTAAGCAATGTTAAACACATACTAATTGATAATTTAATGCAAAGTTTGAACATAGGTTAGCTAATTCAAGTAGAGCATTATTTTACAAGAATATATCAAATTTTAGGTTCAGTCATATTCAAAAATATCAAAACATTTGAAGATTTGTATATTCTATGGCTATAGACTTAAACTGTGTTCTCATATATTACATATTGAACCCGGTAGATCGAACAAACCAAGATCCATACCTACATGTCTGTATAAATTGTCATATATTATAAGACGAGTTTCATGTCATTATAGAATGAAAATTATACTCAGAATTAAGAAAAATAAAATCCCTACATATATAAATCGCTACTTAGTATGTTGTAGGGGGTAGACGTGTTTTTTGAGCTCTCAGTAAACTGGACTTATCTGTGGACTTATTGTGTTGTTTGTGGATATATTTATATGTGCATGTAGCTAAAAACTAGTGCTTTCGGATGGTGGTAATTATTTAATGAAATACTTTCTAATTAACAATTAATTGATGATTACACTTTAAACAATAACCTTCTATTATAATAACTACTGAGAGATATGTGAATTTCGCTCACTTTATGTTGTGATTGTATGTCAATTACCCCCGAGCAGCGTTTTACAAATGTATATATAATTGTGAAAATCTTTGTATAAACATAATTCACAATGGATAATGAATAGTGACAATACTGAGGTAAAAGTACCGGTACATGAAAATGCAGATTTAAATCAGGGTGAGCAATCATCACAAGAAAAAATGACCGAGTACAACAAATTAGTGTCAAGGTTTAGGGACTTGCCTACTGAAATGTTTGTGACTAGAATATTGAAAGAAAATTCAAAATGTGAAGCAAATCTTAATAGAACTAGATACAGTTTATTCGATAAATTAAGACAGAATGATGATTTTCCATTCGATCAACAAACTGACCTAAAACGTCCTGTGGCATCCAAGAAAGGTGAACCTGTCACCGGCAAACTGGCGCATGATGTTCATACGTTATTGTGTGTACTAGAAGGAGACGAATACTCTTTAATAAAAGATATATTGACTATTGAGTACACGTTCTAGACAGACTCATAGTGTATCAACGCTTAACTTTTAAATTAAAATACCAGTACGCTCTATGAGACAAAATTCAAGTATGAATATTGATTCACCTATACAGACAACCCCTGTAACACTAGCTAGACCAGTGCTCGACAAAACTAACTCTTGTAACTGTATAAATCAGTTACAATTACTAAGAGATACCATGAGTTCATTACAAGGTGAAATAGTTATGATAAAACAGTCAAATATTGCCACTGAGCAACTTAAATCTAAACAAATTGCTGAGATAAAGAACACATTGTCAGCTGTCGAAGACGATATAATCCTATGTCGGGATAGCATCCTTAAGGATATAACAACATTTAACAATGCATCTTCAGCATTACCGGAACTTACTCACATAAACTTAACAATCTGGGTAAAAAAGTGTATGATTTGGAAACATTCATCGATACAAATTCCGTAGTAGCTATTCACAAAATTCCTTCAGTTGATAATACATGTCAAAACAGTACAACTGATGATGGATCCAATCATGCAAGTGTTTTACCTGATAAATAAATGACTAAGTGTTATAATGATAATCAGCACCATAAACACCACGTAGATACAGTTGATATCGGTGTTCAATGTGACTTACTCACACCTGTTGAACCTCAGTACGCCTTAAATAGATCCACGCCTATACAAAAAGATCGATAAAAAATACTGAATCAAACAAACTGTACTACAATAATGGTCTCAATAACGAGATACATTCATCTGACCTGAATGAAATCCCTGTCAGAATTTCCTCTCGTTCTATCGACGAAGATACTGAAGACAAAGAATTCACTACACATGTTAAACGTAAAACGAAATGTTTCTTTGTAAATGGTTTAAAACAGACAATTAATGAAGATAAAATACGGAAATATGTGTCACGTAGGGGACCAAAAGTTTCAACTATCCGTATATTTCCAAAAAAACGCTCTGAAGACGAAGTGATTATTCGCTTGAATGTGGAGCCAGACGTAAACTGTGATAAACTACTCGATGTTAGTTTCTGGCCAACTGATGTATACTGCACAGAATGGCTATCACGTAGACAGCTATCCAACAGACATAACAATAACTCTGCTAACTATGTCGCCCCACCACGTATGCGACACGCACACGTGTATGATACTAAGAAAAAGGATAATAACCACAGATCGACACATGGATGGGGGAACATGATCGATCAACTAGAATCTTGGGATCAAATAGAGTAACTATTTACAACTAAACAGTACAATTCAATATGGAACCTTATATAATTCTAATTCTAATTCTCGTAATGTTATTTAACTGTAACTTATTTACTTGGAATGGAATACTACAGGTTTTATGACCAGTTGTGGCTACCGGTGTGACGCACTTGATTTGTATAAAATTGACTTTGTAGGTACATCCGATTATTGGTTGTATGAACATGATATGTATATTTTAAATTCTATCCATAGTGATTTTAACGCTTATGGTGTATCTGATAAATCGCTATCAATGCCAAGCAATAGACGTGTAGGTAAAGGTGGTGTGGCCATCATGTGGCATATTAGACATGACAATTTTGTTACATCTATTCCGATCGATGATGATCGTATTATAGGTATACAATTCCAGTATGCTAAGAATCAATATATGTTTGTATTTCAGGTTTATCTCTCTTGTACTAACCACTCTGTTTATGTGTATAAAGACTATATTGATAAACTCTATAATGTATGGTGCCAATACCATGAGCAAGGAATTGTTATTTTCATGGGAGACTTTAACTCTAAACATGTATCAGTAGATAAGTCATCTAGAGATAAGTATTTCACTGATTTTATAGAAGACACTTGTTTATGTCCTATTATTAATCTTGATATCTGTTAAGGTGCCAATAACACATTTGTATCATATGACAATAAGGTTAAATCATGTATTGACTATATTCTTATACCCACTGAAAAGACATCATATGTTTCATTAGTTGAAACCATCGATGACGACTCATTAAATGTCTCACGTGATCGACCAATAAGATGTGAGTTGACCTTACGTGGAAACATAAATCGGACAGACGATACGACAGCGCCATCGTTCATAAATTGGAGCAAAGTTAGTGATCATGAACTTAAATTGTACCAAAATTGTCTTGAGAATGACAGTGACCTAAAAACATGACCAATGTTGTATTACAAAGTACCATGGACATTGATATATACTATCATAATCTTGTTCGATGCTTAAAGAACGGCACATCAAAAAGTATCCGTAAACGCAAATCTAAACATTACTTGAAACCATATTGGTGTGACGAACTTACAGAGCTGAGCAAAGAATTGAAACGCATGCATTCTGCGTGGACCATGTGCGGTCGACCTCGCAACTATGATCATTCGTCGTTTTCTAATAACAAACGGGCAAATCGCCATTTTAGAAAGTGCCACAGACGCCACGTAGCGAACTTTATGAAACAACATGATGATGAAATTGACCATGTGGCAGAAACAGACAACAATAAATTTTGGAATTTAGTTAACAGGCGTAGAAAGTATCAATGCAGCAAGCAGGGATCTGAGATGGTGTTTGACAATATTACATACAGATATACTGACTCTATAACCAATCAGTGGAAGCTTTATTTGGAGAAGCTGTATACTCCACAGAACAATAATTCATTCGATGAGTCCTGGAAAACAACAGTGGAGAATTTTGTGTCAACATTTGACTTACAAATTGAAAATAATTTAAGTTCTTGTGAGCAATTGACTTTAGAACTATCACGTCGTTATTGTGTTATGCTTATGCAAAGGCTCCCAAGTTATACAGACACTGATCTATCTGCATACTGGGGGTATCAAATATAGAAACTGAGATCAATCATCAAAAACTCCAATTTCTGGGGCAACTTTGTCGCCTTCCAACTAAATATCTGTCGAAGAAAATCTTTCTTAATAGACTAATTCATTATATCAACGACGAGAGGCAAGTCATTGGTTTTATCCCAGATATTATGAGGTTATTAAATATATATGACTCAACTGAATACTTAAACCTATACATTAAAACTGGATCATTCCCATCAAAATATCAATGGAAACATATTTTAGCTAGACATGTTTTGAATACTAATATTCATGAACAATTGAACAGAATTCACAATAAACAACCGGAGATCTCCAGTATTTTACGCGAAAATCGTCTCTGTATTTTTTGGACACAAATTAGGACGGCTCCAGAGAAAAGACATTTTTATATGTGTGCAGTTAATACACTCGCAAAATTGATGTCATGTCGTATACCTGCATTGTGCACATAATGTAGACTTATGACTGATGACATTATTGTACATAACATATTCCAATGTACTTTATATCATACTTACAGACTTAAAATGTGGCTGACCTATTGGAAATAATGGGTATCATTGACTACTCTATATTAATACATAAATCTATGAAAAGTCAATGTATGGGGCTTATTACCGGACATAGTATGGACATTGATAGTATATCAGACGCTCAACAAATATTTAGATTATACTACAGCGATTAACATAAGCTCAATACAAAATGTAATTAGTTGTATTTATATAAACAGTAGCATTTCATTATGTATAAATTATCTTGTTCAGTTTTGTTTAGCTGTATGTGATGCATGCACCAATATATATGCCATTGTATTGTATGTTTTTTATTTAATGTAGTTGATTAATATGTACATGTTCTTTGCTCTCCGATCTCGGAGGTAATAAAAGTATATATATAAATCAAAACGTTCAACAGATATTTGGAAGACTTCCATTAAAATTATAAAACCGTAAACACATTTGATTAGATAAGGTTTATTACCAGTCATGAACTTTTTCTGTAACGATATCTAAAGAAAGTATAAGATTACTATTTCCATTCTATAACAATTTTTGACAAAGAGGCGTTGTTCAAGCATGACTACTCATTTTACTTTAATTAGGCAGGCATATGTAATCCTCTTTAAATTTGTTCACAGATGTATATCCAGATTCGTCATAAATAAACATGTAGGATGAACTACGGGTTATTATTTATATTTTATAAGGTATCATATGTCAGTTTAAATTAGATTAAAGCATAAATTGTCAAATTTCTTAACGTGGAATCAATAACAGGACATAGTAACGGCGTTATACTTCCAATTACATATCTTAAATGAATATATACCTGTTATGAACTGTACTTGTAGTCTGTTCAGTAGCTGCTTTCTTCATATCATCGACAAAAGAACTATTGAGGGCTCTAAGTTTATCTGCAACATCTTTATCGTGTACTTTGTTTGCTGCTCCTTCCATTTTGTTTCCGAACAGGTCTAATGCCTCGTTGACACCTTCTATTAAAACCTCTTTGTCTTTTCCCTTACTTAAACAGAATACCAATACAATCATAAAGTATAATAATAACAATAATTATAATAACGACTTTATTTAAAGTGGACAATATATTTGGCTAAACCAATTTTCAATATGGTCCACAAAGTAACGGTAAACATGCTAAAAAATGTTTAGCATGAATTTCTTGATTTTCAAACAAAACACTTATACTTATGTGCTTTTTATAAGGTCTATATATTGTCGAGCTTTCTTCACCATCCAATCGACAAGGTTGGTTAACGTTTCGTGTAAGTCCAAGCTCATATATTCAAAAGCTTCATTTGCTAAATAGGCGATTAATTGCATGTTACGTAGGTAGACAATGGGACTGTGTTTCGCCTATTTTATTTACACTTTTTAAATGAAATCGAGCCGCCCAGCTAGTTCAGATGGTAGCGCACATGTCTACTGATCGAGGGGTCGTGGGTTCGATTTCCGGGAGACGCATACTTTCGTGAAGCTTGGTCATGAAATTATTTCTACGGCCATTCTCCCTCCTACCAATGATTTTTAATTATTTAGGGCAGTTGTCAGTCACTGACGAAAGTATGCGCTTAGTAGTTGGTTAACAACTAATTCCAGAGATTTAACCTTTCCAGGAGGAGTAAGTAGGTTGACTGACCGCCGTTTTATAACCAATAAAATGTGATACTACGGCGTTAAACCCAACAAAAACAAACAAATAAATGAAATCGAGGATATGCTTATCAGTAATGGTCTTGCTGGCATTAAAGTTGATATGATTAACATACATGTATTTTTTCATTTTATATGCTGACGATATGGTTATTTTCACTAATAGTAGAGACAAGTTACAACTAAACATAAACGGTTTTGAAGATAAAGGTAAGTAAAGGGAATCAGTGGTAGACACTGGTAAAACTAAGGTTATGATTTTCAAAAAAGTCGCAGGATTTCAGAGGATACTAAATTCTATTAAAATGATATGAACTAGATAATGTTGAACAATTAACACACATTTGTGTAGTTTTATCATCAAGGGGGGGGGGGTCATTCTCCAATGCTAAAATTGTTTCTTTGGCCAAGCTTTAATAGGTATTTTAAAGTTAACAATTATTTGTATAAATTTACAGCTACTCTTAAACATGAATAAGATCTGTTTATTTAAAATTCTTTTAAAGGTTACTCGGGATAAAAAATAATACTCAAAATGATTTTAATCACAGTAAGTTTGGGACGTTTAAGTTTCAAACAATTTGCTATGTTAACATTATAGTAAACTATTGGGCAAAATTGTTGCAAACTGATATAAATTAAAATAACAGATAAGTACATTAAATGTTAAATTGTATAGAGATTTATACCCCTATAAACCCAACTAGTGTTCTTTGTTAAATTTAAATTGTCCTACCTTGGTTTTTATGATGCATGTACTTTTTAAGTAATGTTTGGTAATGTTGGTATATTTTAAGCAATGTTAAACACATACTAAATGATAATTTAATGCAAAGTTTGAACATAGGATAGCTAATTCAAGTAGAACATTATTTTACAAGAATATATTAAATTTTAGGTTCAGTCATATTAAAAAACATCAAAACATTTGAAGATTTGGATATTCTATGGCTATAGACTTAAACTGTGTTCTCATATATTACATATTGACACCGGAAGATGGAACAAACCAAGATCCACACCTACATGTCTGTATAAATTGTTATATATTATGAGACGAGTTTCATGTCATTATAGAATGAAAATTATACTCAGAATTAAGAAAAATATAATCCCTACATATTTTCGTTATTGATCCAAGCATGTTTAAATTGATTGAATTTATTGTTACTGAAATTAAAGCTTTAACAATTCAGCTTGGTACTTATTGTTACCATTTTTTCCCTAATCATGGTGAAATTATAAAGAAATCCCACCGCTGTGTTACCAATTTTCTACAATCATACTGGAGGTTTTTATTTGTCAGATGCCACCATTATATACATTAATTGATAATCATTTGTCTACTACAAATGTCTTCAAACGTTCTAATACGTAAACCACTTTAATACTGTCAAAGCGAAAAAAATCAGTGCTTTCAGTGCTTTGATTAGGATTTTTTAACACTATTTATGAAGGTATCGATACTAAATTTATTGATTACAGCAATAATATCAAAGACGTGAGTCTCAGATATCATTTAATATCTATATTGAAATCCTACCGTTAGATTTTAGCAAAAAATCAAGTTAAATCACCAAATAGTAGTTCTTACTTGAAAATAGCGGTTGCTATGGAAACGGTTTTACATACATAAATAGTACTTCTGTCATAAAAATTATTTTGGATAAGATAGAGTAGACTTTCCTTAAGTATTTTGTAAAAAATGGATAATTTCTTCAAAATAAAACCCGGGTTGATAGCGCAGTTGGTAGCGCGCCGGGATTTTGTACTCGTGCCCGAGTGGGTGCGGGTTCGAATCCCACCCGGGGACGTTATACTCTTCCATGAAAATTGACAATAATGTCGATTTTCCTCCATTGATTAGATAATATGGAGCAGTTTCCGGCCTTGTGGAAGGGTAGGTGAGTACTGGTTATATACAATGGTCCAGGAAAGCAAGGTTAGGTGCGCTGGACGCCGTAAAATGACCTAAAATTGTGTTCACACGGCGTTGACTCCAATAAATAAACAAAAAAAATATAAAAAATCTCCAAAATAGGGTTTGGAAATTAAAAGATATGCATGTAATTGAAAAAAGTCGATATTTTTCTGCTTTTTTGTTTTTCGGTTTATTTCATGAATTAAACTGTATTTTAGCGGATAGTTTTACATATATTTCTAGAGGTGCCTCAGCTTTTATTTGACAATAATATATATATTATTGTAGCTTTATACTTGTTCAAGTTATTAATGATTCTACAAACACCGACAATTTCGACAAAAAACAAGGGGTTACCATGGAAATAGTGACAATTCAGGTAGTGCGCAAAAGTTTATTTTTGAGAACAACGCGAATTCTGATTCAGTGGACCCTAAAGAACATTTTAGCATAGTTGGCAAACTGTCTAGAGGGGGTGCACGGTGAACCCCTCTGGCCCCGTACTAATACATTTTTAAGCATTTTACCATGTCAGAATAAAAACTCTTTTATAAACATTGGTAATCGATATTTGAGTCAATCTCCGTAAACAGATATTCTGTAGAGCGATGTCGTACAGGATCTCTACTTTCTCCGTGGAAGGTCACGTCGAGATGAACTTTGTTTCGACCAATCAATGCGTAGCTTTCATCAGGACGAAAACACTATTAATCACATTTTGATTTTGTAATTTCAAATTTTAGACCAAGTTTTGCATGCTAATTAACTGCGGTATTATTCACAGTCTGCGATTGGGCGGCTCATTTAAAATTTCTTGACGTAGACGACGTTAACAAGTTACGTATCATAACAATTTCGTCATAATATTATGATGGGAAAAGGTCGCCGGAACGTGACCTTCTTTGAAAAAGGCCAAATCTAAATTAGCGAGTTATGCGAGCGGGAAATTTTAGATCGGGTTTTAATCAAATTGTATTTGAGAAATTTCTTTATTTGATTCCTGAATATAATTGTTCAAAAGGTACTTGGTACACTTCATTTAAATCTCGAATTTGTTAGAACAATTGATTAATTAAGGCTCATTACAAAGAAATATAAATTTTCAATATCCTTTTTGGAACGATGTCTCAAGAAAGTGTAAGATAAAGACAAATAGGCGTTGTTAAAGCATGACACCAAATTTTACTATAATTAGGCAGGCATATGTAATCAACTTTAAAGTTGCTCACAGTCGTGTATTCAGTTTCGTCGTTAATAAACATGTAGGATAAACTACAGATTATTATTGATATATTATTAAGATTTCTTTTTTAAAACTTCGTATTCGACACATATTTAGGGTATATATACGACGGCCAGCTTTTCCTACTAAAGGTTTCCTGGACAATTTTCTATCACCAGTACTAACTTACCCTACCACGAGGTCGACAACTCATGTACAGGGTATGACCTACCGCGACCGGGCTCAAATCTGTAATCTCCGGACATATACTAGGACGAAAAAGAAACGCCGGGTACATAAAATATGCAACACATGTCCGGCCGTGTTTCGCAAAACAAGAAGGGTCATCGTTAAAAGGGGGTATTTTTTCACATAATCAGCATCGGAAATCGATTGAAACTTCAACAGCTGGTTCCATACAGATGACATTTCATACAAAAATAAATATAATAATCCAATAATACAATTTATCCCTTAAAACAACCATTATAGGTTACCCGGCGTTTCTTTTTCGTCCTAGTATAGTAACAGCGCTATATTTTCGTTCAAATATATTTAAAGAATACATACCTGCTAGTTGTAGCCCGTTGAGTAGCCGCTTCCTTACTATCATTGACAAAAGAACGAGTGAGGGCTATATGTCTTTCCACAGTCTCTTTATTTTGTATTTGTTTTGCTGTTTCTTCCATTGTGTTTTCAAACTTGTCTAATGCACTTAAATAGAAATTCAATAGAATCATATACTAACGGTAACAATGTTAATAAATCTTTTAGTATGATTTTTTTTATTTGATTCCTGGATTAAAACATTAACAATCTTACAAATCGTATTTTTTCCAACTCTTTAATGAAATGTAATGCCCATGGACGAATTGTTTCTTTCTCCTTACCTACATCTATATACAGTATATGAGTACCGTATTTTGATATGCTGCTCAAATTACAGTGACATTTGCACCCTTTATCTACCGAATAAATTTCATAACAGACCGAACATTAACAAACTTTAAGTATGTGTGGCATCAAAAAATGAAAACCATATTAAATCTATTGCTACATTCCATTATCATGCACTTAAATATAGAAAGCAATGCGTAACTCGCATACAAAACTAATGTATCACAATATTATGATAATGTATAAATTATATGTATTATATCACAAATATCATTTCAACTTTAAATGGTACACATGTGTAAATTGTATGTTAATATTATGTACGGTATATTGTAATTTTGTATGGGTCCAAGGCCTTTAAACAATTAATATATGTCATTGTCATTACTAATGGTACATGTAAACATGTTAATAAATCTTTTGGTATGAATTTCTTGTTTTATTCCTGGATGAAAACATTAAAAATCTTACAATCGATTTGCAGCTCCTCCCCCATATAATCATTTTGTAAAAGCGTTTTTGAACGATGTCTAAACATCGTTCCAATGGTAACAAGAAAGTATAAGATTACTATTTTCACGCTACAACAATTTTCAACATAAACAAAGAGGCGTAGTTCAAGCGTTACGCTCATTAACATCTCATTATGATAAAAAGTCAAAGCGCTGAAAGCACAGGAGTTGTTCGACATAGAAAACATTTACATGAATGTATTGCTTTGGTCACTTGGACTCTGAAATGGAATTTAAGTACATTGTATGTAGAATAAGATTAAGTGACTTTAAACATAGACTGCAGAACTTTCATTGTATAAAATTTACCGTCAAAATTGTGCCTTTTGTACTTGCTTTTCTGTACAAGACAATACAATATGAATTGGAATATCAGAAAAAAAAATAAGTATGAAAGTATGAACCCAATGAGAATATGATTGAAAACTACAAACTAACCTTATTAGGTGTTTCCAAGTGAAATTTTTAAAATGATTTAATGAAAAGGTATAAAAAATATTATAACATAAAGTGAAAATTTTTGCATAATGATTTATTACTTGAATCAATAATTAAATGAATGAGATCTATTGACCTTTATGATCAATTTGAGAAAAAAATTACATATCACCAGAACACATGATTTTGAACCCAATATTTCAAAATACTTGAAACTATGCCTTATATAACTACTAACAAATAATTTAAAAAGCTTATTTAATGTATTGTCTCTTATCCCCCATTTAAGAAACCTTGCCAGTAATATCATGGCAGTGAATTAACAAATCTCGCTATACTAGGACAAGTCTAGTTCTCTGATCCAAACTTTAAAGCTGGTAATTAGATGAGACCCAGCATTAATTAACAAAGAGGGTATTAGAATAGAATTGGCAAAGAATTGACCAGGGTGGGTTTCACCAAATACTCCACAAAGTATATAGCCAATACAAGTCAATACTGGTCAATTGGGATGTCAATTCATTTTAGTTATGATATATTTGTTTCTTTTTGCATATTTAATTGTTGAACCTTTTTAAAGCTTAAATGCCATAAATACAAATGTATACAGTATATTTTGTTTTAACTAATTTCTTGTTAACTAAAAGGCCCTCTGAATCGCGATTTTAGGACGCGATTCGATACACCCGTATCGGTCAGTCGCGAATACGATCTCACGATGCATCGGTGAATCGTTACAGCCCTAGCCATTTCGTCTTCACAAAATACTAATGTGCGTGTTCAACAACTTTTTTTACTAATTGCAAATATTTTCATTAACTTTTCCTCAGAAATTACAAAAACGTGCTTTTTTGGGTTTTTTTTCGGCTGCTTTCTTTCACTAAATTAATGCACATGTATTGATCATAGCGCCACCTAGTCTGGTTTCCAGCTTCTATATCCAAAACGGCTTATATGTAAAAAAGTCAAAGATATCTTGAGTTGTAACTTAGTCAATTTCCAATCTTTTCGAAAAATTCCTATTGCGTCATGTCACAAAATTGTTTCATTTGTTGGTAAATACAAAAAATCTGGGAAATCAATTATTTGTAAATCTCTTTTCACAGGTTCGTTGCATGTAACCGCGACTATCGGAACCTCCAGGGTATTTAAAGATACAAAGATAGTATTTTACTTTATTATACCCCACGTTGTCAGTTTTCTGTATGAAACGTCACAGGTTACAATGTGTAATGTCACCCTATTGACATTACACATTGACCCGCTTGCACCGAGACCTATTTCTCAATGTCAAATAATTAAAAACAAATGGAGAGGGGCGATATGTAGTTTATTACAAAAGATGCAAAATCCTCTGCAACAATGTCTAGTTTGTATATCAATTTTGAGATCTGATAAAGGACAGTAACATACAACTATTTAAAACTTCTGAGTATGTATACTTGATTTGCATACGCCGGAACTGTGATTGGCGAACGACGATTTATGTATGAATTAATTAATCAGACCAATCCAGAAACAATTAAACTTCATTATTTGAAAAAAAAAACAATCTTAGATCAATAATTAGTTATACAAATCATTGAAATCAACATGCTTAACTCTGTGTGTGAATACGTAAAACAGTCAAAAAACAATTGCAAACTTTCACTTTGGCATTCATGAACCAAATATTTCTATACTTGCAAGTTATTTTAGACCGGCGCAATTGGGATCCACAACTGTGTGATAAAACGTTACGCCAGTGCCCTATTTTAAAATTGGCGTACACCGTTTTTTCAAATCAAGTCATGTAATAATTAAATAACTAATGCAGTTGTAACAAATAATGAAATCATAGTCTGTATATCAAATGTTAGTTCTTTATCTAGTGGTGTTGCTAAAGTATAGTTTTTATCTTATCACTGTTTCACAAAACATCTTAAGTCGATTTTGAAACATAAACTTAAGACAAAACTTAAGTCACCTAGGGAGGTGACTTAAGTAAAAAACAGGCAACTGAAGTCAGAAATTTCAATATGGCTGCGCCCAATGTTGTAATTCGGAGATGTCATTTGAGTAGGCCGCGAATAATTAGAATATATTTAACCCATTAGAAGTGTTTGACGACCTTTACTTAATAAATATGTACAGGTTATCCAGACCAGCAAGTTACTGCAAGGTCATTTCGTGCGACCAACAAGCAAGTCACATAGTTAGTCATTTTACATGAAATATCTTGTTGCATTAAAGTTCTATGCTACTGGCACAGAATTCAAATGGCATGACTCATAGAATGAATAGCATTCAAATACAAATATGTATCACTATTTCTATGAAGAGGCGAACAAATAAAAATGCGTTAAAAGACGATTAAAGCTATCCTACAACAAAATTCAGGGTTGAATGCAAAATAAAAGCAAACAAATTAAATTATGTATCAGTAAATGTTAAAAAGCAACGTAATGCAGAATTTATGTAATAAAATATTGATTTACCTTTTCAGTGATAAACTCATAAATCCAGTTATTTGGCTGCTTTCTAATTAGTCATGAAAGCTTTGCCAGCACAGTGATTTTGTTTTGTTTTTCAGGCTCTACATACATGTATATATTACACTAACCTCTTTTAACTTTACTTTTGTTCCCTGCTTTTACAAGGATAACACGAGGACATCGTGTATTGATATTAAATGTGTTTGTGTGATGTGTATATAAGTCATTGCTTAAAGATTGTACATGTATTACAGCATGCTTGTGACGGATTACACATTACCGGTTTAAAATTGACACAATTAACAGCCTAGCTTTGAAACATTGATATAGTCAAAACTTAAGACCAGACTTAAGTCAGGAACATATAAGATCGTCGTAAGTTTTTTCGAGAAACTGACTTAGTAAAAACTTAAGTTCACCACAACTTTCAACTTAAGTCCAAGCTTAAGTCATGACTTATGAAAAAACTTAAGATTTTTTGTGAAAGTGGCCCCAGGTGTTTTCTTCACCCCCCCCCATTTATAAAAAGAAACGCTGTCAATGGACTGCAAAGGGAATAGACATTTATCTATTTCAAACTACTCCGATGAAAAAGTACTTTTTTGAAAATGCAATTATTTGTTAAATAATAAATATACATTGTATACTAATATTTTTATTGTTTTTCAAAGTAACAGAAAATCGAAACCGAAAGTAAAATTTGGTTTTCAGTACAACCATAAGCTGCAGGTTGGAATTATGTGATGTTAGTGTTTAGTATCTAATGTGAGTTCAAATGTTATAAGAATAGGCCAACTAAGAGTTATTTTTGCATTCTGTGTAAGAAGGTGAAGATATCATTGTTTTTGTACAGTTTAATACGGTATTCTTGACATTTCAGAAAAGCAAGAAAGACAACTCAAATTGAACTTAATGCCACATAATAAGTATTGCTTATACAGTTACTTCCCTTACTATGGCAAAGATTTGTAATAAGAATATGCCAACTTAGAGGTATTCTTCTTGCATTCTATGACAGAAGGTGAAAATATCACTGTTTTTGTACAATATGGTAGTCCTGAAATCTCAAAAAAGCAAGAAAGACTACTCAAATTGAACTAAATACCACATAATAAGTATTGCTCGTAGTTACTTCCCTTACAGTGGCAAAGATTTGAGAATTCATTAAGATTTATAAAGAACTTATTGGCTGAACTTCCTTCCTTAATTCATGTCGTCATGTTTTGATAATTTAACTTTTAACGCCGGCAAAGCTGATAGCTCTTGTTTTTATGTGTTGTTGCATGCAACAATGTCGAGTAAAAAGTTGGCTTTTTATCCGAGAAATATATCATCGTTTGTTCATACGTGAAGCTGATGTGCAAGTGTGAGGTCAGTGTACCCTAGAAATCGGTTGCACCGCCAGTGTCAATTAATTTACCACTGTCTGTTCTAAGGTGGATTCTCCTTAGATTCTAGATTCCGGTATTTGCTTGTGTCGTCCATGTTATAACAAAAGTTTAAAACCTAACACATATTCCTGTTTGTTTTTTGACTGTGTGCAAGTTCTGTACCTTACTGTTGATGTTCCTGATAATTTTTCATAATAGATTTCAAGGAAGGTAAATTAGTACTGGTTCTTTCCGAAGGTACAGAAAAACTAGGTTTGGTGAGCTGACCGCCAAAATTGGTGATTACTCCACCTGATGAAAAAATGTTATCATTACAAAAAACTCTAATGAATTCACTTTGTATTTATGTGAGAACATCAGTTATTGTGAAAGCCTTAGATTGTTTGAACTAGTTTTGTTAAGTGTGCGCACTTACCTGATGAATGGAGGTAGCAGTACTTTAACTGACTTCCTAAATATGTCATTACATGTACACAAACCACATTTCGATGGAAAAGTGTCAGTTTAAACAGAGACATCCTGATATGAAATTTGTCATTGTGATATTCCTCCAAGCGGTATACATTTAATGTTGCGATGTTTAGTAACACTGTGGCTAACGTATACGTTGTGTTATGACAAAAAAGATGCAGAATGACAATTTCTTAAGGTCAATCCAGTAACTTGGTGAAAACATTTTCACATGCGTGGAACAATGTTATTCGACTATTACGTATAATTATAACAATTTGTCTAAATAATTCAAAGATCCACATAAGTGTGGTCAATGGGCTGAATATTTACAATGACAAATATAATAAAGTAAAACATAACAACCAATAGTTTTAATTACCATTGTATTCATACACGACAAATCTACAACCTTTTTGTTAGATTATCAAAAACTTAAATCAAAGGAAATCCAAAAAAGAAATATATAAAGGTTTTGAAAACACATATTCTGTTTGAATCTGCTTGGTTCATAAACATTATAAAATACATTTTAATCACAATTTTGGGTCATCAAACAAATCGCATTTTGTAATCTATATCGTTAATGATTTACAATTAATTATATGTATACAAGAAAGCAAAACGAATATTTTCTCAAGTCAATCTAGTAGCTTGGACAAAACATGTACACGTGTTTGGTACAATGTAAGTTTTAGATGTTAGTAAGTAGGTAAGTAAGTTATACAATGTACATGCACCCAACCCAATGGGTCTATAAGTCACCGTCATTATATAACAAATTATGAAACAGGTAGCACAAAAATATATACATAGTGACAATATATTTAAACAAAAAGATATAAGGTAATGAATATATCAGGAAAGTCAACTACTAATGTAATATTAAATTATTATGTGTACTTAGTATCTCTTCTTTTAAGATAAGCTAACACAGCGTGTTTAGCCATTTTTTTGCGGAAATACATGCAGTAGATATATACGTTTTTCACTGTCAGATTTGTTTACAAAGGTAGTACTGTTTAAAGAATCATTAAATAGATTTTCACGGATGTTGTTGTAATATTCACACCTAATGACTTAGAGTATTTCGTCTTCAACTCCATTGTTACACATTTTACAATTTCTCTGGTTTAATGGTTCGCCTACATATCGCCCGGTTTTACTCGTAAGGGGAAAATGCCACACCTGAATTATGCCAAGAGTGATCTTTCTTGTCGTTTGTATAACAATTTGTTAAAGCAATTCATAAATCTCTATTATGAATGTTAATTGGACTAATATCTTTACGATAAAAAAATTAATAAAGTAAAAACATAACCAATTGCTATAGTAACAAGAGCTGTCAGAGGAGACAGCATGCTCGACTTGGTAAGTATTTGTCACAGGAGATGTAGTTGATGATAAGGAACATACATATTTTACAATTTGAAAATATTACCTTAACAAAATTAAAGTAAATTTATAAATAAAAAATAAAGAAAATTTTAAGTTCATGGAATACAATTTTGAAAAGAAAATGTATTTGGAGTTATGATTCTTGTCACATGAGATGTGGTTGATAATAAGGAACATATATTTAAAGTCTGAAGTCAATACCTAAAGAAATTAAAACAGTTGCAGTAAAAACAAATATTTTTAAAAATAAATTTCTAAGTTCAAGGGGAGAAAATATTGTAAAGAAAGTATTTGGAGTTAAGAACCTTGTCACATTAGATGTGGTTGATCATAAGAAACATATATTTAAAGTATAAAGTTAAAATCTTAAGAAATAACAAAGATATAGAAGAAAGTATTTTAATGCACAAAAACTGTAATCTGTGCACAAAACTTTAATCAATTCAAGGGGAGATAATTCTGGAATGATGTGTCTGGAGTTATGAACCTTGTCACATGAGATGTGGTTGATAGTAAGGAACATATATTTAAAGTATGAAGTTAATATCTTAAGAAATAACAAAGATAAAGAAGAAAGTATTTTACTGCACAAAAAACTTTAATCAGAAATGTGGACGCCGACGCCGGGGCGAGTAGGAGAGATCTTCATTACTACGTCGAGCTAAAAATGTATTTGCATCACAACGTATTGTTCGTTTTTTCTCAACTGTCAAGCATGAATAATTACACAGTGAATGCGTTTGTTAGAATTATATCGTAATACATCCATGAGTTTCCGAAAGTGTGTATTATGATTGAGAAACGCTGCCTATGCCGTATGATATGTTTTAGTCAACATATTTTAATAACAATTAGGCCGCCAGTACAAAAACAATGCATTCAGTCACCGTGAAATTATTCAAGCTTTGACAGTTGAGAAAAAACGAACAATACCTAACCCTGTAACGTACGTACCTAAGTTATAGAACTTGTGGTCCAAACCAATTACCTTTGTTATTGGAATGTATATGTCAATTGTAATTTGTAAACAGATATTTAAAATATGTTTCATCATCAAACGTACCTAAAGCTTTTTGTGAGATTATCGAAAGCAATAACATAAAAGAAGACCAAAATCAAATGAGAAATCAGAGATTGTGTGATTACTGCATTAAAGCATAACAAATTAAAAACATCCTCGTTCAGTAATGGATATTTGAGAATTGTTACATTTAGTTTTCACAATTGTACGTTTTGGCAGAGTTAACGTTAATCGACGTTGCTGAATTCAGCTAAATATAGATATAGTCCAACAATATTAACCTGAGCTTGAACTACCTTATTATAATAATCACACGCTTCACTTACATTAAAACCGTGAGTTTCCGTATGTGTGTACACGATTATCCATCCACACAAAATTAATATATATTTCAATTTTGCAACCATGGAATGTTATTAATCTTTATATTTTGGACACATCCGTTTATGGGAACACGTAAATCCGCAATGTTGTGACATTGTTTAAAGTATTTATTCATATGAAAACAGTCAGCTGTTAGTCAGCTGTGTTTATTATGCCAAGAGCTTCCGATATGGCGAGATTTACATACGGATACTAAAATAGACTATGAATACTTAGTTTAATATATTTGCCTGCATAAAGGACAGGCTCAAATTAATTCTGTCGGACTATACCATATATGAATGTGTAACTAATTCACAATCATAAATTCAACAAAACTATAGATGTCCAGTTTCTTCTTTGTTATGCTATAAATGTTACATGCAATTCGTAAAATTAGACAATTTGTAAAATGCCTGAAAATTTTCGGCAAATATATTAGTAACTATCATTTTATTTAGTCAATTTGTGGATGTCATTTACAAAACCATCAGTGAGTTTTAAAGCTTCATCTTCAATGTTTTTATTTTTTATATTTCCTTTTATTTCTTTCTTCATGGTACTGCTGAATTGGTCAGTTGACTTTCTCAAAGCAACTCGTAGAACTTCTTTGTCAGGTTCGTCGCTAAAAACAAAATATCATCAAAATTATCACCATTCTTTCTCAGATCAGTAAACAACAAGGTGGATTCCAGAACAACTTGTTTGCTTAATGACCTCATTTATGTTACGCGAAAGTCTACATTATTGTCGGGAGTTTAACTCTAAAGTATTTGTATGTTTTTTTATGAAAGACAAGCCTTTGATTATGTTTGGCACGATGGGTTATTTTACAGTTTATTGACATGTAATATTGACGTCACTACATTAATTTCTCTTCGTGAATTGTAAAGATCATTAACTGGTAGAATTAAATATGAAGGGTTACTATCTGAGAGTTTTCCTGTATTTCAAGGAACAAGACAAGACGGCAAGAGTTCACCACTTATGTATCTGGTATTCATCGATAGATTTATTAAGGAGTTAGAATCTATAAACGTTGGTCTCTGTATGTATGAATTTAAAATGTGCTCACCCACTGTCGCAGACGATATGGTTTTAGTTTCTCTCTCAAAGACAGGAATGGATGAAATGTTAAAGATATGTCATGATTATTCTTGTCGAGTGAGATGTAGATGGAGTTATTTCTACAACGTTCAAAAATGTGCGATTATCAAATTTAACAACAATTCTTCTGTAAATCGAGACGATGTTTTTATTCTGGGAAATGAAACAGTGCCTGAATCTCCTTTTTATGTTCACCTTGGTGTTACCTTAGACCAAAATCTTTATTCTACCCAATGTATGACGAATGCTTGCATCAAACTAAGAGGTACATATATGAGTATGATAAGCAGGGGTATACATCCTAGTTCTATTGCCCCAGTGATATATGAAACTGTAATAATACATAAAGCCTTACTTGGCTGTGAATTTTGGAACTTTTATCCTAAGAGTTATATGTATGCTTTTTTAAAAAGCTCATAGATTTTGTGTAAAACATATGCAATCATTTGCATATTGTACTGACCTTCTTTTACCCTCATGATGCTAAACTGTGTACCAATTGAAACCATGATTTATTACAGAAAGCTGCAGTTCTTTGAACAGTTATGCAGACTACCTGTAAATTATCAAGCCAAACAGATTTTGTGTATAGGCTTACTCATTTTGTTAATCACGACAGACAGACAAGAGGTTTTATACCCGATGTCTTTAGATTATTTCATAAATATGGCCTTCAAAACTAATTTTTTAGATTTATAGATTCAGGCATCTTTCCTTTAAAATTTTAATGGAAACAATTCTTAAAAATGATGTAATTAATGATGAAAAACTGAGACTTAGACGTCGGTTAGTTAATGTAGTTGGTAAAGACTTAATGGTTAATTTATCAGTTGACAAGTGTATTAGTCCTTTATGGAAGATTGTCAGAGATCAAGATAACTTTAGTTTAAAGAAATCTATAAGTCTTACCATTCATAGCTTGGCATCATTCATATCTCGCCAGTATACAAAACAATGTGTTAAATGTAACTTACTAACAGATAATATACTCAAACGAAAAAGAAACGCAGGGTAAACTTCAGTGGTGATTTATGGTGAATTATAAGAATGATATTAAAATTGGGATATTGATTTATCAAGAACTATCTTTCGTGAACTAAATTTGGAAATTTTCGTTGGATTTTGACCTTTACTTTTTGTGTTATTCCCGAGGGAATGTGCCGCTAACCAAGTCATTCGACGCGCGCGACGAGGAGGAGTAAAAGGCAAACCAAAGCATGGACGTCTACAACGAAGAACCGCCTCACGTAATCGGTTCCTTACAGTTTGGGAGTGAATACGACGGTTATGATTGCCTACTGTATTGTTAGCAGTTTCAGTGGCAGTAACGTAACGATTACGCAGGTGTGCTAGACGTATAGCCCTGTCCTGACGTCGTGTCGTGACGCGCTGACGCCCTGTCCGAGGCCGGTCGGCAAGCCTTCCAGTTTCCCTAAGTCGACGAACAAGTCGCACTATGGTCGAAACATTCATGCCAAACTGCATAGCACCTGCTGTTGCGTTTGACCTTGCATTAGCAACGTAATGGCCTGACCCCGCTGAACGTCAGTAAGCCTTGCCATTGACGTAGAAAGGTAAAACAGAGTTTTAATACGGAAAACAGTGTATAAATGTCTAGAGTATTGGATGATATGAAAAGATGTGTTGAAGAAATTATCAAATTTATTCTGCGCGAAATTTTTGCATTTCTTCGCTTGTATTACGTGACACTGAACGTTTCATGCTTCAGTAACTTTTCATTATGTGTTGAGTAAATAGATGCCTTGATAATAATCTGACCGATTTTCATCATCTTACATAAAGGCGATAAAAAGTTATTCCATATCATTTTACCCTGCGTTTCTTTTTCGTTTGGGTATATTATTGTTCATAGGATCTGTCACTGTCATAATTTACACTACATAAGGCTAAGAATGTGGAATACTGTTTTAGACAATATGGGATTTACTTGGTTCCGATACTATATCAAGTTAAACTGTATAGATCATGTAGACAATTATTTATACTTGCTACTAAGAATAGTTCAGGTGTTTTACTGAACTCACAGATAGTGTTTACTTTGAGTGACTTGTTATGTAATAGTGGAGTTTAGATGTGCTTTACAATTACTATTTCATGATTTATCCCATCGCACATTTATAGTATGATTTTGTCATATATACATATATTTACATGTATATTGTGAATAATTATAATTTGTGTAATACTTAGAACATGCATTTTGGATACATACATAAAACTACGTGTACACTATTATGTATTTTCATACGTATGCTATGATTCTCTATTGTATGTACTTGTATATATATGATTTACTGTAAATAACTGTTATACTCTTCAGTAATGGAGGAAATAAATAAATAATCTAATTTCATATTTACATGGTGGAAATTCTTTAATATGCATTGATAATCGATCTTTTTTAATATCAATTTCTTTATGTGATGTCTAAACTAAAACGTTAAATAGCTTACGGTCGAGTTTCAGTCCTCCATATAAGTATTTTATCAAAAGAGTAAAAGAAATTAACAATCAGATTTTTTTTATTTTATAGTTTGTAAAATGATCGTATGAAATGGGTCAACAACAAAGTAATAATACTCACGCTCTTTTTATAAGGTCTACAAATTTTTGACCGATATCTTGCATACAATTTACAAGTCCGGTTAGCAAGGTACACAATGCTTCGCTAATATATTTGATAGCTTTGTATGCTAAAAAGCCCAATAATGCAGCTGCTGCACCTGCTACACCGCCAATGACGGCGCCTCCGACTGCGCCTCCAGCTACTGCGACACATGTGCCAACTGCACCAGCAGTGCCTAATGCGCTTGCTCCACCGATTGCTCCACCGATTACTGCGCCTGCTGTACCACCTACTAATGCTCCTACTTCAGCTACGGAGACAAAATCTGACATCCTGAAACAAATATGTATATCCAATGTAACGTATAATTGATAAGTAATTAAGGTGGTATGGTACATCTGACTTTTTTTAGATTTGCATATAATTTTTGGTACCGTTGTAAAATTGACGATATTTCCGATTCGGATCTACACTTTATTTGACGTCATTCTTGCTAATAACGTTGCCATGACGTCGTAAACATGACGACCGCGTGCACTTTTTACGTCAGTCGACAATGGTAAGAAAACGTCTATAATGTGTTGCTAAATCTTTATTTTCCGCGCCACAGCAACAAATTATACATCAATTTAAAGCTTACATCATTATCTACCACCTGAACAGTGTAAATATACGTTTAATATTAAAATATTCGAAAGAGACAAAAACTTCCGAATTGGCAACATCAGAAAAAATCCAGAAAAATTGCCTTCAAACCGGTTTTATGAAAAATCTGCCCGATAAATTTTTGCCAAGTTTTGATATGATGTAAAGCATGGTATAGACTTTCATACAGCAGAATTTGAGAAAAGTTGTCTGTACGATTTTTCCGCTATATGCGTTTAAGTATTATCGGTATGACGTCAAAAACGTCGTTCTGACGTCAATATAAAGGATTGTCTGTTTGTCATAACCACGAATACTTGGTCATATGTTTTATTTTTCTAGACAAAATGACTAGGAACATGAAAGTATGTAAAAATTGTATAGTTTTAACATACATATCAAAATCGAAAGATAAATTCAAACATAAAGTTTTAAATAAAGTAAGCCGTTATACATCCCTAGATACATTTATACATACATTCAATAGACTTATTTGGGAACTTAAATTTGTGGGTGTTTCCGTCCATCCACAAGTGATCAAAACAAAGTTTGTTACACATTATTGCTGAAAAACACACACTACAGATTAAACAGTATTGTTCTTTGTGGTCTGACGATGCTCAACAAAATAGACAACTCCGTACATCTTAAATGATTTTGGCGCTGTATTCCATATACTCGTATTATTTAATAATAACATCGACATGTCTTTGTGGTCGCCTTCAAAAATAAAGTATTTATGCCTTGTATATTATATGAGTATTAAATTAGCATATTGATATTTCATATATATGCGTACAAACTATTTTTAAAAGTTGAAGACACATGGAAAATGGTGATCGATTTTTCGCAGCATGCGTTCAAGTGTTATCGGTACGACGTCAAAACGTCACTTTGACGTCAACATAATAGTGCTGTAGAATAAAACTCGGCATTGGTTAAAAAGACTTTCTCTTGAAATTTTAATATAATTGCAAACGTTCTAATAGCTAGCCAAATAAATGTCGCCTAGATGAAATTAAAACTATCTTGAAATTGAAACAACACAATTTGGGTACAGTCCCGAATTTTTAAAAATAGATGCATACGTAAATGACGATGCGTCTATCTGTAACCTTATTGTTCCAGACGGAAAAGTATTAGCGAATGCCACACAGGTAAATGGTTTGAATGTATATGTTCAAAATGGAACAAGGTTGCTTTGTAAATACGCTTACGAATTTGACGCATTTCACCCAAATGAATGACTTTCCTTGTTTATTGACTGAATAGACACATGACCAGGTAACATAAAAATATGTATGCACACAACAGTCTCATATTTGACTTTCAATTCTGCATAACTAAACTGCATGATATTATTTGATTCATAAGTGATTGGTGATAACTTGTTGATGATTAAAGTCATATAGCGAGCTAAAATTCACGTACACTGACAGTTCGAGGATGACCTGACAAGAGGGGAACTATGCCTCGCTTGAAAACAACACTAACTAAAAAAAGTTGAAATCGTCAATGAAAATGAGCTTTATGTGACACCAGGACCATAAAGACACTTCGGTTTTGTAAAACATCTGGAATTCTGTGGCGAAAGTAATGCAAATAGAGATAGTATTTGTTAGTTCTCTTTTATTAGTTATTGAGTAACTGTACGATATTTTGACTTCAAATTCAGGGCTGACATGTCGTTCACTACGGCTTATTACTAAATACTCAGGCACTATGGAAAAACACAAATTTGATAAAATACCTCGGCTTTTATGAGATTCAGGCATATTGATTCATCTCATAATTGCCCAGTTTTCTAATAAAGGGTATGTTTTTACCGATAAAATGCCGCCGTTTTGAATTTTGGTAAAATCTTATGTGTTTTTGATTATTGACCCTTACGTAATATCCTTTATCTATTGTACTATTTTTTTTCAGGCTAAAATGAGTGTCTTCAGCCAAATTAAAAGGCCGTTATGAAAACAATTGATTATTAACATTATATAAACTACATTACTTTCTTTCATATTACTTTATGAAGGAAGATTTTTTATGTTATACTTATCATTCGCCTTGCATTTTCCATGTGCTTTTCATACTTTTGAATAAGAGTTTGTACTCAACAATATGTGTAAAAAATTAAAAATGCTGATTTAATACATTATTTATAATATTCAATACATAAACTATACAATCTTTATATATTTTCATGTTCTGGTCATTTTGTCTAGAAAAATAAAACATATGACCAAGTATTCGTGGTTATGACAAACAGATAATCCTTTATCTTGACGTCAGAATGACGTTTTTGACGTCATACCGATAATACTTAAACGCATATAGCGGAAAAATCGTACAGACAACTTTTCTCAAATTCTGCTGTATGAAAGTCTATACCATGCTTTACATCATATCAAAACTTGGCAAAAATTTATCGTGCAGATTTTTCATAAAACCGGTTTGAAGGCAATTTTTCTGGATTTTTTCTGATGTTGCCAATTCGGAAGTTTTTGTCTCTTTCGAATATTTTAATATTAAACGTATATTTACACTGTTCAGGTGGTAGATCTACAGAAGGCCTTTGATACTGTAGATCATTCTATTCTATTAAGCAAATTAGGGCTTATAGGTTTTAACATTGATGTAGTTAATTGGTTTAGATCATATCTATCTGGTCGTGTTCAATACACTGACATTAATCATACTCTGTCATCCCCTTCTACTGTAACCTGTGGTGTACCACAAGGCTCTATTCTAGGACCTCTATTGTTTTTAATTTATATTAATGATATGGCTGGTACTGTTAAAAGTAAACTTTTATTGTATGCAGATGATTCTGCCATCTTAGTGTCCAGTAAATGCAAATTTGAAATTGAAAGACTATTGTCCAATGACATGCAAACTGTGAGTAATTGGCTGGTTGATAATAAATTGTCATTACACCTTGGGAAAACAGAAACTATTTTATTTGGGTCTAAACCAAGGTTAAAGAAATGTTCTGAACTTGATATTTTTTGCAATGGTATAAAACTTAAAACAACCAACTCAGTTAAATATCTTGGTGTGTTATTGGACCAGTCTTTAAACTTTGACATGATGGTAGTTTCAATTATTAAAAAAGTCAATGCTAGGCTTAAATTTTTACACAGAAAAAGTAAATTTTTATCACTTTATGCTAAAAAGCTCTTGGTTATGTCTCTATTGCAATGCCATTTGGATTATGCTTGCTCTGTCTGGTATTTCAGTATTTCACAGCATCTTAAGAACAGACTCCAAATTACTCAAAATAAAATTATTAGATTTGTTCTTAACTTAGATTGCAGACAGCACATATCTCAAGATCATTTTGTTGAGCTAAATTGGTTACCTGTTGAAAAAAGAGTAAATCAGATTGTTTTGAACAATGTTTTTAAAATACTTATTGATATATCTCCTTCTTATTTACATGAACATTTTATTCAGGCCAGTTCAGTTCATAATCATAACACTAGATTTAGCACTGAATCTTGTTTTAAAATTCCATCTGTCAAAGGTTTTGGAAAGAAGTCATTTGTATACAATGGCTGTTACCTGTGGAACCAGCTACCAACTGAAATTAAACATACCACCAATACTGAAACTTTTAAAAAACTAGTAAAAAACATTATTTTACCAAGTTGTAATAAATTCTGTGATATTTCATGCCTTTTGTTTGCCTGTGATAATCTTAATTTTGATCTCTTATAGTCCCTTATTTTAACTTATTTTAGTATTTAGTAATGTTTTATGATAATTGGAAGTAAATTTAGTGTGTGCCTTGCTAGGACATGTATTCATTTATTTAAGGACCACAATGGAAACAAGGAAATTCATATTTCCTTTTTTGTGCTATCCTTAATAGATGGAAATATGCCCTAGTACAATGAATGTAATATAATACAGTATTATTTATGTTATTTGTTTTTACTGTTTAATCATTCTTGTGCTATGTATGTTATTTTCATTTATTGAATAAACTCTATCTATCTATCTAGATAATGATGTAAGCTTTAAATTGATGTATAATTTGTTGCTGTGGCGCGGAAAATAAAGATTTAGCAACACATTATAGACGTTTTCTTACCATTGTCGACTGACGTAAAAAGTGCACGCGGTCGTCATGTTTACGACGTCATGGTAACGTTATTAACAATAATGACGTCAAATAAAGTGTAGATCCGAATCGGAAATATCGTCAATTTTACAACGGTACCAAAAATTATATGCAAATCTAAAAAAAGTCAGATGTACCATACCACCTTAAAGGCAGTAAGAGTTACATGATGAGATATATTCATATATTTACATGTAGATACATTATCAAACTATTCGAAGATATTTGGATTAGATTTTCAATTTGCTAACAAGATTACATGACCATGAACTGAATACAGATAGTTTTAGATAGTTTTATTTCAAGATATTAGGCCATTGGCTGAACTAAAAAATATATTTCCTAAAATTCCCCCGTATATTTTGGCCTTGTCGATCAATAACGAATTACTGCAGCGTTTCTTAAATTTTTACAACATGAGTCATAATTATTAGTTTAGAAAACGAACAAAAAAAGTACTAATGCTCCTAAACAAAGATAAATGGAAATAAAAGTTAAAAATATCACTTACTTAAATGGAAATATTTATTTCAATGATGTACACCTCTCAACTGGTTCTGTTTAAATGCCCCAACAAATCTTGTAACAAAATATATACTCGTATAATAACTAACTGCGTAGATAAAGCTGGGATATATTTAGAAACAACTAATGTTTAAGTTTTAGAAATACGTGTAAATCGATAAGACATTACGTGGTTTGTCCTACAAAGGTACTCGAATTTCATATGACACATGAATGAAAACGTGTTTGGATATATGCCAACAAAAATGATGTGGACTGCAAATAAAATAGACAAGTAAAACCATTCTACGCACCTCTAATGAATTAAAGTACTGGAGTACTGATTGGACGGCGCTAAAACTATGGCACTGATCATGACGAATGAATAGGATGTTCTTTAGAAACTAGCCTAAATTTTTTACATCTTTATCATGATGTCGTCTTCAAATGGAACAGATATTTCGAATGTTCAGTGAAGGTATAACTAAATTCCCTTGGACAACTAGTCTATTTAAATTTTACCATAAAAAACTTTGTATTAATTTTAACGTAGTGTTAACAACGATGTTGATGTCGCTGAAACCACTCAACCTAACACAGAATTTCTGGAATATTTGTCTATTAGCAGTATTCACATACTAGGATTGCAACTTTTCATATACCTTATTATTGGGAGTAAATCAACACCAAAGTCAAATTTATTAGAATGCTATTATATGATTACATTAACTGGGATCTCCTAATTCAGAATCAGAATAATCTACTATCTTTGATAAAAAGAGATACACATAACATGCTGGTATGGTATCGTATAATACTTAAACCCATCTGGTAGGTCTTATCATACAGGTATAGTACCATCAATACTTGAACCTAGGCAGTAAGTTCTATAAATATTATTGTTTAACCTCTAGCAGATCAGCCTCTGTGTTGGTTCAAGTATTGTTTAGAAGCTTTGGTTTAATCTTGATTGTGAGAACTTGTTTCACTATGAAAGTTAATTTCTTAGATAGTTGCGCATTATATTTAAATGAAGAAGAAGTAAAGAATTTATTTCTGCAACAAGAAGGCAATAGGCTGATGTGAAATATACAAATGCTTTTCATAAAGTATATTATCACATGACAATGACATAATACTTATTTATGATCAACAAACATATTTTATGCTAATATGCGAGCGCCATTTTTCTCAAATTACAAAACTGATATATTTTCTTAAACTCGGCCTTAAACTACCCCCTGAATGCCGGTGCTATAGTAAATGATGTTGCGCAGCAATTAGGTTGCTCTCATCAAACCATACACAACCTTGTTAGTCGCTAAACAGCTACTGGCTCTGTACGCGACCGCCAAAGACCAGGTAGGGAGCGTGCGGTGTCAAGTAGAGACGACCGCGCGATTACGTTAGCTCACTTACGTAATCGTTTTTTGCCAGCTACAGTAACTGCTCGGCAGCTAGGGGTCTCTGCTTAGACTATCCGAAACCGTTTGAGGAAATCACACTTTCTACTTCGGGCTCGCAGACCTTACACTGGACCGCTTCTAACGGCTCGTCATAGGGCTCAAAGATTTGCCTGGTGTAGACGGCATCGTCTTTGGAGGCTAGCCCAATAGAACAAAGTGATTTTCTCAGATGAATCACGCTTCAGGGTTAGCTTTGCAGACGGTAGGGTGAGAATTTACCGTCGCAAAAATGAAAGATTTGCCCAATGCTGCGTCAGGGAAGCGGACAGCGGACTGAAGTCTTATATCACGGAAATGGTGAACCACCAAATCTTACTCTTGACGATACAGTCCTTATTCCAGTAGAAACGCATAAACATTTAGGGGTTATACTTCATTCAAATCGTAAATGGTCGACTCATATATAATAATATCATATTGTCTTCATCTAAAATTCTGCGCAAAATTAAATATACTGTAAGTCGAAAAGCTCTGAACCAAATTTATCTATCATTTTAAGACCTCAATTAGAATATGCTGCCATTAATTCCTGGAATTCATTACAAGAACAACTAAGAAATATTCAAAAAATTAGTAAATTTAAACGAGATCTTTTAAATTTATAATTCAAAACTAGTGAAGAGCCAGCACATTATTTTATCGGATCTAGACGTACTTCTATAATTCATACACGTCTCAGAAATAATCGTAGCGATCTAAAAAGTGATCTTCACAGAAATCGTATAACTGATTCTGATAAATGTATTCATTGTAATGAAAGTGAAACTGCAGAACACTTTTTCTTTAAATGCAATCTATATGTTAATCAACGAATTCAATTGTTTATTGACATTCGGCCATTTCATCCATTAAATTTTCATATTTTACTTTGTGGTGATACTTCCCTTTCTCAAGAGGAAAATGAAACTATTGTGTATGCAGTACACAAATATATCAAAAATACAAAGCGTTTTGACTAAGGTATTCCTATCACTCCCCCATCGGAAAATCTACACACCCTGTCTTCCACTTATTTTCTCTCTTATACTTTCACTTAAATTTATAACCACATTGTTATTTCGTTTATATATTGTCAAATTATGAACTATTATTCCAACATGTTAATGGGGAGGACCGTAACTAAGTTAGAGAACTTGTGGTCCAACCCAATTAACTGTATTATTGAAACTTATATGTAAAATGTAATTTGCAAATAGAGGTAATAAAATATGTTTCATCATCCAATCTATTTTGTACCGTTTTGAAAGAAAATACTATCTGTTGGCAAATTTTGCAACTTAATATCTACATATATACTTAAAATATTTCCCTAAATAATACAAAACAGTGGGAAATTTTCTAACAAACTTTGCTTTTGAATAACTCGGTGACCATCCGTGACACTAAAAAAGGTCTGAAGTAAAGAACTTAATATCTAAAAAACATGCTTAAAATATTTCCCAAAATTTTACAAAACAGTGGAAAATTTCCTAACAAACTTTGCTTTTGAATAACTCGGTGACCATCCTTGACACTATAAAAAGCCTCAAAAAAGATTGGTAAATAAATTCAAATTTGGAAAATTTATTTGTGTAAACAATAAGGTTTTCAAGGGTACAAACTAGTTGCAGTTCATACCCAACTTATTGTGATAATCCGCCGAAAGTTGTCCCCCTTGTTGAGTTAGTTAAAATCGATATCGGTTGAATCGATAGAGAAATTTATCATATAGAATATAGAGTCAGAATTATTATAGTCATCATTTTCGACAATAGATTGAAATATGTCAATATTTTTCCTCCTATTGAGACAAAGTTTAGTCCATCCTCTTTAACCTGGTATATTTTTCAATGAGTTTAAGTTACATCTTCTTGCTTCCATTTGAGTTTGAAGTTGACTACTATGAGTCATATTAAAAATAGAGTAAAAATATTGTTGACAAGCAATTTTTCTATTTTCAATCGAAAATTAACGCACTTTTGCATTAAATTTGAATTTTTTTCCTCCTATACACACAATCTATGGGTAATAAGCTTTAAGATGGTAGTTTTAAATCTAAAATAAAATATTATCTTCTTGCTTCCATTTTTGTTACAAAATCGTTGAAAATGGAAAATTGAAGAAAATCTGGCTAATAAGTACATGTGCACTTGGGTCATTACAGGTAACGTTAATTGATGTGTAGGCGATCAGACAAAGATAATATCTATGTCTCTGAAGTTATGTACTCGCCTAAACAACTATGTACATGTAAGAGTGGCTGATGTAACCATTATTTGAATAATTTGTTCATTCCTTGAATTTAATAATATTTTTTATAAATGAAATACGACAGCTTTATTATTTAATATTTTCAAATAACACTTCGATGAAAATACCTAGGCATGCAAATATATGTGTGATACTCACAAATTATAAATTTGCTTGTAAGTGCATTTATAAGTAAAATCAGAAAAATATACGTTCTTGTTTTAATTGTGGTCTGGGTGTTTGAAGCACGATAATTACTTACAGTTCTTTAGCACATTTTTTCAACGTGTAAGCAATATCATTTATTTATTTTTGATTCACACAGAAATTACTTTTATTTTGGGAATTGGACAGATATACTCTGATTCAGACTAACATTCGTGTTTCTTCTTCGTGTGTTCGTTGTTAAGATTTTTGAAAAGTGGGATCAGCCGCCTCGAAGGGGCAATATATGCAGACCCCTTTCAAAATAAAAATAACTGAATCTTGAATTCATATTTTTATACCCGAGATTCCTTATAAAATTCATGCTTCACTTAAAACAATACTGTAGACAAATGTATATTGATGATAAGGTTATTAGATTGATTGTATATTTTAATTATATCATTATTATGCAGTGATCATACCCCTAATGTTGATAGTGTTAATGATAAAGGGGTCATTATACAGCGGTCACCAACCATAAAACTTTAGTTATACAGGATGACACTGATAGGATTACTGTCTACCCCCGGCTATATAACATTGCATAAATACATGTATATTATTACCACTATTATTGATTAAAATTTACATGTCCGTTTTATAACCAAAAACTTAACTCCCTGAAAAGTATGTTTTATTCATAAATATACTTTTTTGTCGCTCTTTAAAATCATGATTCATGATTCAGAGAAAAATTCTGGTTTGATAAAAGAGGTTGCACTACATTGAGAACGAACATCATCAATTTTTACTTATCAATAAAACTCCAGGTAATAAAAGGACTAGTAACAGATTTTCACTGGATCATCTAGCCAGTCAATTACTTGAATTAACTTATAGATATTTATGTCTGGTGAAGCCAGAGAATTACATCGCATCAAACAAAATCCCTGGTACAATTTACTGCAGAAATATACATGTCTTATTACTAGAGCACAAACTTCAACGCATTGATGAAAGTTTTCAGTATTAATAATGATTTCAGTATTTTGAGTTTGATCTAGTTATGTAATTGAAATACGAAATCTGAATATTTCAGTATTTTGAAAGTATTATTACAACGTCCAACTTTCCCCCGTGTCAACGACACTGCTACATGTATCATAGTATAACATTGGCTTCCAGTTTTTTCTTCAAAAAATATCATGTAAATATTTTGCTCAATCACATATACTAATCTATTGTCCGATCTTATCAGTTAGTGTGACACCATGGGTGTCCTATATATTTTATACATCATCTTTATCATATCGATTTTCTATCGGATTATGACACTGCACACTATCGATTTATCTATTAATTATAAACGCTAAAATCTGGTGTAAAGGGAACAAACCCAATCTCAAATTTTTACTCCTTACGAGGGGGAGTGAACTCCTATTTTGTACGTAATATTCTCCACATGTTCAAAATCTGGTGTGTTTTCCATATCAGATTTTTTAGTTAAAAAAGCAAGCTGGAAATTTGAATACCAGTCGAATTAAAACTTATTATTTAGAACAAAACCTTATGATATTTCACAAGAAACAATGTCAAATAATTAAAAACAAATGGAGAAGGGCAATATGTAGTTTATTACATAAAAGATACAAAATCATCTGCAACAATGTCCAGTTCGTATCTATCAATTTTGAGATCTGATAAAGGACAGTTTTATACAACTATTTAAAACTTTTTATATATGTATACTTGACTTTCATACGATGGTAATGTGATTGGCAGATGGTGACTTATGTAATTAGAACGAAAATGTCTGAGAAATCCAAATGTAGCGTTCTTTTTTAAATCATTATCTTGGACTGTGATTCCAAAGATAAAGTCCGAGACATCCGATTGTAGCGTTCTTTTTGCAATCATTATCTCGGACTGTGATTATAATGATAAAGTCAGAGTAATCTGTTCACATGTCTTGTTTGGCACGTATCGGTCATGTGATTGACGAACGGCGACTTATGTATGAATTAATTAATCAGACCAAGCCAGAAACAATTAAACGTCAAAAATCAACACAATCTTAGATCAATAATCAGGTGTGCTAGATCAACATTCTTAATTGTGTGTGTGTGTGTGTGTGTGTGTGTGTAAATACGTAAAATGGCCATGGAACAATAGCATACTTTCACTTTGGCATTATTGAACCAAATGTTTCTATATTGGCAAGTTATTTTAGAACGGCGCAATTGGGATCCACAACTGTGTGATAAAACGTAACGCCAGTGCCCTATATTAAAAATGGCGTACACCGTTTTTGCAAATCATAATTATATAACTAATGCAGTTGTAACAAATAATGAAATCATAGTCTGTATATCAAATGTAAGTTCTTTATCTAGAGGTGTTGGTGAATACATTCCAGTTGTCGGAGAATTCATTGTAGTAGAGAGTTTTGTCGTCGTGGATGTTGTTGTCAATGGCGACATTGTTGTGAATGTTGAACTCGCTGTTGTTGATGTTGACGATGGCAAACTTGTTGTTGTCAATGGCGACGTCGTTGTTGTCGGCAAGGACGTGGTTGTCGATGGTGAACTCGATGTTGTCGATGACGTTGTTGTCGGTGACGTCGTTGTTGTCGGCCACGTCGTTGTTGTCGATGACGTCGTTGTTGTCGATTGCGACACTGCCGTTGTCGACGATGAACTTGTTGTTGTTGTCGGCGACGTCGTTGTTGTCGATGTCGAGCTCGTTGTTGTCGATGGTGACGTCGTTGTTGTCAATGGTGACGTTGTTGTCGATGGCGAACTCGTGGTTGTCGATGTTGAGCTAGTTGTCTTTGATAAAGTACTAGTTGATGATGTTGGTGTGCTTGAAGATGTTGTTGATAATTGTGAACAAGTTTTACAACATCTAACTTTACTGCTTAGAAAATCATTGACATCACAGGCTTCTGGTGAAGTACAATTACTAAGTGGGTCATCTCCATACAGGCATGACTCTGAAAGAAAGAAATTACATTAGTGCACTGATAATCATTAGGTAGACAACTTCAAGCAATGGTTTAATTCTATCAACTACATTTTTCGGCGCAGCTTTCTTGGCCAACTCTTGACCTGTATACCAACATAATTTGTCTACCATTCATGTTTGTCCAATGAAATGGTAAAAATGATATGGTAACATTTGTTAATTTTGATAAACAAGTGTGAAGCGCGGATAGTTGTTGCTGACTATGTGTGTATTAAAGGTGACTCGCAATGCATTTGATAAAATTTTCGTCGAGGTACGCTTCTGGCGGTATTACAAAACACTGTGATAATGCAGATTTGTTTCGCAAGGGTCAACAGTATAACCTCCACAGTGCGGCCCTGTACAGTTCAAATTGTCTGCACAACAACAGTTTTTGATATTTTCCTTAAGTGTAATTTTCTAATTGAATTTAATCTCTGCAGAGCTACAACCTCTGTTCAGCATTTAGCAACACGCTTTAGTCACTTCCAGTGGGTGTTGTTCAAGAGCGATTGTACTACTGTATAAATTTTGACGGGTCAGAGGTACAATAGTCTTGCTACATGTAGACAGTTCTTGCAGTAACCCATGGACTTTTAGCACTTAATACAAAGTCTTTGATATAAAGTTTATATTTACCATCTGCAGGCGGTGCCAACTCTGAGTTAATGCATTCTCCAGAAAAACACCACTGAAATACATTGATATGAATGAATTAGTATAGCTTGCTTCATGTTAATTAAGTTTACACCGGTAAATAAACAGATAAAGAATAAGAATTAAAACTTGCCTGTAATTCAGTTCTCTTCCAAAATTCTTACTACAATACAAACTCTCTTGAACAACACCCATTGGGAGGGACTAAAGTGTGTTGCTGTTCACAGAATGTTGCACTACAGAGGTTAAAATCAATAAGAATTAGGCCTAAGGATAATATCAAAAGCTGTTGTTATACAGAATATTTTTGTTTTGTAGAGGGCCGCTCTGCAGAGGTTATACTGTAGTTAGTAAAAATTGAAGAAGCACAGCTAGCAAATTTGACATTTTAAAATTAAGACCATGAAATAGTACAGTATAACCTCTACACAGCGGCACTCTTCAGAATAAATCTTGATAATTCTATATATAACTCTAATTGAATCAATCCATGCAGAGCAACTACCTCTCAACAGCAACACACTTTAGTCCCTCCCAATGGATGTTGAACAAGAAAGGTTGTAGACATTACAATTTGTAATGGTTATAATCTTTTATTTTTTGAAAACAATAATAGGTTGTTTCACTAGTGAACCAAACTACTCGTCATAGTGTGCAGTTAACTAATGGCAAAACTATTCCACCATCATATTTTGATGTAAATTTATAACAGATCTAAAAGTTAATTTAATTTGAATATAGGTCGAGGTTCCTAAGCATATCGCTAGCTAGCGCTTCGTGTCCTGGTATCCTTCTTACACCAAAAGGGGAACGTATATGATATCAAATTAATGGTACCAGGGGGCAAAACGCTAGCTAGCGATATGCTAAGAAAGCTCGCATATAACCATAAACAAGTATTAGCATTTCCAAAAATGCTTGAAATTGACGTTTAGCCGTGTATTACAACATCTCCTTCCAAGAAATATACGTCAACGCTATTAGCCGTGCCAAGTCTATTTAGAGAATATCGGGATTTGCGTGACCCGCTAACGATATGTAAAACATTTAGACCTTTTTGATTCATTGAACGGAACCTTCCGGGCTGATAAAAATACATCGAATGAACAGGTGTTGTCCAGGTCTTTTTAGCAAACCAAAATATTCCGGCGAACGATTACCGATATGAATCAGTGGGGCGTTCCTAATGGTTAACGTTAAGCGAACAGCGATATTTATGAGGGGCGTGACTTAAACCTGTCTCGGTGGACACTGGTTACGCCTCTCAGCTGATTGGATACAGATAATCTTCTCCCGTAAAAATAGATTCGCCTATTAGTAGGGAAGATACGTTTGCATTTTTTTTTCAACAAATGGGAGTTTTAAAAAGAAAACAAACATGTTACAGTTAGTTTTGCATTTTCTGGGTCTAAGATGCAGCTTTCTTGAAACTAGTACTCATTCCTATTCTGATTATTGTATTTTCTGGTAATACCCGACCAAAGATGACGTCCAGACGGGTCAATTCACGCACCCCTAAATTGACAATTTGCCGTCCATTTTCTATCATGTGACCTCAAATGCATCGTTTTGATTGGCTTAAGGCAACCGGTGTCGACTACAAAATGCTCAAATCTTGATAATTGTATATATCAACGTACAGGTACGTCGATAATGAAAGACAAACCTTTTTATCTCCACATGGAGTGCCATCAAAGGGAAAGAATCGACCTTGACAAGAGTTACTTCCCTTTAGTCTACATTGCATCGCATAACAAACTGAGTCAAGTTTATCGTATATATTTTCCTGAAATATGAATAGATAAATATTATAAATAGCTCATCAACTATTATTAAAAGTAAACATTTTATTGAATATCTATGACTTAAGTGATGGGGATTTTTGCAATAGAAACAAATTTTGATTAAACATATCTATGACTTAAGTGATGGGGATTTTTGCAATATTTTTGAGAAACAAATTTGGATCAAGTTACGTATTTTGTGCATTTTATCCATGTGTATTTTTTATGTTTAGTTAAGCCCTAAATGCGTCACGATTGTAATGAATCTTGCCACATACAACGCAAAAAAAACGATAAGGTTTCAAACAAACAATTGTCACAAAAGTATCAATTTTCTTAATTGTGCAAAAATAAACAAAACATGATTCAGAAAGGTTTACGATTTAAAATTACAAAGGTAAGCTCTAGATAAAACAAAATAAAACATTAAAATCGTACCCTACATAAAACTGCATCATTTCCAAAAGTCATATTACATTGCTCATCAACGCTGTGAATTTGTCCTGCTAATTCATTCTTTAAATAACGTTTCTTTGGAGTGTCCATCAAACAGTTATCACTAAAATTATAAAATAACCCAATTAATACAAAAACTATAAATACCACCTTTGTTACTGCAAAAAATGAATAATTTGAAGTCAAGAAGATTTATTTTGAAAAAATTTAATGTCCCTATGTTTAGGCAAGTTCGCTATTTTGATCATCAAATTTCGACGGACCTAATAATGGAGTTTTTCTGGATACTTAAAGTTTATTTTACGATTGGTCTCTATTGACCATTATTGGTATAAAGTATATTCGACAATTTGACGGGATAATCCGAACAATCCTCCTTGTCTGCCTCTAAACGTTGTAAAAGCTTACGTTTACATCAACATTCAAGTGACGTGTTTATGTCTTCAAGGGACACAACTGTTGTTGTACTAAAATTGAAAGTCTGTAAGATTAATCCCCCTTGTTCTTTATAACTAAATTTTGGTTTTTTAATGAAATTCTGAATCGAAAAACAAAACATTTTCTCTACGTTGTTGGCAAATATTAATCTGACACTCAGTCAATTTAGTTAACAAAGATTGCAACATAAGTGTTTTTCACAAAAATATTCATGTTTTCAACAGTACGCTGTTTAACATGTAATACTCTTGCAAAATGATTAAAATGATGACGTGGATGGAAATAGTGTTTTGTAATCGACTGGTACGTATCAAAATATGATAATTAATGTATAAATGTACATAAAATGGGAAATTCAACCATAAGTAAAATTTTCAAGCTAAAAGATAAACTAACCTTCCAAGGCCAGCAATAAACGTTTTGATAGAATTCTGTGAACAAGTTGAGAATGTCCATGGATTAGTTCTTATACTTGGATCATAGATGGTCGGTAAACGTGGTGCCATCAAATATAAAGATGAAGTTTGACAACTGTTTCCATTACCGTCATGCCGAGTACCAATACTGTAAAATAATATAACATTACCATCAAACCGGGTACCAGTACTTATATATAAAAATATATTTTAACATGATGAGGGGTTCTCTGTGTATGAAAGACCTAATTCTGAACTCTAACCAGTGGGTTTTCCGTCAGAGTGCAGGCAGAACAAACACATTTCGTGTTATAAAATGGCCCAATCTGATTAAAACCCGATCTAAAATTTTACCCTCGCGTACTCGGTAATTTAGATCTGGTCTTTTCCAAACGAAGGTCACGTTCAGGTGACCTTTTCTCATCATAATATTCATGACGAAATTGTTATGATACGTTACTTGTTTACATCGTCTACGTCACGCAATTTGAAATGAGCCGCCCAATCACAGACTGTGAATAATACTGCTGTTAGATAAGAATGCAAAACTTGGTCTAAAAATAGAAATTACGAAATCAAAATGCTTTCGTCTAGATGAAAGCTACGCATTGATTGGTCGACACAAAGTTCATCTCGACGTGACCTTCAACGGAGAAAGTAGAGAGCCTGTACGGCAACGCTCTACAGGATATCTGTTTACGGAGATTGAAAATGGCCTTAATATAAGGAAACACAGATTAGATCCTATTGTTTTTTGTACACATATTTTCATTGTGACAGCGAAAGTTTGTTTGTACCACAGCGGAAAACCAAACATGATACCAGGGTAAACCAAATGATTTTATGACGTTTATATAATTAACATATTAATTTATATAATTTCATTTTTGTCAAGTTCTTATTTAATCTTGGAGCAGAGTACGCTTCTGGAATAAAAACTAAATTCTACCATTACTAGAAACTTGGTTAATTAAAACATCAACTTCAGAGATAGATATACAGATATCTAGGGGACGTGAGTAGATCGAATGACATCGGGAAGGTATGTGTATAGTACTGGTCTAAAAGCTTGGATATTGTAGCGCTCCTGCCTACAGCTGCCCCTTTCTGGATCCATACAAGTAAACAAATATAGGCCTGTCACAAAGAACAGTCACTACGTTGATGTGCCACAAAAGTACATTCTCGTTCCCACAGCCTAGTAAGATTCTCGATACTGTTAGATCAAGAATCTTGATAATCTCCGGGTACGAGAATGCAAAAGTATTACTGAACAGAATGTCAGAAGTGATGTAATATAAAAACCAAAAATGTACTTACTTATGACCAAGTTCGTGTGCAGCTATGTGTACAGTGACAGCATTGTATGTTTCTTCTATTTCTGATACAGCCCAGGATGTATGACATACAGAATTTAAATAACCCATACCTGCAACAATTTATATAATACAGATACAAAAATATATCTACCAAGTTTGATACAATCATCAATTACAGTAGTGTTCCACTATCAAAACCATTAAAAGGCATGTCCTAATACATGAATGGACTTCAAAATTAAGGAAATCAGAATTCAAAAACATGTTTCTGCGATTAAATGCATTACAAAGACAAAAAGACAAAACTAAATTCTTAATTCTTACAAAGAAAATAAAATACATGTTGTTATAAACTTACCAATAGGATTTAGAGAGGTCGGAGTTGCCAGATCAAAACTGTAAAATAAAACACACAATTATTATCAAAAAAATATCAAAACAATAAGAATACTCGGCGTCTTCACAAGAAGAGTAAACATGTCATGGCTAAAAATTTGTATAAAATTGACGTAACTATCAATGGGTCAGTCCAAAACTAGTCTAACAACACACAAAGTTTCCTATTATAAATATATGTTTATGACTTCAAACAATTTCTTAGGAAGCTGGCATCTTTTACCCGGTCAGATTTTAAATTATATAAACGATAATTAGGTATGGACAAATTAAAAACTTTTCAAATCAAAGGGAGATAATACCTTATTTTACTAGTTTTCATTTTAAAGGGAGATAACAACTTGCTTTACTAAAGTTTTCATATTAAAGGGAAATAACAACTTACTTTACTAAAGTTTTCATATTAAAGGGAAATAACAACTTACTTTACTAAAGTTTTCATATTAAAGGGAGATAACAACTTACTTTACTAAAGTTTTCATATTAAAGGGAGATAACAACTTACTTTACTAAAGTTTTCATATTAAAGGGAGATAACAACTTACTTTACTAAAGTTTTCATATTAAAGGGAGATAACAACTTACTTTACTAAAGTTTTCATATTAAAGGGAGATAACAACTTACTTTACTAAAGTTTTCATATTAAAGGGAGATAACAACTTACTTTACTAAAGTTTTCATATTAAAGGGAGATAACAACTTACTTTACTAAAGTTTTCATATTAAAGGGAGATAACAACTTACTTTACTAAAGTTTTCATATTAAAGGGAAATAACAACTTACTTTACTAAAGTTTTCATATTAAAGGGAGATAACAACTTGCTTTACTAAAGTTTTCATTTTAAAGGGAGATAACAACTTGCTTTACTAAAGTTTTCATTTTAAAGGGAGATAACAACTTACTTTACTAAAGTTTTCATATTAAAGGGAGATAACAACTTACTTTACTAAAGTTTTCATATTAAAGGGAGATAACAACTTACTTTACTAAAAATTTTCATATTAAAGGGAAATAACAACTTACTTTACTAAAAATTTTCATTTTAAAGGGAGATAACAACTTACTTTACTAAAGTTTTCATTTTAAAGGGAGATAACAACTTACTTTACTAAAGTTTTCATATTAAAGGGAGATAACAACTTACTTCACTAATTTTTTCATATTAAAGGGAGATAACAACTTACTTAATGACTGTTATTCTGCATTAGGGAAATTCTACCTTGAATTAGAACTTCAAAAGGCGTTTGATTTGTTCAATTTACATTTGATTACTTTTTTACACTCAATGTATATCGTATTAAAGACATAACACAATTTTATTATTTTCTCACCCGGTAAATAATCCAGCATGATCGTGTCTTGGTAGAAACTCTATCATGGACTTTCTCCACGTGGCAAAATCTAACAAAACACCGGCATCATCAATGGAGTTTTCACTTAACATGTTGTTTTTTATCCACGGTGAAGTTGAGTTTTCCTGAAAGTTTAAGTTAAAAGGATTTTGCAGCAATGGCTCAAAATATGGTTATTTTAATCTATCAGTTGTCATTTTTTCAAACATAGGCAAAAAGGTCGATGGCAGGGGTTGAACAATGGCTTCTTTTCAATTAGAAGTTTACAGCGATCAAGGACACTATATAAACGTACATGTTCCGAACAGCAATTTAAAGTTAGAAGCTTTAATCACTAGGCCATTGTTCTAGATCATCACGAACATGAATACTTCGCCAGACAAATTGTTAACGACTGTTAACCAGATAAGTTGAACTACAGACAGCAATGTCCCACGTTCAATTATACAAACGTAAACCGAGTACAGAAAGCGTATAAAACGAACAGACAGAACATACTTTTTTCAACAACCAGCATCAAATTTGATGTGCACTTTCTTCTAAAAGAGTTAACCTAACGGAAGCTTCTCACAGCGGTTACATCATGCGTCGCTGTTTCAACAAAGGGAAATAACTGCTGATGGGAGTTTGCACCCAACGCCATAAAACGTCGCAGTGCACCGTCCGTTCAATAATAACCGTTTATAACTGGGTTTTTTTTTTCATCTGAAAGACGGCGTGGACATACTTTTTACCAAATCTGTTTTACGATGGTCTTTTCCGTTTTCGTCTAACAACACGTTCAGTAAGAATCATTTAAAGACGTAGATAATTGAAAACTGGGTTAAAAAATGACGTCACTTACCGTGGACACTAAAATATTTGTTAAGTTCACACGTATTATCTGACCATCGTTTGTTGCAGTACGAAATCTTACATCAATCTGTATGGGAAGAAATAATATTTGAAATCACAGAGTCGATAAATTGACTGTTGATGATTCATGATCAATAACAAATTTGATTTACGTTTATCGACATGAAATTAGATCGAGTGATAAAATCATATGTTTTCATCTTAAAACATGTACCCGTTTTTTTTCATTTTCTATGTGTTCACAAACAAAGGTTTCCCCTATCGTCAGTTTAACGCATTTTCATTCAATGCATTTTGGTAAGTTTACGTAGATTTAAATTTAGAACTAAAAACAACGCTTACTCTGTTAAACGTTTAAATGTCTAAGAAACTTTTGTCTAATATGTTTCCTTTTTTCCACACATTGATATATTTGTATACATTCACCTTGATAATTACCTTAATTGGGGATTCATTCCCGATTTTAAATAGAAACATTAACAATGTACTTTATATTCATATGTTTATATGTATGATATCCTAACTATGTACTATTACAATTAATTTCATTGTATTAAAAAGTTAACCTTACGAAGACATAAAAGTCAAAACGTTGAATTGAAATTACAAATATACATGCAGAAGTGTGAATTCTTCTTTTTATTATTTTTATGTACTATGTACACGTTTACCAAATAAAATTCTGTTATGTTCTGTTCTGTTCGTTTATGATAGTGACTAATGTAGAAGAACTTGTTTCCTAACAAACGTAAATTATTCAAGTACCAGTGCAGCACTTATCAACAATATTTTCTTATAAACCTATCAAACATACCCCATTTATTATAAATTGGTAATATTTTCCCATCATATTAAAAGCATTATCTTGCTTCTCCTGGTCAGTGTTTCCATCTACCATCGACTTCCATCTAAAATATCAAAATATAACATTACATAGTGTACAATATCCTTAAACAGATATCCTTTAGACTGATGTCGTTTAGGCTCCCCTGGCATCACACATATATAAATATGATCGTGAAACCTTACCGAGACCTTACTGCTTGTATCGTAATGTATCAAAAAACCCAAAAAACATAAAATTGCAATTTCAATGTATCAAAGGGAAACTACTCTTACAAGTATGAGTCAAGTCGAAATACCGATTTTTTTTCATAAAAATGTCTTATCATCTACCATTGAAGAACTAATTTGAAAATGAATACACCTCATTTGATTTCACAGTCATGAAAGTACATCACAAAGCGACAATTGAATCGCGACTCGTATTGTATCGCAACTCGCTCAGAGATATGCAACCGTTATATTAAAATCGAATTTCAGATTTTTTCGTTTCATCAATGTGTTCATTGATTGTAAGCAATAACCTGATCGTGGAGTCGTAGATTCGATTCTAGGGGGTTGCATGGAGCTTGGTCATGAAATAGTTTCGACGGATATTCTGCCACCTACCCCCGAATCTAAATTGCGTTAAACCAGACCAACTTACAAAAGCAAAAAACAAACAACAACAAACCTTTCTAGATTCTTATAATCTATGACTGCCATGTATTCAATGTACAATGTCTGTGAAGTGTCACGTCGATGTCTGGTCGAGTCTGAAATATAGATTATGAATATATTGTAAAATAGATGGTCTATAAACTAAATATTATAATTTGTCCTCAACGATGTTAGTTCGTCTTACGCCTTTTGTGTCAACTAAACAAAATCTGGGTTCATCGTGGAGTTTGAAATCGGGCCACAGCTTTAATTTTCGGGGTATAGAAAATATTTTGGTGTCAGTCGAAAGGGCACCTAAGACGAATATAAAATGGACAAACAGGACATATATTGAGCTTAGGTAAAAAAAAACTACAAGTATCTTGTAATGTACCATAACTTTATATTTGATTAGTAAGTGTGCAGGCCGTCTTTGTTTTGAAATCAGGGACAATAGAGACGAAAATCTATAAATTGTGTCTTAATACATAAAAACAACTAAGTTATGAGATAGAAAAGTTGAGGTTTCGCCAATATCATTTAAATTCTGTAAGCCCGGGTCGATAGCGCAATTGGTAGCGCGCCGGAATTTGGAATCTCGTGTCCCGAAGGGGGTACGGATTTGAATCTTACCCGGGGAGGTTTTACCGTTCCATTTAAATTTGACACTAATGTCAATTTTCCTCCATTGATTAAATAATATGGAGAAATTTCCGGCCTTGTGGAAGGGTGGGTGAGTACTGGTTATAGACAATGGTCAAGGAAAGCTATGTTAGGTGCGCTGGACGTCGTAAAATGACCTAAAATGTGTTGATACGGCGTTAAAGCCAATAAAACACAAAAACTAATCTATATACGAATCTATACATGCGCTACCACAATATTGCCGCGTTCATTTGTCTTAACCATACAATAATTTATATAACATCACATCAAAGTCACCTACCTTCAGTATTGTTTGTTTCTGAGGTCTCCTCTTGGTCTTGTATGGCTGATGGTTTGTCATTCTACAATAGAATATACATGAAAAAAGTTTAATCTAATCTGGCATGAAAATGACAAATGAAGTACACATCTAAAAGAGCTATCTTGGTCGAGTGGTTACAAAGTTTGACATTAAAATTGTGACTGCAACAACAATATGTGTTCCTTCGAAAAAATCATGATGTCAATTGAAAATACAGAATATAAGGACAAAGAACTGTTATCGTACTTGCATAATATTTTTTGCATAAAAAGAGCAACAGAAACATTCCAGGTAATTATCATGGCATAACTCTTATTTTGGTAGTATTCTAAATGTAGTAATTTAAGTATTGAAATGTGTGGGGCTTTATATCGCATTCCAGTAAATTTTGTTCATAAAGAGGCGACCAGTTGTCGTACAAACGGTCACTGAATAGGCCTGGATCTCAGGAACCAACCCAGTACAGTGAATATTTTATCCTACTGATTGAAAAAAGTCCTAAATAATACAGACCTAAGCGATAGAATGATAGTAGAGAATAACCGCGACAGTTGAAATCGAGGAACAATGTATAAACAGACTAAAATACCTGTAATTGTATAATAGGCACATTGTTTTGTCCTGTAGTTATCGTATCACCTGGATAAGGTGGCATTAAAGCTGGACGATTTAACCCTGCACTGTCAGCTGTAAAAATTGAAGGAAAATTCTTAGAACCTAGTTATAAGCATGTATATAGCGCGACAATAATAACAAGTGTAATTTGGCTACTTGAAATAATTCAAATTGGCCAAATCAAAAGAAATTTCTAACATTTTGCGTTTGCTGAATTTATAACTACCTGCATGAGGCTACATATCGTTGGTACGTTGTATAGCAGATGTATGATAGATACAGATAAATAAACGTGTTGCTTGGAGCATCTTTGGTGAAAAAATAATGCTTATTCTAAAACTTGACAGTTACAGTTCCGCGTGTTTAAAGATTTCTCCTTAACTCTTAAGATTGTATGGAAACATTTTGGAGGCAGAAAAACAGTGTTCCGAGTATAAAAATTTTAGTGCTAATAATATTTTTAAAAAAATATTTTCCTGATGAAGCCGCAAGGCGAAACGTAGTATATTAAAACGAGTTATAGAAAATCGTCGTGTTTGGTGATTTTTTTACATTATAGTGCAAATAATAGACATACTAATATGTCTTCGGTGCAAATTAACATACAACTTCAAAAGATGATATTTTTTGTATCAAACCCTACATCGTTTGTAACAGTATAGATGATTTTAGTCATTTTTTTATTTATTTATTTTATATTTCGCACAATAGATGTACATTGTATGTACCTAATAAAAATATATAGAACAATTCGATCCCCCAGAATAGAAAGGTCGTAACTACAAAAATGTGTTTTTGAGAAAACATGAAAAAACAGTGTAAAATTTTCAAATAACTATTTTCTGTTAAAACCTGACATATTTTCAAGAATATGGTTCTCACTCTTTCAATTCAACATTCCATGAGTAACTTATTAAAAATCAATTATTGAGTAAATTTAAAAAATCTACAAAAAAAATTCGCACAATAGATGTACATTGTATGTACCTAATAAAAATATATAGAACAATAATTATTAAGCCAAATGCTTTAATCTAACAAAATGAATTACAGTGCCCTCCGAACGTCCTTGGACAAAATCTTGTTCTTAGGATAAACTACATTGTAGTTCACATTCACCAATGAAAACATCAACAAAGAGTTATCTTTGTAAATTCCAAAATCATATTCAATGCCATTCAAAAGTTCTTGAAGAAGTTAGTATTGAGAAAAAAATGATATTTATTCACACATTATTTTAACTATGTTACCAATTACAGTAAATAAAAACTTGTAATATGCCTCTCTCCGTAAACATTGTCGTACAGGCTCTCTACTTTCTCCGTTGAAGGTCACGTCGAGATGAACTTTGTGTCGACCAATCAATGCGTAGCTTTCATCTAGACGAAAACACTATTAATCACATTTTGATTTCGTAATTTCTATTTTTAGACCAAGGTTTGCATGCTTATTTAACAGCAGTATTATTCACAGTCTGCGATTGGGCAGCTCATTTCAAATTGCGTGACGTAGGCGATGTAAACAAGTTACGTATCATAACAATTTCGTCATGAATATTATGATGAGAAAAGGTCGCCTGAACGTGACCATCGTTTGGATAGGGCCAGATTTAAATTAACGAGTATGCGAGTGTAAAATTTAAGATCTACTCGGGTTTTAATCAGATTGGTAATATGCATGATTAGATTTCTTTCGTTCAAGAACTTTCGGAGAGCATTGTATTAAGCACACCAAACTCCCCGCAGCGGTTATTTCCCTTTATTTAATCAATAACCACTGCCACCACAAGTGAAATTCCAATCTCTCATACAGAGTTGTCGATCCTTACAGTGATCTATATCTCTGTAAACGTCTCGGGTTTTACAAGATTCTTCTAAAATGGTAATATAATTTAGATTTTGTATCGAAAGCGTAATTCGTCTTTTATATATATCATCTTAAAGTTTTACGTGAAATAGAATTTTATTATAGGCGAAATCCAATTTTTAAAGAGTTATATTCACAAGAACTATTTTCTTGTGAAACGTCTTCCTATTCTGAGTAATTTGGCTTTCTAACTCATCCGCTAAAAATGTCAACAATAGATGATATTGCTAAAAATTTTGACAAAAATTTTGTGCTAAGGGACTGTCAACGACAAGCCTTTGAACATCTACAAGACAAGAAAGGTGATATGTTAGTTAGTTTGTCTGTTGCGTATGGAAAAAAATCAAAAATTGTCACATGATCGTTTTAAACGATCACGTGTTTGGGACTACTTCCGAGACGTTAACAGAGATAGAGATCACTGTAAGGATCGACAACTCTGTATGAGAGATTGGTGAAATTCGTCCCTCAGAGAGCCGAAAAACTTTTTTCATCTTTTCTTTTACAATTCAATATTTTCAATAAATTTAGTCTTCTCTTAGTAAAATATGATGTTCAAAGTACATAAAGGGAAAAAATAAATAGTATTAATAAATAACTTGTAAAAAAAACAAGATTAATTTTATCCTGACACTGGTTACCTAAAGTGCGTAAAATTGCATAAATAACAAAATGTTACGCAAAGTAAATATTAAGTGGATACTTGTACTTATTTTAGTCATTTAATATATAAATGTTATATTATTCAGTATCATATACATAAAATTTTATCATAAATACTTAAGATTTCTAACCAAAAGCATCATGTAAGTAGCGTGAGGTGGACCAAGGACCCTATTGGGTGGACAACGCAGCTCATTCCCGACCTTGCTCACTTTCCGTTGTAATTTATTGATGAATTAAACAATTTTGGTACATAATGATATCAGGGCTCAAATTTAAGCTCGCATACTCGCAAAATGCGAGTAGAATTTTAAAACTGCGAGCAACTTATATTTAAACTCGCAAATTTTTGCGAGTTGAAATCGCTGCAAAAATATTACTGTCTCAGTTACTGAGGCTCAAATCAACATGGAAACGGTCAGAAAGTATGGTGTTTGGCTCTATTATATGAGCATCGTATACAGTTCTATATTCTTTGTCTATCTCACAATAACGCCATTGTTCTATCTATAATCAAATATAGTACTATGTTGTTTTTATATTGCATTTATGAATAGTTAGACTAGAGACTACATTATGTACTAAATTTGAAAAAACGCGAGTGCTTCTTTGTATTGCGAGTTGAAATAAAGTAAACTCGCAAAACTTTGCTAGTCCATTTTTTGTTAAATTCGAGCCCTGTGATATATTTCTATTTAGACAACGGTGGCCCACTCTCATCCAATCAAATTGCTTAAAAAGTGTTTGATAAATCTCATACCACACGGTTAAGTGTTTGATATTATCAGACCGTTTTCTCCGTACTTAAAACTCGAGAAAACAGTGCGTAAAAGTATGGGATGTATCCAGACTTTTCAAATAGGGTGCACACTAAAAACAATATGCAATGTTATAGTTTGTATTAAAGCGGCAATGTAAATTGGAAAATTCTTATTCATGATCTCATTTGTCGACCAGCAAAAGTCATGGAATAGTACAACCCATTGTAAAAAGTCTAGATCCACCCCATTATCAGTTTAATACACTCATGCAACTTCTGAGAATATACACTCATATTTTCAAGGTGAAATGTTTCAATAAGCTTATCTGTATTAATTTGAAAGCCAACCAAAGTTTTGAGAAATTATCTGTCCTTATTGGCTGTAAGGCATTTTTTGCTTAGTGTAAAATCTATTGCAAACGAATTATTTATTGAGTTCATCCGAACAAGTTAATACGATATGTTATGTTAATTTAAAGAAAACCAAGAAACTATAATTAAGACAGAAACTTTCCGATCAATTGTTTTTTGGATAGTTCATACTTGCAACAAGTGACAAATATTGTTAAGGCGTTCTCGTGCACAAATGTTTATGTAACATTATGTATTTTACTATGTAATTGAGATTTTTCTACCATTTATGATCACGAAATTGGTCTTGATGGTTTTGAAGCAGGTGAACAAAAATATAGGTAGGGTTTGATTCAAAGTTCCACTTGTCCCTACATTATGGAACGACCAGTTTTATGTAACGCAATGTTTCATTGGCAAAATATGTTAGCGTACGTATATACGTAGGGGTGGTGGCTCAACAGCCTCACTAAGTTTGGTTAAATAAAACACACAACCTTTATTTTCATTACATTCTCGTTCCCAGAGTCTAATAGGATTCTCAATACTAGAATTAAGAATCCTACAAGACTCTTGGAACGAGAATGTTTTCAATACTGCCATGCAAGTAAATTTTGTTACTTGGTTCGTCGAATTAAGAACAAAATAGTTCGTCACAAATGGATTTGGTTGAATATATGCAGAAATACTCTTTGATTATCAATGTAAAAACAAGCGAGTAATATCTACCGTCTTATTCACTGAGCCACACGTACTGAATGATTAATTTAAGTCCTCAAAAGAATTAATACTATGTCACTGTAACACAATAGTGTGAACTCATTTGCGGTGTTTTGAAAATTCATGAAGGACTGGATTGTATTATTTTAACGTTATTATTTGGCAACATTAACCATGCACTGTATGCATAGTCGTGACTTTCCGTATGAAATCTCCGTAAATTCACGAATATATTACTTTAACCTTAGTAATACGACACCATGAGGCATCTTAGGACTTTGTGTAGTGGCAAAACGTACCACCTCATAAACATAATCGTTATATGCTTTACAAATACTTGTTAACCCGACGTCGCACTGATTCCATGATAATTTATTAAAAAACCTAAGCGAAAGTGTACTACACACACAATGGGCATTTCCATTTATGCAAGTCCTTCAGTCATAAACCATGTCACAAATTTATTATAAAAATATGAATAAAGAAAAAAGTATGATAATAAAGAGACAACAGATGTCGTTAAATCATATATAATTAATATTCAGTCAATTAGTAAAAGTAATATAAGTAAGTCATATTGTTGCTACTATGTTACTAGTGTTTGCGAAATTACAAAAATATCAACCTGTGCTGGAATAGAACCCGGGGTATTTCGATTGACAAGAGACCGTTTGATATAATACAATCGTTACTTTTTCTTCCATACCTTATATTGTCACTCATCAAAGCAACGAAACTTGATGAATATATACGAACTAAGCCGTAAATCGATACGGAAACTAATGAAGTGCACGTTTAATGTTGTCAAACAATAACACACGTAATGTTATTTTGTACATGTACAGACCGAACTAGTTTGAAGTTTGCATACGCATGTTATATACGTAATTTTACAGATTATGTGATATATATAAATGTGAAACTGCATTGGCACCATTTCCTATCTAATAAATCCCTCGTGATATGATTGTTAAAAAGGCATTTGTGGAAAGGAACTCGAATGGGCAATTATTTTGGAAAAAATTCAACTGAATAAATTAAAGACCTATAGTAATTTTGTAACAGTCAATAACATTACAACAGGATCTAATTTTATTTAACTGATAGTTAAATAAATTTAGAATACCTTTTTACTTTAGATATTTTGAGGGGAATTAAATGAGACAGGAAATAAAGCGCCATGATCGTGCGACCACATGCACGACTCATGCAGATCGGTTCGTCTCCATTCGGAGACAAACACCAAAATCAATAGCGTAAGCCAACTCCTAGCAAAACATCAACAGCTCTGGTAACCATGCATTATTTCCTTTCTCTATGAAAAAGGAATGGCATAGTGTTTAGGAACGACCAGAGCCAGTCAAATGCTTCGCTTTAAAAGGGCGAACGCTTGGCTATATGTATGACATATAAGTCAAAATAACGATAAACACATTAAAACTGTGATGTTTTCTAACACAAATTAAATACTAACGAATGAGTTGTCAAAGTAAGCAGTTTATTATGTCAATTAAATTCAATTGGTCTCTAATTCTGTCTTACGTAAGCTTGCAGATTCTTTGTTTATTATTTAATTAGATATTTAAATATTATTACAAAAATATATTGAAGACTTTTCAAATTAATCAAAAACAAAATTAATACAGTCACACGTTATATTTTGTATATTCCTATACCCTGTGTTTAAAATCATAAACATGCCCCCGGGGCGTATATTTAATATTATCTAATACGATTTACATAGGCAAGGGAGTTAAATAGGATCTTAGCACTTGCCATTGTTGCCTCCCTTTGTGTCAATTTAATGTAATTTTTAATAACAAATAGTACGGCCTATATGCTTTTTAAATCTTGACCGTTCTATTTCTTTCTTTTTCTATATTTTTCTTTTTGTACTTTTTATCTTACATTATTTTTATGAGAAATATGGTCTTAATTGAATGTTCACACGTTTACTAGTAATAACAATGTTAAAAAGTGATGAAATATATACAACAATAACATGTACTTACAGCTTAATAGTGCTCCTGGTTAGCCAAAACAGTATTTAGTTCTGTGATAAAGAATTATTCCTATGACGAATCACCACTGTGATTATTTATCAAAAATGATTGTTGATTTGAATCTTTTATAATTGTTTAACTGCACATTATGTACATACGCACATTAATAATATTTACATTCATGAATAACACTATACAGGTCGTATTCTAGGTCATGCGTGTTGTTGTACTTTAAACAATGGACTTGGCCACTAAGTAGGCGAAAAAGCTGATGCCTGAATAACAATTTTCTGTTTTAAACATACCAATTTGATATTTAACATTGATTTAAATAGCGCATATGCACATTTAAATTTTGTATAATGATATGTTTGTAAAATAAGTGTAAAATAACTAAACTGTAAAATTGTAAAAATAATATACCCCTAAATATTGCTATGTAATGAAACTGGCTATGTTTATATACGCAATGTTTACGTGGACGACCTGTAGTCTATATACAGGTCGTCCACGTAAACATTGCGTATACAAACATGGTCTGTTTAATTACACACCAATATTTAGGGGTGAATTATCTATACAATTTTATAGTTTGGTAAGTTTACACTTGTTTTATTAAAATATAAACACATATTTATAAAACATTTACAAAGAAGATAAACAATATTTGAAATAAATGTTGAATATCAAAGTGGTGTGTGTAAGTCAGCAAAATGCTGTTCATGCATCAACTTATTCACCTATTTAGTGGACAGGTCCATTATTTAAAGAACAATAACACGCGTGACCTAGAATACGACCTGTAATTGTGTTTATGAGTTTTAATTAGCTTTCGCACGAAATTCACGACACAAAATTTAATATCGTTTAAGTTCAATGCCCACTATATTATTCTGAGTTTTATGTGGCTTTAAGATGGCAGTAGTATAAACACGTGACAAAAGAAATGAAAATGGACATTATAAACTAACAATTTCATACCCGTTGTCTAAGTCGGATAGAATACTCGTAGCAGTTTGATATGGGATTTATCAAACTGCTACTCATGCTCTATCCTATACTTAATTTATCTTATTTCTTTGGCAGTAATTGTAAATCAACCACATTTTTTATCATTCAATGTTATTTTTCGCTACATTACGCCTAACACATTTTAGGCTTACCGTTATTGCTCGTTTAAATTTAAACATAGTCACATGGTACTTCTTGCATCACGTGATTCATGTGAAGGCAGTGGTTAAAGCAATCTTTCATACAGAGTTGTCGATCCTTATAGTGATCTATAGCAAAGCGTGACGTAAGCACTGTGAGGAGTGTGTAAGCACGCATGTTTTACTCACGTGGGGGAAGTAACTCGTCTCCAAGGAAGTCTCCATATGGATTGGTTTGTCTTCGTATACGATGATTTATATTGACAGAGTTATCTTTTCCTGATTCCAATCTCGCAGAACGACGTCTTCTGTCTGATGGAGACAATGGTTCTATTTGATAATGGTTGCCATTTACTGTAAATGATCCGAACTGTAACACGAAGAACAGATTAAAATTTTATTATTGTAAAATTTGAATGTTCACAGAGTTTAACTTAAATATGGCTGACAGTTGAATAAAATTCGACAATACATTCATGTACCTTTTTTTATTTAGTAATCACATGTATATAAAATTATGTCGTCGAATATTATATGAATTCATAATTTTGTAATTGGTTATTATGAACATGTTCTTTGCTATCTGGTTTCGGAGAGAATAGTAGTATAAAAAAGTCTATAACTTTTAAAATTATATAATGTATGTAGAAACATTTAGAAGCGGTAAAGAAAAGTTCTAATAATGACAATTTTAGTGCAAATTGACTTACAACTGTATAAATTGTGATTTTATGTATTACATCGGCACGTATAAAATTTTATTGTCTTAAAAGGAGTCCTTAGATATCTAACATTTATTGTAAACATTCTTATCAACATTGTGAATTGTAAAAGATGCTAGCCAATAAAATACATATATGTTTAGGCTATACGGAGTCATGACATTTTTGAAATACTTTTTTCACAACTATGTTTTTTTCAAAATAAATGACTCATAAATATCAATATCATTTCGTACAGTGACTAAATATTTAATTGTTATAATGTTTACCCTTCCATCCTCTCTCTCTAAATATTTGTTGTAATAGTACAAGGCCATAATTATAAACGCATTGTTGATGCGTAAAGCAATTGTGTTGTACTTACAAGTTCTAAACTGTCGATATCTTGGTCAGGACGACTCACAATAATAGAAGCTCCTAGGTAACTGTCTTGATAAATACCATAGTCTCCCTGTGAAGAAATGTCAAAGTATGAGTTATTTCTGGCACAGCCGCCCGGCTAGCTCAGTCCGTGGGGCACAAGTCTACTAATCGAGGGTTGTGGGTTCGATTCCCGGGCAGGACATACTTTCGTGGAGCTTGGTCATGAAATAAATTTTACGGTCATTCTCCCTTCTATCACTTATTCAAAATCAAGTTGGGCGATTGTATGGCGAAAGTATGTGCCTAGTAACTGTTATAACAGCTCAATCCAGAGATTTAGCCTTTCCAGAAACGGTGAGTAGGTTCACTGACCGCCCTGGTATGATCTATACAATGTGTTGCTACGGCGTTCAACCCAATCAAAAATTTCTAGTACACATGTTCACAAGTTCTGCAGTATTAAGTCGACTGATAAATGCGAGCTTAGGTATCGAAAGGTCAACAATTCGAACTCCACCAGGGTCACACTTGTTTACTTGAGCAAGAACTTTACCTGGGTTTGCTTAATTCCTCATGGATGTAAACGGGTACATGTACCTGTAATAGTACTACATGTATATACATGTACTTAAAATTGAAACAAAAAAAACGATTTTTTCAAACAAGCATTTCATAAATAATGCAGCACGCAGGAAATATATTGAATATAAATATATTAAGTGATATAAGAAATAGTCAACCTGCACAGCGTTCTTGACTTTCACAATTCCACCATTTTCGGTTAGAGCATATATCGGTATTTGATGACCACTCGGGACACTTTGGGCTAAGTTCATTGAGACATTTCCGATTGCCATTTCTAACAGAAAGTTGAAACTGACAGGAAAATCTGCATCAGTGGAACGTTTGCTTCTAGCATTATCACCGGGTACTTCATGCACCTTTATAAATTCTGGGGAAAAAACAATAAAACGTGATAAAAATATCATAGGGACCTTGTTAATGAAAACGGTTGCAAGCCTGATTGTGAATCCAGGGGCTATGTGTTTGATTCCTGATTGTCTATGTATATTTTTGCAAATTTCGGTCGTAAAAATACTTTGAAATACCGACTATTAATAAGAATAGATAGGTACATGGATTTTTAAACAAATATGGAGTATTTTAACCAGCGGGGTAAATATATTTGTCAATGACAGTCGAATAATGTTTAGAAATGCTTAATGATCATATATGCATGTATGCAATGTTAATAATAAAGTACAATGTGCCTATATTTTATTATACGATAAAACTTAGACTACTATAAGTTATTTCTAAAATGTAAAGTTCACCTACCTATGATGTCATCGTTAGATGTTTCTTGATAAAACAAGCTATACGATCCATGCACATAAATAAACACTAATAAAATACTAGTCAATTTCATTATTGAACTTTTACTTAAATTTACACAGAAACTAAACTTTTTTATTGACATACATAAAAACTCATTTCAGAAGTAAGAAAAACGCTTTAAATGCAATGAAACGACGAGAGGACGCCTTATTGATTAGTTTCTTATGAACGTATATTTAACATGATTGAAACGAAATCCAAAGTCAGACAATTAAAGACGCCTCAGTCATAACACAAACATTATGTGACCATTTGCTTTTATCTTTCAAAAACCAGATGTACATAAATAAATATACAGTCATAATACACCTCATAAAATCTACCAACCAAAGTGATAGTCACCGCCCTCCAGCGTTCGTACCGGGATAGAACGGGTCAGAGGTTGGTTTTATACCCTCCGGGATTCAGATGGCCAATGATAATGGGATACTTTCTTGATGTTAATTTTTGATATGGTTCAACTTTCGCCCCTTACTTTCATGTTAACTGTTATCTTTACATAGTTTCGGAATACCTCGATCTATTTTGATACTAATTTAATCTTCAAATAGTTTAGCGTCTTGGCTAGTAACCCCGCCCGTGGTCGAGTGGTTAAAGGTAAATCATTGAAAGCTCTCACTTGCAGACGGTTGTTGGTTCAAGCCAATCATGCCTCCGTGCGTGAGAAAAAAAACATAATAGTTTAAAAAGATGCATTCTACAAAATTAGGATTTGAAAGTGGTTGTCCGAACAGATCATTTTAAGAGCAAGCACTGTATCTCATTTGAAAAATTTTGGTTGCCCAAACAATTGTTGGTTGCCCGAACAAAAAAATGGTTGTCCAGGGCAACCGGACACTTACTAATTTCGTAGACTGTCAGATAGGAGTCTAATACTTGTGTACATTGCAAGAAATATTTTGTTAACTTTAAGTGAGAGTCGGTTCTTACCTCATTTACATTAAAAACTGCCAAAGTGAATGTTAGGTTTCAATAGTTATTTTTTTATACAAGAAGACAGAAATGTTCTTCTGGAAATGTTACTCTGTTAAAGGATATATTTAAAGTATTATAAAAGAATGAAAACATGTTTCCGCTATTTCCCCCTCAAACAAATGGCCCTGTTAACTTTTCTCTAAAAATGAAAATAAATACTGTTCCTTATACTTATATCGCATGAATATTTATCGTTATTGAAGCTAGCTATGTTAATTTAACTAAATTTAAAATAAGTGAGTCCCTATAACACACGTTTGTTAATGTAGATTCAATTAAAAAAGATTTGCCTCTCAATCTCTACAGGAAAGACTCAGGACAGTTTCTTACTTTTCCATTATGTGGTATATCAATCTGATTAAAACCCGATCTAAAATTTTCCGCTTGCATACTCGCTAATTTAGATCTGGCCTTTTCCAAACGAAGGTCACGTTCAGGTGACCTTTTCTCATCCTAATATTCATGACGAAATTGTTATGATACGTAACTTGTTTACATCGCCTACGTCACGTAATTTGAAATGAGCCGCCCAATCGCAGACTAACCCTTACCCTGTACGACAACGCTCTACAGGATATCTGTTTACAGAGAGTGGTGGTATATTTACCTCATAGATTGAAGCCGAGTTGCATTTGTTACAGTCAGAGCGTAAAACCCTTAGGCCATGCCAAATTGGAATTCTGTTAAGCGTCAACTCAAATTTGACAAACCTAGGTACCTATTCACAAAAAACACACAAACCGAAAACGAAAACACAAATATTTTTGACGACAAAAACAATGCATTTTATGTTGTTGTTTTTTTTTCAATGAAATGACGTCCTCATAATTTGAAACAATTTTCTAAATTTAATATAAAATGACTAGAGCTAGTGGTTTTTTTTCACGTAAAATAAATATTGTGTTAATGACGTAGTTACGATAAATTGCTTACGATGAATAACGTTGTTGTCGAACACAATTTTCCCTGAATTAAATTGTCGTATCGAATCCCGCAACATCCGAATTATTTAAGAAAATTTTACCTACAATTTTGTTTTTTATTTTGATTTAGGACTCTAAAACCTACGCGCACGCGGATGCTTAATAAAATTCCGATATGGCATGGCCTTACGCCCTTGGAACATGCATCGTTGTGTATCATGACTTGGTTATTTTCAGTTGCTTGTTATCAGTCGTTCAAAAACAACTGGTTAAAAATTGATGCACTATCGGAGTGCATCGAGCATTTGTTTACATATGCACCGTGGCATGAATAGAAAATGAATATACGTGTTCTTGATAAAATCGTTAAATATAATCTACCTGCAAAATTTCATGCAAAATATATTCATCTTTTCGCGTAGTTTTTAAATATATATATCATTTTATAATTAATCCGTTTTTAATTATATATTATTGCGTGACACCTTACAAAGGCATTAAGTCTGATTAATTTTTTAAAGGGAGGTAATTCAAACTAGCTAGTGTATGATATTTTTTCAAATTGTGTTAGTTTAAGTACGATTTCTTTAGAACATCTCAAACAATATTATTCCTGCAATAATTACAAGAGTACGTGTCCGCATTTCTAACAAAGTATCGAACACAATTTTAAAACAGTATTTTTACAACTTATTTCGGTACAAATTAATGTAAATTGATAATATAATGTATGTTTCATATTTGTGTTTTTTTCCAGTTGTTGCATGGTAATATAGAAAAAAACAATATCAGAGATTTTTGGAATGCTATACATTCACCCATCACTCCCTGTCGGTCCACTAAAACAATTACCAATATTTGAGATAATTTCTGATAGATTTGTATTATTATCTCCCTTGGAAATTTATAATAATATTTTTTTCAAAAACTAACTATATCATAAGCAGTAAATTATTTCACACAAAAAAACTAAAATAAAAATATGTTTTACGTTGAGAGATAACCAAACACATGCGCTTTATTATTCAACAAGTACGTGATAAATTTAATTTAAATAGATTTTATACACCATATTTTTCTTTATCATTCAACCTTATATGGTATGCTCAAATTTTGCCTAATATATTTTTAACAAGTCGTAACCTATACGACTTTAATACAGCTAGTTCATAAATGTTTGTATTTCGAGATAAATATATTTCATTGTTAATTTTCATCGAATAAATCTACGTTTCTCAGTAGAATTTCGAACAATAAATATTAATCCATAAAATGCATTTTCGTTATCTTAGAATCAATTGTATCGCATTAAAGCCACTATATAAAGATATGAGTTTGACAAAGTGTCCAATTCTTAAAAAAGTGGGGCACTTTTATAAGAGCACACTATATTCATATATACGCTGACGTTCAATATACCTGATCCAAAATTGTTTTAAAGCTTAATTATGTAAATCGGAGTAAGTTTTTTCTCTAATAAGACTTCATCTTTAAAATACTCTGATCAAAACTATTGTTTTGAGTATTGACAACCGAATTCTACTTTCGTTTTTGATCTACTTTCACTTTGAAATACAATAAAAACATGGACATATCTAAGAATATTTGCATTTATTTAAAAAGTCTTGTTCATTAGAGGTGTTTGAAATAGATAAAAGTCTATTTTCTTTGCAGTAAAAAAACAGTGTTACATTTGATATAGGGGCTTTAATGATATTTATCAAAAGAACTTTATGCTAAAATGTTTCGGTAAATATACGTTTGTCAATGTAATTAAAGCCATTGTAAAGACGGCTCGTCAAAATTCTTCAAATAATCTTTACTAGAAATATGTTATTACAACCAGGAAGAATGGGTAAGTATAAAATAAACATAATATTCATTTGAATAACTCATATCGACAGTCGGTATCAAATTAGCTAATTTTTTCACAATTAAATTGTTAAAAATTTGCTTAAATTTCAAATGAAATTTAAAGGCACCATGTGAAAAGAGTCGAAATAAAAAACAAAGAACTAAAATTTACCAAGGGAGGTAACAATTTCGAATGATCCAATTGGGTTCTGAATATATAAACATTATCTCCCTTGATTATTTACAGTGATATTATATCTTCACTTCGTTTAAACTTGATAAATTAAATCATTTCACGATAAAAATTTAAAACATATTATATTTCATAGGGATAAAAGGAATAAAGGTATCTTCTTAATTCTCAAAAATACTCTGTAAAATATAGTCTAAAAATCTATCATTTTTGCTATTTTCTTATTTATCGTCTACCATATTTGGAATAGCGGAATTTGCTATTCAGTTTTTAGCCAGTCGTTACTTCAACGGCTTAGTCTTAGAACCAAAGAATATTCTTCCCCATAAAATGCATTCTCATGTGGCTCAGATAATATATCAAGAAAGCATCGCAATAGATTAATAATCAAAGCAATGTTTTTATTATACAATATTAATTACCTCCCTTGATCGTTTATAGACATATTTTAACTTTTATTTCGTTTAAACTGGATATATTAAAATATTTCAAGAAAAAAAAATAAACATCGATATTATTTCATAGGGGTGAAATGAAAAAAAAGTATCCTCAAAATTATCAAAATGCTTTGTAAAATATAGTTCAAGCAATTATTATATATATTTTTTTCCGTGAGATTTTTATTGTAACTTCGGAAATTCGGAAATGCGAAATAGCGGAATACGCTATTCAGTTTTTATCAAGTCATAACCAATGACTTAGAATCCTACAAATGAGTTAATCAAACTGTACTGTAATTAAACTTAGACAATATTATGTGCATTTTCGTCTTGCTCTACTAAGAAAAATCTTACGAACGCTTTCCTCGCAAGTATGGGTACAATTACTGGGATCTACTCTTACTATTTAACAAGGGATCCAAAAGGAATCCCTAGTCAGTTACTTAGAGATCCATCCTTAATGTAAAGGATTCGTCCAATAATAAACAAAAATTAAGTTACAGATTAAATTCAAAATTTATGGTATTCAATTCATGGGAGCTCAAATTTGTGTAAGAATAGGGCATTTTGTTAGGAATCAAGAAGAAACCCATAGCTAAGCATTACAGGGGTTCCTTCTAATTTTTTGTTGATCCTCGGAATCGTAATCCCGGGACACTGTGTCGAACCAAGAATTATACTCGTAAGAACTATACTTTCAGATAACATACATTATTATATTTTTATTATCTCCCTTGATCATTTATAGTGATATTTTTATCTTGATTTCGTTTAAACCTCAAACATTAAATTACAATACGTTCAAAATTGAACATTAATATTATTTTATGCGGAAAAAAGGAAATAAAGTATCGTTTAAATTCTTAAAAATGCTTACTTTATATTATAGTTTAAACCATCAAAATATTCACAATTAACATACAATTATTTTGAGACAAATTTTATCTATTAAAGTCACTTTTTAACAAGTCGTCGTTATAACGACTTAGAATGACTATCCAATGTTCAATCGGACAAAATGCTCCAGAATATATTTGAAATTCTATTTCCCAGGGATATATTATTGTTATCATAATGTTCTGTCCAGGAAAAAAATATTGTTAGTTCGGAATTGAGACTCACTCGGCCTGTACTATTATATATGTGTGTGTACAAGCTTATTACTGGGCAAAAAATAACTACAAGTCGTTCGTGTAAACGAGGCGAATATAAACTTAGCCGGTTTTACTAAAAAACAATACATGTACTTGGGGTGAAATATTTTCACAATTTTTTAGTTCACTGATTTAGTTTCAACTCATTTTATTCACGTATTAATAAATTCTCAATGATCGTGCATACATCAGCTCATTCACCTGTGAAGTAGGCAAGTCCGTTGTTTAGAAAAGCTCAGAAAAAAACCTCTTATGAACGTTTTCTTCGAAAGTATGATCAATTACACTCATGAAAACTAAACTTACAGATAACTTACATTATAATATCTTATTACCTCCCTTGATCATTTACAGTAATAGTTTGTATTGATTTTGTTAAATATTGCTAAATTAAATCATATAAAGAGTAAAAAATGAATATCAATATAATTTTACGCGGACAAATGAAATAAAATGTCCTATAAATTGTAAAAAATGGCTGGTAAAATGTGGTTATTACTATATGTATTATGAAATTTTGTAGCAATAAATTTGCCATAAAGTAGAGATTTTATCGTTCACTTTTTAACAAGTCGTCACAAAAACGACTTACAAATTTGTAATCCAATGAGCTATTTAAATAATACATTAAAAATGCGTACACGTACATGTATATTCATACATGTATATACATGTATATGTATAGCAATAAAATTTGTAATCCAATAAGCTATTTAAATAATACATTAAAAATGCGTACACGTATATATATGTATATGTATAGCAATAAAATTGCCATATAAAATAGATTTTATCGTTCACATTTTAACAAGTCGTCACAAAAACGACTTACAAATTTGTAATCCAATGAGTTATTTAAATAATACATTAAAAATGCGTACACGTACATGTATATTCCTTTATTTCTACAAAGTGCTGTCCAGAAAAAAATACAGCGCATTTTTCGGAAATCGGGCTCATTGAATATGGTGGCATACTTCTGCCTCCAGCTAACCAGACAATTAACTAGTTAATTTAGTGTTAAACTAGTTACGTAACATCTAATTGTTAAAATCTCCGCAATCCGTACTCAGAACGAAGCGAATTTAGGAATTACCTCCATAAGCTAGTTTTGGGTATTAGAAGGGAGGCAAATCACACGAGACCAATAATTGCTTCCCCTTTTACAAAATTAATTATATTAGCATTATTTGCCTTAAGATTTGCACTTTTGAATAAAACTTTATCATCAATATTTATCATTATATATTTGTTTTAAGATAAAATGAAAATCTAATACATCAAAATATTTACTTTCTGTGCGACTTATATTTTAGTACTTTATTTAATAACAAACCTCACATTACAGGTTAATTTCCGCCATTTTGTAAACTCATATTCCGATAATATGAATACTTTTTGACAAGCCACCTTAGGCTTACAAAATTGACCAATACCAACCACTGATGTCAACACTGGCACTAAGTCCTCATACTCGTTGAATACGGATACATATAATATTTTGTCATCAAACACAATTAAAAATCGGTCCCATATAAATGATCGTGTACGAGTTATATCCCTTCTTTCAGTAGTCCACATGTAAGTATGCACAATGAACTGTATTTGTATATTATTTATGATCGTAAGATATGGACTCTGGTGCCAGTGGTTGTAAATTACTGATGCAACTCGTAATATGACCGAATAAACTACAAATCTACGCCGGCCGACGGGGACCCGAGATAAAAACACTTCATTAAAGTCGTAACTTATTGCACAATTGATCAACTATGGGTCAGTTACTTCATTACAACTTTATTTAGTTAGTTATTTCACCAAATTAAATAAGCATGTAAATACTCTGTTGAGCGTTACACAAAAATTCTAACGAAATAACTTTCGTAACTCAAGAAAGCAAGAAAACATTAATTAAACGCTCATTTTTTGGCTTATCAATTTTAAATATTATACAAATTGTGTAGAATTGTGGATACCTTTTCAATATCGTATCAAAGTTATGCTTATAACCCGTCTGACTTTGAACTGCTAATTATATGAAAATGACTAACGAAGATTTTTTTCGGAAGATTTTTTGTGAAATGCACCACGGATGTCTTGAATCTCATCAACAACAATAGAGTTAGATAAAGATTATTAGTTACACAGTCAGTTACTGACCGGATACGGTGTGATACCGGGTCAGTAAATTAATATTGGGTGAGAGCGTAGCTCGAGCCCAATATTTATTCACTGACCCGGTATCACACCGTATCCGGTCAGTAACTGACTGTGTAACGAATTTATCTTACCGAGTACCCTCATCTGAGTAGAAAAATAAGGTTTCGTCAGCGCTATCCTTTATAAATTTTGTTACTGACTAGATATTAGAATCTACTGACCTAATATGGGATAATACATGGTCAGCACGTGACCGCTCTCGGCCAATGAAAAACGAGTATTCTGTACGAGGTAAGATAATTTATTATACACTTTTTACCAACGACTTATAAAATTGTAATCCTAAGAGCTCAAATGATGCATAAAAATGCCTATACATATATTCCTTTATTTCCACTAAGTGCTGTACAGAAAAAAATGCAATGTTTTTTCGGAAATCGGACTCATGAATATGATGACATACTTCTGCCACCAGATAATCAGGCAATAATTTAAACTAGTTAATTAAGTGGTTAACTAGTTACGTAACATAAAATTGTTTAAATAATATAATAATGACAGTTATAAGCTCAAACTTGCATTAATTTCCTGTCATGATCTTTTATTTATTGAAAAAAAGACTCTAGTTACGTTACTATTCTAGTACCCCAAGGTTATCAAGATTCTCAGCCTAGTATCGAAAATCTTACTAGGCTCTGGGAACGTGCATGTTATGTAACAAGTTAACCTGCTATTTGACCCTGATAACATTATCCTACTCAGTATATTGTGAACATAAAATGCAACCTTTCGCCAGACATAAAAACACAAATCGCCCTCACAAAGACAACTTCAAGTTTACACGTGGTCGATTTACCTTGAAAGACAAACCTGACTATGCCCATTGTTTTTTTTAATTGTTGTATAGTATGTATACTATACTTAACAAAACTTCTAAGTACACCGATTTCAATGTTGTCAGAAATTTTCATTTTTCATCATTTATGTCCGATCGTTAATGAAAATGCGTAAAGGACTATACTGTCGTCTGCTTGCATGGTTTTTATTTTTCTTAATTGGTGCAAAATTGTTTTTGTCGTGCATATGCAGAAAAGCGGAAATGCGCACGTGCTAATCGTGCAAAAATTGCACGTTGTCAGTTTTAGTGAAAATCATTAGTGTGTTGATATGCACAACGAAAAATCAAGAAATTGCTGGAATGTCGCTTCAAGAACGAGAAATTGCCATAGCTCTTTTGCCAGACGGTGCGTCACCTGCAGAATAAAACTTCTATTTTGCTTAATTCCTGTTCAATCAAAACAATTAGGAAATCTTCCCATGTTCAACGCATGCGCGACAAAAATGGTTTTGCATTGATAAAGTAGCATGAAAACCATGAAAGCAAAGGTCAGTATGGTCCAAAACACATTCCCATCATCGATCAGATTGAAAAATAAGACTTCCTACAATACTGAAATCGAAGTACTTAGAAGTTTCGTTAAGTATGTATCATATATTACGGTGTATCATATAATATAATCATGTACATTTCTTATGAATCAAAGAAATTGTCATTAATTAACAAGAATTTTATAAGTAATAAAGCTTACCTCACTATTCAGATAAATTCCACACCTACATGTACAAATTTAGGTCTCTGAACTAGTAGGCACGAAAAGTACGTGATCTAAGCACGTGGAACTCTTCAATCTTCAATAGACAGTCAATAAAAACATGTGAATTAAAAACTTTACACACAGGTACAAATCCATTAAAACACTACACTACATGATAAAAGCCGTCGTACAAAATTAAGCCACTTGTATTGCTTTTTTGTCCTCATTTTGTTTGTTTTTGCATCACCATCCCCACACTTTAGGCCTACAATCTTGTAAAATCGTTATGTTTTAGTTAAAAATTCATAAAATACTGTCCAAACTCGCAATGATACCCGCTGTAAATCATAACACGTGTATGTTTACTCACACAACTTGACCTTGAGAAAAACGACAGTCTTCCCGACAAACTTTCATCAACACTGGATATTCGGTCCAGAAAATGGAATTTGTGACTGGACCGAATGAAAGTTTGCTCGACCAAACCATTATTGTCAAAATATGCCGTCCATTTGAATGATTTAGCATTATAACATATTCTAAAATTAATCCAGTGGACAAAAGTGGTACCCTCTTAGCCAATCCAATTGATTAAAAAAATGTTTCGCTCGTTGATTAATCTCATACAAACTGCTATTCATGTTCTATCCTATACATTACAGAGCACGGGTGTTCCGGTCGTGTTGAAATTGACACATGAAATTGACAAGCTTTTCCAATCAGTTACAACAGTGCATGGATATAATGAAATAATATTGACAAACAGTCTCCTTAATGAAAATGTCAAATATATAGATAAATAAAGGCAAATAAATGATTTAAAGTAATGAGTAAAAAATAACGAACGCATTGATTATTGTACATTACATTTTAATTCAAGACTTTATGTTTAATTCTGTAATGTTTAAACTGAGTTATAATTTAAAAACCGATCCCAAGTTGTCCTTTAGTTAAAATCTGTCATTCTATAGTGCGTACAGAAAACAACGTGTTTTGGTAAACATTAAAAATGAGACAATTCATTTAAGGGGTAGGCAGTATTGAAAATAAAATTTGTGTAATTCATTTTAACAAAATTAGCATGGTTGATAAACCACCACCACTTGGTAAATCATGCTTGTTATGGTAGAACGTTTTCCATTACACCAACAACCAAGCCACTAATAAAATATATCATAATTGTTATTGTAATCCAGGGCATCCCTCGTCGTGGATAAGTTCATTGCATTGTTATTATAAACAGTGTTTTGTTTATTCGTTCGAACTAAAATATTCCTTTTATAAATAAAATTATGAAGTGTTTTTGACTCTGTACCGTGTCAGTCGCCGGTAGAATCGTGATTTATTTGATCTTAATGTACATGTGACTTGTCAATTTTGGTGTTGATTGGTTAGACTTGTAAGCCTAATGCGGCTTGTAAAAAAGTGGTCTAATTAATCATTAAAATTACTAATACATGCAATCCGGTAGTGCCTAGAATTAAATAAAATCTAAAATATACTTAACACAGAAAATAAATAGCTTTATATATAGACAAATCCAATTCTTTTTTGAAAATAAATAAAATATCTAATACATATGTAAAGCTATATAAAAAATGGATATTTGAAGGAATAAAATACTTAATTTAATATTTTTTTTAAAAGAGAAACTATTATAGGCCTCATGTGACTTGTCTCCCTTCCACGACTCAAAAAAGTAAGGGAGATAACCTTAAATCGATTCGTTCTAAGTACGGATTGTGGATTTTATCATTTACCTCAAATCTCTCGATACTCTTCGAGATTTTGTTTCCAATGTAAACTACGAACTGCAACTCTAATGTTTTTAACAGTTTTCAACTCAGTTTGGCTTTTTTAATATGATCAACGTCGTATGAAGTAATTTTACTATTCAATGTTATCTCTGTTCCTGTTTTAGTCGATTATTATATTGGTCTTGTTATCATTTTATCATCATAATTTACATAAACACTCTTTTTGAAGATATTTTTCTTGCAGGTGCTTTCGTACACTCGACTGTTCGTACCAAGCAAGCATACGATTCAGTATTAAATCATACATTGAAATTTATGTACCTGTTTATATTTGCGTCAGTAGTTCAAAGCAAAGGTGCCCATCGCATCCAAAAGTCAAAATTTTGTTTAATAAAAAATATAAGGTATCCAACTCAATGTCAGAAATCCTTCAGAATTTTACCCGGAGGAGATGTGACAGTTCTGCTTTCCATGACTGAACACTCATTCCCGAACGATTTAGCGCTAAAATCTAATATGGTCGTGTAAGACAAATGGACAATGGACTACTAGCGCCAATATCAAACTTCTCGCTATGTTTTGTAAGACTGTATTCCGATCAGTTTACTCAAATAGCTATTGTTTATCTGGCGTCTCAACCATTTTGTGAATGGTGATGCGCGCGCATCACGTTTGTTACAAGTCATTTCATTGGATGTCGTCTTTATCCTGTCCAATGAAATGACGCGTGACAAACGTGATGCGAGTGCATCTTCATTCACTAAAATGGTCGACACAGGAGATAAACAATAAAGATTCGAGTAAACTGATCGATACAATCTTAGGAAAGGGAGCAAGAAGTTTGATATTGATGATGGAAGTCCATTTTTTAATTATCTAACATGTCAGTATTCGATTTTAGCGCTAAACCATTGGAAAAAGGGTGTTTAGTCTTGGAAAGGTGACCTGTCACATCTCTTCTGAGTAAAATTTTGAATGATTTCATCGAGTTGGATATCTTATAATTTTTTACAAAACAAAATTTTGGCTGGAACTTTTGTATTTGGTGTTTTTATGATAATTGGAGCATGTTTAAGTAAAAATTAACAATTATTTGGGGTTTTGTAATGGGATGGGCACCTGTGGTTCAAACCACTTGTTTACTAAGCTAACAATTTTGGATTTTTATCTGTCTTTAAGTTCAAAAGTGTATGAAAAGAGACTTCTATTTTATAAGCCACCTAGAATCCATGGACCATTCCAGATTGTTTTAGTCAAGGTTCTGGGAAGTGCTGACTCGTGTCTTTGAGGTATCATACAGCAATTGAACTCCCTTACCCTCAAGCTAGCTTTTATAGTGACAATGGTTGAATGTCTGTTTACGACTAGTGGGGTCGTGGAATCAAATGTCAGTTTAGACCATGTATTTTCCTTGGGTTACATTTGGTGCTTAACGTAAATAACCCACTATGAATTGTATGATTGCAGCCTTTGATATACCCACATGTAGTCAAGCTCCAAGAATTTGAGGACAAATTATGTTAGGGAGGGGGTGTATGTAGCAGAGCTATCATAAAGCACTTGTTCTCCATTGCCTTATAGCTAACTTTTATCTCGACATGGTATAGTGTCTGCCAACAACTTGTGAGGTTGAGGTTCGAATCTCAGTCTGTTCAGACCATGGATTTTTATCAGATAACAATATAACTGATCTATAATTTTATTTACAGATTGTTTTCAATCACTATTAAGTAAAATCAAAGTAAACCAAAATGGATTTACCCGGACAAAGTTTAGATTTTGGTATGCCGTTGTTAGAAGGTGATGATTTCTTTAGGAATCTGGATACTATGGAACAAGATTTTGTTATTGAAGGTGACATACAAGATTATGACGATGAAGGTGAACTGGATCTTGGATCTGAAGGCGAGGATGATGAAACAGTTATAGAGTAAGTATATTGGTACATATCTTTAAATAATCTTAAAAAATCTTCCTTTGCTGGTCTTTGCTGCAAATTGCTGTGAATCATCAAATCTCAGTCAAACTAAGAAATTTTACAGTATAATCAAAACTATAGACGTCGTAATTTTGCACCTGCTATAGAACAATTGACAAGTCTTTTGGACGATTAGCTATATAACAGAGCCTACGTCAGTATTGGAATTTAACCAGTCAACCAGAACTGCTGTAGGACCAGTGACCTTCAGAATGTAAAAGGTCTGACGGTTCACCAATTTTTTCAGCCTTTCGTTTTCAATTTTTAATAAAAAACATCTATTGTTGATTCAATTTAGAATATATTATGCAAATTATTCAAAAGGATATTTTAACATATTGCAAAGGAAAGTTTTTGTCTGGTAAACTTTCATTTGGTCCTGCAAAATATAATTTTTATTGTGCTGATGAAAGTTGTTCTTGAAGACTGCTGCATAAAATCATGTGATGTTCATTCTAGGTCACCTGACTATCCCGATACTCCGGATGAAAGACTATCTCGACAGGAACAATTACGTATGATGCATTTACGAAGCCATCTGAACCAACTTACAGAAAAAGTGAAACATCATCAATATATGACAGAGAAAACTAGGTCTGTGTATAATTGTACAATGTAGGGTTTTCAGATTTCATTTATAGCAAATTCTTCCGAAGGCAGTGCCTTTTCAATATCAGTTGTTACCTTAAATTTTCTTGAACACTGGTTTAATTTATATTGCTTTATAGTAATGGACAAGATTGATTGTTATCTAGCCCTTCTATATGATTAAGTAATTTTGCTTGGCCAAAAACATTTTCAGTCGTTCCAGACTTAGGGCTTGAAGGTTAAGGTGAGGACTGCAATATTAATCTAAGAAGACAGAGATCTTGCTTTATAAAGTATACTTGGACAATTTATAAAATGATAAATGATCAAAACGTTCGTTCTAAGTCCAACTTTAGTTGTCCTCAAAGTTATCATGTTTTTGTTTCTATTTTTATACAGAGATGAATTGAAACAATGTAGAAGTAAAATAGCCGAGTTAGAATCAGAAAGGAACCAGGTTAGAGATGATATACAACAAAAAGACAGCGCTGGGAACCAGTATGTTATAACATGTTTATTATTATATAAAATCACTCAACACCCAATCTGACAAAAATGCAATCTGAAAATATTCAATTGCATCCTTGTTTATTATAGATCTGGCCACTTCATACCACGGGTCACTTTCAGATGACCTTTACTATTATAATATTCATGATGAAATCATTTTGTTCAGTAACTTGTTTAATTGTCAACTTCACACAATTTGAAAAGAGCCGTCCAATGACAGTATTGTCATATTTAGGAGGATATTTTCAATGAATATCATAGTGAAAAACACGGGACTTACAAATTGTTCCATGTTTGGAAGATTTTGGTTTACAAGGGTAGTTTTTTTCACAACTTTTGATTGTATACAGTCAGATCTCGATACAACGACATCGTTCGTTTCCAAGAAATGAGTCGTTATAACACATATGTCAGTGTAATGAATTCCTCCGACCATGTACATGTTGGTATTGGTTCCCATAAATTATGTCAGTGTAACGAGAATGTCGTTGTAACGGATGTCATTGTATCGAGATCTGACTGTATATCAATAGACCTTCCATAATTGGTAACTCAAATTTTTGGGTTTTTCATTCCGTGAACAGGTGGAACCTACAAAGTCTGATATGCATTATTACTGAAAAGCACACAATACTGATGTAATCCTATTGTTTTTATTACACATGTCTTCATTGTGACAGTGAAAGCTTGTTTTTAATGCAAGGGTAAAAACTTAAATATTTGAATTCTGGATATAGTCTATTCTCCCTGTTTTTGCACTTTATTATAATTTAATCTTCTATTTTTAGATCAGCTATACATAGATTGAGAGCTCAACATGATAAATTAAGTCAGGAAATATCCGATGAAAGACAAATTGAAAAATTGATATGTGACAGACTTGATAAAGAAGAGTGAGTATTAATTATGAAAAAATATACTGAAAGAGTATTGAATTATCTAAGATAATTTTGGACATTCATGAGTTATTTCCCTTTGTTCACTCTTCACATGATAGGTCCAATAAGTTAGATAATTTACCTTATTTGAACAAGCATAACTTGTCTGTGTGATGACCGGTGAACACATTTATCTTTATTCTCAAGTTTCCCATGCAAGTTTGCCTTGACCAGTGAAGAGCTCTATTAGTTACGTAGTCTCTGGGTCAAAATATACTATAACTTTAATCGAACAGTCTTTTGACATTTGGTTCCCTGACTTAGCTTTGACTAGCCAATGGCTCCATTGGTTTGGGAGCCAGTTTAAGCATACAGAGAAAAAATGAAATCTTGAAAAAATGTAATAATTATGTGTTAATGTGTTGTGCAGCTTTTCAGCAATTTTTTTCCATAATATTGTGGAGTACAGACCACCTCCTCAATGTACCAAGTTGGGTCCAGATCTCAAAACTTACTGGCTTTAAACTAGTTTCTGTATTTCTAATTCAATGACTGTGAGGAACACAAATAAAATTTGTCACCCTTAGACAAATTTCCTCTGAAGAGTACCAATAATCAGTACAAAACTGGTCAGGACATTGACAGAGCAAGTCCAACATGGACCCTAGCTACTACTCAGGCACTTAAATTATATTTTAGTTTCTTTATTTCTGTTTAGTAATAATTGCAAACATTATATTTTTAATTAAAGGTATGAATTGAACAAAGTTGAAGTAGAGAGAGGGAAGTTCCTTCTAGCAGAAGATGAATTAGTTAAGAAAGAAGATAGATTAGCTAAGGAGAAAACTGATCTAGCGATTAAAAGATTGAGGAAAGAAGAAAAGAAAGCTTTTCAAGCTGAGAAAAATATGAAAAATCAACAAAGGTAACTGCGGTTTTATTACTTTTCTGTATTAACATGGGTTTTCCCATTTTTAGCGGCAGACTGTTGCAAATACTCATTTCAAGGGATAATTACAGCCACAAACAATGCAGTATGTGAAATTGAAGCATGTATTATATAGGTTAGTGTTTTAATGAACAGTAAATGGTTAAAAACAACTGTCTTTATATTGTTCCTGTTAGTTGTATTATTCCTTGCTTACATACTCCATCAAAACCCCTGGTCCGACAGTGCTATCAGCGCTTTGATTATTTTATGTTTTTATCAACATTATTTTGTACAGTAATTTAAGGAACAGACTAACTTTTTGACCAATTTTTTAATCATTAATACTCACTTACTCTTTTCATAAGAAGCTAACTCTGCTGAAAACTCATCTGTAGATAGACTTGACTTTCTTGTGGAACTTGTTTCATAATCGAGCCAAAATAATTTGTATATTAAAAATAAAATGTATTTTTTTGTTTTTATTTCAGAATGGAACAAGAAATGATCCGTGAAAGACAAAGACAGCAAAAACAATTGGCAGAAAATGCTAAACAAAGTCATGAAAAACATAGTAAATTTGTTAATAATACCATGCAAAAGTATGTATTTTAGATTATTATATTTAAAAAGTTATAATACTATTATATATAAATTCTTTTTTTAATCAGACGAAAACACATACAGCTTACATTGCCCATCTTTGAGTTAAAATCTTTATTTCCAACACTAGCCCAATTTAAATGTTAATTGTATTGAGACAAATAATTAACTAAAACAAGTATTTTGAATGTTTAGTTTATACTAGCCTATATAAATTTTCACAAGTTCCTGGCAACTGGCTAGTCATTTAAGTTGAAGACTGCAATGTGAGTGTTGTTCAAGAGAGGTTGTACTGTAATGGTTTTTACCTTCTATGTGATTTTGTTCATTTGACAGCCGGTTCGTTACACTGTTATTTAATATTTAAGTTATTAGAGATTGGACATGTCCCAGAGTGAATTATGAAACATACTGAGGGAAGAACGCCCAATCTGAATTACATGTATTTATATTTAAATGTTTTTCAGGTTAAAACAAAGACAGGAAGAGGAGAATGTACGTTACAAGGAAAATATGCAGAAAAAAATGGATATGTTGCTGAAATTGAAAACTGATATACAGGCTAATAGGGTAATTGTGTTTTTGGAAGGTTTTGAATTTTTTAAAATAATATAAGTAACTTTTTCTTCTAAAATCATGATTTAGGTACCTTTCTCTTCTCTTTTTGGTCTCGATAATGGTCAAATATAGCATGACTTGCTAATATCAAAGTGATTTAAAGATTTCAGTCTTTATTTAATACTTTTGAGGGTAGGGCTTTTTTCAGTATTTTGGGCCTTACTTTATGTAGTACATTTGGGGTATATCTACTGCAATTTAATTGATTAATGTAACCTGGTTTAATCCAAAATCAGGATTTTATCGGACCACTTCCAGCGATCAGTCAACCTACCTATTGTTCCAGAAAAGGCTAAATCCCTGGATTTAGCTGTCAATCAGTTACTAGGCACATATTTCCGTCTGTGACTGACAACTGCCCTATATGATTAAGATTCATTGGTAGGAGGGAGAATGGCTGTACAAATCATGACTTAACTCCAGAAAAGTATGCCCTGCCTGGGAAATCAAACTTGTGACCCCTTAATCAACTGAGATAGCCGGGAAGCTAGGGCACTTTATATTTACATACTATTTGTTGTTGTAGGAAAATCTGAAAGCTTTAAGAGCCAGAGACAAAGCTGCCGAGAAAAAAGAAGAACAGCAAGTTGAACAAGTTAGACAAAAGATTCTAGATGAAGGAGGGAACCCTGACCAAATATTGTTGATACAAAAACGTATTAGTGACTTTGAAAAACAAAAAACGTAAGTTTAAGATCTGAAATTTAACAGTCTTCTTGTTGCATAATATTTTTATTATACCCCCGCTTCGAAGAAGAGGGGGGTATACTGTTTTACCCTTGTCCGTGCGTGTGTGTGTGCGTCCGTCCGTCCGTTACAAAATTTCCGTCGCAGTTTTTTCAGCAACTATAACATGCAGCAGCCTAATACTTTGCATATTGCTTCATCCCATAGTCCCATGTGGTGTAAAGCGATTTTATGCTCCTTGCTCATCTACTTCCTGTTTGTCGCATATTTTTAGATTTTTGCGGGGGTATCACTAGTGAGCATTAGCTCACAGATTTACTTGTTAGATATGCATTACACTATATAGAATGTTTTTTGACAACTTACTCTGTGCCATTGTGGTTAAATCCCAATCTAATCTACACTTATGTACTGGCTTTTTTTACATCCGACAAGCATGCAGTACAGGTCAGTTTAAGCCTACCTTTGCTTTTATAATATTCATGACTGAACTCACAATGAATTGTCCAATCACAGCCCTTGAGTAACATACACCATCAAAAGCTTGGCCTGATCTAAAAAAAGATATTACATTGATCATGGTTTTAGAGGTTTTGGGATGCCAGATACTGAATCATATGAATGAGATGCATTTATGAAATTTGATTTCATTTTAATACAAAATTTATGAAATATATTTGAAATATTAGTTCTACAAAATAACCATTAAAATATAAGAATTGTAGTAAAATTTCTTGGTCTCCAAACTGTTTGTGGGCACTGTTTATATTGATGTAATATTTCAGTCAATTTGAATCAGAAAAGAAAGATAAACAAGCCAGTATAATGGATAAGATATTACTGGAAGAAAAAAGAATGAAACTACGTAAGCAACAACAACCTTTACTGTGGGACGACCCAAAACGTGAAAAATCTAAGGTATGTAGTGTTTACATTATGATCTTTTTAATATTGATTATTTCTTAACTAAGAAAAAAAATGACATCATGTTACTTATAAACATTGCATACTCCTGCGTTAGCAATAAGTGTGATGTCATAAAAAAGTGTTCTATTTTGAATGAAATATTTAAATGAATTGGTGATATTTTGATTACATGGCTGAACCATCATTGTACTGAAATTTATAAAACGGGAACTTCAAAAATTTAGAAATGATATTTGAGTTTTATTTATTTTAAATTTTAATATAATTGCTGTGACCCAAGCAAATTCCTGATAAAATCCCAATTAAACCATTTAATCTGAAATAATACAATTGTCACGACACTTACCTGTTCACATCATGGGAAGAAGGATATGTAGGCAGACTTATGACTACCCTTCAGACCTACATTACGAATTAGTACTTTGTCACCAGGGGCTAGTTTGACACCTCTTACGCGAAAGTCATAACGACGTTTATGACGTTTTGACTGACGCCTTGACCGACGGTCTGCAGTTTTGTAAGCAAAGTGGAGCCTCTTCTTCACATTGGGCGCCAAATGTCACAGGGGTAAGAAAAATATGCAGCCTGACCGGGACTCGAACCCAGGACCTCTCGCTTACTGGGCGAGTGCTCTCCCAACTGAGCCATCTGGCCACTTACATATCCTTCTTCCCGTAATGTGAACCGGTAATTGCCGTGACATTATGTAATTATTTATCATATATTTTAAGATAATTCCTCCACAGAAGAAGAAACCATTGAAGACATTTGAGACGTATCAGAAGATGACATCGAGTGAAGATTTATCTTTAGATTTACAATATTCTATGGATGAACTGGTGAGTATTACAGTACAACCTCTCTAGAACAACAACCACCGGGTGGGACTTAATTATGTTGCTATTCAGAGGTTGTTGCTGGCCAGAGATTAAAATTCAAGTAAAATCATGTCTTATGGGAAATATCAAAAGCTGTAGTTGCGCATAGCATTTGCTTTGTAGAGGGGCCACTGCAGAGGTTATACATGTACTGTATGACCAATGGTGGTGAAATCATGTATCCAAGTAGTCCGAGTTTGCCTTAAGTCCTATAAGTTTATAGGTCAAGGTCACTATGGCTGTTTTTTGCTAAATCTTTGTACTGTACTGAAATTTTTTCTCAAATTTGTCATAATGACTATAAAAATAGTATGTAAGTGAGAAGGAATGAACTTGTCAGATTCAAATAATATCATATTGCAATTTCAAATCATTAACTTCAATTTATCTATAATATTGTTTGAATCTGACCAGTTTGTTCAATGAAACCTATAACCATGAAATATATGTTGATCATTAAAAAAATAATAAGTATTAACCTATCGCTGAACACATATTCTGAAATTAATGTAAATCTTAATTATGAACTAAAAACAAGATCAATTTCGAAATCTTGTAATTGTTTAAAATCAATCTTTCAATCTCGCTCGGTAGTCTTTTAAAACACTTAGTGCAGCTGAAAAATTGGCGCAATGAAGTTATTCCATCTTCCAAGGTACCCATTTACGCCTGGATGGAGTGAAGCAATTAAAAGATATTTGCTCAAGGAAATTAGCAGTTCCCCTGGTGGGGTTCAAATCCTTGACCTTTCGACCCCTAAGGGTGCATCCTAGCACTAGACAACTACTCCTACTTTTTATGTTATATATACAAAACAGGATCAAGAGAAATACGACACAGAGAAGTTAGATACTGGCGCCACTGAGACAGATGTGTTACATACTGAACCTTCAACAAGCCTACATCAAGATAGAGATGAAAGTAGTGATTCTAACGATGACGATGATAATGACAATAATGCCGTTGATTTAGCTAAACCTGAATTTGAAGGATTGTGGGATCATCACAAACCGTATAAACCACCGAAAGATTACGACTCTTCTGCGTTAAAACTTCCAGGTGCTTCAAAGATGGACAAAGTAAGTTGTAGATTTAGATAATGTCTCAAATTTGGTTCCTCTCTGTAAGTTGACTAGATCATGACTGGGTTTTGCCAATGCATCTACTTGGAATAAAATATACCCTTTTTGGTTTATTATTTCATTTCCAAACATAACAAATGTTAGAACTTTACTTAAAAGCAGTTTGGTAGAGAGAAAATCATATTGTAACAGATTTTTCTACATTGCTTACTTCCCTTTGGAATGGGTCAACCAGAGTTACATTTCTTGAATACCCATTAGCAAGGGATGTTACTCTATGGCTATAAAAATCTTTAAAGTTTTGCAATGTTTACCTCCCCTGCTTAAAAACAAGAAAGGGCCTTTGGTAATTTTGTTACTGGCACATGCTTATATTTTTTTCTCAAATGAATTACATCCCTTGATTAAAACAAGAACAAGGAACCCATTGTAATTTTGTAGATTTTATAAGTAATTTTTTTGTGTATGTTGTCTCAAATAAATCAAGAAAATATAGACAAGGGTTTTTATTTCTGAATATATTTGTAGGAAATCCTTGACCAAGTGTTAGAGAAACATAGAGCTGGTATCGTTGTTAAACAAGTTGCTGCTGGGAGAGAATTCTCTGGATGTCCCTTCTACAGTAAACCTGATGTTATCCATTTTAAGGTAAGCTTTTCTTTTAACTTCTAGTAAAAATGTTACAGTTCAAACTTAATGACAGTGATATTTTGTCTTAAAATGGAGCCAAATTCATTCTACACACAATAGAAGGAAATGGTAAAAAATTGCAAAAACAATATCAAGATTTCACAGTCAGCATATTTGTTTGGGGTACAGGTGTGGCTTTTCACTGTGTTTCTGTTAGTAGCATGTTCAGAATGATTTTTTGAAGAAACTTTTGACCATACAATCTTTTTTGTTTTGGATATCTGTCCCATAAATCTTTTCACAATTTCACATCTAATTCATAAAGCGTGGGCTCTAGTGAAATATCTTAATAAAAAATACAATTTATTCTGGAACTTGAAAATATGTTAAATTTGTGACATGTAGTGGTTAATCTTAAAAAAAGAATTGAGCACATGACATTTAATTTCTTTTGAGAAGAGGTTTACTTTGAAATCACATTTAATTGTGTTAATTAAATTGTAATGACAGATCTTTAAAAAATTTCATTATGCAGTGGTCATTAAAATGTGAAATTAATAAAATTTTATGCATTTTGAAATGTATGGTGTATAATCAGTTTGCATTTGAATATAAAATGTATATTTTTTCTTTCAGGATTTTGATGTTGGAAAAAGTTATAAAAAGAAAGTGACATTGACTAATGTTTCTTATACAGTCAATTATTGTAAATATTTAGATATAACAGAACATCTTAAAGATTTTATACATGTCCAGTAAGTTTTTTATTTCATTTACCAAAATTATAAAATTTTAAAAATATATAAGTTCATTGCACTGTTTTAATTGTTACTCAAAGCCTGTGGGTAGTAAATTTCTTTTCAGCTAGTTAAGTTGGTGAATACATTGCATGACAGCCTTGCAATATTTTTAATGAGTGTAAGCTATGTTACTGCTTCTGGGAGCTAACCTAATACTTGCTTGCAAATGAGATGCTCTATCTTGTAAGCTATTTGTGTTGATGAAAGTCACAGGCATGTTAATTTTGCTCTACTATGTACAGCCCTTATAAAAATTTAAAAAACCTTAGATCAAAACTTTGTTGAAATTTAAATTGATTATAAGGCCATGGTTAATGTGAGTCTCTAATCCTTATGGTAAAAGTCTTGTTATTGGCATCCCATTTTAAATAAGCATTCATGGAGGTCAGCATTGCAACTGTCCAATATTTTAATCCCTTGTTCATTTATTTTTTATGACCAATGTTTTGGTTTGAGTGTCCTTCATATTTCACAAATCATGGTCTAAATTGTCATTGTTTTATTTTATTCTATAATCTATTAACAGTTTTGATCCACCAGGACAAATGTCAGCTGGTCTTACATGTGAAATGTTAGTTACTTTTAAACCAATGGTAAGTTTTTTTCTTTTGTTTTGAAATTTGTATATCAATGTGAGGGGTTGTATAACAGTTAAATGTCCATTTAAAATCAAACTTCTTCGTTTTCCTGATGCTATTGAGCAAGTCCTTCTGGACCTTATAAACTGCTTGAGATGATATTTGTAGCCGACAACGTTGGTTTTGTTTTATTAAACAATCAGCAAAATGAATGTCAATGCTTAAATTAAATGATGTTTTCAGAAAATAATTAAAATAGTTATTTTAAAATTTGTGTATTTTTATGAATTCGTCCAACATCAATTATAAAAAAGCATATTTCCTATCTTGTCAACTCATTTGACTATAAAAAAGCTCAGTTGATGGTAAAAAATCTGAAGCTTCCAATTGCACATCTTGTTTGTGTTAGGTAATAGGAGTATTGAATTCAATGCAATTGCAGAGATCACTCTTCATAAATCTAATTCAGAGACTGAGTTGCTTTTTCATATTTGTAAAAAAAAATCTGTCTGTTTGCTATGGCAATCAAAACTAGTGTAATGTCTCGTCAAATCTTACATTCTCGCCAAACCTACCATCTTTGACGATGTTATTTTTGTTGTTTTTCAGATAAATGAAGATCTTGTAGGTGAAGTAAAGTTTCTATCACAGACTGGACCATTCTCTATACCATTAAAATGTACTACCAAGAAATGTGATGTAAGTAGGACACAGTCTGACTTTACAAAACTTCTATGATAAGATTCGTCCCAAACAAAAAATTTTTGACAAAATAATTTTAAATGATTCTTTCAATTTTCTTACAAACTTTACAAATTGTATATCTTTAAATGTCTGAAATTCTATGAGTTTTGATCTTTTTGATAGTTCTTAGACAACTATTTTTTAATGAATTTTGTGAAACGAAACAGATGTGTTAGAGAAACCATTGGTTTATATTTTATATACAAATTTAAGAGTGAAAAACTCTTAAAAGATATGTCTACGAGTTTCTGTTGTTGGCCAATATACATGCAAAGTCTTTAAAATATTATATTATTTCAGTTATCAGTTGATATGGATGTGATACAATTTGATACAACAGTAATTGATGAAACATTAAAGAGAACTTTTACATTAACAAACAAAGGTGCTCTAGGAACTACATTTGAATATTTTAAAGTTACTGGTAAGTTCTATTATCATATTTTACTATTTTTATCATGAATCCTTGATTACAATAGTGCTATGGTTAGCAGATTTGATTCCCAGCTGTGACATTCAACAATAATTGTACCCTCAAAAACATTTTGGGGAGGTTGTGGTGATCGTAGGGGACTATATAGATACTTCCAACAGCCTTGCTGTTCGGTTAACCCTTTAGCGACACTGTTGAGTGTCTCACCTACCACCCGGGAGAACCAGGTTAGATTCCCAGTCAGGGCATGTATGGTTTTTATTCCCCAATTTACTTTAATGGCAATGAGGTTAATTCGGTGTGCGGGTATATAGCCACCGGGGTGCGGAAATGGCTAGAAATTGCTAGTATGTGCAGTTGATGCCAGCTCCAAAATGTAAAGAGGGGAAGAGTGTGGTGATCGTAGGGGACTATATAGATAAAGTGTGTGGTGATCGTAGGGGACTATATAGATACTTCCAACAGCCTTGCTGTTCGGTTAACCCTTTAGCGACGCGGTTGAGTGTCTCGCCTACCAGCCGGGAGAACCAGGTTCGATTCCCAGTCGGGGCATGTATGGTTTTTATTCCCCAATTTACTTTAAGGTTAATAGAAGTCAGCTTGTCGGTCGGTTGGTTAGTCAGTCAGTTGGTCTGTAGCTTTATCTTGTGTGTTTAATTTCTCAGCACCTATTTTATGGACAAATACTGGTAAAAAGGTAAAATAAGTTAAAAGTAGAAAATGGCAAATATTTACTCCACATTTATATAAAATATTGGTTAATACTTGAACCAATGACAGAATGATTCAAACCTTTAGATTCATGTATATGATATTTACTTTTTGGACTATTCATATATCATTATACTATGTCTAATTTTGTTTGTAATTTTAGGAATGAAAGCAAAGACTGCAACAAGTGCTCAGACTTCACTTGGTAGAATGGTAAGGAGTTCTTGATTACATTTTTAAATATACACAATTCGTGGAGTACAACTTAATATAGCTTGTCTATTTAACTTGTTGATGTTTTGGGAGCAGAGTTGCATTCTTTATCTTGAGTAAAACCTGCAGTGATTTATTTGTCTCAATAGGCCAAAATTGGACTTTTTACAATGAAAAACAATCAGAAAAAAATCACAAATACAAACGTTCACAACTAATAGCAGATTGTTCCGTGACAAAAAAGTCTAAATATCAAAAACCTACTGTTACTACAAACAACATTATTCTGAGTTTATCTAAGATTCTAATAACTATTATCCATAGAAATAAAAACCACATCCACCAAATTAGGGATAACTAACCCACATACATTTAAGTTATTATTTTTCATATTATAGACTACAGTCAATGAATCAGGTAATGTTGTCAGTCCTGATGCAACAGAAGCTGAAAAATCAAAGAGAGATATTGATAATGTTGATAAGAAGATCGATGGTAAGTTGGTTTTGAAACTAAATATGGTAGCAGATTTCATAATCTTAAGTATTGTTTTGATTGCCTTATAATTGCAGTAATGTAATTGTCTCAAATATAAATAACCAATTAACCAAATCTTAACCTAATTTCAGGCTTTGGAATCCATTTTTGTGCTGTTTGTTTTAGTGAAAAAAAGCATTTTAAGGTTTGCTATCTAGTGCAAATTGACCCAAGACAGATGACTTAAGACAGATTAATGCATTGTATGCCTCTGTAGCTACAGCTAACTCATTAAATGTTCGTAATTAATCTCGGGTAAAGCCCTGGTCACATAGGCCAAAACGCATTAATCACGCAAAATCATGCACAAAACTCAGGTCTTACGTGATACATCCGTGATATTCGCCTTTCATCAGCGTTTCTGACGTGGAGTATTCGTAGTTGTGAGTGGAACTGCGCCGTATCAGCATTGTTTTACGTATTCTTTGCGCAGTTTGCGTAATTCTTACGCGGATTATGCGCGAATCATGCGTGGAACATCACCAATCGTGCGTGAAAACAGGAATGACTCGTCCTGAAGCCCGCATCCGTTTATATACGCGGAACGGCGCGGAACGGCGCCGAAAGGACGTGACTTATGCGTAGTTCATGCGCCAATCATGCGCCAATCATACGCAGTTTATCAGTGATAATGCGCAGAATATGCGTGGTTTTCCGCGAAGCTTTCGTTGGGCACATTCAATTCTGTGCCCCTTTTTTGGGCTTATGCGTGGTTTATAAGTGCTTTGTCAGTGATTTTTGCGTGATTGATTCATAATTTTTTCGCAATGTATCGGTGATTTTTCATTGCGTAAATTGTAGAAAATGGTCAAATCCTCGACAGACAAGCACGCACAACCAAAATTTATGCGTGATTCATGCGTTTACGTGCTAGTTGGGACTGTGTGACCAGGCCTTAAAATTTAACAAGCTATTGAAGTAAGGTCAACATTGAGAACTTTAGAACTTGGTATTGATTGTAAGTTCCCTATGTTTTTTTCAAGGAGAAGGTACAAAGACAGGTGAAGAAAGTCAAATTATATCTGATGGGCAGGAGGGTCAAGGTCAAGAGGGGACAACAGAGGGTGAAGGTCAGGAAGGGGTCGGTGAAGATGGAGCCCCTATAGAAGAAGGGTCCCCTGATTTATTAATCAGCGAGATAGACGACTATGGTACGCTGGACGGAATGAAGGCGGGGCCTATAGCTACGGGTGAGATCGGTCCATTCTCTTCAGTTAAACTAGAAATTATATGGAATCCTTCTGTTCCTGGAAAAGTTGATTCTGAATTTCTGGTCACTTTTGCTGATCCGTTGTCTGACAGTGTAAGTCTTCATTTTTCTTTTGAATTTTTATGTTAGACTTTTGTTTCAATAAATAAGAGTCTTTTGATCCCTGAACAGTTCACTTTGACTGGTTGTTGCGCTTTGGGCCATAAACTTTCCACAGTCTGACCAACCAGTCTGTAAACTGACTCAGATTTTTTTTATCATTTTCAAATGATGCAACAAAAAAGTCATGCTCTTCTTTTCATGTTCCATTGTTGTTAATCTAATTAGATATTTTATGATACTAGGCAAAAAGCTCCAGCTTCAAGAAACTTTACAGGCTGTTTATATAAAATTTAAGGAGGCTAATCGCTTAGTAGCGGGTCTGTTTGTGATTTATAGATAATGATTGGATGACTTTGTGTTAGATATAAAAGAGCATATGCAAACGAGGTATATTATTGTTATCATTATTGTTATGTCCAATATTATTCTAAAGGGAATATACAAGTATTATGTATAGAATAGTAAACTCTTTTCTTTGATATTTCAGCCGAAGCTTTTATCATGTTATTAATTTTTCCAGATATCAGTGAGAGCTGTGGGTACTGCTATAGATGTACCTGTCTGGGTTGAGAGACAGACTGTAGATTTAAAGATTTGTATGTTAGATAGATTATATCAGGACACCATTGTTGTCAACAACAGGTTGGTTGGTTTGTTTTACTTTTCCTACCGCTTAGTTAGCTCAGATTGTAGCATGCTTGACTACAAATCCAGGAATTCAGTGTTTGATTTTCACATAGACCCTACATACTTTTATATAGTATGGTCCGTATAATATTATATAATAATATATATATAACCTCTGCAGGGTGGCTCTTTCCGTAACGAATTTTCTGCATAACAGCAGCTTTTCATATTTCCCTCCGGTATAATTTTAATTGAATTTAACCTCTGCAGAGCAATGACCTCTAAACAGCAACATAATTAAGCCTTTTCCAGCGGGTGTGTTTAAGAGAGGTTGTACAGTAATATATTTTCTACTCATTTCCCTGCCTACCTATGAATCAAGTAGGAGAGTTGTCAGTCACCATATTTGTGTGAATGCTTCAGTTCAGAGATCTAGACCTGTCCAGCAAGTATGAAAAGGACAACTGACCACCAAGATTGGACAGAAAAAAAGTTAAATGTTGCATAAATTACCATACATTGCATTAATTTTTCTTTTCCCTTTTCTAAATATATTATTTCACCATAGCTTTACTTTACTTTCCAGGACGATTTTTTGTTACCAGCAATCTCACTCTCGTTTGCAAGGAGCCAAAAATCATGTGTATATTTAATAAAAGTTTTGCATAGTATGAGTGATTTATTGAGCAAGTCAAAATGATACCTTTTTGACAAGTTTAGTTCAGCTCCTTTTTACAGTCCAGTAAACACCAATACATGAATATCATTCCGAAATATACTGTAAAACTCGGATATAACATACTCGCTGGGCCATAGAAATAAGGTATGTTATAACCGAGGTATGTTATATCCATATAGCATACTAAGTATGTTATATATAAGGATGAAAAACGGGCCAGAAAAAATGGTATGTTGTAACCGAGTGTATGTTATAACCGAGTATGTTATATCCGAGTTTTATTGTATTTTATATTTATACAGAGCCACTACAGCGCTAAGATTAAAGTTTGAAGTATGTAAAGAATTGAAGGATCATTTAGAACTTTTACCAAAGACTGGATATATACAGGCGCAGTCACAGTTCTCTGCTCAACTCAAGTTTCTGCCAAGGTATAAAGAGTTTGTTACACATTTAAATTGAACTGAATATAGAGGATATTCGTCAACTTTGGTGCAAGATCGATTTTTATTTTACCGAGTGAGCTCAGAAAACATATTTTCACGAGTGGCATAGCCATGACTGAAAATGTCATTTTCTGAGTTCACGAATTGAAATAAAAAAGATCTTACACCAAAGTTGACGAATAATCTGTTTCTTACATGCTTAGTTTTGTGTTTGATTTGATGTATTATACACAAATTATAACGTGACGTCATTTCTACTCCAAGATGACGTCATTTATCTTCTAATATGACGTCATGAACGATGAAAATATGAGGTTATATTTTAATAACCTCATATTTTCATCGTTCATGACGTCATATTAGAAGATAAATGACGTCATCTTGGAGTAGAAATGACGTCACGTTATAATTTGTGTATAATACATCAAATCAAACACAAAACTAAGCATGTAAGAAACAGATTATTCGTCAACTTTGGTGTAAGATCTTTTTTATTGATTTATATTTTCATTGTTTATTTTCATCGAATAACGCGACGTTTCACCGTAAAGCATGAAAGAAAATTATTCTCTTTTTTGAAATATCATGAAAAGCATGACTATATATAAGAAAATTTTTACAAGAGGATGAAAAAATGTTGATGTTTTTTTAAATTATCATTTTAATCAATGTCAATGCTTCCATTCTTTTGCAGACTAATGAATATATATATAAAGACTCAAGCTTTTATGACATATTTAATTAAAGGTGTTTGGTGTAGTTCTCAAGTTAGTCAAAAATATTTCCTAACCCATTTTAATATTATATGTAGTAAAATATTTGAATGAAAAATATTATTTTCTGTTCAATTTTTTAAATGTAACCAACTAGGGGGTAGACTTCAAGAACAGTGTATGTAATTGCCAACTTTTTTAAATTTATATTTAATAATGATAATCATGATAATTTCATAATATATATTTTATTATATAATTTATACAGGAAAAGTTTATTTGAAGATGGTGGAAGATATTTTGATAAAGAGACAGGTGTGTTAGAGGCTCCTATGACTATACGTGTAGCTGATCAGGTATATTTTTGTTCTGTATTCAGTATGTATATTTGTATGAACAGGCCTCCCGACCTAAACCCAACAATGTTTATAAATTATGATACCATTTTTATACACAGGTGGATCTTAGTATAGTACACATAATTATCGATTATTATCAGTGTGTTTTTTATGTATCAATTTATTATGAGAACACACGTTCCACGCATTAAGACATGTTTAATACTTTCATTACACAAAGTCAACTGCCCTCCCTATTTTATGTAATACCGAGTCCAAATATGTAAACAAACCAAGTTGTTTGTCTCAAGTTATCCTAAACGACCTATATCAATTTATAGACTAAAGTATTACATTGTTTTGATTTAATATGCAGATAATTATGAAGCCTTCCAATGGATATTGGATCAATAAGTTGCTGAATAAGTACATTAATGGACTTTGGATTTATTAACCTTGTACTGCTCAAGCGTGTATTTTTTTATACCATTCAAATTTTTAGAGAGTTCTTAGGTGTGCGGCCCAGGGTCCTCTTGTTTTTTACATGCCTCTATCATTCACAGATACCTTATGTGTTCCTGCTTGTTCCTGAAGGAATGTCCACTCCCTAGGTCTATGATCTTGCTATTCGTTGCTATTCTTACACGAAGCTCCTATGTATTATTTCCACTGTTTCAGACTGCCCCGGTACCGTTTACAGTAACAGCTGTGGTAACTAATTCTGATATGGAGTTTGATACGACAGAGATCAACTTTGGTGATTGTACAATTTATGAAACAACAAAAACAACAATAAAGTTAACTAATAAATCTATACTACCACAAGAATATGGATTTGTTGGTCACCCTCAGGTAATACTTACTAATTTTTGTATGATATATTCTAACAAATGGCACGAGTGTTTTCATTTTATTAGCTGGATTTCCAACGAAAAGAACAGTTTTGTGAAACATGGGCAAGCAGATTGGCATCTGGTGTCATTAAAAATTGCATTTAAGATTTTATTTACCATATATCTCTTCCATTTGTGGTCAGATGTTTATGAAATTTCATACGATGATAACATACCATGTGATAAACAGAATTATGAAAATTTATATTTGTAACTCTGTCTGGCATAATTATGGATTATTACCCTTTGTAATTTTAGTGTTAAATTTTTTAATATTTCTGATATCAGATCTTTGCTTTATGTTTAACATGGCGACATTAATCGTCGAACTATTTTGTCAGAGTTAGAATTAAAGTAATGTACAGTTGTCCACATTTTGTTGTGGAATAGAACATAGGCACCCGCTTTGATGTGAATTGGTTTTGTTGACATTAGTCTGTAATTCTTTAGCCAGATTTTTCAACGAAAAAATATGGCTAATAGTTTGGCAAAACACAGGTGGGCAGGTGGGCGATAGTCTGGTGTCGTTAACAATTGCTTTAAGTTTTCAATTTAGCATATATCTCTGCCATTTATGGTCAGATCTTTATGAAACTTCATTCAATGATAACATACCATGTGATGAACAGAATTAGAAAGTAACCACAACTCCACCTGGCTTTATTATGAATTATTTCCCTTTGTAATTTTATATTAAAGTTTTTAAATCCGGCTTTAATGTGGTTTCCACCTTACATTTCTTGTTTCCAGTATGTAGAAGTTCAGCCTAATGATGGATTTGGTACATTGTTACCTTTAGAAACAATAGAATTAGAAGTTTTGTTTAGTCCTAAGAAAGCTAAGGATTATAAATTTGATTTAAACTGCAAGTCACTTATAAACAGGTAAGTCTTTAAAGCTTGAACATTTGTTTTACCTGTAGGTAGCACTCAAGTCTTTTGATCAAGGGGTCGTAGGTGCCATTTCTGGCAGAGTCATACTTTTGTGTAGTTTTGTCATGAAATATAATTTCTTCAGCCATTCTCTCATACCACTGATTCTAAATTGTGTGGGGCAGTTGTCAGTCATTGTAAAAAGTGTGTGCTTAATAACCAGTTAACAGCTAATTCTAGAAATTTAGCCTTTCCAGGAATGGTGACTAGATTGACTAATGGCTTTGATATGTCCTATACATGTACAATGTGTTGCTAGAGGCCTAGGGCATTAACCCCCCCCCCCCTCCAAAAAAAATAAAAAATTCTCCCATATCATTGCAAAAATTTGATTGGTTCATTGAGGTCTCAAGAAGGTCTGTTGAGTTCAACAGAAAGTAGAACAAACATCTATTGTTATTATTAATTGATCAAGATTATGAAGCATGAAATCTTAAAAGATGTCATCAGAATTGACAAATGACATTTTCTGTTAAAATAACGATGTCATCTTAGAGCAGAAATGTTGTTGTGTATATTTGTGCAAAAAAATCAGGAACAAGACACAAAAAAGCTTTAAAAAAACAAAATATTCAATTTTGAGATAAGAAGGTTTTATACCACTCATGAAAATATGTTTTCTGAGCTCAAATTGGTGAAATAAATCAATCTTATACAAATGTGGAAAAATGCATGTAGCTGGCTTAGCACAAAACGGTCATGAGTTTAAAAAGCATGAGTTACAACTGTTTTGCGCTAAGCAGGCCATGTATCGTCTATGTATATATTTCAGAGAGTTTAAGATACAATGTTGTGGTGTAGGGGTGTTACCACCTTTAGAATTATCTCATCAGGTTGTACATTTTGCTGCTACATCGTTATATGATGTCTCGACGGCAGCTCTACATGTTATCAACTCACATACAAGTATGAATGAATTCACACATCCAGTACCGAGAATTGGAAAAGGTATTTTTACTTTCACTTTTGTCAAAAATGTTTGATATAATATATACAATTTAGTGTAGAATTTTAGATACTTCCATATAGTTCCTGGCTTTCAAATTGTGAATTTTTGCATAATAATCTTCCTAATTGTTTAAATAGATTTGTGGAACAATTATTCAAAATTTGACTGTCACAAAAGTACTTAAAATGTTTACAGATGAAAAAATGAAATTATTCAGTTACAGTCTAATGAATGTTCTGCATTAACCTGTGTACATTTATTCCATATTTTATGTTCTAGGTGAGATAGCCCCTGTGGGTCCTACATCATTTGAATTTGTTATACCAGAAGGGGCACCTGTGACAATATCACCTTCTGTGGGTACAATACAACCTGGAGAGGTGAGTTCAACACATATATCATATATACAGTGACCTTTAAATATTCTTAGACAAATTAAGCTTACCTAACTTATTTTTACTCTAGTGGGAATACAGGATTTTATTTGTTTTGTTTTTCTATATTTTGTTTTGATATGAATCATCTTTACTAATTTTTATGAAACTTGTCAACTGCATTTAGTTTTCATATGTTATATTACCATTTGTATGTATTTGCATTGTAAAATATTGTGGAGGCTCTCAGGGAAGACTGGGCTTGCAAAACTGAGTTGCCTTATTAATGTTGGAGGGTTGCCCACAAGACTGTAGTAAGTGCATTTCCTTAAAGAGCATGTTACTACAGTTTTGCAGGCAATCCTTGAAATAAAGTTATTATCATTAAGAAAAGACTAGATTGTTAGAGAAACCATTGATTATATGTTAAGTTATATTTTACACACAGAAATTTGCGATTGCTTCACTCCAACTAGGTGTAAATGGGTACCTGTTGTGGTCATGCAGTATATGCTGTGGCTGCAATCTGTGCCATATGTTGACATTATTGTGTGACTCGCTGATCGAAGGAGTTAATGTCAAGAGTCAATTGAATAATGATACTAATAGTAGACTTCAAAAACCTTGCTTTCAATTTTATGTAATATTATACTTCCAGAAATCAAGGATACAGATAAGATTTGCTCCAACATTAAATGAAGAAGATATTTGTAAAGAAGCAGTTAGAATGGCAACCAGACAAATGGAACTCCAAGCTGATAAAGAGTACAAAGAAGCTTTAAAGAAACAGAAAGAGGCAGAAGACGCCCAGGTTTGTACAATGTTTATAGTGATATATCAATAGGATTCACACCGGTCCTGGGAACTCCTGGAATTTGAAATGTGCATTCCAGGCCAGAAAAAGTCCTTTAATTTTGCTTAAATGGACCTTTCCATGGCCTTACCTATTAGCATATTTGACAAAGGTTTACAGTTGCACTTCGTCCCACAAACAAGGTGTTAACAAAAGAGCACATGCTTATTTTTGTGGGTAAATGTATTGTCATTAAAATAAAAAGGCAGTACACGGAATGGTCAATAGCCATAGATCCCAGAAATGTCTTTAAATTTCATTCTTAGAAAAGCTTAAGAATCATGTATGAATTTTTAGTGGAAATTTACTTTTAATACGAGGGGTGTCCCAGTAACTCGTGGACTCTGTTCATGGCGGAAAAATTACGCGCAACTTTAGCACCAACTTTTAACTGCCATTAAATGTATGTGTTGTGAGTAAGTATGCTAAATTTTTAGACGGTTAATTAAAAAGTAAAAGTTTTGCTTCAATTTATAAGACACTAGGTATGACAACGCGGCGCAAGCCAACGTCATATTAATACGTTTGTTACTATATATAGTAACAAATGTGACAAGTCTACACGGACATTACGCGACTTTTTCCCGTATTATGCGATTTTGGCCGCCTGCAACTCGCCCATTATGCATAATAGGCGCCGAATGCTTGCACGCGCATTGTTTACGTCATCAAGCAGCAGTTTCTTCAAACATGGCGGCCGAAAGAATTCTTGAGTCTTTGACTTTGTCAAATAGAATTTTAGATTTTGACGCACATATTCAACAAAACTATAATGCATAAAAAGTCTTATTTGGGCTAGATTGCAGTTTACCGGTACGAGTTTGTTTACCACTTCTGCGCATACCTAACTAGTCAGAGCAGATGCACTTCCGTTTTTTCTCGTTTAAAACATAAAAAACGGGGGTTCGGGGGCGGTAGCCCCTGATATAACATGAAATCCTGCATTTTCATTGACTGTTAGCTTTAATGATATGCCAGGCTTAGTTACTAATAAACACTACAAATTCGCGGATTTTTTACGTACCGGTAAACTGCAATTGTCCCCTTATTTGTAATTTTACAAATAATTCCATTATAAATCACTTACTTCACCATTCAAATTCAGCAGACTCAACCGCTGTCGTTGACGCTGTAAAATACCAAACTCCGAAATTTGCACTCAATTCCTTTCCGTGTTTAATTTGACGAATATCCAGCCATTATAAAGTATATGCGTAGGTTGACTATTGTTTTACCAAAGTCAAGCCATGCATAAATTAAATATAATGGAACTGGCTTCTAAAATCATCATGAACGTCCATGCCATTTTCGGTAAATCAATGAATGACTCCTCCCGCTGAATGTATGTGTTTCCATACATAATCCTTATCTCCATATCCTCAATTTCAAGTTTGAAAAACACATATACTGGTTCCAGTCTCCTGATAATATCGTTTTAATCCATGATAAATGAAAGTAAACTGGTTACAAACGTTTAAAAACACGACCGCCATTTGACAACAAAGTTTACATTATATTCTACGTCATTGTTACATTACGTCATCAAAGTACTGATTCGTCCTCGGAAAATTCGCTAGTGATCTATTCGTCCCAAAATAATTGTTCTTAGTTTACTTAAAATTCGAGACCGGACTCTGAACAAACGTATTAAAGACGTTAATGATTAGTTGCTACTCGCCATTATGCGATAATCACCCTCGAGTCCATAATAGCCTTCGGGCCAAAGGCCCTCAGGCTATTATGGACGTCATCGGGTGATTATCGCATAATGGCGAGTAGCAACTAATCATTAACCTCTAATTAAAACGTCAGGTCTATGAAATCATTTTTATTCACTCTCCAAGTTCGCCTTGTTGTGAACAGTGACAAATACTGGCAATGTATTTATTTCATATTTACTTTAACAAATTTGTTTTTGTCTTACTTTTGTTACAAATTTGTGACATCAGTCTCAAAATATTAGTATGGTCAATGATATAATGGTCCACGGGTTAAGTATCCAACTTAACTTTGAATAACACTTCCAGCAGTTTTTGGTACGATAAATTCAGTCGATGTATTACACAATGAATAACTACTCTACCATATGTAGTATGCACAGTGTATACTTAATGATTCACTTTGTCTGTCTATATGTTAAAATTCAAATTTATACCCATCCATGTTGTGCCACGTTGATTATAAAACTGAGTTGCAATTACATAGACTCAATCTTGTCCTAACGTCACCTTATCTCGTTGATGTCACAATTTTCGTGTTTCGGTGCAAACGCGTATGACACTCCTGAATACGTAATTTATTATTTGAGATTTGGTGTGATAATACATAGATAATTTCTAAGATTGTCTATGTAAAAATAAAATGCAATTAAAAAGTTTAAGTTTAAATTTTGCAGCCCACTTGAACTCAGTATGAACGAATATACAAGTGTGAAAGTGGTTGCGCTGCATGCACATACCTTGTATTAGCTGAACATTAAAATGACGCCTTTAATGCAAATACTTTTAGGTCAAATGCTTAATTTGTATAAAAATAAGGCTAACAAACAGTCTTGTAAATTATGATCATCATGAGACGTAAGGAAAAAAAGTTATGGACAAAGTACACGATTTACTGGGACACCCCTCGTATAAACTTACATATTTCTATTTTGTAGAGCCAGGCAGCAGCAAATAAAAAGGGAGCAGCTCCTGCTAAAGGGGCCCCAGCTAAAGGGGCAAAAGAGAAGTCTGGTGGTAATACACTACTAAATGTAACAGGCCCTAAACCTATCACTCCACCCAAACCAGAGGAAATAACTAAAGAGTAAGTTAAAAGTATTTGAAACTTTGATTAAACTGTCAGTGGGGCGCATACATTAACCCCACTGATTTAAATACTCATTTTTTATAATCACGCATATTCGGTAGTATTTCTGTACTCATCAACAATAAATATAGATATTATTAGTTACACAGTCAGTTACTGACTGGATACGGTGTGATACCGGGTCAGTAAATTAATATTGGGTGAGAGCGTAGCTCGAGCCCAATATTTATTCACTGACCCGGTATCACACCGTATCCGGTCAGTAACTGACTGAGTAACGAATTTATCTTACCGAGTACCCCCATCTGAATTTTTCGTCAGCGCTATCATTTATAAATTTTGTTACTGACTGGATATTAGAATCTACTGACCTAATATGGGATAATACATGGTCAGCACGTGACCGCTCTCGGCCAATGAAAAACGAGTATTCTGTACGAGGTAAGATAATTGTTAATACTTGCAGGGATTATCTACAAAATATTAAGTATTTGAATAGGCAGGGTTGATTTATTCAGCACCGACAATTAAGTATCAGAATGCAATTGAAGTATGCAACTAACTGTAACATAACTCCCTGCCCTTTATGATCAAAAGTGACTTTGAAAATGTAATATGACAATATAATAACTGTACTTTTTTTTTTTTAGTTCGTCGGCGTATGCAGCAGCTGTTGGGTCATTGTTACGTCAGTATAAAGAGAAGTTTAATTCATTTACTGTACCGTGTTATGTAGCTTCAGGAGAGACAACTAACCCAGGAGAATTACCATATAGGTAGGTTGATTGTTTAGGGGTTATATTTTACTTGACACTGCTCTGTGGCATTTTTTTTAATCATTTCACAGCAGTCAGGGGATCTACGTACTGTCCCTAATCTTTTTACTAAATCTATTCACATGCCTAAAGCTGGACATTAAAGGTTGTTTGATTGCACCTGATGAGCTATATTTGTGTTCACTTAACTTGTTACTAGTGAATAATTTGTTCAGGCAAATAAATATAAAGCGGCCTGTCCAATGGAGCAACCTACTTTAAAATTAATGTCACGCCCTGCATACCTTTGCAAATGGCTTCTTCTGCCTTTTTTGATACAGAGGTTAAAGCAAAATGGGTGCAGAAAGTATTTCATGACAACAAACTTTAAGAAAGTGTGTTGTTTCAACCAGGTAATTACATTTCAACACAAGAACAATAAGATGACCATTACAGAAGTGACTGTCATTTATGGGTGGATATTATTGAGGGATGGCTGTTTTTAGCTCGACTTTACGAAGTAATGTAGAGCTCTCCTACTCGCCCCAGCGTCGGCGTCGGCGTCCGCGTCAACACTTCTGATTAAAGTTTTTGTGCAGTAAAATACTTTCTTCTATATCTTTGTTATTTCTTAAGATATTAACTTCAAACTTTAAATATATGTTCCTTACTATCAACCACATCTCATGTGACAAGGTCCATAACTCCAAACACATTTTTTCAAGAATTATCTCCCCTTGAACTGATTGAAGTATTTGTGCACAGATTAAAGTTTTTGTGCAGTAAAATACTTTCTTCTGTATCTTTGTTATTTCTTAAGATATTAACTTCAAACTTTGAATATATGTTCCTTTCTATCAACCACATCTCATGTGACATGGTCCATAACTCCGAATGCATTTTTTTCAGAATTATCTCCCCTTGAACTTAGAGTTTTCTTTAAAAAATGTTTGTTTTTACTGCAACTGTTTTATTTCTTTAGGTATTGATTTCAAACTTTAAATATATGTTCCTTATTATCAACCACATCTCATGTGACAAGGTTCATAACTCCGTATACATTATTTTCAAAGTTATCCCCCTTGAACTTATAGTTTTCTTTAATAAATATTTGTTTTTACTGCAACTGTTTTATTTCTTTAGGTATTGACTTTAAATATATGTTCCTTATTATCAACCACATCTCATGTGACAAGGTTTATAACTCCAAATATATTTTTTTTTCAGAATTATCTCCCCTTGAAATTAGAGTTTTCTTTAAAAAATGTTTGTTTTTACTGCAACTGATTTTTTTCTTCAGGTATTGACTTCAAACTTTAGATATATGTTCCTTATTATCAACCACATCTCATGTGACAAGATTCAAAACTCCTTATACATTTTTTCAGAGTTATCCCCCTTGAACTTATAGTTTTCTATTTATTTCTTTTTTTTTCTTTGAATTTGTTAAGGTTATATTTTCAAATTTTAAAATATGTATGTTCCTTATCATCAACCACATCTCCTGTGACAAACACTTACTAAGTCGAGCATGCTGTCTCCTCTGACAGCTCTTGTTAAGAAGTGGCTGTCAATGAAGATTTTATTGTGTATCATATTCTAAAAATATTGATACATTTTGGCTTTATATTTTCAGTATAAGTAACACACTATATGTAGAGATACATTGTCCAATAGTAAAACCACCATTAGTTGTTATCTCTGACAGTGGAAGAACAACAACAGATTTTGGTGAAGTCTCGCTTGGACAAAATATATTTAAATCTATAACAATACAAAATATATCTAACAAAACACTTGAGGTAGGTCCTTGAATGAACAATTTTTCATAGTTTGAATGATAAAGTATTTTTTTTTAATTCCAGCATATTTTGTTAATAATTTTTTATGAATGAAATTTTTGTTCAAAATACAAAAAATTATTTCAAGTCAGAATATTACATAAAACAAATGACATAAGCTATGATTAGCTATTGTACTACATAGACTTGTAAATATCAATTTATATACATGTATATATATAAGTGCAAAAAGTCATAGATTCTGTGCTTTTGTTTCTGAAGGTTGAACTTTTTTGGTTCATGTCATTTAGTTATGGCAAATCGGTGACTTGTACTAGTGTGTCCCAGAAGTGATGATCAGGTGAACTGTCTGCCTCATGTGACCTTGTCTGTTATTAAATAAAAATGGCAAAACAAACCCATTAAAAACTTATCTCAACTCAGCTGATTGATTATTGAATAGATCTTACATGTAATTAATGCAAAAAAAAATGAGAGAATCCAAAACATGTCAAATCTTAATTTTTTTACATATTTAAATTGAAGTTATATTTTTTGTATGATAATGTAAATCTTGATATATATATATATCAATTAATCCTAAATTTCAGCTCTCAGCTACAGCGTTAGATACACTAGGACCATTCCAAGTAATGAATGCATTTAGAGTTCTCCCCCCTGATGCCACACATACAATGTTGGTATCATTTACACCTACTGCGGGACGTGTGGTATGTTTTATTATATTTATATATATATTTATATTTTATGTATATGAGTTCAAGCTTTAATTAATAGACCTAATCCGGAATTCAAATTTATGGGTTTTTCCTTCGGTGCATAGGCGGTACAAACAAAGTTTGTTACACATTATTGCTAAATAGCACGAGCTTTTGGATTAAATCCTATTGTTCTTTGTACACGTGTTTTCATTGTAACGGTGAAAGTGTGTTTGTGCCGAAGGGGAAAACCCAAATATTTGAATTCCGGATATAGTCTATTAAAACCCAACTCTAAATTAGTTTGACGAGTTTGCTGTCATACATATTTAAGAGCAATAGTTCAATGGTAGGATGCCCACTCAGTGATTGAGAGGTCTGGGTTTGAAACCAGGGAGAGGCACTGCTTATTTTCTTTAGCAATAAATTTACCTATGATTGCTTTACTCCACCCAGGGGTATATGGGTACCTGCTAGGATGAAATTGCGTTAAATGGAGTAAAATTCTCCCCAGGGAGATTGATAGATAGTGTAATGTTTGTTTGTTGTTTAATTCAGTGTATACATACTTCATCAATCTCCGTAAACAGATATCCTGTAGAGCATTGTCGTACAGGATCTCTAAGATCTCAATGGAGGGTCACATCAAGATGACCTTTATGTTGACTAATCAATTTGTAGCTTTCATCTAGACGAAACTCTATTAATAACATTTTGATTTCGTAATTTCTATTTTTAGACCAAAGTTTGCAAGCTAATTTAACAGCGGTATTATTCACAGTCTGCGATTAGACGGCTCATTTCAAATTGCATGACGTAGACGATGTAGACTAGTTATGTATTATAACAATTTCGTCATTAATATTATGATGAGAAAAGGTCACCTGAACGTGACCCTTGTTTGAAAAAGGCCAGATCTAAATTAGCGAGTAGGCGAGCGGAAAATTTTAGATCGGGTTTTAATCAGATTGATACCCCATCAAAACTCCATAACTGACAGTGCTTAGAGCCCTTTGGTTGATATGTAAATTGTTTTAACTATATTTCAGTTCCAAGAAGTGCTAAGTATAAGTTGTTTAACAGCTAGATTACATATAACATTGACTGGTAAAGGTGTAAGTCCATTAGTTAGTTTATCACCAAGTATAGAGAATGGTGTGATGGATATGGGTGCTGTACTTGCTGGTGAATACTTGGAAAAAACGTTTAAGGTAAAATATATATGGATACTTTGTTAATACAGTTCCCCCTTGTTTGTCCTTTTTAAATTTTTCTAATAATTGATCTGTATTATATTTGTACTTGAATGTTTTGTAAGATGATGTGCCTTTGTTGTACAAATCTTTAATAAAACATCTGTTCTGTTCGGTTCTGTTCTATAAGTGGAGCATTATTGAGTATTTAAATCAGCAGTGTTAATGTATGGGCCACTGACAGATGAATAAATTTTATCAATAACTGTCATGCTATTTTTTTATTAAAATCATTCTCAGTATGCATAATCTGTTAATCTGAAAATTGTATTTGTCCAAATGCACTAAATATATGATTATCTTTCTTGTTCTAAAAAGATGGCTATCTAATTTTTAATCACAATATGCTAAGCAAGTTGGATTGGCAAGCTATTTATCTTCACATGGCCTAGCAGTTACAAAATATGTTTTATTTAATGTATTTCTTGTTTTTGAATATCTGATTATATACAAAGTTCAATTTATCATCTGTGAGCTATGATCAACTATGTATGTATATATTTATAGATGCAAAATACATCATCATTTTCAATAAATTATGCTATAGAGGATATTCGCCAATTGCGGTGTAAGATCGATTTATATTTCACCGGGTGAGCTTAGAAAACATATTTTCACGAGTGGCGTAGCCACGAGTGAAAATGTCATTTTCTGAGCTCACAAGGTGAAATATAAATCGATCTTACACCGAAATCGGCGAATTTTCTGTTTCTTTCATGCTTAGTTTTGTGTTTAATTGGTGTATTTTACACAAATTATAACGTGACGTCATTTCTACTCCAAGTTGACGTCATTTATCACCTAATATGATGTCATGAACGATGAAAATATAAGGTTATATTTTCACTACGATGAAAATATAAAATTTATATTTTCACCGTTTATTTTCATCGAATAATGCGACGTTTCACCGTTAAGCATGAAAGAAATAAAAATATTTATATATTTATAGATGCAAAATACATCATCATTATCAATAAATTATGCTATAAAAATGGAGAGTATGTCATTATTACGTCATGCACACGCTCAAGAATTACCTAAATTTCTTACTGGTGACAATAAAACATTGGTTGGTGTACAAAATAATAATGGACAGAATGTGTTTGATCTGGTGCCAGCTGAAGGAACAATTACACCAGGTTTGTAGAGTTTTTTTTTTACATTTTTAGCACACCCGAATGGGGGGGGGTGAAACATATGCACAGATTTGACTATAAATATAAACTTTTTAAAATAATCAAAATTGTTTAGAAACATTTTAGAAGCAGTAAAACAAAAAAAAGGACAATTTTAGTACAAATTAACATACAACTGTACAAGATGTGATTGTATGTGTGTACTATTGCCTATTATATGAGTAACAGTATAGATGATTTAGCACTTTTTAGATACTTTTATTTTGTATTTCTTACAATTGATAAGTCATTTTGTCTTAAAATATGAACATTTCATTTTCTTAACAGAATTACAGACACTGTTAGGTAATTTTAATATTTTTACCCCAGTTCTGACTATGTCAGCTGTCCACTTCATAAAACTCAGGTGGATGAAAATATGAATGCTGACCACTAAGAATCAATCAGTTCTATTTTATTACTGTTATATTCCAGGAGGAGATGTTGAGATCACTGTAACATTTGCACCAGATCATGCCAGTGATTATTACAGTGATGGTATAAAAATAGAATTGTTTGGAAAGGTAAATAATACTTTTTATTTCTTGTTGCTTTATGATTATGATGGTGATGAATGATAATTATGATAACTATTATTTAAATGATAATTAAAATAGTATCAGAAATCAAAGCCTGTGTTTTGATTAGGGCTGTCCTGACTGTCTGAAAGCTGAAATCAGGTAATCCTTTTGATTGAAACCAAATAGTATCACATAATCATCAGCTATTTTGATTTAAACTTACAACCATCGCCAATTGTCTGTATTATTGCAAGCATGATCTCAAGTTTAAACCGATTTATATAGCCTGTTAATGTGTTTAATTAACACAATCATCCCATTTCTGTCATATTAAGAACTTTTAAAAATGAAATAACATGATATTTTGGCAGTATAAATTTACAAGTGTATTTAAAAGCATATGATCTTTATAAACCATTGATTCATACTTATTCAGTATTCTTATACAAAAAAGAACAATTTACTGACTGAAATTGAATCTGAAAATTGAAATCAAATTTCTTATTGAAATCATAACCGAGTCAATTAACCAGATAATTGTGTCAGTCATAGTTTTAATATATATATTTACAGGAAGAATGTCAAGCATTTCAAATTAAGGGAACATCTAAACAACGTATTATGTTCATAGAAGGTGGTGATCCAATCAAACCAGATATAGAATCATTGGCTGTTAAACCTGTCATTGAAGATGAAGGTAGGATCTTGATTTTATCTCGACTTTAGAATCAAAATGCTGAAAACACTGAATATATGATTGATTGAAAGTTTGCCTCTAGGAGCTGAAAACACTGAATGAATCATTCTATGACATGAGGATATGAAAGTGGTTGTCCAAACAGAATTTAAGAGCAAGCACTATAACTTATGTGCACAATTTGGTTGTGCCACAGAAATGATTCTTCATTTCACCTTGTATTTATGATAAATTAGAGCTTATACTGTCTGTTTTAGAGTTTGCACAATTTTGTTGTACGACGTTGCTTGTAAGATTTAGGTTCTTAAATGTCATATATCTTTAATATGAAACAAGATACATGTACATGATTGAAAGTTTTTGCTATTACTCATCGGATCTATAATCAACCATGATATGAAGGGATATAATTCAGGATTATTTTTGGAGTTATGCCCCTTTGCACATGTATTTGCTCATTCTGCAGGACGAGTTGCTTCCAAAACATTTGTCAAGCCCTGATATGAGTCATTATCCTTGAATAACTAAGCCCTTTGTTTGAATTTCTGTTGTTTCTATTTAAGCCTTGTTATAAACAAAGCGCTCAGTTAAAAATGGCTGCTTGAAGTTTTTGGTCACATTTGTACCACACTTCTTAGGAACAGTGGTCCAGTGGTAGGATGCGCGCTTACGGATCCAGAGGTCCTTGGTTCGAATCCCACCAGGGGCACTGCTAATTTCCTTGAGCAAGAAATTTACCTGAGATTGCTTCACTCCACCCAGGTGTAAATGGGTACCTGCGAGGGTGGTATAATTTCGCTGCGCCAATTTGTCGGTTGCACTAATAAGCGGAGTAAAAAGACTCCCAAGGGAGATTGATAGATAGATACCAGTAGCCCAGTGACCAGAGGTAATTGCTGTAAAGTCGGTGAACATGCGTAAGCATGAAACTTAGACTATAAAATGTAATTACATTTTTTTTACATTTTGTTAAAACTATCATTTAAAATACATCTTTAAATTACAGAAGGTGGAGTCAAACCAACAAGTACACCATTATTAGTGACATTAAAGGCTATAGCCAAAGATGACGTTTATGAACCTGCATCTAGAGATATTTATATAGGATGTGTGAGAACAATGGCTGTTAGTCAGAAAAAGGTTGGTATTATAATTTCATTGGTCAGTACAAAACTAGTCTACACCCTTTTAGGGCTCTTTTAAGGTCCTATTTTCCCATGACGACCTATATTTGGGTTCGGGGCAACCTGTTGCTGCTATTGAAGATGTGTTTAGGGCAAGTTATAAATCGAGGGTTGCCCGCAAGAGCTGCAAGACTGTAGTAAGTGCATTGCAATAAAGAGCAAGTTACTACAATCTTGCAGGCAACCCTGGAAATATTGTCTTTGTTGTCTCTAATGATAATAATAGTTGCAATTATAATAATTATAAATATGTACTTAATCCTAATAATAATGATAATAAAGACATAATCTAATGAGACTACACATTTGGATAAATTCAATTTTACATGTGGCCCTCCGTTATTATGTGGACTTCTTGTAAACGCATCTTGATTTTATCAAAATGAATGAAGTCTTTAATGAATATTTATATTAATAAATATTTTCTACATTTTCTACAGGAGGTTAAACCAGGCTATAAGGTATATAAACCAAGCACATATTGCACTTCTCTTAGTTATATTATGATAGAATCATTATATTTCATAGCAGAGCTTTTATTTTATGTATTTTATGTTTATATTAGAATATCCAACAAAACCATAGGTTTGCTAGGATTTGGGTATACATGGAAGTGAACTTATTCACTTGGTCCAATGGTCAATTTCAAACATTAGTCAGTAATTTCCCCTTACCTACTCTTTAAATATGTCAGTCCAATTGGTTGGATTGCTCAGATTTGAAACTTATGTTTTCAATGTAAAAAGCCACATTTGATCTTGAGTAACTTTATCTTAGATCCTTTAATTTGGCTGATTTTAATTCCCCCTCAGACATTATCAGGGAAAGATAATTGACTAACAAGGCAATGAATTTAAATGAAATTTAGAAACTGTGAGTCTTTTGTAAATTTTGGTCATGCGGGGGTTAAAAACTAGTTCAAAGAGTCAAAAACTAGATCACCATGGCAGTTTTTGTGGGGGTATGTGGTCGTTTTGTTCATTAGTATAGTTATAATTATCATGAAATCTATTTATTATTATAATATTTTAGTTTTAGAAAGCTATTTATTTAGACATATATATTACATATACAAATGAAATATATACTGGGGTAGTTATGTAGATGCTATAATTTTATGTATAATTGTAGAAATTTTAGCTCAACTACTTTCAAGAAAATGAGAGCTTATGTCATCATTTCAGCTTAGTGTTGACCTCAACGTTGCTTGTTAGCATTTTAAAGTCTTAATACTTTCAGCACCAACCCATATTTTTAATTCAAAGTTGTTATACTCATCATTGAGTCTAAATAACCCATACTGAAAAAGGCAATAACTCTTGATCAGAGACAAAGATAACAATAATAGATAACAAAATAATGATATCTAATTTCCTGCTCTTGATGTATTAGTTTTTAAGTTTTGATTTCTCTTTTGTCCTGTCTTAAGAAAGTGTTAGGAAGTCAAGCCCCTTGTCTTTAGGTCGATCTTTTTTTATGGTTAATTTCTATTTGTTAAATTTATGTACTAGTGACTGTTTAGTTTATGTTCAGTGTTAGTTGTATTGATAAACTTTATTTGAATGTCTATGGTAGTACATTAACCCCACTGTTTTGAATACTCAATATTTGTTAAATTATTCCTGTTCAAACTCACCACTGTACTTCTGTACTTACTATTGATAAAATAGATAATCATATTTGTGTTCTGGGATAAATGAGCAAATATTGAGTATTTAAATCAGCAGGGTTAATGTATGCACCACAGACAATTGAATAAAATTTACTTATACACGTATGTCTATGTGAGTTAAAATAAGATGTCTGTTAGAGTCTAGTTGTTTGTATTTATGAATAACTTGTAAACTTTTGTCTGTCCTTAGTGTAAGCATCATACTTATATCTTTTAAGTTCCTTATGTTCTACTTAAGCAACCTAGCTTCTTTTTTTGTTTTGTCATTGGTTAATTTAAGCATGATTGATTTTAAAGTGTAGAATGGACTTCCAGTGTTATTTTTCCCCAGAAATTTTGTTTTTACCCTTTTAAAGACTCTATTTTACCTTGTATGAAGTTTGCTATATATTTGCATGCCAGTACTCTTTTGCATGTAGGATAAGTTTTGTCATTATCTGATAAATTATTTTATCTCTTTTACTACATTCCCATAAGTATATTTTAAGAGAATAATTTGAGAAGGGACCGGGAAACTAACTTTGTGCTGTAAATTTTAGGACATTTTATGGTGATTTTATCAAGAAACAAAAATTCTAAGATTAACTTTACATTTGTATGAAGCTGGGAATAGTACAATTTCATGTACATATTTTTATGAACAAAGAACTTGGTAGAACTTCTAGTGGGATTACTGCCTGGGACACCCCAAGCACATGACTTGCATCCTACCACTGAACTCCTGCTTTTTTCAATACAATTATATATCTTTGTACACTTAACTAGTATACTATTTATATAGGATAAAGCTGTTAGGGTAAATAATTCTGCACAAGGGGTTGGAACTATGATGTTGCAGTGATATTTCACCACCCAGGGACATGGGCACTGTTAATCTATGTCTCTACGCCACAAATATTTCTATTATCTATATTTTCTGAGAGTATTTAAAATTAAAATCATTATTATAGTAAGAACTGTGTCAGTTGAGAAATTCCTATTTTTTTAGGACCAAACAGAAAATTACTCAAATATAATTTACTAAGTTTTTATGCACTTAAATGTAAAGAAAAATTTACAAATTCGGCGAGTATTCAGAAGATTTAAAAATTCTTAGTTTCACTATAAATGCTTATTATAGAATTAGTTAGTGTCACTTTTTGAAGTTGACCCTGAAACAAGGAATACAATTTCCATATCATTAGCATACATTTACTTAGTTATAAGTAGGGTAGTTACTGAAACATATGATTAAATCTGTTTCATAAGATGCCAATTTTCAGCTACTTTGAGAATTAAATTATTCTGCACTGAATGTTGATGAGGGTTTGTTGGTTACATATTGAAATAAATGTATATTATCACTTCACATGGTGAAGGTAGAACTGTGTTGAATCCTTACATCAGAATTTTTCAGTCATAAATTGGATTGAAATTTTGAAAAATATTTTTGCCCAATCTTATGTGAATAATGCAAAAATTATTACATTAAATTTAGAGGTTAAAAAGTTGTTTTTACATAATCATAAGAACACAGTTCTTGGTTTGTGTATTCATTATACTCTTGTTATTCAGGGCTCAACACTAAAGACCATCCCAATTGCCTCTGACAACCTATATTTGGGTTCAGGCAACATGTTACTGCTAGTAAAGAAATGGTTTGGATAAGTTTAATATATAGATGGCTGTCCAATGGGACAAGCAAGTTAATAATTGAATTGAGCCCAGGTTATTTTATTTTTCATAGATTTTGTATTTTTTATGTATTTTGTAACTTACATTACAATTATACTTTTGTGATACATACATGACATTGTATACAAGCTCTCAGTGGATGTGGCTGACAATACTTGTGTTCATCACTGACTTCGAAGTCAGTTCACACAGTATATATACATGCATTAAATATAAAAATGCTGTTATTTTATTTCAGAATGGAGAATTTACATTTGATAATATCCAACAACTTGCATCCAAAGGATTTGCTGTGGATCCATCTAAGGTAATTCTATGTTGTTCAAATAATTCTAATGATAGACAGTTTATATAATGATAATGACATGACTTGTCAACTACATCAGTAGCGCATCCGACTACAAATAGACCATTCATATTGACAATAAATTAATTTAGCCTGCATAGATAAGTTAATCAGAAAACATTAAAAATCCTGATTCTAATTAAATAATTTTTTTAATGGAATGTTCTTTTTAATCAGAGGAGAGCACTTTGCTAAGGTGGTTATAACTAGCTCAAACCATTTAGCTAATATTATCTGTAATATACTCGACTAAAAAACTTGTAATATGAAAACATGATGCAATAAAATATAATAATCTAAATATTATCCAAGCAAAATAGTAATCATGGTCCAATGAATGAAAAAAATTGTGTTTGTAAACATTATGGATTTCAAAGCCAATTTTGTCGTCCACAGCAAAAAGAAACTTACACATATATATTATAAATATTATTATATTTTCAGGGTATGGTAGAAGCTGGTGTATTAAAACCTGTAAATGTTACGTGGGTGCCACCAGTAGGACATGATGTATGTATAATTTTAGGTGTTCGTTTGTTGTTGTTGCCTGGGTTAAATGCCTTAGAAACACATTGTCCATGTATATGTCATATCAGGGCCATCAGTCAACCTACTCACTGTTCTTTGAAAGGCTAATTATCTGGATTTTGCTATTAAGCTAGCTACAAGGAGCATACTTACATCAGTGACTAACAACTGCACTAAATGATTATAAATCAGAAATTGTTTCATCACCAAGCTTAAAGAAAGTTTGCCTTGATCAGGAATCAAACATACAACCACTTGGTCAGTGCTACTGACTGAGATAGCCAGGCGGCTTTATATTTCATGACAGTAATATATACTTTGTTTTCTTTCCTTCATATTCCTTCAGAATAATCCACTGACTGTTGAATAAAATACAATTTATATAGAGCTTATAATATTCACTTCATGATTTATTTCTAACTCTAGAACTAGGTATAATAGTATATAGTATAATGTCACAGACTTATTTTCATTAATAATAATTATTTTATTAATTCTATTGTTAATTCTTTACTTTCAGCCTAATCAACCAATGGAAGCCACACTTATGGCAACATTGAAAGGGGACGTTTCTGAACAGTTTAGAATATTGTTACATGCAATGATAGTGTCGGAATAGAGTACAAAGTGATCAAATATCAACTCTTAATTCATACCATCAAATGGATTAAATAACGTTTTTCCTTGACTTGCAATTAGAAAAAACATAAGTGATTAACTCTGAATTCTCAATTTATGCTATCTGAGGGATGCAATAATGTTCTACCATGACTTGCTATCAGAAAAAAAAAGTGATGAACTCTTAATTCTCAATTCATGCTCTCCAAGTGATTAAATAACGTCGTATTTGACTTGCCGTCCAACTTTAAATGAACCGTCCAATAGTGTTTATTTATAGTAATATAGTTTAAAGTGTATAAATCAACGTCTGATGAAGTTTTATAGCAAAAAGAGTTTTGCACAATGATAAGGAATAAACTCTAAGAATTGCCTTAACATCTATGAAATTTGATAATTTATAAACATTTAGAACTGTGATATTTTATTATGTTTTGAATTTATTTCTGATTAAATAATATATATATTATTTATTTTATTAAAGATTCTTATCAACTCTATAACACATGAGATCTTTTTATTTAACAAACATGTATGTGGGGCACTCGGAATTCAAATATTTGGAATTTCCCAGCTGTACAAACTTACACTGTCACAATAAAAGTATGCGTACAAAGAACAAGGATTTTATCCGTATTCTGTGCTTTTCAGCAATAATGTGGACCATATTGAAAATTGGTTTTAGCCAAATATGTTATCCACATTAAATAAAGTCATTATTATAATTATAATGTACAATAACCTATGTACTGCCTGCCGAAGAACGGAAAAACCCACAAAATTTGTGTTCCGAATAAGGTCTATTTCCAAATTGGAATAAAAAAGGCTAGACCTGAAAAATTGCAAACTGTAATAACAGTTCAAGGATAAATACAACAACAAACTATGTAGCAGTTGAAGAAACATTATTTATGTCAACAGTGCAGGCAAAACAACATTCAGAAAAAACAAACATGTATACAGTACCCACCAAAAGTTTGGAGACATTTTCACTCTGTAAGCCTACTACATAGGTTTTATAAAAAAAATGATAATCATTTATTTTGAAATGTTTTTTAGTTTTGCTTATATTTTTTGTTATGGCACTATTTGTAGTTAAGATTACCAAAGTAGCTTAAGATCTATGTTATAGAAAAGAATTATGTTGACTTTGGGTTTGGAGGCACTGGGATATCTCATGCTGAATCTTGTAGATGTGATACATTCAAGAAACTTGTGTTCATTTAATCATCAACCATTTTTAATATATTGAAAGTAATGGTTCTACCAAAAACAATCCATGTTTTTTTTTTATTTATCAAATTTCCTTTGTCTCCAGACTTCTGGTGGGTACTGTATAAAATCATTAAATATACATTCAAAACAAATTTGCACCAATGTGTAGAACCATACATTTAAATATACATGTACATACAATGTTACATTAGAGTTGGAGATTTTCAGGCCTTTTTTTCTTATATAACAGGGGCCGTTCACAGGCGCCTTCCCCTCCTGAAATTTCTTTAAAATCGTGCCATTTTCCCAAAATTTGAAGTTTACCTTGGATATTTTGTTCCCCTTCCTATGAAATTGCGATAAAATTTCCCCTAATGTTCTATATATAAAAAGGCCTCAGGCCCCTTCCCCAAGTACTGAAAAAATGCTCTGATTTTAGTCCCTTATTCTAGATTCTATGTCATGTAAGGGGGACAGTTCACCTAACCAGTGTTAATGGGATACACTAGTACTAAACTTCTATCTCATCTAAACATCTTCACTTAAGTTACATTTTTTTTGGAACACAAGTTTACGAAATTCAAGGGGATTTAAAGATAGATATGCAGTATCAAAATGTTCTCATAAATATTTCAACGTTAAATTAGCCAATTTTTCAATTTATTTTGCTGTTTCAAAGCAGTTTTAAAAAAATTGTAATTCAACTGTATCTACTTTCGCACAAAAATACACAGCAATGATAGATAGCTGGGCTAAAAATCGCCCCAACTCAGTGAAAAAATGCCATAATTTGAAGTCAATGACTTAAGCCATTCAACTGCAGAACTCAATCTTGTATTATAAACAAAATATAGACACATGTAGCATATTTCTCAATTGAAAAATTACTCATTGTCAGGTAAATTTGATCACTTCAGTATTAATAATATGGCTACTGATTTCATGAATAAAAATGATATTGCAAAAATAATACATGAACATCATAAATACAGCACAATTAAAGTTCCAATAATCTTTTGTTCAGTTCTGAGTTACATGTAATATTCATTAAGTTCATAAAGCATATTAAAACTAGATCACTTGTTCAATGTTTTTTTAATATTTTGAATTATCTGCCAGTGCCTGTAATTGTTAATAATTATTAATAATTTAAGACAAACTGACAGATAAAGTGTGGCAAGTGAAAAATAAATGAAAAATAAATAAAAAGATCATCTAAACCATTGGATTAGATTTTAACCATAAAATCACTATTAAGTGATTAAGTATCACTATTTAAGGTTGTGCATCAAAATGCACACAAATTAACATTGTTAGAGGACTGCTTTCAAAATGTTTATATACAATTTTGAGTATGAGAAAAGATATTAACTTTGACTGTGACTGAGCTATTAATGCTGAAAATAGTAATTTAAAGAATTGGTCTGGGCTGTCAACATAGAATTATGTGATCACCTGAAAGGCGCTTAACCACTTATGAAAAACTGGTTGATTAAAGTTCATTTTTACTTTCATTAAATGAATTAAATAACATATTTTATCAAGTGGCCCTATACAATTATATATATTTTACATAGCAAAGAACAAAAAGATTTTATCTGTATTAAGTAGTTTTCGGCAATAATGTATAATAAACTTTGTTTGACATAGCAAAGCCTCTGCTGATATATTTGCTAAGTTGATTGAATTACGTCAGAGTTAAAATTCATTCACTTATGATCAAGCAAGGCTGGCATCTGCTTAAATTAGCCGATCAAGTGAAAAATGGCAACACTTAAAAGTCTGCACAGATCACACACGTTTGTAGACATATAAATAAGCCAAGTCCATAGGTGGGTGTTCTGACAGGGCAACTTTTTCATCATTAAATATAACCCATTTTCCATCTTTTAATATATGACAAACATAGTGTCCAACCATAGTTGATGTTCCCATATGACTGATGAATGCTACAAGCTTGTATTCTGAAATGATACAAAATATTACAATTAAATAAAATACACACTTTGCCTTATCCACAAAATAACTTTAAAACCCAAACTTGACGCAGTGTTTTTTTTCAAAGTTCATAAAAAATGAACTACATCGGCTTGGTGTAAATTATATGAAAATTGATTGTTTACTTGTTACTGCTAGTAACAAACATTTGGTTCCGGTGTAGCAGTCTATTTTTGGGACAGGACTTCAGAACTTTTTCCAAAAAAAAGCTATTATAGAGCTATTATAAGAACACGACTTTTATGTACAACTAATTGGTTTAATATGAACAGCACATCCTACAGTGGGTGATAGAATGGAATTTTCACCAAGACAGTAAAGTCAACCCCGGATTTAGCCTCGGTTGACATTATTTGTCAAGGGTGAACATTCTGTTCTATCACCCACTGTAGGATAGGACCGTTTAATTTCATCTGTAATATTTGCTTCTAAACTTGAAGACATTTTCACACCGAAGCGTCTATGCAAAGGAGGTAATTAAAATTGAATGGTTAAAACGCGGGTCTCAGTTTCAGCCCACACCAACACAGTGGTCTCCCACTGCTTTAAGCGGTCCGATAGGTGATGTCAAGAGGGTGCAATTACCGATTATCACCCGGTGACGTCACATTAGGCTATATAGTTGTGTGAGGTAAAAAATAAAGCATAATGTTGTATGTATATAATAAAAACAACTTACTTCCGCTACCATCTCTATAATTTTGTACAGTTGATGTATTATTAGATGGTTCATCTGTTTCCATTGGTGTTTCTATCTCGTCAGCATGACTAAATATCCATTCTGCTGCACGTTCTAAATTATTATCCTGAAGTAACAAAAACATGAAATCAAATAATCAAATTATTTTACAAGCAGGAAGAATTTTTTTGTTAATTTCAGCCTGTCATCACCAACTACAAAATGTAGTCAAAGCCTGGGGGACATGAGAAAATAGTTCGGGGGGAGCTCATGAAAATTAGATTTAATAGTTGAGCTTGTTGATATTTTTGCTCTATAAAACATGATAAATTGAACTAGTGCTCATGAAAATTTGAGGCAATAACTGTGATGCAATGTCAAAAGAACTATACAGTTTTTAAAAGGACCTTATACCCTTTTATGAAAGTATGACACTTTTCCCTCCATTAAAAAGGTACAGTCCAACTTGTGCTAACGGCCACCTCTGAATAGCGGGCACCTGTGGACAGCGGCCATGCCGATTTCCCCCCGACCAAAAACGCTCTTAAAAAGGCCGTGAATAACGGCCACTTGTCGACTGCGACCAGCGAACAGTCAAAACCATCCCCGCGGCCATTTTAGAACTGTGAACAACGGCCAGACAATTGTTTGAAGATAGTCTTTCGTATAAAGGCGATTTCGAAAGCAGGCCGCCATTTTTGTTAAAGTTAAGCTAAAAACCCGTAATCCGTTTTTTTCTGTATTTTTCGTTAACAAACCATCTCGAGGACAATTTTATTAGTTATTATCGAGCTGAAGACAATTTTCTCGTCACCTTATTATAAAAATATGATAATGTATCCTTTTATAGTTAAATTTATTTGTAAATCGGGAGTAAATTACATCATGTGATGACACTTTGTTAATTAGTTTTGAATGTTTGGAGACTCCACTAGGTTTGTTTTTCACACGTACGGCAGTTAGATAAATGTTTGTGACTCGCTGTTAATCCCTAAATTTGTTCAACTGTGACCGCTGTATACAGGTAAATTGACAACTGGGATAAGATAGAAATGCTATACAAAATGTTAGAGTAATGAGAATTTGTAGAGTGCATTTGTTAATGTTGAGGGCATGGCATGAAATGTAGCTGCTAACAAAAAATCACTGATGAGTCTTGTTTTATTCATTTATTGTCACAATTTCAATAATGATAATGTGAATAATGAATTAAGGTAGAAAACAAACTAATTTTTAATTTTTGATTATTAATTCATGTTAATTATGAACTCAGTCTCTCAAGTCTGACCAAACATGGCCTGTTCGTTCCTCCCTCCGAACAAAGGCCACCTGTGAACAAAGGCCACTTTTCTCTTTTCTCTTGGCCGGCCGTTGTTAACAGGTTGGACTGTATATGGAAAAGTTGCCAACCTAGAGGAAAGGCAGGTGGGTACTGGTTACAGACAAGGGCAGCTTATTATCAAAAATCTTACGATAATTTAACAATACATTATAGAAGGATTTACAACTAAAATAGATCGTAAGATGCTTGATAATATGTAAGCAAGCTTCCAGATAAGCTAGGTTAGGTAAGCTGACCTCTATAATATGACAATAATTTGTTTTGTCACAATGATAAACCCGAACAATAAACATTCATACCGTAGCTTTCAATGCTTTCTTGGCTTGATCAGGTGTAAATCCCATAGACATTATCATGGTCATAGCTTCTTCGTTAGGTGTAAAACTTGACGTTTTCTTAGCTCCTCCCATCTCAAATGGTGCTCCGAAATCTGAAACAAACATACATACAAGTAGGTTAGTATTTCACCATAAGTTTAAATCTGCTTGGTCACAGATACAGTTAACATATGGGTGAAAGTTGAAACTTTCGAAAATACTGAAAACCTACTTCCAAAATACTGTCATATACATATTTCATATAAATAGCATAGAGTAAGATATTCTCAAAATACTGAAATGAGTATTAATACTGAAAACTTTCACTCATGTTTATGTTTTCTTTGATATTTTTAAATTATTTTTGGTGTTTTTTTTTAACTGTCAGTGGTGCATACATTAACCCTGCTGATTTTAATACTTAATATTTGTTAGTTAACCCCATACATGATCACAACAGTACTAGTGTACTCACTGCCCATAAAAAATTCAAAGACCTTATTTAAGTATAGGAATAATCAGACATAGAGCAAGTATTAAAATCAGCGGGGTTAATGTATGCACCACTGACAGTTGAATAAAACTTAACAATATGTATCAGTGTCTGTAATTGTTTTAAGAGACCCAGTTCCAAATACACTGATACCTATAGATTGTGAGAAATAAAATTAAAGTCATACATCTTAATAATGCATGAAAGTCATATATACTGTTACTAATAGTTCATCAAACCTGACATTTTTTCTGCCTTCCTGCCTTTTTTTTAATTCAAGAATAATCACTATAATGCACTCAAACAAATAATAAACTAGACCTACCTGGATCTCCCATGTGTTCCATGACCCAGTTCATAGCAGATTCCACACCAGTATTACCTGTATGATACACTGCTTTCTTACATCCTTCGATAGGAAAACCCATATCAACTAACATAGCTACTGTACCTTCATCTATTTGTACTGAAAATATAAATAGTTTCTATCATTTAGAGTTAATAGACTATATCTGGATTTTTAATATTTGGGTTTTTACCAGGCAGTACTAACTAACTTTCACTATCACAATAAAAATATGAGTACAAAGAACCACACTCTCCCCCCCCCCTAAAAAAATGTATAATGAGTAGAGTTCAATGAGCCATTGTAGTTGTACTAGTCGTCAATACTTTCTCATTTAGCAAACATGGTCAGTGCAAGATTACAATAAATAGAATTCAGCAAATCTGACCACTCAAGCACAGAGACAAGTCAATGGCATTATCTTAAGTCTGAAAATTATCATTCCTGATCCAAGCCTGCTAGCAGGCTTAATTGATAGGTTTTTAAAAGTTTTAAAGGTTTCCCTAGGAGGCCTATTATATGTAAAAAGAAATTTCATGGTTTCGGCTTACAGCATGAAAACAAGCAATCTAGACTTCAATGAGGAATATAAAAGATTACCTTGTGGTTGTTCAGTGTTGGATTCAGGTAACAATTCCTCACCAGGTTGTAAACCTTTACCTCTAAGTGGAGTTAAATCTAGATCTTGTAACACATCTAGTGATATATCTATATAATACACACAAAACATAGTATTACAACATTGATTGAACTTACTTATCTCATCCTCAATAAGTTCTGGGACAAATGAGATTTTGAGAAAAACTGATCATGCATACTGTTGCAAGTATTTTTACAATATGATAATAAAACAATGAATAGACTATATCCGGAATTCAAATATTTGGGTTTTTCCCTCCGGTACAAACAAATTTTCACTGTTACAATGAAAACATGTGTAAAAAGAACAATAGGAGTTAATCCATAGTTTGTGCTGTTTAGCAATAATGTGTAGAAAACTTTGTTTGTATCGCCTGTGCACGGACGGAAAAACCCATAAATTTGAATTCCGGATTAGGTCTATTCACAACAATAACACGAAAAGTATGATATATTTAAATTTTTCTAACTATATGATAACCAATTATCAAAGAACTGTTAAAATTTACCTATACAGACCTTTTTGGCTTACGCGAAATCATGGGAGCTTTAACAATTATTAAGTTTAAAAGTCCCAAATGTTTAATTTGATAAGAAAAATGTCCCTACATTAAACTTGTTTGGCTATTAAGACCATCGTTTTTAATGGTCTTACATGTGGAATTTAACAGTATAAGAACAGTTGAAAATATATATCATACATAATGACTGTATTATAAAGTAAACATATGTAAGTGAATATTTTACCTAATTTCTTTGGTACCCAATCTTCACCAACAGTAAATTTCTTAGCTTGAACAACAAGATAATCTGGGAATGTCAATAATCTTGTAGTTCTGAAATAATATATGTATCATTAATAACACCATAAATATCAATACCAACACAACAGTGCCAATAGCAACATTAACGTCAGCTTTCAAAGCTCTCCACGGCTTGGGTCATAAGATGTTACATTTACCCTGCTTTACTGCGCAATCTGTAAGGATGTTTAAGTCTCAAATGATAAACTAGAGAATAAAAAAGGTCCTTATATCAAGACTTTACACTAATAAAACCATTAATCTAAATGGTCCAAACTTTGTCATTAAACTTCATCAACATAAAGAAATAAAAAGAGACATCCCTACTTACTTATTAGCGACACAAGTACCATTTATGGCTGTACTATAAAATCCTTCAATATTTTCTGTGGCACCAAATACTTCAAGACAACTCTTCATTGATATACGAGGTCTTACAATATCTTTAGGATCTCTGGAATACATTAAACATAACATTATATTCTTACATATCTACATGTATTTTGAAGTCAACCAGTTAGGTCATTGAAAATTTTTTGACAGTGTGCAAGATGAAAAAAAAATAAGAACAAGATCCGTCAAGATATTTATAAATACATGATTCTTTTGTCATAAACCTGTCATTAGATACACAAAATTCACCTAAGATGTTCAAATAATTGATTATCAAACAGGGCTGCTGTTTGGTAAAAAATACTGTACAGAACTTTAAAATTAGGCCAAACTAAATGTATAACGTCTGAGAATGGGAATGTTTTTAACATTAAAAACTTACATTGCTTGCTTACTCGCCTCTAATTCCTTCTTTTTAGCTTCCCATGCATTGACAGCATCTGTTGAAATAAAGATAAAATGAATATTTTTCTAAAATATACACCATTTATCTTTTATTAATCAATCAATATTATCACGATATGTGATCTGTAAGGCTCTTACATAACACAACTAAAACTTGAATAAACACAAGACGATTTGAGAAAAAGACAATTTACATATATTCGTTGTGAACTTAATTCTTTTGAATCAAAATACAAAACATTTAAATCAAGCTGTGGCTTAAAGAATCAAATAAAATGATAATAGCTATAATAGAAGAAAGAAAATGCCAGTCTTAATAGTGCTAGTACTATGCTACACCCCAATCCCTAACCCCAAAGGCAAGCCTTGTGATATCCCCATGTAACACAAGGTACAAACAGGATTTCGTAATTTATAAAGCAAGCCAGTTCCCTACAAAGAAATCATGAAAACAGGCTCCACTATATTTACCTTTATTTGTGACCATGTCCATCAATATAGGTAAAGCTAATATAAAATCAGATCTTTCAGTATATTTTACTTTCTTGGATACAGAACATTCAACTCTATCTTCTATCTTAAACTTTAAACAATCACTGGGATTTAACTTTCCACGACTATTTTTCTACAATAAAAAAACATGAACATATATTCACCCAGTGCTTTTTTAAAACAATTACATGCTTTCAATTGTAATTCTATAAAGATTTTACCAGTTTTCAGTCAACCTACTTCCTGTTCCTGGAAAGGCTAAATCTCTGGATTTAGCTGTTAATCAGTTACTATGCACATACTTCCATCAATGACTGAAAACTGTCCAACATGATTAAGAATCAGTGGTAGGATTCAAGGAAGGAGAATGGTCCTAAAAATTATCTAATAACCCAAGAACCTGCCCAAGAATCAAAACCTCAACCCTCAATCAGAAGACTTCCATGCTACCGACTGAGCTAGCCAGGGGGGCCACTTATATATATTTTTTTACAGAGACTGCATTTTTTCTGAACATACAAACTTGAAAACCAGTAAAGTATACAAGTAAAAGTATATAAACTTACTTCTAACATTGACAACAAATGCAGAAAGAACTCCTGGGCATCTTGTTGTCTTTTAGTAGAGAATTCTGGATGACCTTTACCTATTAATGTTTTAAACATTTGTGGACGAATACCAGATGGTGTCTGTAAATATAAACATCATACATTATTAGATCTGTTTAGAGTTTGACACTTACAGTGCCTCAGAATTCCAAGGATCCAAACAATTGGGGGGATTCTTAGTGATTCTCAGCTAGGGATTCTGTCAGGAAAATTGCTAAGAATTGTTTATTACAAACATTGACTGCAAATCTGTACCCAAAATGATTTTATGGGAGGAATCCTTAACATTCATGAGTAAAACAGAGCACTGTACTAATCCTATCACTGAAAAGTGATGGCATCTATAAATAAAATATTAAACTTCATTCAAATTTATGATTCATACAAATAAAACATCATTTGTATCCATAAAAATGAAATAAATGGACAAAAAAGCATAAAAAATTGCCTTGAAAGATCAATTAGTTCATATAAATTTATTTTAGCCCGATTGTTAAACAAGGTAGGTTTTGAATGGTATCTGCAACAATGCCAAGATAGCTATTCCATGATTTTCCAGTCAATTGTTATAATGGCTTTTCCTTATGCTATAAATATTAATCTCACTCAAGCATGTAACTGTTAAGTAAAATAAAACATTCCCAATACTAAACTTACTGTAGAATTTTCATCGCCACCTTCCTGTGATCTAGAATAATCTCCAGAGAGAAGACCATGTGCTAGTTTAGTCCTGAAAGAAAAATAACAAAATGTACAATGCAGTCTTTGAAATTAACAGTTGCCAGGGGCAACCATTTTTAATGTTGGGCAATCAATTTTAACGTAGGTCGATCATGTTGTCAAAACGTTCACAAAAAACTCAGGCAACCATTTTCCTGTTCGAGCAACCAACTACAAATGCTAATTTCAAAGACTGCATTGTATTCAGGATTCATACATAATTCTCACACCTAAATTCAAGGTTTTTTCAAGGCAGAATCTGTATTTTCAAGGTATTTTTTTCAGAACATGACCGGGATATAATTCTATTGGAACAACACTTGGTGTTTCATTAACATGAAAATTATATACTTAATTCTTGATTCATTAGTTTCAAATTGACTAGAAAAAGACAGTTGCACTGTGTAGGCAATTTTGTCCATACCATAGATATCTTTTATACACTACTGACTATATTGGAAGACTTAATTAGTATATAAAGAGTTAACTGTTTACTTACATTTGTGTATTAAAATCACTAGTAGGATCAACCGGGGCATTAGCATAGACTTCATCAACATTATCAAAAAATCTGAAATATAAAACTTTATTATAAACAAACATTTAACAATGAGTTTACAAAACAAGATATAGAACAACAATATTTGTCACTGACAGAAGTACCTGGAAAGTAACATGTTCACAGTTTAATGTCTGCTTTCCTATACATGTTCAGGGGACTTAACAATTTTGTATGATAACCCTTGATTATTGAAATCACCTTCAGACATGTGATCCTTCACAATTCCCATTTACACCTGGGTGGCAGGGAACTACTGTAGGTAAATTTCTTACTCAAGGAAATTAGCAGGGCCCACTGTTGGGTTGAAATACTGGAAGTTGCAATCCTTAAGAGCAAGACATCACTCAGGCTTTTTTCCTTAAGTAACAGTAATTTTGTGCAGGAGTCTTACCCTTTTGAAATTTCTTTGAAATCATGCAGTTTTCCCAAATTATAGAGGTAACCTTTGATTTTGATGAAGTTTGTTAAATTTCCAACATTATCCTATATAAATTAAGGGTTCCCAGGTCCCTTTCCCATAAACTGAAAAAAAGTCCAGCCATTGGACCACAGCACCTACCTTTTCTGAAAGTCTGGTAGAGTAAACACAACTTGCATGACAGAGTTCATATAACAGCTGTTACCAAGGTTACGCATACCAGTATAACCAGGTCCATACATTGGTGTCAGTTTACTACCAGATTCTTGTATCACGTCCCATTCTCCAATCTTCTGATTTAAATCTATCTCCAACTCTATCATAGTCTTCTCAGTCTGTAAATAGATGATGAAATATTCTAACACGGGAACGTGCCTTTTCACTCTATATTTTTCATCTATGCTTAAATATTGTACACATACAAGACTGTTATAATTTTACCCCTTGTTTATAAGCTTTAAGGTCAATTTTTTTATTTTTCAGTGTTAGAATTGACATAAAATAGTTTTTTTTTCTATTTTGTGTTGTAGAATAAAACATATTTATTAGATATTAGTTATTATATATTAGATATAGCTATTAGATAACTCGTGCTATAAGGATGTTGATCCCTTAGGGAGGAGTTTGACCCCAGGGCATAATTTATAGAAAGTTTCTACAAGACATTCAAGGGATAATACACTTCATCTGCAAAAAAGGATAGCTTTCAGTTTCAGATAAGAATTTATAATTTTCTCTGTCAGTAAATGATGATAATCAAATAGAAATATTAGTATTACAGTCTAAACTATGTTCAATGACATTCGGATGTATCTATGAAATAAAGTTTATACAAACAATTACTAGTATCTACGTACCTTTTGTAAAGAAGATATATTTATACCAAAATGTTTTAGATGTTTAGCTAAATGTGGATCATCAACCATATCATCTTCTTCATAAGAAAATACATCTGTAATAATAAATAGGATAGTTATATCTCATAGTCTAGATTTCATACGGTCCAGCAAAAATCACTTTTACTGGACCAAATGAAAGTTTACTGGATAAAAAAATCAAAGTGATATGTTAAAATAGTTTAATGATTTTTAAAAGCATAATTAGGGACTTTTGTCAGTTATCTTTCCCTGTTAAAATATGAAGCAATCCAATTGGTAAGTAGATCCTTACAGTTGGATTCCTCAGATTTTATCATTTAGGTCCTATGTAAGGATAACAAAATATTTTATCTTATATCTTTCTTGTTATTGAAGATATTAACAGAAGTGATGAAATTTGCCCTAAAAATACTAAGCTTGGATTTCAAACAAATTAAACGATTTATAAAAAAGTTAAGTAAGATAAATTTTTACAAATTGACATTGAAAAGTAAAAAGGAAAATACAAATAATCAAACTAATAGAACCTACCTATTTGAAGAGTAATAGTATACAAGGGGAAATAACTGACTAAAGTCCCTTATTTATCCAATAATCATATAAACAATACATGTATAACTAATTATGTTTTTATTGAATAGAAAAAATAGAGGCTGTAAAATGCTGGAGGACATTCGGACCACCAACATTCTAAAAGCTATCGGACCATTGGGGATTTTGGTGGACATGGTCCAAACTCCGCTGGCTAAATTCGAAGACCAACTGTAATGGACCTTTCCACAACCTTACCTATTAGCATATTTAACAAAGGTTTACAGTTACATTTTGTCCCACAAACAAGGTGTTAACAAAAGAGCACATGCTAACATTTGTGGGTAAATCTATTGTTATTCAAATAAAAAGGTCACACTCGGAAAGGTCCATTATACAACATCAGACAACCTACCTGCTCCATCAGGGGTAATAGTTCCTAGTTTTACAGCTAGTGGATATTTCGTGACTTGATAATGTTCAACACCATGATTGTTTCCTCCGCTACCATCGAAGAATTTACGTCCACACATTATCGTACCATCAGTTAAATTTAACCATAGATTATTTGTGAGGTCACATTTCTCACACTTCCAACCTGATGGTGGAATTTTGACACCATTGTCTAGTTGTAGAAGGTTCTCTGCATGTCTGTGAGAAAATATATCAAAGTTAGTGATTATTGAAATGATAGATTTTAGCAAGATAAAAAAACATTGCTAAGTATAGCAGTCAATTTAATCACTCAGGGTGATTTGCCTAAGCATATCGCTAGCTAGTGCTTGCCCCTGATACTCTTAATTTGATATCACATGCTTACCCCTTTTGTTGTTAGAAGGGTACCAGGACACAAAGCAATACATAGTGATATGCCTAAGCAACTCACCCCAAGTGTTATTCAAGGGAAATAACACTGATATCCCTAGTTGTCCCTGGTTGTCAATCCATCCCAACATGAAACATTTTGACATTGTAAGCTAAAAATTGGATGAGAACAATTTGATTTAAAGCACAAAAATACTATAGCGTGATACATCTCTTGGACAGTCATATAAGGGAGGCAATTAAACCTACACTCTGTCCCTGGATAGATTTACATAGCTAGACCCAAGCTTTGAACAGTACTATGCCCCAAGTGTGAGAGGAATAAGTTGTTTGAGGCAGATTGAAGTCATTGTCTTCATTGGTAGCCCACAGTTCAGGCCTATTGCAAATTGATACAGGCTAGTGAAATTTACTAATTTCATAGTTTGGCTAGTTGATAATTTTACCCTTTACTAAATGACATAAAAATTAGGGTAGTGCTAGAAAAAATATAAGGCTAAGACTGTTATAATAATCAATCCCAGGAAATGATTCCAAATGTTTAAAAGAGGCAAAGGCTAAAATCAAGGCCAGACATTATTTTTGTTGGGTTAAATGCCATAGCAACAAAATGAATAGGTCATATCACAGATGTTGTGCTACGGATTGAGCTAGTCTGGCTGGCTAAAACCCCAAAAATACCTACTTTGATATAACTCTTTTTTCACCGTCCCAGGTACCAGCCATGGCTGCAGCTTCCTCTAACTTCCAGGCATCTTCAGCCGATAGTATACCAGATACTGACATTTGTACCTGGAAATATACAGAAACATCTATTAACAACCAATACCCAATAACAATTATCTTGTACATTTTAGACAGAATTAAAAAAAAGCATGAGAGTTCTAGAAATCTGTAAAATTCACATTTATTGTTTGGTTAAAAGAAACTAAACTGTAATCAAACATATTAGGGACAGCAACAGTAAAAAAAACAGACCTACCGCACAACCTTAACGTAAAGATGGAAGATGTTTCAGATCTATAAAAGGCATCCACAAACTAATAAAACTAATAAAAAAAAACCTCCTAAGGGTTTCCCCTTTGAAAGGACAGTACATTAACTGCTTTCAATAACTTTAGGATTAGCTTAATCATCTTCCAGTAAAGACAGTATTCATTGCATATTTCCAATTAAAGGAAATTTCTTAAACAACTTAGAGGTTTTGCTCGGATGATAAAATGTAAAGACTCTATTAATCAACACAATGCTAAAGACTTTCAAAGTAAAATAGCCATAAAAAGACATTAAGTGGTAAAAATATAAAAAATCTTACAATTTCTGGTAGTTCAGGATCGGGTAGAGGGAATATTTTCCAGTCAGGTAATACAACAACACTGTTGGTTTCCTCAAATGTAAATTTCTTATCGTCTGTTTGAAATCCTCCTTCTACACCTGAAATGTGAGTTTAAACATTGATTTGTTACAGTTATAACATTGAGACTTTAAACAGGACTTATCTATAAAAGTTTTACGAGAAATTAATGTATGGAGATTCATGCAGAATTTCAACAATATCAGTCACGTTGCAGCAGTCAGTCATCCTACTCACAGACCTAGATCTCCAGTGGCTGGCATTTACACTTCTGGATACAGAAGAAGGAGCTATAATGGCTATAAATACATTAAATTTTCAAACATTTAAGGTATATTTGTTCACCCTTAGAATCTAACAACTAAGGCCTTTCAATTAGAACAGTAAGAAATAGAGTAATGTTTGTGAATAAATTATAGCAATGTGCCTCTTTTTCTATATGGATTAAATAGCTGATAGGGTTAAACTGTTACTCATATCAAGCACATACCTATTGCAAGTTTTGTTGGTCTCGTCTCAGATGGGGCTTCTTCTGAAATAACCTACAACGATAGAAAATACATTGACTTACTAGGTGAACCAATTAAAGAAAAACAATTAAATATATTAACAAAAAATAAAGATATTAATTTTGGGTCATGCATGTTTATATGCTTACAAATCTTCTTGTAAATATATACATTGTTACATCTTCAATTGAAATTTTCATAATGTCATTTTTTTTAAGGAATCGTCCTGGGATGACAAATAAACACAAAGTTATGAACATTTTAATTAACAGTTTTCATACAAAATTCTTGAATCTATTCAATAATGAAATGTTTCAACAATCAACAATACTCACCTCTTTACGAATTCTTCGTAAATGAAGATAAACTCCATTTCCTGTTTTTCTGTAGTGACGTTCAACATGTTTTTTACCAAATGCCAGGAATGTATTCATACAAACATAAAGTCCTGTCTCAGTTTCCTAGAAAAATCACATTAAAAACTTTTCATTAATAATAACAATGAGAGAAAAAACAGCATTTATGATTTATCATCATGATTTTTGTATCAATCATTAATTACCTGTCTGCTTTCTTAATTACAATGTTGAATGACACAAGGAGGTTCCTACTTATGTACAATGTATGATCCCATTTAACATATCTATATAGCCTGGTATCATGTATATATCATCTATGTACTGATTATTCTATTGTACCTCTATTCACATGTATCATGTGCTGAGTGTAAAATAAACTGTTTAACTGTTAAACAGCTTTCAGATATTACAATTCTGTAGGAATTCTATTGTAAATAATTTTGCAATAAAGAAATTTAAAATCTCTCTCATAACTTCATTAACAAAGTGACATGTCACCTTAGTTGATATTCGAAATTACGGTAGCCATTCACTGATTGAGAGTCAAGAGTTCAAGTCCAGCTCCCACCATAACTAGTAAAGTAAGAATGTTGACAATCATTAACAAAGGATGTGAGTCAAGTACTGGAATAATTGTGAACTGTCTTCCTCATAAAACACTGACTATTGAAGGAAATTAAAACCAAAATGAAAGAACATACTGGATTATCAAATGAGAATGCACATTCATCTTTATAGACTTTCTCTCCACCTTGTGGAACTCTGATCTTTCCAAAATATTGACTGAACACAGACATAGTTGAGTAATCTAAAATAGAAAAAAAACAATTAAGTTTAATTACATTGAAAATTAATATATCATTATCAAACACAACCAAATGATACAAAAAACTGTAGAAAATTCCAGGTTTAACCGTTCATGTTTGAAGTCACATTGGGTCAGTAAAAACTTTAAATGTTGGTGAATTTTATTCAACTGTCAATGGCGCACATTTTAACCCTGCTGATTTAAATACTTGAATATGCTGAATATATCCCTGTACATCAACATGATTAATACAACCATACTTTCTATTCACTTTCAATAAAAACAGTTAGATATCTGTATATATGTACAGGGCAATCGAACATTTATTGAGTGTTTAAATCATCAAGATTTAAATTTACCATAAATACAGATCCTAAATTTTGAGATTGTGCACAACCCCAAGGCAATTGTCAATCAATAAGTTATTTGAGGAAAATTAACAGCGGCTTCACGAAAAACCACACACCACACACACCACACACACCAACCACACACCACTTTGTATAACATAATATGAGGCTTATTTTCGATTGTTTACCTGTTTTTAAGCCTAATTATGGTATAAATTAACAGAATTACATAAATTCATCAACAATTAGATCGTAAAACGCGTTGGAAGTTGTCATAGAAAATGTCGTTATATGTTTGTGTACTAAGGGAGTGAACTCTAAGTACGCTAAGTGGGGTTAAATTTGTCAAGTTTGTTAGAGTTGTCTCTCTTTGATCATAAACTCTGATACATTAGTTGTGTTAATAAATATCTTGTTTAGCAACAAATTTTATTTACAACACTCGTTTTTTAAAACAAAAATAGATCCAAGATCTATGTCAGACCTAAAATTTTCTCTTTCAAACGGAATTTAACATCACTCTTCATTTTTATGTAAAAAAGTGTACATCTTACCTTAGAAACGGAATTTAAGCGCCGTTTTGTTGTGGTGTGTGGTAAATCGTTTATTATACATTACTCTTTAATTTTAATATAAAAACGTATACATCTTCTCTTACAAACGCAATTTAAGCGCCGTTTTGTTGTGGTGTGTGGTAAATCGTTTATTATATATCACTCTTTAATTTAATATAAAAACGTATACATCTTCCCTTACAAACGGAATTTAAGCGCCGTTTTGTTGTGGTGTGTGGTAAATCGTTTATTATACATCACTCTTTAATTTTAATATAAAAACATATACATTTTCCCTTACAAACTAAATTTAAGCGCAGCTTTGATGTGGTGTGTGGTAAATCGTTTATTATACATCACTCTTCATTTTTTATGTAAAAAGTAAACATCCTCCATTACAAACGGAATTTAAGCGCCGTTTTGTTGTGGTGTGTGGTAAATCGTTTATTATACATCACTCTTCATTTTTTATGTAAAAAAGTAAACATCTTCCCTTACAAACGGAATTTAAGCGCCGTTTTGTTGTGGTGTGTGGTAAATCGTTTATTATACATTACTCGTCATTTTTAGTATACAAACATGTTCATTTTCTTTAACAGACGGAATTTAAGCGCAGTTTGGGTGTGGTGTGTGGTAAATCGATTGTTTAACGTTACACATCATTTTTAATACACAAACATGCCATTTTCTATAACAGATATGATTAAGGCGCAGTTTTGAGTTGGTGTGTGGTATATCATATCGTTTTTATACATTACACTTTATTTCAATACAAAAAGCACGTTTTTTTTTCTACAACAGACGGAATTTGAGTGCAGTTTTGATCTTTTGTGTGGCCAATCGTTAATTATACATAACACTTTATTTATGTAGTAAAACTTAAGTAAAAAAAAATATTTCAGATAGAAAATCTATTATTCAAAATATTTCCATGAAACGAGCCTGTGTTTGGCACATGCTTATTTTCTATAACAGGTGTAATTTAAGCGCATTTTTTCCGGTGTGTGATAAATCGTTTATTATACATCACTCTTTAATTTAATATAAAAACGTATACATCTTCTCTTACAAACGGAATTTAAGCGCCGTTTTGATGTGGTGTGTGGTAAATCGTTTATTATACATTACACTTCATTTTTTATATAAAAACGTATACATCTTCACTTACAAACGGAATTTAAGCGCCGTTTGTTGTGGTGTGTGGTAAATCGTTTATTATACATCACTCTTTAATTTTAATATAAAAACATATACATTTTCTCTTTCAAACGGAATTTAAGAGCAGTTTTGATGTGGTGTGTGGTAAATCTTTTTATTATATATTACAGTTCATTTTAAATATGAAACATGTTTACAAGTAATTTTTACAGGTGGTATTTAAGCGCAGTTTTCAGTTGGTGTGTAGTAAATCGTTTATTATACATTGCATCTTTTGTGTGGTAAATCGATTATTATACAAAACACTTAATTTATGTTGTAAAACTGTTTTGAAAAAAAAATCTATTTCAGATAGAAAATCTATTATTCGGAACATTTTTATGAAACGAGCCTATGTTTTGCTGTTTGTTTTACAATTCAATAAATGTTAAATTAATTACCTTTGTAGTATAAACTTTAAGAATTAATTTTTTTTGAAAAAAGAAAATACGACTAAACATATACAAAGCGTTTAGACCCATTAAGAGATGTTCGATAAAGCCATATACCACCTATTGTAGCTATATCATAAACTACTTCCCGTGACCACATGTTGTGATTGATAAAGTAAGATAAGAATCATAGATCACGATCAAACCAATTCGTTTTCTTTGTATCATCGGGGTAGGTCCAGAATTTGAATGACAGCTCCAAGTAACCAATCAGCGTCCCGCATTTGAAACGCTGAAGATAAGCAGCTTATCGGCCGCCAATTTATTACAACATCATTTGACAGATACAACAACATGCATATACATGTATATACAATGTACATATAGTTATCAATAAAACATAGACAGGAAAGTCATCCTGTCATGAAAGTGTACCCGCTGTGCCTTGGTAAGCGCAGTGCATTATACAATCACACCAGGGGCTCATAAATCCGATAGTGCACATGATAAAATTAAGAAAAAATACTTCAAAAATCCAAAACTTTTGGAAAAGGGTACAAAAGGGACTATGACTTCAATTAGATATTTTAAATATAAAAACTGCTCAACTAAAAACATACAAAACTTTACAACAAAACAAAAAAAACAATCAAATGAAAGCAGAAAATTAAATTTTTTTGTATCATTTGCACAAAATTGATATTATGAAAATGAAAGAGTTATGACTGTTCAATTTTTCCCCCGGTACTTTTCTACTGAAAATCGAATATCGACTTGAGATTATGTATGGGCCTTAAAGTTGGACATTAAGTTCTCCCCTGATGATTTCAATCCAAAATACATGATATGATCAGAACTAATAACCAAAACATGCATCGAACTAACTTATTTTATTTATTTATTTATTGGAGTACAACGCCGTGTCCACACAACTTTAGGTCATTTTACGGCGTCCAGCCATCTAACCTAGCTTTCCTGGACCATTGTCTTTAACCCGTACTCACCTACCTTTCCACAAGGCCGGAAACTTCTCCATAATATCTAATCAATGGAGGAAAATCTACATTATTGTCAAATTTTCATGGTAGGGTATAACCTCCCCAGGTGGGATTCGAACCCGCACCCCCTCGGACACGAGTATCCAAATCCCGGCGCTCTACCAACTGCGCTATCGACCCGGGTTCTCGAAATAACATTCCGACTTGTTGAGCGAGCGTTGGGGGTGCTGAACCGGTGCGTATTTCCAATCCTTGACCTATGCCAGGGAGTGAAACCGCGGTTCGGTCAAACTGAAATTTTACAGGCACGTAGTGGGTTCCTGGGTAAACATTGTATAAAAGTTTCGCGTTGATCATGAATCATGCATCGAACTATAATAAGTAGAACTAATACTATTCATTATAGATTGCTTCTGACTCGGACGTTACAGTGAGTAACTTGCACAAGTCGCTGTGCCCTTACATACCAACATATTTCAATAAAGTTTATACCGTTGAAAAGATCAGAGTCTTCCCTACATTTTAAACCATAATACAGCATGATGCTACGATCAATAGAGTGACAATACAACAAACATGGGACTCAATACAACATCTAGCCACAGACCCAATAATCAGGAGAAATTCATGAAATTTGGGGATTTTCCGCCTCTGTCCTAGACGTCACTTTGGGTCAATAAGTTCAGTTTATGCCGTTGAAAAGATCAGATTCCCCTCTACATTTTAAGCCAAAATACAGCATGCTATGATCATAAAGCCAGAATAACCCAAACATGCATGGAACTAAGTAGAACTAAGACAATACAGTAGAGTGCCCTTGACTCAGGCTTTACACCGGTGCTCTTAAATTGTCAACATATTTTAATTAAGTTTATACCGTTGAAAAGATCGTGTTGATCGGATACGAACTAAAGCCAGATTAAACCTAATATGTATCAAACTATGTAGAACTAAGACAATACAGTAGGGTGCCCCTTGACGCAGGCCTTACATCCGGTACTTTACACTAGACGCTGTGCCCTTAAATATCAACATACACATGTATTTCAATTAAGTTATACCATTGAAAAGATCAGAGTCTCCCCTACATTTCAAGCCAAAACACAGTATGATACAACCAAAAATAGAGTCACAAGGAAACAAACATGTACCCAATACAACATGTATCCGCAGACCCAATGATCAGCGGAAATTCACGAAATTTGGGAATTTTCCGCCCCTGTGCTCGGTATGACTTTAAGATAAAATGTATATTTATTATTATATTTATACATCATTATAATGTTATTTAATTAGCCTAAGGGAATAAATTCTACTTGAAGAAGGATCCATTACAAACTAATGGAAGATGTGAATCAATTACAGACAAAATGCTGAGCAAGCTCAGAAAATGACAGAAATGTCCTCAGCCATTGTGGAGAAAAAGTTGTGCATTTATTACTTATTTTCTTCAGCTAACAGACAGACCAAAGTCCGAAAATGTTGAAAATGAAACAACCTCAAAAAAGACCTATGTCATTCCGGAGAATAAGATGTATTTTAGGTTCGAGCTAAAACCCGCGTACGGACTGGTCAATGTGCGCGGCACATATCTGTATACAAACTATACTAAAATTGTATGATATTCGCTTTTATATCTTTATTAAAACTATACACACATTTTCTATTTCAGAGGGGAAAATCAGCATTGTTTTGACCGAGTGTGTGGTTGTTAATTAAAGTACATGCTTTATATATGTATTAAAACTTCATGTACCGCTATACGAAAATTTACTATTTCGGAGAGAAAGTCAGCAGTGTTTAGATCGAGTGTGTGGTAAATCGTTTATTATACCTAACACTTCATTTGTAACATTAAAAAATGCTAATTTTCTATTTCAGATGGAAAAAGTACAGTTTGAATAGAATGAGAGGTAAATCGCTTTTTATGACTAACACTTTAATTTTAATACAAAAACATGTTTCTACTTTCTATTTCAGACAGACTGTCAGTGGTATTCATATTGTCTCAAGCTATTGATAAGTTAACGACTAAAACTAGTAAATTCAGTCGAAACACAAGCAAGTATCACAGTTGACAAGGGTTAAAAGGGTTATATATTAAATATTATAAATTACATGTATATCAAAATATTTAGACAGATACGCAGGAGAAGGTGACTTTTTTGGGAAAGAAGATTTGAATGAAAGGAATTGAATTATTCGTAGTCTGAGTCTTGCCTATCCTAAGAAGGTCAAATATACCAAAGTAAGAGACTCACCGAACCTAGGTCGGTCTGATAGAGCCAAGTCTGAGTCTTACCTATCTAAGGACGGTCTGGAAAACACAAGTCTAGGTAGGTCTGATTGATCTAAGTAAGAGTCTGGCCTATCTAATGTAGGTCTGATAGACCATGGTAGGAGTCTGGCCTATCCTAGGTAGGTCTTATAGACCATGGCAGGAGTCTGAACTATCCTAGGTATGTTTGATAGACCATGGTAAGAGTCTGAACAATCCTAGGTAGGTATGATAGACCATGGTAAGAGTCTGAACTATCCTAGGTAGGTATGATAGACCATGGTAGACGTCTAAACTTTTCTAAGTAGGTCTGTTAGGCAATGGCAGAAGTCTTAACTATCCTAGGTATGTCTGATAGACCATGGTAGGAGTCTGAACTATCCTAGGTTGGTCCTATAGACCATGGAAGACGTCTAAACTATCCTAGGTAGGTCTGATAGACCATGGTAGGAGTCTGAACTATCCTAGGTTGGTATAATAGACCATAGTAAGAGTCTGGCTAATCCGAGGTATGTCTGATAGACCATGGTAAAATTCTGAACTATCCTAAGTTGGTCTGATAGACCATGGTTGGAGTCTAAACTATACTACATTAGTCTTATAGACCATGGTAGGCGTCTGAACTATCTTAGATAGGTCTGATAGACCATAGTAGGAATCTGAACTAATCTAGGAAGGTCTAATAGACCATAGGCGGAGTCTGGCCAATCCTAGGTATGTCTGATAGACCATGGTAAGAGTCTGAACTATCCTAGGTAGGTCTAATAGACTATAGTTGGAGTCTGGCCAATCCTAGGTTTGTCTGATAGACCATGGTTAGAGTCTGAACTATCCTAGGTAGGTATGATAGACCATGGGAGACGTCTAAACTATTCTAGGTAGGTCTGTTAGACCATGGCAGGAGTCTGAACTATCCTATGTATGTATGATAGACCATGGTAAGAGTCTGAACTATCCTAGGTAGGTCTAATAGACGATAGTCGGAGTCTGGCCAATCCTAGGTATGTCTGATAGACCATGGTTAGAGTCTGAACTATCCTAGGTTGGTCTTATAGACCATGGAAGACGTCTAAACTATCCAAGGTAGGTATGATAGACCATGGTAGGAGTCTGAACTATCCTAGGTAAGTCTTATAGACCATGGTAGGCGTCTGAACTATCCTAGATAGGTCTGATAGAACATGGTAGGAATCTGAACTAATCTAGGAAGGTCTAATAGACCATAGGCGGAGTCTGGCCAATCCTAGGTATGTCTGATAGACCATGATAAGAGTCTGAACTATCCTAAGTAGGTCTTATAGACCATAGTCGGAGTCTGGCCAATCCTAGGTTTGTCTGATAGACCATGGTAAGAGTCTGAACTATCCTTGGTTGGTCTAATAGACCATGGAAGACGTCTAAACTATCCTTAGTAGTTATGATAGACCATGGTAAGAGTCTGAACTATCCTAAGTTGGTCTAATAGCCATGGAAGACGTCTAAACTATCCTTAGTAGTTATGATAAACCATGGTAAGAGTCTGACCTATCCTAGGTAGGTCTGAAAGACCATGGTAGGAGTCTGAACTATCATAGGTAGGTATGATAGACCATGGTATGAGTCTGAACTATCCTACGTTGGTCTAATAGACCATGGAAGACGGCTAAACTATTCTAGGGATGTCTGATAGACCATGGTAAGAGTCTGAACTATCCTAGGTAGGTCTGAAAGACCATGGTAGGAGTCTGAAATATCCTAGGTTGGTCTTATAGACCATGGAAGACGTCTAAACTATCCAAGGTAGGTATGATAGACCATGGTAGGAGTCTGAACTATCCTAGGTAAGTCTTATAGACCATGGTAGGCGTCTGAACTATCCTAGATAGGTCTGATAGAACATGGTAGGAATCTGAACTAATCTAGGAAGGTCTAATAGACCATAGGCGGAGTCTGGCCAATCCTAGGTATGTCTGATAGACCATGATAAGAGTCTGAACTATCCTAAGTAGGTCTTATAGACCATAGTCGGAGTCTGGCCAATCCTAGGTTTGTCTGATAGACCATGGTAAGAGTCTGAACTATCCTTGGTTGGTCTAATAGACCATGGAAGACGTCTAAACTATCCTTAGTAGTTATGATAGACCATGGTAAGAGTCTGAACTATCCTAGGTTGGTCTAATAGGCCATGGAAGACGTCTAAACTATCCTTAGTAGTTATGATAAACCATGGTAAGAGTCTGACCTATCCTAGGTAGGTCTGAAAGACCATGGTAGGAGTCTGAACTATCCTAGGTAGGTATGATAGACCATGATAATGTCTGAACTATCCTTGGTTGGTCGAATAGACCATGGTAGGAGTCTGAACTATCCAAGGTAGGTATGATAGACCTTGGTAGGAGTCTGAACTATCCTAGGTAGGTATTTTAGCCCATGGTAGGAGTCTGAACTATCATAGGTAGGTATGATAGACCATGGTATGAGTCTGAACTATCCTACGTTGGTCTAATAGACCATGGAAGACGGCTAAACTATTCTAGGGATGTCTGATAGACCATGGTAAGAGTCTGAACTATCCTAGGTAGGTCTGAAAGACCATGGTAGGAGTCTGAAATATCCTAGGTAGGTATGATAGACCAAGATAAGAGTCTGAACTATCCTTGGTTGGTCTAATAGACCATGGTAGGAGTCTGAAATATCCTAGGTAGGTATGATAGACCTTGGTCGGAGTCTGAACTATCATAGATAGGTCTGATAGAACTTGGTAGGAATCTGAACTAATCTAGGAAGGTCTAATAGACCATAGGCGGAGTCTGGTCAATCCTAGGTATGTCTGATAGACCATGATAAGAGTCTGAACTATCCTAGGTAGGTCTTATAGACCATAGTCGGAGTCTGGCCAATCCTAGGTTTGTCTGATAGACCATGGTAAGAGTTTGAACTATCCTAGGAAGGTATGATAGACCATGGTAAGAGTCTGAACTATTCTACGTTGGTCTTATAAACCATGGTAGGAGTCTGAACTATCCTAGGTAGGTCTTATATGCCATAGTTGGAGTCTGGCCAATCCTAGGTATGTCTGATAGACCATGGTAAGAGTCTGAACTATCCTAAGTTGGTCTAATAGGCCATGGAAGACGTCTAAACTATCCTTAGTAGTTATGATAGACCATGGTAACAGTCTGAACTATCTTAGGTAGGTCTAATATACCTTGGTAGGAGTCTGAACTATCCTAGGTAGGTCTGAAAGACCATGGTAGGAGTCTGAACTATCCTAGGTAGGTATGATAAACCATGATAAGAGTCTGAACTATCCTAGGTAGGTCTTATAGACCATAGTCGGAGTCTGGCCAATCCTAGGTTTGTCTGATAGACCATGGTCAGAGTTTGAACTATCCTAGGAAGGTATGATAGACCATGGTAAAAGTCTGAACTATCCTACGTTGGTCTTATAGACCATGGTAGGAGTCTGAACTATCCTAGGTAGGTCTATTAGACCATAGTTGGAGTCTGGCCAATCCTAGGTATGTCTGATAGACCATGGTAAGAGTCTGAACTATCCTAGGTTGGTTTAATAGGCCATGGAAGACGTCTAAACTATCCTTAGTAGTTATGATAGACCATGGTAAGAGTCTGAACTGTCCTAGGTAGGTCTAATATACCTTGGTAAAAGTCTGAACTATCCAAGGTATGTCTGATAGACCATGGTAGGAGTCTGAACTATCCAAGGTAGGTATGATAGACCTTGGTAGGAGTCTGAACTATCCTAGGTATGTCTGATAGACCATAGTTGGTGTCTGGCCAATCCTAGGTATGTCTGATAGATCATGGTAAGAGTCTGAACTATCCTAGGTTGGTCTAATAGACCATAGTTTGTGTCTGGCCAATCCTAGGTATGTCTGATAGACCATGGTAAGAGTCTGAACTATCCTAGGTTGGTCTAATAGGCCATGGAAGACGTCTAAACTATCCTTAGTAGTTATGATAGACCATGGTAAGAGTCTGAACTATCCTAGGTAGGTCTAATATACCTTGGTAGGAGTCTGAACTATCATAGGTAGGTCTGGTCGACCCAAATCTGAGTCTGGCCTATCATAGGAAGGTTTAAAAGACCTTAGTAAGAGTCTGAACTATCCTAGGTATGATAGGCCATGGTAAATGTCTGACATATCTTAGGTGGGTCTGCTAAATCAAAGTCAGATATTGACCTTTTCTAGGTATGTCTGATAGACCATGGTAATTGTCTGAATTCCCTTAGGTAGGTCTGATAGACCGTGGTAAGTGTCTGAACTATCCTAGGTAGGTCTAATTGTCCATAGTCGGATTCTGGCCTATCCTAGGTATGTCTGATAGACCATGGTAAGAGTCTGAACTATCCTGGGTTGGTCTGATAGACCATGATAGGAGTCTGAACTATCCTAGGTAGGTCTGATTGACCCAAGTTTGAGTCTGGACTATCCTAGGTAGATCTGATAGGCCATGGTAGGAGTCTGGTCTATCCTAGGTAGGTCTTATATAATAAGGTAAAGCCTGGACTAACCCATAAACATGAAAACAGCCGTGAGGGCACCGTATGGGCGCAGCGCGATCAAGATCCGCAAGGGCCTGTACGAACTCTTGCGTATCCGTACGGACTGTTACGTTTTTACCAGGGTCCATGAGTTGAGCCTAGGATACACGAATCAGTTTCAGAGTCAAATCATGAACAAAGTTGTGGCCGAGTATGGATTAAACACGTGTATCTTCCAGCTACGGCTCAGTACGGGGTGTTGTTTTGTACCATGTGCGTACCCTCTCCTTGGTAGGCAAGGCTTCCGACGGTCTACGACTGTCTGCTCGTACGGGTCCGTAACAAGCCTCGATTTTATGGAACTGAGGCATAAGAGTCTGAGATACCCTAGGTAGGTCTCATTGACAATGGTAAGAGTCTGGCCTATCCTAGGTAGGTCTGTTAGACCATGGTAAGAGTCTGAACTATCCTAGGTAGGTCTTATAGACCATAGTCGGAGTATGGCCTATCCTAGGTTGGTTTGATAGGCCAAGTCAGAGTGTGAACTATCCTAGGTTGGTCTGATAGACCCAAGATTTGTTTTAAGAAATTGTTTTAGATCAGTTTTATTAAGTAATTGTTGAAAACAAAATTTTACAGAACAATGTAAAAATCATTCAGTTTTACTGGATGTGTCGGTAGTACATTTTCCAAATTCTAGGAGGGGTCCGGACCCCCCCGGAGACCCCCCCCCCCCCCCGCTGGATCCGCCCATGGTTCGATTGTGAGACAAGTTACAACAACACAGATTAATCACTTTCAAATCTGCTTCCTGGACCAGTCCCCCAGTACTGAGTCAGCGGATGAGGTTTCTTGCTCATGGAAACAACAGGGTAGATTTTAGGTAGTATTCGAACCAACACGAAGCTAGCTACCTAATGATTTCCTGTCCAACGTCGTCACAGCTCAGCCACGCCCGCTCCGTTGCATCGGTAGCGGCCGGGGATTAATTTTATATATTTTTGCACTTAAAGAACATTTTCACTATTTGTTTGTTACAGATATTTTGATGACGTACGTCTTAGATCACTAACTTTAATGATGGGTCGTGATTTTCACTGACAACTACTTGTACATATGTATATATAAAATTTACAACACCCTTGAATGTCTGATGTAGGATTACAGTAAAACTTAACATTTCCAATCAATTACTCAATTACAAGCGTATTCCTCGATCATTACAATCTCTCATAATTTCGTCTGTTGCAATACATGGACATTTACAGGCACGTAAAAAAACATTTCCAGATTGAGGGGGGGTATTTTATTCAGATTTATTTCAAGAAAAGAAATCAATACACACTAATAGTAATTAAGTATTGTAGTATTGATTGAAAATGTTAAGTCTTACTATATATCGATATATACGTCTAGTTTTGTCGTACAAAACCCTTGCCTTTTTTCAGGCGTGAGACTGACTAAGACCATAAGTAATCTTAAGCAGTTAAATATAACGTGTAATTTTGATTTAGCTGAAAAAGCACGAATGTATCAATCAGTTGTGTATGACAGATTCAATAAAGATCCCAGTCAATATATCTGATTAAAATATTGTGGGGCTTACCCCCCCTTCTGTTCCTACGGGCCTGTATGTATCACCATCGTGCATCATTTTGCGCCAGTATACAAACAAGGAAGTGGTCCTGTAAGGAAGTGTACTTACCCGCTGGGCAGTGTATGATAACATTGAAGTGTACTTACCCGCTGGGCAGTGTATGATTACATCGAAGTGTACTTACCCGCTGGGCAGTGTATAATAACATCTCAGCTGGTGGTCATTATATCGAAAGCATCGTATATACAAGTATTGAATGCATTTTCCATACTGTTCAGACCCAAGCTCTGGAGATTTCCCGAAAAGGCGAAAGAAATTGATTTTTCGGTGATAGTTGTAATCACATGGAATTGTGGTTGTAATAAAACAATAACTTATTATTAAATACAATTCAATTAGGGACTTTGGTCAGTTATCTTTCCTTGATGAAATCTGAAGCAATCCAATTGGTTAGTAGGTCCTTACAGTTGGAATCCTCGGATATTATCATTGCATTCCTATGTAGGAATATCATAATATTTATCTAATATCTTTCTTGTTTATTTATATATTAACAGAAGTGATAATATTTAGACAATTCTTTGCCCTGAAAACACTTAGCTTGAATTTCAAATAAATTAAATGATTAACAAAAAAGTTATTAAGATTAATTTGGGCAAATTGACAGTGAAAAGTAAAGGTAAAATCTGAGTAAGCAAACTAATTGCACCTATCTGCATTCGGAACTCCTTGGCCATTCACTACGAATGTTTTCATTCATGAAAGGTCGAGGTTTTTCCGAATGAATCTACCTATTTAAGAGTAGACAAGGAGAAATAACTGACTAAGGTCATTATATCATCGTAGATAGACATTATATTTTTTTCATGCAAATATGATAGTAAATACACATGCTCATGTTTATTTCATCCAACGAGAATTTCAAGCAAATTCCAGTCTTCCATGTGGACATCTAGTAAAACAAGTTCAAATTATTTTTACAATACTGACATAGTAAAATACAACAAATTGAAACATAGAACTGATGTAGAGTATGTTTAAGCTTTTATAAATTTAAATTATAAGTGGTTCTAAGATATTGAATCATGAGGCAATAGCCAGCTACCGATACTATCGACTCATTTCCCATTTCAACAAGCAGGTATTGAAAGGATGCCATTGCCTGGGACACATACAATCGGGACTAATCACGATTTTACACACCGCTGACTTATACTTTTTAACACAAGTGGCATTCGGCCCTTGACCACTTTATACTTTAAAGTTTTCTCTGAATTTTTTACAAAACCGTCATATATTCAATCTTAAACTTGAATTAACAAATTCGGTGTTTTGGGTCAGAGTCAACTTCAACGCGGCGGAAATGTACAGTTTTTGGTAATTTCCCGCTGTTTTAAAATAGTTGTCTCTAAGGCAATGTTGCACTTATTTATCGCCCACGATAACCTAAAATGTGTATGTTCCTTGATATTTCACGGGTTTAGCGCAAAACAGTCGTAACTCAATATATTCGAAAAGGATGAGTAACGACCGTTTTGCGCTAAACCCGCGATTTATAGGATATATTGTATGTCGAAAGTGGATGTAAAAACGACATAGCTCGAAAATTTTAGGTATTCCCATGCTGTTGTCATCAATACAGTACAACCTCTTTTGAACAATTCCCAATTGGAAAACTGAAGTATGGACTGCTTTTCATAGGTTGTTGTTCTGCAGAGGCTGAATATGGGAAATATCAAACGCAATTGTTGTGCAGAGGCTTTGTTCTATAGTGGGCCGCTCTGCAGAAAATTAACTGCATATGATGCAGCATATCTACTCGAGATCACGAACGTTCCAAATGGGCGCGCAAGATGTTTTTTTTTCATTCTTACTGCAACTTGCTCACATGTTTGTCATTGAAATTCTTGATTTATCTTTTTAAAATTAGCTATGAATGTTGGTAAAGTGCGCCATGCAGCGTTCATGTCATATTGATATTTAAGTCCATGCAGCGTTCATGTCATATTGATATTAAAGTCCATGCAGCGTTCATGTCATATTGATATTTAAGTCCATGCAGCGTTCATGTCATATTGATATTTAAGTCCATGCAGCGTTCATGTCATATTGATATTTAAGTCCATGCAGCGTTCATGTCATATTGATATTTAAGTCCATGCAGCGTTCATGTCATATTGATATTTAAGTCCATGCAGCGTTCATGTCATATTGATATTTAAGTCCCTACCAGTGGGTATTGTCTCCTTGGAGATAATTTTTCTAACATTTATAACGGACAAAAAACTTACCATCAGGTCACAGCATGTTGATCATGTGTTCCACGGATTTTTCTAGAAAAAATGGGGCGAGCGAGGGAAGAAAAAATATAAAATTCTCAATTCAGTTGCTTCTTATAGCGGTTCGACCAGTTTTTATAGCAGTTCGACCAAAGTTTTATGAGTGAGCGAAGTAATAAAATACTTTTTTAAACCGTAAAAATTCAGGTGCAAGCAAATCCATAGAAGATACGATCAACTCAAGCCTGAGATGTTACAACATGATTTTTTCATGTTTTATTGAAAATCCGATAACAGGTTGTTCTGTTAATAAAACATGTACATGTATAGCCATACTTTACAGTGTTTGTGTAAAAAGTCCCGTGCGCTTACTGTCGCTGAAGTATCTATTTGACAGTCTGTCCGACGTTTGAATCATACCAGCGATAGAACATGTGTGAATATTTAAAGTACAGTTTAAAGTTCATTGGATAATCAATCACTTCAGTGGTGGGCCTCGTTATTAGCTATTACTGTACCGAATGTTACCTGTTTTAGCTATTCAGCAGTGTGTTCATTAACCTTGAACGTTCATAAACGTTCCGTAACAGAAGTGTCAGAACAACTCAACCCAGCTCAACCCGAGTTCTCTCGTACCTATAATGTTAGCTAATTTATAATAGTTACTGAACGCGGAGCTGGTTTTGGAACGTACCCGTGAAACCTAAACATCATTTTGATTTATTTTTTTTGTAAATCTTTGTTATTTTTATTGTGCGTGGTTTATGATTTAATGGCTACTCTTTTCGATAGGATTATCTTATCTAGACAAAAATATAACTCATTTGTTTACAATATAAATGAGTAATAGGGTCCATGCTACCACATAAGAAATTCAATGGCCGTCAAGACCAGTTAATGTCGGACAATTTGGCGGCCGATAAGTTGCTTATCTTAGATAAGCATCAGCGTTTCAAATGCCGGACGCTGATTGGTTACTTGGAGCTGTCATTCAAATTCTGGACCTACCCCGATGATACAAAGAAAACGAATTGGTTTGATCGTGATCTATGATTCTTATCTTACTTTATCAATCACAACATGTGGTCACGGGAAGTAATTTATGATATAGCTACAATAGGTGGTATATGGCTTTATCGAACATCTCTTAATGGGTCTAAACGCTTTGTACATGTTTAGTCGTATTTTCTTTTTTCGTTTGTAAGGGAAGATGTATAAGTGTTTATGTTGAAATTAAAGAGTGGTGTATAATAAACGATTTACCACACACCACATTAAAATTGCGCTTAAATTCCTTTTGTAAGAGAAGATGTATACGTTTTAATATTGAAATTGAAGAGTAATGTAAATTAAATGATTTACCACACACCACAACAAAACGGCTTTTAAATTCCGTTTGTAAGGGAAGATGCATACGTTTTTATATTAAAATTAAAAAGTGATGTATAGTAAACGATTTACCACACACCACAACAAAACGGCGCTTAAATTCAGTTTGTAAGGGAAGATGTATACATTTTTATATTAAATTAAAGAGCGATGTATATTAAACGATTTACCACACACCACAACATTTCGGCGCTTAAATTCAGTTTGTAAGGGATAATGTATACGTTTTTATGTTAAATTAAAAAGTGATGTATAATAAACGATTTACCGCACACCGCAACAAAACGGCGCTTAAATTCCGTTTGTAAGGGAAGATGTATACGGTTTTTTATTAAGATTTAAGAGTGATGTATAATAAACGATTTACCACACACCACAACATTTCGGCGCTTAAATTCCGTTTGTAAGGGAAGATGTATACGTTTTTATGTTAAATTAAAAAGTGATGTATAATAAACGATTTACCACACACCGCAACAAAACGGCGCTTAAATTCCGTTTGTAAGGGAAAATGTATACGTTTATATATTAAAATTAAAGAGTAATGTATAATAAACGATTTACTACACACCACAGCAAAACGGAGCTTAAATTCAGTATGTAAGGGAAGATGTAAACGTTTTTATATTAAATTAAAGAGCGATGTATAGTAAACGATTTACCACACACCACAACAAAACTGCGCTTAAATTCCGTTTGTAAGGGAAGATGTATACGGTTTTTTATTAAGATTTAAGAGTGATGTATAATAAACGATTTACCACACACCACAACAAAACTGCGCTGAAATTCAGTTTGTAAGGGAAGATGTATACGTTTCTATATCAAATTAAAGAGCGATGTATAATAAACGATTTACCACACACCACAACATTTCGGCGTTTAAATTCAGTTTGTAAGGGAATATGCATACGGTTTTTTATTAAAATTAAAGAGTAATGTATATTAAACGATTTACCACACACCACAACAAAACGGCGCTAAAATTCAGTTTGTAAGTGAAAATGTATACGTTTATGTATAAAAATTAAAGAGTAATGTATAATAAACGATTTACCACACACCACAACAAAACGGCGCTTAAATTCAGTTTGTAAGGGAAGATGTATACGTTTTTATATTAAATTAAAGAGCGATGTATATTAAACGATTTACCACACACCACAACATTTCGGCGCTTAAATTCCGTTTGTAAGGGAAGATGTATACGGTTTTTTATTAAAATTAAAGAGTGATGAATAATAAACTATTTACCACACACCACAACAGACGACGCTTAAATTCAGTTTGTAAGGTAAAATGTATTCGTTTTTATGTTAAATTAAAAAGTGATGTATATTAAACGATTTACCACACACCACAACAAAACGGCGCTTAAATTCCGTTTGTAAGGGAAACCGATATGTTTTATATAAAATTAAAGAGTGATGTATAATAAACGATTTACCACACACCGCAACAAAACGGCGCTTAAATTCAGTGTGTAAGGGAAGATGTAAACGTTTTTATATAAAATTAAAAAGTGATGTATAATAAACAAAACGGCGCTTAAATTCCGTTTGTAAGGGAAGATGTATACGTTTTTATATTAAAATTAAAGAGTGATGTATAATAAACGATTTACCACACACCGCAACAAAACGGCGCTTAAATTCAGTTTGTAAGGGAAGATGTAAACGTTTTTATATAAAATTAAAAAGTGATGTATAATAAACAAAACGGCGCTTAAATTCCGTTTGTAAGGGAAGATGTATACGTTTTTATATTAAAATTAAAGAGTGATGTATAATAAACGATTTACCACACACTACAACAGACGGCGCTTAAATTCCGTTTGTAAGGGAGGATGTATACGTTTTTATAATAAAATTAAAGAGTAATGTATAATAAACGATTTACCACACACCACAACAAAACGGCGCTTAAATTCCGTTTGTAAGAGAAGATGTACACTTTTTTACATAAAAATGAAGAGTGATGTTAAATTCCGTTTGAAAGAGAAAATTTTAGGTCTGACATAGATCTTGGATCTATTTGTTTTAAAAAACGAGTGTTGCATATAAAATTTGTTGCTAAACAAGATATTTATTAACACAAACTAATGTTTCAGAGGTTGTGATCAAAGAGAGACAACTCCAACAAACTTGACAAATTTAACGATTTTAGCGTATTAAGAGTTCACTCCCTTAGTACACAAACATATAACGACATTTTCTATGACAACTTCCAACGCGTTTTACGATCTAATTATTGATGAATTTATGCAATTCTGTTAATTTATACCATAATTAGGCTTAAAAACAGGTAAACAATCGAAAATAAGCCTCATATCATGTTATACAAAGTGGTGTGTGGTTGGTGTGTGTGGTGTGTGTGGTGTGTGGTTTTTCGTTTCACCCAATTAACAGTTTAAGACCAACGAAGTAGACATTTAGAGTTAAATTTGATTAAGTGCATATATCTATATTTGTTTAAAAGTTCTTTATGGATTCTAAATACAACACTTAGGTATGACGTAATTACAAAATGTCATCCGAACTACAACGCATTTGTTAATGTCCGAAAACTAATCCACAAAATAAACGAATGGAAAATCCGTTATCAAGTCACGAATTGAAACATTTTTGGATTGACAACTATCAGACATGCAAGAAGATATAGAATCAATCAAATTAAGACTAAATAAAACAATAAACTTGCCGTAAATACTCGCCGAAATGATCGCACAATGATTTTCCAAAAATTCGGCGTTTTTGAGTTGTTGTTGTTGTAGTTGTTGACTCATTCGAGATCTCTCATCGATTATCCACGGTAAACTCCGCCTCCAGAAAAGAAAACGTAAATAAATGTTTTTAATCTATAGTCTCGTGTATTGATCGCTCCTTTGTTTGTATTTACTTCTTTTGTTTTTATTAGGTATTATTGATCTTTGCCTTTGGAGTTTCACCCGCTTGTAAGTCGCATAGTTTAGCTGACACTTCGATTTAATAAAAGTTGATCAGAAATCCGGATACTCATTTCGGACACAGAAGGACACTTAATCCTAGTTGAATTAACACAATTTTTTGGTCGATGTCCATGATAAGATGTTAAATTGTTTGCTTGATATTTTAAAATAAAATTGACGATGGCTATATTATTATTGTTAGGTTGTATGTACAAAATTTCATTGATTTCGATAGAGGAAGATAAGTTCGTTTACTAAGTTTATGAGTCTAGTGGGCTAAAACCAGGCCCGTATCTAGACCGTTTTTGAGGTTATGCACAAATGCTAGGGGGTCCGATGGCATGCCCAGTGGGCACCCAAAAATATTTTTCGCTACATAGGCTAAGATACACTTCGGTGATACTTTGGTCACCTGTTTCAATTTCTGTGTTTTGGCTTTTAGATATCAGATTTCTGGAATCGAGGTTACGCACGTGCATAAAGTGCATAATGGTAGATACGCACCTGGCTAAAACCTGTGATATATTGCTGTCCATTCTATTATAGTGTTTGAAACAAATTGGTCATATTTACAATATTTTATCACCGATGCAGTTTTGTTGCCATGTTAAGAACAGATCAAGTTCCATAGTCCACAGTTATCTCTAGAAAAATCATTCCCTTAGTGACTGCTTAGAACTGTTCTCTAGATAGATCTATCTAATTCAAGCGACAAACTATTAGAATCATTAAAAATTTTATACTTTCATTACATTACATTTTCGTTACATTGTTTTTTTTTTCTCACTTTCAGTTTACCATGATATTAAACGTCATATATTGATATAAGAAATGGGTAATCAACTGACTGGTATTGCACCTTCACAAATTCTTCCTGTTGAACAATATCTCACTGACCTTCCAGAATATGAGTTTGATTGCAGGTTAGTCTTCTTTAATGATAGTCCACACTCTAAAATATGGAGAAAATTAAGTGTTTTATGGTAGTATGACATGGTTTGTTGCAGTTTTCACCTTAAATTTTCTATAGCACTATTTCAATTTATTATGCTTATATGTCACATGGTAAGAAAAATATGCAGCCTGACTCGAACACAGGACCCCCCACAAAGAAGGTGAGTTCTCTCCCGACTGAGCTATCTGCCCGCTTACACATCTTTCTCCCTATAATGTGAACTGGTAAATGCCATGACAAAAGTAAAAGCTTGATTAATGTCATTGTGCATTAAGTTTGTCTATAAATATAATTTAATTTTGTTGTCAATGTTTATGATGTTTTGAACATATTTTTTTACAGTTTGGGAAGTACAAGATTTTTCAAGGTAGCTAAAGCTAAGAATAAAGAAGGACATGTTGTAGTTAAAGTATTTGTTATACACGATCCATCATTACCATTATCATCATACAAGACAAGACTTGATGGTTAGTTTATTTTTTATTAGAGATTCTTTTAGGTCCATTGCAGACCTTTTTCCTCATATAATTGGGGCCATTTGCAGGCGCCTTCCCCTCTTGAAATTTCTTTAAAATCATGCAGTTTTCCACAAACTTGGGTTTTAATTGTTCCCCTGTTCATGAAATTGTGATAAAATTTCTCCAAATGTTCTGTATAAAAAAGGCCCCAGGCCCCATTTCTAAATACTGAAAAAAGCCCTGAATTGGTAGCTGGTCTGACTGCATATTCAAGGGTCATAGGTTCAGTTCTTGGGTTGGGACCTACTCAACTTCTTGTAGTTTAACTTGTTGGTTTTAATTCTATGACTTGTAATTTTCTTCCATTCTTCCATGTATTGCTACATCAAGTTGATCATTGTCAGTCACTGGCAAATGTGTGTTCACGGTATGTATATAGGTGGTATAAGTCTGGATACCCCAAATATGACCCATAACCAGCAGTTAAACCAATAAGTACTTTTAAAAAAACTGTGAATAATGTAAATAGCTTTGTTTTTAAAAACAATAATTTATTAACTCATAATATACATAAGATAAATAGCATAGATATACTCTATACTAATGCTGACTGTCTCACCAAGGACAAATTACTTGAACTTAAAACCTCAATTAATAATGACAATTGCTCAATAATAGCAATTACAGAGATATTTCCCAAGAACTCTATGTTTGATAGAACCCAAGAAGAGCTCTATTCAATTCCAGAATATGATATCTTTCTCAACGAAAATGGGAAAAGGGGCACTGCCATATATATAAAAAAGGAACTCAGAGCAACAAGAGTCACAACTGAAACTATTGACAATTTTGAAGAATGTGTATGGACTGAGTTGAACCTTTACAACAGAGATAAATTATTAGTTGGATGTATCTATAGAAGCCCAAATAGTAGCAGTGAAAATTTCCAAAAAATGATTAAAATGTTAAGATCTATGAACTCAGTAAAATATTCACACATACTCATTATGGGTGACTTTAATCTTAAAAATATTGACTGGGAAATAATAAAAGCAACATCAGGGGAAAAACAAATTGAAACAGAATTTGTAGAAGCAATAAAAGACATATACTTATTCCAACATGTAAATGAACCCACAAGATACAGGACTGGCAATTTACCGTCACTTCTTGATCTCATATTCACAAATGAAGCTGAAATGATTGATAACATAGAGCATTTACCAGGACTTGGGAAAAGTGACCATAATGTACTTAAGTTCAAATTCAACTGCCACAAAGAAATAAATAAAACCCAAAATACCAAGCTTAACTATGATAAAGCCAACTACCCATTAATAAATGAAATAATAACACAATCTGATTGGAAATCTCTAGATCAACTAGGAATTCAACCATTCTGGAGTAGATTTGCAAAAACACTTACCAATATACAAGAACAAAACATTCCAAGAAAATCTACCAAGAAGACTGGAGTCCCATACATTGATCAAGAGACATCAAAAGCAATTAAAGAAAAAAGAAGAAAATGGAACAAATATAAAAACTGTCTAAACCTATATACTTACAACGAATACAAAGTAGCTAGGAACCAAGTTGTTCACCAGCTTAGGAAATCCAAATATAAATATGAAAAACAAATTGCCTTAAACGCAAAAGAAAACCCAAAACAATTTTGGAAGTACATCCGATCGAATTCTAAAACAATTTGTGGAATAAATTCTATAGAATCTAATGGTAGCATGATAACTGATGACATAAGGATAGCGGAAGAGCTAAATAATCATTTCCTGTCTGTATTCACTGTAGAAAATGATCAGATCCCTGATATGGATGACATAACTGACAAAACAATCACAGACACTATAATAAACGAAAAAATAACTATGAAAGCAATTAAAGAAATAAATCCCACTAAAGCTGCAGGACCTGATGAAATTCATCCTAAGTTGATCTATGAATGTAGGGAAAGTCTATGTATCATACTTAGTAAAATGTACAGGAAGTCGTTAGATGAAAACCTACTACCCACACAATGGAAACATGCTAATGTGTCAGCAATTTATAAAGCCGGAAAAAAAACCAGTGTACAAAATTATAGACCGATAAGTGTAACATCTATCTGCTGCAGAATCATGGAAAAAATTATAAGAAACGCCATAGTAAAGCACCTTGAAGATAATAATCTACTATCTACTTACCAACATGGTTTCAGAAAAGGCAGATCTTGCACAACACAACTACTAGAGTGCATGGAAGACTGGACCAGCGCAATAGACCAAAACTGTAACATCGACATAATATATCTTGACTTTAAAGCAGCTTTTGACAAAGTACCTCATAAAAGACTACTTAAAAAAATATGGAGCATTGGCATAAGGGGCAAACTGTACAAATGGTTAGAAAACTTTCTTACAAACAGATTCCAAAGAGTTTGTGTTAACGGATCCAAATCCTCTTGGTGCAAAGTAACAAGTGGAGTACCACAAGGAAGTGTCTTAGGCCCAGTTTTGTTCTTAATCTTTATAAATGATCTTCCAGATGCTGTTAATTGTACCTTAAAAATGTTTGCAGACGATACAAAACTATACAGGAAAATAACTTCAGTAGATGACAAACACATACTCCAAGATAAAATATTTGATGCATGTGACTGGGCAAAAAAGTGGCAAATGACCTTCAACATAAACAAATGCAAATATCTCCATATTGGTCAAAATGAATCTAATGAGTATTATATGAAAGATCAATCAAATAATATACAAAAGATACAGGAAGTAAGTCAAGAGAAAGATCTAGGAGTCATTATTGACAATAAATTAATATTTGATATACACATCTACAAAAAAGTTAACTTGGCTAACAGAAATCTTGGACTAATTGTCAAAAATTTTACTTATATGAGTAAAGAAATGTTCCTATCTCTATATAAAGCATTAGTAAGGCCACATCTGGAATATGCTTCAGTAATATGGTATCCACTCTACAAAAAAGAAATGCTAGCCATTGAAAATGTCCAGAGGAGAGCTACAAGAGCCGTTCGAAGTCTCCAAGGTCTTGACTACACGCACAGGTTATTAAATCTCGGCCTCCCTACACTTGAATACAGGAGAACAAGGGCTGATTTAACTCAAGTATATAAAATAATCAACAAGTTAGATATTATAGCTAATGAATTTTTACTACTAAACCAAAGATCAACAAGAGGTCATAATGTAAAACTCTTTAAACAAAGAGCAAATAGAAATGTTAGAAAAAATGCTCTAAGTCACAGAATAATAGACACTTGGAACGGCCTGCCTAGCAGCGTAGTAGAGGCTCCAACATTGAACTCTTTCAAAGCCAGACTCAACAAAAACTGGAACATTCCCTGCAAATTTAGATCTACATGCTACCACCCCTATCAGTAACCATAACACGTCTAAGTCTATATCTTAGTTTAAACAAATAGATTCATGCCGAAAATAGATGTACATAATTTTAGATACTTGTTTTAACCTGTATATAACTCTATAAGTGTAAATGTATGAAAAGTAATTATAAAGTATCATCATCAAGATGACTGATATACATATCTTATTGAAAAAACAATAGTGCCTGTACGAAAACCACAGAACAGTGTGTGCTGTAGTGAAAAACAGTTTTTTAGGGAAAACATATCCAAAAATGGCAAGAAGCATTCAATGCTTAACTCAATGAGTATGTAGCCATTAACTATATGAACTATATGAACTATGTATAAGAAGTTTTGATCCAAAGATTTAAGCCCCTCCTGGCATAGTGAATAGGATACCTGACCACTAGCTTACATTATGTTTATAAAGACTGTTCTTAATGCCAAATCATTCTATTTTGTTGTATGTTTCAGAAATCAGAGAAAATTTAAAAGGAACTTCTAATTGCATTCCATTCCAAGAATCTGTGGTATGTATCTCTTTTAAACCATTGACTATTAAACAAATATGTCATTGCAAATTGTCCTTGTTAACTTGATTTCAAAAACATTTGATTTTTGTATGCTACATGTTCCATGTTTGAAGCTGAATACTATAATGAGTGCCACCTTTTAATGTTGAGATGGTCATCTGGTGGCATGATAGATAATGAACATGTTTTAATTTATAATTCTCCTCTGTTTCCCTGAAATGAACTAGAAAATAACCTGACAAGTTATTTATTGATTTATTTAAATTATGTTGTTGTTTTTTGTAATACAGTCAATTCGCATATGATTATCTTGATTACATCGACTTTTCTTTATCTCGATTGAAAATCGAAAGTCCCAATTTTTTCCCTTCTTTATCTATAACAGCTGTAATAAAGCGTTTATTTTAAACTACATGCTCTGAACAGGGAAAAAGTGCAACTGAAGACATCAGACTTACCTCCATAAGATAATTTAGTTTAACTTAACTATTCGTTATATGACTATTTTTGATTGTATAACAATTATCATGATAGTATTGCAATAGTTCTTTGACCATGGCAATACTGTCGTGATAGTATTTTTGGACCCAATATTCATCCCTATTGTCAGATTAATATTAAGAAAAGATTTTCTTTAATTTCAGAGACAAGATAAAGCTGCATTGTTAATCAGACAATATGTTAAAGATAGTTTATATGATAGAATTAGTACAAGACCATTCCTGAATACAATAGAGAAGAAATGGATAGCATGTCAGCTATTATGTGCTTTAAATCAGTGCCATAAACTGAAGGTATGGTGTTAGTATAGCATTTATATGTTGAATTGAATCTACTTGATGTAAAACCGATCCAAAATTAGCCGCTTACACACTCGCTTATTTTGGATCTAGCAACTTCATATTAAGGGTCATGTTCAGCTGATCTTAGCTTTTATTATATTCATGATGAAATTATTGTGCTCTGTGACTTGTACATGGTCTATGTCACTCATATCTAAGAACTGTCCAATTACAGCCCGTTAATAACACCCCCATCAAATTACCTCACTAAAACTCACTATGCTATTAATAGTGTTTCGTCTAGATGAAAGCTATGCGTTGATTGGTCGACACAAAGGTCACCTTGACTTGACCCCCTGTGGCATTTCAGGAGATTCCATATGACAGCGGTCTTTAGGATATCTGTTTGCAGAGATTTGTGATTGTATATAGTAAATGTTTTAAAAATTATCTTTTGAAAATGATTGAATCTTTCTATCATCATGTTTGTTTGTTTATTTATGTACTCTAGGTTTGTCATGGAGATATAAAGTCAGATCATTCTATCATCATGTTTGTTTATTTATGTTTTCTAGGTTTGTCATGGAGATATAAAATCAGAGAATGTTATGATAACAGGATGGAATTGGGTTCTACTGACAGATTTTGCTAGTTTTAAACCAACATACCTTCCTGATGTAAGTATGCAAATCTAATAAATTGTTTGTATGTATTGCTCTAGTTGTTATCTAGTGTTTACCTTCCTGATGTAAAGATTAAAATTTAATATATCATATTCATAAGTATGTTTGTATATAGCCGTGATCATGGCCAAGTGGTAAATATACTGTCAGTTAACTCTGAATCTAGACACAAATTTGCTAAAAATGTTCATAGACCTCACTTTCATCAACTTGAAAACAGATCTCAAACTTGTAAAGAAAATAGGTATTGGAGCTTGTGCTCCATGAGATTTAGTGACACAATTTCAAATTATACTGTTTTTACAGTAAGTGCAACATAGAATCTGGTTTAAGCCCCCCCCCCTCCTAATGGCAATTATTTTGCTATTGTACATTCCAAGGTGGAAACCCCTAAGGTTCTTGTTTTAGTTATTTGTTTGTGATGTCCCTTTTTTTAACAAAAGTCCTTAAATCTATAAATATCTCCCTGGTAGCAGATCTGTGATATTATGAAAAACTTATTGTAATTTTGTATATTTTATATTATTAAAAGAAAAAAAAATTAAAAAGGTCTGTGTTTTTTTTTACTGATGTTGTTCCTGATACATTTTCTTACGCCATTCTTTAACGTTTCAGGACAACCCATCCGATTTCTCGTATTTCTTCGATACTTCACGTAGAAGAACATGTTATATAGCCCCAGAAAGATTTGTTGATAGTTCCGCTAGAAATGCTGACAATGTAGGTCAAGGTCAGAACCTTGACCTTACAGCCACAGGCGAGGTCAAGACGGGTGACCTTACTCCAGCGATGGATATTTTCTCTGCAGGGTAAACTTTTTGTTTCTAAGGTTTTCTTTGCTATTTTATGATCAATGATTCTTCAGTCAATAACTTAAAGCCTACTCTCAGACTTGTTTAGATTATTTAAGTTGATGGTTATTGTTACATGTTGTTAAATAAGTTTATAGGCCTCGTTATTAATGACTATTTTAATGAATAACTACAAACTTACAGACATTGAACTAAATATGAATCTTCTCCAAAACTACAAAGTTTGTGCAAAAATTTGCAGTCACCTACTGGCGTTAATCTGCTTTTGCACTGTTTTTCCTCAAGTTGTGACGAAATAAGACAGGCTAAAAACAATCCATGCTGGGAATGTTATGTTATACCTGTTTCTCATATTCTAGTGGTTTCTCATATTCTCGTGGCGTAATACGCGACGATTGGTTATATCCGAAAATACGTCAACTTTTTACTCTGATCAATATCAAACTCGCCCAAAGTACAAAAAACGACAAAAGACCGCTTGAAACCCTATTTATGAGTGAATAAGTGAATTATATTAGCAATTTTATATGAAAAACTTCATATTTCCCCCCAAAATAACTGTGTTAACGACTCGTTTTTTGCAAAAGGCGACGCCATCTTTTAAAGTAGGTCATGCATCATTATCACATAGATGCTTTGTCACACAAAGGTTAAACCCCAATAAATTCTACATTGTAGTTCAGAAAGTGTGTTCCACGCCAATTAAAATAAAAATCCAATTACAAGATTATTGTTGTGCCTTATTTTGAATCAATATTGAGCTGTGACCACTGAGTACCACTTAGATTTGGCACCTCAGCATGGGTTTTCATTCTACACTGTGAGTTTCTGAGCATCTGTTAGAAGAATTTGTATGAAAATAGACCACAATTTTCCATAGTTTTTTATGATTATTGCACTTAAATTGCCATTTTTTCATGCATATGTTAAGCCTGATATCTAATTTTCTTCATGCTCAGTACCATAGCACAGTTAAATGTCCGTTAGAATGTAAAAGAAACTCATTCCACAGATTCAAAAACTCGCCAAAATGTTTTATTTAGAATGAATTTGGATATCTGAACTGAATTGTAGAATAAATATGTCACATAGTTACCAGCCTTGACCGCCAATCAAAAACCCACGAGAATATGAGAAAGCTCTTTAGTGATCCAGAGTAACAGGTAATCATTTTAAAACATCAAATTGACCTATTTATCCCGAAGTTTCGCTATTTTTGTTGCTTGTACATTGTAGACGAAAGTTTTGTGTATTTTTTGCAACAATATAGAATTAAGACATCCCTTATATTTGTGCCTGATACCAAAGTATAGTCTTAACCCCACGAGAATACGAGAACACAGGATATTTACAAGAGTCTACTATGTCAAAGATATTAATGACTGCTACCAGTCAGACACCCTAGATGAAATATTGTTATTTTACAGATGTGTAATCACAGAATTGTTTACTGAAGGAAGTCCACCATTTGATTTATCACAATTATTAGCTTATAGAAACAGAGAATATAGTCCATGGAAAGTTTTAGAAAAAATAGAAGATTCCAATGTTAGGGTGGGTATATCTATTAAACAGTTCCATCCAAAATTACTTTTAGGCCACAACAAGTTGATCATTTTATTTATGGATTCGCTCACAGCTTAATTTTGACAGTTTTTACAAAAAAATATTTTTATTTCCTAGGTGGCACATATAAATTTGGATAAAACGCTATATAAAAGCAACTGATTGAAGATTTTTTTTTTAATTTCTTCGCTCGCTCGCCCCATTTTTTTTCTAAAAAAACTGATAGAACGCACAGCTTGTTGTGGCCTTATACTTGTTAAAAACTGTTTTGTTTTTTTCAATAATACATGTACAATCAAATTTCTTTTGTGTTGTATTACACATGATAGTTAAAAATAAATTGTAATATTTGTAAGGGAAGTAATTATACTTTGTACAGTTGTAACTGTTATACATTTACATAAAATTATCTATTTTTAATTTCTCAAGTATTTGTTATTCTGGCTTTAACAAAACAGATGGAGAGTACCCAGATCAAATTAGTCACATAAGCTTTTGGACTTTATAATCAAATTCTTTACAACAGGACCTTTCTGTGACTTGAAAAATTCTGCCATGCTAGCTCAGTTGGTAGCACCCAAGTCTACTGATTGAGGGGTCATAGGTTTGATTCCCGGACGGAGCATACTTTCGTCATGAAATAATTTCTATGGCCATTCTCCCTCCTATTACTGATTCTAAATTATGTAGGACAGCAGTCAGTCACTGACGAAAGTATGATCCTAGTAGTTGGTTAACAGCTAAATCCAGAGATTTAGCCTTTCCAGGAACAGTGAGTAGGTTGACTGACTGCAGTGATATAACCTATACAATGTGTTGATACAGCGTTAAATCCAACAACAACAAAAAAGACTTGAAATATTAATATTCCTCTGTTAAGAAACTATGAAAATAGCACTTGTAATTCTCACTGTAGGTGTGCCTTGTTTTGACGTATGTCACCTCTATTTACAGGACCTAGTTAGACATATGATGCAAAGAGAACCAAGTCACAGATTATCAGCTGAAGAATATCTTATACAACAACGTAATAAAAGTTTCCCGGAATATTTCTATCAATTTTTAAAATTATATATACAAAGATTTGCTACACCACCTATACTCTCCCCAGATGAGAGAATATTCAGGTTTGTATGTTTTAATTATTGAGTAAGCAAAGTAAATACTGAGACCAAAACATGAGATTTCATGGCATGTAACAAATACAAACTGCAAAAAACTGCATTGGAATGATTGCTCGTTACATTAGACAAAAGTCATACATATATGATGCAATATATGTTAGGAATTATCCATCCATTTGCCTGCCTGTGCATCTATTCATTAGTGCATCTGCCCATCCCCATTGTGCCTTTGCATCTCTTAAAAGCACTCAATATCTGCGCTCACTCCATGAAAAAAGAATGTAACAACTAACTCATCAAAATATTCTTTCATGTCAGCTTTCATAAAATTTATGTTCCCCTTAGTTCACTTTACCTTTGTGTATATATTGTATAATTATAATGATTTCAGAGTAAAAAGAGAATTAGAATTAATATTTGAGAATTTAAAGATAGATAAAGAACACCCAGAAAACAATAGTGTATTAACATTGATAATATCATTGGTTGGATCAAGTTCAAGACAGGCTCATGTATGTAGTATACAGTTAATTTTTGTAACCCGATAAAAATCTAAGGTCAAAACTACGATTCGAACCCACGACCTCTCGAGTCCTAAGCGGACACTCTACCATGTCCCCGTAAAAGCTAGCTTGAAGGCAAGGGAGCATTTTTTATTAAGTGCCTCTGCTACATTTTCTTTTCTTTTTATATAAGGAACTTAGTGGTGGTACAAAATGATCACCCCTTAGACGACCATTCAGTAACAGTTGGAAATATTTAATGTTAGTGTTTAAATGTGTTAATGTGTTTAAAGCATTGTCATTATTCTTGAAGAGTGAAATTATGATATTCTTCTTTAAAGCTGGGGTTTTCAACAAAAATTCAGCTTATAGTTCGGTAAAAAATAATGAGATGTCTTTTTTTTATAGAACATAAATTTGTTCTCTGTTTACCCATTCAGGGTAAATTTCTGGCATTAATGTGGGTTCCACATTACTTTCTTGTATAGTTTTTACACATTTAAAATTATGTTAAATTTATCATATTAATGTGTATATAATTAATAATATTATTTGTTATGTATTTTCAGTTTTGTAATTCTAAATTAATGGCTCTAGATTTATTAACAGAATTAAGTTTATATGTAACATCTGACATCAAACTAGACAGAATATTACCTTATCTGGTTTGTATACTGAACATTTGTACTATTTTATATCTATAACTTATTATGTTCATGCCTTGGCATTTTAATCTTAACATAATTATCAAATCAGTGAGTTGATTTCACCTAGCTGTAGTTGATATCATTAAGAATGGTCATTTGTGGAGAAGGAGTGGCCAAGCAGTTACAATGCTGGGCGGGTAGTCATTTGATAGCTGAATCCCATGCAAAATCGTCTAATGTGTTTCCATGTGTAAGTGATTAGTCTAAGTTGTTAGAACTTGTTTCACAATGAAGCTTGAATGAATAACTTAATGATACTAATATCATATTCAGTTACTTCGAAACTTGGCGGACAGATGGACAAATTCTGTAAAAAAAAAAATTGATGGTCTGTCTAGATCTGCAGGTTTACAGGTCCTACTGTCTCGCAACTTACTTATTTGATCTCATACACAAAGATTTCAATTAATCAAATGTGTAACTGTTGAGTTTCTCATGACTGATTATAATATGTATTTTTGTAGATGAATATGGCGTCAGATAAGGAAGCCAGAGTTAGAGCTGAAGTTTTACATTGTGTATCAAGATGTTTAAAAGATATACACAACATACCTAGAAGGTAATAGCTTTCTTCATAGATAGTTATTCTTCTGTTTTAACTCTTATGTCTAATTAACTCAAGGTCTTCAGCAAACCTGTGTTAATTGTAAGGACATAATAATGACTATCCTTTTTTTCATTTTGAGTAAGATATTGGAAAAACATTACATGTTTATATGACAAGAATAGCAACCATATTTGAGGTCCACATGGAAGATTGGATTTATCCAAATGTGTAGCCTTGTTAAATATAGTCATTATTATTATTATTATTATTGTTTATACTGTTAATGAAAGGATCTGATGAAAATCAAAATGTTAAAAAAGCCGCTTATAAAGTTTTGGAAGCCAGAACTAATGTCTAATTATCATATTGTTCAGCAGTTCCTACATATTGTTAATATCTGGTCCCGGATTCCGTTAGCTTTTCGCAAAAAATTAAATACATTACTTTTTACATGCTATATTATAAAAGTATATATTTGTACTTGTTAATATTTATTTCTTTGTAGTTTTAGCCTTTATATGTATAAAATTGTATGTATATTTCTTTACAGTGATGCTAATGTGTTTCAAGAATATGTTTTTCCTAATCTGGTAAGTTCTAGATGAATATTTTTGTCTATAGTTAGTTTTACTTCATTTATATGCCCTTTAAAATTGGGTCATATATTTAAACACCAATGGCATAAATGTGTCATCTAAGCATAACCTTAAAATATTTCAAAACTTGGTAATTATGCTTCTTTACTCGAAAGCTGTGGGCCAGAACTATCACATTTAAGGAGTTATGGAATAATTTTAGAATCCATTTATTATATTTCTCTAATAACACCGCCAAGACCTAATGGAGGTATTTTAACACATTCAGTTAATGGGCTAGTTTTTTTATTCTTGAACACAACAAGAAAAGTTACACTGTAGTCAGGCAAATCATCTCGGCCGACATAGTTACAGTGTATCTATGTCCAATACATCCATTATTCTATAATTAAGGTCTGATGTTTTTGTTGAAGTCTGGCCAGATTGATAATTCTATTTTATGTAATAATTTGTATAATTTCCAGTCTCCATTAGCTCAAGACTCAGCCACCATTGTTAGAGCAGCCTTTGCTGAGAATATAGCACAACTAGCTGAAACTGCATTAAGGTATATAACTTCACCTTCTATGCTTTACTGTTGTATGATTTATTTCTTTAAATTATTAATCATAGATTGTAAACATTATGGTAAAATATTGGGCCTGCTCCACTTGCTGAAACTGCATTAAGGTATTTAACTTTATCTTTAATGCTTTACTGTAATATATAGTTTATTCTATGAAATTATAAATGATGCTATGTAAATTTGAATGTGAAATATTGGGCCTGTTCCGCAAGGAAATCGTCACCCGGTGCTTTTTGAAAGTATTACAGAATGGTTTTCTTCAAGCCAGCAAATATAAACTTGACTGAAATACTGAAAACACTCAAGAAATAGAAATGAAAATCCCTCAACTTTAATTTGAAAATGTTTTTTTTTTAATCTGTACTCACAAGCCCAGAAAAAGGATTTATTTACTTGTGGCAAGACGTGTGTACATGTATAAACAAATTAAATTATAATGACATTAATTAATTTGTTTTTTACAGAGTTGTAGAAATGATGCAACTAACAGATATAGAAGGTACAGAGGATAAGGAAAATTCTTCTGATTTTGTAAGTTTTATTTAACTGTAGATATTTGTTTTTAATAAATTGACTATTACAAGCAAATTATCATAATAATTGAAATGAAGTTAATTAGTTAATTATTAGTTAATTTTGAAATAAGGTAAGAAAATGTTATTTTCACTTATGGGTACACCACTATTAAAATTTTGTTGTCTGAGCTCAGTCAGTGAAATGAACGTCAATCTTTCACCAAAATCAAAATATTCTCTATCTGTAGTTGGATTTTTATAAATATTTATGTTTGAAAAAGGCAAAATGCCGAATTAAATGGAGAAAAATTACAGAGTGTAGATTTTTTATGTATCCAACTGGATACTTAACTTGGATTATATTCTCTATATATTTTCAGTCAATGTACGGCCATGAATTACAAGCTATCTATATATTTTCAGTCCATGTACGGCCATGAATTACAAGCTATCTATATATTTTCAGTCCATGTACGTCCATGAATTACAAGCTATCTATATATTTTCAGTCCATGTACGACCATGAATTACAAGCTATCTATATATTTTCAGTCAATGTACGGCCATGAATTACAAGCTATCTATATATTTTCAGTCAATGTACAACCATGAATTACAAGCTATCTATATATTTTCAGTCAATGTACGGCCATGAATTACAAGCTATCTATATATTTTCAGTCAATGTACGGCCATGAATTACAAGCTATCTATATATTTTCAGTCAATGTACAACCATGAATTACAAGCTATCTATATATTTTCAGTCAATGTACAACCATGAATTACAAGCTCTGTATATTTTCAGTCCATGTACGGCCATGAATTACAAGCTATCTATATATTTTCAGTCAATGTACAACCATGAATTACAAGCTCTGTATATTTTCAGTCCATGTACGACCATGAATTACAAGCACTACAAGAAGTGATACAAGAGAAAGTTGTGTTATTATTAAATGATCATGATAATTGTGTTAAAAGAGCCTTGTTAGATAATGGTATAACTAGACTCTGTGTTTTCTTTGGTAGACAGAAAGGTTAGTATATCTTGATTATTGTTCTAAGTCATCGCCTCTCTCTTGGTAAACCAATAATTATAATAATTTCTTGAATTGTATCAACACAGATTCTGATTATCATAATTATTGCCCAGAGGGCAAGTTAAACCAGCTTTTAACTTGCCCCTCAAGAAGTATTAACTTTAATATTTTATTTTCCTGTTTATAAGAAATTAATATTTCTGCATTACATTAAACTTTGAAAGATTGACTAGATTGAAAAGTACAAATACATTACATTCAGTCACTCAGCGAACAACCAAAAGAAAACTCTTGAATAGTGAATTTTCTGTAATGTCAGGTTTTAAGTCCTGAAATGCTGACCTGCCAGGGGGACCAGCTACTTCTGTAACCAACTTGCCCTGTTGATTTTCAGCTATGCAGGGCAAACTGGCAAGTGCTTATTTCTAACACTGTGTAATAATGTTATATATCTTGTTACTTTTATTACAGCTAATGATGTTGTACTTTCACATATGATTACATTCCTCAATGATAAGGTAAGATGTCTATAACTAGGTTTTGTTCTTTTGGTGTTTGCATTGTAAAACTAAACTTTGTACTTGGATGAATTTATTGTATATAAGTATTTTATTTATTTGAAATGTAAAACTTTTGTAAAGATTCTTCAAAACTGAACTGTTTTCTTAGTGGAGCCAAATTGCCAATAAAAATGATATTGCCTTATTAGAATTTGGGTGAGTGTTGATGGCTTTGAATAGCATCTAAATAGTGATATCTTTCTTTGTAAGCTAATGCCAGCATACAGGTGAGGTAGCATAAATGTGCTAGAATGGTAACTTCAAACCTAAGGTCACTCAATTGAAATAAGAATGACCCCTTAAACTTCTGGCCAGTGAAGTAAAGTCGCAGCACCTAGTGTGTGTAATAGATAGTGTTTTTTTTAATTTAGGCCTTCAAAATTGAATCTTATGTCATACAAATAATTATTTTGTCAAATAGTTTATCATTATATAAAAGTTTATACACTTATAAGTTTATACACATATCTAATGTTGGTTATATCTTATACATAGATTGACTGGTATTTACCTGGAGCATTTATTGATATTATAGTATCATCTGGTGTGACTTTATACACTTATAAATTATTTGCTCTCTTACAAAGATCTGATGTTTATTATATTTCATTATTCAGATTGACTGGCATTTACGTGGAGCATTCTTTGATAATATTGTTGGTATTGCTGCCTATGTTGGCTGGCAAAGTTCTGAGATTGTAAAACCTTTACTGGAACAAGTGAGTACTCATTTATATTCATACCTGACATAGCTGCCATGCAAAGTTTTTAAAATCTGACACAAACAGGGCTTGAGATGTATTCATTAGTGTACTTTTTTATACTGGTTTTAACGCCATGTCAACACATTTTAGGTAATATAACAGCATCCAGCACACATAACTTAGCTTTCCTGGACTTTTGTCAATAACCAGTACTGGCATACCTTTCCCCAAGGCCGGAAACTTCTCTATATACCTTATTAATGGAGGAAAATTGACATTATTGTCAAAATTCCTGGAAGGATATAACCTCTCCGGGTGGGATTAGAACCTGATTTTGGTTGCCAGTAAGAAATCTTTGGTTGCTGATAAGATATATTAGTTGCCATGTGGGATTTGGCAGGAGTTATTTTGAGTAATTAAAACTTGTGTGTATTTATTATTTATGTAATTCTCCATTACTTCTATTGGTATATTTTCTTGTTAAACATGTCTGTACATTTTTTATTTCTAGGGTTTATCAGATCCTGAAGAATTTATTGTACATAAAAGTTTAGGAGCATTGAAATCATTAACTGAGTTAGGTCTTCTACAGAAACCCATGTTACATTACTTCATTAAAATTGTAGTTCCATTGCTGGCACATCCAGTAAGTATACATTGTTTTATCATTGTCTCATTTCAGTGACGTGATAAAATTCTTGAATTCAAAGAAGTTTGTTTCAATTTATATGGAAAAGTTGATTATACTGTTCATAGTATTGCTTGAACAGATCAGGAATGTTTCTTATGGGGCGCATTGCCTAAGCATTTTGCTAGGTATCGCTTCGTAGCAAAATCATAGGAAACATCTTGCTACAAGATATCGCTTCATTTGGCTATGTAGCGAAAGCTAGCGAAAAAATCTTCGCTACCTGAGAGCACTTTAGCAAATCAAAATGGCTGCCTCCGCAATAATGTGACTTCCTGTTGGCCAACAATTTGATTTTTATGTTTGACTGACTATAGATGAATTGAAAATAATAAATATTTGTAATTGTTCATATAAACATATGTTTTTGCAATGATTTTATACTTGTTATAGACTTATTTAGTTGGAAAGCGCCCCGAAAACAAGCAATTGCAATAATCGCAAAAGTTTTACTTGGCACAGGCTGCCATCTTGGTTTGTGGCATAAATAGCAAGCCGTTTCCTAAGAAGAAGAGCTACAAGAAAGCGCTTTTTCTTAGCAATACGTAGAGAAATCATTAGGCAACGCGCCCATGATGAAGAGGTTAGATTTTTATATACCAGGTTGTACATGGTATTATTGTAGTCTTGTCAGCTCTTTAACTTAAAACTCATTTCACCTAGGAAAACTTTTCTTGGTATCATGGATGGCCATGACTCATAGATGATCCCTATAGATTTTAGGGTCAGTAGGTCAAAGGTCAAGGTCACATTGACTTGGAACAATCCTTCAAGCCTATAATGCTATAACTCGTTGAGCTCCAGTATAGCATTTGGTTGAGTGTAAGCATATTGAACTAGAGTTGTCTGTGTGTAAATTCTGTGAGTGCATCAAGCCACATTGCTGAGTTACAACATATTTATATATCTATACTTTCAGGGTATGTGGATCAGACAAGGAAGTGTAGGATTTGTTTCTGCTGTAGCCTCTAAACTAAACATTGCAGATATACATTGTAACCTTCTACCTTCATTAGAACCATTCATTAAATCTAGTATACTACAGATAGAAAAAGAGGTATGTATTACATGGTACCAGTCTAACCATTCTTGTATCTGATTGATTGATTTGAATTTGTTTACGTGACATCAGCCAATCAAATAAGAGAATTTGATGACTGGTGCAGTTTTAAGTCTGCTTCCATATATATGCTCAGCAGACTTTTCGATTTAGTAAAATAACTCCTGATCATTGAAATCCCTTTAAGGCAGATGATCCCCCCACAGTACCCACTTACGCTCAGGTGGAGTGGAACAACTATAAGTAAATTTCTTGCTCAAGGACATTAGCAGTGCCGTAGTGGGTTTCAAAGTAGTGACCATTGATCCCTTAGCCCACATCCTACTATAGCAGGGACTTCAGATAGGAAATTTTTTCACCTTTAAGTGAAAGTTGTTTGAAGAAAGTTTTTTATATTCTCTCCTGATTCATTTATAATTTATATTGTAACACACAATTCATCTTAGAAAAGATAACAACTTGTTTAGCCACTTTTGTCAGTGTTAATTTTTTTAATGCTTTTATTGACAATTCATGAAATATATCCTCACTCTAAGTTATGCCAGAATTGAAAAATATGTGTATGTTAATTGTAACCACTCAATGATAAAATATTTAGCTCGCAACAGAATTAATTTATAATGATTATGTTATATCCCCAGAGCTCGAATTTAACCAAAAATTGCTCTTGCAAATTTTTGCGAGTTTATTTTATTTTAACTCGCAAAATGAAAAAATCGCTAGCATTTTTTCTCTCAAAATCCTAATGGCATACATTGTAACCATTCATGTATGAAAAATATAAAACAACACAGTACATGTAATATATTATGGATAAAACAATGGCGTTATAGTGGGATAGACAATGAATATAGAACATGTTTGAACTGTGAATCTTTAATTAATGCTGTCTATCTATCTGGCTATTTCAATGCTAATTTGAGCCTCATTAGTTTTGACATATAAATGTTTTTGCAGCGATTGAACTCGCGAAAATTTGTGAGTTCAAAAAAAAGTTACTCGCAATTTTCAAAATCCACTTGCATTTTACCAGTATGCGAGCTTAAATTCGAGCCCTGTATCCCTGTTATATTATATGATGATATTTTTTATGTTTTTACTTGAAGGTATTACTATTAAATGCACTACAAGACCCTATACCCAGATCTGTGTTTGATTATGTATTACGTTCACAAATGGTAGAACGTATATTTGCTGTATTACAAGAGAGAAACTACATGCGTGAAATAAGTCGACAAGGACATAAACCTGTTTATACTGAGATGGATGACACAATGTCTGGGGTATAGTATTGTTATATTTTCTTTCATGTGCCTTTCAGTGAAATTTAGTGTTGTTCTATGAAAATACACGATGAAAATATAAATTTTATATCTTCATTTTAGTGAATATGTAATCCTATATTTTCATCATCAATGACCTCATCTTAGAAGAAAAATGGCATGAGGTCACATTGTAATTTGTGAAATATACATCCAGTAAAAAACAAGAATCAGAATATTTATGTCACAGGGTAAGAAAAATATGCAGCCTGATCGGGACTTGAACCCAGGACCTCTCGCTTACAGGGCGAGTGCTCTCCCGACTGAGCTATCCGGCCGCTTACATATCCTTCTTCCCATAAAGTGAACAGGTAATTGCCGTGACATACTCCCCCACGAACTGGAAATTCGTCTCGAATTCCAGAATTCCAGGCCGTTTCAGGAGCATTTATTTTTTACAAGCGTTTCTCAACTGACCAAGTAATTGTCACGGCCCCACGTTGGGCGCCAAATGTCACAGGGTAAGAAAATATGCAGCCTGACCGGGACTCGAACCCAGGACCTCTCGCTTACAAGGCGAGTGCTCTCCCGACTGAGCTATCCGGCCGCTTACATATCCTTCTACCCATAAAGTGAACAGGTAATTGCCGTGACATACTCCCCCACGAACTGGAAATTCGTCTCGAATTTCAGAATTCCAGAATTCCAGGCCGTTTCAGGAGCATTTATTTTTTACAAGCGTTTCTCAACTGACCAAATAATTGTCACGGCCCCACGTTGGGCACCAAATGTCACAGGGTAAGAAAAATATGCAGCCTGACCAGACTCGAACCCAGGACCTCTCGCTTACAAGGCGAGTGCTCTCCCGACTGAGCTATCCGGCCGCTTACATATCCTTCTACCCATAATGTGAACAGGTAAGTGCCGTGACATATATCTGCTTTGATGTAAGGTCTTTTTTGTTTCAACTTGTGAATTCAGAAAATGACATTTTCACTCATGGCTTTGCCTCTCAGTGAAATAAAAATTGATCTTACTCCAAAATTGATGAATATCCTCTATATTTTTCTTATACGTTTTTCTATGAAATGTGGTGTTGTTCTATAAATATATACAATGAAAAGATAAAATCTTGAATTTTCATTCAAGCGAAAATATATTTCAAAATTAAGTCACTTTAGAAGATAAATGACATCCCATTAGAGAAGAAATTATGCCACATGTAAAAATATCTCTAACAAAACACAGAAAAAAAGCATGAAAAAAAATATTTGTCAATTTGGAGTAAGATCTTTTCATTTCAACTTATGAGCTCATAAAAAAAGATTTTCCCTTGTAAGTAGGTTATTTTTGAGAATATGTTTTTTGAAGTCAGAAATAAGTATAGATCTATATCAAAAGTTGACGTATGCAGTAAACTCTATTTGTTTAAATTCTTATGATGTAAATTTAATTCAGAAAATGTGTTAACTTTTTGAGTGTCATATTGGTATTGTAAATTATTTAAGCAAATATCTAGTTGTTAATACCAAGCTGAAAAAGAATATCTTGCAGAACAGATCTCTTTTGCTTGGTGCCAAATGTCAAGGGTCATATTGTATTGCAGTATTTTACTATTTTTGTTAACTATTATATTGTTGCAATATTTCAGATATTTAAGAAGTTATCATTTCTAGGATGTACAGAGTCTCATGAAGATAAAATATTAGCTATGAAAGATTTTATAGTAAAACTACATAGAGCTAGAGCAGGGTATGTATCACTTGTCATATCATGTTGAATTGTATTTAGTTAATTCTTTTGTCTTATTTTTCAATTCAACATAGGATTTTATCAACAAAAAGTATCTTAAAATGGGATTACTAGTTTATTAGTTGACTGAGATGCCCCTTTTTAGTTATGACAATAAAAACTTGTGATAGCTAAAAAACTGCAAAAAGTAAGAAATTGGTAATTGTTTGCTAGAATCAAATTTTACTAGCTCTGGACTTTCGATTAGTAAGCTAAGGTGATGACTGGTTTAAGGCAAATTATTATAAAAAACTTCAAATGCATTTTCATCACCCAAAAATGAATTGCAGAATATTTGCTAATAAAAAATGAAATTACACAAATTGATTTTTGTTGTGCATATTATATATTAAAATGAAATGAAATGTGTATTGACAGCTCATCAGAAAACAACAGTAGTAATATAGGATCACCTGACGGACGTCGTGCTGGGACGTTAGATGTGTATAAATTATCTAACTTTGTTACAAGACGTCATGCTGATCTTTATAAACCTAAAGATGGAAAACCTGATAGTCAACACTCACCTAGCATGTAATATATTTATATAGATTTATTGTTTTCTTAGGCCACAACAAGTTGATCATATGTTCTATGGTTTCGTTCGCACCTTAATTTTGACGGTTTAAAAAAAAAATTATTTCCTTGCTTGCTCATAAAAATTTGGTCAAACCGCTATATAAAGCAAGTGAATAAAGACTTTTTAAAAAAAATTTCTTCGCTCGCCCCAAAATCCGTAGAACACATGATCAACTTGTTCTGGCCTTACAGTACTTTTTAGTGTTTGTTAGTTTATAAAACAAGATGTTGCTTGGCTAGCTCAGTCAGTAGCACACTGAAGGGATTGTGAGTTTTGATTTACTAGCAGGGCTTTCTTTTGTTGAACTTGGTCATGAAATAAGTTAGATTTATATCAACATGCAATATTAGTGAAATATAATATTTTCAATAAATATCATTAAAATATTAATTATTAAGGCAAGCAAGACTAATTCTTGTTTAATGCACTAACTAGCTCAATATACATTGTCAACATGAAAGCGCTGTTTCCTCCTTAGGCTATTTTGTGATCATTAGTACGACTAGTTATCACAATTAATATGAATTAAATTGGTTGTGCATACTTTAATCGAGCCTTGGGCTTTACTGTCCTTGGAAAAATAACAGGGCCAATACCAAATAAGTTATTTTATAACATGTATTATTAGCTGTAATATAGTTAACTTAATTTAGGATATATTACATGTATGCTTAGTTATTAATATGGGCTGCATATTTTTACAACTACTATTGCTAAGATTTGTATTGCTAAGATCTTATTTTGGTCCAGTAAACTTTCTTTCGGTCCGGTAAATAATTCCATGTTGCTGGACGGAATGTCCAGTGCTGATGAAAGTTAGTTGTGAAGACTGTTTTTTATCTCATCATATTTTCAGGAGAAGAAAGAAAAAAGTGGCTGGACAAGATGCTCAGGCACAAAATATGGTAATAGTGGTTTACTTATTTCTTTACTGAATATAATGGTTACTCCTCTAATTGAGAGTTTTGTACCCACTAAAGTTCAAGTGAATAAACCCAGTCATTGAGCTGCTGATCTCTATCTCTAAACTGTATATAAATCTGCCCAGAAAGAAGTTCACTCTATTCACTTTTATTTTCAACTGACAAGTTGTGACAGAAAAGTATACGATGAAAATTTTTATTGATTTTTTATTTCTGATTGATATTGTTTTTTTCTCCATCAGAATCCAGTATAAAAATGTATGACTTGAACAAGTAATAAATTAAATTAGTGAAGGAATCCTTGGGGCGTGTATGATTCAGTCTACTCCGAGTACTCCGGTCTACTCTGCGAGCACCGATGAATCAAATGTCCAACTTTTGTAGCAAAACACAAGAATGGTGGAAAAGGTTACAAGATACTTTTTGTTAGATGAGAGCGGTTTATCAAAAGAGTATGATACAAAATATGTAAAAATATAGTAAAAACATTTGTAATCCTAGCATTAAAACATGGATCTCTTTTAAACTACGTCATACTCCGCTTACTCCTCCTAAAAGGCAGGTGTTTTCAGAGTACTCCGAGCGCATGATTTGAAACGTTTGATTAAATTTTTTCAGTGATCGGAGTACTCCGATTACTCAGATCTTGCGAATCAAACATGCCCTTAACTTTTAATTTTGAAATAAAAATGGATTTATTTATTTTTATTTTTCGAACAGAATCCAGAATGGAAAAGTATGTTTGGATCAAATTCTTCGGACAAATCCATGAGTTCTTCACCTAGATCAAAAAGCTCTCAGAAGCCGGATACCAGTGATAAGAAGTTATCAACATCGGCTGGTTCCCTGGCCTCTTCATCAGGAAGTATTGTGACTGTGTCCCAAACTTTGATTGATTCATCTGGTAGACTGGGTAGCGTGAAAGGTGACAGACAAACACACCAAAGTATGTTAGAGTTTTATCATCTTCATTTGTAAGATTTTTTACGGTTGATCTTTTTTCTGCTATTGTGCATCTGACATTTTTCTTTTATGAGTCATTTTTTAGAACTTTTATTCACACACAGTGGAATCTTACTTATATATTCTTGTATATATAGATACATTTTGTAAACATCCCTAGTGATTTCCCGTATTTAATCCTATGTGATTCTGTTGTAACTTTTCAATAGATTAAATAGACTAAATTGATAACCCTAGTTAACTTTTAAATAGTATTGCATAATAAAAATCCCACTTAATATGATCAATCTTATTGTGGTAACTTATAACTTAAAAATCTTAATTTAATCTTATTGACAATTCTTAAAACTCATTTTTTTCCTTTATTTAATGTTCTCACAGCTTAGATAACTCACGCATTTACAGGTGTGGAATTCCTATTCCCGTCCTGTCTGACTCATACATTTATGTCCTAACACAATTCAATATTACCACCCCACTTGTCCATGGACAAGCATTTTTTACCCATAAACAAACAGCATTGCATTTCTACCCAAGGGCATTTCGATCTGGAACAAGTTATTTTTAGATTTCTTTTGTCCATGGACAAGCAGCAAAAACCTGAAATACCACACCTCTGATTTGTTATTTCTATATTTTGTATATTGACAGCTCGTTACGCCAGCTGTAAACATGACTTACGTACATTGGTACATAAAAGACGAGCACAGTTCTCGGCTGATTTAGCTACGAGAGATCTTCTAGAAGGTATCTCGTGGGACAGTAGACCTCCACCACCAAACTGGAGACCTAAAGGTCAACTTGTAGCTCATCTACATGAACATAAAGGGCCTGTTAATAGGTTAGTGACTTGATTTTTTATCTCTTACATGAATCTTGGGGGACAGAAATTTATACAACCCACTCATCTAGCTCAGTCGGTAGCATGTATGTCAACTGATCGAGGGGTATTGGGTATAATTCCCAGGCCGAAAATACTTTATTATAATTAATAATAATAGTTACAATTTTATTTATTGTGGATAACATATATGGTGTAAACCAATTTTCAATATGGTTCACATGGAGTCGGTTATCCAGAGATATGGCCTTTCCAGGAACTGACCGTCTTGCACTCTTCACTTCATTAAAATATACATGTATTTTTGATAATTTTTGCCCATCAAACCTCATACCTATGTTTTATTCTACAATAATATATTGACAATCATGTTGTTTTCTTATTATACCCCCCCCCCCCCCTTCGAAGAAGAGGGGGGTATACTGTTTTACCCTTGTCCGTCCGTCAGTCCGTCCGTCCGTTACATAAGTTCCGTCGCAGTTTTCTCAGCAACTATAACATGCAGCAGCCTAATACTTTGCAAATTGCTTCATCCCATAGTCCCATGTGGTGTAAAGCGATTTCATGCTCCTTGCTCATCTACTTCCTGTTTGTCGCATATTTTTAGATTTTTGCGGGGGTATCACTAGTGAGCATTAGCTCACAGATTTACTTGTTTATTTCAGGATCAGTGTATGTTATGATGATAGCTATTTTGCTACATGTTCTAATGATGGTTTTGTTAAATTATGGGAATGTTCTAGATTAGAAGGCAAGAATATAGCTAATAGATCTAAACAGACAATTAAACATGGTATGTTAACTTACATATTAGATTCCAGGGCTTGACAAATTTTTTGAAAGCAATTTTCAGTGTCCTGCTGCAATATGTACTCCTCCTGTACTTCATTAAAGGACTGGTAACAGTAACAATCAACTTGTCAAATGACTGAATTGACAAATTTAATTTATTGCACAACCATTAGACAAGTCAATTTTTACTAGTAATTATGAGCAGACTAGTGGATTTGGCGAGCCCTGTACACCTTATTTGGAACTGCAAATCTGTGGGGTTTTCTGTCTGTACAGATGATACATACAAAGTTGTTTATTCTTAAACCAAGATCAATATTCAGTATTAGAAGTAAAAAACACCTGAACTAAAACTGACACATTTTTTAGCCAAATTTTCTGAATTTATTATACATGTGTATAAGATGGAATATCCAGTCTGAAAAGATGCTAGAGAAGCAGTCTCTCTCTTTTGAAACTTACGTTTCTGATGACATTTTAGCCGCGACAATGCCAAAAATTATACAGTAAAGCCTAAAGGTTGTAAAGAAAAATTATGTGTTGCATGTTAGCTAAACTACTGTAATTTAATGAAATTACATGTCTATTTCAGATGGACAAGTTAAAAATGTAACATTTTTTGAAGGTTCACATAAATTTGCTACATCAACTGATAAAGGATTAATTAATGTTTATGAGTAAGTATATATCATCAAGTATCTATATAAACATAACTTTGGCCATTTCTTTGGGTACATAACTTATAATGAAAGAAATATTTTACTCCCACATTGAAGATTAGAGGAAATGAATGATCCGGTTTATTAATGACTGACATCACAAAAACAGATTTTGATATCCATTATTTAAAACCATCAGAATTATTGTAGTGGACATTTAGTGGGGCTTTCAGTAGTCTACCACTTGACTAGGTCATACAGTTGCTCACAAGTCTACTGATCTAGGGGTCGTAGGCTTGATTCCAGAATTGGTCATATATTTGTGGAGTTTTTGTCATGAAATAATTTTAGGCCATTCTGCCTTCTACAACTGATTCTAAATCATGTAGGGCAGTTGTCAGTCACTGATGAGAAATGATGTGCCCAATTACTTGTTAACTGATGAATTCAGAGATCTAACCTTTCCAGAAATGGTGAGTATATTGACTGACTGCCCTGACATGGCATACCCATTGTTGTCACAGCTTTAAGCCAACCAAAAGGAAAATAATTAAATAGTCTGATTTTGAGTTATGGAAAATATAACTGTATATTACAGATTAGAATCAGGTAAAGCTACACAAATAGAAAGTCAAACTGTTAATTTACAGAACCACGGACATGTTGTTGATATGAATCATTTTGATACTGGTAAGTATATATCAGGCTGAATTGTATGTATTCTGTGAGGGAAGATCCTTACCCCAACCCACTGCCCCTAAATCTGTCCCCAGCATTCTGCCCCTAAATCTGACCCCAGCCACCTTCCTTAAATCTGACCCCAAGCTCATGCCTGTAAATTTCAGATAAATGTTATTTCAACATTGATTGTTCAGCCTGCAGAATATTAAATCTTCTTATGTTTCAGATTGAAATGTATTTTAGATTAGATTGATATTTTCAGCCAAGATTGGAGCTGAGATAGAAAATTGTGTTATAATCTTGATATCAAAGTCTTACAACTTTATTCAATACTAAAGCCTAGTAAATAAAAAAAGCACATACATAAATTGTAGAAAAATTGTGCTACGGTCACCAGTCCAATATTTAACACCCATTTTAGATTTTGTTATAATATCAATTAAAGTATAATCTACATAACAGGTTTTGTTCATCATGATTTTAATATGATCTATTTTTAGCATTTGAAAATATGTATAAATTGTTTACCTCCTACATTCATGACCTGGTATTTATATAATTATGGGGCTGAAAGAAACACTATTGTTACTCCCTCTATTTTCAATACAATAGTTACAATAGTGTTTCATTTAGCCCTTGATATATTAAGTAATGTAAACTTGCCAATTTATTATTTTTATAGGTCATCAATCAGTGTTAGCATATGCTACTGTTAACGGACATTTGATTGGCTGGGATCTTAGGTCACCTGACCTTGCTTGGTTACTGAAGAATGATCCTAAAACAGGTACGAATAATTATAATGTTTGAAGGAAATAATTATTACATTTAAACAAAAAATTATTACTTATAAACGTAACTTTATTTAAAAAAACGAAATTGTGATAATAAAAAAAGTATTTCAAAATGTCCTTTATGGGGCTCTGTAGATGATGCTTACAAATGTAATTTATTTATTTCATGAGTAAATCTGAGTCTTTGTCCTTATCAAAACTGAATTTTTGTCCTAAAAACTTATAAAAGGTAGTGTAATACATTGTTATATATTTCCCAGGTTTAATCACCTCATTTGATGTACATCAATCCCAATGTTGGTTAGCTGTAGGAACAAGTAGTGGTAAACATATATGTTGGGATCTTAGATTTCAATTACCTATTACAACTATACCACATCCAACAAGTAAGTTCATTCTTTCGTTCACTTAACATTTTTGTTTTGTTTCAGGCCACAATAAGTTGATCATTTGTTCTATGGATTTGCTCGCACCTTAATTTCGACCGTTTTTACAAAAAAATATTTTTATTTTTCTCACTCGCTCATAAAAATTTGGATAAAATGCTAAATAAAGCAAATGAATAAAGATTTTTTTTTAATTTCTTCGCTCGCTTGCCCCATTTTTCCCCGGAATAATCTGTTGAACACGCAATCAACTTGTTGTGGCCTAATGGACTTTATTAACTATGTATTAGCTATGTTATTTGTTGGTTTTTTTATGTCTTGTACATAGGTTAATGTAGTAGCAGAAATTATTGAGCTATGGTCTATGTATATCATTCTTGATTCATTAATAAGCCCATAGACTTTTCTTTTGCCCTCATATAGCCGTGGCATAGTGATTAGCATGTCTGACTTCGAATCCGGAGATCGCGGGTTTGAGCCCGATCGCGGTAGGTCATACCCTATACATGAGTTGTTGGCCTCATGGTAGGGTAAGTTAGTACTGTTAATAGGAATGTGTCCAGGAAACATATAGTAGGAAGAGCTGGTCGTTGTATATATGACCTAAATAAGTGTTAAATAGGATGTTAAGAGACATAAAATTAAAAAAAGCTCATGTTTCTATTTTTAGATTAAAATGTATGACAAACTCATGTTACTATTTTTAGATATTAATGTTTGACTAACTCATGTTACTATTTTTAGATTCTCGTGTAAGACGTTTATTAGCTCACCCTAAAGAACAATCGTGGATTATATCAGCTGTACAAGGGAACAATGAAGTATCAATGTGGGATGTTGAAACAGGGGCCAGACGTAAAGCATTGTGGGCTAGTTCTGAACCTACATTGTCTAAAAAGGTAAAACTTTGGGGGGAAATCATGCCATGGTGCAGTGGTTATCATATTTGACATTAAATCTCGGGAACAGGGTCTGCTGTCTTGAAATTACAAGTCATACCTCTTGGGAAATATGAAAGTTAAAAAAAGTTAAAGTGGGGTGTAACGTCTGCTGAGCATTTATATTGAGACAAACTTTACTATTTTGCATTATAGCTCAATGACCATTGCAAAAATTTATAGACAGGGCACCATCACATGACCTATTCACACCTGGGTGGAGTGGAATAACTTGGTAATTTTCTTGCGCTAGGAAATTAGCAATGCCCCTAGTGGGGCTTGAACCTAAGACATTAACTCTAAAATAACACAAGCACTATACAGGTACAATCAGGAATATTTATTTTGTAAAAGTTAAAATATGGATTTTGATCGCAGTAAGTACATAAGTATAATGAAGTCAATTATACTAAAAAAATAGTGCATTCCTGCTATAGGTATAATTATCTTCCTTATTGTAAGATGATTGACACATTGTATTTTATGAAGTAAACTTTACTATTACAGGCCAGTGTCCATGCTGTGTATGGGATGTATGTAGGTGTTACAGATACTCATACATTTTTACTGTCATCTGGCTCAGATATGAAGATAAGATATTGGGATCTTAGTTACCCTGCTAATTCATTTGTTATGGTGGATTCTGCTAATGATTTTAAGCAACAAACTGCTTATAGCTACAGGTATGATGATGATTTGATTTTTACTATTTTTACCATTTTATACTCCAAGATTTTCTTTGACTTGCCATATGTTCAAGAAATGAAACAATTTTTTTTAATTTGTTAGAATATAAATTATAATACATGTACCACTAAAATGTGGAAATAAGAGCTATACTAATGTAGTGATTATTCTAGAAGTCAGAAAAAGGCAAGGGGGTGAAAATATGGAAGCAGGTCACAATAGAGTGCTGATGTTTCAAAGTAATTATTTCTGTGTGGGGAAAAGCAAAAAAAGACGTGGAGGAGAGAAAAAGGGTCAGATTGCAGCACCCTGCTGTATTGTCATTAAAATAATCACTCGTGTTGTATCTTGATTAAGGGCCATTTCTTTTGAAACTTAAATTCCATTCGCAGGACAGATTAAAAACAAAAATTGCCACTAACAGATGCACATGCTATTTTTTTTAAATATATATTTACATGTTATTGACATTGCTGTATTATTTTAAGGAAGACCACCAGTTCTAAAATTTAAAATCCATAAGAGATGGGTTGATTAAATGTGCAGTTAATCTACATGTATATGTTTATTTTTGTAGATCTCGTTTAATTGAGGGTACTGAAGTCATAGAAGAGACCTATTCTAAGAAACCACAGATATCAGAAGATATTCCACGTCGGGGACCAGACGCTCCACTTCAAGGTCACAATGACATCATAACAGACATTAACTTCTGTCAGGCTTCGCAATGTTTGGTTCTTACGTCTGCTAGGAATGGCGTCGTTAAAGTTTGGAAATAATAGCAGACGGATAAAAAATTTCTAATAAGGATTTTCCAGTGACCAAAAATATGTTTAATTTGTATAATCTGATGTTATGAACTTCAACAGTGAAAGGATTTAAGGAGTTTTAGAGTGTTGCCATTCACACATGAAAGCATTGATTTATATCATGTACATGGAACCCCTCCAAACCGGAAACCCTCTAAACTGGAATTCTCTCTAGGCTGGAATTTTCTTTAAGTCCCAAAAATTTCTCCTCTTTACTATACATGTATTCAAATGTATACAGCCTTGAAAAAAGCTGTCTTTACATTGTTTTTGTTAATGTTTTTTTTTTTTAACAAGTTTTTGTTTGTCTGAAAGCTGAAGAAACCCTAAACATTTGTCTTCAAACCTGGTATCAAGGTTCATTTAATAAGTAGTAAAAATCCCTATTCAATTTTGGGTCATAAGGTCAAAGGTCAAGGTCACTACATGGAAAAAACCTAGTCTACCTGATATATGGAGAAACCCTTTCATCAGCTGGTTATGAAATTACTATCAAAGACATAAAACGTGTTATCTATTCAAGAAGGACGCCATATTTGTTACTATTCATTGTAACAAAAGTTATAATGATGTCATATTTCATCTGATGATGTCATGAAGTGTTGTTTTTCACAGTATTATTTTGTACATTTCACACAGTACATGTATATGGCACTATTCCAGTAATATTGTTTATTTCACACAACTTAGGTATATTATATAAGTATTCCATTCTATTATTTCCTAATTCACAGTTAAAACAGAAAATAAATGCATGGAGCTGTTAATGTGAGACATCCATACTTGAGAGGTGAATATGTCAACCTTAGAACTGGTATAAACTTGTATACGCCTCTATCATTGTTTTAAATGATTCAGCAATAAAGTTGTTTTTCTTATCATTTTTCTTAGCATACAAAAGTTACCTAAAGCCGCCCCGCTAGCTCAGTTGGTGACACGCAAGTCTACTGATCGAGGGGTCGTGGGATCAATTCCCGGGCGGGGCATACTTTCGTGCAGCTTGGTTATGATAATGCTTTTAAATTATGTAGGGCAGACAAAAGTATGCACCTAGTAGTTGATTAACAGCTAAATCTAGAGATTTAGCCTTTCCAGGAGGAGTGAGTAGGTTGACTGACCGCCGTTATATGACCTATACAATGTGTTGCTACGGCGTTAAATCCAACAAAAACAAACAAACAAAAGTTATATAATATCCTTGTTTTCTATTGCATGTTTCATGTAACCGTATAGCATATACACTGGAGTCCAAAAGTTTCTTTACTCATACAGTGTAACCTCAACAAAGCAGCCCTCTACAGAACAATTACTCGGCACGACAATAACTTTGATATTTCCCTTTGGTGTAAATTTAATTGAAATTAACCTCTACAGAGCAACAACCTCTGAACAGCAACTCGCTTTTGTCTTTTACAGTGGGTGCTGTTCAAGAGAGGTTGTACTGTATTAACTATTTATGTTTTGAAGAATTCTTTGATATATTTTACATGTAGGTATAAGTTTCAAAAAAAATGTACAGTTTTACATGAACCATCAATTATATTTGTTATTTATCATAAACGTAAGATAAAAATATAGCTCCAACAAATAACAAAATGTGTTTGTGTAAACATTTAAAATGAACCAATCCATTTCAGCGGTAGGTAGGATTGAAAGTAAAAGTTTTATTTTCTTTGCCATTACTCCAACAAGACACTCATTAAAGATATTAAAATTATATATTTTATTGTCATTCTGAGCATCCCCAGTCATGAATTAGTTCATTGTATTATTCATATAAACAGTGTTTTGGGGTTTTTTTTGTACAAACTATACTGAACAAAATATGTCTGCAATAATTTGTCAATAACAAATAAAAGAAAATATGAAAAAATATATGTGTAAAGAAACTTTTGAACCCCAATGTACATAAAAACTGAGGGATATTCTAAGTATAAAGTGTTGATGTTTAGTGTAAAAATAGAATAGAAAAACAAGGGTTGAGACTGTTGAATGTAATATTATGTGATATGCTGGTGTCAATGATTGACTATCGTCTGACAACATTATTCTAATACTAGTCATCATTAACAAAATTTGATATAGCGTTTTTAACTACTTCTGTAAAATATTCTGAAATTGCATCTGAAAGCATTGAATGTTGTAAAAACACAATTCATGTGGTGTGTTTTGTTTATTGGATATAATTTGACCATTTACAATGATAAAAATAGTTTGACTGTTTGTGTTAAATGATATGAAATTGCATGTGAAAGCTTTGAACAGGAATGTGTGATATATTGTTTTATCCTTTTCCAAAATAATTTGTCTGTCTTCTCACATTGAAAAAAATAGCTTGATTTAACTAGAGACTGGTAACAAACATGAATGGCACTGACAGAAGTATTTGCCTTGCAACAGGTTAACTGCTAAATCCAGAGATTTTGCCTTTCCAGGAATAGTGAGTCGGTTGACTGACCGCATTAATATCACCTATACAATGTGTGTTATCTTTGTATAATCAAACTTTGTTGCACAATTAAGCTTCAATCCTTGTAAATTTTCTTGCAGTTAGCATGTCAGTTTTTCTCAAACATTTCATATTGTTCAAGAACTTTTGGATGTCACTGTATACTATATATATATATATATATGTGTGTGTGATATATGTTTAAGATTGTTTTATATGTTATACTTGTTTATTGTTTATGTAAATGCTGTTTAACAAATAATAATTATGTGCAATATTTCTCTATTATTCCTCTTTATTAAACACCTTTGACTGACGCTTAGTGAATGAGTGATAATGATTCCTACTGCCAAATATCACTCACAGGGTGTCACGTTCAGATTGACCTTTGTGTTGACCAATCAAAAGGTAGCTCTTATTTACACGTAACACTGTCATGTCTGACGGCAGATTAGCACATGTGTGCTTAATTGCTGAAATAAATATATTTGTATTTGTATTGCATCTATTTTAGATCAAGGTTTCCAAGCTGGTTTGACAATGCACTGGATGTGATTTGATCATTTGTGTCAAGTTGTGTCATGAATATTATAATCAAGCAAAGGTCAACTGAACGTGACCCTTATTGCAAGCTTGTCAGATATAAAATAAGCAAAGTAGAGAATTTTAAACCGGGTTTTAATCAGATTCAGACAAAAGCCCTGTCTTTCTTTAGAGCCTCATGAATCGTAAGTGATGCACAGATCAAATTCAAAACGAGAAGAAATTGGTGATAAATTTGACTTTCTTTTGTTTAGTGGTCTGATGTAATGATTTGTAGTTAGAATTGTATGATTTATATATATTGTATATATTTCTTTAAACTGTATTGTGAATATTATTAAATAAAATGAAAATGTATAAATAAATGATATTATAATTTGTCTTGTTATAAATTGTGTTATTTTTTGTACATCCATTCTAATGAATGGACAGCGCACTCCAAAAGTTATTGGATATAATCCTGTTTTGGGGGTTTTGACTGAATAAAATGTACCCATGAAAAAGAGTAAACTTTATTATCATAATTGATTTGTTTCTCAACAAATCAAACTAAATTATATGTTACTTTCACATGAATATACATGTATAGTGTGTAAATATTGACCCCTACCTGACCTTTCACATTTGCATCTAATAATAATCTACACATATCCCTACGAAATTCAGTACCACGCCTATCCTACACTTTGGCAGCAATTGTAAAATTATAGAAGTATGTTTGTGTGTTAAATTTTAGTGATAATCCTCACAGCCACAGTGTAATCGAACATTAAAACTACATTCGTATCCAATGTAATGAATATTCTTGCATAAAGGTCAGGTCGGGTCAAACTTTGTGCACAATACTTAAATTAGAGTGAAATGATTAGTAGTATGCATACTCGGTTAATCTGAAAATTTTATCTTGGCAGGCACTGTAGGTCCACATGTGACATTTCCTTTTACTTTGAGCCAAGCTTACGCTGGTTGAATTCTGACAAGGACTTTTGGATGGTAAAATCATCGGTAAATTCCATTGCCCTATTAAATTCAAATAACTGACTGGCTGTAGAACCCACTATTTTGAGGGACAAGAACATATCTAGCAGCTCATGGGATGTTAGAATGAAAAAATCACAGGACTCCTTGGTACTTCCCAGGGAGTTGGGAATACAGGTTACAAATCGGAGGAATTCCTTCTCTCTGCCCCGTTGTTTAGGGGAAGCAAGTTACAAATGACTATTGCATAACAAAGTTTTCTTCAGTTTCATTGCTTTGATTTTGTTTTTTCAATGTTATCTAGTAAGCTAGCAGTTGTGTAACTACGTTTTCGTCAGTTTCAGTGCTTTGATTTTCATTCTTTTTGCTTCAACTTGGTAAGCTAGCAGTCGTATTATCAATGTTACAACTGTTATATTTACTAAGAAATACATGTTATCACAAATTTCCACTGTCACATAAACAAAGTTTGTCAAAATACTTTGTCTCTAATAATTCTAAATATCTATATGTGGATTATTTAACTTGGAGTGTCGATTTAACAAAAGGAAGGTCTAACTGTCAAAAATAGCGATAAATGGATAAATACATGTATATTCAAAAACATTCTATCATTATCTACATGAAAGCAAGTGAGTAATATATACACTCTTATTCACTGAGCCACCCATACTGAATAATTTTTTTTTTTTTCACAGGAATAAATACGTAACTTCTACACAATAGTGTGGCCTCATATGTTTCCCCTACACACGGAAGAATCTAAACTCGTAATTATAATAATATGTTCGAAAATTGATTTATAACTAGAGCCTGTTCAATTACCCTAAACGTTCCAAAACGTTCCGTAACGATACATTTTGAACTCGCTCCTCGGCCATTCCCTGCGAAAAATCTCGAACATATTAAGACGCTATTTGAAAATACCGGTGTTGAAGTAAACAAATATACGATCGTTTAGGCAATGAGTGGTGTTTCGTTTTTAGTCCGTAAATTTTGAAACATCACTCATTGCCTTAACGATCGTATATTTGTTTGTTAGATTAGATTATTCGCAGCGAATGGCCGAGGAGTTCCGAATGTATCGTTACGGAACGTTTTGGAACGTTTAGGGCAATTGAACAGGCTACCGGTGAATCTAAAATCGTAATAACAATACATTGATTTATACTTTGTGTCTCAGGTGTGGAGAAAGATTCATAATAATTTCTGTATTGCGTGAACTGACTAATGACAAATAATCAAGTGTAAATTACTGCTTTAGGAAGAATAGGAAATAAAACTCACATAGTGAGGTATTAATTACTGCTTCATTTAATATCAAACAAAAGTGTTACATCTATCAAGCCCTTTAAGCAGGGAATTAGATCTATGTCTCTGCTTTAAGCGACATTTTGAGATACGTTTCAATACATTTTATTTTCACAATTATTTTGTTTATACGTGATGTCAATTCATTTTTTACATTTTTCGTGATAATTATTTCGTATTTACGAAATCAATACTAAGTTTTTCGACATAAATATATCGTAAAAACGAAATAATTTTCCGAGAAAAAAAATAATTATTTAGAAAAACCGAAATAATAGTATTTTGTTTAAATGTACTGATTATTTCTTTAAAACGTAATACTACATGTATTTGGCTTAAACGGAATAATTGTAAAAAAAGATATTGCAAGACGTCACTTTAGGGGCTCCGTATTAATCAACTTTTTGTGATTAATTCTGTAAAAAAATGTGTAATCTCTGCATGACCCTCAGTAGAAAGATTATTTTTAAAGTGATTATGATTTAGAGATGAATGTTATAGAGAGAACAACATTAATTGGAAATACTGGTGACGTGTCTTTGCTGAAAGTGGAAGTTGTTTAAGGCAGATATTGTTTTGGGATGACCTATGTTAAATATGCCCGTCATGAGAGGTGGCTATTGTCAACGGGTGACTTGTAAAGAGATATCGCTCGTTTATTTGTGGTCACTCATACAAGATGACCATTGATAAGTAGTGACCACCATTGATAGGTGACCATTTGCAAAGTGATATGCCGTTAAATAGAGGTTACCTTGCTTAAAATGAGGACTTTTGCGGTTTAAGCGTAGGTAATGGCGACAGGTGTCCATTTTTACGAGGTGACAGTTGCTACGAGGTGACTGTTGATAAGAGATGACTGTTACTCAGAGGTGACCATTGTCAGGATGATAGGTGACCGTTGTTAAACAGTGACAATTGTTTCAATATAACTTGTGCAGTGGTTGCCACTGAATTGCGATGGTTTTTTTAAATAAAATTGACTGTTCTTCTGTAATAAAAGTCACCTATTCACATAGAAATAAACCATTGTATTTATTAACTTCAATGTGACGTAATGGTGTTGAAATATGAAAGCCGCGAACGCAACCACACCTGAGGTATTGGCTTTAGCGATCTTTTTTTGCTCTACTAGCGCATGCGCAAACGAAACGATGATATATCTGGCGCATGCGTAGATGCTTAATTAAATAGAGCTCTGATTTAATCACAAAATAGAATCATAACAAGATACGCGATTTACAGAAAATAGAGTGCAGTTTTTTGGATACATTTTTTGTATTTTTGTAGTTGCACGGTTAAGGTTAGTGAAAAATAAGAAATTTTGAAATTCTTGTTACCTGCTAGTCACATAGTTCATTTTATTAATTAAGCATTTTGTTACTTAATCAATGTCTATTTTGATAGATAAATTCTAGATATAGAGTTTGAAGCCATGCAAATTTTAAACAAACTCGTGCATGCATAAAAAAGTTCCTTACTTATATACGAAGTGAAATCAAAGCTGATTTTACGACAGACAAAAGATGATATTTCACTGTTTAATAACCTTATCATTAATTCTCTTTGCATTTTTTCTTACTTTAAACGCATTTTAAATGTATCTCAGCCAACTATTTGTCCTTTCGTAACTTACTGATTTTACTTCTCGATAAAATCGATAATTTATCAGAGCCTCCGTCGTTGCACTCGGTATTGTTCGGAAATTTCCGATATGACACCCTGCAGTCATTATAGATTGATAAAACTGATCAACCCCATCAATATATCACGTGATTGACACTGCATGACGTCTATTACCAAAATTTGATATCTGTTATATTTTCATATAAACTAATAAATAACAAACCCTGCAGTGCGCGGTAAGAATAAAAATATATTTCAAGGAGTTTGATTTACGTTTCCTTTTATGAAAAGAATTAAAATTTATAAACTATGTATCATACACATAATTTTCATTTACACCTTGTGTGTATTTCCATTTGCAACAGCATAAGTAAACGTACATATTAATATTCATAATAAACATAAATAATTATTACAATGACATTTAAAAAAGCAATTAATAGGCATATAAATTGTACTAAAATACTGAAAATATTTATTATAATTTCATATAAAGACAAACATCTGGAAAATCAACTTATATCAATAGATGCTTTATCCTTTAAAAGTATTAACACCGGCTTTTTTTTAAACTTCAGCGCCAAAAACAGGCAGACAGCATTTCACAGATTTATTGTTTAAAAAATAAAAATCTAGATATCATCCTCGCTACCCTGTGTGTGTTTTACAACCTCGGTGGTTTATATAGGGTCCTTGTATAAAATGACACCCGCTTGGATGTAGATAAACGCACCAACAGGGGTCCAATTAGCGCACCAACAGGGGTCCAATTAGGAGTGTAATAAAGTTAATCAATGCATATTAGGTCGTATCTGAAAGAATAAAGAATTATAGAAAATGCAAACTAACAAGTCCAATTAGTACATTGAAAAAAAAATACTGTGACGAAAAGACAAATGTTATAAGTTGAAAAAGCATTAAACTGTATGAGTAGGCAAATAAAACGAGAAAATACATGTACAGTTTTTCTTTTGTTGTTTTTTCACCTATGCGTAAATTATCTATTTTTTATAAGTTTTATGAGCTAAAATTCATTTGATTTTTATTACTTATTTTATAAATTCTCTAGTGATGGAAACCTTGTAAATGTGAAGTTCTTCAATTAATAATTTAAACAGCATCGTTTTATTAAACCAAATGATGTATTTTCCTCTTCTTAAATAATTAGTTTATACGAAACAAATCACGAATTATACAATGCCATACGATTTTCAACTTTTGTAACAAGTTAACATGAAATTAAAAAAAATACGTTTTAATCTTGTCACATAGATTTATTTTCGTAGAGTAAAATATCTTGTATCTGTAAAGCCTTATTATCAAAAGTAACAGTATTTTTACTGCAAAGAAAATAGACATTTATCATTACAAGCTTTTTAGACATATAAATGAATATATAGCGTGGTCTTATAATTTTAAGTATCCCACTTTTTTTAAAAAAGCAGAATGGTTTGAACAGTTTATTTTGTTTCTTAAATGCATGTTATATTTAGATAAGTTCATGTCTGTAAAGCAGTTAGTGTTCAAGTTGACGGTTGATAAATATATCTTCATATTATGACTTTGATTATAATGCTCGATAACATATAATATATTTGACCGTTGATAAGATCGGTAGCGATAAAGCGTCATATTCTATCGGTCGTTCGGCTATCTTCGCCAGTTTCCGTATAGCGATACGGAATCTCCCGAAAGAAAGAAAAAAACAATACTTACTAAACTAATTCGCTATTTCCCCCTACTAAATATTCTTCAAAAATTATAAAACCTATACCATTTATTAAAGAAAAGATCGTAGTAATTGAATCCGATTGGGATAGAAAAGATTTTTAAATAATAAAACAGAAATTGGGCAAAACGTTGCCAATGTTGAGGTAAAAAAATACATTTTTGTATTGAAATGCATAGAAAATAGGGTTAACATTTTTAACTCAAAATTCCCCCAACTATTTATTTTTCAATTTTTATAAGATATATACCATAAGAAAGAGGAGGAATTGAATTATATGAAACTGAATGGGATGGAATAATAAATACTTTTAAATCCGAGTTATATTAGATTAAGTACCAATGTCCTTCTTATTTCTATATAGCGCGCACTAGCATATTAGGCTTATCGATAAAGGACAAATAGTTGGATATGGTAACATTTTATCAGATTGGATTGAAAACATTAAGAGCTTTATTTCAACGTGCTTTTAACTGCATTGCAATCTAAATGATTGTTTTGTAATTGAACAATTTTAAGAGATCAATGTTACTATTGAGATAACTCACGCCCTTATTATTACTGTACAAGTGTTTGTCCTCAGCTTTTTTCCTTACATATCTTTGCAGTCGGAAATACTTGGTTATGTTCAAGTTCTCTCGACAATTGCTCTAAGTTATTCATAATCAAATACAGTCTTCGAATTCAGACTGTGGACCGTGGACCGAGTCCAACGAAATCACCGACTGCCCAGTGACTTTTAGAATATGAGTGGTCCGTCAGTCCTCCACTTATTTTTACAGCCACCATTTTTCATATTCAATAAAAATCTTTATTTATTGTAATTTTTTATGTAATGGATATAGCATGAGTAGCAGTTTGATATGAGATTTATCAACCAGTTTTTACAAATCGATTGTTCGGTATCGTTTGTCAAAACAGAAAATATGTATCAATTAAACCATAATGTGTTCCTATCAATTTGAAACTACATGTATGCAGAAGTTGGACCCCTTTTACAAATAATGGTGTTACCAAATCTGTCGTTAGTCATTACTTCTTGCAATCTGGAAGGTAATTGGTATTGTTTGAAATACCACAGAATCATTGGCCAATGAAAAACAAAATTTTTGATAAGGAACGATTCGTCGTAATTCCCACTCAGTCTCAAATTTAAATAAATATACAAGAATTATCGCGTTCGTCATTTTGACTCATTTATTAAAATAACTAGTTTGCTTATATAATCATTCGATACATTTGACGTTTTCATTAAGGAGACCCGAGGTGCCCGTGCATTGAAACTAATTGGAAAGCTTGTCAATTCCATTGTCAATTTCTGCACGAGGCACCCGTGCAATGAAACTGATTGGAAAACTCGTCAATTTCATGTGTCAATTTCTGCATGGGGCGCCCGTGCGTTGTAACTGATTGGAAAGCTTGTCAATTCCATCGTCAATTTCTGCACGAGGCACCCGTGCAATGAAACTGATTGGAAAACTCGTCAATTTCATGTGTCAATTTCTGCATGGGGCGCCCGTGCGTTGTAACTGATAGGAAAGCTTGTCAATTTCATGTGTCAATTTCTGCACGAGGTGCCCGTGCGTTGTAAGTGATTGGAAAGCTTGTCAATTTCATGAGTTAATTTCAACACGTGGCGCCCGTGCACTGTAATGTATATGATAGAGCATGAGTAGCAATTTGGTATGAGATTTTGAAAGCTTGTCGTGAAGGCTGATTTTAAATGTGCCTCGTAATGTATGAAATAAAAGTTTTTGAACATTTATAAGAAATATCGCTGGCGAGTCTATCTTTTTGTGTTGATTTAAAAAATCTACATCGAATATTGTAAATTCCATGCTATATGATAACTTTCTTGTTAACCAAGTATAGTGCCAGTAAAAAAGTAAATTCAGAGTTGTTGCGCCGCGGCACAATGAAAAAATCTTGTTTGATCGTTTAAAATATGTTACTGGTTTAGAAGATCAAATACTTGATACTCGATTTCTTTTCAGTCTCCAATTAAAACGACTGTACTAGTTTAATCACTCCAGCAATTCCTCTGGTTATTTGGTTGGTAAACTACGGAATTCGCCGAACTCTTACGATTAGCGTCACTCTGTCACTGATTGGTTGACCGTAAATTTACAAAATTAGCCGAGCTATTACGATAAGGATCGGTGACTGATTTGACAGTAAAGTTACTGAATACCCTGCGCTCTTTTAAGAGCGACGAATGTTCGTGTAAGGAACACCGGTGACCTATGACTCTTTGTTTTTCTTGACGGTCATTGTCATAATATGGGCTTCGTTCGGATTTATCAACAAAACTCCCTAATGAGTTTAATAAAGTATCGATTGGACTTTTGAAAGTACGAACCTCCAATTTAATTCCTATCAATTGTGGTAACTAGTCGCGCTAATGATCACAAAATAGCCTAAGGAGGAAACATTGCTTTCATGTTGACAATGTATATTGAGTTAGTTAGTGCCTTGAACCTGATTGAGTCTTAGTTGCCTCAATAATTAATATTATAATGGTATATATTGATAATATTATATTTCAACTAATATCGCTGTTGATATTATCCTAAAGATTATTACAATTTATAGGTCAAATATACAGTACTCGCCAAAAGTTCTGGGAGAAAATGAAATTTTAAATAATAATAATAATTTATTTGACATAGTGCAAACTTAGCAAAATTACAAATTACTATTACACATATATCTACGGTGGCATAGAGGTGACATGGAGATATATTTATTTTTTTACGTGGCCACGTAATAGCTTTACGTGGCCACGCAGTAGCTATTACGTGCGCACGCAATAACGTTAACGTGGCCACGTAAAAGCATTACGTGGCCACGCAGTAGCTATAACGTGCGCACGCAATAACGTTTACGTGGCCACGTAATAGCTTTACGTGGCCACGCAGTAGCTATTACGTGCGCACGCAATAACGTTTACGTGGCCACGTAATAGCTTTACGTGCGCACGTAATAATGTGTACGTGGCCACGTAATAGCTTTACGTGCGCACGTAATAATTGACCAATGAGAGTTGTCGAAAATGGCCGCCAATTTCGACAACTCTCATTGGTCAATTATAACGTGCGCACGTAAAGCTATTGCGTGGCCACGTAAAGCTATTACGTGGCCACGTTAACGTTATTGCGTGCGCACGTAAAGCTTTTACGTGGCCACGTAAACGTTATTGCGTGCGCACGTAATAGCTACTGCGTGGGCACGTAAAAAATTAAATATATCTCCATGTCACCTCTATGCCACCGTATATATCACAGACAGCACGTGGTAATTTACTATAACAAGCACGCCAACACCAGGGATGGCACAAAGCAGTTCAAGCCCTTATTTCCATTGTGGTCCCTAAAAGAAAAGTAGTTTTACTAAAATCAAAGCATATTCATGTTACACATTCTCGTTCCCAGAGTCAAGTAGGAATCCTACTAGACTCTGGGAACGAGAATGATGTTACGTAGTTTGAATAAGATAATGATAAACTAAACATGGCTGAGTTTGGAATTCGCTCGGGTGACTCGTGTTTTCATTTTTTTAAAGGCAAATGTGAAACATTTCATCTAAAACACATTTTTGTATACAATGACTTAAGGAGGGAACTGTATGATGATTCAATTAAGATGTTGATACAAACAGGGGCGGCTCCAGGATTTTTTTCTAGGGGGGGGGGGGGGTCCGAACTTTTCTAGTGGGTCCGAACCTCGAACCACAACCACATTATACACATTTTGCTGAAAAATGCAACATATTGGTAATAAAAACTACATAACCATTAAATCTATGTTAAGCACCGAGAAAAATTGGTGAAAAAACTTCTTAAAAAGGCTTACAAGCAAGAAATACACTAATGAATGGACATGTACATTTTGGAAATTCTAGGGGGGTCCGGACCCCCCTGACCCCCCCCCCCCCCGCTGGATCCGCCCATGACAAAGTTTCATGTACGCAACCAAACTAACTATTTCATTTAAAAAATAGCATGTCAGTTATTGTTGAAATTTATTCAACTGTCAGTGGCTCTTATATTAACACCACTGATTTAAATACTTGATATTGTTTTAAAACCCCTGTACATATATTCGGATATCTTTTTTATCGATCATGAGCCCAGAAGCACTATATTGAGCAGTTATACCAGTGGGGTTAATGTATGCATCGGCATTTGAATAAAGTTAACAATACTAATGTTGTATAAAATTGCCGTAGGTAGTAAAAACAATTAGACACGTGTTTCTTTACTCGTGCAATGCTCACGTAATTCAATGTAAATGCATCAAAAATCGTGCAAGTATTTCATTTGAAATGACAAAACATAGGAAATTGCAAGTTATTTTAAAATATAATATTATGACGTCATTTAATAACTATAGAAATATTTCAATAATTATAACTTTATTCTCAAGACATTCAGGAAATCGACATTTTATGTAGAAGACAGTTTCCATGGCAACCAGATGGAATATAATACATGTAGATAATAACAATTAATATAAAAACACGTATAACTATTTGTGTATCTAAATAACAATCTTTATATTTTCATCTACAGTTGAAGTTTAAATGAGTTCAAGTGTGTTTCTGTAAACGACAAAGGTACATTTAACCAGTAACATGCTGGAGCTCAGCTTAAAGGGATATACAGGAAAATGACTGTGCCAAAAGTATAGAACCAAGTTTAGTCTTTAAAACAGTATTAAGAACGTAAGAAATCACTTACTAATAACATTTGTCACTTATAACATTCAACAGAATAAATTAAAACATGCGGCATACACATTGTTGAAAACGAAAGTAGGATACAAGTCACCAAGCTATTTACAGATTTGTTATATGTCGTACTTGCTGAAATTAAACATTTTCATTGCTCGCTTCTTGTCATTTTAACATTCTTAGCCGGTTAGGATATCTTTTTAATAAAATTATACTAATGTTGCACAATAACAATATCTAGTATCTTCTCATCGGTAAATGCATATTTTAACACTAATCTATTTTTAGCTAACCTGACCAACGTGGGTCTAGTTAGGAAACACCCTAAATATTACGAGAAAATAAAGAAATATTTTTCCCAATTAATATAACAGTTTGTCTGTATCATTCACAGTTGTAAACAATATAATTCAAAATCAGGAAATATGAAGTTGAACTTTTGCCTTGCAATTACTTTAACGCCGCAATGCCACTAAATGTCGCAACACCGACGCTAATTCATTTAGGAAGGTTAAGTATCGAACTTTGATAAAATTCAGGTATTCCATTGAACAAAAATATCTTCAAAGCAACCACTCTTAGTCCTATAGCAACCAGTAATGCCTCCCTACCAACCACATGAGTGTACTTTCGTTTGATCAGTTTCAGACATCAACATGGTACTTGAAAATGAAGAAGTGCCTCACCAAAGTGAAAATGATGACGTCACAGGGAACAACCACCACTCGAATAATGGCGTCACCGTTGACAACAACAATTTGACTAATGAGGTTACCGGTGGCAACAATTTGAATGTTGACGTCAATAAAGCAGACGAAGCTGAAAACTATGACGTCATAAATGCTAATGACGTCATCAAACCTGAAAATGCACGAAATTTCACAAAGAGTATGCCAGGCTCGGATAAAAAAGAAATTATTCAGAATTTTCTGGCGGAAAGTAACCAAGTTTTAGAAGAAATCGTCACGGTCAATGTTAGTGGTATGACGTATGACATCGACATCGATGATTTGCGTAGGTCACCGTCATCTAGACTGTATAGAGATGTTGTCAGTGGTAAGTATATTACTTAGGATTTTTATATAATAATTATAGGACCGGCCTATTGATGGCAAACACACGCAATTTAGTTATGTAGTTAATTTGTCTTAGATCCTTTTTACTAAACAATTAGAACTCTATTTCATCAGTGCCTTCTTCATTTTTGCCCAATTTGGCAAATTTTTCCATTGCGTGTTTTGATCATACCGTCCTACAATGCAACGAGTGGTAAGCACAGGTCTGGAATAAGAAGCGTTCCGAACGTGCAAATTTAGTTCGAAAAAAACGAGGGTATGTTATCTCCCTTTAAGTTGATTTATAGAAGAACGCATTACTCACGAACTTGTTGTACAAAATACCGACAGAACAATCATCAAGAATCGAAGGCAATGTGTCCACCTTTAAAATGAGTAATGGTTTGTAATTATGATACGACAGTTCTTGTTTAAAAAAATGTCTTCCTTACAAAGCCATGAAACTTCATACTTGTATCTCGTTTTACGTCTTTTGACTTAGCCGCACGAGTCAATCATCAGCACTTTATATGTGTAATTATAGAGTATTAATTTCTTATGTTTTACCGTAGATCCGGTTCTATTCGCGGTATTTTTATACTAGCTTATTTTCTCGAACGAATGACTTGCGAATTTCAATTTTTTTCTGAAAAACACTAAATATTCATTAAAGAAATTCCGATCAGTTTTGTGCATGTTTTTGCCAATGCTCTGAGATCAAAACCAAAATTTCCTGAAAATTTTAATACTTATTTGCAAATCCTAAATTGATTGAATGCTTAAACTATCCGATATCATTCTCATATTCAGAGTTTATCAAAATTCTCGTTTCCAGAAAGCTGATAGTCTCTGGGTACGAGAATGTCCGAAATTAGTACCAAAAACATTTAATGAAAATAACAATTGCAGTTTCCCCTCAAAAGTTTTCCCCTCAAAAATATCCGTTTCTACTTCATATACTCATACTCGTACACATAATTATATAGATTAGAGCAAGTTGATATTAAAACGGTCTCCATAACAACCACAAAAAAAACAATTGTCAAACACACCTGACGATCTTTCTATCGGTGCCATGAATCATTGTTAAGTAATTGTTCACAGAAATAGACAAGTACTATGTTCATTGTAATTCACTTATTTGAAAAATTCATTTATCGTAATTTACTGTTTTTGCGTGAAATGTAATATTTGTAAAAAGATATACATCGATAATGAGATTCACTAATGAGAAGAAACACCTGACATTGGAGGAAATCATATTTAGCCAGTATAAGTTAACGGCTAAATCATTACACTTGTAAATGAATAAATTGTCTCCCCACCAAAAAAATCAACATAGAAAATAGACATCGAATTTGATATCATTCTTCACTTCCCCATAAAACGATGAAAATAAAAAAGGAAAAATAGACGGTATCATTTTAAATTTCTTTTTTTAGTCTTACGAACATTTTTGTCGTAAAAAACTAAGATGTTTCGTGTGGAAGACTCGAATTTCACTGCCTGATTTTACAATGTCATTTTCACATCATTTCAGGTAAAAGACCCCTGGTTTTCAAAAGACCAATTCAAAGTTTTGATGCCGTGTTAGCATACTATCAAACAGGTGACCTACATATGCCGACATCAGTTTGTCCAGGCTCCTTTAAAACAGAACTTGAATTCTGGGGACTTGATCCACAAATTATGGCGAAATGTTGCTATTACAGGTAAAATATCACTTCGAGAATTTCGGCTTTTTTGCTTATCAATGCATTTTAAACGCTTATACGGAAATATCCGATTATCAACGATTGTTTAAGAATTTAATCGTAACAATTCGGCAATTTCCGTGACCTGAAAATACATTCGGAACAACCTCAGAGATCTACGCAGCTATGTTGGATGCTGAAATTAGGCAAGCCAATCGAGAACATTCTCGTACCCAGAGGTTATCAAGATTCTCGCTAGTATCGAGAATCTTGATAGCCACTGGGTACGAGAATGAACGAGAATTGAAGCATTCGGAATATTTCTGATGTTACCGTTGGAATATCACGTAAAAACCTGCGCAACAAACATTCACTTTGAGTCTAGACGCGTTCAAGCTTGTTTGTATAGTTCCACGCACTTCATATACGACAGTTATATAAATATGAGGCGGACAGTTCACCTAATCATAGTTCCTGGGACATACCTGTACTAGACTATTTTTCACTGTAAGTTACACGCTAAATTCTCATTCAAGGGGTCATGGTCGAATGCTTGACTCGAATCATACCAATGTTCCTTAATTACCGAGAGATGTTAATAAGTTAAGTCATCGTTCTTTTTTCCTTCTTAATCGTTCAAGGAGTCAGAGTCGAATGCTAGATTGGAATAGTACCCGTGATCCTTAATTACTGATAGTTTTTTTGATGATTTAACTCAGCGGGCGTTTACACCACACTCGATCATCGAGGCTTATGTTGAAATATTTCGAAGGGTCTGCACGAAGCGAGTCTTACTACATGTAAACAAAGAAGGATGTAGACTAGTTTTGCACTGACACGTCAAGTTACATTCTGTCGTTTTTTTTTCAGATATCTATCATTCCACGATGATCAAGAGACACTTGACAAATTTCATCAACATCTATTTCCGGAGGTTGGTTTACAGAAAACGCCTCTAAGATGTCTGGGTGGGGTACGACAAACATTGTGGAGAATATTTGATTTCCATGACAAATCCATCATCACAAAAGTAAGTTTTCATGTCTCTAAAAACTCCTCACAGCGGTAAAGTCATGTTTTGTAAACTTCTCAAAGCGGTTACGTCATGTTTTGTAATCTTCTCAAAGCGGTTACGTTATGTTTTGTAAACTTCTCAAAGCGGTTACGTTATGTTTTGTAAACTTCTCAAAGCGGTTACGTTATGTATTGTAAACTTCTCAAAGCGGTTACGTTATGTTTTGCAAACTTCTCAAAGCGGTTACGTTATGTATTGCAAACTTCTCAAAGCGGTAACGTTATGTTTTGCAATCTTCTCAAAGCGGTTACGTTATGTTTTGCAATCTTCTCAAAGCGGTTACGTTATGTTTTGTAATCTTCTCAAAGCGGTTACGTTATGTTTTGTAATCTTCTCAAAGCGGTTACGTTATGTTTTGCAATCTTCTCACAGCGGTTACGTCATGTTTTGTAAACTTCTCAAAGCGGTTACGTTATGTCTTGTTATCTTCTCAAAGCGGTTACGTTATGTTTTGTAATCTTCTCAAAGCGGTTACGGCATTTTTTGCAAACTTCTTAAAGCGGTTATGTCATGTTTTGCAAACTTCTAAAAGCGGTTACGTCATGTTTTCAAAATTCTCACTGCGGTTACGTCGCGCTTTTACTTAAACATTCAATGAAGGGAAATGACGAGTTTTTCAATAACGCCCAACGGCAAGGATACGTTAGCTGACACCGTAACCTAAAAGCAATGGTAACCACACCATACCACTTGATAGCTGCTATCACTTTAATAAAATCATATAAGGCCACAACAAATTGATCATATGTTCTATGGATTCGCTCGCACCTTGATTTTGACTGTTTTTACAAAAAAATATTTTTATTTCCTCGCTCGCTCATAAAAATTTGGTTAAACCGCTATATAAAGCAAGTGAATAAAAACTTTTTTATCTTTTTTTCTTCGCTCGCTCGCCCCATTTTTTCCCCAGAAAAATCCGTAGAACATATGATCAACTTGTTGTGGCCTAAAATGTCTTTGGCAACTTCTGTATAATTTACCCCTACCGCCATCTTGAAACTTGAGACATAATACATGTAGCTTCCCCTTTTCATGACATCTCGCTTGGTCACCCAGTTTCGTTGTGGTTGATCACGTGACTCTACACCAAAGCATGAATTTTGATAAGAAAATAGAAAACAACCATTCTTTCTCCTTTTCCCCCGAAATATAGCGTGCTTAGCGCAAAACGGTCGTAACTCACTCTTTTTTAAATTGAGTAACGACCATTTTGCGCTAAACACACGATATAATTATGTCCTTATACGACTATGCTCTGGTATCATTTCAGATTTATTTCTGGTTGTGTACCATAATGGTGGTCCTTTCGGTGTTAACTCTTGCACTCAGCAGTTTACCAGAATTTCGTAGAAATTTAACAAAGTGTGAACTGGAAGAATTTCTAGGTAAACCGTTGAAGACCACATACGATAAAAATGACGTCATTTCTAATGACACGTGCTCTTCTCCTGTAGCAGACGACGTCCTGGAAACAATTTATGTAGACTTTGAAGTAGTCAGTGTCAACAAATCAAAGCTCCAACCTGACGACATTGTACTCAACGATACAATCCTGATGATTATAAATGAAACAAAATCTAAGCCAAGCAACTTAACACTTAAGAGAGGCGGTATGTTTTTAAATGAGTTACCGGCTGTTTCTGACGAAAAACTGGCGGGAATTTTATTCGAAGCTCTTCGACCAAAAGTCGGAATTGGAAAGAAAACTGTACGCATACAAACGCTTGTTTACATTGACTTCATCGTTCTTGGCTTCTTTACTTCCGATTTGTTACTGCGCATGCTCTGTTGTCCAAGTATTCGACGCTACTTCCTGTCTATGATAAACGTCATCGACGCTCTAGTTGTTTTGTCCGGCTATTCCATCATACTTGTAAACTATTTGAAGAAAGACGAGAAATACGAAGTGACGAACTATGACCTTTTGGAAATATTTCAAGTTTTAAGGGTGGTGCGTCTCATTCGAATTGTCCGTGACGTCATCGGCTTTAAAGTTCTTACATTTTCTCTGAGGGTAACGGTTAAAGATCTGTCAGTGTTGCTGTTATACCTAACCGTTGCTGTGGTGATATTTGCTAATTTTATCTTCTTTGTGGAGAGTAGCGAACAGATTGAGAGCGTTCCGGTTGGCTGGTGGTGGGCTATCAGTACGCTAACAACGGTTGGGTACGGCGATGTTGTGCCACGGTCCCTCTACGGGCGAATCATTGGCGGCCTTTGTGCGATATCAGGGGTAGTGATGATTTCAGTTGCTATACCCGTGGTCGTAAAAACTTTCATTTTGTTGTATGCGTATGCCGTGCTTTATAAGAAATCACTTCACAAACCGGAAGACACACACCGATATATTCACCGTCACGCTATTTCCGGTAGCCATGTTGATTTAAGAAACTAGCTGAGGCATGACTGTAATTTATCAACCGAGAATAAAGCTATTCATCAAAGATGGTTTGACGGCTATTCTATCAATAATAGTTTGTGTTTGATCATGAAATTCAGTAACTGTGTATAAATTATAATGCGTACAACTTGTGACTAACAAAACATGTTTGTGTAAACATCAGAAATGGAACAATCCATTCCAGAGGTAGGTAGTATTGAAAATAAAAGTTGTATAGTTCATTTTAACAAAATTTGTGTCACTGTGACACAAAAACTCCACCCTTGGTCAATCATGCTTGTAAGAGTAGAACACATAACCACTACTCCAACAAGACACTCATAAAACATATAAAATAATATATTTTATTGTCATCCTGAGCATCCTCTGTCGTGGATTAGTTCATTGTATTGTTTATATAAACAGTGTTTTGTTTTTGTACGAACTAAAGACTGTACTGATTGTATTGTGTTTTAATTACATAATCATTAGGTTTTGTGTATGTTAATTTCTTCTTACAAGAAGTGGATTTGAGTCTGTCTCACCGAGAATGTGGTCCCATCGGTCATACTTGGGACCAGAGGGTTTGAGAATCTTCGAGTATTTGGGGGTTTTGTGGTTACCAGAAGCCAGGTTCCCATCAGTTACTATTGTGACCTAAAAACATATGAGCTCAATGATAGTTTCAAATTGTTTTACATCAGAGTTTCTATTCATGCGATTATTTAGGGAAGAATTGATACCAAAAATATGATTGTACGCCCTGGACCATACAGAGCTGGTCGTAAGGGTAAAATCTATAAAAATATTGATATATCATTCTTTATTATTCATATTTTTATGTTTGTACTGAGAGTTGTTTATTGTTACATTTGTATATTCTTGTAAATAAACATTTTATCTACATGTGCGTGGTATTAGTAATTACACTTAACGTTAAACCGCATTTTAACTTTAAACCGCATTTTAACTACAAACCGCATTTTAACTTCAAACCGCATTTTGACTTTAATCTGCACTTTTAACTTTAACTTTTTAAATAGAATTTGGTCGTTAATCAACCATTTATTTTGCTATCATTGACGGCAGGCTCACTAAATCAATTTTCATGGACTTTTCTGGACCCTTTTCTTTCCCAGTACTTGCATTCCCATCCAATAGGAAGTTACCAAGTTTTTCAAATACAGTACAAATGGACATTTTGTTCGGCCAATGTTTAGATTCAGGGAATCGAACCGTGATCAACGGATTCTATGTCGAAATATTTACCATTGCACCATTGCATTATCGTAGCCACCTAAATATAACTAGTCGTAAACATGGGGTGTTTCAGTTTTCTCAGTAAAGTTCATCTATTTAAAGAATAATAATAGCCACAGTAAACAAATTAAAATAATGAGCATGCAAATAAAACATTTTCTATGGTGGCTGATTTATGCCATGTCGTATTTTCGTTTCTTCGCCGCGAAGAAACGAAAAAACGACATGGCATAAATCAGCCACCATACATTTTCATATACAATTAAGATGAAATGATAACCCCTAGTCCCCTACGTAAAGTATTTATTTAAGCCACATTTAACAGGAAGTTTATCGTCGTGGTTACGAAACTTGAGAACCGTTTACTGTCACCTTGGCAACGGGAGCGGTAGTTGAACAGTTCAATAAATACACCGCCATGATTCAAGATGTATCATTTGTACGAGCAAGTATCATATTTTCACTTTAATCAATCATGTGTAATCATGTAAGGGCGGGTCCAAAATACAAAAAAAAAACATATTTCCCAGATGAATGTGTTGAACATTACTTTTAAAATCAATTCCCAAATTCCAATTAAAATTTAAACTAGCATTTGGGGGACAAATATATGTAATGCGGTTAAAATAAGACATTTTAGCATTTTATAAATAAATTAGTCAAGATAACATACAAATTTCCCAGAAAGGGATATGGACTCCTACCCACCTTCTTCATGGAGACCTTCATACGTAGGGGCCTCATATGAAAGGGTCGGATGGGTTCCGCGCGGGAAATCTGAGCGCTTAAAACACATTTTAACGTTCCACCTTTGCCCCCGTGTGAGTACGGACCTGTACGTATATTTTGTCCCTTATCACGTTCGTAGCGATGGCAAACTTTATCAGTTACATGCTCCTGAATTATCACAGCAAGAAATGTGAGATTTATTTTCTTAACGACGTCAGTTAATTGTCTGGTTCTTTGTACCAAGTATTTATGACACGCCTCTACATTTAACCCACACAGTTAGTCCATTCGGAACACATCGACCCTGATCAAAGAAAGATAAGGCCAAGCCAAACCGGAATTTTGTTAAGCGTCCACCCGCGTGCGCGTAGGTTTTAGAGTCAACAATCTAAAAAAAACACAAAATTGTTGGAGATTTTTTTTGAATACATGTAATTCTGTTGTTCCGGAATTCGATAACTGGTTTTTTTTCAGGAAATACTGATAGTTCCTTGTTTCTGTGTAATTGAAAAATGAAAATGTATATGTGTTTGTTGTATATACTTTATTTATAGAATTACTTTAATATCACATTAACATCATAAACATTCATGTACTACAAAGTACTTATTTGTGTGAATACTAGATAGAATGGGCATATGTGATTTCGTTTTCAATTTGTGAGTTTTTGTGAATAGGCACCTAGGTTTGTCAAACTTGAGTTGACGCTTGACAGAATTCCAATTTGGCATGGCCTAATAGTGTATCGATAGTTCTTTTATACGGGAGTACTTTGTATTTACCATCAAGAGTTTTCGTAGTTTGGAATCATGAGTTAATTGTTCTGGTAGCTGCGATCCAATACGTCCAGTTAGATAAAATATGTTTTATACTGAATGTTTCATTATATACATGGTAACCTCATTCTAATGCCACGGGAAGCAACCGTGGTGTTTTGTATCCTAGTCTAGATTGTCTCCCTTTCATATATTTATACGAGTAGATACTCTTTTGTATATATATTTCAATTGAATGCCCTAAGGGCATAAATATAATATCTTTTAAATATACTGCATAAAATGTATATTAATTTTGAAATATTGATCTAATGAGTTATTTAAGTCCTTAATTGTCATAAAAATTGTGTGACTTGTTGAATTATTAACACTGAACATACCATCTTAAAGTTTCGTGTATTAAAGTCAAATTGAATTTAATAGACATAGTAATCTAAAAAGTTCGTAACCCGTTGAATAGTTTTTTATCTGTAATACAAAAGATGACACTACGCAATGAAGGATTGTACTGTTGACGTTCAGTCATACACACTACCAAGCGTTTGCCATCTTTGGGTGAAGCATTTAATGGCTCAGGTCGTTCTAAAACACCACGCCAATCCTTTCTTATATAGAGAAGGGAAATAAGGCATGGTTACCAGAGCTGTCGATGTTTTGCAGGGGAGTGTGCTTACGCTGTTGTTTTCCGTTTGTCTTCGTGAGAAGATGAACAACCTGCATGAGTCGTGCATAAGGTCGCACGATCATGTCGCGCTACCCTGTCTTCCCCATATAAATCTAAGTATAAACATTGAGTAAAAATTAACTCCACTTTAGGCAACTTGATTTTAGGCAATACCACGTTTGAATTAACTTTAGCTCTATATCAAATATTCATTTTGTCTTGTTTCACTCAAAGAATCAGTTTGATTGAAAAGTAACTTCTACAAACTTTTTAGGAAACTTCTAATGTCCAAATTTATTTATAAAAAATGAAAATCGATATGAAATAATTATGACTAAAACGTTTGTAGATAAAGTTACATTTTAACCAAAATGACTCTTTGAGTGAAACAAGGCAAAATGATTTTTTGATAGAGCCAAAATTAAAAAGTGGTAAATTTTTTTTACTACTATAAAAGGGTAGACAGGAGCATGCGCCATGATCGTGCGACCTTATGTACGACTCATGCAGGTTGTTCGTCTTCTCACAAAGACAAACGAAAACAACAGCGTAATCACAACCCCCAGCAAAACATAAACAGCTCTTGTAACCATACATTATTTCCCTTCTCTGTATGAAAAAGGATCGGTGTGGTGTTTTGGAACGACCAGAGTCATGAACGCTTTTTGAGAATCGAAAGTGATTGAAATATTTAATATGTAAAATATTTGTGTTTTTTTGTTTTCGGTTTGTGTGTTTTTGTGAATAGGTACCTAGGTTTGTCTAACTTGAGTTGACGCTTAACAGAATTCCTATTTAGCATGACCTAAGTTCATAGAGATTTTTCTGAAACAGAACAGCAGAACACTGATCCTGACTCTTGTCTCTCCTACGCGCCTTTTTTGTCTCGCCATTTGTAGTCATTGATACATGAAAACATCGAACTTCTGATGCATTTCCAATTTTCAGTCACCCTGACCCTTTTCTGAATTCGAGAATAATCACACATAATATGTATATAATGTGTCTAAGGTGGTCAACCTGCTGGCAGTCCTTGGTTTAATCTTATGCACAGATTCGTGCTTAGACATTTTGACAAATCCATGAGTAAAAATGATAAATTATCCAAGGGAGACAAACACCTAAAACCATCCAAAATGAAAATGTATTTTGGAATATGTGAACAATACTTAAACATCATATTTTTATTCATTATAATATGTTAACCATTTCCCATATGGAATGAATTTATTACATGACATGTAATTAAATATTACGTGTACATGTATATGATGAAAATATTAAAGTGTGATACTAATTAGTAATTACCTCCCTTTCATATGAAATACAAACTAGATGCAATTTCAAATATATGTATTCCATGCATTCGGAACACCTCGACCTTTCATGAATGAATTATCTCGGAAGGATTCGTGGGGGTCTACCCTGGCGGCTTGGGAATTTACTACCTAAGCGAGGCGAAGCACGTAACAATTATGCAAAATAGTTATTGTAGTATACACACAGATCTTTGTCAAAACATTTTTCTATGTTATATATTGAACCAAATATTGTTCAGCGATATCATTGAACTGATTCAATTTCAAATTTACGGACTAAGAACGAAACGTCACTCATCTACTTAACGATTGTGTATTTGTTTACTTTAACACCGGTAGTTTCAAAATGGCGCATAAGTATGTCCGAGGTTTTTCGTAGCGAATGGCCGAAGAGTTCCGAATGGTATTCGATGAAGATCTAAAGCGATCTGTTCACTGATCTAATACTTATAATGTTTAAGTACCCAGCAGTGTCTGCAATTGTGATAAGGTGGTGAGAAATTGAATTCCTGATGTTTAAATGAAGACTAACCTATAGATTGTGACAAATGTAAAAAATTAAGTCACAAAACAGCACTAAAATCATTTATATCGTTTTAAAGGGGGTAGGTGTTTAACCATAAAATCTCAATCTTTTAAAGTTGTATGTCAAATTACACCAAATTTGTCATTTGTATAAGAAGTCAATTTTACTGCTTCCAAAAATATTTATGAACACTGATGATTTTGAGAGGTTAGGAAATGTTGTCATTTAATTTGAAATCTGTGAAGAGCTGCTTTTAAAACCTGGGTTTACATAGTGTAGGATATCTTTCACGATAAAAAGTTAAGAAAAACAAGACTCGATGAAGTATCATTATTATATTTTTTTCGGCAGCCATAAAACAGCTTTTCATTAGAGATTGTCGATCCTAATACGACACTTTCAGACGTATATTGATTGTATACAGCGTAGAACGATATTTCCTGGTTCAAACAACAGTTAAATTTGATACTCTAAACTAGATATTTAAAAAATTAAACAAATATTCGTGGGATTCTTGTTCTAAAGTTCGCCATCTACATGACGTCATATTGGTTTACCCAAATCCGTTAATCACTTGACTCGTTGAACTCACGAATTCTCCGTAAGCCGATGCAAGCTCCTTTGTCACGTGATCAAAAAAGAAATATAAACTTTGTGGTTGCCACCACGCATGGTACTGATTACTGAACCCAACATTAACCATCCCCTGTTTTTCCCATCGACAAAAACCGTTCATACATTGGACGCCGCTGTCACGTGCGTTCTGGCCTCGTTCTGGATCGACGCAAAGCTTCATGGTACACATGACGTCATTTGTATGCTTGCACAACGAGCAGAGAATGTCCCCATGTAAGGCTGTGCCAGTTGCAAACGCTGATGCTGGAAATAAAAATTTTGTATTAGAATGATAAAGAATTTACTTTAAGGTGGGTCGGTACCTTACTCGGATAACAAAACGAAAAAAATATTATGCTCATCGATTATGATAAAATTTGGCAGGCAGATACCTTCATGCTTCTTGTTTGTTTTTCGGGTAACCTTAGCGACGTTGTCGTTTTTACATGACGTCATGGACGTCACAATGGTTCGCGCTATAAACAGGCACGCAAGTACATTAAACCGACATATTTGAAGTATTGAATGTCCGAAGCCAATGATAATCATACAAAAATGTTTCTGAAATGTTGTTGCATACGATTATTTTGTTCCGATTATCTAAAATCACGTCAGTCGTAATGATTGTACATTTCATCACTGAATTCAGGGTTTTCACGTCTAAAAGATTTCACAAATTGCCGAGTTATAATGTTAATTTTCATATTAACGCAGAATGGTGGTCAAATTATTATCACAATTTTTGGAAATAACACACTTTTTGTGTCATTTTAATGAAATAAAAAAGGAAAGTGAACAGTTTTTCACAATATCGCGTTCAAAGAAAATTACCTTACCGAACGATAGCTTTATTCATTTTGCCAAGAAACGCCCTATACGAGTTTTCAATAAAACCCTTTTAGAAAAAGCCAAAACATTTTAGCATTGAACAATTAGCCTACTTCGTCAATTCGAAAACGCTCTCAAAGATACCCATATGCACTTATGCGAAGGGAAGCAATCAAGAGCAAATTATTGCTCCAAACTTCCTCAGTAGTTATTTCCCTTTATTAGTAGCTCCCCTCGCTGGGTTTAAAACCGGTCTTCTCGATCGACTAGCAAGTTGAATGACTCTAGACCACTGATACTTTAACTGTGAAAAAGTTACACTTACGTTTTTTCTTGACTTGGTCTAGTTTCGACCTTGACATTCTTACATCCAAGTTCATCCTACATATTGCTAGGACACACCTAAAGTTTCCCGCAATCATACATTTCTGACACGCCAAGCTCATCGTACTTGATACTTCAGAATCTGAAACAATAGAACTATTGTTAATTTGGTAAAGACAAAAATTATATACATTAGGAATTGTAACAACGAGGGCAGCTTTATTCCGGGTTCGCTGGATGAAAATATTTTGCGAATAAACTTCGCTTAACCACAACTTGAAAATTGTGGCAAATAGCTGCCACTATTTTTCTGTTTGTGGAAGGGTAAAGGAGTACTGGCAAACGAAATTGTTTTTGAGTTCTTGTTGTCTAAGGTGATCCCCTCAGATAAGGGAGATAAAAGAGATATGTATACGATGTAAAATATTAACGAATATATTGTCAGATGGCTTTTCAAAATACATATATATACACTGAACAAAATTTCTAACCGGTCACTTTTCAAATTTTGATTATTTTATAACGAGCCGATGGATCCTTATTAAATTTTGCAGAGGTGATTTTTGTGTCATTTTCTACCAATTTGTGGGGGAAAAATAATTTGATACGGTCCGATGCACTCTATCGGCACACATGGTGTGTTTTACACATTCTGACACGAAATGTTCGTCAAGAGGAGTGGTGAGTATTAAATTTCGCTTTGCATGAACCCTTGATAACTTTAAAAGTGAAAAAACATAAAACACTGCACGAATGTCGAAGCAGGATCGAGGCGTAGACAATGTAATGTTGAATGCTGGAGCATCTATCAAACAGATTAGTGGTTGTAAATGGAAATATCTTTACAAAATATCGATAAAGTATTGCTTAAATAGAAAAAATGCTTTAATTTTATTATTCTCAATGTGTTTATACCTATTTCAAGTTGCATGACACTTTAATCAGGTCTTTTCGACGATCGCGACATTAGACGATGTAGAAAGGGGCGGGAATCGTTTCTGACTGACGCCGATGGCAAAGAACAAAGGTTACAACTCGCCGATGGGATTGATGTTCGTGCAATGTTTTATGTTTTTTCTCTTATAAAGTTATCAAGGGTTCATACAAAGTGAAATTTAAAACTCACCACTCCTCTGGACTAACATTTTGTGTCAATATGTATAAAACACACCCTGTGAGCCGATTGAGTGCATCGGACCGTATCAAATTATTTTTTTCCCACAACTCGGTAGAAAATGACACAAAAATCACCTCTGCAAAATTTAATAAGGATCCATTGGCTCGTTATAAAACAATCAAAATTTGAAAAGTGACCGGTTAGAAATTTTGTTCAGTGTATTTCTATTATTTAGGGGTGTAACGGTTAACCGATATACCGGTTAATATTGCAATACGACTTCTGACGGTTTTTAACCGGTTCGTTTTTCTCTGAACCGATTTTTCTAGTTATGTTCCATACTGATTGTTTTAATCAGAGTCTGAAATTAAGATATTTGAATTAATGTTAAAATGTGTTGGGAAACTTAAAATATTTTTCGTAATGTGAGAGAATAATTATCTTTGAAAGTCCATTCAAAACCTTTTTTCTAACTTATTCAAACATTTGCGTAATACGTGTAGATCATTTGAAAATACAAATATCTCTGTACAATGTTGATAAAAGTAAGACAATGCACGTGCATTAATTTATGCTATGCATGTATGCGCAAAGAACAATATGTATTGCGATATATTGCAATATATTGCAATACGGGTTTCGTGTATTGCAATATATTGCAATACGGGTTTTACCGTATTGTTACACCCCTACTATTATTACATGTGTTCTATCATTCGGAACTACCTCGGCGATCATCTACGAAGATATACCTCGGAAATCAGAAGTAGAAGAAATACAACCAGGTTATGAGGTCCGGCGACTGTAATTTTCATGTCAACATTTAATAATAACATTGTTACAGGTTTTATCACATTATTAAATATCAGTACAATGTCTCACACGTCGTATTTCTGTGTAGTTCAGACTATATTACCACAGAAACAAATTCCTAGATCTACTTTTTCACATTATGATATCCGAGGTTTATCTGCGTAGAGGATCGCCGAGGTAGTTCCGAATGGTGTTCTATATACGAATGTGCGTTCAATACATGTATGCGAGTATGTACGATCATTTAAATGTACAATTTTAAGCAAAGTTGTACCTCTGTGAAAATTCCATATGAGAAGATCTTGCTTGAAAATGTCAGCTAGTGATTGACCTGGCTCTGAAATACAATAAAAATCATACGCAATTTGTATTACTATTATATATAAAGTCCGTACGCACGATTTTCTCTGTCCCCATTTCACAAGTACATCTAAATATATAAACAACAAAGTCATCCTAAAACTGTTAATTTGAAACTTTTTTCTTGGTCCCACAGAGTTTATTATTGTCTAGTGTCAGTTGGTAATTCAGTTTTCTCGTTTGAACACTAGCTATTATCATTCAAAGTCTGTTTTTCAGATGTTTAATGGTTGTCAGTAGCTACGACTAAACTGATTGTGAAGCAAGGCAAAGTAGTTCATGCAAAAGGCAAAATATGCTTATATTGACTTTTTATTTCAACTACATGTGTGTCAAATATACACTACACATAGGCATATTTGACAAAAGGTTTTTGACATATTTTTCTCAACATAGGGAGAAGGTGTCGGCTACATTGGCCAGTACTGATAAAATTAATAATCTTTGTAAAGTTGACTAAGTGTTGAAATTGTTGAAATTGAAATGTTGAACGTCGTATAAAAATCCAAATACAAAGATCATCCATTATTAAAATAAATGTATATAAAAAGACTATGTACCATTTGTTCCGTAATAATTGAATTCCGACAATTTAGGCTCATCGTTTAATCCAATAAATCCACTGTCGAGATTAGGTATATCTAAATCAGGAGCAACAAAACTTCGTTCTCCATTCTTGTCAAACTTAGAACGCCCGTCGAAACTTTCACATGACACATGAATAATTAGAACAAAAACAAGCGACCAGGTGATGACATCACTTATTTCTGTCATGTTTTACGTCACAATCACATAATTAACAACAAAACAATTCAATTAAGCCTTTTGTTGTCACATTTTCCACTCACAAACTAAAACAAATGAAAACAGTCCGCCATCTTTGTTTGTGACGTCATGCCATGGTTTAGTAGTACACAGGCATTTTGAAAACTTTGAACGCCCTCGGGACAAACATTTCACCATATTGTCGATATAATGTAAGTGATTTCCTCATTTAGTTGACAGGCACATGACTTAATTCAATGTGTATTGGTTAAACATTTAAACATTAAGTTTTTAACTTGGTTTGATTTAATTTTACACCATAATTTTGTTCATCAGAATGTATTTATATTCGGATATGTGTCAATCCGGACAAGGAGCGTCTGAATCAATATAAATATTATTGCAACACTGTTGAGGTCAAGTGAATATGGTCACTAGTGTCAACTCGCTGTTAACTCTCATTATAAGAATACCTGTCACCTGTGTTGAGAACAGTTTCTGACCAAGTGAGAAAAATGACTGTCCTTTCCGGCAGACATGGGAATCTTTCACTGGTACAGTTCAAGAACGCTGGTTAGGTGAGCTCTCCACCTTATTTGTCTTAAGGAAGGCAGAGGTGGTGATTTATTTGCAGGAAATCATGCACAAGACATGTGACAACAAAAAAACAACAACAAAATACAATGTTTAACACTTTTTATTTTCAACATGTATATTTGATATTTTGTCAATACAGTTCCAATGTAACTACCATCAAAAGCAATAGTCTCAACACCGCTATGCTCTTAATTTAGGAAAATATGATTTTAAATAAAGCAATTATAATTAAAATTGCCAAAAAGCGCATAATTTTGCATATACGATCATGTAGAATGTTCCCTTAAAATGCATGCATGGAGTTACATTCAATGTTTAAATCCAAGAATTGGACATAGCAAAGTTATTTGTTCTTTGAAATAAAATTTCTCTAATTAGGTAAACTACTGTTTATCTATGCGATTTACCAAGTTTTGTAAATAATAAGTCAACATAGCTGACTAGAAACACTGACTAGGAATTTCTCCATTGTAAATACAGTGCCCTCCAGAAGTTCTTGAAGAAAAACAAAATAAGGAAAAAATCATGTATTCCACTGACTAACTTTGATAAAGTTAACGTTTATTCATGGAACGTTGTTTGAATCATACGAATCGTATGTTGGTAAGCTAATTTATGCTGATTTTGGAACGCACTCTGATGGCACCAAGTCATAGGTGAAAATGAATCAATTTAATCTGAAAACAAAACTTTAAGAACTTTTGGAGGGCCTTGTATTGATCATTTACAGGGTTCGACATTAATTTCTAGACTAGGTTAACCATCAGTTACACGTATATATCTTATTGTCTGAACCAAATGTTAACTAGGTGTAACAAGTTGTCCGAACCCAAATATAGGTCGTCTGGGGCAATTGGACGACCTTAAAAAAGTGTTGAGACCTGTATTAAGGTAAAATTATTCAAGAGTTGGTGATGAAGTAACGATACCACACATTACGCTTTTAAGCTATCATTGTCCAATACAGTACAATTTACTATAATAATGATTGTTCAGTTCTATTCTATTCTGATATTGCACGAGATATATACACAGTTATGAACAAACAAGCCTGTATAAGAAAAAAGAACTTTTATAAATACACAATGTATGCTTAAATTATGAACTTATTATTTTCCAAGATTAAGTTTGTTAAGTTTTCATAATGTTTTTCATACGTGGACTTTCCTTAATTTCAAGTTCATGTCTTAAGATGTGGTAGGTTGTCATTCATGTCACGAAGTCGAAGTTTTTTTTACACTTTGTTGATTTATTTACTGACGTCCAGAATGATTTTGTCTGCGAAGTTTGAGCCAAGAAATTTTGTAAATGTTCCTAAACGTCTAGTGACCGCCTGTAGCATTTCTACTGTGTAGGAATGGCGGTCGTCACCAAAACCAACTGGTGTGTACAAATATGTCACTTCTGGTTTGAATTCGCCATTTTGTGACGTCATTGTAAATTGACTTGCTGTGAGTTCTCGGTCTGAAACCTGGAAAATAAAAGAAATTAGATAAGTAAATGATTTATTCTTCAACATTTAGTGTTAAAAGGGTTGTCTTTAACTAATCTAAATGAAATGATCTCTCAGTGGTCGTTGAATCAATTGAATTGCTTCAATCTTTACCAAATTTATTGAATATATTTTGACCAAAACACATTTTACCGGTAAATGCTTTTTTCAGAACAAATACCAACAATTACGGATTGTAGCATATACCCTTTCAGTAAAGTTTAACAACAACTTTGAATTCCTCCTAAAAGGGGAAGTTGTCGTCACCTTGTAGAAAGGGTGAGTACTCTTCATAAAGGATGTCCAGGAAAACTGGTATAAAGGAGAGTTGATCGCCAAAAGAATGCAATTCAAAAAAGTTTCGATAAAACATATAAAAGCAAAATAAAACATAAACCACTCACCAAAACAATTTTGGAGACATTTGTATTCTGTGGATCAATTTCCCATCTTACAGGGAAATGACTGGCTAGTACGAGTGTGATACTACCACCCGTGGAACCATTGTTAACAATACGTATAGCTGTAGACTTCTCAAAATGGTTTCCATGGATACTGACAATATAAATATTCTCTTGACCAGTCTTAGTATCGGTGTTGGTACTTTTAACAGTACACGTGTATGAGGTGGCTACGGCGTCCCATAGGAATGTATTTCTTGAGTGAGAATCCTTTCTTATTGTACATCCATTTACTGTGGCTGAAAAAAAAATTAGATAATTTATGTATTTAATAAAACAATAAACAATCGGACCGATTATGTCTCATGTCTAATAAAAAAACAGTAATAATTTTGAGTTAACTTTATACATAAGGGAGGTAACTGTGTTTTATACTTCTATACAGACCAATTATATAGAGTTAATTCCCTTTGCAGTATGGAAAAATAAGGCGAAGTTTTTTCCCTTAAGAAATTTAATGGAAACTACAGAAAATATTGACGGCAATTTCACTGCATACATCGTGGTCAAAGACAATATTTGAATAGTTTAGGGCGGTCCGAACCCTTTAGCACCCCCCCCCCCCCCCCCCCGAGAAAAAACGCAATTCTGAATTCAACGATTGGTTTTAAGATTTTAAAATACTAACGCAAGCAAGATTTCAGTTGGTAATATTCGCCCTGACATTCGCAGTAACCAGATCTACAATTAGAAAGAAACTTCTCATGTCCATACATTGTGCATCTTCTATAACAAGATGTTCTTTGGTCAGTGTATGCCAGGTGATCACGTGGTATGAATGGTGTTGTCCATTTGTTTACATCAACTGTAATATACAAGTAAAAATATAGTAATATAGTAATATATTTTATAGATTACGGTTCGCTCATGTAAGGCCATGCCATATCGGAATTTTGTTAAGCGTCCGCGTGCGCGTAGGTTTTAGAGTCCTCAATCTAAAAACAACAACACAAAATTGTTGTCTTATTTTTCTTAAATAATTATGTTGTTCCGGGATTCGATAACTGATTTTTCTCAGGAAAACTGCTAGTTCCATGTTTCTGTGCAATTGAAAAATGAAAATGTACATGTGTCTGTTGTATATACTTATTTATAGAATTACTTTAATCTCACATTAATGTCATAAACATTCATGTACTATCAAGTTTTTATTTGTGTGAATACTAGCTAGAATGGACATGTGTTTTTGTTTTCAATTTGTGTGATTCTGTGAATTGGTACCTAGGTTTGTCCAACTTGAGTTGACCCTTAACAAAATTCCAATTGGGCATGGCCTTATTATATACATGATAACCTCATTCAATTTCCACGGGAAGCAACCGTGATGTTTTGTATCCTAGAATAGATTGTCTCCCTTGCATATATATTTATACGAGTAGATACTCTTTTGTATATACATGTATATTTCAATTGAATGCCCTAAGGGCATAAATATAATATCTTTTAAATATACTGCATAAAATGTATATTAATTTTGAAATATTGATCTAATGAGTTATTTAAGTCCTTAATTGTCATAAAAATTGTGTGACTTGTTGAATTATTAACACTGAACATACCATCTTAAAGTTTCGTGTATTAAAGTCAAATTGAATTTAATAGACATAGTAATCTAAAAAGTTCGTAACCCTTTGAATAGTTTTTTATCTGTAATACAAAAGATGACACTACGCAATGAAGGATTGTACTGTTGACGTTCAGTCATTCACACTACCAAGCGTTTGCCATCTTTTGGTGAAGCATTTTATGGCTCAGGTCGTTCTAAAACACCACGCCAATCCTTTCTCATATATATAGTAGGGAAATAAGGCATGGTTACCAGAGCTGTCGATGTTTTGCTGGGGGTTGTGCTTACGCTGTTGTTTTCGTTTGTCTTCGTGAGAAGACGAACAACCTGCATGAGTCGTGCATAAGGTCGCACGATCATGTCGCGCTACACTGTTTTCCCCTCTATATATCTAAGTATAAACATTTAGTAAAATTAAACACCACTATAGGCAACTTGATTTTAGGCAACACCATGTTTAAATTAACTTTGGCTTTATATCAAATATTCATTTTGTCTTGTTTCACTCAAAGAATCATTTTGGTTGAAAAGTAACTTCTACAAACTTTTTAGGAAACTGCTAATGTCTAAATTCATATACAAAAATGTATATAAAAAATGAAAATAGACATGAAATAATTATGACTAAAACGTTTGTAGATTAAGTTACTTTTCAACCAAAATGACTCTGAGTGAAATATAGAGCCAAAGAAAATGTAAAAAGTGGTGTTAAATGTACTAAATGTTTTCTACTATGAGAGGGTAAACAGGACCATGCGCCATGATCGTGCGACCTTATGTACGACTCGTGCAGGTTGTTCGTCTTCTCACAAAGACAAACGAAAACAACAGCGTAATCCCAACCCCCAGCAAAACATAAACAGCTCTTGTAACCATACATTATTTCCCTTCTCTGTATGAAAAAGGATTGGTGTGGTGTTTTGGAACGACCAGAGAAATATTTAATATGTAAAATAGTTGTGTTTTTGTTTTCGGTTTGTCAAACATTAGTTGACGCTTAACAGAATTCCAATTTGGCATGGCCTAATGCACTTTCGCCGACTTTTGGTATCTACTTATCAATTTCTGTGAGAGAGTTACGTGCTTTTTTCGGATCAAGGGAGATCACTGCTTAAGTGTTTGCTACCAAAATCCTCGGAATGGTTACTTCCCTTTATTGGGAGAGAGCAGAGGCTCGCGATGTAACCAGTGTAATAACGTGTAGTTAATTTTAAGTATGATATACATACTGTTGACTTCCCACATTGATTACGTGTGAGGAGTTTAAATCTAACGTTCTGTTGTGGTTCTTCTCATTTGTTAAATAACGCGAGACGTATTCAATGGGAGGAGTAATGCATGGCGTCTGACTTGGTAAGGGAAGTAACTTTGGTAAAATAAAATGTTCTTATCGTAGCAACATCAGAAAATAAACTGTTCTTACCTTCTTTGTTTTGTTGTGGTACTTTGGTGACTAAAGGTGATACTGAGATTGTTGTAGTTCTGTGGGAATGCATCTGTATATAACCCTGTTGTAATCAGAAATAAGTATATTCATTATTAAAACGTCTTTTTTCATTGAGACACAACATTTGCAGAAATGGTTGGACCTCAAAAAAGAAAAACAAGAAAATTGAAAAGAATGAAACTCGTATAAAATTCACAGGTGACAGACCAAAAGTTTCCTTTTTATAGTATATAAAATAAGGAAAATGTGGATCTGTCACCTGTGATAAAATTGACACTTTCGACTCATTTGATAATCGCATTAAGATATTAGGCCTGCATTTTCAATTTTGAATTTCCCGTTTAATAATCTTCCAATTTTTTTAAAAAGCCCATGCTGCAGTCAATATTTACCTGCAATCATGCGTTCATTAGCCAGGATCATTCAAGTTAAAGTAATTATATACCTGCAAGCGTCCAGCAGCCTGGATCACACGTATTTCATGGATGACCACAGCAATGGCGATGGACGAAGACAAAAGGAATATTGATACGAGTATGATGTACACAGAACGTGAACTACATCTAGATGTCTTGACTTGCTCCCTTTCTACTGTAAGCCGTGTCTCCATCTTGGGACTTATAGACCGGATGTGAGATGGAAATGAACCGGAAGACAGGCTGTATAAAGATTCGGTTGGTTCCACTGATGGTCGCTGAAAAAGTTGACATTATGGTATCATAATTTATGTGAAATAAAGACTCCCAGAGATAGAATAAGCAGTGTGATTTAATCTGGAATCCTTTAAAATTATGATGAATAAAAGCTGCTTAAAATTATGTAACCTTTCTTATTTGCTTTCTTGAAAACAGTTCACACTTTACTTACATGACATGTTTAAATGCAAAGGCACTTAATGACATGATTTTAGCACTATTTTACTACCATTAAAACCACGAAGTCAAGTGTCTATGGCTTAGTGCTTGGTGCGTAACCTTTGTAGTAATTCAAATCTTATGGTAACGTCTTTGTGGCTGCATACAGTTCTCAACAGCAGAATTCCAGACAACTCTGTTATCAACTTATTAGAAACACGTTGTTAGCCGAATGAAATAAAAATTCTGCATTATTATCCACTGTTCGTATACAGAGTATAGCATCATAATATAAATTACATTTTTTATTTCAAAATACAAACATATGAATAAGCAAAAATGCTTATTTTCAAAAATTCCCCCAAAATAATTAGTACTTAAGTTCTCACGCCAAATATCATAAATTTCTAATTACGTGAAGATTTATTAAATCCTTTTTGTTGTTGTCATTGTTGATGTTTAAAAATCACAAAAATGGTAAAAAATGTGCTTCCATGTTTGTCCGGTCTAAGTGAAAGCACACCACGAAATAAAAATCTGACCATGAGCGTAGAATACATTCATGAACGTTCACGTATAAGAGCATTGATAGTTGATGTTTCCTGACCACAGGCGCATGTTTCAGTTTAGTTGATATACAATGTACAATAATAATGACCACTGACGGTTGTATTAGTTTAGTATATATACTAATTTATTCTAGCTTGATTGTGAAACAAATTCTAACAATTTAGATTAATCAGTCTTGAGCATTCCTCGTCGTCCCCAAGTTCTGAGCTTGCATAATAAAGTTTCTTTTTACTGAAACAACGAGACAGGTTTGAATTGTGATTTAAACCAACGTGGTATTGGCTATTAAATGATGAGTCCCCCGTCATATTGCCTCAGTCATCATTCGCTCTTCAGGCACATTTATTATTATTATTTTCATTTGTAATAATTATTTCTTTTACTGAATTTACCACAAGTTAGATCAGCCACTATTTTTATCCATATATCCACTCGGTTTAATTGTGTTTTTGTACTTTTAAAACCCACAAAAAAGCTCAGCTGCCATTTTTAATCCGAAATGAAAGTACGAATTCTATCCCCGTTTACCGTTCTTGAAACTACACTTTTAAGTCTAGTACTTCTCGTTTCACTTCCGGTGAGAATAAAAATGGCGGATAAATCTAAGCTACATTGGGGTTATTTTTGTATAAAACATCATAAAGTTCCACTAATAATCACGATTGCTGATGCAAAGTCATGCGGTTTTTCCGATTTTTAAGTCCAAAATGCTAAAATGTAGAGGGAAAATGACGCTGTATGAATACTTTTTCGCCATTAAAACCTCCGATTTTTATGGTCGCTATAGTGGAACTTTACTGTGAAATGAAACCTATCGCCTATGGTTTGTAATACATGTATTGTGTTATTCCTACTAAAATCCTCTTATAATATCACTAACTGAAAGCATGACACACATGTGACCCTTGGATACCCCGTAGTGTCACATTGATTCATGTGAATTATAACAAAGTACGCTAAATCGTGAGGATGGACAGACGTCATTAGATACTAAATCATAGGCCTATACAAGATTATAGAAGACATGTTAAGGTAGCTCCACACTTTACAAATTAATTTTCGACTTTCCTTCGATCTTGCTCAAATTAAGTACACTTGTCAATTAAAGTTTTGTCTTTTCGGTTTTGGTGTTCAAAATGATTAAAACGTTGCCTTGGCGACGTCGTGCCGCGAATTGGCGCGTGACGTATTTTGCGGTTATTTTTGCGTTTCGGCGTTCATAAAATGGACAATAATTGACGGAAATTTATCAAACAAACTTGTAAATATTCTGCATACACATGGCAAAGCGATGCGAAGGTCGGTGTTAACGAATTACAGTATATATTGTGTTCTCATAGTTTTCAACGTCGTGAGACGGTGCTTTTATTAGCTCATACAAATGGAATTATTTCATACTGAAACGCATTTTACGAAAAAAGTAGTCTGGTGACATACCCTGAAAATTTCATATGTTATTCTCAGATGTACATGTAAGATCGAACGAAAGTCGAAAATTAATTTGTAAAGTGTGGAGCTACCTTAAACGCCTCGGTCGTGGCGTAGTGGTTAGCATGTCTGACTTCGAATCCGGAGATCGCGGGTTCGTGCCCGGTCGCGGCAGGTCATACCCTATACATGAGTCGTCGGCCTCGTGGTAGGGTAAGTTAGTACTGGTGATAAAAAAGTGTCCCGGGAAACCTATAGTAGGAAGAGCTGGCCGTCGTTTACATGAATTAAATATGTGTTGAATACGACGTTAAACCCAATTAAAAAAAGACATGTTAAAAACATGGTCAGTGGCTTAGATCGAATCCACAACTCTTGGTAAATAGAGTGATTTTAAGTGAGTGGTATTCAGTACCACTCGACCACAAAGGCATAATTTTGAAGAAGAAAATTGTCATAAAAATGAGACATAGTAATTAGTTAAGCTTGACTCCAAGACAGTGGGTGCGATTTTGTATTAGCATCTTAACCACTCTACTACAGAGGCGGTGGGACCAAGAATAAGTTTAGATAAAAACTTAAAAAACCAACCTGCATCTGTATGTATTGAAAATCAAACGTATTGTCATGTATATTCCCTGGGTTCATAGTTCCACTCCTAGAATGTATATAAATAATTTATAATCTTATTACATTCATACAAATATCACAATAACATAATAACAACAAAATCTGGTGACCATTAACCTTTTCCATCCTAAAACTTTTACATGTATACTTAATACCATAGATAACGTGACAATTACATAACACAAATAAGTTTTGTAAAGCTTTTGATCGGAGACAAAAAATTACACGCTTGCCCGTACGCCAAATATATATATGGTTTTCTAACTTAGAGAAATCCTTCTAAATTTTACTCGGAAGAGATGTGACCGGTCACCTTTCCAAGACTAAACACCCATTCCCCTATGGTTTAGCGCTAAAATCGAATACCTTATACTTTTCACAAAACAAAATTTTGGCATTTGGCTGGAACTTTTGTATTTGGTGTTTTTATGCTAACTGGAGCATTTTTTAGTAAAAAATAATGATATTTTGGTGATTTGTAATGCGATGGTTACCTGTGCATTAGATCAGTTAAAATACATGTATGGCGCAGTTTCTGGAGCATGTTATATATTATGTCTTTGGTCAATTTACACCTTACACGTTGTACCATATTTGTCAATGAATTGAATCTGTGAATAATTTAGCATATCAAGTAAGAGTATAAGTTTTCAGTCCAAAAAATTAATAAGGAAAAAATATATTCCAAATAATTACACATTTAGCACAAATGTCACGTTAGCTGTTAGATTAAGTATACATTATATTAAGAAGGATAATGATCACAATTGCAGTCAGTGAATCACGTCATAATACAGTTTACCCTGAGTTAGACGAACGTCTGGAATCAGTAAATATGAAATAAAACTCCACTGTAAAGATCCCTTGGTTATTGTAATATCCTGTGATTTTTGACGATTAGTCAGTTATCTTTCCCTGGTAAAATCTGAAGCAATCCAATTGGTAAGTAGGTCCTTACAGTTGGAATCCTCGGATTTTATCATGAAGTCCTATGTAAGGATAACCAAATATTTCATATAATACTTTTCTTGCTAATAAGGATATTAACAGATGTGGTGAAATTTAGATAGTTCTTTACCACCCTAAAAATACTAAGCTTGAATTTCAAACAAATTAAAGAATTTACAAAAAAGTTATTTAAGATTAATTTTGGCAAATTGACATTGAAAAGTAAGGGTAAAATCCGAGTAATCCAACTAATTGGACCTAAATATTTGAAAAGAATACAAAGGGAAATAACTGACTAAAGTCCCCAATTGAGTCGCAAATGTTAAATCTGACAAAAATGTCTCTGTTTTAAGACCATTCTCTTACAGAGATCAATGCTTTTTAATTGTCTTAATAGTGGATCTTTGTAGTTTAAAATTTTCATATTTCTTAATTGCTTAGAATTTGCTCAGAATTGTCCAAAATAGAACCAAAAGAATAGCTCAGATTTTAGAAAATTTTAGGTTTTCCGATGGATTCATTTTTCCTCAAGTTTTACTGTAAAGAAACAATATCTTCTGGGAAAATTTGTCTCGTGTAGTAAATTACACCAATTTGAAATAATCATGTAACGCTGTGTTAATACAGGGGTGTAGCCATTCTACAACTGTCCACAATCCCGATGTACGGACATATTTACCGAACATCTTCGGTACTTTCCGCTACTCTCAATGAACTAATGGCGGAGAGCTCCGATGACCGAATCGTAGCAACTCGGGTATTTCCGTGACTTGACAAACCCGATCGTATATTAAACTACCGGAGACTGTCGATTCACAGTCCGTGACACTCTTAACTCGATTGAGTTTGTCCAATGAAAACAATCACGATTGGACCAAAGATATATGTTTCAGGTCATGGAAATTGCCGAGTAATTGTATCCATGACCAAATCCATTCGGAAAACCACTCGGGTGATTCCGTAAACTGACGAGTGTGTTGCGCAGCAATCACCGAGGTGTTCCGAATGGACCTAATCGTAAATATTCGGGAATTCCCGTAACCTGAGTATAATGGTATTTGTATTTGAACGGAAAACACCGAGTACAATTCGCTTAAGTCCGTCCCTGCTTCACATCACAGGGTAAATTTTCGCCATAAGTGATATGAATATATATTCAGACATAAATAACATCATAGATCTTGTATTGATTTATTTCTTTGTCAAGATGATATCTTCGAGTCAAAAATATTCTTGTAGCGTCTACAAAATACTTTAAAGGAGCTCGTTCACAGGTTTCAACTTAAATATCAAATTTTCTAACACTCAAAAATTGCATAAGAATATTTTGGAAGCAGTTAAGCATTGCTCTGATAATGACAATTTTTGTGCAAACAACTGTAAAAGGCTGTGATTTTACGTATAAAACGTATTGTGTCAGCAACAGTTTGGATAAGTTTGCATTAAATACATGTGTTAGTATGCGATGTCAGCCGGAGCCAAATTCACAATACAATCCGGATATCCGGTTCAGTCATCCGAATACATTCGTATGTTCGGATATTCGGACATTCCTAATAACTATTATTCATTTTTCTCAACACAATTTTAGACTCTGACAGTTTATTTCAAAATATTAGAAAATTTGGATCAATCTGTGAGTGCGTAGCTTTAAACAAGAGAAGAAAATATAAGTAAAGATCCCATTATGACAATTGTCGCCTGGTAATTAATACTGCTCTAAGATATTAGAGAGAGAAAATTATATATGTAGCACCCTCCAAAAGTTCTTAGACAATGGAAGTTTTAAAAAAAATGATCATGCATACCTCAATAAATTTTAAAGTAAATTGATCATACATGCTTTTACTGTAATATAAGCTTATTGTTTGAATGATAATAATAATAATAATAATAATAATAATAATAATAATAATAATAATAATAATAATAATAGTAATGATAATAACAATAATGATATTGATGATGATGATGATGATGGTGGTGGTGGTGGTGGTGTTGATGATGGTGTTGATGGTGGTGTTGATGATGGGGTGGTGATGATGATGATGATGACGATGATGATGACGACGACGACAATGATGATGATGAAGTATTAAATGGCGATTTTGGAATATGCTCAAATGATTCTGTTATATCTTTTGTGATGCGATTTATCCTTAAAACATGATTTTGTCCATGGACTTTTGGAGAGCATTGTACATATTTGTATTATATTTGTCTGAATAAATATTCTCGCTATGTTAGATGCTTTATTTGGTTATTTACATTCCATATTCAAATAAATATGTACTAATGTCGTCGCCAGCTGACGGCAGAAAAACACATAATTGCTTTAATAGATGTAATTGAATTACTCTTTGAATTGGTTTAGGGATTATAATCACTAATCTAAAATCAGTGTACTCTTATTCTGTGGGTTAGAGGACCGTGGGTTCCGAATGAATTATCTTGTGGATGATTAAAGTGAATGGAGTCAAGTACTGATAAAATTTTGAAATGGTAGTTATAGGTGATTGAAATTGTTCTAAATACATGAAAAACAAAACCAAAACCCAAATAGATTCTGCGTTTTTATTTCAAGGCAAGTACCATAAACTTAAGAGGGTGGCTTTTATTATGTAGAATAATTATTGTAGTTCAAGCGCACTTTACCCCGCCTACATCAGCCATAAACCATTTTTCTAAGAAACAGAATAAAAGAAATAAATTCTGAGTCATGAATATTTTCAAGATTATATGACTAAAAAAATCGTCGTATAATTTTCTGGGGAAAATTTATCGTACGTGATAAAGCACACGGATATGTCATTAAATGCTTCAAGGATTGACATTTGCTAGAAACATTTTCAGAAATATTATAAGAAAACCCTCCTTTCACGTAGGTTCAAGAATAAATTTAGAGTTTGTACTCGAACGAACCTTGGTCTTTTTCATATTTTCATTTTGTTGTTTCGACACATTGAGAGAATACAATGTATAGTGCGTACAAAAAAACAAAACGTGTTTTGGTAAACATTAGAAATGAGACAATCCATTTCTGGGGTAGGCAGTAATGAAAATAAAATGTGTGTAATTCATTGTAACAAAATTAGCATGATGGATACCACCATTTATTGGTAAATCATGCTTGTGTTGGTAAAAATCTTTTCCGTTACACTAACAACTAAGACAATCGTAAAACATATCACATGTTTATGTTATTGTCATCCTGAGCGTCCCTCGTAGTGGATTAGTTCATTCTATTGTTATTATAAACAGTGTTTTGTTTTTTTGTACGCACTATAATTACATGTTTGACACAGGACATTTACGTACAGTAGAGGTTATTTAGGATGAAAACCAGAGTACGTTGAACGCTATAGGTTATCGTAGTTGATGAGAAGTGTACGAGGCATTATTGTACACTATATGTTATCTTAGTTGGTGAGTAGTGTACGGTGTACGAGACATTCTTGGGCACTATAGGTTATCTTAATTGGTGAGTAGTGTACGGTGTACGAGACATTATTGTACACTATATGTTATCTTAATTGGTGAGTAGTGTACGGTGTACGAGGCATTATTGTACACTATATGTTATCTTAGTTGGTGAGTAGTGTACGGTGTACGAGACATTCATGGGCACTATAGGTTATCTTAGTTGGTGAGTAGTGTACGGTGTACGAGACATTCTTGGGCACTATAGGTTATCGTAGTTGGTGAGTAGTGTACGGTGTACGAGACATTCTTGGGCACTATAGGTTATCGTAGTTGGTGAGTAGTGTACGGTGTACGAGACATTCTTGGGCACTATAGGTTATCTTAGTTGTGAGTAGTGTACGGTGTACGAGACATTCTTGGGCACTATAGGTTATCGTAGTTGGTGAGTAGTGTACGAGTGTACGAGACATTATTGTAAACTATAGGTTTTCGTAATTGATGAATAGTGTACGGTGTACGAGACGCTCTAGTACACTATAGGAGTATAGGTTATTGCACGGGGCATTCTTGTACACTATAGATTAAAGTAGTTGTTGAGAAGTGTACGAGTCATTCTTGTACACTATAGGTTATCGTTGTTGTTGAGTAGTGTACGGTGTACGAGACATTCTTGGGCACTAGAGGTTATTGGAAACAAGGGTACGATGTTCATGCAGTGTGGAGTTTTCGTACACTAGCGAGGATTGTCAGTCCGCGGTCGGTCTAATTTTATTACATAGTTTAGAATGTACTCTGTAGCTAATGTGTACTGGCTTTAAATGGTATTTAGATAAGTTTCAATTGATTACAGTTTACTGGGTAAAACAACTTGCAATTTACATACTCATTTTTTATAAAAATTTCATTGTCCAAGAACTTTTCGATGCAACTATACAGTGCCATCCATAATAACCTTTACACTTTAGAAAATGTCTGATAAGTTTTTTAATTTTTACTAATGTTTGGGAACTGAAAAACATATTTTAAATACATGTTCATGTGTAACAATTCCAGTTGCATTAATACATTACTCTTCTTTCACATGTTTCGATCTATTATAACTTTCCCAATGCATAAAAAATGTTAAATAAGATAATTTGTACATATGAATAACATAGCTTTTTACAAGTGTAAAGGTAATTTTGGATGGCACTGTATATATATTCACATTTTTAATGCAAATACACAAATTATTAAAAAATAAACTTATAGTTTACAAAAATATTTTTATAATAATAGTTTAATAGTTATTACTTTTAATAAAATAGAAAAACTTACTCATTTCTCGCTAGGTTAAAATCCGACTTTCCGCAACTAATGCAATGTAAGCATTATAGATTTATTTTGTACAAACTTTCTTTTTTACACAAACTTACTCTAGCGTAACCATCGTAACCGTTTTGAATTCTTTCCCGTCTTTTATTAACGTTTTCCAACAGCTGGGAGTTTAACGACATATGGTTTGCGGTAATTTACAAATAAATAATGAGTAATATTACCACATCATTCGGAAACATTCGGTCACATTCGGAGACTATCGGTCAATTTCCAGCTGAGTTTGTGGCGACAAGTACCGAGTCGTTCCGATTGATTGATTTCCAAAAGACGAGGCAACCACGTGGTGTTTAACATTATCTTCATAATATGACACTTGGAAATAAAACTTTTGTTTATTTTTTGTTATTTTTTTTCGATGGGTATTGTGAGAATTTCGAGTGGAATTCGTTTTTCTCTGTAACAGCTGGACAGCGATTCCTATCTTTTATTTCTTTGTAAAAGCCGGTACTCGCATTTCAAACATTATTGATATTTTTGCACAATTGAAATTTTGAAAATTGATATCTCACTGCAAATTAATTAGTTCACTTTACCAGAGCTGTCTGGTCAGGTATTATGAAATAATGCCATTTGTAATTGTTGTTTATTTAATGGCTTTAAATAATTTCGACTGAGGGTTTAAAATTGCACCAACAGTCTGGCGTGCAGACTACAAAACTATGCTGGTACAATGTAATCCTCCTCTTGCGAATGAGACGATGATACAGCAATTATAATTATCATGACGTAGATCTATACGCGTGGCGAAATTAGGTAAAAAATTTGATTCCATGTGAAAAAAACTAAACTCACTTGAGTAGCACGCAAGTTGAATTAATTGTCGAGGGGTCGTGAGTTCGATTTCTGAGCGGGGTATACTTTCGTGGAGTTTTAGTCATGAAATAATTTCTACGGTCTTATCATTGATTCATAATCATATAGGACGGCTGTCAAACGCCTAGTAACTAGCTATCCAATTGACCACATAGACGGTTCCTTTCTTTATTTTCAAACATACTAGAACAAAAAATGACCTTACAAATTTGTTATGATAACACTTGACTTTAAAATGATCACGTGATTGACATCAATAGTACTTTCACAGATAGCAGGTACGACAACATTTTATTTTTCATTATTCTTCGTTTTACTTTTGACTCTCACTAGTAAAAAATATAATTTCTTGCTCTGTCCTTTAACTTAGAAAAGTGAGGCTAATATATACATGTATTAAGTTTAAAAATGACAGATTGTCGCGGCTAACTTGTTTAACTATTTTACGAATTTAAGCAAATAGAAAAGTTCATATGTCAGCACTCTTGTCTCTTATCTTCATCTAGGCAATAATGTTATACATAGGCGAATCCAGCGGGGGGGGGGGGGGGTCAGGGGGGTCCGGACCCCCCTAGAATTTTGAAAATGTACCTGTTTATTAATGTATTTCTTGACTGTAAGTCATTATTAAGTAGCATGAAGCAATATGAAGCGGAAAGTTTGGACACCCCCACCCCTAGAAAAAAATCCTGGATCCGCCCCTGCTATACTAGAAATCTGTGTTGCGTTCGTAAGTTTGTCATATCTGCTGACAATACTGGATTTTCTATGCGGATCATAACTGACCATGCAGTGTTAAAAGTTAGACTGCATCCCTAAAAATAAAATTTGCGCAAGGAATTAAACAATAATTGATAATAAATTTAAATGAAGGATAATATACAGTGGCGAAATAGTGTGCAATAGCACCGTCAAACTAGAGTAAGAATAAATTTATTTACAAGTATGAAAATTTAATTTTATTCGTGCTGTTTATTCACTAATGCTGTTGGCATCAAAAAATATTGCATAAAAACCTACAATCCAATGTATCGCCTAGCACCACATCCGAGCTTAGACCGATTGTTAACGAAGTTGACAGAGGTTCTCCGATTTTCCTGAAACTTAAGTTCTTGTGCATGTGCACTGGCTTTTTATAACTGTGTATTTACAGGTGGAACAATGCTGGTCCCTGGTCTTATATTACTATTGTGTGCTGGGCTCAAGTTCAGTCAAGCTGATTATGAATGTCTGTGTAGTTATGCTGCAGATACACCGATTTATGTTTCCATGGATACCTTCTCAAATCTAATAGGTATGGTTCAGTATAATTAAATTAAATTAAAAATTGTAAACACTGAAATTAAGCCACATGTGAGACTCGAACCTGCGACCTCAGCGAGGTCAGCGTCCAGCAGTACAGTGAAGACGGTCTCAAAGACGGAGAAACCTAATTAGCCCTAAATTATACTACCGTCTGTCGTTTACAACTTTTACTTGTTGATAAAAGTTTTTATAAAACGAGGAATAAACGGTTTTCATGCGCGTGTTTTACAGTTGATATGTGTTTTATTGTACTAAAAACGAACAGAAATAGCGATTATTACGTAGATAAACTCTCCACGGAGATATATAGATACCAGTAACCTGATGAATTGGAATGGCAGTTGTACATTCGTTGAACGTGCATTAGTTGGAAACCTTAAATATGAAATACAAAATACAGTTAATTTTCTTAAAGTATAGGTTTTGCACTAAGGGAGCCACATGATATACGTGGACCCTGATAAGACCATTTTAACACATTAAAAGACACCAAATCTGATTGATTGATTGATAGATAAATAACTCGCAACTAGATGTGGTTGTTAAGTCGGCGAATGGGCAACTTCATAAAAACCTAGATAATATCTTAATGCACTTAATTGATTCACTTTTATCACAACAGGTCATATGCAGGAGTTTTCCTGTAAACAGAAAGTTTCTCTGTCACAGAACGGTTGGACAGCAATATTAGAGAATCACAAGGTACGTGATGACTTGAATTTATTTTGTTAACTTGCCCCTGGATTGAGTCGGTCTTAAAAGCCTACTGCAAATAACAGAATAACAAATATGTAGCTCTTTTATCAGTTTAGTTACAATGGTCACGTGATTGTTAGAAATAGTTTAATCAAGAATTTTTGCCAAGTTCTTTAAGAATATCGCACAATCTCTGACCTAAAACAACAATCTAAATGCCTGAAATTCGTCTGTTATATAATAGCTTTTTACGTAAATAAGGGAGAGTAATCTTCAGGGTATCTTACAAATTTTATCGCAGTTGCTTCCCTTTGACAACGCAACATATCGGTTCGCGTAAGAATTCGTTGCAAAAAAGAAAAAGTTCCTATTGTCACAATATGCGTGATTTTAAAATTATATTGCTTTGAAACTAAGATAGATGACCAGAAAATGTGAAATACTGTTTCACAAAAATTTTAGCAACAAGTCATTTTTGAACTACTTTTTGTCTGACCGCATCACGACTGCCCACTTGTCTGCTATAATGCGTAGAACGTGTTTTTGTAATTTCACGAATTTTTGTATTATTTGTGTGCAGAAAAGGGTAGGGAACTGTTTTATATCGTTTTGAGTTTTAACTAGGCTATAATTATTAAAGTAAGACAAGTATTGGCTTTGTGTAGCCAAATATCAATGTCAATTACCGAACACAGGCTCTCCAAACTCGGTATGACTAAAACGCGTAAATAAGATTCAACGAAATTGAACGTAATGACCGTGAATTAAAATTTTAGAATCGATTTAATTGTTGCTTAAGACAATTAATTATTGCTAAAAACGGTCATGGTAAATCAAATAAAGTCGCAAGATTCCATCAATCGACGACGTCATGCAAACCATGAATGGGTCAAAGTTGTTCTATAAGCTCGACATTTGAAGAGGTTACCATCTGAGCAATGCACAAAATCAACATTAGTTAGTTTATCAACATAATTATGATTCAAACTATATCACATGAATAAACTTTAACCAAAGTAAAATCAATTATGGTATGCATGATCAGTTATTTATGGTGGCATATTTCTGCCATCAGATAACCACATAACTAACTAGTTAATTAAGAGGTTAACTAGTTATGGTAACTAATTAACCACTAAAACTTCATTTACTTAAGAGGTGAACTAATTACCATAACTAGTTAACCTCTTAATTAACTAGTTAGTTATGTGGTTATCTGATGGCAGAATAATGCCACCATACATATGCATGATCAGTTATTTGTGTTATTTAAACTATGTTTGTTTAGAGGGCAATGTAAGTGTATGCTTGATTCAAGATACATCATGAAGTCCTATGTACTATTTTTTGGGTTAAATGCCGTAGCACCACAATAATCAAATTTGATGATAACATTTCAGATTGGTTATGTAAAACTGACTGGACGTATGGTCACACAAATGTGTCAAGGAACTCCAGAAGTTGTTCCTACTACAACAGGTGAAGTAAAAGTTTGGATAGCTCAAATTCGGGGGTTTCGGTCAAAAGTTCGAGTGAGTCGGTTGTTAAACCTTTCAAAAAGATGCCCTTACTAAAACTGCTCGGGGATTGCCTTAGTCGTTTGGATGAAATACACTTCGCTAAAGAAGTGTTGATATCTAATGTTTTATTGGTAATAGAAATTTCCTACATAAACCTAAGGACAACATTGAACTTGATGAAGAGTCAAGTATTTTCGCAGCATTATTTATATCAAAGCGCTTAAGGAACTTAATTTGTTTTGGTTTTGTGAGATTTGTTGCATTCTTTACCATAGAGCCATGAATGTTTGTTAAACGCCACCAGTTGGTTATGACTATGTTGCTTACAACCACGAAAATACGGGGGAAAAATCTAAAGCACGACCAAACGTAGAAAAAATTATACGGAAGTGATTGTGGTTTTTTATGTTGAACCATTATTAATTTTGTTAGTACCCAAATAAATTGTGTTTCCAGTGACAACAATTGTTCCTACAACATCTTCAACAACATTGGCACCATCATCATCAACACCATCTCTGAAAACAACAACATCACCATCCGTGTCAACACCAACAGTTTCTGTACAAACACCAGTGCCATCAGTGAAAACAACAATGCCAGTTTTATTTACACATAAACCACAAAGCACATCCACTACAATACATACATCTTCAATGATATCAACAGTGTCGTCAAATATAACAATCAGTGCTCTTAGTTCATCGGCAACACCAAAACAATTTAAATCAACAGCAGGAAGCACCACCCAAACAACAACACCGGCAAATCTAATGTCAAAAGCACAAACAACGTCAATACCAACGACAAAAGCACCAACGACAAAAACACCAACAACGGCAATACCAACGACAAAAGTACCAACGACAAAAGCACCAACAACGGCAATACCAACGACAAAAGTACCAACAACAAAAGCACCAACAACGGCAATTCCAACGACAAAAGCACCATTGACAACTGCTTCAACTACAAAAGCAACAACAACAAAAGCAACTACCAAGGCGCCATTTAATATATTCTCAGGATGTAAGTTTGTTTCATTATTATCAAATATGATGAAATAATTCAGTTGACGGCACACCAACTATATTGCCGCCATTAGAACTTGCTTTACGTGAAAGTGACGTAATCAAGATGGCGTCCCAATGGCGTTCCAATATGGCGTATTCTATGTAGGCCATGTTTCATTTAACTTGTTTCAAAACCTTTGTCTCATACAAATGCATGTAAAACATAAAACCAACCTTCATTTTCAAAGTCTACAGAGCTTGAGATGTTTCTATAGGTATTAGCAAATTCATCAAAACTGTGGAAATAAATGTGAAAGGAGCCCATATTTTTCAGTTTGTTATTGCGACCTTTATTCTTATACTTTCGTGCGTGACCTATATTAATTAAACACGTTAAAAAAATCTTTAATGGTTATTTTCAGCAGTCAGTACATACAGTACTACATGTATATGTGAAATGTGTGTGATGGGCATCGTTGAGGACGAATATCATTTCTTATTAAACTGTCCATTGGTTTCTTAGATTACAATGTAAGCTTTATTATTTCAGTGCATACATGTCCAGCTAATGTTGTAGCCGCCGCTAAATACAGCCATGGCTTCGTACAAGTGCATGCCGGAAGTTGTTATGAACTCGTTCCATATTGGTACACGTGGCAATCAGCTGAAAATAACTGTGTAAATAAAGGAGGTCACCTCGTACATATTTCTAACCAAGATGAGGAAAATTTCATTCTGAACTTTCTGTACAGGCATGGATTTGATCAAGCTGTGTGGACAGGATTAAATGATAGACACCATGAGGAATATTTTACCTGGACGTCGGGTATGTAAGCTTTTATTTCTTCTTTGGAATTTCTATATCTGTTTTTTTTTTCTTGATACAACTTATGTTATTCGTAAATTTTGTACAGCTAACTGAAGTCTGAAAACTTTTGATTGTTTCTTCTTATGAAAACTCTATTCCTTTATAAATTGAATTATACTCAATGTCCATGGCAAAGGGTGGAAGTAATTAAAAACTTATGTCAATTGATTATAGTGCCATTTTTTACAGTTCTAACTCTTACAAACATTACTGATTAACAACATCTACATTTACATTTACATCAGTATGTTAAACTGTCAACAATTTGACAATGCTTTAACGGTGCGCTAAGAAAGATAGAGTTTAAAAGAGAAATAATAGCAAAAAGAAGAAATATAGAGTCAGACAAGAAATAATGGCAAAATGCATAATATAGATACCGGTATATAAAGCAAGAAAAAGAAAGGAGGTGTATTCAGCAACCACTAGTCACAAAGGTTGCTGGATGGAAAATCTCCATTTAAAAGGTCAATTTTGAGAGCCCATTCTTGAATGATGCCAAAGAGTGTGCCTCAGCAATTGCTGCTGGTAGATTGTTCCATGGCAAAGGAGACCATGTATAACAAATAAATATTTGTACATATTCAAGTTTTGTAACAAACTTAAAAGTTTAACTTGGAATTGGAAGTCGTAATACCTTCTGATATTTCAGGGGCCAGGTTTGCGTGGCAGAATTGGATGCCTGGAAGAAAAAGTAACTTTTATAATCATTTTTATGAAGATTGTGTTGTCTACGTCCCTTATACCAACTATGCACACTGGGACGATGTAGATTGTCGACAAACACATCCTTGGATCTGTCGCTATGGTAACAATTTAGACCTTGTCACTAACAATTTGGTTATTTTCTTATTTTTGAATTACTTGTCTTTGTTTATTGTTGGGTTCTAAACTATCACCTATTTATCTGTATAAAAGATCAATGGTATCACCTTTATACTTAGACTGATAAGCTTGGTCATGAAACATTTTCTACGGACATTCTCCAAACTGCCTGTGTATCAGATACGGCAAATGTTAGTTCGCCACTGGGAAGGTTTTGAACTTCGTACTAGATGAATGGCTTGGAAACTAACATCTAGGCCTATCCAAGGGCTGTGAGTTAAATAACTAACTGCTACAATATGACAAAATGAAACCTTTTTGTAAATTCAATTTCAGATGGTACTTCAGGAAGTCAAACTACAACACTGGCACCAATTATCAATTTTCTATCAAGTCTCATTGGTCGAGATGTTAAATAGATCCAATTACTAAAAAATAAAGTTTGTTTCTTCAATATATTCACACAATTTTGTCATAAACTTCTCTCTATAAAGGCAACCACAAGTAGGCATGGCAAAGTATATGTCGCAAATTGAGTGTATAAAATGGCTGTTGACAGACAACAGTCAGACGACTTACATCCAACGATCCTAAAAGTTCACACTAAGATGAGCTCATGCAAGCAATTATCAGATCAAGGCTGGAAATATCAGAACTAACATTACATATAATCATTTAAGTTTTTATTTCGATCAATCATACTGTAGGATATAAAGGGTGTATTCTAAACAAGTAATTATAATACATGTACTGAAAAGAAATGTCAAAACAAACAAAATTCAAATCTTCGTGAATTAATCATCCTTCATGTAGGAAAAAACCCTTTTCTTAGGTCCCAAAATTCCTGAAATTAGGGGTCAGTGGTGCTTTTCACAAAAATTCTTACGAAAAAAATCTTCCTAAGTCAAAAGCAATAAACATTGCTAAAACGCTCATTTTTTGGCTTATCAATTCTAAATATTATACAAATTGTGTAGAATTGTGTATACCTTTTGAATATCATAACATGGTTATGCTTATTATCAGTCTGACTTTGAAGTGCAAATTATATGAAACTGACTTACGAAGATTTTTTTCGTAAGAATTTTTGTGAAAAGCACCAAAGACTTGTATATGTATGCTAATGTATTGTTTGACTGACAATATCAAATAACAAAAGACAATAAAACATGGAGCATTTTGTATCTGATACCCCAGGCTTAGCACAAATGGTCTTAACTCAAGTTAAAAAAAAGACTGAGTTATGATCGTTTAGCATTAAGCTCGCGATATAGAATTTTTTTACCTTAATATACCAAATTTTGTAATCATTAAAGTTATAATGTGGTGTATATACATATATATTATATTTTGACTAAAATATAATAATAAAAGAATCTCCATTCACCACTAAGAAATTATACTTAATTAACGTTGAGTACATTGTATCACAGTTAAATTTGTCAGAATATAGGGCCATAGCTTATTTTCGCTGACTATATATACATATATACACTCGCTGATAAACAAAATCTCACACTCACTTTCACACTTATTCAACTGTTCATTAAAGAAAATTCCTAATCACTTGTTGAGATTCAATAAAATCAAACAAAAATCAAAGCATACTTCAACATTGGAATGAAAACAAAACAATCACATACAATTATGCAAATTGGAGTACATGTAAGTGTCCGAATCATAAGAATAGGCCTAAGTGCTTAAAACCACTGTACAATAGACTATATCCCGAATTCAAATATTTGAGTTTTTCCCTCCGGTACAAGCAAACTTTCACCATTACAATAAAAACATGTGTACAAAGAACAATAGGATTTAATCCATAATTTGTGCTATTTAGCAATAATGTGTAGAAAACTTTGTTTGTACCGCCTGTACACGGACGGAAAAACCCATGCATTTGAATTCCGGATTAGATCTATAGCCACAGTGGTTTGAAAGGCTTATAAAATCTACTGTCTTAAAACAACCAATGTTGTATCTCAAAAGCACCAAATTTACAATATTTCAACTAAAATTATTTTATGGAATAAACAAATTTGAAAAAAAATTACATGTGTACTTCACACATTTTTGGGAAAATCAAACACCAAACATTTTTGATACACTAAATTTGACAAAAAAATCATAATGCCTAATTTTGACAAAAATTCAAACACAAAATCAGATAAATAAAATTAGACAAACACTTATTTCATCTAAAATATAATAATGAGTTTTGACTAAAAATATTTGACAAAATGTGACAAAAAATCAAACACAAAACACAAAATTTGTGATGCCATCATAATTTCAACAACACAAAAATAAGACAAAATTTCAAATACTAAATATATAATTTATAAAATTTCAAACACAAAATCCAGAAAAATCCTGCAACTGGCTGTTGCACATTGTACACAGATATCATTTACATTTCTAGTTACAATCTATCAAATGAGTATGGTTCTAATTTTTTTCTTTCTTATAGAAAGGATAAACAATAAAAACATAATAAATATCACAGAAAGGTATGTTAAGGTTTAATGGAACCTTGTTTGTTAAGGTTAATGGAACATCAACAAATAAGTTTAAAACATGCTAATCACAGAATGGTATGGCTTGTGAAAACTGATCCGAGCCAAGGATTACGATTTGGAGCAGGTGTGGCCAAATAGTAACAACCTTGGACTGGTAATCATTGGATAGACATCTCAGCATTGGTTCAAATCTCTTCCAAAACCTACCCTGTTGTTTCCTTGGGCAATAAACTTTATCCTACTAGCTCAGTACTGGAGGACCAGGAAGCAGACTCGAAAGGGTATTAACTGTTTCACAATCAAGCTAAAATAAAATTAGTATGAACTAAGAAACACCCTTTAAATATCATTTACATAGACTAAATCAGTTATCTGTAGTTATTTATGTATTCATCTGTTTCAGATTATAGTTCATACTAATCTATTATCTGTAGCTCCATTGTTAATCAAGTTCTAACAACTTAAATAAATCACTTTTGGGGTCCACTTCCTGGTCTGCCAGTGCTGAGCAAGTAGGATAAAGTTTCTTGCTCAAGGAAACAATGAGGAAGGTTATGGATGAGTTTTTGTAGCAGATGGTTATGACTATCCATAATGAACAGTCCAACATCATAACTACTCTGCCACGCCCACTCTCAGGTCAATTTGAACAAATTATAATTATACAAAAACTAAATCACTAATCTAATATTGCATCATAACACATCAATACACAATACAAGTAAATATTTACAAAGCAATAAAAAAAACATAAACTAAATGTATGAAATAAACTGGCCATGTTGTAAACAACACAAGTTGAATTCTATTTATCTATGTACACACGTGTTTCAACTTTGTTCTGTACTAACAAAGTTTTTCATATTGAAAAACTCATCAAATTAAGTTCCAAATCAAATCGATTAGAGGTTTTTTAAAGACATAAAAATAGTGCATATTACATGTATATGGGTTAGGCTAAATATGGCAAACAATAATAATAGAATAATATTTTTTACATTTTTCTATGTATGTACATGTATATCTAAATCAATGGGCCGGTGCTAAACTAGACTTATAGATGTAATTAATGAAGAATGTAAACTAGTTATGCACTGTCCCATTGAAATGTAACCTCCATATAAAAAAGTTATTTATTCATCATCAGCATTGAAGTTTGTTTTTGGTGGGTTTAACGTCCTAGAGAAACATTGTATAGGTCATATAATGGCAAGAAGCATTGAAGAAATAAATTTTGAACAATGAATACGATCATAGAAACAAAACAAAACAAAACAAAATATAACAAATAAACATAAGCCATTCTAATAAAGGTACTATAGTAATGTATAACAAGCAATGTTAACTGGCAAGAAAGCATGAAATTATTCTTTTAGAAGGTTGACAGCAAGTGAATAGGAGACTTCGAGACAAAAAAGCAACAAGAAATATGATGTGAAACCACATTAAATCTGGATTTTCATCAAGATCTGACCATAAATGACAGAGTCATCCAACATATTAAAAACTTTAACGCTAAAATTACAAACCGATATAATCCATAATAAAGTCAGTTTGAGTTTTGGTTACTTTCTAATTCTGTTCATCACATAGTATGTTATCATTGTATAAAGTTTCATAAAGATCAGACAATAAATGGCAGAAATATATGGTAAAGAAAAAACTTTAACACAATTTTTAACAACACCGGACCTCCGCCCGCACGGGTTTCGCCAAACTATAAGTCGAATATTTTCGATGAAAAATCTGGCTTAAAAGCATAATACACTTGAAAATACAATGTTCCTATTTGGAATTTAAAACAGCTGAATATTTTTTGCTGACATCAGAACAACCAAAAGATGATTAAAATGATCAAATGAACCATTATTATGAGCCTAATCATGAAATAAAAAGTGACATTTACAGGAAACTGCATGATTTAACATGAAAAGCATTGCATCATACAACCTTTTGTATTGTAAAATTTAAATAAAAAATACGTAAAAGTTTGTGCACGATCAAAAATAAAAAGTTAAACTAAAATTAAAACAAAAATTGGTCTATACAGTATATATGTCATTTTTCATACATAAACACAACATAAAGACTAGTTGTTAGACAATAGAGGTCCAAGGTTATATGATTTAAAAAAGTTGAGGTACATAATAATAAAAAAACAGTTTTAATTTATTTTCTATAAACCCACCCTAAAAAAACAATAAAATTAATTAAAAACTCAAATTAAATCATTAAAAATTCAAATTAATAATCAAAATTCATTAAAAATTCAACTCGATCATTAAAAGTCCAAATTAATCATTAAAATCATAAATAAACATTGTTCATATACATCAAGGGTTTATAATTAAATGCACCAAGATCTTAATCATGACATATCCCACAATGCCTCCAGTTGTGGCATATCCCACAATGCCTCCAGTTGTGGCATATCCCACAATGCCTCCAGTTGTGGCATATCCCACAGTGCCTCTCAGTTGTGACATATCCCACAATACCTCTAATTTATGACGTATCCCGCAAGGCCCCTCAGTTGATGGTTCCTCTTCTACTGGAATATCCTTCGACTTTGACTTCAGTGTCAGCTCCTGTCGCGTTAGACGAGGGATCACGTAATAATTTATCAAAATCATCTTGCTCACCATAAAATCTGAACTGAACTAAAAGCTGAAATCTTGGGTTAAGGAAAATATACTTATGTGTGATGAGTATATGTAACCTAGAAAACAATCTCTGTAAACAGATATCCTGTAGACTGCTGTCGTTGTTACCACAATCATTAGAATAATTACCATTATTAATATCATCAACTACAGCATCATCACTATCATCATTATCGTAAATGCCACGCCACCAACATTATTATACATTAAAAATCATCATCATCACGGCGATAATTACAATAATAATTATCATCATTGATATCATCATCATCACAACCATAACCTATATCAAAATCATCATTATTATCACCACTACTATCATAATCATCACAATTACTATCACAATCACCATCAAAAGCATCATCATCATCATTATCATCATCATCGTCACAATCATAACCTATATCATCATCATAATCACCACTTCTTTCACAATTATCATCATCAACAACATCATCACCATTACTTTCATAATCACCATTATCATTATAATCACAATCATAATCACCATTACTATCGCAATCATCATTATCATCATTAATATAAAAAGGATACAGATGAATCAAGAAAGATAACTCCTAGACTACCTATAAGCCAAGGTAAATGTTTTATAACATATGTAGGTTCAAGACTTCGTACCAATATAGCTAGACCATATGTTAAGTTACCTAATACAGCTAATATAAACATTAATACAGATAAACCTTCTGTGGACTTTCTTTTATACTGAAATACAAATATAGTAGTAATAAGTTATAGCCTTAGTTATGGATCAATTTCATTTAACTGTCAGTGGTGCATACATTAACCCTACTGATTTAAATATTCACTACAGTTTTTCTGTGCTCACTATCCATAGCTGAGTATTTAAATCAGTTGGGTCAATATTTGAGCAACTGACAGTAGAATAAAATTTAACAAAATTGCCATATTACAATGTGTAGGCGAACCCGGGACCCCTTACTTACTATGGAACTTTTCTTTTAACTGAGCTGTCCTGGTCTGGGCTGAATAATTCGGATTACAATTGAGTTTTGAGAAAAAGAGTTATCTAATTTACATTTTTTTCTTAGGATATACATCCCTTATCGTTTGATACTAAAATACAATTTTAACATCAAAAATAGTGTAGTTTCCACAAGCATATAATGTATTTGACATTTTAAGTTTAAGATTTTCTACTCGTATACTAAACTTACATTTTTCCACATTTGTCCAAGCCTAGAGAAAGTATAAAATACACTAGATACAACACCTATAGCATAACCAACTTCATCTGTAAGATTCTGTATTGAAAAGAAACAATAAAACATCATTTTGTGTGAGTATAACATCTTTAATACAAGTGTGAGAAATGATTTAGTGGTTAGGATGCTAAAGAATTAAGAAGTCCTTAGTTAAGTAGTGCTTATTTACGTGGGTAAGAAGTTTAACTATGATTGTTTCATAGCATCTTGATGTAAATGTGCACAGTGATGAACCGGCTTTATTATGCAAGATAGTGAAGTTGCCAGAACATGATTAATGTAATAGACTATAAATCAATTCATACCCAATTTTGGCCCACAACTAACTAAGTGTGCCAATATGTTACTTAAAGGCACACGTGTCATGTTAAGTAATCTCTAAATATCAACAGCAATATCACTACTAACAAGTTAACTTCCTAAAAGGATTAATTATGTGAAAATTTCTCTCAAGACTTTTTTGAAGGGAATGGAGCTGATATAAACCAAATTGAAAGCTAGCTATTAAATAACAAGATAATTAATCAAAACACTGAATCAAAAACATAAAGGGTGATGCATACTTACTTCAAACACATGCATATGATATAAGACGTTGTTATGATGATGTTCCTGAGAGAGTAAAGACCTTCCAGCTGGGTGAGGTATTGTATCATATGATGACGGGACATCTAGCGACTTTATAGATTGATTCATACATAGTAACATAGCTCCAGATATACATAGAACAACTTGTGGTACACCATGAGTATGAGGCTGTATTGGTTCATAACCTGTAAAATATATAAACATTTTTTTTTATAATTATTTATTAACAGTTTCACATGGATGACATACGTGTACATGAAATAAACAGTCTTAACCTTTCAAACAACAAATCACAAACACCATTTGCATGGGCGAAGACTTTTATAACTACCTGTTCAAGGTTCCAAGTCTAGCATAGAACTGAATAGTCTGTGCAGTGTGCGCTATTCCCGCCACTAACCGTTTCCTGTCACGTGACTTATCGCTAGGCGATAAAACAACCCGTATGTTGTATATGAAACGGTGAAGACATATGTTCTGTCGCTATACTACGTAACGCGCAGAACTTAAAATTATTTGTGCATACTATACATATGTACATGTAATATATAAACATGTGTTATATACCTTTTTCTTTTAAATATTGTTGAATATTACCAGTATAATAATCAGGAGAAAAAAAACTATGATACACTACATAGTGTTAAAAAGGTACATTTGTACAAAGTAGATATTCAACAAATTGTAGCCAGTAGTAATAGATAAACACAGTAACACATTGAAAGTATACGGCAGTCCATGAAATAAGTGGGTGTCTGGTTGTCCGGGACAACCAATTACTAGTACAGGCAGCAAAAAGTTTTTACAGAAATCTATCAAATTTCTATCAAAAACTCTACAGTCTGCAAGATTTGCAAGGGAGTGTTGGCTTGCCCTAAACATAGAATTATTTATGCGTAATTAACCTTTATTTAACATCCTTGATCAATCTTGAACATTTTCATCCAGAATTGCAGGGTAGGATTGGGTAGCCCTAATAAGCCATTGATCTAACAATCCTGATCAATCTTGAAATTTTTTATCCATGATGATACAAGTTGTAATGCCAACTAAGTTTTTACTTAACTATACTATAGCCACCCAGCTAGCTCAGTTGGTAGCAGGCAAGACTACGAATCGAGGGGTCGTGGGTTCGATTCCTTGGTGAGGCAGACTTTTATGGAGCTTGGTCATGAAATTATTTCTACGGCCACTCTCCCTCCTACTAATGATTCTTAATTATGTAGAGCAGTTGTCAGTCACTGAAGAAAGTATGCGCTTAGTAGTTGGTTAACAGCTAAATTCAGAGATTTAGCCTTTCCAGGAAGAGTGAGTAGGTTGACTGATTGCCGTTATATGACCTATACAATGTGTTGCTAAGGCATTAAACCAAACAAAAGCAAACAAACAAAGTTTACTAACTACATTATACAATATTTTCTTACCTTTACGATGTTTCTTCCACCATAAATTATAATATAAGAACTGTGAAAACAACACTAGATCAGCAAATACAAAATATATAGCTAAATATACCTGAAATTATAAAATAAAAGAAAGATGTAGAGTCAGAGATTATTCAGATTAATGTACAGTAATGTTGAAAACTGTTAGCAGAACATGGCGGGACCAGTTATTCTATTTTGTACCTTAACACATTGTTGGTTATCCCATGATACATTACTCTGCTATGCTGCGCTATGTTTGGTGGGCCATTTGGTAAGAAAAATCTAGTTATCATAAATAATTAATTAGGCAGTTTCATTGGTTCTGCAAAGGAACCACTATAGAAAACTAGCCAATGAAATTACACTACCATTTTTTAAAATTAACATGTGCCTTGGTTCCTATTTAAAGTAAGAAAAAACCAGTATGATGCTAATGTTATTGAAAAGTATTTAATTGTAACATGTGATTTCATTGGAAGATGATTGGTTTCCCCTGCCTCATGCATATGCATGAAAACCAGATTTTGCCAGTCAAATTGCCCACAGTATGTATAGATTGTAACAGTGTTAAGCATATGTTACTGACCTCTTAAAAAGTAAGTTACACCAAATTACTGAATATTCTAATTATCATGTATTCTTGCATGAGACTGTCACAAGTGTTACCAAAAATATGTGCAAAGGTCAAAATGTTGCCTTATTCTGCAAAGAGTGTATAATATGGTTGTGGTTGGAAAGTTTGGACCCCCCCCCAGAAAAAGGCGGACCCCCCCCTAGAAAAAGTTTGGACTCCCCCCTAGAAAAAAATCCTGGATCCACCCCTAACTGTAATGTATATATTTACCTGTAAAGGTAACTGTTTAGTTAACATTGCACCAACAAGATTAGCTGTATCACCTAAAGTCCACATTAATATTAACATTAATGATATCCCTTCTATACCTTCAACATGACGAAAATTCTTTATCATTTGTCTGAAAATATACAAAATTAACAATCATATCACATACCTGTCAAGGGTGGACAGAGTCAAACCGTGAAAAGTGGGTTCCACTATGGGAAGCCCCCCCCCTCAGAAGCCAACAGTGTATTCCTCACGATTTTCTTGAAAATGTGATCAAAATCATTGCATATTGAGCTGACTTCAAACATGCATATTTTTGCATTACATGTACAGTGTTTTATCCATGCAATTTTGCAGCAAGTGACGTCACTTTTCAATCTTCAAGATTGACAAGAAGTGTTGGCATTAGATCCTCACAGCAAGCAGGCGTACAAGATTGGTCACGTCAGTAATAATATAGATATAACCAAAAATGTACAGATTTGAGAAATATTTTAGAATATGAATTTTATGAATTTGCAGGAGAGCGTTATTTCTGTTCTAAATATGTGAGTCTGCATGAGTCTCACCCTGAATGGACAGGTATATATCATACAGGTAGTCAGGTACCTTAATTAGTGATTCTTTTAACAGCGAGTAGCAACCCAATTCAGCTTGTCCCTATTTTGCCTAGTCCTTTCTTTTTAAGAATTTATTTTAATTTTTATATTATATATTTGCTGTGGGTATAAACTAGGCTGGGCGTAATCAATAATTGATGTCCACACAATATTATTCAATCACCGAAATCGGAAATACTCGGTGAAGTGGACTTCTCTTTGATGTTTTGATAGGGCGAAATGGTAACACACAAGGTGACATTATCGCCCGTATCACCCTCGCAGCGGAGCCATGTTCATATATTGACAAATCAAAGACCAACTGATACCGTATAGTCACATCATTAACCTCTTGTAATCTAACTGCACACTGTGCACAGTAGATCACATCACATCTGAAGTTGATGAGCTGATAATCCTGTGAGTCACTGCCAAATTCAATAGTTTGTTACTGGACAGTTGGTCCTGTGAAGACCAAAATTAAACAGGACCAAACCAAATCTTACAGGATGGGAGGATGGGGACACATTTTACATATTTTGATGAATTGAAAACAATGTGGATATGATCATTTTTTTTTGCTACATCTAGACAGTCGGTCCTGTAAACCTGCAGATCTATCTATTTATTTTTTACAGGAGTTGTCCATCAATCCACCATGTTTCAGAGTGACTACATAGCTGAATTTTTTTCAGAGATTGTACTGTTTATGCATAACAGTTACGAAAGGTAGAAAAACTTACGGTACAGAAACTATCATCCATGTTACTATGGAAGCCAAGCCTAAAACTTCTGAAGCGATGCCGAGTTCATCCCATACACAATCACTTAGTATCTTATAGATCCACTGTACACCATCAGAACAATTATTTGCTAAAATTATTGAACCATTTTCCCAATTTCCAGGATATGATTCACCAATCAATGGTTGCCATGGCATCTTTCAATTGTACAAAAAAGTCCTGAAGATAAGTTATAAATCGATTGTTGACTCTTGTTATGCTTTTATGGTAAATACAACAACTCCTAAACAAAACCCTGAAAATAGATATAGAATTAATACTTATTTATACTTTATTCTGGGTTTATTGCCAAGTCAACTCATTTTGGTTATTTCATGGCTTTCAGGGCACTGTCTAAACCTAGCTCTCCAGAAGGGTATAACCTCCCCTGGGTCCATGTATTTACCGAAATACAGCATATTCCCCGAAATACAGCAGATACCCCGAAATACACCCGAAATACAGTTGATCAATTAGTATAGTGCATGTAAAAACACGATTAAATGATCATTTATTGATTATGACGCTTCAAAATACTTGATATTATTAATATACGATCCAATTTAAGGTGTTAATAATAAATTATGTAAAAAAAAATAACCTAAATAGCTTTGACAATCCTGTATTATAGTGTATTAATTGCGATAAATAATTACGATCTTGACAATTGAAATATTTATAGTCACCTAGAAAATATAATATATATAACCTGTTAACTTTTCATATCGATATGTTTGTATTGTTCAAAACAAATTAATTTACTAGATAAACGTCAGAAATGATCACAAAAGATGAGTATTACAAGTATTAATGGTTTACAGCTATTAGATCTATCTTACATTCACTATACTAATTGACCAACTGTATTGTGGATCGTCACGGCCATTTATGTTACTTTTTCTAACATCTTTTATTACTAACACCTTCAGTTGGGTCGTATATTAATAATATAAAGTATTTTGAAGCATCATAATCAATAATTCATAGTTTAAACATGTTTTTACACGCACTATATTAATTGATCAACTGTATTTCGGGTGTATTTCGGGGTATCTGCGGTATTTCGGGGAATATGCTGTATTTCGGTAAATACATGGACCGACCTCCCCTGGTAAGATTCAAACCTGTTCGCCCTTCGAGACACTAGATTCGAAATCCCAGGGAGCTATACCAACTGCGCTACGGACCCGGTTTATAGAATGGATATAGACAATCAATCAAATCACATAAGTATTAGAACTGAAGCCAAAGAATGATGCAAATGAACCATAAGGGTATAAAAGACTCTTTTACTCTCTTTCTTGCCTTCTAGGTACTTTTTATGTGAAGCGGTGAAGTGTCTGCACTCATTTCAGAATGTTGTGGGTTCAATCCCAGCTTAGACCATGGGTAACACTAACAAAAAAGAGATCATTCCTAATTTTGAATACAGTATTGCTTTATCAGCAATAGAACCAGACATGTAGTCGACCTGAAATCTTAATTAACTCTTAACTTAGTTTTTTACTCTATACATCCAAAACAGTTCGTCATATTCTGATATATCAATTCATTTCTACAGAAATAAGAACATATTTTAAGTTACTAAGCACAATTGAAGTTCTGTATGTACGATCGGCGTTCAGAATTTTAATCTGATGAAATAAAACATTTCTTTTGTTGTTGTTTACCCGAAAGTGGGTGTTATCCGATTTACACCAACTTTAAACAAGTCCACTTTCATAATAATCTCTGATCATAAACAGCGGAAAGTTTGTGCAAAAAATAAAATATAATAATATTAATAAATCACAGTTTATACCTTTGAAAGATCCAATACGCCGTCTTTAGAAGCCCCTATTTCTTGATTTGTAAACAAATCACTAACCGTCACATGACTTTTAACCTTTGACCTTTAACCCGGAAGTATTCATTTAGCGGAAATAGCCGAATGTAGCCGTCTCCTTGCGGACCGTGTAAGGTAGCCATTTTTATGTCAGATATTTGTAATCTGTCAACATCTTCCATCTTGTATTATGAAATGAACTTTTTTTCTTAAAATGTGCTTTTTATGATATTTAATGATTAACTCAATGAATATTTGTTTCTTAAACAGGAGATTGAGCTTGGAAACAAGCTTCATAAATAGGTCCTCTTAGGAGGGACTCAAGAACATCAAACATTTGCGTTGCAATGAATGGAATTCGTAGTAAACCGGAAACGTCACCACCTTCACAAATTGCAGGCCAGCCGCAGTCAAGAAACTTAGGTTTCCACTACACTGGTACGTTCATTGTTTATAATTCTTTGTATTTATCATTTGAGTTCAGGCCTACACTACGTGGACACCTGCCGGCGAGCAAGTCTGTGACATGTGTACATCGCGTTGGGGGTTAAATCCTAGAATGACGCATATGGTCTTTTTCAGCTTTTCACATGGGTTACATTTATGTAATTAACTTGTTTCTGATTGCTTCTAGATGTTTTATTTACGTAACTTCTGAATTCTTATCTCTCCCACTGTTTTCTGTCAAGACTTCCTTGTTGCCCTAACGGGTTGTGGTTTTGACTTCCATTGAAGCGAAAAATATCTTTACAATTGGCTTATATCTTGTGTTATTGTATTCCTTGGACATATGTTTAAGTCTTTTTATTGTTCAAACCCATTTGTAATCTCATTTGATCTACCTCCTATGATAGAAAATGTCAACGTATGTTTAGATATGACTGATTCAGTTTTTGTTTGCTTTGTGATTATGAATCATTTTAATGTTTTTATTTTGGTGTACCCATTTACTTACTGATAAATCGCACCTATATTTTAATAACTAGAATAGTATATATTAGTACATTCTACTTACTGATTTTTCATACCAGAGGTTTCATAGTTCAACAAACAATGCTGACGAATATCACACCCCCAACAGTCAGTACTTTAACCAGCTTGCCACGAAGCCCGGGACTAGTGCAAACTGGTTTGGGCTAGTAAAAAAAGAACATTTCATGCAGTTGAGCTATATTATAAGAATACGCTTCATTATGTAACAATAAATCAGGATAGGGCCCTAGAGAATTTAAGAGAATGTAAGATATAGGCCTGTATCTGCCACGATTGCCTTCATTTAATCAATAAGAATAGTGAATGTGTTGAAATAAGTTATTAAGGAAGTGGTACTAGTAACTAACATCCTTAGAAAACAACTTTTTAAGTTATCTGTTCGCTGTAGTCTCATTCCTGTGAGTTCATTTGGAACTCAAACCTTACTGGCTTCAGAAATCTACATGTGCTATTTTCTAAATTGTTGTATTGTTACAGCTAATAATCCATTGCAAAAACATTTGTCAAAAATGAATTTTTTGCTTTTGACAAAAGCTGAGAAGGCAACCCTTATATTACATGAAATATGTCCCACTTTATGGACATCAGTTGAAATAAACTTTTCTTACATCTCACATGTGTATTTGTCTTTCTAATTTCAGGAGAGGAGTTTCAGCCACAAAGTTACCAGTCCAACTATCCCCCTTCAACTCAATATTCAGTGCAGGTAAGTCTCATATTCTCTTTATGGAATAAGTCGGCAACTATTTATACTCTTTTCAGATTTTAATCAAAACCAGGCATTTTCTTAAACTTGTATTGCACCCAGTCTCTGCCTTAACGATGTAGCATAAAGTCTGAATACTTGTGCTTGTAAAATTTTAAGATGTATAATGATTGAATTGTCATTAAATTTTTGTTGGGCTTCAGATTTCTTGTATCCTTAGCTTCTCTGATAGGCTCTGATTATAGTGAATTATGGTAGGCCTGACCCTTACCAAAGGAATCATCTAATGCCTGCACTAAACTAAACTGGATGATGAGTTCTGGTGTAGTACTTTAAGAAAACTAGAACCTCATCTACTGTCTTGATAACTTTGAACCAACCTTGTTTTCTTGTTTTCTATTATTTGTAGCCTCTAGGGCCGGCAGGAAGCTATGATATAGGGAAACCAGGATTTAGTGCTCCTCGTATGCCAAGCCCTGGATTAGGACAGCAAGCCATGTATCAACAACAGCCTCAACCTGGGGTGAGGCAAAACACTGTAAGTAAATTTTCAATATTGTAGTTTGTCTCGCAAAACATGTCAAACTGATGGACAAGTCCTGCATAAAATAGGAAGGTCTGTCATAGATCGCAGCTTAACAGGACCTACTGTCTGGCCAAAAATTAGATCTCATCCACATACTTTTCAACTTATTTCAATATGTATAATGTCTCCGGTCCTGTTAGTGTAAGGCTGGGTTCAGTCCTGTAGAATGTTGAATTTCACAGGACTTCCTGTCCAGTAAATGACTGTTGAGTTTCACGGTGACTGATAGTTTACCTTTTTGAACATTGTTTAATATTCTCCAAGTGTGTTCTTGTTTAAGGGTATTTGTGAAAACCGCACATGGTGTATGCTTTATGAAGGATGTGACTTAGAAGGGCTTCTGAAGTTCTGTCTTTAAGCTTTTTTGTCGTGAACTAGGCACATTTCCTCACCAGTGGGCCATGGCTGACAAATTCCCTCTTGAAGCTGAAGTTAAAAGGAAAATGGTTGTAAAAATATTTCATGATAGACTTGGCAAATGCAGGTTCGAATCGCATTTACATGTAATTATTTTACATGAAGTAATATGTATTCTTTCATTTCTGATTTCTGCCATCACCTCTGTTCTTACATTCATAGTATGATTGTTATTTTTATTTACAGCCATTTTATCCAGCTGGTCAACAAAGCATGAACATGAGACATCAAAGATTCCCAGGTGGCAATGCATCGGGTCTCACATATGTACATCCTCCATTTGTTATGTATTCTAATCCTAATCAAATGGCAGGTCAACAACAACTCATCATGAACCAAAATATGGTGAGTATATTAGCCAGGGCTTTTTCAGTCGGTTTTGGGAAAAAGGCCCCTGCCCAAATTGGGAATTCTTAATGCTGTAAATAGTCTGATTTGGGAAAAAAAGATTGACGAATGGAAATTTCATCATTAATTTTTCTGCATTACATCTTTATATGCTTTGCTTTGGTGTCTCTGAAAGTGTTGCTGTGCCAGTGCTCAGTTTGTTCAGACAGTTAAGTGAGGCATTCAATGCAAATTCCCATGTATTTATTATTTTTACATGAAATATCCTGGTTTCTTTTGTACAGGCAAAAGACATCTTGTTCAAAGGGAATTATTTAACAAGATTGGGATTTTTCCTGAAATTGGGGAAAATGGTTGTTATTTGGCATTGGGAATGGGGCTCATATTCAGCCCTGTGAGATAGGCTGAAAAGTCCTGATAGCTGAGGGATATAGTTATTATAGATTTGTTTTAAATGAACCATTTTGTGGCTACGGAAATCAAGTCAGTAGTTGACCTGATATATGCAGTCTAAAATTGACTTTTGTCTGTGATTACTTTTTGGGAGCTTTTAGTTATACACTACATCGGGGATTCTAATATTTGGGGTTTCCCCTGCGTTTCAAACAAACTCTCATTGTCGAAATGAAAGGCTTGTACATATAGCAATAGGATTAAATCCATATTTCATGGTTTTCAGCAATAATGTGTAACAACTTTGTAAATGTTTGTACTGCCTATGTGCATATGGAAACTCAATAAATTTGAGTTCCGAAATTGGTGTATTGCACACCAATCCCAAAGTTGAAGAAGTGCCGTTTATTTTGATACGTTTTTCTTTAGTCTGAAGACTGAACTATTGAATGCATCAAACGTCATAACGTAGAGAGCTGTCAGACTACATGACAGTTGATTTAACCACTAGTATCTGGATTATAATTGGTTAAATCTTAAAGGTCAGCTCATGTATTTAACCTTTGTGGTTGATATTTCTTGTCTGGTATTTCTAGGAGGGGCAAACCATTGTCATGTTTTGTCCTTTTAATTATCTTTGATGTTGATATAGAAATTTTTTGTCAGAGACTGAAGTGAAATTGTTGTTATTATATAACTAGAACTTGATTTGTTTCTGGAATTAATACGTCTTAGATGAAAATCTATGTGAAAAAATTGTCATGATTTGAAGAAAATGACTTATATGCCAAGATTTTGAGAATAATTTTGCTGTATTATTTTAGTCTTATATAGTATTGACAGCATTCATCTTAAATTTTCTCAAGTATGAGCCTAATTTATAATGTTATATATATACTAATAGGCAAAATTATCAACTAGCTAACTATATGAAATAAATTGATATTTTTGTTGTCCTTAATAAATTTTCACTGGTCTTGGGCTTCAGACTTGTGGCTTGAGGGGAGGTCTGTATTGAATGGTCAAAATATTAGAATTCATTAATGTTTTGCTACAATTCACTTAAGACCAATTTTGTTGCAAGAGAATTTAGTACAAAGACTGACGGCTCTATATATTTGTCTCTGAATGAAATGTTATTGTTTTTATATTGACAGATTCAGTCACAAAGAATGCCTAACCCACAATACAGTACAGGTATTCCATCCAATCAGACAGGTTTACATTACCCTGTACCTCCTGCTAACATACCATACTCCAGTCCTGGCTATGGTAACCAACCATTATTTATGCCTCCAAGTCAAGTAACGTCTAACCAGAGGGTACAGACAGCACCAACAGGACAAGTTCAGAAGCCTTCGAGAACTATATTGAAGATCGTTGATCCAAATACTGGAACTGATATGACAGAAGAAATATTAAAGTTGCCTCATTCTTCAGAAAGTTCTGAAACTCGTTCAAGAAGTACACCGTTATCTCACAATGCAGAGGTTAGGGTTAGTTTTACAAAAATTTATCTACTTTTTAATATTATATGCAGTTGCTTATACTTTGTTTTAGAATAAAACATGGCAGTAGTTTTGATGTTAAAAATTGTGTTAAGAGTGCTTCGAGCACTTCAGCATTAGTTATTTAATGAGCACATTAAAACAGGAGCCTATTTAATGTTAAAAATCTATTTGGTTTCATAAAATGGTAATTCCAAAGTGGAATATTTATATGTTTTATTTCAAAATCAGAGAATTTAGGGCATTCCTAATAATTGTTATGATTAGGTCTGTTTAATAGATTCCTAACCCAAAACACTTGAAATAAAAGTAGAAACTTTGTCAATTGAACAAAAATATATAGATATTTACCATTTAAGATGAAATTTTATTCCTTGTCTCAGGTCAATGTTTATGGGCAATCTCAGGTCAAAATGAACTTGTTTTAATATACATTCATCACTTAGTGCTATAACATTAAAATTTTCACAATCTTTACCAGTATATTATAACTTAATTATTTCACTATATTACAGCCATCACAATCTAGTAACACAGGACAACATAATGAGATAGCGGCCCAGTTTGCTGCTCAAGTTGCTGCCAAACTTTCTACAACTACTGGCACCACGCCAGCAAACCCTTCACCTCCTCGTATGCAGACCACACAGGTTGCTGGAGGAGTTCCTCATCAGCCACCAATGGGTGCTGGCGAAGAACCTCCGCCTCAACAACAAGTTCCCGCTGTCATTCAGAACATACCTCCTCGGTTCAACCAACCAGCTCCGCCAGATGCGACCGTGTACTCACAGCCGCCGCCGCAGCCACCAAATATTCCAGAGTTAAAAACCAACACAGCTAATGAGAATGTTACGCAATCAGCAAGTCTTTCAAACGGTGCAAAGGTTGTAAAAGAGGTCGTGTCACAGTCTTCAAATGAAGTGGAAGGTAAAGTAGTGAATGATACATCGTCAATGAACACTAAAAAAACACCTGCCACCTCGGAATCAGTGACCGTTAGTGTAAAAACTAGTCCATATATTGATAGAACTAATACTAGTAGTGAAGGTGTCGTAACAAGTGATAAAAATAGTAGCAAAGAAAGCACTCCTGAAGTTAACATTATGCCTCCTACACCAGTAGAAAAACAACCAGATGTGGAAATACCAACCAAACCTGTGGAACCAGTGGCTGAAACAGTCTCAGGTACGTTTTATTAGGTCTTAGTTGTTGATTCAAAGTTCTGTATGTTCTAAAGTGGAGTACTGTTTATAATACAACAGTTGGAAAATTGGGGCATAGGAATATACCATCAAGGCTTGGGTTGTCCCCTGTCTTTTCTTTTTACAATTGAATTTTGGGGACAGTATTCTCTAAAATAGTGAAAAAACATAGCTAGACAAATATGTGTATTTGTTCTTAACAATGTTTGTTTTTTCTTACACCAATGTCTTTAAAACACTATACTCTCATAAAAAGCACTTGCAAAATGTACACACATTTTTTCTGACTACATGTATTACACTTAGACTTTATTGGCTCGAATGATCTTACTATTAATTGTGAAATTTTGGTTATGGTTTTGCGATAAACATACATTGGCTATAATTTTTATCATCTTAAATAAAGCCTAATTTTCCCCCATTTGGGGAAAAACTAGATGTGAAATCTTGGGGGGGGGGGGGGGTTACCACTTAGTCAACAGGCCCGAGTCCCTCTTAATGTTAATTTTAATTGTATTATTTTTGTTATGTAAGATATTAAACATATTGAAAGCAGGTGTAGGACATGTTAGAATGCTGTTTCTTAACAGTTAACATGTTCTAATCTTTTTTCCTGTACACTATTAGAACATTTGTTTTACACAATGTTATAGTTATATTTAGATGCTTTAAGCTTATTTAGTTCTCACAGACGACAAATAACTGCTGCTTACTGTGTTAATACTTTTTGTGGTCAGATATTCATAGCATGTGACACGAGGCTTTTTAATCTTATTGCCTATGTCATGGACTTGATGGGGTTTTCTTTCATCCTGAATTTTCTTAACTTTGTGATAAGATCAACACAGCCTGTGAAATAAGAGTATAAGTAGGACTGTAGGAAGATTGCTTTCTAAACATGGCCATTTTAGTTGCCTGAACTTTATATTTTCCATGACATCGTCACAAAATTCTGCTTGGTTAAGATAAGCTCAATTTTCTGAAATTGTTATGGCACAATATTAGAAGACCTTGTGCCAAGTTGATAGGGAGAATTTTAGCTTTATATCCTCAGTGATGTTGAGACTGGGGAATGTACTGTTGCCTTCAGTTTATCTTGCTCAGTGAGTAAATTTTGGTTTTATTGTCAAAAAACTTAGGTCAAAAACTATGACAAGATGCTGAGAAACTTACGTTTTAAATAGAATTCATCATGAATTCAGATAAATGGGCATTTCCTTTTAAAACAAACGAACATGTACCACTACAACAAATAAGTGCATTGAGAATGTTAGGACGATGTTGCATGATTTTTAGCTTTGACTGTTAAACAATTATACCCCATAAATAGGAGTGAAAAACTCAAGAAATTTGTTACAGATCTATCTATTATGTTAAGGTATATACTTGGTACTCATATATTTTTCAATGTATATTTCAGTACCCAAAAAGCAGAAAGCTAAAAACAAGTTCAAAGAATTAAATAAAAAAGGTGACATGAAGTCAGGCAATGAGTATGATGCTTACACGGACTTAGCTGTTACTGTAAGTATATTAGTTGATAAGATTTATTTTACTTGCTTGATGAAGACATGCTTTGTATAAGTTGAAAATTGTTAGAGAACCATTGCTGGTGAAAATGTATTCTAGAGTATTGGTTAGAAAAAGTCATGATACAGTCATTGCCTTAAATTTTCTCAATGACTGGTGTAATTTTATTTGGTTACACAGTAAAGGGCAAAACTATTAACTAACTCAACCAAGTAGTTTTTACCAGCTCAGGTCAATTTTTTTTGTCCGAGGTTTCAAACTTGTTGATTAAGACAATGTCTGTAACTTGCTATATGTTATGTATGAACTTGTCTTAAAACTGAAGAGGTCTATTGTCAATTCATGAGATAAATAGTTCAGTATGCATAGTTAAGTAGACACCAGTACTGAGCTAGTTTAAAAGTTCTATTTTTTTCATACTCAAATAACCATTAACATACAAAGTTCTACACAATGCAGACCTGAATGATCATGATTTTCAAGTGATCATGTGACATTTCTACTTTCAGTTTCAATTTTACCTGTTGCTATTTATAGATACATTTTCAGAAAATGCTAAAAATAGATTTACAGAAAATTGATAACATGTGACTGTCTAGTGCATAACCTGAAATATGTCACGTAGCCTGGGTTACTGGCTGTGCTTGATAGACATGTTTCATGAATGAGGTTGAAATATTTTTGTATCCACTAAAGTATTAATGTTTCCTTAGTGAAGTTTTTTGCTGTTAAAAGTTATTGAATTGCATAACACTTTTAACAAGCTCGAGTACTTCACAAGGGCCCTTCCCTTACACAAATATGAAAAAAAGCCCTTTCTTTACCTGCCCTTTTGCTCTTGTGCAGAAATAGTTACTTCGAAACAGCAACCCTGCCCTGCCCTGTTTTCTTATAGTAGACACCTAAACTGGTCTTCTCTGATGGAGAAAGGTTCTGTTAATATCTTGTTACAAATAATATAAAGTTCTGGGTTATGGTTATATTAATAACAGTTCAATGTTAGATTTTTAAAAAATGGTTTTATGTCCGACCATGTAAACTCTATACATGTATATATTTTTTGTCTTAGCTTGAACTAGATTAGACATTTTGTTTGGACATGTTTGATTTGTTGTACAGAATATTTTGTCACCTTGCAAGTTGCTTCCTTTATTGATTGTAGTTGGAATGTTTAGATTTCAATTTGTTTGGAAGTTGAAGATGTTTTGTTTTACTAGCTAGTGTATTCATGTGAAAAGCTATTAGGTGATTTGATTGTTAGTTTTATAGTTTAATCTACTGTCTCCTTGGTCAGGTAGCTTAAGTTTTCAATTTAAAATCATGGTGATCTCTCACTGATTGAGAACAGTAAGTTTAAGCCTAGCTTTGACCATGACTATGTTAGAAAGTTGGTACTCTGTAAAATACATGCTCCTGTATAAATAATATGACTATCATTGATAGCTGGTTACTGTTTAGGCTAATAAGAGTGTGCCGGATCAAAATGTGATCTTGTGACGGTCTGTTAACCAACAAGAGTGTGAGATTAGGGGGAGAGTTGTATGTATTCTAGCTTTCATAGGCTTGATCATGTTGGATATGACCTTGTGACATTGATACGGCTTATAACTATATTATGGGCGAAAGTTTCCAAACTCTAAATTGAAGATTTTCAAGATTTCTAATATTTGTCACTTCTACCCATATATGTATTTGATGTTTTATAACTCACATAGATCTTTGTAGTATGGTCATTGACTCTTTATTGTATTCAGTGAACTGTAACAATATTTATAGCTTGAAGGTGACAAGATGTCATAATATTTAAATATATTGTTGTGAGTATAATGTACTGCATAATTGCTGAGGGCATGTTCCTGTCAAATGACCAGTTGATCAATGGTTGATTTTAAATGTCAAATTTTTTATGTTTTATATGCATGTAAATTTACGTTATGTATTACTTTATAAATGTGAGATGAATGAATTGGGTTAATGTGTTGCCATGGTTATAATCCTGTAAATAGCTGAGGTAATGACCCAGTTGCTAGCTTGATTTTAAATTTTGTGATCAAGATGCTATCTTTGACCCACTAGCCCAGTCTACGTTTGATTCTGGCTAGTTTAATTGCTTATGTCTTATAGTCAGGCTAGTTGATAATTTGACCCACACAACACTAGCGCTGGAGAAAATTTAAGGCCATGACTGATATTTTCAAACAGGGCATAAAATATGATCATAATGTCAGATTTCTTCCATTAAGAGAGTCTTAAGTTCCTTCAGTCCTTGATAAAGGTTAATCTGTATAGTATATACAGGGCTCGACAAATCCACTCGTCCGGTCATAATTCTTAAGAGTAGAAATCGGTTCAGGACAAGTTGATCTTCTGGCATAACTTGTCCTGCTGGACTAGTGAAATTTTTAGCCGAAATTTTAAGTTTTAAACTCAAATAAAATTTTAAATTGAACTGTCACTGTCAGGCAATGATTTATCACATGAAATGCTAAAATAAAATAATAAGATAATAAATACTGAATTGCTGTATTACAAATTCCATGTTTGTTACTGATTCATTCAAGTTAACATTTCCTTTTGTGATGCACAGGCCGAGTACTATTGCAGCAGGTCGAGTGAAAACTCTAAGTTGCTTGTCCTGCAGGACAAGTTGCTTCCAGAAAATTTGTCGAGCCCTGATATAAATAATGTCCAGACAAGCTGGTTAGGCGAGCTAGCCTCCATACTTAACTGTAACACAGTTGATTTATAATTTCACCTATCTTGTTTTATGTTGATATACTAAGCTTTTACATTCATAATCAATAAAGGAAGTAGATTTCTTTCACGCAGACATTTATGTTTAGTTCTTACTCATCCATGCATAATAATATTGTTGACAAAAAAATTGTGATTTGAATCTCTTGGCAGTTTAGATTGTGAGAAAACTAGATTCAATACGTTTTGAAATAACCATTGTATCCTCTTTCAGTTATAGGTCAACATAGTTTCAGAAATTCTTACCATGTCAAAGTGACTAATGATAGTCGTGTCCTGGATTTTGTACTTAAATTTCTTGTTTAAACCAGATTCATTCAATCAGAGATAACTCTTGATGTACTTTGATATTAATGTTGTAAGAGTTGCTTCCCTTGGATAAAATAGATTTTCAGGTTTATAAATAAACACATCTTTAAACTTGTGTGTGGGAATGTATTTGTATGTATGTAAAATGTTCTCCTCTCTCTCTATCTATCTTACCGTGGTAGTATAGAGCTTGTCAGTTATCTATGTATTCGTTCTCTCGGTCTGGCATACCTTTATATCAAGTCTTGTGTAACCCTCAACTAAAAACCTTAGTATAGTGTGTATGTAAAATACACCATACAGATTCTATTTTATGATTAATGTACTTTGTCGACTGGATTTTCTTGTATAGTGAGGTGTGTTCGAAACATCTGTACCCCTATTATAAGGTTAATTGGATTAAACTTAATAGAGTATAGAAAAGATTGATGGATATTTAACTGTTTGAATTACCTATTGTTAAACCGTAAGGAATTTCATCCAAGGAGGTTATTTAACCTTGTTTTATGGTATGCATAATTTAGTCTTAATGTCTTAGCTGATATTGTAGGAAATTGTTGTAAAGTATAGTCTTCATGCTTGAAGTATGAACGATGTATATGTATAAATACCTTCGTAAGGTTATCTAGGGGCGTAGGTTAAATTATCATCACCTCTGTCCATGGTAATTTGATTCTCTCTGTCGTAAACTGTGATATTCAGGTCTTTAGAAAGTGGCGATTTTTATTTGATCATCACATGTTTATTTTTAAGCTTTGAAGTTTAATCGGTCATCTGTGTTTATAATAGTGTTAAATTACTACCACATTTTTGTTTGGTATTAACAATATGGAATAAAGACGTCAAGTTTATGTAATGTTGAATTTAATTCTTGGATTGTTTAATTTGTTAGATCATAGTCTCAGTGATAGGTGTTTTTTTGTGCTGTTCCTAAGATGAAAGTGTTGTGTAAGCAGTCACATGTGCTTTAATATTAATGAAGTGATGAATTCTGTTTAAAACGAGTTCCATAACTTCATGAGCTGCTGTGAAATTCAGTTAATTCACTTGGCAGTTTCTTACATAAGTTTTTTTATGAATTACCGACTTTACTGCCTGTACTTTACTGCCTGTACTCAATGGCTGATATGTTTAGACTGTCGTCTGTTCTTAGCTGATTAGATTTCAAGGTTATCCAGTAGACATGGAAGACTTCTTATAGGACAAATATTTAGTTTGTCAACTTTACTGCCAGTGGTTATAGTAAAGTATTCCATAGTCATGAAGTTAATACAGGTTAGTTGGTTGATATTTATAATTCTGCTGACTCGGGAATTTCACTTTTCTTTTCTTTGCTTTTTCGCTGCAAACTTCGTAAACTGACATTGCTTTTGAATACTTTTGATTATAGGGTTTCTTCAGACCTCATTGGACCAAGGACAGTTGTTCAACTTGTCATTATTTTCAATTTAGTTATTGCAAGGAGTTAAATGTGATGGAGTTGAGGGGTTATTTCTCGGGCTTGTTTTTCTCTTATACTGGGTCTAGTTAACTTGATTCTTTATGTAGGCACAACCTTAGCAGTCTTCACCTAAATTATCTAGTCCTAAGTCCGGGGCTAGTGAAACCTAATACAGTAAAATGTCAAAATTACTTACTTTATTATAGTAGGGCTGGTTGATTATTTTGCCATTTACTATATAACATTTATTGGACTAGTGTAAATTTGGCTAGTGCTAGCGAAAATGAGATGAGAAATACACTGGGAAATGTTACGTTCGTGAGAAGCAGGAAGCAGACACATAAAGCATTAAGCAGACACATGAAGCATTGTTAAATGTATCTAATGTTTTTATGAAAATTGTATCATTATTTTATCACATTACATGTGTTACATACTTGTTAGAGAAAGATTACTGACTGTAACATCTGCTCATTTAATTCTTTTATATTCTAATGTACTATGTATATACGCCCTATCTGTCATACATTCACTGTGTAGGTTAAAATCTATGCGAGGGAATCAGATTTTTACTATGAAACATCTACTCCCTAATGTGCCTTGTCCCTTTTTTCTGCCTTCTTGCCTTGAGTTCTAGAATAATCACTACTATTGTTATAAAACAGTCTCAGTACTTTCCCCTGCCATTTTTTTCTCAATGTGCAGAATTGAAATCTTTGAAATAAAAATTGTTGCTTGAGTTGTTGTTATAAATTCATGTAGTTTGTGAGAATTAACGCTTTTCTTAATGAGTTCATTCTTTTGAAAAAGACTTGATTAAAGAAAGTATGTGTACAGACTTGCTTGATATACTCATAGTCTTACACTTGTACTACTTAGTATAACATGTATGTAAAACTAACATTGTTCGCTGACGCAGGTATATTGTGGTGTGATCTTCTAGGAAGTGATTCTTGGAACCTGGTTATTCTCTAGAGATATGTGTATTATATGTATAGTGTTCTGTGTAGTATTGTGGTTTGACTGTCAGGAAATAGAATTTCTGTTGGTTGCTGCAACTTTAACTTCTGCTTGATCAATTTTAAGTGTAACTATAATTTTGTACTGAAGTCATAGGGCAATTTGGGGTTCAAGGCAGTTTCAGGCAAAGGAGCTAGATTCTTAATTTCATTGACTGGTTTAGGATTTGGTGTGCTAGATCACAGAAAAGGGACAAAGAGACAGAGAAAAAGGTCTGGGTGTATAGTTAGGGTTTAGGTTTCATTATGCTTGTTTTGGAATGGGTCAAAGAAAAAAGGCAGGTTTTTAAATCAGAATAATCATTTTGGTTTGGTATATATCCCATTGGTATGTTACTGTTCGATAAAATATAATATACTCTCCTTGGCTATTATAGTTCTATTACATTAACCAGTTACAACTTAAATAATTACACGGTCACTGAATCTATTTTTTTAAACCCCTTTCGAACTTGTTATTTCCCCGATATTCAAAATTGTCGCATATATAGTTAGATTATCAATTATTAATATGGATTGGTGGCTCAATGTTTTAAAAGAGGTTAAATAATAACACATTCAGTGACCGTGTAATTATTCAAGTTGTGACAGGTTAATGTAATAGAACTATATCTTTGTTAATCTATATCAGAGTTCAATGTCAAGGTCAGTAACAGAACATACATGTATACATACAAGTTTTAATTCTATGTTTTATCAATTAAGACATTGTATGAATTACATTGTATGATGATGAATAATTAATCGTCTTATGCCCCCCCTCATCTTTCTTGTTGCTGGTTGGTGAAATTTTATCTTGATAAATGTTGACATTTTTATCATTCATGAGTGTGAGTAGACATAAGTATATGTTAACTTAATATAGAAATGTTTGATATAAGTTGGTGTGTATATTTAAAGTATTTTGGTAAAACATTAAGCACTTTGAAGTTGAGGTATAAAATGCATTAACTTGTATTTTTCTGTTAATGAAATAAGGTTATAACTGTAGTGATTATTTTAAAACATTTTGCTTCGCCCTGCCCCTTTTCTCTCCTTGCCTCTTTTGCTCCTTCCTTTGTAGAAAAAGTATCTCTAAAGCATTAACCCTCTGATCTCTAATGTGCCCTGGGCCTTTCATTGAGTTTTAGAGTAATCGCTTCTGTACAGTCAAGCAGTTACACAATTTGCTATTCTGCTTATCCAAGTATCCTTCCAAAGGTCTTAAAAATGTTGATGTTGGATACATGACTGTATTTGTAGAAATTCCAATGCCAACATTTCTCTAATTGCCAATCTAATAGAAGTTATTATCATGGAAATGATATTCTTAAAATCATATCAATATTCAAGAATGGCTGTGTCAGCGAAATTTAGTCGTAAGAATAAAAACACTTGTCAGTTTTTGAATAATTTAGAACTTCACTATATATTTAGAGTCTGGATGAATTTCAACTTGCTCATTTTTTCGTTTTCCAATTCATTCCATTGTTAGTAATGGTTGCTATGGTAGAATAGTAAATTACCTGTTTTTGTGTATCAGCAAGTGTGTTTGTATTATTTATACAAGTTGGATGCTGCAGTAAATACTTAACTCCGTATGATATATTTATACACTACTGACTGTGTAGACTGTTCACTGCTAGTACTGGTACATGCATTAATATACCGTGAAACCTTTCTATGATTACCTGTTGTTGGAATATGACGGTTTTCAAGGTTTTGTCAAGGATGTACATTGGGCTGTTTCCGCACTCAAATTTGAAATTGCATGTCTGATATCATGGTAGTGCACCTCTTGGCTCATCAGCATCCAGTTTCTTTCCACAATGAAATTGGATTAAGCCAGAGGTTTAGTCATGATTTGATATTATGTAAAATTTGTTTTTGATTGGTTCTAATGTTAGATTGTGAGAAATATATTTGCTACTGCAAGCCTCAGTAAGAATGAAATTTTGAAAGTACACTAAAATATCAATTGCATCGTATGCAAAACATCTGTTACCACTAGGCCTCAATAAGTTTTAGATCTCCCTAACATTTGTAGTATGTCCTATTTATTTGAAAAACTGTTATAAGTCTGACTGAGGTAGCTTGGTCTTTTAAGAGAGACTGATGATATTGGGAGATTGGTCAAGATGGTGTATAAGAAAGTGAGGTGTTACCGTAGTCACATATCATGATGATAGGAAATGATAGTACATTGTTTGATGTAGACATTTACTAGAATTTATTGTTACATTTATCTGATGTACATCTTATATATATGTTGATATAGTATGGTGAATGACAAGCTTGGTACTGTACATGTTTTGTCTTAGTTCTTATATCAAGAGAGTTTGTTTGTTTGTTACAGATATATACCCATTGTTATGGGAATAAGTCCATTGTTATGGACATGGTGCTGTCGGTGTACTTGCTTTACTTTAAATTCAGCAGTTTTAGTTCTTGCGTTACAGCAGAACACACTCAGATATTGCCATAACCCTTTAAGGCATAGCATGGGACTAGTGAAAATTCCTGTAAACTTCTCTAATTCAGATGAACCTTTTAATTTTTACAAGGTTTTTCATTTGGCCATGTTTTGCAGTTAATGATATATTATTTCAACAGGATATGAAAGAAGGATATTATTACTTAAACAATTCCCTGTACTTTTATACATGTATCATTTCATTGAAACAACACTCATCCTGTATCAACATTTAACTTCAAACCAGGAAATGATACTTCCTTTATACATAGACATTTCTTTATTTAAAAATCTCTCGACACAAACTGTACCATGCAGCAAATAGTTTAATATAGATTTAATTATAAACATAGGGATGATACATTGAAGGTTGTATGTGATGAATTGTACTTTTTGAAGTGATTTAAAATACTCATTTGTCATTAACAATGAAGTGAGGCGTGAAATTAAACACATTTGTGACATGCTGGTACTGTTTATGTGTTACTGTATAAGAGGGTCAGCGCAAAACTAATCTAAATATTATGTATATAGAGATAGATGTTGACTAGTTTTGCAATGAGTTTTTGCATCGACTCATTGGTTTGTTTTATATTGTTATGGTTGAATATGTAGATTATTGATTAGTCATAGGTTCTTTTTGCTCGACTTACCTGTGAACAGTGCTGCATGTAGGTGTCAATTGTGTTAATGGAACAACCCCCTTTTTGGCTTCTTTAAGCAGTAGCATTTGGACTTGATATTTGAATGGTCAGATTTTTGTATGCAGTTTTGTGTAATGCTTTTAAAGTACTTGACAAGAACGGTAACTCTGTGACTACCCTAAATGTCTACATGTGACAAGAGAGCATTTCATGTTAGATGGTCAACCTTGAGTGTAATGACCTTTAAATGTCTTCATTTTGTGTTAGGTCACATTAATGATAAAAAATTTCATTCATGATATGTCATTTAGTGTACGAGAGAGGGGGGGGGTTGGTTAAAGGTCAATTTAACTAGTATTGACCTTGTAAAAGACCTTTATCAGCATTGACTTAATAAAGATGGGAAACATTTGTGTGAAAGTTTGTTGAATTGTTAAAATAATTATAAACATGTGATTTTAACCATATGGAATGTATTTTAGACTGAAATTTACCAAGTAGAGTCACTCTGTGAATTAGTTTCATTGTCTGCTAGTTTAGTTTATACAAAATTATGTTAGCTGCATTGTGAAACAAATTCTTACCACTTCGATAAATCACTCTGTGTGAACTTCCAGGTCCCTCAGTGCTAAGCTAATGTAAATAAGGTTTTTGCTCGAGGTAACATTGAAGTAAGGTTAGGATGTGATTTATACAATGCTGAGCTACATTAGAGTTTGGAGGCTGAGAAAGAGATTTTTTTGTATAAAAGTAGCTGTTACTATGAAATTCAGGAATTTAAGGATAACAAGAATTTAACCTTCACCCATTGAGCTGGCTAACTAATTATAACCTGTCCAAAAAGTATGATAGGCTCATTCTAAACATTGGCATTTGATATGTAAAATAGGGCTATGTTACAGAAGATTTTGAGTTAAATGGACTCCAAATGACCAGGTTTTCTAACTGATTTTCTTTTGTTGGTGAAACCTAAAAATAACATGTTGGAAATAGACTTAGTATATAAGACTTGGTATTTAACCTTAAATTGTTGTTGTATATTTCAGTCTGAAGAAGTCATTGAAGAGAAAACAACAAAATCTGATGTTGATACAGAGAAAAATGTTGTTGATGTAGAAGAGAAACCAAATACTGTCATAGAAAAAACAACAGAAACTGAACCAGAACCAGTTGTGCCTCTAGATAGCAAGGTATGTAGTACATTGATAATACTCTTAATGCTGACCTTGAAAAGTCCTTGAAAGTCCATTTAGCACCTAAAAAAATATTTTAGATTTGTGTCTTTAATAAAGTCTTAATGTTGATTTCCTGTTTGTGAACATTGTTTTCAGTTTGTAGCTCCAAAAGTGTTTAGGGTCCGTCTGTAACAGGCTCTACTGGGTTTTTTAAGAACTGTTGGCAAAGTGAGAAAAAGTCAATTGCACATTTGTGAGTATAAAGAAGGTTAAGAAAAATGGTTAGCTATAAGTATAAACATGAAGAAGAGCAAGTTGAAATCTTCTCATTATTGCCCCTATGGCCAAGTTGGATTTCAGATTTATTTTGACCCCTAAAAATGTTTTATAAGTCGTTTCAAGAGGTCAAACTGATATAGGATTTGACATCAAAGATTATACTGTTGTCCCTGACTACTCTTTTTTAGGTTCTGGGGACTTGTTGGTGCCAGTAAAAAAAACCCATTAAGTTTGGACAAGTTAAAACTATAGCTAGTTGTCCAAGTAGGAGCAGTGGTCCAGTGGTAGGACGTGCACTTAGGGATCGAGAGGTCCTGGGTTCAAATCCCACCAGGGGCACTGCTAATTTCCTTGAGCAAGATATTTACCTGCGATTGCTTTAATTTACCCAGGTGTAAATGGGTACCTGTGAGGGTGGTATAATTCCGCTGCGCCAATTTGTCGGCTGCACTAATAAGCGGAGTAAAAAGACTCCCCAGGGAGATTGATAGATAGATACCAGTAGCCCAGTGACCAGGGGTAATTGCTGTTAAGTCGGTGAACATGCGTAAGCATGAAACTTAGACTATAAGATGTAATTACATTTTACATTTTTAACCTAGTTAAAATAAATGTTGAAAGTTGCTGATGTATGTATGTTGTATATATATTACAGAAGGAAGGAAGTCCAGAGATTGTTATAGATACTGTAGAAGATCAATTAGTGGAAGAAGAGAAACATGATAGAGTACCTGCTCAAATAGAAATCAAAGTGGATGATGTACCACAAGATGTTGTTGATGATGATGAATTTAATAATGATTTAGAAGATGGTGAAATCCTAGATAGTGATGACGAAGGCATGTCTGAACTTAGATACAAGTACTCTGAAGGTATACTGGGTTTACTTATCCTTGACACCATTTGTTGATTTTTTACAACCTAGGTTGATAGCGCAGTTGGTAGCACGCCGGGATTTGGAATCTCGTTCCCGAGGGGGTGTGGGTTCGAATCCCACCCGGGGAGGTTATACCCTTCCATGAAAATTTGACAATAATGTCAATTTTCCTCCATTGATTAGATAATATAGAAGTTTCTGGCCTTGTGGAAGGGTAGGTGAGTACTGGTTATAGACAATGGTCCAGGATAGCTAGGTTAGGTGCGCTGGACCTCGTAATATGACCTTAATTGTGTTGACACGGCGTTATAATCTAATAAATAATTATTAATTTTTTTAGTTGATAATTTATGGTGGCCAGTTCACCTATTCTTTCAAGTTTTTGGCTTAATAATTATGTTACATGTCGAGGGTTTACCCCAAGACTGTAGTAACTGCATTGCGTTAAAAGGGAGTTTCAACAGTCTTGCGGGCAAGCCTCGATGTCTATTTTAGAAGTAGCACTTTTCTTGCTAGTCGCCAAGTTCAAATCATCTTTAAAACAAAGTGTAAGTGTATATAATCATTCATGTTCAATTTTCAAACCTGGGTCTTTATTTGAGCTAAATGGCAATTGCTTACTAAGAATGGAAGTCTTGTCTGGAGACAAAGAATAATTTGCTTGTAAGTCAGTGGTACTTTTCTCATGAATTCTTCCGAAAAAAATCTTCGTAAGTCAAAAGCAAGAAATATTAATAATACGCTCATTTTGGCTTATCAATTTCAAATATCATAAGAGTTGTGTAGAATATTGTATACCTTTTGAATATCATATCATAGTTAAGTTTATTATCCCTCTGACTTTGAACTGCTAAATATATGAAATTGACTTACGAAGATGTTTTTCATAAGATTTTTTGTGGAAAGGAGCACAGAACTTTTACCTTAGAAGTGTAGAAAACAATATTTGGTACACTTATAAAGTAATCAGCTAATTTTATCTTGGCATTGACTTTACAAAAAATGAAGTGAGTATTCATTCGGAACTACCTCAGCGATCTTCTACACAGATAAACCTTGGATATTGTGAGGTGAAAAAGTAGATCTATAGGAATTTGGTTTCTGTGGTAATATAGTCTTTACTACACAGAAATACAACGTGCGAGACATTGAACTGATGAAATGATGTGATAGAGCGTGTTAAATGTTATTATCGATTGTTGACATGAAAATGACAGTCGCCAGACCTAATACCCTGGTTGTATTCCTACTTTGTCTGATTTCCAAGGTATATCTTTTTAGATGATCGCCGAGGCTGTTCAGAATGGTGAGTATTATAATTTAATGTTGTATTATATATATTTTCAGATCAATGGAGCCCTTTAAATCCTGAGGGCAAGAAACATTACGACAGAGAGTTTTTATTACAGTTCCAGAATGATATCAACGCTGTACGAAAACCAGCTGGACTTCCTGATATACCCGATATTATACTTGATAAGGTAAATCATAACTTATACTTTAAATTTTAGACAGATTTTTCAACGAAAAAATTCCTGTTATAGTTTATTGTCAGAACTTTATGAAACTTCATACAATGATAACATACCATGTCATGTTCAGAATAGACAGTAAACACAACTCTACCTGGCTTAATTATACCCCCGCTTCGAAGAAGTGGTGGGGTATACTGTTTTACCCTTGTCCGTGCGTCTGTCCGTCCGTTACAAAATTTCTGTCGCAGTTTTCTCAGCAACTATAACATGCAGCAGCCTAATACTTTGCATATTGCTTCATCCCATAGTCCCATGTGGTGTAAAGTGATTTCATGCTCCTTGCTCATCTAGTTCCTGTTTGTCGCATATTTTTAGATTTTTGTGGGGGTATCACTAGTGAGCATTAGCTCACAGATTTACTTGTTATGTGTTATTTGCTATTGTAATTTTTGCGTTAAAGTTTTTAAATCAATATGTAAATCATAACTTATACTTTAAATTTTAGACAGATTTTTCAACGAAAAAATTTGGTTATAGTTTGGCGAAACCCAGACAGGCATCCGGTGTCGTTAACAATTGCGTTAAAAGTTTTCAATTTAGCATAAATTTCTGCCATTTATTGTCAGATCTTTATGAAACTTCATACAATGATAACATACCATGTCATGTACATAATTAGACAGTAAACACAACTCTACCTGGCTTTATTATGTATTATTTGCTATTGTTATTTGTTGCGTTAGAAGTTTTTAAATCCGGCTTTAATTTGGTTCCACATTACATAAATTTCTTGTTGTGTAGTATAAAAAGATTATTGGCCATTTTCTCTGTTCTGTCCTCCCAACTTTCAGGTTAAAATTTTAGACCATTTTCCACCTCACTTAGTTTTCAGTCTCTGTAGAAATTGCATTTTTTTTAAATTTATGCCCATCACATCTCTGTGGCCCTTTGTAAAACCGTCCATGCTGCAACTTTGAAATTACGAGAATTTTGAACTCTCACCCATGCCAGAATGTTTAAGCTATAATTTACAGATTATGCCCCATAGATTAGATTTTATTCTAACATTTATGAAAAACATAATTACAATCTCCTAATTTAATTTTTAAAAAAATTCTCTGCAATTTAATTTACACAGTTGAATATGATAGCAAAATATACTGTTCAATAATATTTACTCCCTGATTTGGACTGCTCCGAAGTGACAGAAAATAGTCGGAGAGACTTTAAGCTGAAACCATACCATGAAAACTTGAGTTCTTGTTTTAACCATATCACCTGTCATTGTTTCAGCCTCAATCAGTCGGTAGACAATTTAGTCGAGATAATCAACTATCTAGTCGTGAAGGAAATCAAGATTTTGATTTTACTCCTAAATATGTCTGGTCAAATACACCTGGCGGAGGTGGCGGTAATAAGGTTAGTATCTCAACACTACACTATTTGATTGACTCAATCTGATTAAAACCCTATCTAAAATTTTCTCGCTAATTTAGATCTGGCCTCTTACAAACGAGGGTCACATTCAGGTGACCTTTTCTCATCATAATATTAATGATGAAATTGTTATGATACGTAACTTGTTTACATCATCTATGTCACGCAATTTGAAATGAGACGTCCAATCGCAGACTGTGAATAATATCGCTATTAAATTAGCTTGCAAACCTTGGTCTAAAAATAGAAATTACGAAATCAAAATGTTATTAATAGTGTTTTGTCAAGATGAAAGCTACACATTGATTAGTCGACATAAAGGTCATCTCAACGTGATCCTCCACTGAGATAGTAGAGATCCTGTACGACAATGCTCTACAGAATTTCTGTTTACGGAGATGGTGATTGACTGTACATAGTAACATATGTATCAATGTACTCTTTGATCTATATGTGACAGACATTTGATATTGATTATAACTTAAATATATATTTTCATGTTTAGTTATTCTAGTGCATTAAGTTTGACCCCGACCTGACCTTTACGCAAGAATATATATTAAGAATGTAGTATTAATGCTCATTAACACCTTGGCCGAATGATTATGTGTTGAAATTTAAGACATAAACATAATTCTATTTACAATTGCTGTAAATCTGTTGCTCATTTTGAATTCATTGCTTACCTAAGTGTAGAATAGGTGTGGTACTGATTTTCGTTGGGATGTGTGAAAATGATTAGATGCAAATGTGAAAGGTCATAAAAATATATAAGCCGCGGCCGTGGCGTAGTGGTTAGCATGTCTGACTACGAATCCAGAGAATGCTAATTTGAAACCGGCCGCGATAGGTCATACCCTGTACATGAGTTGTCGGCCTCGTGGTTGGGTAAGTTAGTAGTACTGGTGATAGAAAAAGTATCCAGGAAACCTATAGTAGGAAGAGCTGGCCGTCGTGTGTATGACCTATATATGTGTTGAATGCGACGTTACTAACCAGCTTCGCAATCAAACTATTTGATATTTGTTAAAATGAAAACATTTGTTGTATCATATATATTTTCAGTCTCGTGGAGGAATACCTCGTCAACCTAGTAACCAAAAGAATAAAAGTGGACCACCACCACGTCATATCAATTTATCAATTAGTAAGGATATAGAATTACATAAAGCTAAGGAAGCTTGGAAACCAAGTCATAATGAAAAGAAAGAAAAAGAGGACACTGAAAATACTGATGTGAGTTGAATTTATTATCGTAGAGTGTTGCCGTAATGTGCTATATAACTATTTCATTTGATTAGAGATAAGTTCTGCACATATTTGATTGTTTTATTACCTGCAGTAGTGACCTCTTATGTATGGGATAGTGGTGGTGTAATGTACTAAGTAATTGCTTAACCATTTTAATTGCTTGGTCATTTTAATTAGAGATCACCTTTGTCCATTTTTTATTGCATTAAAACTTGGCCAAGATATGGTAGTTTCAGTTAAGTTTTGTACAGTATTGTTTAGTGTAGTATGCTTAAATATCTTTAAGCCGTGGCTAGCATGACGTAATAAAAAAAACAAGAAACAAAAAAAAAAAAAACTAAATATTATTAGTTTAAAAGATTAAATGGTGTTTTGTTAAATATTTATTTATGTCCAGTTACTATTTATTATAAGATATTGTTCCAAAATATTTATTTCACCCATCTAGAACTGATACCCTGAATCATATGAAAGACAAATTCAGAAGTTGGATGGCCAAGAAATATATTCTAGTAAATAAGTTAATGTCTACAAGTGTCCTACATTAACCATTAACCGCTCAATCCCGCATTTTTATGTGTCTAGACCCCTCATCACCAGAAAAAAAATCAGGGTCATTGAGTGCAGAGAAATGGTGCCAAATGCTGATAAGAAAACATGTTTTCAGTCTCTGAAAAACCCACGGCACTTAAGACCAAAATTTTGAAAAATATTACTGTTTGAAATGCAAATGTGGGGTGGAAAAAGAACGAAAATTGCATTTTTTGCTGTTTTTGTCATGGTAACTGGGATCGGGGCTTTACTTGGTTTTTCTGAAAGACATTCACCCAGGGAACAACTTGGCCAAGTTGCATATCTGTATGATAAATAGTAATGAATTTAGAGCATCTTGAAATAGCCCTAGCGGGTAATGGTGAAAAAATGGCTACTTTTCACACACATCGCAACCAGTAAAGGGTTAAGTCCATTACCCTGTTTAACATGTATATTTGTTATGATTTCAGGAGTTATATAAGAAAACAAGAAGTATATTAAATAAATTAACACCACAAAAGTTTCAAACATTGGTATCTCAGATGCAATCTTTACCAATTGATTCAGAATCTAAACTTAAAGGTGTTATAGATTTAGTATTCGAAAAGGTATGTATACTTTCTGATTTACATTAAAAGAAATCTCATTTCTTAAAGAAAGTTCTATCTAGCACAATCTGATTAAAACCCGATCTAAACTTTTCCGCTCGCCTACTCGCTAATTTAGATCTGGTCTTTTTCTAATGAGAGTCACATTCAAGTGACCTTTTCTCATCATGATATTAATGACGAAATTATTATGATACGTAACTTGTTTACATCATCTACGTCACGCAATTTGTCCTAGAATATGACCTGTACCTGTATGGGACTAGCAATCATTGTCACATTGTTATTCGGAATTCATATATATTTGCATACCAGTATATTTTAGTAATTGTAATAATGCTCAAAAGGACTTTTAATTGATATATCTTGTCTTTTATTTACAGGCTATTAGTGAACCCAGTTTCAGTGTAGCCTATGCTAACATGTGTAGATGTTTGTCTATGGTAAGTTTTTACTTTTCCTAGTTGTCTTTGATAATGTTTGAGGGAAATAGCTGTGGAACTGATGCAGTGGTACCTTGATTAATTCCGAATCTAGTGATCTAGGTTTGAATCTTAGATGCATACCATTTCATAAGAATTTGTCAATGCCCATATTTCTGTATATATGAATTATTTCTCAGCTCTCTGGAAAAGTTAAGTTAGAAATGAAAATTCAATCCTGAACTAAATAGTTTTTCTTATAGATACAGGGCCGGCGAAATCTTAAAACTGTTTACTTGTTGGTTCTTGCCAACTGGTAAAAGTTACTTGTCCGTATGAACATTATTGAATAAGATTATCAAAAAATCCACTTGTCCGTACTTGCCTTGAGACAACACGGACGATACGGACGGTTGATTTCGCCGCCCCTGAGATATTTTATCAGAATTTAGTAATGCTACATTTTGAGATACCTTCTTTATAGGAGTGTGTAAGGCTGAATGGTTTAGACATCAGACTAATAATCATTAGATAGCTAGGTCTGTGTTGATCCAAACCACTTCCAGAACACTAGCCCAGTACTGGGGGACCAGGAAGTGAACTTGAGTGTAAATAATTTAAGTTGTAAGTGTGATTATGTTACATTGTCAGAACTTGTTTCATAATTGAGCTTAAGTAAATAAATATGAAGTATAAGTAAAACGTTTAGTGTTAAAGTATACATATTATCACAGACATATAATTGTTTTATTGTTACAGTGTAAAGTACAATCATCAACAAAACCAGGAGAAACTGTTAACTTTCGTGCTGTATTATTGACAAGATGTCAAAGAGAATTTGAGAAAGATAAATCTTCGGAGGCACGTTTCCTTGAGATGAGAGGAGAAATGGAGAAAGCTGAGGTAAGGATGACACTTATTAGTTACTCGTTCAAAGATTTTGGTTAAATGTGTTCATATTTTATAACTACGTGCCAGTGCTTGAATGGTGAGGAGAAAATGAATGATTAATATTTTATGGCAACTTGACTTGTGGGCTGATAAATTTTTAGTAAAATTGGCACTAAATGCATTAAAATAATCTGAACTGTTACTAATAGGGTTAGAATTTTTATGCATAAAATCGCCATCTTTTATAGGTGTATCTCAATTTGCACTAAAAGGTAGCAACAATTTTGAATAAGGCCATATAGCAGTACAGCTGTATGTAGGAGCCGTGATTCAGTGGTAGGACACTCACTTAGGGATCAAGTGGTCCCAGGTTGATCCCCATGAGGGCATGTGGTCATTTCCTTGAGCATGTTTAATACTCATCATGTTTAATGACCAACTGATGTAATAAATTCATTTCATTTATTTAGGGTGCAAAAAGAGAAGAATTAAAACAAGAATTAGAGTATGAAGAATCTAAAGCTAAAAGGAGATCTCTTGGAAATATACGGTATGATTATGATATTGATGCATTTAGTTAATGTAGCAAAGTGATATGTTTTAAATTTGTATAAAGCTAGATCTGACATGTTATACAGTATAAAATTCATGTATGTGTTAAACTTTTGGTCTCACATTGTTATGACTGTTTCATTAAGGAATTTTGTTGAAAGAGTCTGTTTCCTGCAATCTAGTATAGTGCGTAAACATTGACCCCGACCTGACCTTTCACATTTGCATCTAATAATTATCTACACATATCCCGACGAAAGTCAGTGCCACGCCTATTCTACACTTCGGCAACGATCGTAAAATTATAGAAGTATGTTTGTGGGTTAAGTTTTAACTCACAATCCTCACGGTCACGGGGTGACGAGCATTAATACTATATTTGTATTCAATGTAATGAATATTCTTGCATAAAGGTCAGATCGGGGTCAATATTTACGCACTATACTCACAGTTGATCATGCCATTTGAATATATCACTAGTGGGTGGGGGGGAATTATGACTGCTTACTGAGGTAGTATTTATCAGAACAAGCTTTGTTTAATGGTACAGAATTTTAGTGTCGTAAAAATGTAGTACACTAAATGTATTTCAAATTAATTGTTCGGAATTTAATCCTATTTGGAAAGATTTTTTTCATCATATAAATTATACATTTTCACAATAAAAAGTCTGTAAATTTTACTTGAATGAAGCTCTCTTTTAACTGAAATGAAAAGTGAATGAAACTCCCAAGAATTAATTGTCTGGATCTATAGGGAATTTTGTGTGTAGACATAGAATAATTTTGAGAATATTTTATTGTTTATCTAATTTTGACAAATTGTTTGGTTTCCATGGTGATCAGAAGTTCCCATGAGATGCTGTTAGCATTTTATGATTGGAAACAAAATGTTTTGATGATAACATGCTAGAAATATACAAATAGATTATAGTTTTAAGTTCCCCAACTGTATTTTTGTATAGAGCCAATTTTGTTGACAATTCTAAATGCTTTGAAATCAAATGGTTACTGACTCTTGTTTGTTTCTGAGGAAAATAATGGTTTTTGAAAATTATGTAAAAATTCATATTATATCCTACTATTAAAATTTGAAAAATATAGTCAAATTACCTCCACATTGGGATAACTTTTCATATTCTTCATGAAGGGAAACAGAAATCTTGGGTTTAATGGAAAATGGTCATAACTCAATATAGGAAAAGAGTGAGTTACACAGCTTTCTGCTAAAACCGCAATATGTCCAAAAAGCTGATAAAAATGAGCTAGTTTAAGCAACAAATAAATGTTGTTAGATCCAATTATAGAATGAAATATTTATGTTTTCTATTATTTCAGATTTATCGGTGAATTGTTCAAGTTAAAAATGTTAACAGATAATATTATGCATGACTGTGTGTTCAAATTATTACGTTCCAAAGATCCAGAAAATCTGGAATGTTTGTGTCGTCTTCTTACAACTATAGGAAAAGAATTGGATACTGATAAGGCCAGGGTAAGTACACCTAGGTTTTATAGTTTAAGGACTGATTGTATGTTCAGTTCAAATAAATTTTATGTCCGATTTGTTTTAGCTTTCAGTAAAGATACATTTGAGATTTTATTATAACTTGGTTCTTCCCATAAAGATGAAGTAAAAAGAAATAAATACTTGTGTTTTATAGTCTTAAGTTATGCTTGTTAACTGTCTTAATAGCTATTAAGCCTGGTCATTTGGCTACTGGTAACTATTTATCAATCTCCCTGTGGAGTCTTTTACTATGTTTAGTCACTTTAGTGCAGCCATCATATTGGTGCAACAGAATTTTACCACCCTGGCAGGTAACCATTTACGGTTTGGTGGCGTGAAGTAATCGCAGGCTAGTTTCTTAGAGTGCTCTTGGTGGGAAATAAACCCAGGAACTCTCAATCTAAAAGCGTGCCTCATACCACTAGAATACTGATCCTATGTACTTTCATCACAAATAACGATTCCCTAGTCAAGGAATTAAAGGCTACAATTCAGTTATCCTTATTTATATTTCACCGAAATGACTATTTTGTGACAAAATTTTATACTTCATGACTTGTTTGTTTCTATATAATGCCTATTTATTTCATGTAATTGTTTTCTCTATATTTACAGCCTAGGATAGATCAATATTTCCAACAAATGAATAAAATAGTAAATGAAAAGAAGACCTCATCTCGTGTTAGATTTATGTTACGTGATGTAATAGATCTTAGACTTGTAAGTATATCTATCATACTTTCTTTGTTATAGTCCAACAGAATTAACCTGAGCTTGACCTTTATGCAAGAATATATTAAACTCAGTATTTACAGTCTATTTTTGTCTTCGTTTGTAAATCGTGCTTTATCCTACTGACACATTTACACTTACTGAACAGTTAATGTTGTTTTCATAAGAATAAATGCATTGAAACTGTGCCATAATATTGCTGACTTACTTGTTTCCCAAAAAACTAATGTGTCCAAAATTAAAAGTACAATAACATGCCACTTTTAATAAATTGATTTATAGTCACATCAGTTGTTAGAAATATACACACATATGGAAACTCGCGATTTAATGTAAGTGAAGTGTGTAATGATTATAATTAGGTAGGTCAAGCTCAGGTTAATTCTGTTGGACTGTACCTTCTGACGAACCTAAATTACTAGTTGCGGGTTTGGTGCTGAACGGTTGTAACTCACTCTTTATATAGTGAGCTACAACCATTTTGGGCTAAGCCCGTGAAGTGTCCTGAATGAAAGTTTTCAGTATTAATACTGCTGTCAGTGTTTTGAGAAAAAAATACTCCCATGTGTTTTATATGAAATCTTTATTTCAGCACTTTGATAGTAGGTTTTCAATATTTTTAATAAAACTTTCAACTTCCATCCATGCAAGTGTTCATTTATAGCTTTTCCTGCCTTGTTTGCTCATTTGGTAGTCATTCTGACAAATCTAGGGGTTATGGGTTTGAATACCAGACAAGACCTACATACCTTATTTCTTTGTTTATGTAATATCTTCAATGGTAATTTTCTCAGCTATCTCTGTATCAAGTTGGATAGTTAATAGTAACTGGAGATTGTATGTGGTTGTTTTACACTAAGTAAACAGCTTGGGTTCAGAGATCCTTGGACATAGAGTGGGCTGATTTGCAACTGAGATGCTAGTGAATAAATAAAGCATTGCTTTGTGACTTTTCATATTTCTTTGTGTTTTAACTTTCTAAATGTGTTTTGTAGCCCATTGAATGACTTGAAAACTATATTTACTTTGGATCAATGCCAAATATTATATCAATTAAATTGTATCACATGATATGCATAATTTTCTGAAAATTTTGTATGATCTTTTATCAGTTGTGATTTTTTGATAATCTAAATATAGGGCTTGGTCATATGATATGAGTTGGTGTAAATTCAGCCTATATCTTTCTCTAACTACCTTTAGTTAGACTTGTTTTGTGGATTACCCATTGATCTAAAAATAGACACATTGAATGTTTTATCATAAGTTATAATTTTTCCAAAATGGCTGGTCATGATTTCAATCAGGTGAAGTTTTCATTTTATAATTCTTTGATTTTGGAGTATTAAAAGGAATATTCTTAAAGTGAGTCTAGCTCTACCGGTTTCAGGAACTTTATTTTTGTTACTTGTACTACTCACCTGATTGACCCTGTTTGTTAAAAAATTGGAAGTTTTTTATGAAAATTTGTTGAAAACTGATCTTGGCTAGAAGCAGGTTAAAAATAGGAATTAATGAAAACTGTTTAAGGTTTGAAGTAAATATGAAAGATATAAAATATTTTTTTATGCTTTTATATCATTTAAGCAGAGGATTAATTTATCATTTTTATTATGTCACCTTGGGGCTAACTCTATGGCAATGTTGTTGTAAACCATAGAGTTTTACTAGGTTACAACATTATATATTTTTATTGTGGAGAACATACTTAGTTTTAACTTTAAAGCAGATTTGAGTCTAGCACCAACTAGTTGGTGAATTCACAGAGGGATGGTTGGACGTACTGATCTCTTACTACAGTCAGTTGAAAGTAGAAGTATGTCGAGAGTTGCCTGAGAGACTGTAGAAAGTGCATTGTGTAAAATAGCATGTTAGTACTGTCTTGCGAGCAAGCCTTGATGTGTAAATTTGATAAATAAGTTTTTAAGACCTTAGCTAGAAAATAAGTTAACTATAAATGAGAAGGACATTCTTTCGGTCAGGCAATGAATACGTGCTAGAGTTTAGAAACATAACTAGATTTTAACTCTTTAAGTTTTATATAATTGTAGAGTAAATGGGTACCACGTCGTGTAGATAATAATCCAAAAACTATAGATCAGATACATAAAGAAGTTGAACAGGAAGCTCAGGAGAAAGCCTTATTATCACAACAAGCTCAACAACAACAGAGAGCTAATAGAGGAACTGGTGGAGGCGGAGCTGGAGGTATGTTCAGTTATATTTGTATACGCCCACTGCATTGAATGGTTGTTTTTTGTGAACCTTACTGACTTGTCTTGTATACATTCCTCTTTTGGTTTGGTCTGGTAGGCCAGTGGAGGAGATTTTATGTCTGCACTCTAAATAATTCTGGTTTTTAGCTCGACTTTACGAAGTAATGTAGAGCTCTCCTACTCGCCCCAGCGTCGGCGTCGGCGTCCGCGTCCACACTTCTGATTAAAGTTTTTGTGCAGTAAAATACTTTCTTCTATATCTTTGTTATTTCTTAAGATATTAACTTCAAACTTTAAATATATGTTCCTTACTATCAACCACATCTCATGTGACAAGGTCCATAACTCCAAACACATTTTTTCAAGAATTATCTCCCCTTGAACTGATTGAAGTTTTTGTGCACAGATTAAAGTTTTTGTGCAGTAAAATACTTTCTTCTGTATCTTTGTTATTTCTTAAGATATTAACTTCAAACTTTAAATATATGTTCCTTTCTATCAACCACATCTCATGTGACATGGTCCATAACTCTGAATGCATTTTTTTCAGAATTATCTCCCCTTGAACTTAGAGTTTTCTTTAAAAAATGTTTGTTTTTACTGCAACTGTTTTATTTTTAGGTATTGATTTCAAACTTTAAATATATGTTCCTTATTATCAACCACATCTCATGTGACAAGGTTCATAACTCCGTATACATTATTTTCAAAGTTATCCCCCTTGAACTTATAGTTTTCTTTAATAAATATTTGTTTTTACTGCAACTGTTTTATTTCGTTAGGTATTGACTTTAAATATATGTTCCTTATTATCAACCACATCTCATGTGACAAGGTTCATAACTCCAAATATATTTTTTTTCAGAATTATCTCCCCTTGAAATTAGAGTTTTCTTTAAAAAATGTTTGTTTTTACTGCAACTGTTTTATTTCTTCAGGTATTGACTTCAAACTTTAGATATATGTTCCTTATTATCAACCACATCTCATGTGACAAGATTCATAACTCCTTATACATTTTTTCAGAGTTATCCCCCTTGAACTTATAGTTTTCTATTTATTTCTTTTTTTTTCTTTGAATTTGTTAAGGTTATATTTTCAAATTTTAAAATATGTATGTTCCTTATCATCAACCACATCTCCTGTGACAAACACTTACTAAGTCGAGCATGCTGTCTCCTCTGACAGCTCTTGTTTTATCTAATAATAAACTAACTTGAAGGTTACAAAAAAAAATTTAAAAATGCATGTGGATAGTAGTAATAATTTTATTTTCCAACAAATATAAATATTACTTATTTGCACTTCATGTAATAATATTTTTTACTCACCAGCATTCAAAATATTTTTTTCTAACTAATGTTAAGGCTTTGTAGTATTCCATGATTTAGTAATTTTTGGCGCAATTATTATGACGTCACTTTGGCGTACAAATGATGACATCATCAGTGACGTCACATAACATTTAGTGTAAAGCTAGAGTATTGATGTTTGCTTTTCTAAAACTCAATTTTTTGTTTAAATTTTTGTTGTAGATTTTTATAATTCTACATACTGATGTATTTACTAAATTTATGTTATAATTTAGGTCGTAGACCACCTAATGGTCCAGATGGCTGGAATACTGTTGGTGGACAACGTACACCACTTAAATCTGTTGATAGATCTATTGATCCTTCCAAAATGAAATTGTCTAAGGTGAGTGTTGATGTTTCATTGGATTTTCTTACAATATTTAAGTTTATTTTGTCTGAAGTAATGTTGATATAATGCCTTACATCCCTAATGTTTTATTATAAATGTTAAATGTTGTTTTTTTCCCTTCTTTTTCATAAAGCGCAATAGAATATGTCCATATAATTTTTTGCGCTATATAAATGCATTATTCATCACCTTTTGAACTAACATTGACAGTGTTATGTTATAAGGGAGTATATAATCATTTGGCATTCATGGTCATTTACTAAGATTTATCATTATTTCCATACCTTTTTTCTGAAGTCTTTTTATCTTAGGATAAAACATTGGCATGGTGTAAACATTGCTCATTAACCCTGGCTATTGTGGCATCATGTAGATTTTTTGGCTGGAATTCATTTAACTGTTGCCCTGATTTGTTTTAATATCAAAAAACTTGTTGGCCCCTTGCATAAGAGTTAGCGAGTTCTTGTAAAGGTGTTTCGGTGAGTCGGCCTCCATAGTTGACCAAAATAAGTGTTGATAATCAACATAAAGTCCCAAGTTATGGCTAGAATGCACTTTACCGGTACGCGCCTACTGCGCATGCTTCATGTTGCATTTTTCATTGAGTTGGTACTGACGGTGACCATTAAAAGCAGGGGTTCGGGGGCAGCAGCCCCTGATAAAAGACAGAAAATATCATGAAATTAAAATAAAATTGCTTACCTTTCTATTCAAACAGGGTTAGGGTAAGGGTTATATTTCTACTTCTGGTGAATTACTATGTACCGGTAAAGTGCAGTAGCCCCCAAGTTATAATATGATAAATATTTTTATTACAGCAAAATGTAGATGAAAGTAATATACAACTAGGACCAGGTGGTGGTGCTAGTAGATTTGCTGGATGGGGTAGGGGTAGTACTGGTGGTACGTCAGGTAGACCTTCACAAGAAAAAGAGAAACCTAATGCTCCAGCTAATAGGTGAGTGTTTTATAGTACTGATTGTTGTAGAAATTAGAAAAGGGCAGGGAGGCATAAAAAAGGAGCAGAGAACATCATAGGGTAGATGTTTCAAAGTAACTATTTCTGCTTAGGGAAGACCAAAAAAGGCAGAGAGGAGAGAAGTGTTTGGTGCCGAGTTCTACAATTCTGTTTAGTGTAATAGTAAAATTGTTAGAATTGAAGCCTGAAGCTCAGGACTTTCAGAACCATTAACCCTGCTAATTTATATTCTTGATTATTAATAATGAGTGCAGATATCAGTCTTTAGGACCAAGAAGATTTACTTGGGTTATCGGCACTCTTTAAGGTTTATTGTCAAGGATTGTGCATTCATTGTCCATGAATAGACTGTTTCCGGCATTCAAATATTTTAGGTTTTTCCTATGGTTCGAACAAACTTTCACTGTTCCAATGAAAACATGTGTACAAAATACAGAATGGATTTAATCTGTATCTCATGATTTAATGCAATAATGCGTAAAAATCTTAGTATCACTTGTGCTTGTATGGAGAACCCATAAATTGTTCAGAATTACGTCTATTCTACCCTAGATTCCTACTATAGATTGTATTGTTATTATTTTCAGATTTTCAGCATTGAGTAGACCTGATGACTCAGATACTGGACGTAGATATCAAGGTGTAAGTCCTGCTCGTGGTGAAGGTAGAGGTCGTGGTGGATTTATGAGACCTCCATCAGTTGGTACCAGACATTCTCAGGAATATGATCGTGAGAGAGCTGGTGCTGTCGCTGCTGCCAAGTAAGTACAGGTGTACCTTAACGTTAACCCTCGGTGTATATTTTCATACTAAGACGAAAGGTGTTGGTGCCCCTTTTTCTGGGAAAAAATAGCTACAAAAATCGAACAAATGAATTTGATGGGGCTCTACATAAAAGTTTGTCCTATTAACCAAGAGGATCTATAGTTGGGTTTTGGCAACTGGTTAATGCTAGTAAACAATTGGTTTGGGCTAGTAGAATAAATAGCTGGTTTACCAACCCGGCAACCTATATCAAAAATTTAATATCTAGCCCTGGTTTTATTTAAATATTTTTCAATATTTAAAATAACACACACTATGAGAGTTACATGGCCAAAAATTGCCTGAAAAAAACATAGATGATAAGTGATAAGACATTCGAGTATGAGTTTGTTTTCAGGATAATAAATTTAAAATGTATCAGATTATTGAATGTGAACTGTTTCGTTATTTGAAGAAATGTTGAACTGAAATGTTATATTATGTATCAATTTGTAGAGCTATTGGTTCAAGTCAATCTGTTGATGGTGGACATCGTGAAAGAAGTCGTGGTCGTGCACCAGGTGATCAAGATTCACGACAACCTGCACAGTCCAAACCTGAAGTTAAAGTTCTATCAGTGGATGAAATGGAGAAGAAAAGTAAAGCTATACTTGATGAATATTTTGCCATTCTTGATATGAAGGTGAGTGTTTGTGTTATGTTGATGATATACTGTAAATTTTGGATAGATAGACCACCTGAGTTTTTGCAGAAATAAAGTGATTTTTGAGTATTTTTAAATCCAAAATGCTTTATTTGGGAAGAAAAATGCCTCTGAATTAAAACTATTTCACTATCAAAACCATTGGTGGTCCTTATAGTAAAACTAAACTTAAGTCAAGATAGGGGAAAGTGACCATGTTGTCAAGTTGGACTGATAGTCGACTGAACAATAGTTATTCTCATTGTATTATTAATGGCCTTTGATTTATTTTCGCACTAATTAAGCCAGTTGGCTAGCTTTATATAGTTAGACAATATCATACAGTGCATACATTAAACTGTTTCGTACAATTCATATTTGTAAGGCTGTTTATGTCTTACAAGACTTGAACTTAACTACATTTATTTTAAACTCACGTTAGTGTATAAGTATTTACAATTCACTTCAGTTTTCCCCCATAGTCTTATAAAGGGCCCTTGATTCATTTTCGCACTAATTAAGCCAGTTGGCTAGCTTTATATAGTTAGACAATATCATACAGTGCATACATAAAACTGTTTTGTACAATTCATATTTTGTAAGGCTGTTAATGCCATACAAGACTTGTACTTAACTACATTTATTTTTAACTCCCTTACATGTATAAGTTATAAATATTGCTGACTGTAATTACTGGGCTGTCTCTGATCTAGGGTTGTAGGTTCAAGCCCAGCCTTTATCAGGGCTCAAATTGCCTTACCTTGACATATTTTGCTCAATCCATACTTACGCAATTCTCACTCAAACTTATAAACCTGCAAAAAAGTCTAACACTCTGAAAAATATCTTCAGACTTGCGCAGAACCCCCACACTGTGATACTAAACAATATTTAACATGTCCTTGATTAACTATTGCATTGGTTATGAGATGAACTCACTAAATAAACCAATTGTTGTTTAAATTTATTCTGTTTAAATAATAAATTTAGTACATGGTTAATGAATTTAGGGACCACAATGGAAATAAGGGCTTGCCCTTTTTTGTGCTATCCCTGGTGTTGGTGTGCTTGTCATAGTTAATTACAACATGCTGTGATATATGTTATTGTAATTATACCCCCGCTTCGAAGAAGAGGGGGGTATACTGTTTTACCCTTGTCCGTGCGTGCGTCCGTCCGTGCGACCGAAACGAAATTGAGGGCCTTTTTAGTTGTGTAAAGAATAATAAAGGGCCATTTTACGGCAAGGGGCCATGGCCCCCTGTTTATTCGCTAAAATTGTTATAGAGGGCCATCAAAATGTGTCCAAATAAAAATTACAGAAGGCCCCTTGTTAATTGTGTCCATGTCCATAAGTGATATACTTTGGACTGTCACTAATGATCAGAAATTGACAGTAAGAGTTACCGTTCTTGAAAGTAAATCACGAAATCTGATTGGATGTTTGCCAGTGTGGTCAGAGTGATCTAATTACCACTAGAGTAACCTCCCTTACTGAAACAGTTTTCGCGAGTTTGTGCTACTTACTAGAAGTATTTCACACTGGATTTTTTGCAATTGTACTCTAGTTTTAAGCAAGCATGTGAATTTTAAGTATTGGAACAGATGATTTTTAGGCACACATTCTTTATAAAAAAGATTTGAAAGTATGCTAATGTTTTTTTCAACCAAAATATTTAAGAAATTCAGCGGTTCTGGAAGGTAAATAAAAGTTATAATTGCACTTTGAAACATTTCTGAAAATATAATTTATTACTTTTGTTTGTCATGCCTTGAAAATAACTTGTTTCTTATGTCATTTGACCCTTTTATTATAGAACTCTGTTTGCCATCTTCATTTATTCCTTCTCAGTACTGTGTTTTGAATATGTTAGATACTTACCCTGTAATACCAGCATTTAGTGGGGGTCATTCATTTACCTGTAACCTGGTTTTGACTTTGTGTTAATTAATAATTATGATTGGGATGATTACCTAAAATTTCATAAACTGTCATTATGCAATAAAGTTGGGGGGATGTTGTTTATGCTGTTGTTTTTTTTTAATTACCAATGGAAAAAATGATCCTTTGGAAAACAATTTGATTAGATAATCCAATAATAAAAAATTAATGATTGACAGGTCTGATTGTCTACTGGTAAATTATTAATTTCGGAATGGATCATTGCACTTCAGGAAAGATAAATCATGCATGTATCGTCAGTATAGCAATATTCATTGACCATAGTCTTTGCAGTGAGGCGTTGTCGTGTATATAGGTTTTACCTGCCACCCATATGGACTTTTAAATTTGAGATTGTCCATTCTCAATCATATTTAAATTTATAATATATTTTTACACCACTTGAACATGTGAAAAACAATCATCACAGGTCATAAATTAGACATGTAACATTTTACTCAACAGTAGGTCAGATCCTTTTGTTCACACTTCATATCAATAGTAATTTCCAAATATCTACACTTATCCAGTCATAGGGGGCCATTTAACTTTAAACAGAACAAAAGAGAACAATAGAGTTCATTTTGAAACAATATAATACGGGGCCATTGGCCCTCTATTAAAAATTAAAAACAAAAACAAAAAATGGCCCATTATTCCAATTACGGTCAAAATCACTTATCACTGGTCCATAAATGAAGATTTAAGGTCAAAATTGCCTGTGAAGTTTATAAAGGGTTAAGAAACAAAATTTTGTCATTTCGGGTGACCAAAAAGGAATTGTGGGCCATCAGTAGTATTCTGGGATAAGGGGCCGCAAAGCCCTCATTTCACAATTTCTTTCTGGTAAAATTACGTTCCTGTTCCTCTCCCCATTGAATATACATTTTTCCCCTATTTTAAAAAAAATCCCCACCCCCATTTATTTTAGTATGAAACCATTTGCATCATCCTGCTGAAATTTGCTTATTGCAAAATGAAATATATACTACCTAACATCACAAGTATTATTTTTACAGGCAAAGTCCCCATATATCCCAACATTCCCCTACCTTAGGGCACTGGCCCAAGTCCCCATAAGGTAATTAAGACCTTGGATATGGCCATGACTTAGTTATATAGATAAACATAATTTGTCAACTTGCCCTTTACAAATGGCATGTAAAACATCTTTCATACATGTAACTTTGCATGAAGTGTAAGAGAAGGTTGTTCTTGGAGTGAATGGACTAAGGGGCCATTTCATTTCTCTTTTGTTAAATAGAGGGCCATTGGCCCCTTATTTGTCAACTTGCCCTGTAAAACATCTTTCATACATGTAACTTTGCAAGTTCTTTCTTGGAGTGAATGGACTAAGTAAGGGGCCATTTCTTTTTGTTAAAGATAGAGGGCCATTGGCCCCTTATCTGTCAACTTGCCCTGTAAAACATCTTTCATGACTAACATTGCAAGTTCTTTCTTGGAGTGAATGGACTAAGGGGCCATTTCTTTTTGTTAAAGATAGAGGGCCATTGGCCCCTTATTTGTCAACTTGCCCTGTAAAACATTTTTCATGACTGTAACTTTGCAAGTTCTTTCTTGGAGTGAATGGACTAAGGGGCCATTTCTTTTTGTTAAAGATAGAGGGCCATTGGCCCCTTATTTGTCAACTTGCCCTGTAAAACATCTTTCATGACTGTAACTTTGCAAGTTCTTTCTTGGAGTGAATGGACTAAGGGGCCATTTCTTTTTGTTAAAGATAGAGGGCCATTGGCCCCTTATTTGTCAACTTGCCCTGAAAAACATCTTTCATACCTGTAACTTTGCAAGTTCTTTCTTGGAGTGAATGAACTAAGGGGCCATTTCTTTTTTTCTTTTTAATTTTATTTTGTTAAATAAAGGGCCATTGGCCCCTTATTTATTATTATGAAATGAACTCTTGTTCTATTTATGCAATTAGATACTTATATATTTATTTTTGGTAGTGCACATTTACACCTTTCTTAGAGTGATCTGTCTCAATCATACATGTTTTCAACTAGGAGTCACTCTTGTTTTAAACATTCTTGTTTCGCTGTATTCAGCGGCCCTGTATGTCTTTATCGTCGTCCTCTTATCCTTAAATGTGGCCCCTTGCCCGGCGCCTCTTTATTCCTTATCGGTAGAACATAGCTTGATGGCCCTCTATTAAGTGGCCCTTTATTTAATGGCCCTCAATTTCGTTTCGGTCGTCCGTCCGTCCGTTACGAAATTTCCGTCACAGTTTTCTCAGCAACTATAACATGCAGCAGCCTAATACTTTGCATATTGTTCATCCCATAGTCCCATGTGGTGTAAAGCGATTTCATGCTCCTTGCTCATCTACTTTCTGTTTGTCGCATATTTTTAGATTTTGGCGGGGGTATCACTAGTGAGCATTAGCTCACAGATTTACTTGTTATGCTATGTGTACACTATGCCAAATAGATATTATTATTACTAGCCAAGTGTAGCATACGCTTGGAAATTTCAACCTTTATTAATACCATTAATGTATTGTCTATTTACAGGAAGCATTAATGTGTGTACAAGAATTATCTATACAGAATCATTTCCAGTTTGTATCTAATGCAATGAATCATGTATTAGAACGTTCATCACAAGCAAGAAAACAGACAGGACATTTATTACATGATCTAGTCAATAAACAAATTGTTTCTGTAGATAATTATATCAAAGGGTAAGTCGAGTCTCGTCTTCTCTCATTTTTGCACCATTTTACAGTGAATCTAAGGTCTTGACATTAATTGTTGAAGTAGGATGCCTGGCTGGACGACCAGCTTTATATTTCAATTGCCTGAATTAAATGTTAACTAGCATTAACATGTTGTCAAACCTAAATTTACGTCATCAGGGGCAATCTGACAACCAATTATGTCAAACACAGTTTACTGACATATTGTTGCTGTGTATCAAGTAGAGCCCCGGTCAGTCTCTCCGAGGAGTCTGGGACATATAGCTTAATATGTCTATAACAAGCATTATAAACTGACCACAAGCAAAGTGAAAAGGTTTTTAAAGACTTAGAACAAATCCATTTACTTTGTATCAGTACTTATTGATATGACAAAACTGCAATGAGAATATAATTAGGTAAGATTTGTAGAGATGCATATTATAGGTAGAATCATTTCCTTTTGCAAATACATCAGTGGGGTGAAATTGAGGTGTATGTTTAACAATAGAGGTGACTGATAAAAGTAGTGGTCTTCAAGGAGAGATGTCCATTATTTGAAAGCAGCCATGTTAGAACATTTCACTGCGTATTTAGCTAGGTATTTAATAGATGTATTCTAATATTTCAGATTATTAGAAGTTTTAGAATTTGCCGAGGATTTAGAGATTGACATTCCTAAGATCTGGCAATATTATGGTGAACTTATTAGTCCTATGATACAAGATAATAGTGTACCTTTAAGTTTCCTTAAACAAGCTGCTCAGCCTTTGATTGCCAATAATAAAGCTGGAAATCTTCTCGCCGAGATACTTAATGATGCTAGTCATAGAGAGGTTGGTACTTGATTTTACTAGGGGTTGTGGAATTCCTTAGACCAACTTGTCCGACTCGTACAGTTATGTCCGTGGACATGTTAATATTTTATATAATATACATTTTTGGTTATAAATACACTAACATAGCAATATTTAATATAATATACTAGATTTGATATTAGGGTTTTTTTCATGATTAATAGTGAAATGTGTCATTTGATGAAAATATACTATGAATATACATGATCCAGGAACAGAGAGTAAGTTGACTGACCGCCGTGATATGGCTTAGTCTATACAATTTTACTTTATGACATGTACAATATTTATTTTTAGTTATCATTAGTTATTTTTACTGGACCTAAAATTAGCGCTTCATATGGGTGAAAGTTTAAAAATTGTCCTGAAGATAAGTATTTTGGGAACCCAAAAACAACTTTTTTATAGATGTTCAAGACAAATGCATTTTTTGTAAACTAAGTCAAATCCTGCATGTTATTTTGTGACTTTTTTTCTTTTATTTTCGCACTAATTAAGCCAGTTGGCTAGCTGTATATAGTTAGACAATATCATACAGTGCATACATAAAACTGTTTTGTACAATTCATATTTTGTAAGACTGTTTCTGTCTTGCAATGTCTTGTACTCAACTACATTTCTTTTATTTTTTACTTGCCTCCTTGTGGACTTAGATTGATACAGTAAGTTCTGTTAAAATTTAACTAATAAAGGGTCATTGCTTTTAAAGCCAGCTTGGACCTTATCACTTCGATTGAAAATGGATGAAATTAATTACAAAAAATTGGAGTCTAGTTTTGGTAAATCTATGGAATAATGGTTTGGTGAACTCGCCTTTTATTATGACTGTTGTATTTGTTAGCTATAAAAAAAATCAGACAAATCATGTTGTACTGAATGGTAATTTTTGTCTCAATATTTTTTTTCTTCTTATTTCTATTATACTTAATGATATTATACCATTAGTAATATGATATATTTTTGTAATTTCTAGGGTCACAAGCAAGTTTCTCAACTCTGGAGGTCTTCAGGTTTACTTTGGACAGATTTTGTGCCTAAAAATCAAGTAGAACAATTCTTGAAAGACAAGGTTAGTTCCTTTATCTAACTTTATTAATAAAGACTTGTAGAAATTTTCATCAAAGAATTTTCTTAATCTTTCTGATGTAATAGGTTGTTTAAACTGAAACAGACCAACAATTTTGACTCTAATTGTTTTCCAAATTTAAAAAACAACATATCGCGGGTTTAGTGGAAAACAGCCGTTACTCAATATAAGAAAAGAGTGAGTTACAACCATTTTGTGCTAAACCCGCAATATGTTCATTTTCTTATAGCTCGGGCCATGCCAAATTGGAATTCTGTTAAGCGTCAACTCAAATTTGACCAACTTATGTATCTATTCACAAAAACACACAAAACGAAAACACAAATATTTTTTACAACAAAAACAATGTATTATATATATATTTTCAATGGAATAACATCCTCATAATATGAAACAATGGTATTAATTTAATATAAATTGACTAGTGTTGTTTTTCACGTAAATATATATTGTATTAATGATGCATTTTTTTTTAAATTGCTTACAATGATTATAGTCATTGTCCAACACAATTTCCCCTGAATTAAATTGTCGTATCGAATCCTGGAACATCGGAATTATTTAAGAAAATTTTACCAACAATTTTGATTGAGGACATTAAAACCTAGGCGCACGCGGACGCTTAACAAAATTCTGATACGGCATGGCCTAGGGCTGTGTTCAGTGTATTGGAGTTTTAATCTCTCATACAAAAAGAAACACTTTAATTGTGTAAAAAAGAGAATCCATGAAAGCTGGTTGAGAGAGCTATACTTATTGGATAACTGAAACAAAAAACTTAATGATTATGATTAAACCATGGTCACATGACTAAACCATGGTCACATGACCACACAATTCCATTTATAGTAACATGACAACTTGTATATATTACAGAAACTAGAGTATACATGTGAAGGTGACAGTGAACCTACTACACCAACATCAGGTCTAAACCATGGTCACATGACTTAACCATGGTCACATGACTTAACCATGGTCACATGACCACACTGTTCTATTTATAGTAACATGACAACTTGTATATATTACAGAAACTAGAGTATACATGTGAAGGGGACAGTGAACCTACTACACCAACATCAGGTCTAAACCATGGTCACATGACTTAACCGTGGTCACATGACCACACTATGTTCTATTTATAGTAACATGACAACTTGTATATATTACAGAAACTAGAGTATACATGTGAAGGTGACAGTGAGCCTACTACACCAACATCAGGTCTTCCAATATCTGAGATTGAAGAGAAACTAAATGATCTTATTGTTGTAAAGAAATCTGATAACGAGGTTGTCTTCGATTGGATAGAAATGAACATTGAAAATCCAACAACTAAAAATAAATTTATACGTGCTCTGATGACTGCAGTGTGTAAAAGTGCAATCAAGGGTGAGTTGATTTAGTGTTTTCTCTTATTTTTAATTGGTTTTTAACGTCGTATTCAACACTTATTTAGGTTATATATACGATGGCCAGCTTTTCCTACTATAGGTTTCATGGACACTTTTTCTATCACCAGTACTAACTTACCCTACCACGAGGCCGACAACTCATGTATAGGGTATTACCTACCGCCACCGGGCTCGAACCCGCGATCTCTTCAGATTCAAAGTCAGACATGCTAACCACTATGCCACAGTCGCGGCTCTATGTAATTTTCAGGGGGGGGGGGCTGTTGGATTAGTATTGAACTGATAAGCAATTTCTGTTAAAACTGTTACTAGTTCTTTTGTACACATTATTTATATGAAATTACAGATATTGGTTCGAAACATTTTCGTGATTTTCAAAGTGAGTGTGGTTTAAGTTTTAGAATTATATATATGAGCTTATGAATTTTCATCTGTTAATAGTTAAGTAATATTTACTATGGATTATGAGGATTTGTGAGATCGATTCTCAGGCGGGCATACTTTGGTGGAGTTTTGTCTAGAAATAATTTCTACGGCCATTCTCCCTTCTACCACTGATTCTTAATCAAGTAGGGTAGTTGTCAGTCACTTATGAAAGTATGTGCTAAGTAAGTTCAAGTAGTAGGTTAACAGCTAATTCCAGAGATTTAGCCTTTCTATGAACAGTGAGCAAGTTGACTCACCATTGTTATATAACCTATACAATGTATAGCTATGGGGTTAAACCCACCAAAAAAAGGATCATATTGAAATTGTATTTCTTTTCTAGTCCGATTTTTTATACTTATTTTTCTTTCAATCACAGGTGAGAAAGGTAAAGAAAAGCTTGAACCAAAAGAATTCAGTAATAGAAATGACTTATTACAGAAATATTTAGATCATCGAGCAGAGTCAGAATTACAAGCTCTCTATGCAGTACAAGCACTTATTGTACAATTAGAACATCCCTCAGGTAAGATAAATGAATTCTGATTGGTTGTTGATTTTGTTACACTGATTTTGATTGGTTGTGGATTAAGTTACACTGATTTTGATTGGTTGATGATTATGTTTAAACTAATTTTGATTAGATAAAATGAGGGTATAATGCATTTTGATTAATTAGAATGTAAAATATATTTGGAGTTTGTTGGAAATTTTAAACAGATTTTGATTGGGTAGAATAATTAAAAAAAATAACTTTGATCGGTTGGTTTTGAATTTACACAAACTGATAGCTAGAATCTCTTAAGAGTGAATTCAAAAGGCAGGGTGTAGAATGTTGCTTGTCCACTTCAAAAATATTCTCCACTCTTCAGGGCCGGCCAAATCTTGTCCATTCTTGGCAATCGGTAAAGTTACTTATTCATATGATTATTATAGAATAAAATTATTGAAAAATACACTTGTCCGTACTTGCCTTGGGACAGCACAGACAATACGGACGTTTGATTTCGCGGGCCCTGCTCTTTGCCTTCAAAAAGCAGACTCAAGATTGTCACCACAGGTTTTGATATTGTAATGTATTATTTATAATGTATATTTTAGGTGTACTGAGAGGAATGTTTGAAACTTTATATGATGAAGACATTATTTCTGAAGATGCATTTTTCCAGGTAAAATATTTTACATATAACTTTACTATGAAAACATTATAATGTAAATCTTCCTGGTTTATGATTCCTGTTATATGCGGAACGAAGTTATTTGGCATATAATTGCCGAAAAGTATGCAACACAGATTAAATCCTATTGTTCTGTGTAAACATATTTTTTAATTTCAACTTTGTTCCTGTACACTGATACATACTGTACAAATTAACTTTTAGTACTGAAAAACACATCCACTTGAGTTCTGAACCAAATCTATTTATCACCTACATAGAGTTCTACATACACGTTTGAGTTATTTGCCCTTCAATTGTATGTTTCATATATTTTGAAACGTTTTAACATTTTGCTAAAATAATTAATTTTTTTTGGCTGGATTTTCCAACAAATTGTGTTAAGTTTTTCTTTAGAACATATTTATGCCATTTATTGTCAGATCTTTATAAAAACTTCATGCAATTATAACATACCATGCCATGAACAGAATTAGAAAGTAACCAACTATATGTGCATTTATTGTAATTTTTGCGTTCAAGTTTTTAAATTCGGCTTTAATGTGGTTTCAACATAACATTTCTTGTCGTTTGTTTTTCAGTGGGAGAAATCAGAGGAAGAACCCGAGGGTAAAGGTTCATGTTTAAAACAGGCTGTACAATTTTATACATGGTTACGAGAAGCCGAAGATGACAGCTGAGGATAACTTCATCTTAGGTTAAATATATTAAACAATTCTGAAAATAATGAAAATTGTAAATGTATGATGATCTAGGTGTCAGCACCTGGGTTTGTACGTTTGTACGAAGATTTCGTGCAGCTTTGTTGAAAAAGTGTTAAAAATATCCACTTGGTTAAATATTCTATAATTTTTGTGGATACAAGTGTCTGGATACCTTCTAGCCTCTGATGTCTCTTACAGTGGAAGAAAGCTAAAAAATGGGAATTTAACGTTCGGAGACTTAAAACTTTGTGATATAAACTATATACTAGATACTAGTTATAATTTGTAGTGTTTGACTCTTTGATAAAAAACTTATTTTGTTGTTTTTAAAAAGAAAATGGTGACGTTTATTCTATATTTTGAAAATTCTTCAGTTAGTGAAAAATAAATATGTTACAAATATATATATAAATACATAAAAAAAGTTGGAAATGTTGACTTACTTTGAAAAGTTTAATAAATCAAACTACGATGATTAATTATTACTTGTTATTCATGTGCTGAGAATTTCAAAAAAACACATTAATTAAACCATTTTTATTATTTTCAAGCGTATTTGTTATTTTTAGAAAAAAATTGATATATGTACATGTATATGTATCTCGATTGAAAATTTGTATTGTTCAAACATGTATTTGTACTTTTGCTGCAGAATTTCACAATTATATGTCTTAACCCTTTTTTTGAAATAAAAATGTTTTTTTTTCTTATTTTGTAATATATATGTTGTTTATTTATTTATCAATTTTGTTGACATATTAAAAAGTGCTTTTTTGTCATGATAATGAAAGGCTATTGCATAAAAAAACTTGTTTTTTTATTACACATGCATTGTAATAATATGATATCAATTTATAATTTATTTTCTCATCTGAAGTTGTGAAACTAGGCTGTGAAAAAAATAGAGAAAATATATATCACACGTAAAAATTATTTACGTATAAGCTGTGTGTAAATCAGGAGCTTGAATGATACATTAAGTGGGAATATGTCGCAACCCAATCGCCATTACTTGTATACATGTATTGCTTAAACTTGTAGTTTTACTTGTTTTTCATACTTGATTATTTTGATTTATTTTTCAAAAAATGGGGATTATGTTTAATGTATGCAAGCATGGCTTGCTCCTTGTCGCAATATATAATCATTTCATACATACGATGCTCATTCTTTTTTAAAGGTTTGATTGTTGTACTCTATAGTAATTTATTTTCTACTGATTTGCCATAGTTCTTAAAAAATATATTCATACATACATACATGTCATTTTTAAAAGTCTAGATGTCGGAGAATGATTGCTTAATACTGAATTTGTAGTTTTGTAAATTTTTACGAGTCTGGCTAACTGACATAAACATAAAAATTTGAATAGTTCCTTACTAAACGATATGTTTAGCTATAATGAAGAAAACTATTTAGGCACTTGACATGTTGCTTTGTGCATTTGTTCCAAGAGGGTGTAAACAAAACAATGTCAGAAATGAAAACATGGTAAGAAATATAGTTGAATAATGTTAAATATTCCGTGCATTAGGAGACTCGGATCTTTACAGTCTAAGACTGGATGATTCCAACTGCTGATCTTGGAACAAAATTTTAGACTGCAAAATTCATGTCTGAAATTTTTAGCTTTAAATGATGTTATAAAGCTTAGCTTATTGGTTTTGGGATATAAACACTAAATTATTTGTGAATGAAGTACTTTGTATGGATAATATGTTTAAAATTTATGAATGTTTTGCTTATTGCTAGAAAAAATCTTTTTTACATTTTTTGTTGAATTCCGTGGTGCTATTTTTACTAAGTAAACTGCATTTTTTTCGGGATGAAAGTTTTCAATAATGGCTCGTTTTGTATGAAATAATGTTATTTATATTGTATTCTAACACAGTCAAATATGTTTGCGATTCAAGATGAATATATATTTATTATACGATGAAAATATAAGTTTCTGTCAAATGGTACATTTTGTGAAGTTAGAATTAAAATAGCTTTCATTTTTACATGTTTTGTTATGGAATAAAATAAGGCATTTGTTTTGATGTGTTTATTCAAACTTGTGCAATGTTACATTGTGCATGATTTTAATGGCAACACATACAATTCCATGCCTGTATTTTATTACACGACGAAACTTAAACAAACTGAAGCTATTTCTGGCTTGATTATAATTTTTGATTGTTTGAGAATCAGTAGGTTTGTTACCATGGCAACTTGTATACAATACAAATAATGCCAGGGGAATTTATTTAGATAGATTTTTATCACATTTTAGAAATGAGGGAACGATTTCCTCCTTTCTTCCTACGTTACTCATGTTAATTCTTAATTCATTTTCAAATGTATGAATGTGCTTATGTGTATTACTGGTGAATTATGATAGTGAATCCTAGCAACATTAAATGATGCAAAAATATGGAAGTGTTGCTTGTTTTAGACTGAGCACTTCTGCATTAAATGAATAAAAGTTCGTTTGTATATAAAAATTGTTTCAAAATTGAGAAAAATCGTCATTTATGTTAATTTGACTACATTTTTTCTCCTTAAAGCTTGTTTCATAAAATGTATATATATATATGTGTGTGTACATAAACGTTTGATCCTCAAAAAATGTTTTCTTTTTCTCTATGTATACTTTGTTGAATATGTATTTTTCATGATAGTTTTTATGACTTGCTGATATAATTTTTTTCATTAAAGAAAGCTTATGTTCACTTTGTGTGATAATTGACGGTAAACAGAAGTTTCAACAAGTGAAAACTTCGTAACATTTATGGTAAAAAAGGTAAAAGGAAAAAATAAAAAAAAAGAACTCAAAAATATTTGTCTTTTATTTTTCTTTGTGTTTGGTCTTTGTGTTGATTCTATTGAGGGAAGGTTTCATGGTAAATTTATTTTGCCTTAGATGCTTTCCAGGGTTGTCCGCAAGACTGTAGTAACTATATTGCATTAAAGAGCGAGTTATTTATTATTTTACATGAAATCTCGTGGTTTCTATTGTGAAGGCAACAGAAATCCTGTTCAAAGGGAATTATTTAACAAGATTGGGAATTTTTTTCTTGAAATTGGGAAAAATGGTCATTATCTGGCATTGGGAATGGGGCCCATATTCGGCCCCGTGAGATAGGCTGAAAAAGCCCTGATATTGGACTACAGTTCTGTGGGTTCTATTCCCAGACAGGAACTACTCATACAATCATGGAGTACTGTTATAATAAAGTCAGCTGCCGTTCATTTACTAAAATATCAATTCTATGATTGTCTGCCTACTGAGTAGAAATGTGCCAAGAACTTATTGATAGTTTTAAGCATCTCCAGGGACAGTATAGAACAGTACAAGTACAATACTGAGTTGTACAGTATAATACAATATAGTACTGTAGTACAGTTGTTTGGTACAGAGCTTAACAGTACATGTATAATACAATACAGTACCCAGTTGTACAGTGACATACCATACAATGCCAAGCTATACAGTATAAGGCCGATATTCCATTCATTTGGGAGTGTGACGTGAACGTTTAGCGTTAACGTGAGCATGAAACTTGAACGTGAGGCGTGAGTTTTCATGCTCGCACTATTCCATTCATCCGGTTAGCGTGAAAACAATAGGTACTCTATTGCATGTCAAGTCATCTGTAATGGCATAATAATTTAATAGTTGAATATTGTAATTACAGAAGAATTGTCATACTAATGCTTGCAAAATTTACACACACGTAAATTAACATTGTTTTGCAACCAAAAATAAATTTATGTTAAATTTATGTTTGTCAACAAAAGATGTTGAGAGTCCACAATTATCTGCAACACCAGGTCTTTGATGTCCGTGTCCCTGCTACACCTTTAGGGACTGGTCTCACAGAATAGGACATTTTCTAATTGCTTCATTAAGTTTTTCTGTTGTATCTGGCATAGATAGAGGACCTTTGGTCACTTCTCGTCCGTGAATGCCGTGTAAGAACATGAAAAATCACTTCATGTAGCGATCAGTTTTACGCTCCCGTTACACGGTCACATGTCATAAATTCGCGTTTCTTGCTCACGTCGCCCTCACGCTGACATGGAATACATACAATAGAAAATCGTTTGTTTGATTTTTCACGTTCGCGCTACACTTATTTATTTATTTATTGGAGTTAACGCCGTATCAACACAATTTAGGTCATTTCACGGCGTCCAGCGCACCTAACCTAGCTTTTCTGGACCATTGTCTATAACCAGTACTCACCTACCCTTCCACAAAGCCGGAAACTTCTCCATATTATCTAATCAATGGAGGAAAATCGACATTATTGTCAAATTTTCATGGAAGGGTATAACCTCCTCGGGTGGGATTCGAACCCGCACCCCCTCGGGCACGAGTATTCAAATTCCGGCACGCTACCAACTGCGCTATTGACCGGGTTTTCGCGCTACACATTCCCGTATGAATGGAATACTGGCCTAATACAGTACAATGTTGTATAGTATAAAATATTACAGTACAGAGCTGTTCAGTATAAAACAGCAGTACAGTGCAGTATAAAATAGTACAGTACTGAGTAGCACATTCTAGTAAAGTACAGATGTGTACAGTTTAATGTAGTACAGAACTATACAGTTTAATGTAGAACAGAGCAGTACAGTACAGAGCTGTACAGTACAGAGCTGTACAGTACATGTATAAATGTAGTACAGAGCAGTACAGTATAAATGCAGTACAGTACAGAGCTGTCCTGTTTAATATAGTACAGAACAGAGCTGTACAGTATAAATGTAGTACAGAGCTGTACAGTATAAATGCAGTACAGAGCAGTACAGTACAGAGCTGTCCCGTTTAATATAGTACAGAACAGGGCTGTATAGTATAAATGTAGTACAGAGCTGTACAGTATAAATGCAGTACAGTACAGAGCAGTCCCGTTCAATGTAGTACAGAACAGAGCTGTACAGTATAAATGTAGTACAGAGCTGTACAGTAAAAATGTAGTACAGAGCAGTACAGTACAGAGCTGTCCCGTTTAATGTAGTACAAAACAGAGCTGTACAGTATAAATGTAGTACAGAGCTGTACAGTATAAATGTAGTACAGAGATGTACAGTATAAATGCAGTACAGAGCTGTACAGTATAAATGTAGTACAGAGCTGTACAGTTAAATGTAGTACAGAGCTGTACAGTTAAATGTAGTACTGAGCTGTACAGTTAAATGCAGTACAGACCTGTACAGTTTAAATGTAGTAAAGAGCTATACAGTATAAATGTAGTACTGAGCTGTACAGTATAAATGTAGACCGAGCTGTACAGTATAAATGTAGTACAGAGCTATACAGTATAAATGTAGTACAGAACAGAGCTGTACAGTATAAATGTAGTACAGAACAGAGCTATACAGTATAAATGTAGTACAGAGCTGTACAGTATAAATGTAGACCAAGCTGTACAGTATAAATGTAGTACAGAACTATACAGTATGAATGTAGTACTGAACTGTACAGTATAAATGTAGACCGAGCTGTACAGTATAAATGTAGTACAGAGCTATACAGTATAAATGCAGTACAGTACAGAGCAGTCCCGTTTAATGTAGTACAGAACAGAGCTGTACAGTATAAATGTAGTACAGAGCTATACAGTATAAATGTAGTACTGAACTGTACAGTATAAATGTAGACCGAGCTGTACAGTATAAATGTAGTACAGAGCTGTACAGTATAAATGCAGTACAGTGCAGAGAAGTCCCGTTTAATGTAGTACAGAACAGAGCTGTACAGTATAAATGTAGTACAGAGCTGTACAGTAAAAATGTAGTACAGAGCAGTACAGTACAGAGCTGTCCCGTTTAATGTAGTACAAAACAGAGCAGTACAGTATATATGTAGTACAGAGCAGTACAGTATAAATGTAGTACAGAGCTGTACAGTATAAATGTAGTACAGAGCTGTACAGTATAAATGTAGTACAGAGCTGTACAGTTAAATGTAGTACAGAGCTGTACAGTTAAATGTAGTACTGAGCTGTACAGTATAAATGTAGTACTGAACTGTACAGTATAAATGTAGTACTGAACTGTACAGTATAAATGTAGTACTGAACTGTACAGTATAAATGTAGACCGAGCTGTACAGTATAAATGTAGTACAGAGCTATACAGTATAAATGTAGTACAGAACAGAGCTGTACAGTATAAATGTAGTACAGAACAGAGCTATACAGTATAAATGTAGTACAGAGCTGTACAGTATAAATGTAGACCAAGCTGTACAGTATAAATGTAGTACAGAACTATACAGTATGAATGTAGTACTGAACTGTACAGTATAAATGTAGACCGAGCTGTACAGTATAAATGTAGTACAGAGCTATACAGTATAAATGCAGTACAGTACAGAGCAGTCCCGTTTAATGTAGTACAGAACAGAGCTGTACAGTATAAATGTAGTACTGAGCTATACAGTATAAATGTAGTACTGAACTGTACAGTATAAATGTAGACCGAGCTGTACAGTATAAATGTAGTAAAGAGCTGTACAGTATAAATGCAGTACAGTACAGAGCAGTCCCGTTTAATGTAGTACAGAACAGAGCTGTACAGTATAAATGTAGTACAGAGCTGTACAGTAAAAATGTAGTACAGAGCAGTACAGTACAGAGCTGTCCCGTTTAATGTAGTACAAAACAGAGCTGTGCAGTATAAATGTAGTACAGAGCTGTACAGTATAAATGTAGTACAGAGCTGTACAGTATAAATGTAGTACAGAGATGTACAGTATAAATGCAGTACAGAGCTGTACAGTATAAATGTAGTACAGAGCTGTACAGTATAAATGTAGTACTGAACTGTACAGTATAAATGTAGTACTGAACTGTACAGTATAAATGTAGTACTGAACTGTACAGTATAAATGTAGTACTGAACTGTACAGTATTAATGTTGTACTGAACTGTACAGTATAAATGTAGTACTGAACTGTACAGTATTAATGTTGTACTGAACTGTACAGTATAAATGTAGTACTGAACTGTACAGTATAAATGTAGTACAGAGCTGTACAGTATAAATGTAGTACTGAACTGTACAGTATAAATGTAGTACAGAGCTGTACAGTATAAATGTAGACCAAGCTGTACAGTATAAATGTAGACCTGAGCTGTACAGTAAAAATGTAGACCGAGCTGTACAGTATAAATGTAGTACAGAGCAGTACAGTATAAATGTAGACCGAGCTGTACAGTATAAATGTAGTACTGAGCTGTACAGTATAAATGTAGACCGAGCTGTACAGTATAAATGTAGTACTGAGCTGTACAGTATAAATGTAGACCGAGCTGTACAGTATAAATGTAGTACAGAGCAGTACAGTAAAAATGCAGTACAAAACTGTACAGTGTAAATGCAGTACTGAACTGTACAGTATAAATGTAGTACTGAACTGTACAGTATAAATGTAGTACTGAACTGTACAGTATAAATGTTGTACTGAACTGTACAGTATAAATGTAGTACTGAACTGTACAGTATAAATGTAGTACTGAACTGTACAGTATAAATGTAGTACAGAACTGTACAGTATAAATGTAGTACTGAACTGTACAGTATAAATGTAGTACTGAACTGTACAGTATAAATGTAGTACAGAGCTGTACAGTATAAATGTAGTACTGAACTGTACAGTATAAATGTAGTACAGAGCTGTACAGTATAAATGTATTTCTGAACTGTACAGTATAAATGTAGTTATGAACTGTACAGTATAAATGTAGACCGAGCTGTACAGTATAAATGTAGTACAGAACTATACAGTATAAATGCAGTACAGTGCAGAGCAGTCCCGTTTAATGTAGTACAGAACAGAGCTGTACTGTATAAATGTAGTACAGAGCTATACAGTATAAATGTAGTACTGAACTGTACAATATAAATGTAGACCGAGCTGTACAGTATAAATGTAGTACTGAACTGTACAGTATAAATGTAGTACAGAAATGTACAGTATAAATGTAGTACTGAACTGTACAGTATAAATGTAGTACTGAACTGTACAGTATAAATGTAGTACAGAGCTGTACAGTGTAAATGCAGTACAGAGCTGTACAGTTTAAATGTAGTACTGAGCTGTACAGTATAAATGTAGTACTGAACTGTACAGTATAAATGTAGTACTGAGCAGTACAGTATAAATGTAGTACTGAACTGTACAGTATAAATGTAGTACTGAACTGTACAGTATAAATGTAGTACAGAGCTGTACAGTATAAATGTAGTACTGAGCTGTACAGTATAAGTGTAGTACAGAGCTGTACAGTATAAATGTAGTACTGAACTGTACAGTATAAATGTAGTACTGAACTGTACAGTATAAATGTAGTACTGAACTGTACAGTATAAATGTAGTACTGAGCTGTACAGTATAAATGTAGTACTGAACTGTACAGTATAAATGTAGTACTGAACTGTACAGTATAAATGTAGTACTGAACTGTACAGTATAAATGTAGTACTGAACTGTACAGTATAAATGTAGTACTGAACTGTACAGTATAAATGTAGTACTGAATTGTACAGTATAAATGTAGTACTGAACTGTACAGTATAAATGTAGTACTGAGCTGTACAGTATAAATGTAGTACTGAGCTGTACAGTACAAAGCTGTACAGTATAAATGTAGTACAGTGTTGAACCTCATTTTTCACAACCCGTGTTTTTCACAACTTGTTAAAAACGCGTACGTATTTTTCACAACTTGTGTGAAAAACACGTTAGCATGCAAATTTCATACAAGCATAGAAACGCATATTTCACAACATCAAATCTGGCGAAAAAAATGTTTGAAAAATTTGAGTTTTTTGGTACTAACGCATTTTTCACACATGTAAATTTTTAATGCCAGCTGTAAGTAAGTAAGTGAGTTATTTATTTTTGTGACATGTGTTATGACAATATTACAAACATGAAAACAACATGAAGAGTATTTACAGATAAACACCCGACCCAATGGGTGTAAAAACCACAGCCTTTAAAAAGACAAATTTTGTGAAAATGAGGTTCAAAGTTTGTTTTGAAATAAAAACCCAAATTGTAAAAACTATTACAAAACAGGTTATAACAAAAGTAATTGAACATACAAACGCGTTTTGTAATAAAAACCCGAAATGTAATGAAATGGCTAATTGTATTAATTTTATTATAAAATATAGTACAATACATTTTAAATTATTGGTAAAGAAAGAAAATAATGTTTAACAAGCAAACATAAATGTTCAAATAGACAAATTACTTACATTTCGAAATGTTAAGTTGAAGATTTCAACAGAAAAACAAGTTGTCATATTGCAAAAATAGTTATAACTTGGTTGAACTTACCAACCATTTTTTTATAAACTTTTGTTACAATTAGGGGTTTTATTACAAAACGGGTTTTAACAGAAGTTGAAAAAACACGACTAATTTTACAGGTTGTGAAAAACACGTTTGTGAAAAATGAGGTTTAATGTTGAACCTCATTTTTCACAGAACGCGTTTTTACAACCTGTGAAGAACAAGTTTGTGAAAACGAGGTTCAACGTGGCAAACTTGTTCAATTCTGGAATATATTGACCGCCTCGAGGTTTTATCTGCACACTTTCACAGCAATTTTGTTACTATTCATACAACATATGAATTTCAGTATTGAGCGACGGTAAAAAAATCTGACAATGAAATCTGTACCTGAAATTTACCACTGTGTTACAATTCACAAAATATAACTCACATATTTGCATAAATAAAACTACAATGACCTTTACTTTTATATATAACTTACATAAGCTATAATCATATTCATTTAAGTTTAATATGCATGCATCTTCCAAACATGTAAACCTTTTTTATACCAACGGTATATCTTACCAAAACATGAAATACTGTAGAATCTTCATGTTGCCATCTATGCGTAATAATTAGGTTTATGTGCTTCATGCTTCATGCCCCAAGAGTCGCTAGTTTGAATCACTTATCTCGACTTAAACCACTTAGGCTCGATAGAAGTTGCTATGGACATCAGTGTTAGCATTGATATTCGTACTGTTGCTAGGAAGCGTGACGTCGGATGCTAGGATCTAAGTGTGTGCTAGAAGCATAAGGGGAAATAACAATGGATAATGAAACTGTTGCTAAGTGTGCTTGAGCAGCTGCTATGGACCTCGAAGCGGTTGCTTTAGATGCGAAATTTGTTAATACGGACATTGTTACAGTACCATGGGGCATGTGTGCTTACTATGTACCTTAAGATGGCTTCTCTATGTGCTAAAGTGGTTGATTGTACGTAAAGGTGGTTAAATACGGCACAATACTGGCTTGTTGAAGACCTTAGGGTGGTTGTGATATCTTGCGCCCATGTCGCGAGGTTAACCATCTAAGCAAAATATTTGAAAGTAACTGAAACATTAGTTTTGGTTATTATATACTTTAAGATATACTATGATATTGACCCATGTTGTGAAAATTGCGTTAGGACTAAAAATCTGACTGTTGTCTGTTAATTATGATTGTTTCATTTATTTATTCAATAATTCATCAAAACAATTCTCGTTTATTATCTTAAATATTTCATACATCAACATCAACAATACATGAACTTAAAGAACCCGGGTCGGCAGGGCAGTTTGTAGCGCGCCTTGATTTCGAATCTATTGTTTCGAAGGTGGTACGGGTTCGAATCTCACCCAGAGAGGTTATACCATTCCATGAAAATTTGACTAAAATATAAATTTTCCTCCATTATTAGGGTATATGGAGAATGTTTCCGACCTTGTGGACAGGCAGGTGAGTACTGGTTATAGATAAGGGTCCAGGAATGCTAGGTTAGGTGCGCTGGACGGCGTAAAATAACCTAAAAGTTGTGTTGACATGGCGTTAAACCCAGTATAAATATTTGTGTATGATACAATTCTGGCAAATATTTGTCGTATTATAGGTCATACATATTCATGTACTTAAAATAGTTGATTATTTTTGTCGAAGTACTATGCTAATAATGCGCGTACATCATTTTACAGATCTCAACTGATCACAGTAATCCAGAGGTAGGACGCGCGCTTAGGGGTCCAGAGGTCCTAGGTTTGAACCCCACCAAGAGCACTGCTAATTTCTTGAGCAAGACATTTACCTGCGATTGCTTCACTCCACCTAGGTATACTACGTACATGCGAGGGTGGTATAATTCCGTTGCACCAATACGTCGTCTGCATTTAGTAGAGTAAAATACTCCCCAGGGAGATTGCAAGATTGATACCAGTATATGATAGCCCAAAGACAAGGGTATTAGCTGTAAAGTCAGTGAACGTGCATAAGCATGAAACTTAGATAATAAACGCAAATTTTAACCACATATACTTTAAATTCATCATTTATTAATAATAATGCATGTAATAATATATGATAATGCATCGTTAATTGTAAATATTGATATTTCAATAAAACAGGTTTCCAATAAAAATTATTACAGGTTGTCCACGAAAACATTGCGTAAATAAAACACAGCCAGTTTTATTACACACCAATATTTAGGGGTGAAATTTAATAACAATTTAATATTGTAACCAATTTAAACGTATTTTAGTGTCACACCATCGTTTCAATGTGCATTTTGTATAATAAATGTTGAATGTTAAAGTGGTCTGCTGAAAATCAGTAAAATGATGGATGTGCAACATATTGTTCACCTATTGAGTGGGCACTTCTATTGTTCAAAGTATGAAAACACCCATGACCTGTTCAACGAACTGTATATGGGTTATAATGTTTCACCAAGTGAATTGTTTATATTCGCATTGTTTATATAAACGCGCTATACAACAGTTGTTCAAAAACCGATACACTTACACATCAAGCATTGATTAAAATATAACGGCTTACACAACATGTAACGCACGAGTTTTGGGGCGTGGTTAAAATGGTCTACAAATCGTGTTTTCGATGGTTGAGATTATTTTCTGACCACGTCTGTGTTATTTCAAACGTGTAATAAATTTAGTGAATGTGATTTTAGACTAGTTTTTATATGCTCTACAGTTTTTTTCAGTGATTTATTTGTAAGTATTTAATTTTAATTCATTAATTTAACTCATTCCGTGGTGTATGTTATTAAGTAATAAGAGACAGTTACTATGTATTCCTTTTTATAAGACATGCCGTGACTCGATTCACATTGGGATAATATCCAAGGTTATGTCCAACTGAAAAACATGTTACGGTGGGTCTTGTATTCTTATAAAGGACCAGGACAAAAGGCGCTTGGCAGCATAGGTGTTAGCACATTTTTTTTCAAAATAAACACTATTATAAGTACTTTATTTAGTGTATAATTATTTTGAAAAGAAAATGTGCTTAACACCTATGCTTGGCAGTGGGCACATAGCTTTTAAAAAAAATAATATAAACTATTAAAGATAATTCAAAGTGTATTTTATTTAAAACATCTATGCGCCCAGCAGCTATGACCAGGACTGACGTCGTAACGTTACGTGGACATTCTCGGTTATGTTTGAAAGACACGTACGAATGAGCATTTCATTTATTTTGGATTTATCATTCACACAGCCAACGTGTAAGTTATTCATACGGATAGGTTAGTGTATTTGGATTGCTATGAATATATTTGGAATAATGTGAATATCAGTGAGTGATGAGTGTCTTCTGCAGTTGTGTGTTTCTGTGTGATTTAGTTGGACTTAGTGCTGGCTTTACTGACGCTATTACGTTTTGAAGTTCGAATGTCAATATATACGTATATGTCACGTTACTTATTTGTTGTCAGTATAAGGGGGGATATGTAAGCTGTCGGATAATTCAGTCAGTAAAGTACTGGCCATATACTAGTAAGCGATGGGTACCGGATCCGAGTCCATGGCTGGCTGCATATTTTTCTCGCCTTGCGCCATATGCCGCCAATGAATGACGTAACTTAATTACTGTTAGTTGTTAAACGCTTGTGTTAAATGGTTGTTCCTTAAACGGTAAAGGGTCCTGACATTCGAGACGAATTTCCAGTTCGTAGGGGAGTATGTCACGGTTCTTATCCAGTCTCATTACGGGGTGAAAAATATGTAAGCGGTTGGATAGCTCAGTCAGGAGAGTAGTCGACTCGTAAGCTAGGGTCCCATATTCTTGTATCGGTCAGGCTGCATATATTTCTTACCCTGTGACATACGGCCAAGGTTAAATACTCCCCATGTATTCCATTGCATTCAAGCTTGATTTAATGGTGACTTGGTAGGGGGTTTACCATGTAAAATGAAGGATCCTAAATATACAGTTATATATTATGGTCCTTGGTAAAATAAAACATGATTTTTGTCATGCCAGACCAAAGCACGGTCGTATACCGTACGGCATAAACTTTAACCTGTCTACATTTGTCACCTATGAATTTTATCCTCAGGCTATTCTTATTCAAATCAGCACTTTTCTGATATCCAATCAAACACCACCAACCACTACCGCCATCTTTAATTTGAAAATGTGAAAACAAGTGTTTATAGTGAAAGAGATATTTTATATTATATTTGATTATATTGTTCAAGGTAATTTATTTTTTTATTTTGTTCCATAGAGCTTGCTAGTTGCTACTCAGCTTTGATAAGTTCTGTAACGTTATTTTGTTCAATTAATTCATTGTAGCACTATTTTCTTGTTCGAGCTAATGCAACCAAGTAGATTTTGCTTTATGTTTTTTTAAGCCAAGACTTGTTTATAATGCTGAAGCTATTCTACACTGCATGGTCGCTGGGCCTCTGGCATCTTTTCGCCAATCTTCATATGATATACTTAATTCTTTAAATATAGAGTAGACAATTTTATTAAACATCCCGGACTTAAATGCACACGTATACAAATTTGTAAATGAAGCCATCGGAGATATCTCTCTTTCACGATGAAATTAGACATGCCCTTAGTGCGGTTCGAACCTGTGATCTATGAATCCTGAGCATAGATTGTATCACAAAAATACTTCTTCATTTTTTATATATATATCCATTGCCAATCGCATCTTGAGTAATGTATATTTGTTTTATATTTGGACTTCAAGCAACTATAAATTTAGTATTATTGCTGTTGAAATCTTTATGTAATATTAATCATCCATGGTTATGATATAATGTTGTTATATCAGGGGGAAAACAAAATCACCTATAACTCTGAAGTAAATGGTTTAACAGTTTACCAAGATACATTACACATTGCAAGGGGAACAACCAGTACAGACGATAAATAATGAAATTGACAGATTTATCTCCCTTAGTGTTAACAAGCAGACTGTAAATAGACTTAGTCTGGATCTCTCTTTTTGGGGGTTTGTCTGCACAGGAACAAACAAATCGTGACTGTAACAACAAAACAATATGTATTGATAAGATTGAAACAATGTCACTCAGTTTTCAAAGAAACGTTGAAAGTCTTTCGTAGATTAGTAGGTTTTTCTAAATTTGTCACTACTAAATGCGTCCCACGTCCTCGTCGTTTTTCCGCCGTCTATATCTGACTCAGTGGTTGGGGTTCGATCACTCGGATGGTACATTCATTTCCATTTTGCAAAGTGTCTGGAGCATTTGCAATGCTGTCGAAACTATATCTGTTTCATTCAATAGTACTGTTACGTTCCAGTGAGTGATCAGCTCCTCGTACAACCAGACTATGGTGATCCAAAATAGGAAATATGTCGCACTTCGTGCTTGTATCTCCAATGGTTTTATTAACCTAGAAAACCGAAGCTATCCGATTACGCGGCCGACAAAGGTAACAGTATAATGTTAACATGAAATACTAAAAGTGCTGTACAAAGTTTACAAGTACGAAAAATTTAAACTTATCTGAATTCGTCTAAGTTGAAATATCAACAATAATTTATTAAATCTCCTTAAAATCTGTAAGTTTACTCAATTTATCTAATAGAAATACTTATTTGCTTAAATAATGCAATAAAATTCTAAGTTAAAGCCAAAATGTGAACTTGTGTGAAAAATATTAAAGAAAAGCAAAATACGTCCGTACTCTATGAAATCTAATCCAAGACTGATCTTGTGACCAAAATCTGGTCACATTGCGCGTTATTGTGTTCGAAAATGGTAACTGTGACCCAGAATTGGTAACAGTGACCAAGAACTGGTCACATGTGACCAAATATTTGTAACACGTTGTGACCGAGAATTGGTAACAGTGACCGAAAACTGGTAACAGAGACCTAGAATTGGTAACAGTTACCCAATATTGGTAACAGTGACCAAAAGCTGGTCACAGTGACCCAAAATTGGTAACAATGATAATTTCACATTAAAATCGCATGAAACTACTTTAGATCTATAAAATACATCAATGGACACTAAATAACGGTGTTTTTCTGTATTATCGACATATTGCATAATCGTTTAAGACTCTGACAGGTGCATTTTTACCATCGGAATTTTCTGTGACACACTGTGGGAAAACTGTGGTAAAAAGGTAACCAGTGTTCATTTTTGGAGTTAAGATCCTGAACCTCCCGATGTTTAACTTCCATTGTACTTGTGCCAATGCTTACACGTTTCTTTTATATTTACATCTTATTGTTTTCAGATTCTGCGAGCTTACAACGTGGATCAATGCTATGGAAGTTTTGTTGTGACACAATGAACTGTTGTGTATTGATTGGTTTTGAAGACAATGATCAATGTCCTCACTAATATGATTAAGGAAGTATATTTCACATTATTTTCATCAATATTTACATTAAAATTACGGCAGTTTTTGATTTTAAATTCTTCTTTTTTTATGCACATTCAATTGACTTAACAATCTTTAGCATGCTATCTCTTATGGGTCAAATTACCCATCATGATGGATATCATGATTATATAACTAATTTACAACTGGATGAAACAGTCGCATATTCATTTTGCTCATTGTAAATTCGATTCGAACCGGTGACCTCTCACTCCAAAGCACATGTTCTAATTTTGGATTATTGCTTATATATGACATTTTGTCTGCTGTTATCTTGTAACATTATACAGGTACAATGTGGTAAATATGTTATCAAGCTACCATAGATTATTCTCCTCATGTATACTAGTATGTATAAGTATGTAAATGTGTATATAAAATATGTGTATAAAATGTATAAGGGATTCGAGATTTTCTTATAGTTTGCAACCTTTCTAGTCAGCTCATAAGGGAGGCATTTTGTGTACAAATCGGATCCAGGCTAGCTCAGTTGGTAGCACGCAGGTCTATGGATCGAGGGGTCGTGGGTTCGATTCCAAGGCGGGGCATACTTTCGTAGAGGTTATGAATTTGTTTTTATGGCCATTCTCTCTTCTTACGATGATTCTTAATTATGTCGGGAAGTTGTCATTTACTGACGAAAGTTTGTGCTTAGTAGTTGGTTAACAGCTAAATCCTGAGCTTAAGCCTTTCCAGGAACCTATAAAATATGTTACTACACGCGTAAAACTCATTAAATACAAAAAACAAATCCAAAGTTACCCATCCGGTTAGCTCAGTCGGCAAAACGCAAGTCTACTGATCCAAAGCTCGATTCCCGGGTGGGGCATTCTTCTGTGGAATTTGGTTGCGAATTAATTTCTACGGCATTTCTTCCTCCTAACAATGATTTTAAATCATGTAGTTAAGTTGTCAGTCACTGACGACAGTACTCACCTAGTTACTGGTTAACAGCTGACTCATATATAGCTTTTCCAGGAACGGTGATTTGGATAACTGACCGCTGTGATCTGACATTTACAAAGTGTTACTATGGCGATTAACCAATAAAAAGTTAAGATCTTGATTAGGGCTCTATATCGGTCAGAATGATCGATACGATATTCGTATCGATACAAAATGATCGATATTCGAAATATCATATGATATTTCAGTAATAAATAGAACATTTATAAGAGAGCAAAACGGTGCCGTTTTATTTATCTATTTTAATTGTAGTAGCATCACACTTCTAAATGCACTGTCTTATTAATATTTCAAATGTCATGTATTTTGAGTTTTAATTTATAAAAAATATATCGTTGCATCCAGTGAGTCTGGGTCTAGACATGTGCTTTCTGCTGACAGGATATCTCCTGAGGTGGAAAATATTCGTTCAGAAGCTACTGAAATGGCCTGGAACCAAATTTTGTAGATGTTCGGTTTCAGTTTTATTTCTAATCAATCATATTTGCATGACACTAAACAAAAATCGGCAAAAAAAAACCAGACTCGTTCAGAACTTCAGCTTTTTACATGACATAATGCTTATGTACAATCAAGTTATCTTTACATTGCGGATTTGCCCGAACAAATCCGAGTGACAATTGAAAACAAAAGTGCATATAAACTACATTCTAACGGCAACACTTACTTCCGTTAGATTGAAAGAACATAACATGACACAATCCTTGTAAGACGTCCACGGATTAGTCCACACCAAATCAGATGCAGTAGAATGTTGATTTGGCGATACAAAATATCACCTGACTTGCAGGCCATTAAATTTATATGTATGACCGTCATTGATCGATATTTTGTTCGATACGGAAACGTTCGATCCGATATATCTATCGAACCTGCAATACCGGTATTCGATATATATCGTATACCGGTGTAGAGCCCTAATCTTGATGATTTATGCATGTTTAAGAATAGTGAATTTCATGAACAGTTTTAATGGATTTTATATTATTCATTAATATTCTTCAGTTGAAAGGGAACTCAGCTAGCTCCTTGATTTTAATACACATGTAATTTCCATACTTTGTTCAAATTTTAAATACGCTTTTTATCTACTTTAAAAATCTTTGCATGTCTATTTATTTGTTTTTAGGCTTTTAGTTCGTTACCATTTCTATACGATAAGTTAATATTATGTCTGCTTACATAGAGCTTGGTCATTAAATAGTATTTACCATTCGCTCACCTCTATCAAGTAGGGCAGTTGTCAGCCAGTGACGTAACGTATTGGCCTAGTACTGGTCTGAGCCTTGGGTCAAGAGGTCTAGGACTATGAGTAGGATGCATGACCGCGGCAATGTGAATGAAAACAATTTTGAAATGTATCATGTATCACCCTGAATTACATGACGGTATAATGTCGGATTAAGTCTTATGCTTGGATAATCTCGTCTCGTTTTATGCGTTCATTAAAATTAAGGTAAAAGAAATAGTTTGTCTTTACATTTTACTGATCTTTGTTTTCTTTATTTCAGCTAATGGTATTGTGGTGCTTGAAAGCATGGTGTCTCGAGTTAAGTAATTATTTAAACATATATATTAAAATCTGTTATTGAATATTTCCTGAAGGTAAATTAAAAATAGTTATGATTTAACAAGCTGGAAGACGATTTCACAGAAACAGAGAAGAACTGGTAAGTTGAAATTTATTGATTATTTTCTGGAAATGTCATTCGTTTATAAACTAAAGTGTTTGTTAACTTTACAATCATTGGAGAATCTAAATTTGTGTTGGGATTAGGGCGCGTGTTGTTTGTCTGTTGTTTTTTTTTTGGGGGGGTCGAGTGTGCTTTTACATACATGTACAGTACTTTGTTTATTGACAAATGACATTTCTACTTTTTTATTTAATTTTTCAAGTTGTGTTGTTATTTAATTCATTTTTTTCTATTTGTTTTTTAAATTTTATTTCTTAGTTTGTCCTTGTCTGACCTGAGATTTGCACCGATATCTCAGGTCCTCGCATGCATTTCCCTTCCATTCTGTCCCATCCCCACCATGATGAAGGTTCGGTCTGTTGGGTTTTTAAGAGTCATTGGCTTCATATCCCCCAGCACCAGGGTTCGGAATACTTTTGTCACTATTATTTGTACTCTTGCTGACTTGTCAACTTCTACATTAATTTTACCTAGTTAAGACATAAAAAATGGGGCCTTAGAATATAGCCGGTTGAGGGCGATTTGGGTTATTGGGAGGATTGTAGAGGTTTCATTTGGGGGAGGGGGAGGAAGGGTAGGACTGATGGCATTCAACTTTATAAGTAAACATGTTGTTGTGGTTTTATTTTAAGAATGTATTATGTGGCTTACTTAGGAACGTGGGTGTTTGTTTGGGGTTCAAATGAGTAAAATAGGGGAATGTTTATACCATGGACATGAGGAAGGATGTTTTGAACTAACTTATTAACAAGGGTTTGTTAATTTTGGTTAAACAATGGTATACATGTATTTAGATGCTTAATCGAGTTTACTTAGGTAATGGCGAAAATTACTACTAAGAAATAAGAACGTTTATAAAAATTACGGAGCCGGCGCTTACTAAATATAGTTGTAATAATCATGTTTTGTTAATCGTAGAAATGTTTTTATGAACTTTCTAAAATCTTTTACATGTACATGGTATCATTACAAAGCTAAATATTTATTCCAAACTTTATTTCAAACAATAATTTGATATTTGTAATGTTGCTTACGTAGTATATTAAAAGTAAGTGTGCACACCTTAAATGGCAATACTAATTTTGCATGTACAATGTATATGAGTCAATAAATATTGTTTGTACCAATGCGACATACCAGATGTCTAACAACTTTCCACAATTTCGTATTTGGTGTAGTTAATAATCACAATATTCTTATGCTTGTCACATCTTACTATGAAGATTTGTTCACATTAAATCATTCTGTGTGACACTTGAACATAACATTACAGAACGTTCAAATTAAAACGAGGTTATGATTTTTTATGATCAAATTTCATTTATATACATTAAAACTTTAACAGGGATGTACATGATACGTTTAGATTTTATACCAAACATCATTTTCACATTTATTAAAACAGTTAGCAGGGGTGTGCGAAAATGAAGTACATATGGCGCAATGTGATATTACGAAACAAAGAGCAAATACGTTAATGCACACGTTCACTCGTGTACTTACACACATTCTCACGGTGAGATATTAAACATGTGCATTTATTAATAATATCATTTAATTCTAAATTTAATTCAATTTTTAAACTGATTATCTAGCTGCCTTTCACATTGTAAGTTTTCAATTTTAAAATTACACACACTTTGACATGTAAAAATGTGCGTACTCCTGGAATAGTATATGACCTTAATTTGAATAGCTTACACACAATTTGACATAATATCGTTTTTTTTGCATGTCTATGTTTTTCGAATAAAAGATACAATTTGACATGTAAGAATTTTGTTATTCCCAGGTAAGTATCTGACCCAAATTAAGACAATATACACACATTACGACATTTCATTCAATACATATTCTCATGTAGATCCCTGTCTTCAAATATAAATGTAACACACAATATGATATGTCATTCGGTCGTTATTCTCATGTAAGCATCTTTCTTCAATTAACATCTCACATACAATACTCCATTGTTATTTTCATATAGGTTTCTATCTTCTATCTTACATGCAATATGACAAGTCATTCTATCGTTTTTTATGTAGGTCTCTGTCTTTAAATTAAAACTTAACTCAAATGACATGTCAGATATTTTTCCCAGGTAGGTATCTATTCTGTTTTACTTACACACTATATGACATGTTTTTCTATCCTTATTCTCATGTAGGTTTCTGTCTTTAATAAAAACTTTATACACTGTGTAAGCCATGTCAGTTGGTCCTTATTCTCTTGAGATCTATGTCTTCAATTAAAAATCCCACACACAAAATGATACGTCAGTCTGTCGTTATTCTCATGTAGGTTTCTGTCTTCAATAAGAACCTTATACACAGTATGACATGTCAGTCGGTCCATATTCTCTTGAGATCTCTGTCTTCAATTAAAAACCTTACACACAAAATGATATGTCAGTCTGTCGTTATTTTCATGTATGTCTCTGTCTTTAAATTAAAACTTAACTCAATTTGACATATAGGTCTCCGTCTTTAACTCAGTTTGACATGTCAGAATTTCTTTATTCCCAGGTAAGCATCTATTCTTAATTAAGATAACTATCACACAATATGACACGTTATTCTATTCTTAATCTTATGAAGGTTTCTGTCTTCAATAAAAATCTTAGACACAATATGACCTATTAGTTGGTCGTTAGTCTCAGGAAGGCCTCTGTCTTTATATAAACAGCTTACATACAAACTACATGTCAGCTGTTAGTTATTCTCACGTAGGTTTCTGTCTTCAATTAATAAACATTACACACAAAATAACATGTCAATCGGTTGTTATTCTTTATGAGATAGCTGCCTTCAATTAAAAAAACTTACACACATCATGACATGTCTTTCCATCGTTATTTTCATGTACGTTTCTGTCTTCAAATTAAAATTAAACTTAATTTGACCTGTTAGAATTTCTTTATTACCAGGTAAGTATCTATGCTTAAATAAGATAACTTTTATCAATATGACAAGTTTATATCCTTAATATCATGTAGGTTTCTGTCTTCAATAAAAATTCTTACACACAATTGACATATTAGCCGGTTGTTATTTTCATGAAGGTCTCTGTCTTTATTAAACATCTTACACAAACAAACTACATCACAACCGGTCCTTATTTTCATATAGGTCTCTGTCTCCATTTAAAAAACCTTACACACAATATACATTCACCTGGTTGTTATTCTCATAAAGGTCTCTGTCTTCAATAAAAAACCTACAATATAGCATGTCATTCTATCGTTATTTTAATGTAAATCTCTGTCTTCAATTAAAAAACTTACACACACCATGACATGTCTTTACATCGTTATTTTCATGTAGGTTTCTGTCTTTTAATCAAATTTTAACTCAGTTTGACATGTCAGAATTCTCTTTTACCAGGTAAGTATCTATTCTTAATTAAGATAACTAACACACACTGTGTCATGTTATTCTATCCTTATTCCCATGTAGGTTTCTGTCTTCAATAAAACATCTTACACACAATATCGCATGTCAACCGGTAGTTATTCTTATTCAGATATCTATCTGAAATTTAAAAAAAACTTACACACACACTTTGACATGCCACTCCATCGTTACTTTCATGTAGGTCCCCGTCTTTAACTCAAATTGACACGTCAGAATTTCTTTATTCCCAGGTAAGTATCTATTCTTAATTAAGATAACTATCACACAATATGATACGTTATTCACAGGAATGTCTCTGTCTTTATATAAACAGCTTACATACAAACTACATGTCAGCTGGTAGTTATTCACATGTTGGTTTCTGACTTCAATTAATAAAAATTACACTTAAAATAACTTGTCAATCGATTGTTATTCTTATGTAGGTATCTGTCTTCAATAAACAAAAACTTACGCTCACCATGGCATGTCTCTCCATCGTTATTTTCATGCAGGTTACTGTCTTTAAATTAAAATCAAATTTATTTTGACCCGTTATAATTTCTTTATTACCAGGTAAGTATCTATTCTTAATCAAGATAAATTATACACAATATGACATTTTTATATCCAGAATCTCATGCAGGTTTCTGTGATCAATAAAAATCTTACACTCAATATGACATATCAGTAGTTCCTTATTTTCATGTAGATATCTGTCTTAAATAAAAACCTTACACACAGTATGACATGTCAGTCGGTTGTTATTCTCATGTAGATCTCTATCTTCAATTCAAAACCTAACGCACAAAACGACATTTCATTCTATGGTTATTCTCATGTAGGTCTCTGTCTTCAATTAAACATCTTACACACAATATGACTTGTCAGTCGGTTGTTATTCTCATGTAGACCTTTGTCTTCAATTAATAAACATTACACACAATATAACATGTCAACCGCTAGTTTTCCTTTTGTAGATATCTGTACTTAACTTAAACAAACTTTCACACACTTAGACATGTCTTTCCATCATTATTTTCATGTAGGTTTCTGTCTTTAAATTAAAACTTAACTCAATTTGACACGTCAGAATTTCTTTTATTGCCAGGTAAGTATCTATTCTTGTTTTAGACAACCTTCACACAATATGACACGTTATTCTATTCTTAATCTTATGAAGGTTTCTGTCTTCAATAAAAATCTTACACACTATATGACATGTCAGTCGGTCCTTATGTTCATGCAGATATCTGTCTTCAACTAAAAACCCTACACACTATATGACATGTCAGTAATTCATAATTGTCATGTTGATTTCGGTCTTCATTAATATTACACACAATTCCACATGTCATTCTATCCTTTGCCATGTAGGTCTCTGTCTTCTAATTAAAACTTTTACCCATTTGACATATGTCAAAATAGTCATTCTTCCAGGTAAGTATCTGGTCCTAATTAAGACAAATTGATAATAAGACAATATAAAGAACTTTTTTTAAAGTATAGAACAAAAAACTGATTCACAACCAATTCAGCAATACTGTCACTCATTCAGTTTTAATATCGTGTGTAGCCTTCTTTTGAAGCAATAACAGCTTGCATTCTATCTGGCATACTTTTGATAAGTCTTTAGCACCTTTCTACATGTATTTTGACCCAGGCATCCCGTTAATAGCTTCTAAGTCTTTAAAATTTCTTGACCTGTAATCACAAACTGTACACTTTAAATCAAACTAAAAGCTTTCAACTAGATTTAGGTCAGGGCTTTATAGGGGGCCACTGTCCAATGTCAGTAATGCCATGCTATTGTTTCACTTGTTTCAAGACATTGACTACTTTGTCCCTGTGACATGGAACCCAAAACAATAATGATATTGTAAACTGATTAATGGTGTTTGCCTATGTGGTTTTTGTCATTCATTTGTATATTAGACATACATATTACAAGTTGTTTTGTCCCATTTCTTTTGTAGGTTTGTCCAGGGTCGTTGTTTAGTGGTTTTCGAATTATCCGGATTTAATTCCTAGGCTCCATGGGATATTTACTTTCATAAAATATAATCTACTTATGGCTATTGTCTTTCGTATTGTTTCGAAGGGTTAGTCGGTACGAATAATCGATATGTGTCCAGAAAAGCTGGTTATGGTAGTTGGCCACCTTTAAACCTTGTTAAATGGGGGGGGGGCAATTTGTGCATTAAAGTACCGGTATGTTAGCTCTAATCGCTATTCAGAAAAAAGTGTAAGCTTTTATTAAGCCTTTTTTCCCCCATGCTTTGTCTTGCATTTTTGTAACATATTGTTACTGTTTTTTTGAAAATGTGCTAATAGTAGTAGCAGTGAAAATCTGTTTTATTAAATATTAAAAAATAGCTAAAACTAATCAAAATATATAGAAATGGGAATATTTAAAACATTGTTGATCTGCAATAGATATATAAATGTGTAAAATTGCAAAAGCAGGTCTGTTGAAATGTTAAGTTAATATGTTAATTTTCGATCTATTGTTTACATTACTTTTTTGTTTAACATTTTTGTCTTACAATGTTATAATTAATGTAAGTGTTTGACATTTAGCTCACCCATAGGACTATTTTACATAATACTTTATAAGATTTTTATTTCATTTGTCAGTCAGTTATTAAAGCTGTTGACTTGGTACCAACTGTCTGTATTCTCTGTAACAATACAAACTATGATACGCTGGCTGTGTAGCATGACTTATTTTCAAATAAATGTCTGAAAATACATAAATGATTTATACTTATACCATCACATCAATGGGTTTAACAACATAATTATTGTACGTAGGTCAAAAACTACTAAAACTATTGTTCTTCCTTTTTTATATACATGTAGTTATCACTTATGATGCTTGATAACGATGTACTAAGCTTTTTTATTTGTTAAGTAAGTGAGTTTAAACCTATATACTTCGAATAAAAAACGACAACAAAAATCAACAACAAACAAAATAGACAATTCCGAGAAATCTAGTGAAGGGCCCATTTATGGGAGGATAGCTAGATCGGAATGTGTATGACAAATAATTCTGAGCAATCTAGTGAAGGGCCCTTTATGGGAGGATAGCTAGATCAGAATTATTTCTAAAGATATCACACATAATTCTGAGCAATCTAGTGAAGGGCCCATTTTTGGGAGGATAGCTAGATCAGAATTATACTAAAAGATATCACACATAATTCTGAGCAATCTAGTGAAGGGCCCATTTATGGGAGGATAGCTAGATCGGAATTATACTAAAAGATATCACGCCTAATTCTGAGCAATCTAGTGAAGGGCCCTTTATGGGAGGATAACTAGATCAGAATTATTTTTATAGATATCACGCCTAATTCTGAGCAATCTAGTGAAGGGCCCTTTATGGGAGGATAGCTAGATCAGAATTATTTTTATAGATATCACGCATAATTCTGAGCAATCTAGTCAAGGGCCCATTTATGGGAGGATAGCTAGATCGGAATTATACTTAAAGATATCACGCATATTTCTGAGCAATCTAGTGACGGGCCTATTTATGGGAGGATAACTAGATCGGAATTATACTAAAATATAGCATACATAATTCTGAGCAATCTAGTGAAGGGCCCATTTATGGGAGGATAGCTAGATCGGATATTATGTCTTGTTTACAATTTTTAATGATGTACCAAATATTAAAGGTACTATTTACAAAACATAATTGACATGGGGCTGAAAGTACTAAGTCTTGCTAGGATGCTAATTACATGTAGAAATGTTTCACTTATTTGAAATAAAACCATCTTTTGGAATTTTGGAAAATTTTCTTAAAAATAAGTGTATAAACAATTTAAACTACGTATAATGAATTATGTTGTTGTTCACATGGACATGGAAGGCATATAGTATAGTTAATTTATGTACATGTTTGTTACTATACTGATTAATTTACATATTACAAAAACTTTAAAAACTACAGCATTTTCTAATGATTTGTACTGTGCACAGAAGTGGTCAGTGGTATCAAGTAACATGCTTCACAGCTTATGATTTGATAGAACATGGCTATATATGTATTAGTATGATAAAGCAATTTTGTAATGTATTTAGGGCGTATTGTAATGTAGCGTCATTATATTTTTACGTTTTGAAAGAGATAATTAACTTGTACATACAATCAGTGTAAATGATCGCTTTATCGTTATTATTGTTTAACAGCTATTTTAATATACATATTATCATAATTATTTCAACTTGATTGTGTTTTTGCAATTTAAGTATTTTGTTTAAGATACATTGTTTAGTAATGATATATATAAGTTTACTACTAAGCCATTCTGATGACTTTTAGAATAGTGCGTGCACTTTATTAGTTTTATTCTTCCAATGTCTTTAGTTCAGCTTATTGGTAAAGTCAAGTAGAAAATATTTCGTTTTTCCCCCTATGTTTCCATACCGATTTTGGTTCTTTAAGATAAGTGATTAGACTATCAATTAATGTTACACTCGTGTATTGGTTCTGATTGTTTAAATACTAGATAGGATTTTTTTTCAAAAGGTATCCCCACAACAAACAAACTATGACTACAGTTTTATAATGATTGGTTAGATTTGTATGGAAGAAACTTTAATGATCTTAAACACTTTCGTTTTGTACAAGAACACATGACCTTTGTACGCAGACGCTGGTCATCTAGGATAAAACTGTTTATCTACCTGAAACATGTGGCAATGCTTATATTCTGATAATTTCCCAGTTCAACTGTACTGAATAAGTATCAACACAGATAAGTGTATTTTACAACAGCCAGCACATCTAACCTAGCTTTCCAGGACTAGTGTCTATGTTCTGTACTCACCTACCCTTCCACAAGTCTCGGAACTTCTTCATATACTTAATCAATGAAAGAAAGTTGACAATTTTCCTGGAAATATATAAGCGCCCCGAATTTTTCTCATTTATGACTTGTTTCTATTACACACGCCTTTACAAACTCATATGGAAATCGGTCGTTTATTTATTCTACAATATGTACGAAGTCCCAGACTTAAGCTAGTAGTAGTAAGCTATTCAAAGTAACTATTCAAAAGTTTATTCGTGAGTAAACTGTAACTTTCTTGTTCTTTGATTAGGATATTTAACACCATGTCCTTTAACTGACATCCTGTTTCTTGCAGTTTTCCTGATTCTTCTGTATTTATGATAAAGCAGATTGAGCAGATGTACATAATTAGCATTTATATAGTCCCGTCGCTCATACAGGGTTCTGTCTTTAATTAAAATAAAGTACCCACAATATGACATAACATTCGATAGTTTCTGTTTTCAAATTTCACCTAACATCTGAATTGACAAGCCACACGATTCAATCGCTCAGTTGGTCTTTAACTTTAATTCAATAACAGTCACACGTTATCACATGCATGTCAGACTGTCCTTTTTCTATCTTCTATTAAAGAAACTAACACACACACTATGGTATGTCAGATAGCAAAGATAGTACATAAAATATGGCTTGTCATTCGGTCCTTATTCTCATGTAGGTCTATATCATAACTTCAAATAAAATTAACTTTCACATGATATGATAGACAATGTCATTAGTACTGGGCTTTAGTCTTTTGATAAATAATGCTTTTGACAAATATACATGTGACAAGCGACACGAATGACCAAAGAATTGAAGTTTTGTGTTTTACTTCATTAATGATTGAGTTGATACCAAGAGAGCACAAAGATTTATGTACATTAGAGTATGTGGGTAAATGTTGTATAAGTTTAGCACAGAATCTATTGTTTCTATCTAACCATTCCAGGGCAGACTGTGACACATTGTTCCACAGTTTACAGCCGTAAAGAGTTTTGGATATTACAACAATTTTATAGATTTTCGACCACGCTACAGGTGATAAGGCTTTTTGGTTGGAGGTTGAAATCACATTCATGCAAGTATAACAATACACATAAAATACTCATAATTCAAGTGACTCATCTAAAATTACTTTCTAAAAACCCTTCACAATTAAACAAAATAAAACATCAATGATAATAAAAAGCTTGCCCATAAATGGGATGAACACATTTTCAACCAACTCACCTCTCAAAAGAAATACTGCATGGGGACATTTGTGATTGTATGTTAATGGAATGGTAAATTAATTTTGTATAATTATTCAGCCCACCCTTGTTGAATATAAGTTTAAATTATTATCAAAAAATCTTAGAAAGCCATCAATTTCCAAGGTTCGAATAATTAGAAACACGAAGTCAAGCAACTCAAAACTAGACTATCGCCTAAAACAAATTTAGGGACGAAATATGGAAGAGAGCAAGAAAGAAATATATAGAAATGACTTTTAACAACATGGAGGTCTAATACTAATCTTTATTTATATTATAACTAGACGAAATATAAAGTGCATATTGGTGCTAAGCAATCATTGTTGACTGGCATCAAAATAGCGTCTAATTTCCCGCAGATTCATATTGACCAATCAGAAGCAAGATTAGAGAATCGAGAAAAAAGACGAAAAATACAACTACAGATAGGATTCTAATATAACTAACTGACTGATTAAGGTTTTTGTAAGGGTCCGTCCGCTGTATAAACATACATTATGTGCAGACCACGGTGTGTGACCCATCACCTCCTAAATATAGTTTATGGTGTCGAAAATAGGTCAAATTTTGTCAAAGAATACCGAATATAATTCATAGTGGGTTTGTTATTTAGTTCGCTAAAGATGTAGTATTTTGGTTACCCAAAGATAGGTCCTCCGCTAAATTGCTAATTCAGCACCTAAAATATGGGGATTTTCCTTGTAAGTAAAGTTATTTTTACTCTAGGCTTTTGTTTGGTTGATAGTTTTGCCTGAGTATGTTGGATTACTGGTTGGTGTAGTGTGATATCGTGTTGTGTATGCTTGTGTCTGCTAATCAGGGTGTTTTGTTTATGTGTGTTTGAATTGGGTTATGACCTATTTTTGTTTATTTTTAGTTATTGACCTAGTGACTTACTTATACAGGGGTGGTGTTGACATGCAAGTTTCGTGATTGTGGCCCAATAGCCAAACTGGGCTTTGTGTTTGTTGCAATCATGCCTGTCAAAGCAGCGCCACCAGGAGGAAACAAAGAAAGGCAACCCCCACGACCTTGGCCGCCAGGATCTCCCAGACCGTCCAAAGAGAAGACGCAGCCCCCCCTCTTGGTTTCTGTAGCTATCTTGAATTCATAGCCTGGTCTAAAGTAAAAAGGATTGTAACTAGAGAGTTACTATTTAATAGTTTTGGATTCAGTATATATTGTAAAGAGAAAAAAACTTTTTTTCATTTTAATGTATACTTTTGTAAACCAAGAGAGGGTACCCTCCCCTGTCCCAGAATCTTACTCTCTCTACACCACAAGTCAATTTATTTACGTAATTAGACATGACGACATATTTGTACAGTGAAAAGAAATACAAATTTTATGAAAGTAGGTTATCAGTATACTTAATCTTCATCATGCTGATATTATACAGTTTACATGTCAATAATATATGGTAATGATAAACAGTTTAATGTTTATTTGCATAATTATGATATGTTATGTAGAAGAAAACGTATGGATATCATGTTTGTCATATTTGTGTATAGTTATACCAGAAATAATAAAAAAATGAAAGACAACAAGCAAATATATAACATGGTTACTATTAGGAAGCAGTAAGAAAGGGATATCGAAAGTGACATGAGAAGACAAAAACACAAATATACTGTTATATAATTTACATAGAGTTAGTGATTTTTTTTGTTGGAGAGGGATCTCCGTGTTAGTATTTTATATTTTTTTTAACCCGTCACCTGCATATAAAAAGCACGTATGTTTAAATGTTAACAATCTAGATTCATATTGAGTGATTAAATGTGCTTGAAATATAATACGTGCTCCCGCTGATTTATCAATGTATTGTGTACTTCTCTATCATAATACCCTATTTTGTCATTACCTATATAAGGCCCTAATATAAAAAATCTAGAATCAAGTTCAAATTAACGATTCTGTCGCATAACTTTTGTCTTTTTGAGTGTCATTTTACTCCACCCGTCTCTATGTCTGAATCTTTATATCAAGTGTTAATGAGTATAGCTGTTATGCACATAAGTCAATGTTTAAATATGATTTTCTTCCACAGTTTAGATACAACTTAAGTAGATAGCTTTGTTGAACCTCATTTTTCACAACCCGTGTTTTTCACAACTTGTGAAAAACGCGTACGCATTTTTCACAACTTGTGTGAAAAACACGTTAGCATACAAATTTCATACGAGCATAGAAACGCATTTTTCACAACTTCAAATGTGACGTAAAAAGTTTTTGAAAATTTTGAGTATTTTGGTACTAACGCATTTTTCACACATGTGGTTTTTTTTAGTTGCTAGCTGTAAGTTAGTAAGTAAGTAAGTAAGTAAGTAAGTAAGTAAGTAAGTAAGTAAGTAAGTAAGTAAGTAAGTAAGTAAGTAAGTAAGTAAGTAAGTAAGTAAGTAAGTAAGTAAGTAAGTAAGTAAGTAAGTAAGTAAGTAAGTAAGTAAGTAAGTAAGTAAGTAAGTAAGTAAGTAAGTAAGTAAGTAAGTAAGTAAGTAAGTAAGTAAGTAAGTAAGTAAGTTAGTAAGTAAGTAAGTAAGTAAGTAAGTAAGTAAGTAAGTAAGTAAGTAAGTAAGTAAGTAAGTAAGTATTTTTTTATTTTTGTGACATGTTTTAAGACAATATTACAAACATGAAAACAACATGAAAAGTATTTACAGATAAACACGAGACCCAGTGGGTGTAAGAACCACACTTGCAAAAAGATTTTTGTGAAAAACGAGGTTCAAAGTTTGTTACAACCCGTTTTGTAATAAAAGCCCGAATTGTTTTAATTATTACAAAACGGGTTATTACAAAAGTAATTGAACATACAAACATAATTTGTAATCAAATCCCGAAATGTAATAAAATGTCTAGTTATATTAATTTTATCATAAAATATAGTACAATACTTTGAATTATTGGTAAGGAAAGAAAATAATGTTTAACAAGCAAACAATAATGTTCAATAACAAATTACTTACATTCGTCATATTAATTTGAAGATTTCGTCAGAAAAACAAGTTGTCATATTATATTGCAAAACGAGAATTTAAAAAGTGGTTGAACTTACCAACCCGTTTATTATAAATAATTATTACAATTCGGGGTTTTATCTCAAAATGGGTTTAAGCAAACGTTGAAAAAAAAACACAAGCGTAATTTTTACAGGTTGTGAAAAACACGGTGTGTGAAAAATGAGGTTTAACGTTTGAACCTCATTTTTCACAGAACGCGTTTTCACAACCTGTGTAGAGCACGTTTGTGAAAAACGAGGATCAACATGGCAAACTTTCTCAGCAATTTTGTTACGAATTCCAATATTGAGCGACGGTAAAAAATCTGACAATTAAATCTGTACCTCTGAAATTGACCACAGTGTAACAATTCACAAAATATAACTCACAATTATCAAATAATTGCATAAATTAAAATCGATGACCTTCACTTTCATATATCAATTACATAAGCTATAACCATATTTATTTAAGTTTTATATGCATGCATCTTCCCAACATGTAAACCTTTTTTACCAACTGTATATCTTACCAAAATATGAAATAATTTAGAATCTTCATGTTGCCAGCTATGCACAATACATGTATATAAATATTAGTGTCAGGGTGGATAATGGGTTATGTGCTTCATGCCCCAAGAGTCGCTAGTTTGAACTTAAACGGCTAAGGCTAGGTAGAAGTTGCTATGGACATAAATGTTACCATGGATATTCGTGCTGTTTCTAGGGAGCGTAACGTAGAATTCTAGGACCTAAATGCTTGCTAGAAGCATTAAAGTAATTACTACATGTATGGGCAATGAAAATGTTGCAATCAGAGTGTGCTTAAGCAGCTGCTATGGACCTCGAGGCGGTCGCTTTGGATGCGAAGCTTATAATATGGACATTATAACAGTACCATGGGACATGTGTGCTTACTATGTACCATAAGATGGTTTCTCTATGCGCGTAAGTGGTTGCTTGCACGTAAAGGTGGTTAAATAAGGCACAAATCTGGCTGGTGGAAGACCTTAGGGTGGTTGCGACATCTTGCTTCCATGTGCGACGTTAACCATCAAAATGATATATTTAAAAAAAAACTGAAACATTAATTTGTTTATCATAATATACTTTAAAATATACTTTGATATTGACTCATGTTGTGAAAATTGCGTTAGGACTAAAAATCGAAAAATATGTCTAACGTAATTTTCACATTGCTCATTTGTGAAAAACGCGTACGCAATTTTCACAACTTGTGAAAATTACTAACGTGTTTTTCGCAAGTTGTGAAAATTGCGTACGCGTTTTTCACAAGTTGTGAAAAACACGGGTTGTGAAAAATGAGGTTCAACATAGCTTTTATTAGTATGTATATTTCCTTCTGGTTTGATTTTGACATAACCACATAAGTGTTTAAGTCAATTATCATAATGGTTAGAATCGAATTTTTTCACAAGTTTGTTTTTTAGATTTCAATGAAATTACAAGTGGCTGGGTACTTAAATATGACAAAACTTGGGGGGTCATTAAAGCTTAATTTGTTTTTTGTCTGCATGACTGGGGTTATTATTTTAAGGAGGGGTTTTAGTATAGGGTTTGGTTTTGGGGTATTTATCGATTTGTCTTTGCTCTAGTAAAAACATAGTATGTGCAAGTCAGCTATCTTGGAATAATGGTGATCAGAGACTTCCTATAGCCCTGGTAGTTAGGTGGGAATGGTAGCGGAAATGACCGCCCTAAACGGACCACATAACCCCCATGGTGTATAAAATCCCTACCCGTGCCCCTCCCTGGCCCTATTGCATGCTTGTCAGTGCTCCGTGTTTCCCACTATTCTTTTTTATGTTAAATCTAATCTGTTTATTTTTCATCATTTCTTTAATCATATTTTTTACATTAAACAACATATACCTGTCGGGTTTCTCTTCTCGTGTTTTGTCTATTTCAGGTTGTGGTGGTTGAATCAAGAAAGTTAGACAGGACAAGACAATCTACAAGAAACCTCTTAATGAAATCAAGACAAATATTTAGCTGCTGGGGTCATAATAAATCTATCTTACGACAAAACCCGTCTTAAGCCAAAATCGGAAAATATTTATTATATGGTCAATATTTATTCCTATTGATACTAAAATACACAGATTAATTTATCATAGTATAAATTCTGATTATTCTACCAATTGTTTATTCGATAAATTCATAAGATTGACTTCAGAGGATTTTTGCTGTACGATATTTTTAATTATGACCCCTGCTTGTAGAGGGTAGGGGCAAAGTGACTGTACATGTCTGAAGCCACTTGACCATAAATATATACATGTATATTAAATGTGGCATAATTAGAATATGACATAAAGCAGGATTTTTCTTCGTTAACAAAGTTATATTTGACTTTCTATTTTTTCAATTTTTATCCTAACTAGTGAACGTGCTATACATTTATAAATACAACTAGGTTTGTACTCACATGTAAGTTTTAAGTTCAAATTAAGACAGATGAAACATTTCTGCTTGGTTTTTCTCGTACGTTATTTATATTACAGATTGTGAATTATGTTTATGGCTAAAGACAGAAAAGAAATACAAGATTTGTTCTACATGAGTTCAGTTTAGAAGTAAATGGTATCATGACATTCTGGTATAAGTACCATTGGTAAGCACATTAGTATTCTTAATCAGAAATGTTGATGATATTTATGTAAACCGGAATTATATGTTTTTACGAATCATGATTATGCCATTTTAAAATGTCATTTATTGCAAAACGGAATACCCCTGAAATATGTCATAAAAAGTTCACAAACGACGTCTTTTATTGAAACCTAGAGCAATAATAGAGCATTTGACATTAGTCCTACAGGCTACAACATATGAGGTGAACCGTGCGCTTGAGTCCCTTTAAATAGTTCTGATTAAAGGTGCTAGTTCACAGATTTTGGTTCATTTTTTTCAATACAAAAATACCATTCAGATCTGTAATGATGGCAAAAAAATAATTCTTATTATTTATTGTGTATAATTTTAAGATAAACTGACCTATATGTCGCAAGAAATATACAATAAAGTCACAAAAATACACTAAAAGCGTCTATACCGTGTCAGATCGGGTAGATATGAAACACTATCATAGTTGTTCGCAATTTGCACTAAAATTGTCATTATCAGAACACAACTTTCCCGCGTTCAAAAATATTTCCATACAATTTTGATTAAGATAAAGTTGATATTTAAGCTGAAATCTGTGAATGAGTACCTTTAAGAATCCAAGTGATGACACCCAGTCATTCTTCAGCATTTTTATGGTATAAATTTTAGCTTGATAAGAAAACTAAATATGCAAATTTATGCAAATTTTGTATTTAACGTTATGCAACACATGTTTTCAGTACAAATAAATGTCATTTAATTTTTACAACAATATTTTTGGGTGAAATATGATTACGATACGCTAATGATGTAAAATAAGATACAAATACATGTATGACAATTAAAATGATGCATAAGTAAATGATGATCTAATTTTTATGCAAAATGCATTGTAAATTGTAGAATATGTTTCTGCCATTTGACTAGCATTCTGTTGCAGTCGCCGCCCGGCTAGCTCAGTTGGTTGCACGCAAGTCTACCGATCGAGGGGTCGTGGGTTCGATTTCCGTGCGGGGCATACTTTCGTGGAGTTTGGTCATGAAATTATTTCTACGGCCATTCTCCCTCCTACCAATGATTTTAAATTATGTAGGGCAGTTGTCAGTCACCGACGAAAGTATGCGCTTAGTAGTTGGTTAACAGCTAAGTCCAGAGATTTAGCCTTTCCGGGAGGAGTGAGTAGGTTAACTGACCGCCTTTATATGACCTTATATGTGTTGCTACGGCGTTAAACCAACAAAAACAAACAAAGAAACAAACTGTTGCAGTCTGACTAAAGTTTTTAAAATTTACGAAGTTTCTACAGAGCTGGTTCAGAAATTGAGTGATGCCACCCTGTCAGTATTAAGTGTTTTGCATAATATGCAAATTACTTTCCCAGGGTGGAGAATCAAAACCAGTTCGTATCATTCAAAACGTAAACAAATGGACGCCATTTTGAAAAATTTCAGGTAATTTTTCTAATTTTCTCTTTTATTCGCCCACGAATGAAAAAACGAAAATTACCATAACACGCTACTCATTTTTCCGCTTCTAGTGATGTATATACCATACAGATCCAATAAGAATTTTAACAAGTTATCCCGGACATTGGAATCGAAGTGAACAAACATTGGGTCGTATTAGATGGATGCGAACTGGTTCAAATTCATACTTTTGCCCAATTTAACACAAAAATGCATTTATTCTCGTTTAATTTGTTATGTATAACCCACGGAACATGTGCATAGTCTTGTTGTAAAGTATCAACTCTTTCAGAAGTAGTTTTTACATATAAGTAGAATTTTTGGAGAATGATACGAACCGGTTCAGGTTTATACAATGATACGAACCGGTTCAGATTTATGGTATTTTACTGATGATTATTTGTATTTGCATACGTTTTTTCCGATGTTAGTTCCACAGCAATATTATTCCAAACTAAAACAATTTTGTTTCGTTTTCGTGTCGATTTCAAAACTTTTTACAACGATATGATTTTTTTCTTTTTTTAAGCTGAAAATGACTTGATATTACCATATAACACATCGGTTACGTTCATTGTGACATGACTGTGGACAGATGCATTGTTTGATGCAGGAAAAGTAAATGCGAATGGAACGTTGACATTTCTATCATAAAATTACAGACGGTATTCTGTTCTTAAGTATGAAGTCATTACATGTATCAGCTAAAAATTCCAAATTAGTCAAATCGTTTGCGAAACCTGTTAAATTGAGACAAAATGACGATCACAATTCGCTGATCAGTATTGAAAGTACAGAACGACTTTCGTAATAAAGCCTAATAAATCCATACTAAAGATACCTATTTAACAATTGATTCAAACACGAATCGAACAGTGCATGAAAACCCGACGAAATTTTAATTTCACACATAAAAATATTTATGTTTCCCCTTTCCCGAACATGACTTTTAAAACTTCATGTAGGTAGGTAGTTCGGCCTTTTGGAAAACACATCCATTTCGACGTTTGAGGACTGAAAAAAGTGATTACACTTACACAAACACAAAAATCTGGTTTATTACTGGGATATTTTTTACTTTAGACTGTCTGTCTGCATTTGTAAAACTCAAAATAACGGACGTAAAACACTGATCAGCAGCACTTTATTATTGAGCAGTGTTTTATTTAAAGCTGGAAAACATTCGTTCATGGGACGTATTTTGAAACAATGAATTTCGTGGTAAATTGCTGACTGAGTCATTATCTTTTATTGTGAAGTATTTATCGATTTTAACTTTTTTATTTTTAAATAATTACAATTTATATTTCTGTATACATTATTTAACTCAAGTTGGATTAATTTTGGATTTGTTTTACAATACAAAATATTACGATCCGCCACGGGTATCGAATTTTTGTGGACAAAGTTAAATTTCACAATACTATTTACTTGATATCGTCAAATAAATGGTTTGATCAATTATTAGGGGTGTAACAATACGGTAAAACCCATATTGCGGTACATACTGTTCTTTGCGCATACATACATAGCGTTAATTAATGGACGTGCATCGTCTCAATTTGATCGACATTGTACATAGATATGTGTATTTTCAAATTATCTATACGTATTATGCAAATGTTTCAATAAGTTAGAAAAAAGTTTATTGAATGGTCTTTCAAAGATATTTATTTTCTCATTTAACGAAAAATATTTCTAGTTTCTGAACACATTTTAACATTTATTCAAACGTTTAAATGTCAGACTCTGATAAAAGCAATCAATATAGAACATAACTAGAAAAACCAGTTAAGAGAAAAACGAACCGGTTAATAACCGTCAGAAGTCCTATTGCAATATATTAATCGGTATATCGGTTAACTGTTACATCTCTGTCAATTATATACATATGAAATCATCATAAAAGGTTGTGGTTTAAATTTTTATATAAATAATAGCCACAAACATTAATAATATACTGTAAAATTCATAATATTCAGTGGTAACCTTTCATGTCATACTGCAGAATGCTGTATGGCTTGGACGTAGTTTTCAGCAGAGGTTTACTTCAATTTTACGGGTACAACGCGCATTAAAAATCCGAGCAGTCTGAAATATCAGCCGATTTAATCGGTGAAATCGAGAGGATCGGCCGATTTTCGGCGAAAAGACAAAAACTATCGGCCGGCCAATGTCTTCGGCAAAATCAAAAATGAAAATGGCTTATGGCCGTTTTTTCACGGCAAAATCGATTGTTGTTAGGATGGAATAATTTTACTCTCTGTCGCGAAACAGGCTAAAAAGTTCCGATACAACGGCCCGTTATCATACTACATGTAGCAATTAACAATAGTTATATATGAATTCATTCTCTAACAACCGACCACACAGCTCTCAAATCAATAACAAGATATCGTCCGGCATTATATAATTTAGGTCGGCGGTAAGAAGTTGATATGCATTAACAATAAGTTCAAAGAGACCCGACTCACTTTAAATTGATTTTAATGACATTATTGTTGGAGCTTTGTTCTTACTCGGATAAAAAATAAAATTATATGCCCGAAAATATTTGGATAATTTATGGATATTCATAAATATAAAAAAGTTAAAATCACAACAAATTTTACTATTACAGTCATTATTCTGTGCCAATTATCACCTAACCTTCTATGCATGATTTTACTGCCAACACGTAATCATTTATCAATTGACTCTTGTCTGTGGTTAAAAGGTTGCGTCTCTAACACAGGACGCACGGCAAATGTATCACTGCTTCAACGCTGTCAATTGTAATGCAAGCGCTTAACATGACACGGCGAGTAATCCAGTCGTATTTATGGGCCGAATTGATTTGCCCCGGCGGCTTAAACCGGCGTATGCCGATTACGAATCGGGCACCGGCGATTCGCTTTATTTGCTTCGAGATTGAGCCGGGTCAACCAACCTGCGCACGCCCAATGCGCTGGTTACGTTTGAACGGCTATCGGCGAGCGTGTGACAAATATGGCTAAAATGGGTACAAGGGAAACCATGATTAGTAGTATTATACTATTATTATTAGTAAATTCACTAAGTTTATGGAAAAAATAGTATTTGATGTTGTGTTTAACTCTCTTATGCGTCATCTGTGTAAGAATAATAATATTAGTATTATTTATCACAAAAATGCATTTTTAATCGCCAGACACAAACTTAAAATTTTGACGACTAAAATGATTTATTTATACACATGCTTGAAAGGCGACCGTCTGCAACTGTAATTCATTGTCTTCTTTGTCATTTCTCATTATTTTTCACTAATCATTTGTAACCCCAGCTGTAGCTATTGACCGCATTTTAGTTAGCCGGAACACTTTATTCATATTTCACATCGGGCGAGCCGATTGGTGATCGTTTAACGCCGGTTCGTAAGCCGCCCTGGCAAATCAAGTCGGTCCTATTAGTCGGACAGCCGGACCGGGTTGGAAAGTCGTTGTTAAAAGTCTTACATCCAGATTGGATTGGAAACAATCCTGATTTCAATAAAAACTTTCGAGTGGGCGGGTTTTTGGTCGTCGATCGTGAAAAGGAAAACATGAGTATCTTTAATTTTGGTCCTAAGATAATGGTACAAAACTCTTCGACTAATTAAACGAAGAAACTGTGCAAGTTTTAGATATTAATGCCGTGGAACACACATCAGCAAAGAACGCACTGCATGTGAAGTAAAAAAATAAAATACCATAAATCTGAACCGGTTCGTATCATAGTATGAAACTGAACCGGTTCGTGTCATTCTCCGAAAATTCTATTTTTTATGTCAAAACTACTTCTGAAAGAGTTTATACATTACTATAAGACTACCCATATGTTTCGTGGGTTTTACATAGCAAATTTAATGGGAAAAAATGCATTTTTGTGATAAATTAGGCAAAAGAATGAATTTGAACCAGTTCGCATCCGTCTAATACGACCTAATTTTTGCTCACTTCGATTCCAATGTCTGAGATAACTTGTTGAAATTCTTATTGGATCTGTATGGTATATACATCACTAGAAGCGGAAAAACGATTAGCGTGTTATGGTAATTTTCATTTTTTCATTGGCGGACAAATAAAGGAGTAAATTAGAAAAAATACCTGAATTTTTCCAAAATGGCGTCCATTTGTTTACGTTTTGAATGATACGATCTGGTTTTGATTCTCCACCCTGTTTCCACTGTATCAAAATACCAATTTTTTTGCTTATAGTTTAATTACCAACTACATGTATGACAGAAATTTAGAATGAGTATCGGTATCACATTTGTTAGGTCTATCTTTCTTATGATACCATTTTAATGAGGTAATAAAAGTTGCATATGCAAATTAAGTATTTCAATGAAATTTAAACATTTATCTATTCAAATCACAGGCTGTCGGCGTGGGTTAGGTCAAGATATCCCCCCTCTTTGGACCCGCTCAAGACCCATCCACAACCCAAAACCCCTTAAACACATCTCATAACACATAATTCTTATTTAAAAAAAAAAACATATCAAAACATAACAAAACAATGCTCAAAAAATAAAAAACACCAATATTATAGACTAAGAAAAGGTATGTAACTCTCAAGCTTATTTCTGTAGAAAAACAGACATGGTTGTAATCTATGCCTCATAGATCAGTCCATTTTTGGCCGATTTCAGTCAGCTCGAGCTTAATCAACTCAGAAATAAATATTCTTTTCATTGCCCCAAAGACCTACTGTCTATCTACAACTATAGCAGCAGTGCGAGGGTCAAAAATGTTCGAAATACGATATAGGACACCGTGTGACCGTGGAAATCGAATGTTTTGTTGGAGTCGGAAATTGAATTCCACTTTTCAAACCCGAACAAATTCAGTGCCTTCAGCGCTTTGATTTACGATCCTGTCATGGAAACAACGTAAATGTCACGAGGGTGACTTCAAATGGCGCAACCAACGTGAAATGACACGCATACTCTGTCTGTACAAATCGAAACAAATTTTTAAAAAAAATGCAAAATTTCAGGTTTAATTTTCCATTTATAAAATAAAACATTTAAACTGAAACTGCTTGTTTCTATGAGGCTAAAAACACTGGTACACATGTTTAAGTGTACAATTATTTGTATGAAAATTTATCTACTTAAAGTTTAAATTAAATGTCGTAACCGACATATCATGTATTTCGAGAGTCGAAGACAGTTTTCAACGAGTTGACATCAATATTATTAGGCTGTAAAAGTTTTATTTTGGAACGTATTTATATTAATTTTGCAATTAATTAATGTATTAGTTCTGATTGCTAAGCAACAAATTAAAAATAAATTTGTTTTGTACAAGTGTGACAATGAGCGTTCGAGTCACGACGAAACAGAATCTCACTCTTTTTAACATTTTATTTTAATTTCGAAAGTGTGTCTTTAAATTCAGAGATTTCTTTCCTATGAAATGGAACTATTTTATGTCGCTATGCTTTGTGAACACACTCAGCGCACGAGAAATCATTGCGCCCCAGCAAAGTGGTTGCGGTTTAGCGATGCGAATTACGCTAATAAGCTATAGCCTATGTAGAGTTTAGTATTGGAATATTTTGTACGACCATTATTTTGCCTATCTCTATATCAAGTAAAACAGTTGGTTGTAGATTATTCAGAAATCTATACACTGAGTAGTTTAGCTATCCATCGTTTATGTGAGGCTTCATTACTAAATGTCTATTAATTATAACAACTGCATTCACTTTTACATAATAAACATAGTCTGTAGCCACGACACTATGATAAATCGGAGAATTCAGCGAAATATAGGCAGGTCCCTTATTTTATACTAGAGAAACATTAATGTAGTTGATATGGCTAGAAAGGTAAACCATTTATAAATCTAAGGGACATAGTCAGTTATTTCCCCTTGTATACTCTTCAAATAGATAGATTCAATTTGTTGGATTACTCGGATTTTATCCAAACTTTTCAATGTCAGTTTGCCAAAATTAATCTTAAAAAACATTTTTGTAAATCATTTAAATTGTTTGAAAATTAAGCTAAGTATTTAAAGGGTAAAGAACTATCCTAATTTCACCACTTATGTAAATATTTTAATTAACAAGAAAGATATTAGATGAAATATTTTGTTATCCTGTCATAGATCTTCAATGATAAAATCCGAGGATTCCAGGTGTAAGGACCTACTTACCAATTAGATATATGTTATCGGGGGGGGGGGGGAGGGAAATACCTAACAAAAGTCCCTAATTATTCTGTTATTAATTTTATTGATTTGAAAACTTAACTTTTGTTCAATCGTTTTATTTTTGCAGAATGTTCAAATGTAATATAGGCCTAACATCAGAATATAGTTGTACGGTGTTCCAATTTATTCAACATAATTCAATGGAAGAATATCAAAATTTAAATGAGGTAAAGTTTATTATTCAATGATTTATACACAATGTTCACCAACAGTAATACCCTGCCGGAACAATTTTGTTGACGTTTATTTTCTGGAAGCCACTTATCTCCTGTATAGTTTAATAATATAGGTCTGTGAAGTTACCTACCTATTGTCTATTCTCTATTTAAAAGTTTATTCGCACAATACACGGCTATGTATTGAGAAATCTATTCATTCAGAAGTCTATTCGCATTTACTGTATACATAAATATAGGTAAGTTGAAAAATCTGTACGAAAATCTATTCACAAAATGCCGAAAAGATAGCTGTCTATTCGGATCTATATTCAAAAACCTTTTCACGAATATATAGCTATGCATTCAGATTGTTCCTGAGGTTCATTCGTCGGGGTATGAATAGACAGCTGTATATTCGGAAGTCTATTCAGAAGTCTATTCGAAAAAAGTCAGTAATGCAATCAAAAAGATTTAAAAGTCTATCGTGGAATACGTGAAGAGACAAATGTCCATTCAAAAGTCTATTCCGAAGTCTATTAGCAAAATCATATATTTGCATTTAGAATTTGCCTAACTGGGTCGATAGCGCAGTTGGTAGCGCGCCGGGATTTGGATACTCGTGCCCGAGGGGTGCGGGCTCGAATCCCACCCGGGGAGGTTATACCCTTCAATGAAAATTTGACAATAATGTCGATTTTTCAAATGTCTATTCAGAAGTCTATTCGCAAAAAAATCAAGTAAATGCATGTAGATTGTGACAGAAGTATATTCATGGACAAAAGACAGCTATCCATTCTTATGCCAATTCATAAGTCATTCAGAATGTAGCAGAAGTCTTTTTTTATGAAGTTATATTTTGTAAAGTCAAATTATTTATCAGAAGTCTATTTGCAAAATCATACATATGCATCAAAGATGTGCCAAAAGTCTGTGCAAAGAGTAGCGAATAGACAGCAATTTTTACAAACGTCTTTTTAGAAGTCTATTCGCCAAATCATGTATATGCATTCAGAATGTGTCAAAAGTCTATTCAAAGAGTAGCAAATAGACAGCTGTCCATTCAAATGTCTATTCAGAAGTCTATTCGCAAAATCATGTAAATGCCTTTTGATTGTGTAAGACGTCTATTATAGAGTTTCGAATAGACGACTGTCCATTCAAAAGTCTATTCAAAGGTATATTAGCAAAATCATATATATGCATTTATAATGTGGCGAAAGTCTATCATAAAGTTTTTGCATAGACAGCTGTCCATTCAAACGTGTATTCAGAAATCTATTTGCAAAATCATGTTTATGCAATTAGATTGAGTCAGAAGTCTATTAAAGAGTTTGAATAGAGACTGTCCATTCAAAAGTCTATTCAGAAGTCTATTCGCAAAATCATTTATATACATTTAGAATGTGCCAAACGTCTATTCAAAGAGTAGCGAATAGACAGCATTTCTTACAAATGTCTTTTCAAAAGTCTATTTAGAAGTCTATTTGCGAAAATATAGCTAGGTATTTGAATACTTTCAGGCGTCTTTTTGGGAATGTAATTCTTTTAAAAGTCTTCTCAGAAGTCTTTTCGCAACATCGTGTATATGCATTTAGAATGTGTAAGAGGTATATTCTCGGATTGCAAATAGACAGTTGTCTTTTCAAATATCTATTTTGAAGTCTATTCGCAAATTTAGAAAGTGTCGGAAATTTATTATAAGAGTAGCCAGCAGACAGCAATTCTTTTAAAAGTCTTCCTAGAAGTATTTTCGCAAAATTGCGTGTATGCATTTAGAATGTGTCAGAAGTATAGTGTAGGATTGCGAATAGACAGATGTCCATTCAAAAAACATTTGTAAGTATTGCTGTCTATTCGCTACTCTTTGAATAGACTTCTGGCACATTCTAACTGCATCTATAATAATTTTGCGAATAGACTTCTGAATAGACTTTTGAATGGACAACAATCTATTCCCAACTTTGTAATAGACTTCTGACACATTCTGAATGCATATACATGATTTTGGGAATAGACATTTGAATAGATATTTGAATGGACAGTTGTCTATTCGTAATTCTTGGAATAGACTTTTGACACATTTTAAATGTATATATATGATTTTGGGAATACACTTCTGAATAGACATTTGAATGGACAGCTGTCTATTCGTAACTCTTTGAATAGACTTTTGACACATTTTAATTGTATATGTATGCTTTTGCGAACGGACTTCTGAAAAGACATTTGCAATTATTGCTAACTATTCGCTACTCTTTGAATAGACTTCTGGCACATTTTAAATGCATATGAATGATTTTGCGAATAGTCTTCGGAATAGACTTATGAATTGACATTTGTCTCTTTACGTATTCCACGAAAAGACTTTTAAATCTATTTGATTGCATTACCGACTTTTTTTCGAATAGACTTCTGAATACACTTCCGAATATACAGCTGTCTATTCACGACCCACGAATGAACCTCAAGAACAATCTGAATGCATAGCTATATTTTTGCGAAAAGACTTTTGAAAAGCGATTCTAATAGACTTTTAAATGGACATGTGTCGCTTCGCATTCCGGGAATAGACATCTTGCACATTCAGATTGCTAACTATATAGTTGTGCGAATAAACTTCTGAATTGACTTTTAAATGGACATTTGTCTCTTTACGTATTCCACAAAAAGACTTTTTAATCTGTTTGATTGCATTACCGACTTTTTTCGAATAGACTTCTGAATAGACTATCGAATATACACCTGTCTATTCACACCCCACGAATGAACCCCAGGAACAATCTGAATGCATAGCTATATATTCGCAAAAATACTTTTGAATAGAGATCCAAATAGACAGCTTTCGTTTCGGCATTTTGTGAATAGATTTTGGTTCAGATATTTGAACTTACCTCTATTTATGAATACAGTAAATGCGAAGAGACTTCTGAATGAATAGACTTCTCAATGCATAGCGGTGTATAGTGCGAATAAACTTTTGAATAGAGAATAGACAATAGATAGCTTACTTCACAGACCTTAATAATATCTACCTGGTGGTTGTTGGAGATTTAGTATGGTGACTGATTTACGCCATGTCGTATGTAGGTTTTCTAACGATTTTTTGGTATTTTCTAATATTCGCTGCGAAGAAACGAAAAAACAACATGGCGTAAACCAGCCACCATAAATTTAATGAAATACAGTGTAGGAAATTAACTTATGAAAAACTGTCTGAAAGCATTTCTTCATTGCTGTTTTGTCTGTCTTAAAGAATAAATTTCTGAATTGTTGACCAGTAACCAATCACGACAGGCCATACCATTCAATGAAAATTCGACAATCATCACGATTTTTTACCGTATAGAGACAATTATAGTTTCATCGTGAAAGGTTCAAAATAAAGTTGGTTGGGTGAATAAGCCACAGTAAATAACCCTATATCGTGTTGATAAGCAACATACACTCTAAAAATGGACTATTTCAGCTCAAATAACCGGACGGTCCCATGTCCCTCTCCCAGATCTAGTTGAACTTTAACACGCATTTGGACATGCAAATTCTGAAAGAGTAATATATTATGTTTTTTTTTTCTGAAATACTTATCGTCTTGACATGTGTGAAAATACTTAATACCTAATTTGAAAATGATATCGAACTGTTGATTGGGCCATCTTGTGTTCGAACATAGGCAATTGTCGTGAAGTTTTGAGTTCGCGATTTTTTTGCACTGGTAAAATTTCGGTTGATTTGAGCTGGAATGACCCAAAAAGTATCAAGCACATTAATATTTTTTTTATGTTGATGCCTATTGTATTCATGGTTGTACATTAAATATGTGAAAACTTAAATCTATTCAGATATTTTGGCCGTGTTATTCTATTTTTGATAAAACAAGGAACTATGTAATATATACATATACTGATACATATTATGGCAATTTCATAGATGTAAGCTCAACTACAAGAGCTTTTCTGGACCCCTAGTATACATGTATAATTTTTACTCACCTACCGTTCCATTTGACCGACGAATTTTCCATTTACCTTTGTGAAATAAAACGTTATTGTCGATCACTTTTTATTGTGATTGTCATTAAAGGAATTCTACCTTTAAACACTGAATCTTTGAATTTTTGTATTGTAATGGTACATAACTTTTGTTTTATATTCATTTCAGGTGCGTTTACTATCAGATAATCATAAACAAGTCAGATACAAAATGTCATTGTATGAGTCAACAAGAAACAAATTAACAAACCAACGATTACAGACGTTATTTATGCATATATACATAAGACTATTACATCAGAATGTTTTTTATGTATTTTGTACCTATTAAATTATATTTGCATGGTCTTTAAGCGCACCTGGGCATATTTTGCTCTGCGAAAAGGTGTGCTTTCTGAGTGTTTGTCTTTTTTCTGTTTACAAATGTAGAAGCTATTTAACTGTAACTTATTCGGCTTGCTGTACAAATCGAGAGTATTATTTCCGAGCTATTGCATTACAATTAACCAATGGAGGTACGTACAATCTTCGGTATATGATATGATGATAGTTCCATGGACCTTCTAATGTTTTGCTTATTGTTCTGTAAATGGCAACGTTAAAATTCGTGGGCTGAACGAAACACTGTTGTAAGTCTAATTCAAAATAAAGGGAGATGTAATAGTGTTTCTTTCAGCCCTAGATAATGTGCGTATGGCTTACACATTTAAATTAGTACATGTATGAAAAAGAGACATAAGTAAATTACGAAATCGAATTAATGCTCTCGCCTTGGAAACAACAAGTCGCAGTTGTTACATTTAAATATCTCCCTATTGCTGGTATTTAAGGTATACAGTCACGTGACCTTCAGAATGTAAACAAACTGTTGTATTTCGTCAAATTCTTGCAGCAGACAAACAATAGAAATGTCCATATAGAACATACACAAAAATCACGTTAAATTTTATTCGTCCGAAAACTCCCACATTTATCTGTGACTTGTAATCGTTTACTTTGAATCCTCTGCACAGATTGTTTGCACATGACCTTGTAAGAACTGGTAATAGTAATAATTATTTCATACAGTGCTATCTAATGTATCTCAATTATTTGTCTGGCAATTGGCGAAAAACAAGACTTGTTTACCACGTGACAGTACCGATCCTGGAACAGTGGAAGCTGAGAATTTCGCACGCTGTGAAAAGCGGAAAGTTGAGAAAAGTTGAAATAATGTTTACTGGTATTCTCCCACCTACAACTGATTGTAAATCTTATAGGACAGTTGTCAGACACTGAAAGAAGTAAATTTGTGCTTAAAAGTGGTTAACTGCTAAATCCAGAGATTTAGCTCTTCCAGGAAGGGTAAGGAGGTTGACGCCCGTCGTTATCGTTTTTTCTCAACTGTCATAGCATGAATAATTACACGGAGATTGTGTGTTGTTGAAACTATAATTGTAATACATCCATGAATTTCCGAAAGTGTGTATTATGATCAATTAAAGCTGCTCATGCCGTATGATATGTTTAAGTCAACATATTTTTAATAACAATTAGGCGGCCAATTAAAACAACAATGGATTCAGTTACAATAAAATTATTCAAGCTTTGACAGTTGAGAAAAAACGGACAATATATAACCTTTACAGTGTGTTGCTTTGGCGTTCAACCCAACAAAAAAGATTAGCAACAATTATTATACTTGACCACTGGTTCATTTGGCAAGTTTGAGAAAACTGAATTAGTTAAGAAATATAACAGCTCAATATTGGCATTGAATACATGAACAATACACATTTTCCATAGGTTTGGGCATTCGGAACTACCTCGGCGATCTTCTACGCAGATACTCCTCGGATATCATAAGGTGAAAAAGTAGATCTAGGAATTTTGGTTTCTAAGGTAATATAGTCTGAACTACTCGTGTGAGACATAGTACAGATGAAATGAAGTGATAAAGCGTGTAACAATGTAATTATTAAACGTTGACATAAAAATGACAGTCGCCGGACCTGATGACCTGGTTGTATTCCTACTACGTCTGATTTCCGAGATATATCTTCGTAGATGATCGCCGAGGTTGTTCCGAATGAGGTTGAGGTTCACTTGATCTTGGACCGAGGTTACAATACTTGAACAGAGATTTCATACTCAAAACTCCAAATATAGTTCGTTTTTCTCAACTGTTTGAATAATTTCACGGTGAATGATTACACAATATCTCTACATCACAAGTGTTACACAAAAAGCACGAAGTCACCGTGAAATTATTCATGTTTTGACGGTTGAGAAAAAACGAACTATACAAATTGATGACGAGTGTAAACTAGTTCCTTGAAAAACAGAAATATCATTATAATGCGTACAAAAAACCAAAACACTGTTTATAATAACAATACAATGAATTAACCCTCGACAATGGATGCCCAGGATGACTTTAAAATAAACAATTGTGATATGTATTACATGTGCCTTAGTTGTTGGTGTAATGGAAAGCGTTCTACCATAACAAGCATGATTTACAGTGGTGGTTGTTTATCAACCATGCGAATTTTGTTAAAATGAATTACACAAATTTTATTTTCAATACTGCTTACCCCTGAAATGAATTGTCTCAATTTTAATGTTTACCAAAACACGTTTTGTTTTTTTGTACGCACTAAACATACTGCTAGCATTCTTACTTGCGTTTTCTAAGACGCTTCCTGATTCACATTGAAAAAACTGTTGAGAACTGAACTTAGTTTTGAGTATGGAGTCACCTATTTAGTATTCTAACCTTGGACCCAGTCCTCATTTTGAATCCCTCGGCGTGTTCAGTAACGACTGTTAGCGAACGTTACGGGTAAGGGACAATTCAACTCTTAAGATGATTCAACCAAAAGTTGGCCAACTCGACCCGTTAGTAAGGGATTGAGCTGTCTCGGGTTGAGTTGTCTTTGGGTGGAGTTGTTCCGATCCTAACGTTACAGAACGTTCCGGATAATTGAACAGACTACGTGACTCAAGGTTAAGATCATTCGGAACACCTCGACCATTCACTACTAATAACCTCGGAGTTATTTAGACGCCATTATGAAACTACCTTTGTGTCAAATGTTGAAACAATAACCGGTATCGAAGTAAACAAATCCACAATCTTTTAGGTAAAGATTAATGTCTCGATTTTAGTTCATAAATTTGAAATACTCGATTTCTTGATTACGCTGAACAATACATAGTCACCAATATAAAATGCAAACGCGTGTTTTACAAAGCCTTGTGTGTTTACGACAAGTACTATTTTGCATTGACTAGTACGTGCTTCACATGTGCTTCGCCTCGCGTACGTAGCAATAACTCTATGTGGACGCCCACGAATCCTTCCGAGATTATTCATTCATGAAAGGTTGAGGTGTTCCGAATGGGTTAAGAAGTGTTGTCTTTAGGCGTTTCAGATCAGAAAACCGTTGCAATATAGTGACATTCAATTGGTGATGCCCAAACTCCTCACACATTTACGTCACTCATAAACCACTGCCGTCACGTGACTCGTCAAGCTAAAATTCCAAAGGCTTTGTCCAGTTTTTCCCGAAGTGTTAGAAGTTGTAATGAGAACGTCTGGCCATTTTTGAAAAGGGTACAATTTCGCTGAATAGTTAAGTACGATAATAATGTACAGTGTAACCTCTGCAAAGCGTCCTCTACAGAACAAATCCTCAACAAAACTACGTATTTTGATATTTCCTTTTGCATACTTTTAATTGACTTTAACCTGTGCAGAACAACAACCTCTGAACAGCAACCAATTTTAGAATCTCGTAGTTAGTGTTGCTCAAGAGAGGTTGTGCTATACAATATGCCATAAATATACTTTTTGGATCATTGTCTGTAAAAGTTAAATTGGTCAACGTCTTTTGGCTGTAGTATAAACGACGTTACTTAAAGGAGCGAAAAACGTTGGAGAGTTTCCTAATCATATCGCTACCTAGCGCTTTGTGCCATGGTACCCTTCTTACGCCAAAAGTAATACGTATGTGATTTCAAATTAAGGATACCAAGGCCCAAAGCGCTTGCTAGCGGTATACTTGGGAAACTCACCGTAAACTAGGATTCAAGCTCTTTGGAATTTTAGCTCGACCACCGTGATGCTAGTACAATGTATCACCACACGAAACGTGTTTACATTTAAAGGAATAAGACCGATCATTCGGAACTACCTCGGCGATCTTCTACGCAGACAAACCTCGGATATCATAAGGTGAAAAAGTAGATCTATATAAATTTGGTTTTATGGTAATATAGTCTGACTTGCACAGAAATACGACGTGTGAGACATTGTCCTGATGAAATGATGTGCTCGAGCGTGTAACAATGTTGTCATTATATGTTGAAATGAAAATTACCGTCGCTGGACGTAATAACCTGTCGCGTGTTCAATTACACTAAATGTTAGACGTCACATAACGATACATTTGGAATTCCTCGGTCATTCGCTGCGAATAATCTAATTTAATACACAGATATGCGATCGTTAAGGCAATGAGTGATGTTTCAAAATTTACGGACTAAAAACAAAACATCACTCAATGCCTAAACAATCTTATATTTGTGTACTTCAACACCGGTAGTTTCAAAATAGCGTCTAAATATGTCTGAGATTATCGTTTTGTAACGTTTGCGGTAACTGAACACGCTTCTGGTTGTACATTTGTATTCCTCCTACGTCTGACTTCCGCAGTATATCTTCGTAGATGATCGCCGAGGTAGTTCCGAATGAAGACCGATGTACATAAAGTATGTTAGGCGTAATGTAGCGTAAATGAACATTATATGGTCTTAGAGTAATGTTGTTAATGTGAAAAATCTTGGCTTCTATAAGGTATACACTACTTTTGTTTATGTATAAAATCAATCTGCTTCAAAATTGCTTATACCAGAGCAAAATTTTGAATAAGCTGCATCGTTCACTTCACGCCAGTTGCTTTGAAGCTAATGACTATAAGTCATAGAAGAAGAGTATAATAAATATACATTTTACACTATTTACGTCAATTAACGTAGCTGTAGCAAAGTTAAAATAATCGTTTTATTTTCACAAATAAGTTTGATTTAATTTCTCATAAATTAAACAGCATAATTAACTGAAACCAAAAACTTAAAACGTGAAATACATTCGGAGCTCTGTTGAACCTCATTTTTCACAACCAGTGTTTTTCACAACTTGTGAAAAACGCGTACAACTAGTGTGAAAAAAACGTTAGCATACAAATTTCATACAAGCATAGAAACGCATTTTCACAATTTCAAAATTGAGGAAAAGTGTTTGAAAAATTTGAGTTTTTTGGTATGAACGTATTTTTCACACATGTTAGTTTTTTAGTTGCCAGCTGTAAGCAAGTAAATTATTTATTTTCGTGAAATGTGTTATGACAATATTACAAACATGAATACATCATGAAGAGTATTTACAGATAAACACCCGACCCAATGGGTCTATTTGTCACCATCAGGTGGACATGATAGGTACATGTATATACAATATAAAGTTTTGTATTAATTATTTCAGTTCGGGTTTTTATTACAAAACGGGTTCTATCAATCGTTGAACCTCATTACTTGTGAAAATCACGGTTTGTGAAAAATGAGGTTCAACGTTGAACCTCATTTTTCACAGAACGCGTTTTTTTCACAACCTGTGAAGAACACGTTGGTGAAAAACGAGTATCAATATGTTAAACTTGCTCAATACTGGAATATACTGCCCGCTTTGAGGCTTCATTGGCACACTTTCACAGCAAGTGTGTTACTATTCTTACAACATATGAATTCCAGTATTGAGCGACGGTAACAAATCTGACAATGAAATATGTGCCTCTGAAAATGACCACTGTGTTACAATTCACAAAATATGACTCACAATTGACAAATGTTTGCATAGATAAGAATAAAATGACCTTTAATTTTATGTATCAATTACATAAGCTACAATCATATTTATTTAGGTTTAATATGCATGCATCTACCCAAGATGTAAACATTTTCTACCAACGGTATATCTTACCAAAATATGAAATACTGCAGAATCTTCATGTTGCCATCTATGCGTAATAAATAGGGTTATGTGCTTCATGCTTTATGCCCCAAGAGTCGCTAGTTTGAATCCCTTATCTCGACTTAAACGACTTAGGCTCGATAGAAGTTGCTATGGACATCAGTGTTAGCATTGATATTCGTACTGTTGATAGGAAGCGTAACGTAGGATGCTAGGACCTAAGTGTGTGCTAGAAGCATAAGGGGAAATAACAATGGATATTGAAACTGTTGCTAAGTGTGCTTGAGCAGCTGCTATGGACCTCGAAGCGGTTGCTTTAGATGCGAAACTTGTTAATACGGACATTGTAACAGTACCATGGGGCATGTGTGCTTACTATGTACCTTAAGATGGCTTCTCTATGTGCTAAAGTGGTTGATTGTACGTAAAGGTGGTTAAATAAGGCACAATACTGGCTTGTTGAAGACCTTAGGGTGGTTGCGATATCTTGCACCCATGTCGCGAGGTTAACCATCTAAGTAAAATATTTGAAAGTAACTGAAACATTAGTTTTGTTTAGTATATACTTTAAAATATACTATGATATTGACCCATGTTGTGAAAATTGCGTTAGAACTAAAAATCGAAAAATATGTCTAACGTAATTTTCACATTGCTCATTTGTGAAAAACGCGTACGCAATTTTCACAACTTATGAAAATAACTAACGTGTTTTTCACAAGTTGTGAAAATTGCGTACGCGTTTTTCACATGTTGTGAAAAACACGGGTTGTGAAAAATGAGGTTCAACAGTACAGAGTTGTACAGTATCAATGTAGTACAGAGCAGTACAGTATAAATGTAGTACAGAGCTGTACAGTATAAATGTAGTACAGAGCAGTACAGTATAAATGTAGTACAGAGCTGTACAGTATAAATGCAGTACAGAGCTGTACAGTATAAATGTAGTACTGAACTGTACAGTATAAATGTAGTACTGAACTGTACAGTATAAATGTAGTACTGAGCTGTACAGTATAAATGTAGTACAGAGCTGTACAGTATAAATGTAGTACAGAGCTGTACAGTATAAATGTAGTACTGTGCTGTACAGTATAAATGTAGTACAGAGCTGTACAGTATAAATGTAGACAGAGCTGTACAGTATAAATGTAGTACAGAGCTGTACAGTATAAATGTAGTACAGAGCTGTACAGTATAAATGTAGTACAGAGCTGTACAGTATAAATGTAGTACAGAGCTGTACAGTATAAATGTAGTACAGAGCTGTACAGTATAAATGTAGTACAGAGCTGTACAGTATAAATGTAGTACAGAGCTGTACAGTATAAATGTAGTACAGAGCTGTACAGTATAAAGTACAAGCCGGCGCTCGCGTACGTGTTTTAAGTCGATGCTCGTCTTAACACCGACTGACTAGGTGTCCGAGCCTGCTGTAGGGACGGAGACGAGACAATCCCAGGACTCCGACTCGTGTTCTGGGCGTAACAACGATACTATGTCTATATATATAGTAAGATTTTTCTCAAGCTATTTGCTTATATGATTAGAAACTAAATTAAAACGTATATAGTAATATGTACAGACACAAAGTATAAAACAAAAACACACTCCTGAGACAATACCTCAGAATGAAAACCAATAGAAACAACAAAAGTTAAAGACACGATAGAATAAAACTACAGTATAAAGCAATGTGTACAAACTTAATGTTCCAGACACAGTCTGGAGCAGAGACAAAAGCGTTTAACAAAACTAAAACTCCGAACACAGTCTCGGATTATAAAACGTAAGTTGAAACCGACAGACCCCGAGTCTGGACAAGCCAATGTCTCAGGAACAACTCGGAACTAAAGCCAAACAAAAACTAAAACTAAAACTCCGAACAAAACCTCGGGTTCTAAAACGTATGTTGAAACCAACAGATCCCGAGTCCGGACAAGCCAATGTCTCAGGAACAACTCGGAACTAAAGCAAAACCAAAACTAAAACTAAAACCCCGAACAAAACCTCGGGTTCTAAAACGTATGTTGAAACCAACAGATCCCGAGTCCGGACAAGCCAATGTCTCAGGAACAGCTCGGAACTAAAGCAAAACCAAAACTAAAACTAAAACTCCGAACACAACCTCGGGTTCTAAAACGTATGTTGAAACCAACAGATCCCGAGTCCGGACAGGCCAATGTCTCAGGAACAGCTCGGAGCTAACACTAAACCAAAACCAAAACCTCGAAACACTCTCTCGGGTCATAGACTACTGCTTGGAACCAACACTCCAAACACTCCTATATCACAAGGACGACCCGGAGCAGAAACAAAACCTCTAACGTTGGAACAAAATCAGTCTGTCTTCTAAAATAACCTCGGGTACGATACAAGGGACAGCCCAGGATAATCACGCTTTACCCCGAAGGTTCTGCCACCGACGTTGACGTGCAGGAAAGCGCTTCTACCTTAGAGACAAACTACAAATCGCAATGATGTTCGAATGCCAGTACAGCATATAGCTCATACCCCGCCAGCCAAGCATCGGCAAGTAACCAGAAAATCCGGTTCTGCAACCAACGTCAACGAGCAAGAAGGTGCTTCCACTTTAACAACATACAAATCGCAATGATGTTCTGTTGTCGGTACAGTGGATAGAACACACCTTGATTGAAAAGCATTGGCAAATAAACAAAAGACCCGCGACTATCTTTCAGTCCAACCACCTCCACGAGCAGTCACCAACTTTCTGCTACCAAATGGTTGGTTTGTAGGATTTTAATGAGGGTCCGTCCGCTCCATATGGATGCATTATGTGCAGACCCCGGAGTGTGACCTTTCACTCCTTCAAAGATTTAATTTGAAGCCTAAATATTGGTCAAATTTAGAAAAGTTTTCCCAATAAAATTCTTACCGGGTTCTGTATTTATATTACCAAAAATTTTTTCAAATTTTGTGTTTTGCCAAAGATGGATAGTCTCCTTTTTGCTAATTCAGCACTTAAGTTTTGGAGATTCTCCTAGTTAGATTGTGGTTTACCCTAGGCTGTTTAATTGATGATAAGTATCATGTGCCTGGGTATGTTTGTGTGCTTTTGTTGAAACCTACTTTACATAACCTACAAGTCTGTTACACTAAATGTTCATAAAATTAAATTACAATACCTAACATGATAATAACTTAATGTTTACATGAATAAATGTTGTAGTATTACTACTACCATTATTTTATTTCTAATTTGTTTGAGCTAAGTGCTATCCTAAATCTATATGAAAAACAAATTTATGGTTGTTCAATATAAATGTACATTTAGATAATGAGTTATAAGAATCTTGTTTGACTATATAGCTTAATAGGAAATGTAAAAAGAATACTGATGTAGTAAAAACAATAATATACATTTGAACAAGTAAGATTATAAAATCAATATTTAAATATCATAATATCATATTATTAAGTAAGATGTAATAATAGAAGCTTTATACAATCATTATGGAACTTATGACATAAAAACAGTTAGTAGTTTTTTTAGGGATTTTTTACGTCCCAGTGTTAGTGTTTTTTTATTTTTGAAATAACTATATTTGTACCTTCACCTTTAATATAAAAAATACATATAATATTATATCATGATTATCATAAAGTGATAATATATAGGAAATGTCAAAAGTTTATATAGTGTAGGAGTCCCTGTAAATATATAAATGTACAGGCATTACATTGCGATAATAAGTCAGTGGGCACATGTTAAACCACAAAAGCACATTTGTTGGAACAAAAAATTAACACTGATAATAATAAAGAGCACTAAAACACTAAGCACATTAATTAAAACACTATGTTATCATTGATATATATATAATCTGCTGGAAACTGTTGCACTGAACTTATTATCTTCCCTTAGTGTTAGAGAATTGGTTTTTACGCACATAGAGTGTCTGTAAAATATGTCACTGAGGGGGTATAGTTGATTTACAAGGCGCTCATTCTATCACTATATAATTGTTCATTTTCTAATTGGCACTTCTGAAAGTGTTCTTACTATATAATCACTGATGACACCCAATTAATCACTTTTTGTAGTGTTGAGCACTATTATTTGTGTCTCTATTTGGGTGTAGACACTGATAATCTGGTTGCCTGTTATAATCTGTAGATCTGTAAAGAAGACATGATATGATATTAGTATTGAGTTAGACTAATTAGGTAAGTTGTTAATAGCTAATAGCGAATGACATAAGGAGTACTTGTTGACAATAGGTTTTCCTTTTGATTTTTGTATTAATATATAGTTATACCAGAGTGTTACGTCCATATATGATTAACAATAATTTTTTCCATAGTAGTACTAACAAGGTGTCTGGTTACTTCTATTCCCTGGTTATTAACCTAACCTTAAGGTTAGATTCATATAAGGATATTCAGTAATTTGCTATATAACTTATGTTTATCTAATATTGCTTTGTTTCTCATACATATACGAAAGAAAATAATGGTCGAAATGAAGGTATAATGAGATACAAGTTTTTAGAAACATAAAATATGTAATGTTTTAAATGTTTTACCATGTCAGTATATGGAGACTATTGGTCCTGTCTTTCTTGAAAATCACGAATGATAAGTCTGCAGAAAAAAGGGAAAGTCACGACGTGTTGGTTTAACCGTGGTACCGTTTCCGTTATTATGGAGGATACCACATGATTTTAAGGTTTTTATTGGAATTATAGTTAATTAGGGCGAGTAGAACTTATTATTTGGTGGATTTAGATTATATTTATTATACTTTAATGATATGGGCTGGGGTTTCAGGGAATATTGTTGGGTTTTTTTTACCAGTAACTAATTTATCTTTTTGTCATCAGTTTTCGCGTTTTTGCACCAAACTGTGCTTTTGGGTTTTATTAACATGGTTTTTGGGCTGGGTTAGTTTTATAAACTGGGATTGTTTTCATAAAAGCCTATTGTTGGTTGGATTGCGGCTGAGGCGTAGGAAGATTTGAGGATTTTATCAATTGAGGAGGGATTATTTTGGATTTGGAGATGATGGGAACTTTGCAGTAGGAGGATCAGAAGGGAATGTGTATTTAGAGTATATTCGTAACCTAATTTGGCCGCACCTTGTATTTAATTGGTGCGGCTCTAATAGTTTATTGGTTTGGCTCTTTTCATCAACTAGTATTTGTACAATGATGGAGAGAAATAATGGTGGATATCTAGAATATGGATTGGTTGATTGGAGACGGCCATACTTAATCTCATGTGGTATCCTTTCTTATATATTACACATATTATTAGGTTTCGTTTTATTATTTTGATTTTATATTGATTTACTACTTTTATAAGTATTTATCTTATGTCTTTAGTGTTTAGTAATAGAATATTGATAAAGAGACTGATTCGACTGGCTATCAGCTCTCGTATCATGTATCATCTGTTGTTTAGGTTATTTGTATTTTTGTGACCTGAGGACTTACCCAACTAGCTGACCGAAGCCCTCAGGACAGTGATATTTTAAATTTTTATAAATTTATAGGCAGAGGGGAGTCTAGACTGGCCCCATTGGCTACCTGATTTTTTTCCAAATTGGTATTTATTAGTTGGATGATTGATATTTTAGGGACCTGAGGGCTTACCCAACAAGCTGACCAAAGCCCTCAGGTCGGTGATTTTTTTTTAAAATTATTTGTGTGGGTGGGGGTGCTGGCCCCATTTGCTACCAGCCATGTACCTAATTAGTTTTAATATTTTAAGGTTGTTTTGGGGATTTTGTATTTTGGTGACTTGAGGGCTTACCCAACTAGCTGACCTAAGCCCTCAGGTCGGTGATAATTTGTTGGTTTATAATTTATAGGGGGGGGGGTCTGGTCCCATTGGTTATCCCCCTTTTACCTAATTAGTCTAATATTGGTGTGCAGTTTTATATTAATATATATTTTTTAGTTTAGTTTATTTTATTTAAATCTGACTGGTCCCCCAAAATTCATGAGGCTACCTAGTCAGATTTATAATTTGGGGTCTTTTAGTATATTTTCTGTTAAGATATCTTCCCTCAGCTAGATAATTAATTAATATTTTACATATTTTTGTTGAATTTTCATTATCTGGGGGGTAGTTGTGTTACCTTGGTGACCAATTATATAGAGTTTAAATGGCTTTGTTTTTAATTTTTGTCTAGGTTTTTCATATTTTTTGCAATCAAATACTAGATGGTCAAATGTTTCTTGTGCTTGGCAATTTACACACTGCGTTTACATTGTTTTCGGCACCAAGGTAACCACGTCCCAGTCTTAATTGAGTTATTGCTTTATACTTTGCTGGTAATTGAGTATTTGAGTTCCCTAGAAATTTATGTGGCAACCTTTATTTTTGATTTATGGTCAGTGACTGATTGAGGCCAGTGGCCAGGTGGTCAAAACAACCCCTATCCCAATCAGGACTGACTTAATAATTCATTTATTATTTATGTTTTCTTGTGATCTCTCAGAATAAGTTAGGCTACCCAAAGTGAATTTAATAAAGTGTTCTAGTTAATCTTTTTTTTATTATATTTTCTATTAAGGTATCCTATTTCAGCTAGATAGTCTATAAGTATTTTGTAAATTTTGGACGAGTTTTCATTGCTAGGGAATAATAGTGTAACCTTGTTGACTGAACTTATATCCAATTCAAATAACTTGTTTTTTAGCTTTTGTCTGGCTTCTTCATAACTTTTGCAATCAAAAAGTAAATGTTCAAAAGTTTCTATTGACTGACAATTTGGACAAGGTTTTTTTATTATAGCTTCAGCCCCAAGGTAGCTACATCCTAATCTTAATTGTGTTATTGCCTTATCATGTGCTGGTACAACAGAATATTGTTGCATAATTGTAGGGCATTTTCCATAGGTTATGCCTTTTGATGCACAATATTTAGGAAATTGCACGTTTTTGAATTGGTGTTTAATTTTGGATTTTATTATGTTATACATTTCTTGGACACTTAGTTTTATGTCAATAAATTCTCCATTTAGGGATCCTTGTTTAGCTGTTTTATCAGCCATTTCATTCCCTTCTATCCCTACATGGCTAGGAATCCAGATAATGTTCACATTTGTATTTAGATTTTTAAGTTCAGTTAAGCAATATAAGATATTGTGTTCTAGTTTTGGTCTGTTTTTGAATTTACATGATTGTATTGCCTGAATTGAACTTAACGATTCTGAATATAGATTTATTTTATCTGGAATTAAATTTTGTTTTTTATTTACAACATTTTATAGTAACCAACTAAGAGCTACTGCTACCAAATGAAGTCAACACGCCGTTATATACTATTGGACGAGTCAATTTTACAGAACAGTCCATTTCCAACCCGGAAGGTAAAACGAGTTAATTTTCAAAAAGGGAGGTAATTTATATATCATCCTTAGCTGACGTTACACAATACTATACCTAGTTTTAAATTGATAACAAAGGTATGGATTTCCCTTAAAGTTCCAAATAAATAGTTAAAAAGGTTTAATACTATACAGTTTTAGATTATCAGAACGTATCACAATTCTAAACATGACAGAGAAAGAAGAAAATTCACAAAAACATTCTATTTTAGTAAAGGGAGATAATTTCTCAAAACCATTCAACAAAAAAATTGTTCAAAGGCGATCTGCATATAATGAGAAATGCTCTCGACAAAGTCGCTGAACAAAACGACAATGCCGGTTCGTTTCAGTAGTACTGTGCTGTACAGTATAAATGTAGTACTGAGCTGTACAGTACAGAGCTGTACAGTATAAATGTAGTACAGAGCTGTACAGTATAAATGTAGTACAGAGCTGTACAGTATAAAAATGTAGTACAGTATAAATGTACTACTGAGCTGTACAGTACAGAGCTGTACAGTATAAATGTAGTACAGAGCTGTACAATATAAATGTAGACCGAGCTGTACAGTATAAAAATGTAGTACAGTATAAATGTACTACTGAGCTGTACAGTACAGAGCTGTACAGTATAAATGTAGTACAGAGCTGTACAGTACAAATGTAGTACAGGGCAGTACAGTATAAATGCAGTACAGAGCTGTACAGTATAAATGTAGTACTGAACTGTACAGTACAAATGTAGACAGAGCTGTACAGTATAAATGTAGTACAGAGCTGTACAGTATAAATGCAGTACAGAGCTGTACAGTATAAATGCAGTACAGAGCGATACAGTATAAATGTAGTACAGAGCTATGCAGTATAAATGTAGTACAGAGCTGTACAGTATAAATGCAGTACAGAGCGATACAGTATAAATGTAGTACAGAGCGATACAGTACAAATGTAGTACAGAGCTGTACAGTATAAATGCAGTACAGAGCTGTACAGTATAAATGTAGTACTGAACTGTACAGTATAAATGTAGACCGAGCTGTACAGTATAAATGCAGTACAGAGCTGTACAGTATAAATGTAGTACTGAACTGTACAGTACAAAGCTGTACAGTATAAATGTAGACCGAGCTGTACAGTATAAATGTAGTACTGAACTGTACAGTGTAAATGCAGTACAGAGCTGTACAGTATAAATGTAGTACTGAACTGTACAGTATAAATGTAGACAGAGCTGTACAGTGTAAATGCAGTACAGAGCTGTACAGTATAAATGTAGTACTGAGCTGTACAGTATAAATGTAGTACAGAGCTGTACAGTATAAATGTAGTACTGAGCTGTACAGTATACATGTAGTACAGAGCTGTACAGTATACATGTAGTACCGAGCTGTACAGTATAAATGTAGTACTGAGCTGTACAGTATAAATGTAGTACAGAGCTGTACAGTATAAATGTAGTACTGAGCTGTACAGTATACATGTAGTACCGAGCTGTACAGTATAAATGTAGTACTGAACTGTACAGTACAAAGCTGTACAGTATAAATGTAGTACTGAACTGTACAGTATTTATGTAGTACTGAACTGTACAGTATAAATGTAGTACTGAACTGTACAGTATAAATGTAGTACTGAGCTGTACAGTTTAATGTAGTTCTGAGCTGTACAGTTTAATGTAGTACTGAGCTGTACAGTTAAATGTAGTACTGAGCTGTACAGTTTTATGTAGTACAGAATGGAGTTGTACAGTGTAATGTAGTACAGAACTGTACAGTTTAATGTAGTACAGAACTGTACAGTTTAATGTAGTACTGAACAGAGCAGTACAGTATAATACAGCATTAACTGAGTTGTTAAGTTAAATACCATAAAGAGTAAAACAGCGCAGTTTAATATGATGCAGAGCAGTAGACCTTATTTAGTGTTGTAGAGTTAAAGGAATGACTTAAACTGCATCCAACTGTGACAATTGCTGGCTATTCAGTACAGCATGTTAGATACAAGGATTTCCTGTGCCGACTGGCCTGGTTTTCAACTTGTCTTTTCCTGTGATGATCTTTCTATCAAAGTTTCTGTGAAAGCTGTTTTGAATTCAAGAAAGGACAAAAATCTTCTACCAAGATTATTCTGTGCACATGTATTCATCTATATTAATTAGGATTAATAATATAAAATAACAAGAAAGTGTAAATTGACAACATTTTTTATTCTTTTTAATAATGTTAGTAAAATGTCTGATCACATGGAACTGTATAATTTCTGGTATACAAAATAATATCAGCAAAACAAGTACAACATTTGATAATGGCAGTGCTAGTTCCGGGAACCTTGTTCCCCGACCTTATTCCCAAAACTAGCACCGCTACATAAGTCCACGGATGATAATTTGAACTCAGAAGGTTCAACAAGACCTGTCAATGAGAATCATCAGATCTAATGTGGCGGGAAATACAGTGGAACTTTAATAGTTTGTTTTGAATCGGACTTACAGCAATACAAGATAATATGACTAGTTCTTATAAATATATATGATCTTTAGATATCTCTATACAGAAAATGCTGATGAGCCGCACAGGCGAAACATATTTGTGAATTAGTACAGTTAATAAAAATAATTAGCATGTGAAGCACAGGGATTCTAAACGAAAAACATTTATACCTATATTAGGTATAAATGGTTTTCGTTTTGAATCCCTGTGATGTGAAGTCATTTCACTTAATTTTGATATATATTTCTCAACTTCAGTGAGCAAAATTTGCATCAGATTAATGCTGTAGAAATTTCTAATAATAAACAAAACATCATTTTAATCAATATTTTTATATTTAAAATTGGGCAAAATGAAAAAATATCATTAACAGAAGTATATTGATTTTCATATCATATATTTATAATTGAGGTATGAAAAATCGATATATATACATAATTATTTGTGTATTGTAACTACCGTATGTTCTATTTATATGCGTAGCTTGTAAAATGTTGGGCCTCAAGTCTTATGTTTCATGAATAAATTATCTATCAATAAATAAGTTTTATTTTGGTCGAAAATCCATGATAGTTTCAAATGTGGAATGGGCCAATTAACCAAAGACAGTTTAACCCATTAATAACTCAAGTGGGTAATTTCTCCCATAAACAATTTAACAAATTGTCTGCAGAATTCAGGACAACTTAACCCATAGGCAATTCAACCTTGACAATAGACTATATCCAGAATTCAAATATTTGGGGTTTCCCCTGCTGTACAAACAAACTCACTGTCCTAATGAAAATATGTGTACAAAGAACAATACTATTTAATCTGTATTTCGTGTTTTTCAGCAATAATGTGTAACCAACTTTGTTTATACCATCTGCACTCCGAAAAACTCATGAATTTGAATTCTGAGTTAGGTCTATTCAACCTGTCACTCGCACACAATTTCATGGTGTGTACACACTCCAAAAAAAAAACCACTATTTATAGTTTGGGTGCATTGCTTAAGCAAATCGCTATGTATCTGTATTGTGTCTTGGTACCCTTCTTACAACAAAAGGAATGAGTGTGTGACATCAAATTTGGGTACCAGGGCACAAAGCGATACGTAGCGATTTGCTTAAGCAACGCACCCTTGTAAACTGGATTAAGAGTGTGTACACACCATGAAATTATATTCATGTGTGACAGGTTACTAAAATAGGACTATAAAAAGGGTCCAAAATATGTACATAGCAGGTTGATTGGTCAACGTTTGAGTCATCCTTGATTACAGACAGAATAATCATTACCTCAGAGTGAGTCCGGGACTGTTTGAAGAATAAAATTGGTTTTGTACATAGTGTTAATAAGAAAGAAAGATTAAATTGGTTAAAATCTATCTAACTAAATAAAATGGCACAATCAACAAATTCTGGGAACCCATTCACAAAAAAATCTTACAACAAAATACAAGTAATTGTACAAAAGTTATCAAATATTAAATTTGTAGCTCAAGGTCTAAAGACCAAATACACTTTAAAGATAATTTTTTGAGGATAAACAAAATTTTGCTTTGTTGTCATTTACTTGAAGATAAAGGGATATTGAACATTGTTATGATATATACTCCATTTTTGACTTACGCTGATTTTTGTCGTAAGATTGTGAAAAGGTTCCGAGATAGTTGAAAGAAATACTGGGATACAATAAAAATCATCAAATACGATAAAGTAAAGAAATTCTGCTGTTTTAACACACTAGACCACTGATGCAGGGTATACAATGTACAAATACATGGATTTAATATATAGTTAACTTTTTTCTCGACTGTCAAAACATGAATAATTTCACAGTGACTTCATGCCCTTTGTCTTACACTTGTGATAATGTGTATTCAGTTACTGTGAAATTATTCGAACTTTTGACTGTTGAGAAAAAATGTACTATACCCATATATATAAATATTAATTCTTAAAACTAGCTGGTTTCAAAATTACTTATACTGGTACATGAATTTCAGGAGAAACGCCAATTTCACTGAATTGTCAAAAATTTTGTAACGAAAATACAATCATGCTTGTGTTCTAGCTAAAATAATAGTTGTATGATTGGTTTAAAGGTAATTGTTTTTTTCACCAGGAGGAGTAAAAGAACTATGATAAAGGTCCCTGCTTCGTTTGAAATATATATCTTTAGTGCTGTTAATATGTAATTTAATCAATGGCTGTAAAGGGTTTACCATTTCTGAAAAACTAATTCATAGTACACTTGTTCATTTTACTTTTATTAAATTAATTTACAAAGTCTCTTGACAAATAAGCATACAAATTTCAAATAAGTCTCGGCTTACAAAGTTAGTACTAAGAGGATGATATCTCATCACAGATGCATTTGAATCACTGATAAACATATGAGGCTGAAATCTGCCCAAAAAGTCTGAAAGTTGGCATCCATGTTAATACATGTCAATGAGATTATTTATACAGTGCGTAAAGTTTGACCCCGATCTGACCTTTCACATTTGCACCTAATAATTATCTACACATATCTGACAAAAACTCAGTACCACGCCTATTCTACACTTAGGCAGCGGTTGTAAAATGATAGAAGTATGTTTGTGTGTTAAATTTCAACACATAATCCTCACGGCCACGGTGTAATCGAGCTTTAATACTACATTCGTATTCAATGTAATGAATATTCTTGCATAAAGGTCAGGTCGGGTCAAATTTTACATGCAATACCAATATAAAATAGACGAATAAATAACATGTTTGTAACCTGACCTGATAGCAAGTCCAACAATAATAATAATAATGCTTAACAAAATTTGCTAAAAATTATTTTTATTTTCAGTAAAATAGCTGGTTTTATAACAATAAAGAATAAATACAATTTTATGTATGACTCAAAGTAACAATAAGTAAAGAATAATTCTGTAAAACTATAATCTGGCCCTTCAGCCTTAATACCTTGCATGGACATAATCTAATAAATATATTTTTATGATTTTCTAATTATAACTGTCATGTGTAGTTATACATTTTATTCCACAGCTATTGTAACACTTACTTATCATACTTATAAATAATCTGTACATTTGTTAACTGACTGATATCAATTGTTGTGCAAATGGATGTTGTTTTTATCGAATTAAACATTTTTTATCCATTCTCATACAAATGAATGGCAAAATAATTTGTTAGTGAATTTTACTTTCACAGAATAGTTTTTATTTACATGCATTGCATTTATGCAACAATCAATGAAAATGTTTTTTTTACAACATAGGCTTTAAGACTAGCAATATATTTACTCAATTGAATGCAATCTGTTAACAAATACTCAAATCATATCACAAAATTAAGTCTTACTTTAGCCATAATGTAAAATATATTCATTAACATAGCTAATGAAAAAGAAATAAATGAAATGAAATAATAAAATGAAGAACAATGGTTTAATGATTGAAATATGTTATAACACTGAAATGACATTCCGAGACACAATTTATTCACTTTCCTCTGCAGTTCTTTCTTCATCATCCCCATTTTCATCATTATCATCATCAGTTTTATTAGTCACCATTTCATAATCATCATCTTTATTATCAGATTCATCGTCGGTATTTTTCTTTTGTTTTTCTATTTTTTCTTTTTCTAATTCTTTTTCAATTTCCGGTGGAGGATATACATCGTGTTTATATAAAGGTTTGAAAGAGTCTATCACTCCAACATCCTCCGTTAAATTTGGAAATATCCAGAAATGATGTTTACCCAGAGTGAACAACCAGACTATAGAGAATATAATTACACGTACTGAAAAAATAAAATAGAGAGAATATTTTAATATCTGTTGAGATTTTTATTCTAGAACTAATTTTTAAGAATTGGACAGGGAGGCAAAAGAAAAGGGATGGGCCAAGGGCATATCAGAGGGTAGAATTGGACAAAATAACTACTTCTGCAAAGAGAGGAGTAAAAAATGACAGAAAGGATAAAAAATGGGACAGGATGCAGTATCCTGCTGTTCTGCTTTAGAATAAATAACTTTCATTAGTTATTATGCGGGTATTATCATAAAAAATTATGATCAGCTGAAAGACTTTAGTCACTTAACAAGAGCACCGCTGGGCGGAGCATTATATGCTCGAAAGTGTTTTTTTTTAAGTTAAGTTATGCTCCGAAAACTGTTTTCAGTTTTAAGGTAATAGTGACCTTGACCTTTGAACTTGTGACCCTAATATCACTAGGGGTCTTCTACCCGATATGGACAATCATCGTATGAAGTTTGAATATTGTGGGCCATATGAAACTTAAGTTATGCTCCGGAAACTGTTTTCAGTTTTAAGGTAATAGTGACCTTGACCTTTGACTTTGTGACCCCAAAATCAATAGGGGTCTTCTACCCGATATGGACAATCATCCAATGAAGTTTGAATATTGTGGGCCAAATGGAACTTAAGTTATGCTCCGGAAACCAAATAGCTAACGGACGGACGGACGGACGGACAGAGGGACGCCAGGGGGTATAACATAATATGTCCGAAATTCTTTCGGGCATATAAAAATACTTGCAAATTTGGGTATATTTCATGCTGTAGTATTTTTTAAATAAAATAACAATTTCTTTGTAAGATGATTGTTTTATTACATAGAATATAACTACAAGGCTATTACCGGTAAATGAAATTTTGTGACTGGCTGAAAGGATCAACCACAACTGAAAAATTGAATATGTCATGGAAACTCTACCCAGTTTAGATAGTTGGTCACGTAAATAGCCGTCAGAAAAAAGCTTTAAAAACAGTAATAAATCTTAAATACACAATACTTACAAACAATCAAAACAAGCATAAGACCAACAAAACTAGCACCAAGTAAACTAGCGTAATAAACACCAATTCTCATCCAATCAGGCCATAGTGGAAATAAACATAGTGCTATAGCTCCCAGTACTGTAAATAGAGAATAATTATAATAGTTGCATTAATTGATATTCGTCAAGAGCTGACAAACTGTAATGGAGACAAAGGTGAAAAGTGGTTTACATCAAAGCATATCATCAAAAATAAGTAAACTTGCTTTTGGTAACTTATTGTTACCACTATCATAAAATAATACCAAGTTGAAACCTCACTAACTTAACAACTGTTACTTTGAGTCATAAATTGATTTCAATACATAAATCTCCCAAGAGAGATGTTTACTTTGTTTATTATAATAATAATAATAATAATAAAGATTTTATTTATTGAGACAACACAGTTTGGCAAAGCCCAATCTTCCCTGTGAGCCTCTTGTGCAGGTATAGTGTGTACACATTGACCCGACCTGACCTTTATGCAAGAATATTCATTACATTGAATACGAAAGTAGTATTAGTGCTCGATAACAATCGGATCATATCGTCAAGGCTCGAATGTAATTATAACACGGATTAATTTTAAAGTACATTTAAAGCGTTCAGTGAGTGTCTATTACACATAGACCGGACCAGATGATTATACGACGAGGCTAGCTACCAATTCAAAGGTTGTTGGTTTTAGCCCCACAATCACCATCCCCACACCCATTTTATTATTAATTGTTAACACGAGTTTCCCGTTTGAATGCATCTGAATCGTGAGTTGTTATACATGCGGGCTGTGTATACTCTATACATGTCTAATTCTATTTTAAATATGTAACGAGTCGAAGTGTAGAGTAGGCGTGGTATTGATTTTCACCGGGATATGTGTAGGTGATAATTAGATGCAAATGTGAAAGGTGAGGTCGGGGTCAAATTGTACGCACTATAACAACTGGCACATACAATTTATGCCACAAAGCAAACTGGCTAATCAAATAATATCATACTCTTGATGTATGACCGAGTGGTCTCTTATATCAATAAAATTGTTCAAACAAAAAAAAGAACATTAAACTTACACATTAAGAACCCCATGAAAAACGTCTTTGGATGTATTGGATCATATATCCATACATATATCTGTAAATATAAAATGATATAATTATAATTTGATACTGCTAATTCAAGGTAGACTTCAAATAGCATGCTTCTAGAAATTATTTTAACTTTCGGGACTAAAAATAAGTATTGACAAATAAATTAAATATTCATAGTTTAATATTGATTCTTTATTATTAAATAATGACTGGTAGACTTCTTATTACTTGTCATCAGTTAGTCATATTAAGCATTTTTTTCTAAAATCAACTGGACATTACTAAAACCAAGTCTTTAAATTTTTCACTACAGTGTATGTCACCATTGACAACCAAAATATTAAATTCAATTCTATCCAAACTTTACTCTATGTTTTGATGAGTTCAACAATGAACTAAACAATACCACATACATATAAAAAATAACAGAAGTTAACTTACTGAGTTTCCATCTACAAATCTCTGATCTTCACTCATGCTGAGTTTAAATTTCTTTAATTTTACTTCTTTTTTCTCAGTCTAAAATAGACACAGATTTAATTAGACTATTTGACTCGGAACAATCATTTCTTTAACAAATTTAGTTAGATCAAGTAGCTAATGAATTGAAAACATTATTGATTATGGACGTACATATCTAAATATTCCAGATTCTTAGAGAAGATGACTGCACATATTAGATGATGAAAATTACTTTTATTATGGAGAGTCGGTGACCACTCCCCTCACATTTAAATGAATTTCAACAATATGTATACTATTAAATAATAACAATAAGTATCCAATACAACAGCTGTGGTATGATAAAAAAAGTATTAAATTGTGATCTTAACATAAAACATGACTAGAACCGTATTGCAATATATTGCGATACATATTGTTCTTTGTGCATACATGCATACCATGAATTAATGCACGTGCATCGTCTTAATTTGATCAACACTGTACATAGATATTTGTATTTTCAAATGACTTTCAAACTTTCAAATATTATGCTAATGTTTGAATAAGTTAGAAAAAAGGTTTTGAATGGACTTTCAAAGATAATTATTCTCTCACTTTACGAAAAATATTTCAAGTTTCCGAACACATTTAAACGTTTATTCAAACAGTTAAATTTCAGACTCTGATAAAAACAATCAGTATGGAACATAACTAGAAAACCGGTTCAGAGAAAAACGAACCGGTTAAAAACCGTCAGAAATCGTATTGCAATATTAACCGATATATCGGTTAACCGTTACACCCCTAATTATGACACACATAAAAATACACAAATTAAATGTACATGTATACTTACTTTCTTTTTTTCTTCTTTTTTCTGTTCTTCCTCAATTTCAGTGTCTGTAGGTTTCTTTGTCTTTTTACTTTTCTTACTCTAAATAAATAAGAAATAAAACAGATATGAGATTATTCAATAGCATTTAAGTTAGCTTTCTATTAAATCATATTATTTACATTATGTTGTATATACACATGGCGAATTCATTTTCTATGAGAAACTTATATCTTGTATTACACAGAAAACTTTTCTTACAATCTGATTAAAACCCGATCTAAAATTTTACCGCTCGCATACTCGCTAATTTAGATCTGGCCTTTTCCAAACGAAGGTCACGTTCAAGTGACCTTTTCTCATCATAATATTCATGACGAAATTTGTTATGATACGTAACTTGTTTACATCGTCTACGTCATGCAATTTGAAATCAGCCACCCAATCGCAGACTGTGAATAATACCGCTGTTAAATTTGCATGCAAACCTTGGTCTAAAAATAGAAATTACAAAATCAAAATGTGATTAATAGTGTTTTCGTCTAGATGAAAGCTACGCATTGATTGGTCGACACAAAGTTCATCTCGACGTGACCTTGCATTGACTAAGTAGAGATCCAGTAAGACAACGCGAGTAGAACAGGATCTCTGTTTACGGAGATTGCTTTTCTTATAAAGCCTAATCTTTTTTTCCTTGTCAATGTAGATTTATGCAATATGTGTAATTCATTTGTACACATATATTCTATTCAATTTGATATATTCTAACTGACTATTATTATTGTGTACCAATAAATTTTAGAAATATAAAAAATATAATTACATCATTTTCTTCTAATTCTTTTTTCTTTTTCTTTTTTTCTTTCTCTTTTCTAGATTCTATTTTATCAGCTCTATGAAATAAACCTTTTTGTATAAACCTGGAAAAAAACATACAGAAATATAAACATAAATTTTCATACAATAGATCGGTAGTTAAAATTTTTTATATTTTATACTTTCAATTTTAATTATCAATAAAAGCATATAGCGTTGGAAAGTTCTAATAATTTTTTTAATTTTACAAATATTGATTGTTTAGAAGACAAGAGACAACCTGCCCTATCCTCTTTCCTGAGCAATAATAGTTATTCTGAAAATTATACCTCACTGGTGCACTCGTTCTTTTTTACTGAATCCCAGTCCTTTTTTAGAGATTGTTAACCATCATTATCAATCATTATTACAAACTTATTAAGTAGAAATATTAACATACTTATTTAAATACTGAACACAACTTTTTCTATCTGTAAATACAATTTCTGAATCAGGATTAGCTTTTCCTTTCGCCCATTTTGAATCAAGTAAACAGTTCACAGCATCAGAAGCTAGAAAAGAAAAAATCATTATCACATTATATCATTATATAAACAAGTAATGTAATGTGAAAACCACATCAAAGCTGGATTTAAAAACTTTAACGCAATTATTACAAAGAGAAATAATCCATAATAAAGGCAGGTAGCTTTGTGGTTGTTTTCTGATTCTGTTCATCACATGGTGTGTTATCATTGTATGAAGTTTCATAAAGATCTGACTATAAATGGCAGAAATAATATACATGTATTTAAGGCAATTGTAAATGACACCAATGGTGTTTTTGCCAAACTATTTGCAGATTTTTGTTGTTGAAAAATCCGGCTAAAAAATGGCAAACAAAATATTCTAAAAGATAATGCAAGAGTACACAAGTGTAGTGCTCACTGGTTTTCAATCTAGTTTGTCACATTTTTATAAAATTATTAATTTGTCTATAAATACAAAAAGTACAGTGAAGACTTGCATAATTAAACCTGAAAAGATGATGTATGCATGATCAATGTGTATCAAGACGAAATGATGACCTCTTGTTTCGGAAAGTTAAATTTATTAGCCATGTTATTAAAAATAACAATAACAGGCAAATACAGATGGCAAACACGTTAAAGGGTCATTTTATCAACTAAATAATTAAGTAATAGTTAAGTTATGGTTTAACTTGATACTTACCTATGAAACATTTTACTGTCATTCCTGCTAAACGACCAGTATGAGCTGGTGTATTAAACCGTAAATGTTTGGCAACAGCATATTCCTCCTTTGTGCACGCTTGCTCCTCCTGAAAATAGAAATGATATGTTTATGTTAAGTACTATCACTAGAAAGTAGAATCAAATTAAAACCTTCTAAGATAGATGTGTTTCTAGGAACTCAATTGAAGGGAGGCAATACGCAGAGGAAAGGGGCAGGGTGTGATGTCTATCTAAGGGGAGTAACTCTAAAATTGAACACTAACTGAGTTATGGTTCTTAGGCACTGTAATTGGTACCCTTCACTCCAAGAAACATTATATTCCAAGAGATTTGACACTAAAGTACATTTTTATCAATGAATAGAAACGGAGAGACTCCTAGAATGAGCATTCTAGGTTTTGACACAAAAACAAGACACTATCACTATGTACGCAACCAATACTTTCCCAAATGAGTTGCTATTTCTATCAAGTATGTAAAATAAAGGGTTGTTATTCAATCCAAGGGGGACAACCACAACGATCAGAACATCAAGTCAAGTCACTCACTGGCAATCAACAATACAATATGTCAATAAATTGAATTATATAGGTTCTTTGAACAAATTTCATTTATTCACAAACAAAACTTGATTACAAATTGGAAAATAACAGAGTGACATCAAAATGCGAAGTTACTTGTGCAGAGATATGTACATGGTATAAAATGAATAAATAATCACAACATCAGCAGCCTTCACGATAATTTTTTTTTAGGACTTGCCCCTTCGGGCAGACAACATGGATTTTCAACTTGCCCGAATCCATTTGAACTTGCCCGAAAATAAAGGATCATTTTTTTAAATTTATGCTTTTAATCATCTTTATCTGTGTGAACAATTCATTCTTTAACAATAAAGACTCCATTTCGTGTACGAAATGGACTTTGGTTTGATAATTTGTAGGAATTCGGCAATTAATTCATCTAAGTTAAACATTTTTTTAAATTTTTATCGAGAAAAGTGTAGTTTATTATATTAATGTTCATTCACAGTAAACAAACTCAATATTATCATTGGAGAAAAATCGTAACTGAACAATAAAGACTCCATTTCGTGTACGAAATGGACTTTGTTACAATACTTTGTAGGAATTCGGCAATAACAGGGCTTGCACTAGACTTTCAGACTCAAGGCTCAATGACCCTTCAGTCAAAATTTTCAGGGATCAAAATCAATTTTCTGCATGAGATTTTGTTAAACAACATTTACGTTATAGTTTCTGTCACATTTGACAAACAGACCCATGTATAAAATCACATTCAGTATGGCAATGCCTTTGTTTAACTTAAATTTTGTAAAATTCACACAACATAGTGCTTTTGTATCAAATTGTTAACTAAAAATATTTATTTTTCATTTAAATTGATCAGTTCTTCTGGTTTAGCATGTTGCTTGCTGGTATATGTTCATCAACAGAGATAAAAATCATAAAGGGTCATTTAAAAATGTGCTCAAAATGTCCTAAATTTTGACCTTTCTTTGTTTAAATATTTTCTTTAAAAATACAGTCTGCTATGAATATCATACCTTTTGTTAAATTATGCTTTTCATGTAGCAAAACATAATATTTATTGTTTTTTTTTAGAGTCTAAAACACGATTTTAACTGATACATTATGAAACGAATATTTTAAAATTTTCACATATTCAACCAATGTTTATTCTTGAATCGAAAAATTGAGGGATTTCCCCTTACTTATTGCTAAATTAAAAAAATCTAAAAATATAAATGATAAAACATAATTTAATGACAACGTAATTTGAACGATGTTTCACTTTATTGGCGATAGCGTCGGTCGCGAAAATGTATGACAGTACGAAAAGAAAATAATTCAATGTAAAATAATGTTTTTTTACGATTATTTTGACGTAGAATTTAATGATTATTATTATCATTTAATCAGAGTTTATTATTGTTGTCAACTTTAATTGTCTTTTAAAAAAAAACATTTGCAAACTGGCTATTACGTCTATTTAAACTGCGTCACAACATGCTCATAATTAAATACAATTATCAATTTAACGGCAAGCATACAAAAGCTTATCTACTTTAATCAATGCAATATCACAGTTTGTCACATGTTTGTTAATTGCAACAGTTTGATTACGTTAACAATCTTATCGGGCCGACATGTAGCACTATTGATTTTTTGAGCGGGCGGTCTTTATAGGCGATAAAGTACACAGGGGTGATCGATAAACAAAGGAGTTACTTGTTATCGGCTTTTGAAGTGTGTATACAAACTGCAAGCCCCGCGTAGCGCGCATCGCTGATTGGTCGATTACATCAAATAGGCGGATGTAACATACTCTCCATTTGTTGTCAATCCGAGATCTTGAATCAACTATGACTCTAGAACGCAGAATATACGTGGGTCAAATTGACGCACGAACGATTTTGATTGTGGATCAAATAAGAGTATTTTGTAATTTCCGTGCGTATTTAATTCAACTTGCCCGATCGGGCAGACAGGTTTTAATTTTAACTTGCCCGCCGGCAATTTTACTTGTCCCGGGCTTCGGGCAAGTGAGTTATTTCGAAGACTGCATCAGCGACCCATACCGGCTTCACAAGCAAAACATACACTCCCCACCCACTTTCTTATAAAGGCGGTTACCAAAATGTAACAGATTGTGACTCAAGTACGCGTAAAATAAGCTTGAAATTACATCAGATCGATGAAAATGTTTTATTTTAATCGATTTAAACCAAATTGTAGTTATTTAAAGTTAATCTGATCTCAGGAGTCGGTGTACCTTATCGGATCTTCTTTTTGGACGTTTTCTGTCAGCCATGTTTACGTGTATGAGCCTCGTTTTGATATTTCATCAACTTCCTGGTGAGGGTCGGTAAAAAAGTTACCAACTCAAATCATACAGCGCATCGTCACACAATTCACTATTTTTAGAGAGAAATTCCCGTAAACGATAGAAATCTAATATCTATATTTATTTATGTATCAATTGTATCTTACGAAACTCAAGTAAACAATTTAAAGGAAATTTAATGACGCTCAAAAGTGAGTTTTCCGGTGCTCATGAATGAGTTGATATTTATTATATAACACTTAATTGATACTACAATCGTAATTTAAGATGTAAAGTTACTTATAATGGTATAAGTGCGAACTTATTATAATGGTATAAGTGCGAACTTATTCACTAAATTGCTAAAAAGCAAATGCAAACTAGAATATACAAATGTACGCGTGTGCATTCATTCTACTGATAGAATTCACCTACATGTGCGTACATGAACATTGTCTCTACCCACACAAAACATAAAAAACCGCAAAATAACTAACTTTTTACTGAACGCACTCAATAGGCGAACACCTGCACGTTGGTCTTATTTGCCTTTTAACCGTTAAGTCAAAGATATGTATTATTAAAATTAACAAAATGAAACAATAAAAACTTATTCTCTGGGCCGTTATTGCGTTTGTTTAACAGAATCACAGCTTAATTAAGTCATCATGCAGTAATAAAAGTGTGTTCTTTACAGAAATAAGTTGAACCAAATCGTACATAGGACATAAACATGTCTATCGAATCTCTAGATAGTCATCGATGGCAATAAATCTCAATCCAGAACCTCTTTGAATTTACCCAAGCCTTATAATAAAGGACAAAAAAAACATAAAAAAATTGATTTAAAATTATTTCATATATGAACCTTTCTCTTTTTTCTTTTAGTTGCTTCGTCTTCTTCTTCCTCAATCTCTATCACTGGTTTCTTCTCACCCTCAGTTTCATCATCGTCCTCCAAGACATCTTGAGACAAAAATTCCTTCACAGCTTTCTTCCGTACTACTTCATTAATTTTAAATTCACGTATAGCTTGTCTGTTTAAAAATAATTTAGAATCCGCAGTGCCCTCATCTTCGTCTTTGTCCTCTCCTTTCTCCCAATAAGCTCCGGTTTTCACATTTAAACTCATTGTTATTTTGTTATCTAAAAAGTCCGTATTTTCACAGGTCCGTACAATGTTGGGTTTTAAACACAATCCAAGAACGGCTTTTACGAGCTCTAACGTTCCGTTCTGTGTCACATCCGTTTAAAGACTGTTAAATTCACATAAATGTGAAGGTTTAAGGTCTTAAAGTTGGCCAACGTGTTTATCAATGTTCGAGAACATTTATTTAATTATTGACAATTATAAGGAAGTAATTTGTCGTAATTTTGTGTGAATATATGTAATGCCCCAAGCATTTCCACAAACTTTCAAGCGCACCGCACGTAACACGCGATATCATCAATTATTTTATTTAACAGCAATATCTAATTAATTAACAGTAAAATGTAATTCATTCAAATTCGATTAACATATTTTGATAAAATTTTATTCGTAAATATTTTCTCAAGTTTAAAATTTGTTTAGCTTTACATCAAGTAAGCGCTTATTTACTTTTTGATCGGACCTCATTGTGGATTTTAAATCGACGTGTCCTGGACCATATTTCGCCTAAAAACTCTTTGGTTTTAAGTTGACAGGTTTATATGACATCAAATGTCGGAAGAAAAAGTTGAAACGACAATGTGAAGTTTAACTTCAATCGGTGAAATACTTAGTTTGAAGAGAAATATGGACATTTAATTTCAAGTTACCGTACCAGACGTTAACGTTCCCTGCTTCATTTAGAATCGACGCCTCATTCAGTCGATGGCTTCATACACAAGAAACTAAAACAATTTTCTTAAAATTATAGCAAATTAAGTGAAAATGTCACAAACCTTTAACATCTGATCTTTTTTGAGTACCCCCTTCCTAATTAGACAAGACAAAGCTTAACTTATATTTACAAAATGTAAAAAACCCACGTGTCTACGTATGCCATATAGATAAGCCAACAACAAAGACAAAACAATTAAAAATTACCTGGTTATATTCAACCCATTCCATCTGCTCGTCTTCGGATTCTTCCATATTTTATTCTACAGTAAACTATAGTCTACGAGAGACAAACAGTCTTGGGAGAAGAGGCTAACACAGAAAACAATAGTTAATGCATCTATCGTGTAACAATGTTATGATTAAAGTTATATACGTGTCCTATATGAGGTTTGATTGATGATGGTTTATTGTTTTATATAATGTATTGTTTTAACACTAATGTACACATGTATATAGTCTCTTTATTTAATTGTGAACATTGTTCAAAACAGGCTCGTATGGTAAAAGGTATTTTATTACTGAACGCTGTTCACTCAAGTAGCAGGTCCGAATTAATGTATTAAATATTTATTAATGAATGTTGTTCACAAGTGGTCCATAGGAAACATTTATTTCACACTAGAAAAGGGGTGAAAGACTTATACCATATGTATGTCTTTCCTGTAATTGGTTCATGAGATCAAACATAAATTTATTCAGACATAAATACTAATACATGTACAAAAAAAATAATAATTCACTATAGTGCATAAATATAATGTCGGAGAAGTCATATTAAAATATGTAATTATGAATTATATGAATCTGTTATTCAAAACATTCGTTTATTTTTATAGTCAAAATTATTTGGGAAAGGGTTCCCGTCTTTCTCATTCCACCGCCTGTGGCTCATATGGACCTGTATGCTATACAGAGCCACTTCCCCAACGGTGATACGTTCAACAAGTCAACATTTGTAATTCCCATTCCATCAATAACCACCCCTCTTTAAAAGACAAGTATAAGTATATTACGAAATAATACGAAATAATACGGAAATACACGATGTTGTACGATTACAATTGGTTCTATAGTTGAATGGTTATACCTTGTGAAGTCTGTAGGAAATATTAATAAAAATACTAGGAGCACAATATTTTATTGTAATGTACTTCAATGTCAATTAAACGGCTTGTATAAGTGACAAAACATAACAACCACTTGTGAGCTTACATTTAAAACATTTGTTCGTAAAATATTCATTCAAGAGGGGAAATATAAAAATAAAAAAGATCGATTTTACCAACTATATCAAAACATATTTGTGGCGGACGGAATAAATCGATTTAAAATCCACTTTTTAAAAAAGACATCGAATTAAAACATCTATAATAATAACTGTATTCATTTATTATGAAGTGTTTTGTATGCACTCATTTGTTCTCATTATGTATGGCTGTCTTTATTAACTTGATATGCAGGCTCTTGTGGACATGGGGAGCGAAGGGGCTACGGGGTCGTCTAATGATTTTTATAGCCATGATATTGATTTACCCGATAAACTTATCATCTAGCGCGTCTAAGAAATAATCATTTTAAAGACCAACCAAACCTACGTAAGGAAAGCCATAAGGGCTAGGGGTTCCTAATTATTTGAAAAGTAATGGTGATTTAAAGTTATCATGTGCATAAGAAAAACATCCCCCTAAAAAACAAGCCCAATCTGAAAATTTTGTCTTTGGGCTTCATTATCTTGGAATATAAACCCGTAGGGAAATAGGTGAGACTGGGTGTGGCGGTAAAAGCGATTTAAACTCAAACTGCAGTAAAAGCATTCGGATTTTTTCGGCCATTCACTACGAATTATTCATTCAAAGAAGGTCGAGGTGTTCCGAATGCAGTAAAAAAGAATCATAGAACAGAACAGAACATGCATTTTTTCACAAAAACTATACAGTTTCTAGTGATTAACAATTATAAGAATACAATGATTGCATCACAATCAATACGATCTTAACATGAATAGTGTTATTGTCCTATCAAAATAAATTACTACCAAAAAACAAGCCCCCATCAGATAGTGAGTTCTACGGGCTTGATAATTATGTAATTTATATAAAATGAGGCCAACATGTATTTTCTAACATAATAAGAGTTTGATAAATGGGAAATTTGATCGTGAATTTCTGTCTTTCTTCTTTAGTTGCCTGGGTTGAATGCAAGCAGTGAAAATATTTTGAAATCAATAAATCAAGTAAGAAAGATGCATGCATGTATGTATGAACGTTTATGGTAATTTATCTTTATTTTAGATCTTAGCTAATTTAAATTTTAGACGCACTTTGTTAAAACCAGTCCTTATACTACAACTCATTTTAAGAAAACGTTTACAGGCAGTCGTGCCCATGTTGATGTAATTTCAAAGTTAGACTGATAATTATATAACTAGCAGTCTACAATATCTTTAAAATTAGATCCTTTAAACGCTACCACAATGCCAATATAGCGGTAAATACAGTGGCGCATTAAGTGACCTGTCTTTAAAATACTGGCCAGCCCCAAAACCCACCTCAACGTTTCCCTGGGTAAAGTAATACAAGCATTGCAAGTATTCAAAAACGTAGACCCCGACTTACAAAAATAATGCAAACCCAATTATTTTAATCCATTGAGTCTCGACTCAAAATAATGTTTGCTACAAAAACACACAAAAAATGTGAAGTTTTTTTACGATCCTTTAAAAAATAATGATATTACAGTATAAATAAATATCAATATTTTTTAAAAGAACTATGATTAAAAACTTTACATAGCAAACACTTATCTTGAGTCGAGACTCTCAATAAATTAAAAATGATTTATCTATTATTTCGGTTGGCATTGTCAATTTCAAACATCGTAACAATATCTTAAACGGATTGGAAATCTAAATTAGCCTCAAATACCCCTGTCACTAAATACAAGAATTATTAAATCCCAAATCAAAAATGTATATAACTTTAAATTAGTCACGTGACTTCATTCACTCTGTGTCACACAAAAGCTTATTAAAGTTTGAGAAATATAAATAAATGGATTAATAAATGTTAAAACTCGCTAGTAGGGCCTATACCCGGATTAAATTTTTATAAATTTATAATAACGACCTAGCATTGAGCAGTTTTCTTTAATCCGGAATGATTGTTTAAACACTGTTGGATTATTTGTTTAAAAGTATGAACTATTTAACAGTATTAGGAACTTATAGTTTCAGAGGCTAGGGTGACTGGATCTATGGAACAGTTCTACGATTAATATGTACGCATTTTCATTATTTATTATTTTTACTGGAATTTAAACTCACAGGAATATCTATTGATGTAATGTGAGCGGCGAACATCAAAGAGATTTGATTAATTTTCATTTCTTATCAGGTAATTTACACTTTTATTGTAAAATCACAACGTGGGTTTAAATTGTGTATCTTAAATTAAGCGGAATGACATACAATGTACAAATGTATATATGTAATAAAAACTACGTTTGAAATAATAATATTGAAAATATATGAAAATATATGCATGTATGTTACTGTCAAATGAATGCATGTTTTTTACATTGCTTATTCAATTATCTGTCCAATCGTCATTTTGCTGTATTTATGTATGCTCATAATTTTATATTTTCTAAAAATTTAATCGTGTACATGTAAATGTATATAAATCACCTTAAGGTGGAATTATTGAGTATAAAACTAAACGTGTTTTGAAATAATATTATTTATTTTACTTAAATAAATGAAAAGTAAAATTTATTGATAATACATGACGCTGTGATGTTTTAAATGACATTTAAAACCCACTAAATGGTTTTCTTGAACGAAAAAGAACTTTACATTGTAAACTTTGAACTAAGGCTGAAAGGGGGCGGGAAACGGACTCAAAAATAATTAACATATATTGTAAGAACTTGTTTCACAATTAAACTGAAATAAATTTGTATAAACAAAAAAAGGAGAAATAGGCCTCGTATGTACATATAATTATATACAATGTATATAGTATAATATTTAAATTGTAAATAATGTATTTTTTCAGTTTATTTTGTAATTCAAATAAATTGACTGAAAGTTAACAAATGTAGCTTACATTGTATGTATTAAATATACATAATACAGGGGAACCTCTCTACTATGGTTTGTATCAAGATTGTGCTAAATTGACTGTTTTCCTGAGGGGATTGTGATAGAAAGGGACATTTCTTTGGAAAACAACATAACAATGGTTATTTTGATGCAACTCCTGTTGAGTGGTAACTGTAATTGAAATATTGGTATTATTGTGAAACGGCCACCATTAATGTATACATGTTTTAATGGTCGTTATATCAAGTAGGCCGTAATAGTAGGGTGGTTGACTGATCGACAGAGATGTGACTGTTATTAAACGATTGATGTTACTGAGAGGTAGACATAAGTTGACAGGTGACTGTTATTTAGAGGTGAAAGCTATTTTGAGGTGACTGATTTCAGATAGTGGTCATTATTAAGAAGTTATTGTTATTGGGAAGTGACCATCATAGGCGGATCTAGCGGGGGGTCAGGGTGGTCCGGACCCCCCTAGAATTTTCGAAATGTACCTGTCCATTAGTGTGACTATTTCTTGACTGTAAGTCATTTTTAAGTAGCATGAAGCAATTTTTCTCGGTGCTTAACATTTATTTAATAGTATAGTTATGTTGCTTTTATTTTTAAAATGTTGCATTATTCTGCAAAATGTGTATAATGTGGTTGTGGTTCGAAAGTTTGGACCCCTCTAGACAGAAATCGGACCCCTAGAAAAAAATCCTGGATCCGCCCCTGACCATTATTGAGAAGTGGTCGTTATAGAGGGGTGCTTGTTACTGAGAAGTGACTGTTATTTTGAAATGACTTACGTTGAGAAGTGGTAATTATTGAAGGCTTGTTGTTATTGGGAGGTGATCGTAAATGGGCTGTGGCTGTCATTAATATATAACCGTTATATACTGATGGCTATTTAAGTGAGGTTCAACTGTAGACGTATACGTTTTAACATACAAGAGAGAAAAGGGTACATGAATGTTATAAGAGGATTTATTTTAAATATTATAAATTATTTATATGTTACTTAATTTATAAAAATATAATCTCTATTTGATCTTTGTTGATCTTTTTATGTTTTCGTGAAAAGTTTAATTTGACATTTTTGATGTTAGGTGTTGGGTACTTGGCAAGGAGTCCTATGTAATTTGAGGTTGGATCCGACTGACTGAGGGAAGTTTAGATCATACTATATTAGAACTAAATTGGCATAAACAAGTTCTATATATAACTTACATTGGTCATCCTAGTTGAGTCCACTCTATGACCACACTGGTGCTAAGCTATTTAAGTTATACAATTACTAGGATAGCTAGCGATGTTGGGCTCGAACCAACACGGGGCTTGCTACCTATCGCATGCTTGTCCAGTCATTCTGATTAAAACCCGATCAACGGTCTACAGGATAACTGTTTACGGATATTGTAGTCCAGTGTAACAACTCGGCTTCGTCGCTTCGGTCCTTCAGTACGATATCTCATTTTGTTTATTGGTGGACGTCGAATGGTTTATTGGACTTAAGTAGGCTAGAATAAAAACGCGTTTCAGCGTAGCGATAAAAATCCAACATCAAAGATCAAACATCTGGGATTAAAACATTAAAAAAAAATTATTATCAAAACTCAATGTGAAAAAGTTACAATATTTTCTTCATTTTTTTGAAACCAGAGACCCCATGTATACAGCGTCTTTGTTTGAACATACCATCAAAATACGCGACTATAAATGTTCCAAAACAATGTAATTATGTGGCAGTCTGATTCCATTTAAATTTAAAGTTCAAACTTTATTAATATTTCAATAATTATAAACAATATGGTGACCTACTCATTGTTTACTCATTAAAGCATTTTATCTGAACAATTACTGCTCTGTACCTTATCATTTAAAAGTGTTTTGTTTCCAAACAAATTGTTTATTCTATCAATAAATGCAATTTTGGGGTTACTCCAAGTTTTTTTGTTTCGTGTAAAATAGCCAAGTATAGTCTTTTATTTTAAAATGTTAAAAATGTGCTAAACTACGGACTGTTCCATCCAATAACCGTCCTACATTTGTGATTTTCTATTACATGTATACATGTAGCTTCATTTTGCTCTAGAAGTTATATTAAATATAAGTTTTGGATATTAATACTCAAATAACCATGGTAACGCTTTTATTTATTTATTTATTTATTACTTTGGAAAGAAGTTGTTTAAAAACGCTTACATTTGCTGGGTTAACATTATGTTTATTTTTGTCGATGCCAGGGTCGATATTACACCCAGACAATTCCTAAGGGGTTAGGAACATATGGCCCGGGTAATATGAGTTTTCTTGATTAACGCGCACGCTTTTCCATAAAGAATCCAATCTTTTACCGAGATATGTGCCTCTATATGTAGATATGCGACATTTTATACACTAAACACGTACAGCTTTGTTTCATAAAATTATGAGTTCAGATAATAACGTCTCATAGCAATATTACTCACTATCACTTTAATGCAGGTATGTTAATTGACGTAGATCACAGATTTTAGAATTACGTCATAATAATGTTACGTAACGTCATCATTATAATGGTTGGGTCAATCTATGAGTTAAACTCATTCAAAATATTTTTCTTGTGAAGTTGACGTCTCAGAGAATCTGAGTCTTACACTGGTATACATCCTAGGAACGATGGTTAGTGGAACTATCCCCCTCACAAGATTCATACTGCTATAACATTGCGTACATTAAACCAAGCTAAAACGTACTGGCCGACACGGTCCCGAACGATTAAAGGCACTTCGTATATATGTAAAAGTATGTATACATAGCAATGACTTAGCACAAAGCAAGACTTCCTTCATGTAAATAAAAGGGGAAGCAGGCTAATTTTGTATTGACCAATAAATATGTATATTTGTTGGCTATGACCATTCGGAACTCGTCGATCGCCTTTGAATCAAACCAAATTAAAGTTCTAACTAAACTCATTTTCATTATTCTATACGAGCAAGTAATGCAAATAAACTCGGCAGTGATTACTGATTATAAAACTGATTACTTTCAGATTATACATTATGAATTTATTATTAATAGAAATATGAAATATAATGAGGGATGAAAGACGTTTTTTGTGAAAGCTAATTCTACTCAGTAAATTAAATATAAATAATATTCACAATCAAGCTGAAATCGTCGAATCTAATTTCAAACTAAAATCAAATTGACTGGAAAATTATTCTCTTTCAAAAACAATTCTCTTATCCAATTTTATAAACAATACAAAATAATCGAAATTTTCTAAATTCCAAAAGCACATTGTGTGCGCATTTATTTAATGTCATAAGCAACAATGGAAGTACACATGTACATTTTTTCTATGATATAAGCGAAAATCAAATTAAAATCAATACGTACAAAAGTTAAACTTCAATTATCAAATACGTGTTTTTGCATAACAAGTCGATAAACCTATGTTAATTAGGTTTTACGAGCTTAAATAAAATAAAACACTTAATTGAACAATATTTCATGATTTCAAAAGATAGAAAGGCTGCAAATAAAAGTGAAAAAGAACATTAACCAAAGCCATGCTTTGTGCCATTATTTCAATGAAAACCCATTTCTGCTCATCTGTCCGCCTAGAGAAATCAATGCATTTACATAACTATAAAATGTTTATTGATTAAAAAGCACCCAGAATCAATGGGTTTGAAAAATAGACAAAACTATGATTCTATGGTCTCTTTTGTTTGTTCATAAACTTTTTGTGATTGAGTTTCATTGAGTCATGCATTTAATTTGTTAATTCAACTAATTTAAACTAAAAATAGCAATGATTGATACAACGTACGTCGACTCGTATCAGTAATGGCAACAGCCCCTTACTGTTTCAAGGGGCCAGTGTGGGAAATGGTGCGGTTATAACCACTCAGAACTGGATTGGGTCACGGAAATGACCGCGTAATTGAGATATAATCACAGAATGTTATTTAATCTTGATACATGAGAAGCATAAAACTAAAAAAAATATATAAAATATCTCATCACAAACGTTAATATCAAAAGTACATTATCCCTTTAAATCAATCAGTTTCTTATTTCATATGATATACATTGTACCGTGTAACCAAGGTTTTCTGCGGGTACTTTATTTCGCTTAAAATCAAACAAAAGTATTGGCTTACAAACTGTTCAACTTTGATTCAGTAACTGGCACTTTAACCCTGGTCATTTTAAAGTTTATAGGTGGCGCTACAAGTTGTTCATCGTCGCCAACCACAGTACTTTCTTCCGTTACACTCCATACGTACCGTGGGCAATTTGACTGGCAAAATCTCGTTATTTCATGAATATGCATGAGGCAGCGGAGACCAATCTTCTTCTGACGAAATTGCATGTTACATTTAAATACAAACCCGGGTCGATAGCGCAATTGGTAGCGCGCAGGGATTCGGAATCTCGTGTCCCGAGGGGAGTGCGGGTTCGAATCCCACCCGGGGAGGTTATACCCTTCCATGAAAATTAGACAATAATTTCAATTTTCCTCCATTGATTAGATAATTTGGAGAAGTTTCCGGCCTTGTGGAAGGGTAGGTGAGTACTGGTTATAGACAAAGGTCCAGGAAAGCTAGGTTAGGTGCGCTGGACGCCGTGAAATGACCTAAAACGTGTTGATACGGCGTTAAATCCAATAAATAAAATAAAAATAAAATAACATTTAAATACTCTTCAATAACAATGACGTCATATATCAACGTCATACATCGCCCGCTTTAGAAAAAAATGAATAGTAAACCAAACCTTAGATATAAAACGTAATTTCATTGGCTAGTTTTCCGCAGTGGTTTTCTTGCGGAACCAATGAAACTGCCTCACTAATCATTCATGACTACAAGATATTTTCAACAAAATTGTCCACGGTACATAACGCAGCATAAACGGAGTAATGTATCGTGGGATAACCGACGATGCAAGTTGTTGTGGTCCAATTAAAAACAGATATACCGTGAAATTAAAATTGACGCGAAAATACCAGTAGGCAATATGATATAGCTTGTAAAAATGAATAATTAGAGTATATATTACATGTATAACACGTAATATGATAGTTTTATTATTGATGACGAGTTATCAATGTTGATTTTATTTCATGAGCATATTTAGATTTTACCATTCAAAAAAAAAGAGAAAGTGTCATCTCAAATTACAGTCTTTACATATCGATGGGTTGGTACACAATTAGACTACACCCTTCTTTATTTACATGGAGTTAGACTAGTTTTTTGCGCTGACCTATAAACACTGATAATTATTTGAATAACTTTTTCTAGTTTATTTGATCGCTAGTTTTCTTTCATCCAAGTTCGGCGTAAATAGGACGAATGTACCACTTGGCATATGGCACTGTTGAGTTTCTGCTTTATTTATGTTCAAAGCATAGGTATTTTAATATACATGTATTTAACTTAATATATATAGAAAGTATAACATATCGCGACTACTGTATCACGACTTGTATGGTATCACACCTCACTTGAGAATACCCAGCCACACTGGTATATATAGTGACTGATTTACGCCATGTCGCATTATCGACCCGCGAGGCGCCACATTTAGGCAAGAAAGTACGACAAAATGGTCTTTTTGTCGTATCTTTGTCCCGCGAAGTCTTAGACGAAAACACTAAGATGTGACAAAAAATAAGGCAAAAACATGACAGAAAAAGGTATCGTACTTAAAAAGTTTTCGTGATGTTAGGTGTGCCCCGCGAGACGACAATGCGACGTGGCGTAAAACAGCCACCATACTGGTGTTCTATTAATATACTTTGAAACGTGGAGCTTTCGCATCACTAATTCGAAGTACTTACACGAATCACTTTATAGCGGAGCAAAATGATCTAAATGTTAATGCCTGAATTTTATTGTATATTTGTACGAGACCTTAAATGTTTATGACTTAATTAACTGTCTTCATACCATGACCAAGTCAAATAACCAAAATAAAACAGCATCATTGAAAGCTATTAACAACAATAATAAAACTCAATGTAAACTTCAGTTTTGATCATGGCTGAATTTTTCTTTGTTATGATCCAACCACACATGATGTTGCTAAAGTAGATTTAATACTCGCATCATTTAAACATTTTTAAAAGTGCAATAAAGTTTTATCATATGGCCCATTCAAATAGATGCTCTTGATACCTAAATGGTCTTAATAGCGAAATGGTCTTAATGGTCTTAATAGCGAAATGGTCTTAATGGTCTTAATAGCGATATGGTCTTAGTAGCAGAATTATCTTAATATAGGGTCCCTTTGTCTTATCAATGTAAGCTTTTGGAACTTACAAATCGTCAAAGCCACATGATTTTGCAACAGCCTATGCGTTGTTTGTTAATATCCAGCATTTGAAATACAGTCTGAGAGAACACCTTAGGGATTTCGGATTACTAAGGACGGATTTTTGCATTCATAAGTCCAATATATCGAGGACGAGTACTTATACTCGACGTTTGGGCTTGACCTCATATGTCTGAGAGGTGGTCAAATGTTCTGTGGAATTAGATTTGTAAGGTTGAAATAAAATAGCCAACTTATAAGTTTATTCTGACACACATTGGAGCATGTATAATCAACGTTAAATTATTTCTCAACTTTTAACTACGACATTACTTACCACAGGCAACTGTATTGTACGTTTATTCGAAAAGCCGCTTATATCGCTGCATTTCAACAACATAGTAAAATCAGACCATAGCAGAGTATTTAAATATAACTTTATTACGATACACCTGCGGGTAGAAAACGTTCAAACTTAATGAAACGAACGAACGTTTCATACTTCGGGAAATTACCTGAAAATTGTTTTGAATTACGCCCAAAAGTGTTAAGATTATCGCTTAATCCTTTAGAGACCTTAATAACTTAACAAAACTGGTCATTTGATTATGTTTTAGCCATTTGAGTAAGTTAAAGATTAAATTGTAATTCGTTCTGTGATCCATACTTAAACTATATTTGAAAGTCTGGAATTTGAATAGCATATACTTTAAATAAATCATTTCGTGAAAAATCAATGTTGAATTAAATCTTTAAGTACTTATTTCAAAGGATATAAGCGACTTTAAATTGTCACTTATTTATTAGTCATTATAAAAGTTGCGAAACTTTTGTATACTGACCTGTTAAACTTTGATTGTCTGGACATCGGCTTCGTGTTTCTACAGACAACGTCCAGTTGGCTGTTAACCTTTTACCAATCATGACTGTGTTCGATGTGCTTTCCCCTTTTCAAAATGACCGAACAGACTCGAACATACTGTTTTATTCAGTCTAGCTAAAAAGACCCCGAACTCCTTACAGCGGTTACGTCACGTGTTGCAACTTTTTATTCATTCATTAAAGGGAAATAACCGCTATGTGGAGTTTTCTGGCTCCCTGCTGGTGTTTACATCTTTAGACCAAAGTTTTGACCAGTATCAAGCATGATAGAGACTTACAACTAACTTCTTGATGCAACGGCGAGAGGAAGAATTGTCGTTGTAAATATTTCAGGACCTAACTTCTTGAAGGTGTGTTCTTCTGGTCCATGCATCGAACTCACGACCCACGTATCTCTGTCGACTTAGATAACCGAATAAGCTCGTACTGTTAGGACTAATAAACCACTAATATAAGCCTTTACAAAATGTATAGCGTTCATACGGTACATGACATTTCGATAGCTTTGTTAAATATTTAAATGTCTTTGTATATGAAATCATTTAAAGTCATATTTTAAAACACTTCAAAATGTATTTGGATTATTAGTTCAATTTACAAGTTATCGAATGAAACCTTTGTGGTCTATTTGTTTTATCTATTTAAACCGAACAACAAAGAACTATTTATTGTTAATAAAGATGTATTACTACGCCGAGGTTTAAGATAATGCACTATTTGTGGAGCTTCGTCAAGTTTATTATAAACAAAAACGTGATAACATTTCAATATGGTCGACAAAGAAGCCATATCTGGGCAAGGAGATTCATACAAGTTTTTATTTGATTTTAATACCTTTGAATGATCGTTGAAGATTATTGAATGATCATCATTTACATGATCATATTTGTAAAGCCAAAACTGTTATATCAGTAATAGTTTGCACATGGATGATTTCACAATGTAGGAGGCTGCAGTAGTCCAGTGGCAGGACGCGCGCTTAGGGATCGAGAGGTCCCGGGTTCGAACCCCACCAGGGGCACTGCTAATTTCCTTGAGCAAGAAATTTACCTGCGATTGCTTCACTTCACCCAGGTGTAAATGGGTACCTGCGAGGCTGGTATAATTCCGTTGCGCCTAAGTGTCAGCTGCACTTAGCGGAGTTAAAAGTCTCCCCAGGGAGATTGATAGATAGATACCAGTAGCCCGATGACCAGGGGTAATAGCTGTAAAGTCGGTGAACGTGCGTAAGCATGAAACTTAGACTATAAAATGCAATTACAATTATTAGGGACTCGTCCACTCCATAAGGATGACCTATGTGCAAGTAGTCGTACATCCGGTACCAAAGGTATTGTTATATCCAACAAGAAACACCATGAATATGTGATCGTAAATCATATACATGCAAGGAAGAAGCTTCTTTGGTAACTATTTATTTCCCATTTCAATGCAACACATATGACAACATTAAAACCATGGACTGTACTGCCAAAGCTGATAATCATTTCTAGCCTCATTCTGGTCACAGCCTCGTTTTGATTATTTAACCATTTTAAAAATGCATTGCAAGAGCAGACTAAAAGTCCTAGCTATAATTCCGTTCGAACTCAGAACCGCTGCCTAATGAGCGCTATCTACCACTTAACTACTGCTTTGATATAGAAAAGAGAAGGTTTAAAACTTTAGTATAGCACACATATTACCCCTAAGCGTTCTGTTTGAAGTTTTGACCTGATCCGACCCTTTTAGGATAAACTATCGCTTTTCGCCAATGGCGTATGGTTTGTTTAAGAATAAAAGTTAAAATTAACACAAATAAGGGAAAACTACCTTAATATACCAAGCAAATAAAATCTGGAAAAATTCAAACAATCTTAAAGACGTTTAAATGATTCGTCCGCTTTAAAAACTAATTTGGGGAAACGAAATTAAATATTTGTTTAAATAAACATACAAAACGAACTGGACAAATAAATCTAAGCACTTGAGCCAATTTTATTTCAATAATAAAAATTGGAATTTTCTTACTGAATTAAGTGGACGAAACGTTTAGAAATAAAATAATTCGTAATCTCTTATGAAAATTACTTCACAATTATAGGATTTGAATATTTAAATCTTGATTTTGCTTTATTCAAATCCTTTGCTGGATTAAACATAACTTGTTACACCCTTCATTATTTTCTGCTGTGTAATCGCGTGCTTTAAGAGCGGAAGAAGTAAGGAACTGTATTTATATTATTTCTTACTGTGGAGAGTGCTTTAAAAAATATGACATCACTTATGGAGTACTTTTCCTTTTTCATTTGTTTTTGAAGAGTGCTTGATGTTAATCGAATATAGTTTCTTGGACAATTGAATTGAGTGACTGGATGTGATTACATTGTATTCGGGGATAATAATACATAATGGATTGAAGGCACTATCGTTCAGAACGAATGCCATGGACAATGGCTAATGGCCATATGGACAAAAATGAATAATTAACCCTTTGAGGGTTGCTATTCGGTCACAGGCTCAATTAAGAAAAGACTCAAACTCGAGCGAAAACACCTAGCCGTAATTAAGGCATACCTTATTTTAGCACTTGCAATTCAAACCGCTAATTACGACTTTAGTGAGCTCTAACTTTCAAAGACTTTCTGCATAGTGAAAAGTGAAAAGACCCAATGAACAGAAATTTATAAAACGATGTCCATTAGAATAATGAAAATACAAACTTGAATTGATAGAAGTAAAGCCATCAAAATGAATATTGTAACATCATTACAATGTAGCTGGAAAGTTAGCAAAGCTAAGGTATTAGCGCGGGTTTAAAGACAAACAAGAATATTAATCATATCCATGCATTATTACACGATGAAAATATAGCTGTTCCATTTAACTCCCCTGCTAAAGCATTGTAGTTAATACTGTTTACACATTGATTCTACTTTCAAAACGACTAACTAAATCTAAGAATGTAAATGATACTTAAATGGTATTTCTGGAAATTAACTGTTAAAATTCTAACTATTCTCAGCTAACTATTAACTTTTATTCTATCGCAATTTTGCTAGAATATATTTCAGCTGTGCTTACCAAAGACATTATGCTTGTACTTGTTGCTTTGAATTCAAAGTTCTTAAGTTATATATTTCTATATTTTCAGAGACGAGGTTACACAGAAAGTATGCCAGCTTGTGTTCCTATAAACAACAACAATGTTGGGGACACTAACATGGTCAATCCACCCACACAACAATCTGATTCCAAGTTTAGTAAAATTGTAAGTATTACTTGAAAATCAAACAAACCAGTACATCTTTCCAGATGTAACCTTTAAATGAAAGAAAGGCTGTTGTTGATTCGGGCCTTGATATCAAGCACAGCTCATTACGATAAGGTATAAAGAAGGCAATCGCTTACTGAGAAAAGGAGTCTAGTTTTGTTAAATCACATGAATTGTTAGTTAATGGAGAAAGTACCACAAAGTAACCAAACTGCTTACAGAGGATCAGATTTGAGTACTAATGGTTCATAGCAATGGTGGTTTGTTTAACTGTCCGATTTATTTTAGTTAGGGTTTCAAATTAACGATATACCAACTCAGCAAAGTTATATTGAGTAATATGACTTAACTATGTTGAAAATGCAGCGTATATCGTTTACTAAACATTTTGCACCTTTCTATGGTCAGATATTTTAAGTTCTTTTTATTTTTTTAGATATCTTGCTTATTTCTGAAGAAGAAAACAGACGTTGTGGACATGACTAAGAAAGAAACCACAACAGCTATTAAGAAAAAGAAAATGGCGGTGGATAGATCAGAAAGATCGAGGTAAGAATCTAAACAAACAAAACATTTTAATAAATAGTCTAAAATAAGATATGGACTTCTTGTTCCAGCAGTTGTAACCGTAGCAGTTTTATAAGTACAAACATGTCGTTCCCCATCTCTCTGTTAAGCGTTAATGGCTTGCAAGATAATAAAATAGCTGACAAAACAAATGTAAACAAATAAATTTATGTTGATATATATATAGTTGTTTAAGCTTAAACCAACCGCTCTTGTGATCGCTTTCTCGAGTTTGACAACATATCAGGAAAAGCTACTGTTAAACACAAACCTTCCGCACAGCCGAAATGCGTAGAAGGAGATATTATTGTTATGTTTATTTTCAGTTTTTATTGTAAAAAGGACGACTCACACAAACAACGAACAGAAGAACCTAAAGGGCTTTCGCCTTGGAACGGACAACTGAACAAGCAAAATAATTGCCACTGGAGATAATAACCTGGTTCAAGTGTGCATCAACCTCCCAATTGTTTGTAAGAACAAACCATAACAATTTTCTTGGAGAAGAAACGCGAAGCCGCGGCCGTGGCGTAGTGGTTAGCATGTCTGACTTCGAATCCGGAGATCGCGGGTTCGAGCCCGGTCGCGGCAGGTCATACCCAATACATGAGTTGTTGGCCTCGAGGTAGGGTAAGTTAGTACTGGTGATAGAAAAGTGTCCAGGAAACCTATAGTAGGAAGAGCTGGCCGTCGTATATATGACCTAGATATATGTTGAATACGTTGAAACACCAATATTCAATATTAAGGTCAGGTATTCTATTTTGATCTTATAAATTATTTAATCCGTGTTTTAATTACAGACGAGTTTTAAAGATGGAAAGTATGAGAGCTGTTCCAACATCACGTGAACCTTCAGAATCTAACAAACCACCATCCCCTGCACAGAATCAAATGTTTCTTCCTTCTGAAAACCCAACAGGTATATATGCATAAGAATCTTTCAATCTTATTTTTATCAACTTTAAAAAAATGTTATTCAAATTAATTGATTTATTTCTAAAGAATTCTAAACTGTCATTTTCAAATCATCCGCACTCGAACTAACTTTCGCCATCCTTGTTTCAGCCTCGTTTTTGTCATATCTGGATCCATCAGTTCGACGAGCATGCGCAGACGTGATGCGTTCAACCAGTTCCGTTTCACACACGCGTCCAGGACGTGAGGCGTTCTCAGAACATAAACACACGAGAAATACAAACTATCGTGGACAACAAACATCAGAAAAGAATCGTCCTGGTGCTTTCAGACGACAAGAATCTTCCGGAAATAGTTCACGAGGAACCGGAAGTGACTCTCCACCGGAACTTCCGCCAAGAAGTAACAATCGGCGGCCAGGAACCTCCAATCGTGCACCAGTTGTGGTACCAGGAATAATGGCGTCGTCTGATGACGATATGGGTTATAACTCAGACGGTGAAATAGGTGATTTACATGATGAGATGAGACGTATGAATATGGGCCATGGTCAAAACAGAATGAATGGTCACATGAAAAAGAGAGAAGGTATGCATAAATATATTAGAAATTCAAGCTTAGACAATTTTTCCATTAATAAGGTCGTATTCTTTATCGATACTAACATGCAATGTTTAACATCAGTGAGCATCGCTTCTACTTAGTAAAGCGTCACCAATAATGTTCAGATCATATTCACCTTCAAATACTTTAACGAAAATATTTTGGCCTCTTTAGTATTTTAGATAATCATGTCCTATTGTTTTTATATTTAAATGTATTTTTCTACGTAGAATTAAATTCTAATGGATAGGTTCAGAAGTTTAAATATTTTAACTAAACTATGTTTCACAGGTGCACAACGATCAGGATCTCTTACAGACGAAGGTATAAGTCTCTAAGTCCCATTTTCCCATTCCCTTTGTCCTTTACCTAAAACTACTAAATTACAAGTAAGTTGAACAGAATAGTTCGTCCTTCTTAGTAAAACATACTTCCAAATGTTATGGTAACCTGTCCATTGTCCCAACATGTAACATGTAACTGTCTGTTGTCAAATGTTTAATTGTATCTTTAATAAAATTTCATTTATTTTGAAAATGGTTTACATGTATAATCGTCAGATTATCACAAAATACCATATTAAGCAATTACATGATACATAAGGGTTTGTAGTTTAACGTCCAATTATCCATGTTAATGATTCTTTAGTTTGTACGTCAGTTTATTTAAGAACATGTATTTGTCTTTTAACTTTCCAGTCATCAATTTCATTGGTTAGAATAACAAATCCAAAAACCCACATGGTGCCTATGTTGTGATGTCTTCAAATGTTTCGTTTTAAAGCTTTAACAAGGGAACATCCTTTCCACAAGGAGGCATTATATTTGGATGTCCCCATTTTGTCAGTTAATTAATGTGCCAAGAAATGTATTCACTGTACGCAATGGCACATACAACGCTATGCAAAAGCTTTCAAAAAGTATTAACACATATAGCTTGTGTTGCTAATTGTGTACATTTTGTCTAAGAGTATTGTTATTTAAAACCTAATCATTGCTTATCAGATCAAAGCATAGTCTAAGTAAATTAAATAACATTACGTGTTTAATTCCTTGTACGCATTCTGTTTCAAATTTGTCTACGTAGAAGTACGATTAAGGATGAAATAAACACCATGATCTTTGATAACCTTAATCATCGTATATGTATCTGTCATTGCAGGTTCAATCTCACTATCAGAAGGAAGTAATCCAGAAGAGGAAATTCTTGCAGTGACAGAACGACCGACTAACCCATCACCTGGTGACGGCGCTGACGTCACAACTAAGAAAAGTAGTTCCAATATAAAACCTAAAAAGACAATGGAAACGGTGATAGATGATTTATTTCAACAAACACAAAACAATATTGATACTATTTATAGAAACGGTTTAGAGACAATGGACATTGATTCAAATCGTCCAGAAACATCCACTCCAGAGACTTGTATGAGACGATTAGAAGCTGATTTAGCCGTGCATCAACCTGAGCCCGACGAGGAATCGGTAAAAGTTGAAGATGACAAAACATCGGAAAAACCTGAACTTAATCGAAGTGAAAGTCAGAAAATCAGTCAACACCATCAGGTACATACTTATCAACAAAAGCCAGCTGAAAATTCAAACTTAGATAGTTTACTTACTGAAGTTTCAATATGGGCTAAAGATAGACAAACTTGGTTACTAGATAGTGGTAATGATCCTAAAAATGACGTTATTTCTCGCGAGAGTACTGCTGTAAGTACAACAACTGACGGCAGAGTGATTGAACAAGTTACAATGACAAATAAAGAAAAATGTAATGAATGGGTTGGAAACGGAAGCAAAGGGTTAAACTATAGTCAAAGTGAACCAAAGTCTAACGGAATACTTACTGGTCCAAAGTTGTTCAGATCAGCATTAAAAGCTGATAGACGAGTGAGTTTTGATAATAAAGGAGAAAATAATGGTGATTTGAAGAATGACTCAAATAAGAAAGGGCCAGAATCTCGTCAAATAGTGCTTCCTACGAAGAAACATTTTGGTGGTGTGCAAATAGTGGATTTAAATCAAGAGAATGAGACTGACATGAAAGAAGTCTCTAATCTAGACGTTCTTGGACCTTACCCAGAACCATGGACTGCAGACATGTATGCTAGCAGTACTCCACTAGGTGATAGACATGACAGATCAACAATCAATGATGATATATCAGAACCTGATGAAAGACGAAGACTAAATGGTCGAAGCCCTGAAAGTTGGTTGAGCAGCAATGGGTCCTGTTCTAACCTCTTAAGTAAATCTAATACCACTGCTAGAGAAGACGATAGCTTTGATTTTTTCAACGTAACTCCTATGACGACGCCGAGGTCAAATCTTGATGATAGCACAGTTACAGTATCTGCAACAAACATTGGTAAATCTCATCAGATAATACGACAGACTCCAAAGATTCATACACCGTTCAGTAAAAGTATTGAAAGACAAAAGACACCATTAAGAATGGAACCGAATCCTCCTGTACCGACTAAACCAATGTTGAGAAACACTCAGCTGAAGCCCCTGTCTGTTTTAAGGTCAGTGAAACAAAGGAGTACAATGGATCCTTACCAATCGTTTCCTGGAATGAAAAACTTCTTATATGATGATCCACTTCAAAGCTTAAGAAACTCTCTTCCAGACGAAAACATGCAAGTGATGCATCAAACTCCTCGACCATTTTCAGAAATTCCTCTGCGTCCAGACTTGCGTAACAATGACCGCAACAGTAACATTCTTGCCCATTCTTCAAGTTTACGTGAGGATTTGGAGCAATATGGAGTAGCCGAGACTGTCACTCGTCCTGTTTCAGAAACATTGCCACAAAAACGAACAGACAAAATCGGTGTAGGGCCAATAATGGCCACAAAATCAAAACAAACATATGCACGTGACGTCATCAACGCTATGGAGCGTCAGCGTCACAAAAACAATCAAGAAGCGTTTGTAGAAAACGCTACTCCTGCTGTAGCTGAAAATAATACAGAAGGAACACCAACTAGCGAAAAGAAAGAAGCGGAAAGTGGTAAAAAGAGACACAAAGTGTTTACAAACAGTCTTATACGTGGAGGGTACAGTTATGACAAACATAGTAGAAAAAACAATGAAGATAATAAACAAATTGAAACTAGTAAAAACTCTCCAAAAGATAACAGTACGGCTGTTACTAGTGTGAATGACTTAGAATTCAATGTGAATGAAAGTACAGAACATAATGCCTGGTTCACTGTCAAATCAAGTAAACCTTTCCCTCAGAAAAATAGTGCTGACGAAATTTTCAATTCTCCTTCTCCAGAGAACCAAAGTGCTAACTCAGTTACTGTAACACGTGGAAATAAAAGTCAATCATTCACGGCTAAGCCAACACAAAACTCTGAACTAAAACGAGGCCCAGTAACCACATCGTTCCAAAACAAATACTCTGTGATACAAAACCATGGACTAAGTGTTCCCGTAGTAACAGATCATGCGACAGCTCCAATGTCTGATAGCACAGCTAGTAAATTTCGTCAAATTCGTACCAGACGAGATCAAGAAATGGATTGGCTAATGAGAGATGCTGCAGAAACTGAAGTATGATGAGTCAAAATTGGTAGAAAAATCGTTCGTTATGCCAAACGTATTACTTGCCATGCAATGTAGTAGTAGATCCAAAAAGCTCATGCCTTGAATGTGTTTATTGTTATTAAGTCAAAAAAATCAAGGTTTTCTTCTTTTTTGAATTGCAACCTGATTGGACAACGGTAGAGCGTGCTTCAACCTGATTGGACAACGGTAGCACGTGCTTCAACCTGATTGGACGACATAATAATGAGCTGCAACTTTACTTGATGGCATAATCACGTGCTTGAACCTTGTTGGACGATAATTAATATCAAATGCTTCAACCTGATTGGACTAAAAAATCACTTGCTGCAATCTGATTGGACAAAATAATCATGTGTTATAATATAATATTCTCTCACTGGTATCACAGTTTCGTGCTCTCTGTCTGTCACATATTACTCCTCACTTGGTTGTCTTTTATAAATTTCGTTTCCATCCTATTTTCATTGTGTTCACCGTACCGTAGCCAGAGATAAGACTACATTCAAGCAATAAACTATATGTGTCCATAGACATAGATTATCAAGATTATCTTTGATTTAACCTCAAATTATTTTTGTAAGGAACACACGTTTTAACTGAATTGGCCTCATTGTTAATACCTCACTGGTACCTCATGCTCATTTTTCAATGTTGATTTATTGCATTTTAAGTTTTATTGTTGAACAAGTGTATTGTTGAGTTTCAGTATGAAACCAAGTGATATATCTACGCAAACTGTGGAATATGTTGTGGAATTAAATAATACGGAACTGACAAAAAGTGGTCTTGATTTTGATCATCAATACTCATACTCATTTAAGAAATGGTCTTGGCCGATTGTTTAGTGCAATGGTAAGATAATTTCATGGATTTAATACCATAGAACTACAAATTACCAACAAGGGCATATTTGTTAGACAAGAACAAATGTAATTCAGTAATAGGCAATGACTCCCATCTCCTTAATGTGTGGCTATATTATAACATAAAGAGCCATTGTCAGTGACAGTGTTTGAGACAACGAGACAGTGATTAAAATCAGCGACCTGACCTCTTGGCCATGAAGACGGGTCAACATTATTTATCATATTTTATAAATGCATGAAGTGGTTAATTGATGTTTAATATATCATGTGTATATGTCGTTTTTATCTGTGATATTAGTTTATATACATGTATTTATTGTGTTGTTCAGAGTTGTTATATGTATGTTTGTTAAATATAACCATGCATGAAGTGACAGTATTATATATTTGTATTAAATCGAGTGTGTTGTTTTTTCATATAAAATAAGAATACCACTATGCACATTGATAAAGCCGATTAATTGCACTGCGCAGCCTTTTGTCTCGTATAAGAAGTGAGAGAAGGGGAATAACTTAAAGACTCAACATGCTGGCAATGCACTTATATGCCTAGTTTCAAGTTATGCCTTCAGAGGACAAAAACTTAACTCTCTGGGCAAATGTGCGGTATGTTCTTGCCCAGACACCTCAAAAATATACTAGGACGAAAAAGAAACGCCGGGTACATAAAATATGCAACACATGTCCGGCCGTGTTTCGCAAAACAAGAAGGGTCATCGTTAAAAGGGGGTATTTTTTCACATAATCAGCATCGGAAATCGATTGAAACTTCAACAGCTGGTTCCATACAGATGACATTTCATACAAAAATAAATATAATAATCCAATAATACAATTTATCCCTTAAAACAATCATTATAGGTTACCCGGCGTTTCTTTTTCGTCCTAGTATATATTCAGTCTTCAGCAGGCATATAAAAATTAATCACTCTTTATCATACCAAAACACAATCCCTGACCTAAAAGCATTATATTCAAGATACAGTGCATTTTTTTCATAGAAGGGTATTACCTGTTGTGACAGTAACATGAACTTAGTAACAAGCAGATTTCAAGTTCATTTCGGCTACCTTGGGATAAAATTGAAAACAATAAAAAATAAATAAAACTATACAACTGAGATATGATTTAACCTTTAATGAAAAAAATGATGAACATTCATGACAACATCACATAATTACTTCTAGCACTTAACTTACACAATTTTTGTTGTGATAAATTTTATTTGTGAACAAAAGTGTCTCTATAATAAGACCGTTTCGCTCATAAGACCATCAATTTTGCACTCAGTTTTTAACAAAAGAAACATCTGTTTATAAATAGTCTTCTTAGAAAAAACATAATGAATTTGAAAGTAGTATTCAGTGTAAGATAATGAATTTATACTTCTTAGAATAAATTTATAGTTTTGTGTTATTCAACAAACACAGCTTAAGCAGAAATTAAGTTCTCAGCTATGAGTTAGAACTTAGATCTCAAGTTTTTAAATTACTTGGTACAAAACTCCTTTATTACAATATGATTGATCAGTCACAAAACAGTGAGATTTTATAAACAAAGTCCTACAATATAGTACCACGGTCACAATGTCTCTCGCACACACATAGATAAAGTGACACAATCAAACTAAGAATCTTCATAAAACTTGGGTATATCATCACCAGTGAGAACATGTCTCTCAATTCCATCTTTAGTGATACAAGCTAATCTGATAACTCCACCAGAAATTCCGTCACGATTTATAGCCAATGATATAGCTGAAATAAGAAAATACAAGTGAAATCAGTCATTGACAGCCCATCATTATTCATACTATTGTAACCCGATAAAAATCCATGGTCCGAACTAAGATTTTAACCCACAACCTCTTGAGTCGTAAGCGGACACTCTATCAGTCACCACAAAAGCTAGCTTGAAGGCAAGGGAGTACAAGTGCTGTATTATACCTCTGCTACACTATTCCTATTAGTCATTAGCATGTTTCTTACACTATGAAGACAAGGTATCACATAGTTTTGTTATACAATCTTAGGTGTTCTATCATTATATAGAACTTTACCCTCATATAGACATATACTGACGTCAGAAGATTTGTTCTACACACTGACTAAATGATGCTCTTTCAGATTTTAATTTGCATTTTACTTTCATAGTTAACTCTTATTTTTCTACATTGTACTTATTGATGTCAGCTGACTATGCCAGCTTCTTTTAACATTTTTTTACCAATATATAATATATATATAATATACTCTTCCACAAGAAGCTGACAACTTCTCCTATTTTTGAGGAAAATCAACTAACTAGTTGAAATTTCATCAAAGGTGTAACCTACTTAGACCATAAATTTCTGGTTATAGGTGGAAGAAAAGAATCCATAAAATTCTTATAATATGACCATTAAGAATAACAGAATGTCTCTACTTTATATGATTCACATAAAGGAATTTCAATAGTGTTGTCATCAAAGCTAATTTTCAAGTTTTACTGATAAATTCATAGGTGGGATATGAATTATGGGCAAGTGACATTGGTGACCTCTGGTGTAAACATATATAATTGCTAATGAATAAACAGTTAATATTCAAGTTTTTTTCCCTACATTCAATGTAAAATATACCTAGACTACAAATTCTTGGCTATAAAATGCTTCCACATCTGAATAGACAATCATAATTGCTAAATGGTGATCCCTGATATAAACATACGGTGTAACCTGCATTAAGCAGCCAGTGTGGGGACTGGCTGCTTGCAGCAGGTGACTGCTACTAACAGGTGATGGTAAATGAAGGTCAGACTGTATGCATTTGTTGATTTTCTCGGTGTAATGATATTAACTTGTTTATTCGGCTTTATGAGAATTATAAAACTTACCATTAGCAATAAACTTTAAACATTCATCTTTATTCATACCAGGTTTATAGTTGGCATCAGCGTAACCATAGAGATAAGTACTTCCTGATCCACCAATAGCAACAGGCATTCTAGTCCACATACCTCCTAGTGGTATAGTATAGACCTGAAATATATATTTTTATATAAAACTTCATTTTTATTATATAAAAATTATTGGCAAACTTCATTCAACGGCATGTGGGGCATTTATTAACACACGTAATTTAATTATTCAATATTTGTATGATGTTCTCCATACATAAATAAAGATATATATTTTTAGATACTGTAGTAAGTCTTTAAATCAGTCAGTATAATATTTGTGCCTCTTACAGTTGCAGAGAATTCAACTTATAGCAAGGCTTATTGGATGTTTCGGTAATAATGATTAGTAAAGCAACTTTAGAAATAAAACTTTCTCTTGAATTCTAAATTCTCAAACCATGTTGACAGATGACTGTTAAAATACATTTATGATTGGGTCTTTCTTTTATCAATACTTGAAACCAGCACACTCTGTGATATTACTTATAAAAGAAATACTCTACCTGTCCACCATTACGTTTATCCCATCCAGCAACAAGTATACCAGCAGATAAACTGTCTCTATTATTATAACATAAAGTACGGAATACACTAGCTGCTGTCTTTACTAGAGGTTCTTCTCCCATCTCCATTCTAAAATAAGTAAAGTTGGAATAAATCTATCATTCATACTTACACCAAGAGAAGACTCATAACTAAGTTACAGAAACTGTAGCTTGCTCACCATGAGGTGCTTTTCACAAAAATTCTTACAAAAATTATCTTCGTAAGTCAAAAGCAAGAAACATTAATAATATGCTCATTTTTTGGCTTATTAATTCTTAATATTATAGAATTATGTAGAATTGTGAATACCTTTTGAATATCATATCATAGTTATGCTTATCTTCCGTCTGACTTTAAATTGCTAATTATATGAAACTGACCTGTCAAGATTTTTTTCGTAATAATTTTTGTGAAAAGCACCACAGATATACCTAATATACTTATGTTAATCTTAATATCATTGTATGCTGATCATAGAAAGCATATAAAGCAAACATTTCAATATAGCACTGTATAAAAATAAATCAGTAGCTAGAATACTGGTTTTCTACAAACAGTACCCTAATCACCTCTACAGATATGATAGTGTAATTTCATCTCCTGCTAGGGAGATTGTACACAATATTTAATACTGCATCAGTTTCCTAAACTAAAGATCAATGTATTTTGTATCAAGGAAGCACACCAACTTACTTATAAAAGTTGAGATGATAATTAACAATATCAGCAACAGCTTGAGTGTCTGCAGCTGAACCAGAACGACAGCAATATATGTAATCTGTAACTTTAGTTAATTTATCTGTAACTCTGTTAGCAATATAGGCTCTGAAAAATAATATATATAAGAAATAATCATTATCTTCTAATAAAACTTTAAAGTCATTTAAACTATATAAATTCTAATAGTAATATCAAGCAATATTTCAGCTAACAGTAATTTTTTCTACTACTAATGATATATCACAAAAAGTCATAAATCTTAAACTGTATTTCAAACTCGACTGCAGCAATTGTTGTCTAAATATAAAAAAGATCAAAGGTGTTCAGTAAAGCATTGTGTATCTCCAATGTCGACCATGTTTTGTGAATAAAGATGCGCGTGCATCGTTTGTTACGAGTCATTTCATTGGACAGGATCAAGGCGACGTCCAACGAAATGACTCGTAATAAACGGGATGCGCGCGCATAATCATTCACAAAATGGTTGAGACGGGAGAAAAATGATAGCAATTCAAGTAAACTGATCGGTATATACAGTCTTACAAAAGGGAGGGACAAGTTAGATATTGACACTAGCAGTCCATTTTTTATTTGTCTTTCGCGACCTGTTAGATAATCATGTCATTTACTGAATCCCTTTACACACGATAAGCACCATTGCATTGTGTACCATTTTATTAAATAATGTTTACACAACCACAGGTAATATGTTTAAAATGGTGTCACTACCTTATATTTATGTTACCCTAATTTTAGACTTGGCTAAGTCTGTCACTGTGGTAATTTGTCGTCTGAACATAGACTGAAGTGGTTGATACCTGTAAATGCAATTGATTTTTATGTTAAATTTTGATTTTTTAAGTGAATTTTGTTTCAACGGCTGAATCTCATATTTTGCATTTTTGCACTTTCGGAACATATGCTGTTGATTTTATGGCAGACAAAAGTCGTTGATGTTATTTCATCAAAATTTTGACCTGTTAATTTAGTGTGACTTGGGTTCTTAATATGTACCAACTATTAGTATATTTATGTACAGGCTATCAAAAATCAAAGTTGTTTATTGTATCCATTTTTCACCTTCATCAAAACATCAATGCCTATTAAAGAACATAAATTTACTTGGCAATATGTTCCAGAATATTTTATACTTTTTCAGGATGTCATGGGACTATCTAACTTATCACCACATCTACATACTGAAAAATGTAATGATCTGGTGACTAAGTACACTCAATGTGTTGAAAAAGTAAGTCCAGACATTCCTATCCTGAATTAATATACCAAATTATTTACTAAAACAATTTTTGTGTGAATTTTAAAAAAATAAATGATTTAATGTACAGACCATCAAGAAAAAAACCCAAAGCATTGATTATTGAAAATAACCTAATGTTCTTTGTTGGTTTTTCTGTTTCTTTGGGGGTTTTTCTTTGGACAATGTAATGTATAAATTGCATAAGTTGGTTTGAAATTCTTTGCAAAGTATTATTAAAGTAATACTAAACATTTTTTTTATTCTTAGATCTTGCTGTTTGTCTTTATTAAATGATATTAAAGCAGATCATTAATTACATTTGTATTTCATGTTTATGCATTCTGGTATTTGTATTGAATACATACTTCAAATTTGCTTGAAAGACGTTAGATATTAGTTTATTACGTGTTATTTATTGCTCATAGGTATAGTCCTTGTCTGGGAAGTTAATTGTGGTTGTTGTCCAAGGCAACTTTTTTCCATTTGGTCAATTGAAAACTTTACTTTAGCCTCAATGAATTTTACTAGGTCAATTAGCATAACTTTGGCAACTAAAATTTTGATTTGGGCCACTAAAAATTTGACTTGAGCAGCTAAACATTTGACTTGAGCTACTAAATACTTGACTTGAGCACTTAAAGTGTAGCAACTGGAGCTATAGAGAAGTAATCATTAGCTTTTTTTATGAGGAAAAATGTATTTTATTTGTGTAAAGGAGGTCCCATTTATCAAATGCTTTGTGTTAATTTGGTCCCATTCATGTTAATAAATGGTATTGAGTTAAGTAAATTTGCCAAATATTTAGACTATTGTAATACATTGTACTTCTTATTTATATGTTTTAGTTAAGTGCTTAATGATGATTACTCACAAAATGTTTTGTTAAAATATTAAGGAAGAAAAGAAATCATCTCAACTGTTTACCATATACATGTTGTATTTGTATTTCTTTCCACAGTTTGAATGTCTGTGAATAAGATTTAAACCCGGATCGATAACGCAGTTGGTAGGGCGCCAGGATTTGGATACTTGTGCCTGAGGGGGTGCGGGTTCGAATCCCACCCGGGGAGGTTATACCCTTCCATGAAAACTTGACAAAAATGTCGATTTCCTCCATTGATTAGATAATATGGAGAAGTTTCCGGCCTTGTGGAAGGGTAGGTGAGTACTGGTTATAGACAATGGTCCAGAAAAGCTAGGTTAGGTGCGCTGGACGCTGTAGAATGACCTAAAATTGTGTTGACACGGCGTAAACTCCAATAAATAAATAAATGTATATAAGATTTAGAGTAATTCTAGTCTGCTCTATATATTGTATTGTAATTATATGTACTGGCTACTAAATGTATATCTGGTAAAACCAGATCTGACATTCATTTTAGCCTTTCATTATTATCTGCAATTATAATTAATCTCTTTAAACTCTAGGTTTAATGCAGTATTGACTCCATACTAAAATCTTTACAATTCTTGTTTTGTATTGAACTAGCGTTTATGTGTTCTGTAAATATATTCAGGAAAATGTCCTGTACATACGTATAATTTATGTTTCATGGGTAATTGTTAGTTGTAGTGAAAAGTGAAACTTACTTATATCATACAGTTATGCTAGTTGATATTTTTTTGTTTAACTGTATTACATAAAAACATTGGCTAGTGCTACGTAACATATAATGTGAATACTGCAAATGACTGTAAGATTGTAAGAGCAGCTATTGGATGCCAGACTTGACTAGTTTTAGTTTTACAGTACTGGCTAACATCAAGTGAACACAATATAGTGCTTCCAACGAAGAAAAATTTTGGTGGTGTGCAAATAGTGGATTTAAATCAAGAGAATGAGACTGAAATGAAAGAAGTCTCTAATCTAGACGTTCTTGGACCTTATCCAGAACCGTGGACTGCAGACATGTATGCTAGCAGTACTCCACTAGGGGATAGACATGACAGATCAACAATCAATGATGATATATCAGAACCTGATGAAAGACGAAGACTAAATGGTCGAAGTCCAGAAAGTTGGTTGAGCAGCAATGGGTCATGTTCTAACCTCTTAAGTAAATCTAACACCACTGCTAGAGATGATGACAGCTTTGATTTTTTCAACGTAACTCCCATGACGACGCCAAGGTCAAATTTTGATGATAGCACGGTTACAGTTTCGGCAACAAACATTGGTAAATCACATCAGATAATTCGACAGACTCCAAAGATTCACACACCGTTTAGTAAAAGTATTGAAAGACAAAAGACACCTCTAAGAATGGAACCAACTCCTCCTGTACCGACTAAACCAATGTTGAGAAACACATAGCTGAAGCCACTGTCTATTTTAAGGTCAGTGAAACAAAGGAGTACAATGGATCCTTACCAATTGTTTCCTGGAATGAAAAACTTCTTATATGATGATCCACTTCAAAGTTTAAGAAACTCTCTTCCAGACGAAAACATGCAAGTGATGCATCAAACTCCTCGACCATTTTCAGAAATTCCTCTGCGTCCAGACTTGCGTATCAATGACCGCAACAGTAATATTCTTGCCCATTCTTCAAGTTTACGTGAGAATTTGGAGCAATATGGAGTAGCCGAGACTGTCACTCGTCCTGTTTCAGAAACATTGCCACAAAAACGAACCGACAAAATCGGTGTTGGGCCAATAATGGCCACAAAATCAAAACAAACTTATGCTCGTGACGTCATCAACGCTATGGAACGTCAGCGCCACAATAACAATCAAGAAGCGTATGTAGAAAACGCTCCTCCTGCTGTAGCCAGGGTTGGCCGGTAAAAACCGCCCCCGGTTTTAACCGCTGGTTTTTACCGGTAAAAACCGCCCCGGACAATACTCCAAAAGTGGTCAATACTGGTCGATTGGTGGACAAATAAAACAAATTAAGTTTAATAAACTTTTACTTTTAGATTAAAAATGATTTCTTTATGTCATTTCTTTTTGTAGTAAATAAAGTGTAGTAAATTAGTGAAATCAATCTTATTTAGAAGAAGTGGAAGACGTTATTGATATCATCAAAGTTTAAATGGTCATCACTGGTCAAAATTAATGTGGTCTAATGAAAATTGAACTGAATTATTTGTATCATTGATAATTCTTAACATGATTTTCAAGCAAAGAAGTCTTCTTATTTGTCATAATCATACAGCTAGTTACTTTTTTAATGTATTATAATCATTATTTTATTACTGCATTATCAAATATAATTGATACAATACTGAAACTGTTTCCTCCCTACCAAAAGATTCATCAAGTGGTTTACTATCACTACTGAGGGGACACTAAGTCCTGGGGGCTAAGGTTAGGTGTGAAAGTCACATAATTAAATATGTTACATTAATTTTATCAATAAGTTTGTAACCTATTATTAATGTCATGATATGGCCAGATAATATATTTCAAAATCAAAATACCTTTCAACCAGTAATGACCGGTATTGACCATTGAGTAAAATATGTACGAAAAATCCATGTACAACAAAAAAAGAAATATGATTTTAACTTTATTATCTTTAAGTATGTTTATTCATTTGTTTAAGGCTTCCAATGTCATAAGAGTTTAAGAACAACATATATTGATAGTTGTCATAAAATGAACATATTATATGTTGTAAAAATCAATTGACCAGTATTGTCCAGTATTGACCAGTATTGTCCGGTTAAAACCAGTATTGACCACTGGCCCGGTCAATACTCATATTGACCGCCTTTTTGCCAACCCTGGCTGTAGCTGATAACAATACGGAAGGAACACCAAATAGCGAAAAGAAAGAAGCGGAAAGTGGTAAAAAGAGACACAAAGTATTTACAAACGGTCTTATACGAGGTGGCTATAGTTATGACAAGCATAGTAGAAAAAACAATGAAGATAATAAACAAATTGAAACGAGTAAAAACTCACCAAAAGATATCAGTACGGCTGTTACTAGTGTGAATGACTTAGAATTCAATGTGAATGAAAGTACAGAACATAATGCCTGGTTCACTGTCAAATCAAGTAAATCTTTCCCTCAGAAAAATAGTGCTGACGAAATTTTTAATTCTCCTTCTTCTCCAGAGAATCAAAACGCTAACTCAGTTACTGTAACACGTGGAAATAAAAGTCAATCATTCACGGCTAAGCCAACACAAAACTCTGAACTAAAACGAGGCCCAGTAACCACGTCGTTCCAGAACAAATACTCTGTGATACAAACAATGGACTAAGCAATCCCGTTGTTACAGACCACGTGACAGTTCCAATGTCTGATAGCACAGCTAGTAAATTTCGTCAAATTCGTACCAGACGAGATCAAGAAATGGATTGGCTAATGAGAGATGCTGCAGAAACTGAAGTATGATGAGTCAAAATTGGTAGAAAAGTCGTTCGCCATGCCAAACGTATTACTTGCCATGCAATTAAGTAGTAGATCCACAAATCACATGCATTGAATGCGTTTATTGTTATCAAATCCAAAAAAATCAAGGTTTTCTTCCTTCTTTCTTGAATTGCAACCTGATTGGACAACGGCAGCACGTGCTTCAACCTGATTGGATGACATAATCATGAGCTGCAACCTGACTGGATGGCTTTATCACTTGCTTGAACCTCATTGGACGATAATTGATATCAAATGCTTCCATCTGATTGGACTAAAAATCGCGTGCTTTAATCTAATTAGACGAAAAAAATCATATGTTAAAATTTTATATTCTCTCACTGTTATCACAGTTTCGTGGTCTCTGTCTGGGGCTAGAGAAGACGTAGCGATGCTTAGGAATGAAATGGTACACATCAAAGATTCAATTAAAAAAGTACAAACTGAACAAGTTAATATGAATAGTAGGCTGGAAAGCTTAGAAAATTCAGTTGAAAATATAACTCACGAACAAAACGTAAATAATGATGATATAGGTACTTTGTCGTGGCGCCATGAAGTACTAGAATCCCAGTGTACGGACATGGAATCTCGTCTGGACAAAATGGAGTCTGATAAGTTAAAAAACTCACTGCGAATCTTTGGCCTCAATGAAGATGAAAGCAATGAGACTGAGCTTAAGTTAAAAATTCGTGAGAAAGTTTTAAATGTAGCTTATGATAACAGTTCAACTGGAAACATGATTTCGTCAGCTTGGCGCGTAAGTAGTGAGAAATATCAAGACTCTCCACGAATGGTAATTGCTAAGTTTGTGTCTACTGATGATAAATATAGTCTCTTCAAACATAGAGACAAACTACGTTCTAGAGGCATTAAGATATCTAATGATCTCACCGCTAATCAACGTCATCAGCTTAAATCACTTAGGAACAAAGGCCTAACTGGATATTTTAAGGGCGGAAAACTATGTAATTTTGAACGTGCACCACCAACAGAGAGTGCAAAATCACGTACATTCAAACGTGCTACGAGACCTTCGGAAAGGCAACATTCGGTTGAACAAATGGACAAGTGGCAAGTTAATGATCATTTAAGTATTCATGATGATGATTTCCATGATGCTCAATCTCAATCTGCTCCAAATAATAGTAATGTTCAATAGCATGGAGGCCAAGGTCATACACATACTGGACAATATTTGACTTTTCTCAGTTGGAATATTGAAGGATTGAAGACTAAACTATTGAATTTTAATTTAGAGGATTTTCTATCATCATTCAGGAAACTTGGGATGTTGATTTATCATACTACAAGCGTTATTTTACTAATCATACTATACATTGTTGTCCAGCAAAGCGATCACTTTTCGGTGGTAGATCATCAGGAGGTGTATGTGTTTTAGTAAAATCTAATTTATCAAGTTTAGTTTGTCGAATATGCCAAGAATTTGAGCATGGTGTAATTTTAAAAATTGATAAATTATTGTTGTCCACAGATAAAGATGTGGTGTATGCAAATTTATATATTCCTCCAGAGCGATCGCCAGTTTATGAGTTGTCAAATGATACTGTTTTAAATCAACTTGAGGAATTGCTCACTCGGTATCCAAATTGTGATCTTCTTCTGAGTGGTGATTTTAATGCGCGTACATCTGACGTAATTGATTATGTCACAGTTGAAAATAATATTCCTGAGCTTAGTGAATACCATGAGATACTTGACTGTGATATAAATATTGAAAGGAAATCTCGAGATAAAGTAATCAACAAATTTGGGCGTGAGCTCATATCGTTTTGTAAGTCACATGGCTGCTTTATTGTGAACGGTCGTAAAGGTGATACTAGCTCAAGTGATGACTATACATTCGTTAGTCAACAAGGCTGTAGTGTAATAGATTATTTTATTGTTTCGAAATCCATATTTTTGATTTTGAACTTGTGTCTCGTTCTGAGAGTCCTCACTTACCTTTAACTTTGAATGTTAATTGTAAAGTACAATTACAACATAAGTCGTTGAGAAATTCTCAAGAATATGTATATAACATAAATGATGATAATTGTGACAAATATGTACAGTGTCTAACTGACTCTATAATTGAGGGATCATTTTATAATTTTGATAATATGTTGAATGACTTGAACTGTAATATAAACACTGTTTGTAATGAATTTGAATCATCAATCCTTAAGTGTAGTGAGTTATTACGGAAAAGTAAACGTCACTCTATAAGCAAAAACAAAGCTTGGTTTGATGGTGATTGTAAGAAAGCTAAACATGTCGCCAGGAAATCACTAAAACGTTTTCGGACCAGCCGATCTGTACATGATTTAGATTCGTATATAGAAAATAAACAATTATATAAAAATATGTGTAAAAATAAACGCTATATGCATAATAAATCCACGTTGAACAAGATTGACTCTTCAGTTAATAACTCACGACATTTTTGGCGGGAACTTAAAAAGCTTACTGGTAAAAAACAAAGTGTTCCAAATATTTCTTTAGATAAGTGGTACACTCATTTTAGTAAATTGTTTAATTCTAATGTTAATACACCAAGTGATACTATATTGTCTGATCATGTGGATGAAAATGGTTTGGATGAGATACCTGACCTTATATTTAACTCAAACATTACTGAAAAAGAGGTATTAGACAGTATAGGATCACTTAATATTACTAAATCTGCCGGTGGCAATCGATTAGCTAAACATATAGTGTATGGTAAACGTGTTTTATTACCATTTTTGTTAAACTTTTCAACAGACTTTTTTCTCAGGGAGAATTTCCTGAGCAGTGGACAAAAATAATCATCATACCACTTTACAAGTCTGGTAGTATACTTAGCACGGCCAATTACCGAGGGATCGCTCTTATTGATGTTTTGAGCAAGATTTATATCTCTATTCTTACCAAGAGGCTTACTTTTTATGCACAAGCTTATGACAAGATCTGTGAGTGTCAAGGTGGGTTTCGTAGGGGGTATTCATCAGTAGATAATGCTTTTATGTTATATGCTATTGTTAATAAGTACTTGTGTATGAAAAGAAAGTCTGTGTATGTTGCCTTTGTAGACTTCAGAAAGGCGTTTGATTCAGTTGATAGAAATTTAATGTATGAAGTATTGAACCGCAAGCTAGTAGAAGGTAATTTGTTAAAATCTATTATGTCAATATATGATTCTGTCCAGGGCTGTGTTAGAACAGATGAGGGTTATTCAGATATTTTCTCGTGCCCTATAGGGTTACGTCAGGGTTGTAGTTTGAGCCCAATATTGTTTTCTCTTTTCATTGATGATCTTTATACATTGTTACTAAATGATAATACTAGAGGTATACAGTTATTTCCTAGTTTAGTTGAAGTTTTTATGTTGATGTTTGCCGATGATATTGCTTTGATTTCGGACACTATTTTTGGCTTACAAAGACAACTAAATATTTTACGTGAATTCTGCAAAAAAAGTAAATTAACGGTGAATGTCATTAAAACAAAAGTAATGGTTTTTAAAAGAGGTGGTGCCCTGTCACGTTACGAAAAATGGACCTATGACAACTGTATATTGGATGTAGTCAATTGCTTTAATTATGTTGGAATTTTATTTACCAGTAGGCTATCTATGTTTAAAATGGCTGAGGCAATGTCTGACAAAGCCAAGAAAGCTACTATAAGTTTATTTAATAGTTTGCATGAATTTTCATGTTTACCATATGATACATTTTTTAAATTGTTTGATGCAAAAATAGCACCTATAATGTTATATGGGTCAGAGTTATGGGCCTTAAAAAATGTTACATTTGTACAATACGCCTATAAAACGTTTACACGCGTAAAAATGCAATTTTTCAATACAAATGACAAATAAAATCAATTAACAAATTTAATGTTGAGCGATTTTCACGCTGTGTTGTTATCACGCGTCACAAACATTACCAACGATCAGACCTTTGTCGCTGATGTGTGAAAATCTATTGTTCGAGAGAGACATTATAGTGTATTTGTAAACCACGGGACCGTGATATTGGTTCGAGAGTTCGACCCTGTCATGTTCGACTCAGAAGAGGTTGTTTTATATAGATATAGAAGGGAAATTGATCGGTGCCAGACAATGTGTTCGACTCAGTCAATTAATTCGAGCTGGTGGTGTTCGAGAGAATGAACTTTTACTGTACACACCAACGAAAGTACTAAAATATAAATTATAGTAAGTAATGTTACAGTATACATGATGCAGGGCTCGAATTTAACCAAAAATTGTACTTGCAAAATTTTGCGAGTTGATTTAACTTCAACTCGCAAAATGAGAAAAATCACTTGCATTTTTTTCTCAAATTTGTACAAACAAATGTATTTACTATTCCTATATATGCAATAAATAAAACAGCACCATATGTAACTATGAATAGAACAAGAGCGCTTTTGTGGAATAGACAACGAATTTCAAATCTGTTTTACGGTGAATCTTTAATTCAAACTATCGACATATCTGTCTGTTTCAACATTGATTTAAGCCTCATTAGTTATGACAGTAATATTATTGCATCTATTTTAACTCGCAAACATTTGCGAGTTAGAATAAAAGCTACTCGCAATTTTCAAAATTCACTCGCATTTTGCAAGTATGCGAGCTAAAATTCGAGCCCCTATACATGTAACTTATGCTTTTGGATCTCATGTAAGTGTCTCGCTCGAAAAAAGATACAGTGCCTTTGGTAGAGTTGTTATCAGGGACATTTGTATTCTTAAACTAGCGATGCAACATTTAACTAGAGCTTCCGCTCTAATAGTATATATTACAGGCCTTTAACGATGGTTAAAAAACTCATATGACTTATAATTCCTCATAAAGTGTGGCTAACAGTTCATATGAAAATAACCATTATTACTTTATAAATGGAGACAACTGTTTACTGAATAATATTTATTCTACTTTAACTTGTCCCCCTTTAGTTTACTCGTTAAAAGTTGGAAAAATATAACGTAATAAATTAGTAGCCGGTAAAAATTACGATATTTTATGGATATTCATAAATGTAAAAAAAATGTCAAAATCACGACAAATTTTACTAAAACAGTAATTACTCGGTGCTAATTATCACCTAACCTTCTATGTATAAATTAACTGCCAACACGTTATCATTTATCAATTGACGCATGTCCGCGGTTCAAAGTTTGCGTCTCTAACGCAGGACGAACGGCAAAATGAATCACTGCTTGAACGCCGGGTCGAAAAAAAAATCGTTGCTAAAAGACCTACATCCAGATTGGATTGAAAAAAATCCTGATTTCGGCAATAAAAACTTTTAAGTGGGCGGGTTTTTTGGTCGTCGGTCGAGAAGGGGGAAACATGTGTATTTTTAATTTTGGTCCTAAATAATTATGGTACAATACTGTTCGATATTTAAATGAACGACATTGCATTCTATAAATAGAGGGTGAAGATAACACCCGAATACTAACCCGCACAACTTTCCCAGATTTCGGCGTTTTAGTACGCAACATAATATAGTGCGGCACATGAAGACAAAATCTTTGTATTTTTTTCGGTTTTTGACAAAATCATTCTTAAAATTTAAAATAAATTATCATTTATAGCAACAGTAATATAAATCCAGGTATTCAAAGTACATTTAAACATCTAAAGGTACAGATGCATAGTTAAACTGTGTATTTTACTTTCAATTTCAAATGTCTGTGTAAAGAATGACAGATGTAAACACGTTACGCCGGAGGTTTAATTACTGTAAAAGTTTAATTTAATGAGGTTGGTTGGATAGCAAAATTTTATTGAGTAGACACAAAATACATACTCTATATGTTGAGTATACTTGTTGGGGGAAATTACTAGAATGTAAACATTGCCACCTGTTTTTTCATTCTATAAATAGACGGTGAAGATATCACCTCTATACTAAGACGCATAACGACCAACCAATCATCCGCAATTTACTTCCGCGTCAAGTAGTTCCGCGTATGAATACAAGAAATATCAAAGAAAATCGTTATTGTGCATTACTTTGTTGTCATTTTTTCGCCAAATGTAAAATAACGACCGCTTAAAGCTACAGGAATATTAATCTATATATATACTAAGTACTTTTAAACCTCTGTATCTATAGGTACATAGTTAAACCGTGTACTCTACTTTCGATTTCAAATTATTGTGTAAAGAATGACAGATGTAAACACGTTATGGTGAAGGTTTAACTTCCAGTTAAGAACTTTAATTTGATGAGGATAATTGGTTGGATAGTCAAATTTTATTGAGTAGACACAAAATTCATACTCTATTTGTTCAGTTTACTTGAAGGGGGGGATTGTTAGAATGTAAACATTGCCACGTGCTTTCAGGTAAATAAACAGTTTACCCGTGATGCGCGGCGTCTCCGTACAAAGGTCAGTCAGACCGTTTGTGTACAGAATGCCTGTTTTTTAGGTAAATAATCAGTTTTACCCATGATGCTCGGCGTCTCCGTACAAAGGTCAGTCAGACCGTTTGTGTACAGAATGGCGATTGTGCAAGTTTTTAATATTAATGCCGTGAAACAGACATCGACCAACACCGAATGCAAATGAAGTAAAAAAGTAAAATATCATAAATCTGAACCGGTTCATATCATTGTATTAATCTGAACCGGTTCGCATCATTTTTCAAAAAATTCTATTTTTGTGTCCGAACTATATCTGGGGGAGTTGATACTTTACTACAAGACTACATACGTGTTCCGTGGGTTATACATAGCAATTTTAACGTGAATAAATGCTTTTTTGTGATAAACTAGGCTAAAGTATGAATTTGAACCAGTTTGTATCAGTCAAATACGATCCAATTTTTGCTCACTTCGATTCCAATGTCCGGGATAACTTGTTGAAATTCTAATTGAATCTGTAGGTAATATACATCACTAGAAGCGGAAAAATGAGTAGCGTGTTATAGTAATTTTCGTTTTTTTCATTGGTGGACGAATAAAAGAGTAAATTAGAAAAATCACCAGAAATTTTCCAAAATGGCGTCCATTTGTTTACGTTTTGAGTGATATGAACTGGTTTTGATTCTCCACCCTGGTATTGCCAATTGTTATATTATAATGGCGTTCAACAATGTGAGAAACACAGTGGACTATTTTTTAGAGAAAATGTGACTAACAGTTCAACATACTGTTTGGAATGGGCATATATCATACATGTAATGTTTGCACAAACAAGTTATGTTATTTTGTACGAACTTAACCTATCTTTATAAATGGAGACAACTGTATGTTGTTATTCTCTCCATTCTAAGTTGTCTCCCTTGATGTCAATGTCATAATTTTAAATACATAATTACAAAATGTACAAAATGATTGATTTCGTTTTTGGCTTTACTCCAATGCAAAATGCGTATCATTCCTAACGCTTTGTGGAGAATGTCGTGCTAGCCTATTCCTGCACCAAATGTTTGTTTTATATTTTAACTATAATCGATCCTGTCTGAGTGAACTGTTATTAGAAAGGCAGTGGCTAGAGTTACGGTACCCGCCATTTGGATATGACTAATAAATTTACCGGATGTTTAATATACGGCGATATGTCGTTGTCGTCTTCAAAGTGTCACATGATAAGTTTACTTGATCGATAAGTTATAGAGTGTGATTAAAATGTATAATTTTGTAAGGAATTTAAAGGAAATATTTATAGGAAATAGTCGATGCTTAGAGTTATTTTAATTGTGAATACTTTGCAAGTGTCTAGTAAGAAATTCGGCGATTTTCGAACGTTATATTGACTTAAATTTCGTGAACAAAAATGGGAAATTAGCTTGATAAAAAGAGCTAAGTACTTGGGGGAAAACGTTATATGAATAGTTAGAAAGTCGATGTTTTGTGTAAAAAATTAACTTTGTCATTCCTCACCAAATATAAACGACCTCGTTAAAAAATACCCATTCATATTCATAACCAAAAGTAAGAAATTTTACAAAAACTCGGCATAAATCCAGTAAAAAAATCGCGTTTTTTTATCTTTTCGATTAAGTTCGCTAATTCCATTAAAAATGCTCAGTATACTTATCGTACAATATACATGTAAGTAAAACGCCGTGATTCGATCTTTAGTATGCAAATCTTGGGGGAAATTGCCAAGATTTTTAGATTCAATGAATTGGTCAATGTTTTAGGTAAAGATCGCCGCTTTTAAACGTGACAATGTAAAAATATATCATTTATCAACATTTTTTATTAAATTGAAGACATTTTGCTTTTGATTCTGTCCAAAAATATGGTCGATTTTGCGTTCGAAAATCGCCATTTTTCTTACAGGACAAATAAATTGTTTTTATGAAAAATACTTAAGAATCGTCAATTTAATAAAAAGATATTAATTCTGTCCCAATGAGACATATTCGGTCTAAACTATATTCCAACTCTATAATAATAAATCGCTCTTGAAAAGTAAACTAAGTGTGTGACACTTTGAAGACGACAACGTCATATCGCCGTATGTTAAACATCCGGTAAGTTTATTTGCCATATCCAAAATGGCGGGTGTAATAACAATCGTATAAGTCACGTCGATAAATATTTGTTTTTTTTCGAGTGATAATGAATATAAAAAAGTTTTTTGATGTTAAAATGTTGAAACATACGCATGTTATTTGACTTCCGTAACTCTAGAACCTGGGTCTAGAGTAACGGTACCGTAACTCTAGCCACTGCCTATTAGAAAAATTGAAAAACCATTCAGCCTGAAAATTATTCAAATACATTTTTATTATATTGATTTCATAATACGAACTTCCTAAATACGTTGCTTTCAAACGTTTACCATTATTTTCACATAACAACGTCGCTAGCAACCAACAAAACAAACATCCTAAGCTATTGTGAATTGAAATCGATTGAACACAGCGATATGAAATTGACACTGAGTTAATAGGATAACTTACATTATAATCATACTGTAGCATACACCGTCTATAGAACGTACAAAAATAGTTAAATTTATTATGAAACAATATACAAGAGATATTAACCTCAGGCTTCCTAGCTTAATGATTTGTAAATTATCTTAGAGATGTAACAATACGGTTTAAACCATGTTGCAATGTATTGCAATATTCAAAAACCGTATAGCAATATATTGCAATATGTATCGTTTTTTTTGCATAGACATGCTATGTATGAATTAATGCATGTGAATGCGTCTAAATTTGATCACCATAACACACCTATAAGTATTTTCAAATGATATCTTATAACAATACTTGAATTTCTTGTGTAAAACGGACTATGAGTAAGAAAAATGCACATTTTGAAAAGGATTTTAGAAAACTTATTTCTCCAATTTCACAAAATGTTAAACATTTTAAAACACAATAAGATTTTTTTCAAGTTTTTAACAAATTTCAACATTTCTTCAAACATTTAAATTTCATGTTCTGAAAAAAAACACAATCAGTACGGCACACAACTGCAAAAAAACGCTTCAGGAAAAAAACAAACCGGTTAAAACCGTCAGAAATCGTATTGCAATATTAACCGGTATATCGGTTAACCGTTACACCCCTAAACAATATAAAGACATATCAACAAGACATATATTATATTCATATATCATAAATCATATTCAATTTATCTAAAGTATCAATGACTTTTTAACAGTAGTTTCTCCTTCGTATGCTACATCGTCTCGGAGCAATTCCTTTATCAATGAGGATACAAAATGATACAAACAATATCCTCTTGGTAAAATTAATAGTTTTTGTAAATTTTCTAGTTATTTCTGACATGTTTTAATGGTTATATGTTTTTTAATTATTAAAAATCATTTTTTTTTTGTTTCTTAATAATCTATTTTGAATTTAGATTATAAGCAGTGGTTTTGTATTTGCTTTATAATGCATACATAAAGTTGAAAAAGATTTTACTCTAAACGTGTTCTTAATAATTGTTGTACTGTATAAACGGTACTGCAGAAAATGTGCAATTATTTGGGGTATATCGATGAAAACCGGAAAAGAGTTAGTCATTAGATAATTATCTTCTGAATTTCTTACTTAAACAAACTATCGGTGAAATGCAATAATTAATTGCACATAATACGGATATTTCGTTAATTCATCTTGACACATCGTGCTTGTCTAATAATTCTACGCCGTTTGTCTTTACAAAGAGTGGCTATTGTACAGCTATCATGTTTTTGGAACGATTTATCGTTCCAGAGACATGACAAATCTTAAAACCATTCTGACTCATAAATATTCATATTTCCACGCCTTTCAACAAAGGCAAAGAAGGATAATTTATGCATACTTTCTCATTATCATGTAACTATACGGAGCTAGGTTGTCTCCCCTACAAACGGAAATTACCGAACAACTTCGAAACGACGCAAACTGGTCAAACGTAATTATACTCATTAATTCCCGTTGTGTATATAAATACATTAATATTTCATACGAACTTTAACCCGACCTGATTATTTATTCTATACCGTTGGTTCCCGGCTCATTCGGCTTGTAAGCTATCTTAAACGAAAAAGCAGGGTACTAAACTTTACAAACAAAGACTTCCGTTTGTAAAAATGCATGGTTATCGAGACTATTAAACCTCGAAAAAAATCATGTTTTGACTACATATATCTCTCTTGACAGCATGAAAAATGAATTTGCACATAGCATATGTATAGACTGCGAATGAAGCATAATACTAATCGTGAAAACGTGTTTATCTTAAAGCAGAAGAATGACCTAGTTTCGGAAAGGTAGCGAACGATTCGCACCCAGTTATATTCGCTTGTAGACGATTCGCTCGCACAATAGGGGCGGTTCATCTCCATTAATTTAACCAGTTATTGTGACTATAAGCTTATAAATCCATTCCTTTTTGCACTGTACATACACTTTATCATTATAAAGCACCCAAAATGGGACAACAGACTTTCATAAGTGATTAATAAACGGCATGTCACACTTTCTTCTTCGACAATTAACCGCTTCCATTGGGGTCCGGTACAACTCAACCCGTGGACAACTCAACCCGAAATTTGGGACAACTCAACTCGTGGACAACTCAACCCATTATCAACTCGACCCGTAAATATATTATGATAGTTTGATATATAATCTATTTGGTTATTTATCAAAAAAATATGTATTAACAATAAAAAGTAAAATTGAATATATTTCTACCAAGAATTGAAGATATTTTTGGATAAAGTACAGAAATGATATTTAGAGATTGCATAAGTATTGTGTCAATTGTATTGTATGTATTGTATACAAAAATGTAGTACTCATGTACTGTAAGACTCAGCACATGTTTAACCGATTATTGAACATTATTATGAAATTAAACTTCAAATTGACTGAAAAAAATGTGTGATGTGAGATAAACAAAATAGAATTGAACGTATTTATTGTTATGATTTAAAAGCGCGAAGTTGGTAGACAAACTGTTATGTTGAATTAATTAGAAAGTGATTATTGATACATTGTAATTGTAAATGCAATTAATCATAGTTGTATTAGTTATATCGAACCGTCAAAATTTACTTCTTGAAGATTTAATTATGATTGAAGTGTGCCGAAACCATTCGGCTTATAACAAGATTAAAGAATTGTTCCGGTCCCTTCCATTGTAATATCAAAGGGACAAAATGATGTTTCACGCCTCCAAATCTATGCGTAATATGAAGGACTCATTACTTTCCAGTAATATTCGCAATTTCATGAAACAAAATGGACTACCTAAAATATATACACCATTGGCGATACCACTGATTCTAAAGAAAGTGCTACGTTTTAAAGCAATTTTTGGAAAATTTTGTTTCATAAAAAAATTGTTAATTTTTCACATAAATTGATGGTATCAATCACTAAACCTTGGTGTAAAAGAGACCAAAAAGGACAAAAAAATCACCAAAATATTTTTTTTTCATATTTTAAGGCACAAACACCACCGGAGAATCTGTGTCAGATAAAATTGCCTTTCCGGCGTCAAAATGACATGTGCTGGGGATACTGTTAATAACTACGTGTTGTACTAGGTTATAAATCTTTAAAATGGTCCACTTAGCAGATAACATTTTTACCTTAAGCCACAGACAGTTTTGTTCGCACCTTCAAACGAATGCCTCAAATGAAAGACTAATGGCTTACAAAAAAATATGCGCTATTTCATGAATCAAAATAGACTACCTAAATATATGCAGCATTTCAGCCGATACCACTGATTATCAGAGAATGGGACTTTTTCACACTAGTTGATGTCAACCATCGAAATATCCTTATTTTCCTCTCTTACTAAGCCGCACAGAGTAGGCTCCCCTTGTAATCAGTTTTTGTGATCAAAACACGGAGTATTCATTACTATTTTCACTGTTTTATAAATAGGAAAAACACTGTCAATGGCATACATACACTTAATAATTACAATGCACCTTAAATGTGGACACCATACACTTTCAAGTGATAAATATGGGTAATATGTGTAAACGGATTAAAGATCTCAAATCGACTTAAATATGATGAATGGAATGAATGCGAAAATAAAATCAAATTTAATCTGTTAGTTCGCTTTCATTTTGATATATATAAATTGATACAAATAATTTCGTGCTAGACTTTCAGCAAATCTTTGGCTTTAATTCCCCAAAAACCTATATCATCCATGTAAGTATTTGCTAGAAGTTCAACATTACTCAGCAGCATCAAGATAAAAGTTTGCAGAGAATCTACCTCAAAGTTCTACAGAAGAGCAAACTAGTCACAGCACATCTTAAGAAAAGACAATTACTGAATTTTAAGTGTATATACTTTTGTTGTATAGTTTACTTGCAATACCTTTGAATTTGCAAGATTTTTGATAATATTATGTTCTTGATATAACAACTTATTACTTGTGTTAATTTAGAAATTATATCTTAGACATGGTACCTACACGCTTTCAAGAATCGTTCCTACAGCACTTTCAGTGCTTTGATTATAATGTATGTGTTTAATGTAATTGCTGTACATTGACCAGGCTTTAATAAATAAATAAATAAAACTACATTTCTTATATATATAGTCTATTCGCAATGGCAGTTACTTATTTGCAAAATGTACTGAAACATACTCGCGTATCATATACTAAAACCGCTAGCTGTTGGCTTTAAACGTTTTCCGCTTTAGCCTGTTAACAGGCCGTTCAATAATGACTGTTAGTGAGCGTTACGAAACGCCCTACAGTGACTAGTTAAAATGTGTAATTTCATTTACATGTACTATGTGGTTAGATAAAATTCCCCTATGGTCTAACATCAATGTATTTGTAAACCATGAAAATTTAACAATTTAACACCTTTCCTTGATTACATCACGTTAATCATTTGGCATGCTATTGGATTCGATCTATAAATCATAAAACAACATTCTGATGTAAAATTGTTAATGAAAATGTTTATTAGTAATAAATGTGAGTTATTATCTTTCTTTTACATCAGAATGTTCAATGCATACAACAGATCGATTATTCTCGGTATGTGACACTCCGGGATTATTTTGTAATGGTGAAGATCCGATTGAAATGGCCCTAAAAATACAAAAATCTGTCGATTTGTGTCCAAAGCCGCATGCATTCCTTTTAGTGTTTTCTGGTGGTCGTATGACTACAGATGAAAAATACACCATAACCCTACTACGTGTTATATTTGGAGATAAAATGTTTGATCACTGCATAGTTGTAATCACAAGAGGAAATGAGTTCAAAACTGATTCTGAGTTTGAAGAATTTTGGAAAGAAAACGATGAATTGAAGGCAATTGTGGAAAAGTGTGGCAATCGAGTAGTGAAAATTGAGAACGACACAGAAAAATACGAAAATACGGGATTAGATAGACTTTTAGAAATGATTGAACAGTTGGCAAAAAAAAGGAAGTTATGACAATATATTTGTGAAAACTCACAAAGATGTAATTCAGGAATACAAACTAAATTATGGTGTATCAAAACCTGAAGATATCGACAAACATCTAACAGAAATATTGAATACGCTTGAGACGAAATTAGAAAAAATACTAGAGGACAAAAAAAGACTCGAGGACGAAAAAATAAAACAATTGGAAGAGGAAGTAAGAAAAATGGAAGTAGAAAAAATAAAAGCGAAAGAAGAAGAAGATAAAAGATTAAAAGAGAGAGAACAACAATTCAATGAAGAAAAAATAAGAATGATAGAAAATGAAGTAAAAAGAAAGAAAGACGAAGAACAAAAATGGGAAATAATGGTTCAAAAACTTACTGAAGAAAAAAAAACTGGAAAGAAAATGTAGAAATTAAAAGGATCGAAGCAGAAGGAAAACTGAAAGAAAGAGAACAACAAATGGAAGCCGAAAAACTACGAATGAGAGAAGATGAAGAAAAACGGAGGAAAGAAGAAGAAGAAAGAAGGAGAGAAATGGAACAACAAATTGAAGCCGAAAAGGCTAGACTGAGAAAAGATGAAGAAAAAAGAAAGAAAGAAGATAAGAAACATTGGAAAGAAAGAGTAAAACAAATGGAAGCCGACAACAAACGTTTGAGAGAAGATGAAGATAAAAGAAGGATAGAAGAAGACATTAGAAGGAGAGAAAGAGAACAAGAAATGGAAGCCGAAAAGAAAATATTAAGAGAAGAGGAAGCTAGTAGAAAGAGAGAAGATGAGAAAATATGGGAAGAAAGAATAAAACAAATGGAAGCCATAACCGAAAAAATGAAAAAAGATCAAGAACAAAAAAGGGAAGTAGAAGAAAAAAAAATTAAAGAAAGAGAAAAACAAATGGAAGCCGAAAGAAAAAGTTGGAGAGAGGAGGAAAAAAAAGAAGGGAAGCGGATGAACAAAAATGGAAAGAAATAGAAGAAAAAATGCTCAAAGAGATTAAATCACAAAAGCTAAGTAGTAAATGTACTGTCATGTGACATTCCATTGTTATTGACTTATCAGATTATGAAACTTGACTTTTTGAGGATGACGAGCAACAAGAACACTGCATATTTAACTCATATCAAATATAGTCATTGGCATTAACGTGTGTTACTTGTGGACAAAACTTATAATTCTAGGTGAGTGAGTTAATTGTTAGAATCTGGATATAAACAAAAAATAAGATTGGAAGAAAGAGAAGAACGAATGAGGGCAGAAAAAAGAAGATTGGAAGAAAAATTGAATGCAAGTAGATGTTTTGATATGTGACATATTAATTGACTTATCAGATGGTGAGTTTTTATTTTGCAAGATGCTGGGCAGTAAAGACACTGGATAATTAAAATATATAAAATATAGGTATTGACAATAACGTGTGTGACATGTGGTCAAAATTGTTTGTGTGTGGATATAGAATAACATACTATAGTTGCTATTTATGACGCTTAATTGACATGCAACTGACTGAATTTCTATATATTTTATTAAAGACACTAAGTAACACTTATCACCAAAGACAATTTGGTTTGTGATTTTTTGTTCCTGCGATGCAACGTTGATTTATTTAATTAATCTAGCGTGTATAAATGTATATAAATGTTTGCAAATCATAGGCGGATCCAGGCGGGGTAAGCCCCCCCCCCCTCTAAAATTTCCCAAGCAATTTTTTTTCCTATCACGAAGTATGATATTTATAAGAAATACTCGTGTATATATATACATGTCAAAATGTTCTCGCATGCTACGCGTGCAACAAAGCATACATTATAAAATAATTCCTTTCATTATTGTAAAGTTTTTCGAGCTAACATGGTTCAGCGGCTTAAAGAAAATTACATAAATTAATTATCATGATGTTTTTATATTTTATACTCTGGAAAATGATAGTTGAGGCTCTGAAAATGTGATTGAACCCCTTAGAAATAAACAAAACTAAAGAATTTCCGGGGCCGCCGGTCACCTGGTCCTCTGTTCAGGGTTTTGCCCTGGACCATTCGAGGCCCTTATGTCCCTCTGGAACCCCATTCTGCTTATTCATTTTACGCCCACTTTAACTAGAACTGTTCACCCCCTTTAACCAGAAATCCTAGATCCGCCTATGCAAATGAGATACTTTAATCTTGACTATTTTATTTTACTAGTATATATGCAATTGAACTTTAAACTTTTATGGTACAAAGGGGTATTTCAATTTCGTTTGATTTTATTATATAAAACCTACTCCGCATGTAATTGCATTCAATGATTAAAGTACGTTTTTGCACCTTTTACATGTGATTTTTACACTCTATATACATTCTTTAAACATTTTACGAACAATGACAGGTAGTGAGAAAACTTGTCTAATCTGCAAACGAGTAACTTAAATGGTTCTATATCTTATACACAAGTTATACTTATTTAAAATTGATATGAACAAATATATTTTAATAGATTTTTATTATTGATTAAGATTCAACTTGTTCGTTAACCTGTATGTTTTTGATTGAAATGTAAAATACTTAAACCGCTTTGGTGTATTTACATGTTATGTATTTCGTATAATGACTTATTGATAAAACCATTGGTATTCTAATTTATTTCAAACTTCACCGTACTTGAACTGGCTATGTTTATATACGAAATGTTTACGTGGACGACCTGTAGGTATATGCTAATTGCTACGTACAAAATCAAATTTCATAGAACTATATAAGGTACAGGTCGTCCACGTAAACATTGCGTATACAAGCATTGCCAGTTTTATTACACACTAATATTTAGGGGTGATTTATTTTTAAAAATTATAGTTTAGTTAGTTTACACTTATTTAGTATAAACATTATCGTATAAAATTTATAATGTGCATATACACTTATTGAAATAAATGTAAAATATCAGAGTGATGTGTTTATATCAGTAAAATGCTGTTCAAGCATCAGCTTATTCACCTATTTAGTAGACAAGTCCATTGTTTAAAGTACAAAACCACGCATGACGTGGAATACAACCTGAAGCATATAAAGTCATTGTACTGAAATAATAACAACACCCATGTATATCATATGATCAATAAACGGATATAAAATATATAGTGCCTAGTTCAGAGTGATATAAATTAATTGTTTTCTTATAAACAATATAATGAAGTCATTGTACTAGATAACACAACATAAGTGGACATTATTATACACTAAAGTGGTAAAATTGAGCCCTAACTACACAATGATTTTCTATTTTTCGAAAAGGCGTACAATTTTCATAATGTACTTTCATTACAGATATTTACGAGAAAAATACTTTGAAATTCAAATGCAATTATAATATGTTCAAGGTATGTTCACTCCGCATTAAACAATTATTGCAGTTATATAGCGGTGGAATTTTCGTGGGAAAATATCTTATGGCCTATCGTTAGCGAGGTATTTATGTCTCGTCCGAAAATGTAATCAACAACCATTTTATTTTTAGAAATACTTGATATCGACTCAGTAAACCGAGCGGGCCTAAATTTGAAATTAATAGATCTGGAGGAATGTTGAAGTGCCATGCTGGTGTTTATATTGTTGGTTCAGAGTCACATAAAACAAGTAATTCATACTTTATAACGTTTATAATACAATGATCATAAAGTTGGCAGACTCAGCAGACACAACAGAAGGAACGATCTTTCTGTTGTGTCTGCTGGCTGAAGGATAAATCAACAGTAGAAGGATCAATCTTTCTGCTGGGTCTGTTGGCAGAATGATTGAATTTTAACAGAAGGATCAATCCTTCTGCTAGGTCTGTTAAAAGAAAGAAAAATATTACAGCGGAAAGATAAATAAAAACAAATACATACGTGTATATAAGAAATAAATCAACGATAACATCATGGCGAGTGTAGAAAGTAGCCCAATGGTCGATAGTAATTTTGTGTTTAACTGACATCCTTCTGCTTTTAATAAAAGCGTGTTTTCTAATTATTACACACATTCATTCACATAATCAGAAACACAATATAACAAGCTTTCTTTTGGTGTACAAAAGTGTAAAAACACCAGTTGTCTAGGATGACGGAAATTCCGTAACTCTAGCCTCGCACTATACAATTGTCTAGGATGACGAAAGTTCCGTAACTCTAGCCTCGCACTATACAATTGTCTAGGATGACGGAAGTTCCGTAACTCTAGCCTCGCACTATACAATTGTCTAGGATGACGGAAGTTCCGTAACTCTAGCCTCGCACTATACAATTGTCTAGGATGACGGAAGTTCCGTAACTCTAGCCTCGCCCATTACAGTTGTCTAGGATGACGGAAGTTCCGTAACTCTAGCCACGCCCTATGCAGTTGTCTAGGATGACGGATGTTCCGTAACTCAAGCATTGCCCTATACAGTTGTCTAGGATGACGGAAGTTCCATAACTGTAGCCTCGCCCTATGCAGTTGTCTAGGATGAAGGAACTTCCGTAACTCTAGCCACGCCCTCTATAGTTGTTTAGGATGACGGACGTTCCGTAACTCTAGCCACGCCCTATGAAGTTGTCTAGCATGACGGAACTTCCGTAACTCTAGCCACGCCCTATATAGTTGTCTAGGATGACGGAACTTCCGTAACTGTAGCCACGCACTATGCAGTTGTCTAGGATGACGAAAGTTCCGTAACTCTAGCCACGCCCTATTTAGTTGCTAGGATGTCGGAACTTCCGTAAATCTAGCCACGCCCTACATAGTTGTCTAGGATGAAGGAAGTTCCGTAACTGTAGCCACGCCCTATGCAGTTGTCTAGGATGACGGAAGTTCCGTAACTCCAGCCTCGCCCATTACAGTTGTCTAGGATGACGGAAGTTCCGTAACTTTAGCCACGCCCTGTGCAGTTGTCTAGCATGACGGAACTTCCGTAACTCTAGCCACGCCCTATATAGTTGTCTAGGATGACGGAAGTTCCGTAACTGTAGCCACGCCCTATGCAGTTGTCTAGGATGACGGAAGTTCCGTAACTCTAGCCTCGCCCATTACAGTTGTCTAGGATGACGGAAGTTCCGTAACTTTAGCCACGCCCTGTGCAGTTGTCTAGCATGACGGAACTTCCGTTACTCTAGCCACGCCCTATATAGTTGTCTAGGATGACGGAACTTCCGTAACTCTAGCCTCGCCCTATACAGTTGTCTAAGATGACGGAAGTTCCGTAACTCTAGCCTCGCCCTATGCAGTTGTCTAGGATGACGGAAGTTCCGTAACTCTAGCCTCGCCCATTACAGTTGTCTAGGATGACGGAAGTTCCGTAACTCTAGCCTCACCCTACACAGTTGTCTAGGATGACGGACGTTCCGTAACTTTAGCCACGCCCTATATAGTTGTCTAGGATGACGAAACTTCGGTAACTCTAGCAACGCCCTATATAGTTGACTAGCATGACGGAACTTCCGTAACTCTACCCTCGCCCTATGCAGTTGTCTAGGATGACGGAAGTTCCGTAACTCTAGCCACGCCCTATTTAGTTGCTAGGATGTCAGAAGTTCCGTAACTCTAGCCACGCCCTATTTAGTTGCTAGGATGTCAGAAGTTCCGTAACTCTAGCCACGCCCTACATAGTTGTCTAGGATGACGGAAGTTCCGTAACTGTAGCCACGCCCTATGCAGTTGTCTAGGATGACGGAACTTCCGTAACTCTAGCAACGCCCTATATAGTTGTCTAGCATGACGGAACTTCCGTAACTCTAGCCACGCGCTATATAGTTGTCTAGGATGACGGAAGTTCCGTAACTCTAGCCTCGCCCATTACAGTTGTCTAAGATGACGGAAATTCCGTAACTCTAGCCTCACCCTACACAGTTGTCTAGGATGACGGACGTTCCGTAACTTTAGCCACACCCTATGCAGTTGTCTAGGATGACGGAAGTTCCGTAACTGCAGCCACGCCCTATGCAGTTGTCTAGGATGACGGAATGTCCGTAACTCTAGCCACGGCCTATATTGTTGTCTAGGATGACGAAACTTCCGTAACTCTAGCAACGCCCTATATAGTTGACTAGCATGACGGAACTTCCGTAACTCTACCCACGCCCTATATAGTTGTCTAGGATGACGGAACTTCCGTAAATCTAGCCTCGCCCTATGAAGTTGTCTAGGATGACGGAACATTCTTAACTCTAGCCTCGCCTTATACAGTTGTCTAAGATGACGGAACTTCCGTAACTCTAGCCTTGCTCATTACAGTTGTTTAGGATGACGGAACTTCCGTAACTCTAGCCGTGCCTATTACCGTTGTCTAGGATGACGGAAGTTCCGTAACTTAAGCCATGCCCTATGCAGTTGTCTAGGATGACGGAAATTCCGTAACTAAAGCCTCGCCCTATGCAGTTGTCTAGGATGACGGAAGTTCCGTAACTAAAGCCTCGCCCTATGCAGTTGTCTAGGATGACGGAAGTTCCGTAACTCTAGTCACGCCCTATTCAGTTGCTAGGATGTCGGAACTTCCGTAACTCTAGCAACGCCCTATATAGTTGTCTAGGATGACGGAACTTCCGTAACTCTAGCCTCGCCCTATACAGTTGTCTAAGATGACGGAAGTTCCGTAACTCTAGCCTCGCCCATTACAGTTGTCTAGGATGACGGAAGTTCCGTAACTAAAGCCTCGCCCTATGCAGTTGTCAAGGATGACGGAAGTTCCGTAACTCTAGCCTCGCCCATTACAGTTGTCTAGGATGACGGAACTTCCGTAACTTTAGCCTCGCTCTATACAGTTGTCTAAGATGACGGAAGTTCCGTAACTCTAGCCTCGCCCATTACAGTTGTCTAGGATGACGGAAGTTCCGTAACTCTAGCCTCGCCCTATGCAGTTGTCTAGGATGACGGAAGTTCCGTAACTCTAGCCTCGCCCATTACAGTTGTCTAGGATGACGGAACTTCCGTAACTCTAGCCTCACCCTACACAGTTGTCTAGGATGACGGAACTTCCGTAACTCTAGCCCCGCCCTATACAGTTGTCTAAGATGACGGAAGTTCCGTAACTCTAGCCTCGCCCTATGCAGTTGTCTAGGATGACGGAAGTTCCGTAACTCTAGCCTCGCCCATTACAGTTGTCTAGGATGATGGAAGTTCCGTAACTTTAGCCTCGCCTTATGCAGTTGTCTAGGATGACGGAAGTTTCGTAACTCTAGCCTCGCCCTATGCAGTTGTCTAAGATGACGGAAGTTCCGTAACTCTAGCCTCGCCCATTACAGTTGTCTAGGATGACGGAAGTTCCGTAACTCTAGCCTCGCCCTATGCAGTTGTTTAGAATGACGGAACTTCCGTAACTCTAGCATCGCCCTATACAGTTGTCTAAGATGACGGAAGTTCCGTAACTCTAGCCTCGCCCTATGCAGTTGTCTAGGATGACGGAAGTTCCGTAACTCTAGCCTCGCCCATTACAGTTGTCTAGGATGATGGAAGTTCCGTAACTTTAGCCTCGCCCTATGCAATTGTCTAGGATGACGGAAGTTCCGTAACTCTAGCCTCGCCCATTACAGTTGTCTAGGATGACGGAAGTTCCGTAACTCTAGTCCACCCTACACAGTTGTTTAGGATGACGGAAGTTCCGTAACTTTAGCCACGCCTTATACAGTTGTCTAAGATGACGGAACTTCCGTAACTCTAGCCTTGCCCATTACAGTTGTTTAGGATGACGGAACTTCCGTAACTCTAGCCGTGCCTATTACCGTTGTCTAGGATGACGGAAGTTCCGTAACTTAAGCCATGCCCTATGCAGTTGTCTAGGATGACGGAAATTCCGTAACTAAAGCCTCGCCCTATGCAGTTGTCTAGGATGACGGAAGTTCCGTAACTAAAGCCTCGCCCTATGCAGTTGTCTAGGATGACGGAAGTTCCGTAACTCTAGTCACGCCCTATTCAGTTGCTAGGATGTCGGAACTTCCGTAACTCTAGCAACGCCCTATATAGTTGTCTAGGATGACGGAACTTCCGTAACTCTAGCCTCGCCCTATACAGTTGTCTAAGATGACGGAAGTTCCGTAACTCTAGCCTCGCCCATTACAGTTGTCTAGGATGACGGAAGTTCCGTAACTAAAGCCTCGCCCTATGCAGTTGTCAAGGATGACGGAAGTTCCGTAACTCTAGCCTCGCCCATTACAGTTGTCTAGGATGACGGAACTTCCGTAACTTTAGCCTCGCTCTATACAGTTGTCTAAGATGACGGAAGTTCCGTAACTCTAGCCTCGCCCATTACAGTTGTCTAGGATGACGGAAGTTCCGTAACTCTAGCCTCGCCCTATGCAGTTGTCTAGGATGACGGAAGTTCCGTAACTCTAGCCTCGCCCATTACAGTTGTCTAGGATGACGGAAGTTCCGTAACTCTAGCCTCACCCTACACAGTTGTCTAGGATGACGGAACTTGCGTAACTCTAGCCTCGCCCATTACAGTTGTCTAGGATGACGGAACTTCCGTAACTCTAGCCTCACCCTACACAGTTGTCTAGGATGACGGAACTTCCGTAACTCTAGCCCCGCCCTATACAGTTGTCTAAGATGACGGAAGTTCCGTAACTCTAGCCTCGCCCTATGCAGTTGTCTAGGATGACGGAAGTTCCGTAACTCTAGCCTCGCCCATTACAGTTGTCTAGGATGATGGAAGTTCCGTAACTTTAGCCTCGCCTTATGCAGTTGTCTAGGATGACGGAAGTTTCGTAACTCTAGCCTCGCCCTATGCAGTTGTCTAAGATGACGGAAGTTCCGTAACTCTAGCCTCGCCCATTACAGTTGTCTAGGATGACGGAAGTTCCGTAACTCTAGCCTCGCCCTATGCAGTTGTTTAGAATGACGGAACTTCCGTAACTCTAGCATCGCCCTATACAGTTGTCTAAGATGACGGAAGTTCCGTAACTCTAGCCTCGCCCTATGCAGTTGTCTAGGATGACGGAAGTTCCGTAACTCTAGCCTCGCCCATTACAGTTGTCTAGGATGATGGAAGTTCCGTAACTTTAGCCTCGCCCTATGCAATTGTCTAGGATGACGGAAGTTCCGTAACTCTAGCCTCGCCCATTACAGTTGTCTAGGATGACGGAAGTTCCGTAACTCTAGTCCACCCTACACAGTTGTTTAGGATGACGGAAGTTCCGTAACTTTAGCCACACCCTATGCAGTTGTCTAGGATGACGGAAGTTCCGTAACTGTAGCCACGCCCTATGCAGTTGTCTAGCATGACGGAAGTTCCGTAACTCTAGCCACGCCCTATATAGTAGTCTAGGATGACGGAAGTTCCGTTACTCTAGCCACGTCCTATATAGTTGTCTAGGATGACGGAAGTTCCGTAACTTTAGCCACGCCCAATGCAGTTGTCTAGGATGACGGAAGTTCTGTAACTAAAGCCTCGCCCTATGCAGTTGTCTAGGATGACGGAAGTTCCGTAACTAAAGCCTCGCCCTATGCAGTTGTCTAGGATGACGGAAGTTCCGTAACTCTAGCAACGCCCTGTATATTTGTCTAAGATGACGGAACTTCCGTAACTCTTGCCACGCCCTATATAGATATCTAGGAATACGGTACTTCCGTAACTCTAGCCTCGCCCTATGAAGTTGTCTAGGAAGACGGAACTTCCGACTTCCGTAACTCTAGCCTCGCCCTATTGAGTTGACTAGGATGACCCGTAACTCTAGCCTCGCCCTATACAGTTGTCTAGCATGTCGGAAGTTCCGTAACTCTAGCCACGCCCTATATAGTTGTCTAGGATGACGGAACTTCCGTTACTCTAGCCACGCCCTACACAGTTGTCTAGGATGACAGAACTTCCGTAACTCTAGCCACGCCCTATATAGATATCTAGGATTACGGTACTTTCGTAACTCTTGCCTCGCCCTTTACAGTTGTCAACGAATACGGTACTTCCGACTTCCGTATTTCTAGCCTCGCCCTGCATAGTTGACTAGGATGACGGAACTTCCGTAACTCTAGCTTCGCCCTGTACAGTTGTCTAGGATGACGGAACTTCCGTAACTCTAGCCTCGCCCTATATAGTTGTCTAGGAATACGGAACTTCCGATGTCATCAGTCTTTAAACTAAACCAGGTATTGACGAATCGTTAATAGTTAAATGTATTCAACTGTCAGTGGCGCATAAATTAATCCCGTTGATTTACATACTCACTACATTTCTTCTGTACTTGTGATCGATAAAACATAACTAACCCGTATTTATGTACGAATTTTATCGAGTATCTAAATAGGTAGGATTCATTCATGAGCCTCCGACAGTTCAATAAATTTCAACTATGGACGATGTAAATACCTATATTCTAATCTGCACAACAAATCGCACTTATCAGCGATTTGACTCCGTTCAACCTAAGCTGCCAGGAGATATAGTTGTGAAAGTTCATGACAGTCCTTCAAGTAAAAAGCAACACCAAAGATTTGAACATTGTACTTGGGCAACAAACATCTCAAGGACAAAATGTCCGGGACGACTTGTTAAATATGAGCAGGTCAAATTATATCAAGGGCATGGAATTGGACAACAAACATCTCAAGGACAAAAAGTCCGAGACGACTTGTTAGGAATGAACAGACCAAATTTTAACATGTAAACGGATCTTGACATTCGTTGAATCTTCTACGGTAATTGACTGAAGACTTCAAAATATCTAGACATGTTTCATGAATCTTTGTGTCCATAACAACAAACCTGAAATGATAAAACACAGTCTCATTAGAATAAGTACAATAAAGCTACTGATTACTGCTGATTAATATCTGTGAACAACAATAGTCTTACAACAATTGTTTCATTGATGTTTATAAACAAATATTGTTAAATTTTATTAGAAACTGGCAGAGGCACAAACATAACTCCGTTGATTTAAATATCTACTAAAGTATTTCTATACACACGGTCGATAAAATATATCTGAATATCTTGAAATCTGCGGAGTAAATTATGTATATTTTGATAAATGATTATACAAAGCTATTTTAAACTTAAGGGAACAAATGTATAAGCATTCGCTTTCCAACAAACAACCCCAAATTAAAACTGTTGTTACCATCATAAAAATAGAATAGGAGGTGATGGTACTTTGATTTTTAATGGATGATAGGTAATAATGTAAACAGAGGCTTTGTCAGTAAATCAAAAGCTAAGAGCTAAATAGAATTTATTACAAGCTAATTTCAGATCTTAAAATGTGCTTTAGTCGGAATGTATGCATTAAGTTACAAAATAATCATCGATGGATATCAGGTAATATAATATGACGTTTCTAAGTTTGAAAATTTATTTCTAGCTCTGACCACTTCACCTTTATAAAGTTTATTACATACGTGAATACGGTGTAGTGCATCCGACAGAACAAAAAGCAGCTGTCACAGTGCTGAGCCGAAAACACTATACATGTATGCACACATATTGTATTCTGTTTTAAATTTGTTCTTTTCAACTTATAAATATACATGTAGTTTGCTTTAACACATTTGTGGCACAAAACATGCAAAATTTTGATAGTGAACATTAACTTAATGACCTTTTGTTACTTTGTTACTAAACAAATATTTTTGCAAAAGATGGTGGTACTATTCGAAAGAGTTACGCCTTAACTACACATGAATTAACAACAAGACTTGAACGACTTAATGTGAAAAAATACCAACTTGTATAATTATCAGAGTTATCAGTGTAAAGAACCACGTGCCATATATGGTTCCTAACACGGCAAAAATGACGATCAGATCAACAAGTTACATGTAAGAAAAAAAAGATAGGTAAATGACATTGAAATGAATAATTTTTATCAGACCTAATGCAGCCTAAAGCAGCACAAAATTCTCTCACTAGCGGTAGTTCTCCCAACCCCACAACGATTCTAGTTTTAAAGATGACCTCACAGTTCTTCCAAAAATATCTCGACTCGTTCAAAACCTCGAGGTAATCTATAAAACTAGAACCGTTGTGTTAGGAACCAAATAGGTCACGTGATTGCCCACACTGGTTATATACTACAAGAAATTGTATATATTCTTTGACTTCGGACCATTTCAGTCGCCTTTGGACAAAACACATTCCCTATAATAATCGGTCAGCACGGAACTGAGTCAAAACACTATTTATTCATACGAGGTATATGACTCCGGAAAACTTATAAAACACATAAAAAAGTGTACGCTGATTTTTCGACTTAAGTGTGGACTAAACAAATATGTCTAAATCGTGGTGCTTTAAATCAACTTGTGCATTTATTATTACGCGCATTATATAATTTACATGGGTAAAAGTTGTGAAAACTGAACATACTGAAAATATGCTGGGGGCAAGGAGCCACTAGGACCCCCTGGGTCAAGGGCAACGCCTTTGTTGGGGGTCCCAGGGGGCCGGAGGCCCCGGAAGCTAACAAAGGTGTTGGTGTCAAATCAAAGGAACATAGACTTAGCTACATGTATGCCCATATGTTAAAGTTTTAAAATAGGAGTGAAAAATATCGTTTAAACTTTAAGCTACGACAATACCGAGGTTGGTACCCTTTTTATCTTTCAGCTATATAAGTAACCTTTGATATATTAAAACGGTTTTCCCTCTATTTGAACAGTGCAGGTATTACCGGGTCTTTATTTTTAAACTGAATTTATCGTTGTGTCAACACAATTTAGTTTTTTACAGCGACTAGCGCACCTTACCTGGCTTTCCTGGACCCTTGTCTATGACCAGTAATCACCTACCCTTCCACAAGGCCGGAAACTTCTCTATAAACCTTATTAATTGAGAAAAATTGACATCATTGTCAAACTTTCATGGAAGGATATAACCACTCCGAGTATAAGTGATCAATAAAGAGCTCATGGAAAACATCCATCAGCACCAGTGCACGCTCGTCCCACCAACCATCATGCATTATATAGTGGTCAAATAAAGTAAAAGTGTTAAAGGTAATGATTAGATTATGAATAAAAGCATATTTGAAACTTAGGGGCGCTACCATTTGCACTACCCACCCGGGTTACCATCTAATATATAATAGAGAATGAAAGTACCTTCTTTATAGTTGAAAGTTCTGTAGTTATATGTTCTGTCGATGTAAGATGGAAGAGTTGAGAATCTCGTTTTATTGTGATTAAAACTATTCATAGCTTCACTAGTTTTTCAATCTGGTTCTGAAATAACGAAGGTAGATAACTATCAATATAATGAAATGCATAGTTTGGTGTTAACGGTAAATCAAACTCAATGCATGTCAATCTGCATTCTTTTTCAGTAAAATTTTTATTACAACAGTGTATTCATCACCATGTGTATCCCTACCATGGAGTGCTCACTTCTGTGGAACATTTCCTTATCGGTGAAATACCAGACTATACCGGACTGGCCTAAATATTTCCATGTTGTGTCATTAAAACATATCTAATTGGTGTTTTTGCTTATTGTTTTGTTAAACGAATTAAATGATTATTTAATCCATTTAAAACCATTTGATTATGTCATTTATGTGTATACCCTTACAATAATAAAGAAATTAGCACCGCTAATGATCTCCCAGTACAAAGCTAAATGAACCAACTTTCATACATCATAATTATAGGAAAAAAATACTCAGTAATGATAACATATTCATCAAATATTCAATACAGGACTTTTGTTTCAGTGATGGAGAGATTACTCTCCCTTTTCACTACCGGACTGGCCTTGTAATTGATATGCAAATGTCTATGCGAGGTGCACCTCGGCTTCAATCCTTATAACTTTTAATTTCAAGTTAAAATGCAAGTATCGAATCGGAAACCACGGATTTTAAATCGAATCGAATCGGTGCCCTTCGTAATAGATTTTAGATAAATCGAATCGTTGCAGCCCTAAAAATAGTCACTAGATCTTCTGTGTAAACAGAAATCTGTTTTTATCAAATTAGTGCAGCAGACGAAAAATATGAAATACTCAAATAGTGCATAAAATAAAGTTTACATTTCTTTGTCCGAAAATACGCAAATTAGTCTATAAGTTGTAACTGTTAACTTAGAGCATTCTGCACAATTTATTTTTGCACATGATCTACTATACCGCTCTATTCAACTTTCGTCCTAAAAATTTGGAGCTAATGATCAAAACTAACAGAAACAATTGGATTTATTTTTTGTAAAAGAAATGTAGTAGTTACTTTTTGTGCTATTTAATGTCATTCAATTAGTTTAGACCACAACAAGTTGATCATAATTATGCTATTGTTGTTAGAACAAAAGTTGAACATATGTTCTATGGATTCGGTCGAACCTTAATTTTGACATTAAAAATTTGATCATAAAAATTTGGTCAAACTGCTATATAAAGCAAAGAATTAAGATTTTTTACAACAAATTTCTTTGCTCATTCGCCCCCATTTCCCCCCAGAAAAATCCGTAAAACACATGATCAACTTGTTGTGGCCTTACAAAGTAATACTTATTATACAGCAAGATTTTACTTGAATTTTATCAAACTAGATTCGCATTTTTTTTAACATTTGTTTTTTTCAAGTTTCTCATTGAAGTTAATTTTGAGTTAATTGTTCCAACATTATTCCAGTTTTTCTTTCTTGATTTTTATATTAAGTTCTCTTATAGGCCTACAGTTCTAAAGTAGGCACAACTTTGAGTAATTAAATTAATCAGGCTTGCATACACTGGTAATTACTACTGTTTTTTGGAGGGGATTAACGCCTTAGCAACACAATGTATAGGTCATATAACGGCGGTCAGTCAACCTACCCACTGTTCCTGGAAAGGTTAATCTCTGGATTTAGCTGTTAACCAAGTACTGGGCGCATACTTTGGTCAGTAACTGACAACTGCCCTTAATGATTAAGAATCATTGGTAGGAGGGAGAATGGCTGTAGAAATAATTTAATTTAATGACCAAGCTCCACGAAAGTATGACCCGTCCAGGAATCGAACTCACGACTCCTCGATCAATAGACTTGTGTGCTACCAATTTAGCTAGCTGGGCGGCATTTACCACTGTAACCAGATATTTACGGTAGGTTAGGTATCTAGTGTACGAACCACTAGACCACTGGATCAAAGTCACAGTAAGTATGTTCATCACTACACATATCAGAAATTACCTATCTACATTCATTTTAAACAAGAGCGGTCAGAGAAGCATGCTCGATTTAGTAAGTATTTGTCACTTGAGATACATATTTTAAAATTTGAAATATAACTTTAACAAATTTTAAGTAAAATAATATTTTTTAAAAGAAAATTTCAAGTTCACGAGAGACAATTTAAAAAAAATGTATTTATAGTTGTGAAACTTGTCACATTAGATGAGGTAAAAGTATAGTAATTCCATTTTATAGTCAAAGATTTAGGCCGATGCATTATCACTGGTCTTACAGCTATTAGTAAAGGTTATCAATCACCCTATGAGAGTCTATTATTGCTACTTTCATAAGCAGTCGACTAAGTGGTACAACAGAAATATACCACCCTTACAGGAACCTATTTACACCAGAGTGAATAGGAACAATGGCAAGTACAGGGTTCGTACAGACTTTGAAAAAAGCTTGAATTCTAAGGTCTACCTTGAAACAAATAATTGCTGTGCATAGCCCTGTAGAGTCTGTAGCGCCTAATATATTTATATCTTTTTTTTTCATACTGGACAATAATAAAACTTTTCTAATTGTCTTAGTTTCGTACTTGTGCTGACCAGTTATGTATTTAAATACAGTATGTCTTGACAATCTTCATTCTGTTGAAAATGATGTTAAATTTGACGTAATTTATTAATTTTCTGATAGATTTCTTAAATGGTCAAACTGATACATTAGACATTTCAGAACATACTTAAATATATATTTGTAGTGTTTGTAAGTTGAAGTTAATTGTTTTTTAAAGGATAATTACACTTAAAACCAAACAAACCTCTCTAAATATGTGAAAGAAAAAGATACTGGTGTGGTGTGAGTCCGAAGCCCCATGTTAATTTTCACATAATTATTTTTTTTGTATTTTTACTCCCAAACTTATATATGTATAGAGATAACTTAGTTGATAGATTTTTTTGTTGAAATATACATAGAAACAGGTTGAAAATTCAGAACTTTGTTTTGTTTTGACATTTTATGTTACTAAGAAACATACATTTTTCATGTTTTCTAAAGTAAAGTAAAGGAATTGTTTCTTCCTATTATTGCTGATTTTTTCAAAAGTCAGAAAATTAATACTGTATCAAAAGAATATCATTCCACAGGTCAATTTACATTTATCTACTTTGTTTATTTATTGGAGTTAACGTCGTATCAACACAATTTAGGTCATTTCACGGCATCCAGTGCACCTAACCTAGCATTCCTGGACCATTGTCTATAACCAGTACTCACCTACACTTCCACAAGGCCAGAAACTTCTCCATATTATCTAACTAATGGAGGAAAATCGACATTGTTGTCAAGTTTTCATGGAAGGGTATAACCTCCCTGGGTGGGATTCAAACTCGCACCCCCTCGGGCACGAGTATCCAAATCCAGGGACGCTACCAACTGCGCTATAGAACCGAGTTTTAACTACTTTGTTCAATCTACTTAATACCATCAAGTCAGTATGTAGAGTCCGTAGCCCCTGATGTCCATTCTATGATTTTTGTATTCACTGTTTTTAACAATGAATACTCTGTTACCAATAGATTAATAGTGGTATTCCGATCGGAGTCGTATATTGACCTTTGTTGACCTCTATCTAATCAACGAAACCGAACAGCATCCATAGCCGGATAATTCCACTTCAATAAAATAGTTCGCAAATAGTTCTTTTGTTTCATCGATCATCTGTGTATTCCTACGCGTCAATTTAAAGTATGCATTTGTTGACAGACATCGGAAAGACAAAGGAATTGAAGGAAAGTACTCGAAACTAAATCTGTTTCTCTAAATGCAGTTTACAGTCATTCACATTATTGGAAGGAATTGTTTGCAAACAATGCCTTTCTATGTCAGCGCTCCCAGAAATTTGAAAAAGAACGAACAACAGTCAACACATAATTGAACTCTGTTGCGACCCACAAAATAATAAAGCAACAGAAAAATGTGTATACTATCAATTGCAGACGCGTTGAAAAAAATACAAATTTAAACAAATACTTAAAATTATGATACTCAATATTAGGGTTGGGCAAATATTAACTTTTTTTAAAAGGTGCAAACCAAACGGGTGTTTTTTATGGCCAAATTATGTGCTGAGTCTGAATATCATAATTAAAATTTTCTACGATGACGTTTTAGGTTCACTTTTTGCGAAAATTCAAAATGGCCGCCAAAATGGCCGATTTCGGTTCTGCGGGACAATATAATGCGGGATAATATAGCTTGTAATATATCATTTTATAGGTTTTTATGGTTGATAAACACGTTTTTGAGGTTAAAATACCAAAAATAAGTAGTGGAAGCTTAATTTATTGATAATTTATACAATATTTCGGCAAGACAATACATATTTTCGATTATTCTGTAAGACAATTACAAAATATGCTACATGATCAAAGATTTTGCTTTAAAACACTGTCTATATTAAGCAAAACATCATTTTCTAGTTTTATGTTTTTGGTTTAATTTGTTTTCCATTTTGAGTTTACTGTCTTTTTTATGTGTCGCATTTGGTGTAAATGCGACACAGTTGTGGCTCTTAGATATCTTACTACACATATCAATCGTTTTTCTGTTTGTGAATCCTTAGCGAATCAACTGATTTCAGTGTGAATGGACCAATATTAGTTAGTTCAAAATATAATTCAGCAGATAGATATCTTTCTTTTGTTTTTATCACTCCATCAAATATGTGAGCATATAACATATCTTAATCATGTAAGCTTTTATAGTGATTGCCTCTATTTGCAAGTTCAAAGGCTCTTGTGATGGACCGGTACTTTTTACATGTTACATATCAGCTCTCAATCAACTCAACAGATAACAAGCATATCTATAAGTCCATGCGGACAGCAACAGGATAATCTTCAATATACAGGCTAGAATCCATCAAACTAAAACAAATCTCAACAACTTGATAGATGCTTAATGATATTTTAAATTGAATGACAACTTTAAAGATGAAAATGAACCTAATTTAGAAGAAAAAAATTGCGTATAAAACTACACAACAATGTCTAAATGGATCTTATATAGCATGAAAGAAGGTGAACAATGTGCAATACCTTTGTGTTATTATGGCCAGATCACTTCAACTTAACCTTACATCACAAAGGAGTATCAGCTTTCACATAGGCAATTACATATCTAAAGACTTATAAAACATAGGCACTTGACACAGAAATCAATGGAAGTATTTGTGCATGGTCTTGTACACTCCACTCCCACATTGACTTTTGCATGGTTTAAACATTGTACTACTAGCCTACCAAATCAAAAGCTGCAACGGATTCAAAATTGTACTGATAGAGTGGTCTTGATAACTCCATTAGAGCAACCGGAACTGTGCTCCTAAAGTCTCCATAGACTATCAATTAAAGTTAGAATCATGTCTGAAGTCCTTCTAATGACCTTGCATCATGTTACTTTAGAACCTTTTCGTCCAAGTGAGATCTCGAAGTCATTTTTAGCTTCAATATCAAAGTTATATATGCTAACTATGCTATTTTCACCTCTGTCGTTATTAATTTCTAACATTTCCATTCAAGGAAAAGGAATATATTTGTCTAAAGGTTCATAACTTTTTACACAACTATGAAATCAAGACTTCATATATATGTATACTTGTACAGATACAGCTAGTACAAGCTTGTTCGAGTAATCTTCAACTTAATATAATAATTTCAAAATTATTTTTTATGATTAAAGAAAACATTTACAATATCTGCAATGCATCAAAATCTATAAACAGTAAAGCTTTTAAAACCAGTAGATGGTTTGTTTTTTTAATAATTAATAACAGTTTAAAGTCATTATACAATAAAACAGAAAGAGCGGCATAGCTTGATGAATGCAATTTGGTTATTGCTATTAAAGCTAGTATGTGTATTCTTAATAAAGGTGATAAAAATTCATTCATAGTAGCATTAATATAATCAAAAGTAGAAATAAGTATGACAATAGTAATATGCAAGCTGAAAAGCCTATGAAAAGATTTAAAGGAAATTGATTTAATGCAAAAGTAGATATTATTCTACGAAATTGTGTGATTTTGGCTGAAATATTATATAAATTATCAATAAATATAGCTTCCCATACATATTTTGTTATTCTTAACCTCAAAAATGTGATTATCATCCTTAAAAACCTACGTATAGGATAGAGCATGAGTAGCAGTTTGATATGGGATTTCTCAACGAGCGAAGCGAGTTGATAAATCTCATATCAAACTGCTACGAGTACTCTATCCGACTTAGACAACGGGTAGGAAATTATATGTTTATAATGTCCTTTTTTATTTATTTTGTCACGTATTTATACTACTGTCACCTTAAAGCCATATAAAACGCGGAGAAATATGGTTGGCCCTAATCTAAAGCGTACGATATTTGTGTCGTGAATTTCGTGCGAAAGCTAATTAAAACTCATGAACAACATTTTGATTGTGTTATTCATGGATATAAATATTTGTGCCCATGTACATATCAATGAATAAAAAATCATTTTTGATAAATAATCACAGTGGTGAGTCGTCTTAGGAATAATTCTTTATTGCAGAACTAAAGAATGTTTTGGCTAACCAAGAGTGTTATTACTATTAGGATGTAAGTACATGTTATTGTTTTACGAATTTCATCATTTTCTGCATTGTTATACCTAATAAACATGCGAATATTCAATTTTGACAACATTTCTCATATATAGTCGGTTTAATATGTAATCAAGGGAGTGGATAGCTGTGAATTGCATTGTGTTACATAATACTGGTCGTTCTATTTTGTAGGAACAAGTGGACCTTTGAATCAACCCCTACCAATACTTTTTTCACCTGCTTAAAACCATCAAGACGATTGTCGTGAACAAAAATGGTAGAAAATCTCAATTACATTGTTAAATACATTATGTTATCATATAAACATTTGTGCATGATGATGCCTAAACATTTGTTTTGTTGAAAGTATGAACTATCCAAAATACAATTGATCGAAAAGCTTTTTGTCTTAAATATAGATCTTGGTTTTCTTTAAAATAACATAACATGTTGTTTTTACTTGATCGGATGAATTCAATAAAATCATTCGTTTGCAGTAGTTTTAGACTTATAAAAAATGCGCTCCCTTGTCTCCCGGTAATAAGCAATAAGGACAGTTAATTTCTCAAAACTTCGGTTAGCTTTCAAATAGATTTGTCCGGTTCCCAGTCGTACTTTGACAGGTAAAAGAACGTCAAGCAAAGCATGATAATGGCCGCGCCCTATTAATGAATTAGGTATTAGATGATAAGGTTTTCATATGAACAATTCTCACTACACACGCTTAAATCTAAAGATCACTGTGCAAGAATTATAGTGGATACCTTTTATAGTTACATTTATGATAGATAAACTTTCCGAAATTCTAACGAGACTATTTCACGTCTGAATTGTGTTCACTTCGAGACATGGTTTTTGCTTAATTGTTCGCTAAGTATACGAGCAATCAGTAAATCGACTTTGAATTTCTTATGTAGTACCGAATTCCTACTAAAGTTAATATTGTCAGCATGTGATCATGCAAATAAAGAAAACGTATACAATAATTTTGTTATCTGAATAAAAACTGGGAGTGTAGCCATGATCGTGCTTTGCCTGACTTGATAACGATAGTGGTAAGGGGCAGGTAATCCAGACTAAATACAGATAAGCTTATTGAAGCATTTCAGTTAATTGTATTAAACTGATTATGGGGCGGATCTAGACTTTTAACAAGGGGTTGTACTATTTAATGACTTACGCTTGTCAACAAATAAGATCATAATTAGACTTTTCCAATGTTCGTGGCCGCTTGTATACGAACTATAACATTTCATTTTGTTCTTAGTGTGCACCCCACTTAAAAAAAGTCTGGATCCACCCCATACTTTCAGTCAATGTTTTCTCGAGTTATCGCACGGAGAAAACGATCTGATAATATCAAACACTGTACCGTGTGTTATGGGATTTATCAAACACTTTTTAAGTAATTTGATTGGCTGAGAGGGGGTCACCGTTGTCTAAAAAATGATATATTACAAGCTATGGTGAAAATATAAAATAGTTCTAAATAACCAAAATCGGCCATTTTGGCGGCCATTTTGAATTTTCGCAAAAAGTGAACCTAAAACGTCACCGGAGACAATTTTAAAGGTCATATTTGGATTCAGTGCATCATTTGGCCATAATAAACACCCGTTTCAAAAAAAAGTTGGTGATTTGCCCAACCCTATCAATATTTTCACATTAATCAAACTTTATTCTATCTGTGTACGGAGAAAACTTATTTAGTGCGTTGCGCATTTTTATCTGTCATGTATATGTATATAAATGTAGCTGTACTAAACTCGACGGGTCTGTGGTGCAGTGGTTAGCATGACAGACTACCAATCAAGAGATTGCCAGTTCGAATCCTAGGCGCGTAAAAGTAGAAGATTTTTTTTTTTGGTTTCGGCTACAAAAATTTGATCATGTTCGTCAGATTTACGCACTTAAAATTCAGAAAATGAAAAAAAAATTGCTCTAGTTTCTTTTCACTTATAAAATGAAAACATCAATTATAAATGCAATGCATGTTCACCATAAACTTTATCTTAACACATGATCATCAGTTGAACACTGACGTAAACTTGATGTTTTTATCAACTCTACACAGCTCTAGTTATGTGACGTCATGTCCCCCCCAATGTAATCGCCAGCATTAATAATTTCTATGGCCATTCTGTCTCCTTCCCCTGATTCTAATTCATGTAGGACAGTCGTCAGTCACTGACGAAGTATGCACCCAGTAGTTTGTTAACAGCTAAATCCTGAGATAAAGCTTCTTCAGGAACAGTGAACCGCTGTGATATAATCTATATAAGGTGTTGCCACAGCATAAAACCCAAACAAAAATTGAATAAATCTAAACACAATGAATACCCCAGTACTTTCAGTGCTTTGATTTTTATTGGGTCAAGAAACATATGATTATTCATATCAAACTTGTTCTAAATGTGTTGTATACATCTTGGAATACTATCAAGTATATAAAAATCAGTTTGTTTCTTTTTTCTCATTTACATGTAAATTGAAACTTAACATTCATGTGTATTTTTGGGTATTTCCACTTTTGACCTTGGTAAATGTTGCAGACAATGAGAGTAAGTGTATATCAAGGTGTCAAACTTATTTATAAATTATTATAAGAAATACACATTTTTCTAATTTGTCTAGTGGTGATATGAATTACCGTGTAGAGTCCGTAGCCCTAATTTTTCGTGTGGTGATATGAATTACCATGTTGAGTCTGTAGGCCCCTTGGGTACATCTATTCAACCGTACTTAACTTTTTTGTTTTACATGTTCTATCCAAGATCTTTTAGAAAGTAGTGCCTAATAGACATGTTATTATATTACTATAAAAGATTCTGCACTCTGACGGGGTCTGAAAATTGCCATATGTGAGACTGAAGAGGTACCCTTTATCTTGGCTTTGCCGTAATATCAGACGCTCAATAATAAAAATACATAAAAATAATAATGATCTTAGGCACTTACTTCTCTTTATTTTTCCACTGTTCAATCGTCTGAAGCTTTAAGATACACAATGCCTTCTTATTCTGTATGTTCATTCATTAAACAACTCAGTAAACAACATTAAGTTGTATTAACATCTAGTAGACAACATCCTACAAAAAAAGAAATTCAAGCTTACTTAAAAATTGGCCTTTATCTTAAGGCAAGAACACTACATTGCTAATGTATAGCGGGAAAGGTTCTAACAGTAATACTTTCAACACAATAGTAATTAACTAAAAAATACCTGATACTTGGGTGTTTACCTACCATGCCTTTAAACTAACATTTCAATCTGTTCAGTATTGGCTTACAGACACAACTTATTCTAAATTTTGACACATGTATTGTATGTTTTTTCGTAGCTAGATATAACAGTAGTATTTCAGTATGTTACTGTAAATGAATATATACATAATGACTAAGGCCCTGCAATGACTGCATGAACCTAGTTCAAATTCAGTATTTGTAATGGATCTTGGTATCAAACTGCAGAAAATTTTACAAGTCTCAAACTGACCTCAATTTTTGCTGTTTTGAGTGTTTGCTTTAAAATTTTTGATACAACTGAAGTGATTAACAAATGGAGAGACACCAAGTGACAACAATAAGCTCTCGTTCTCTTCGAAAAGCTGGACTTAACTGTTCTGTTTTCTCAGGTTGTATTTACCGTCATATACAATTGTGCATGGGACAATTAACAAGGTTTGGTAGCCAAGTTCAGCACTGTGTAAGTATGCACTCAAGAATACATTTCACATGTTCAACCCTTGACCAGCTAAGAAAATTGTAGTCTCTACCATAAAGCTTGTATTATATTATTAGAGAAAATGTTTGCCCAAGGATAATTTGAATTTTAACATGATGTGTTTGAAAGGGATTTGAACCAATGGTAACCTGCTATCTAATGGTAACTAGACCAATGTCATAATTACTTGGCAGACTCATTAATTTTGCAACAAAAAGCTGATTATATATGATATGACAAAAAGCAAATACTAAGTTTGTAATAACCAAAAAGTTCAACACAAAAATACTCACAAAAATACAACTTCTTCTTGACTTTCTAACAACCTGACATCATCTCAGATTATCAATTAATAATTAGCAAACACAGTCATAGAGCTACGTCAGTAACTTGTATAATATTATGACTTAATTAATAAAATATATGTTCTGTTCTATTCTTCTTTGTTCCTGCAATTGAAAATTACTACCATTAAATTATCATGCAAAATAATTCATAAAACCATGGTTAAATCCCTTCTGGTATCCCTTCTTGTGTTAATTGTCCTAAAACAATGTTGTCCAGTCCTCTTTCATGTACATGTCATAGTAAAATAATTATATCATAATAATCAAAAACCCTTAGAATTAGTTCTTATGTAAATATTTTGTACATATCATTGTATGCATTTAATTTATTCTCTTGTTTATGCAGTTTATATGTCATTGTGCACATAGTTTATATGTTCTATTGTAACTAACTATGTATTTATCACTGAAAAGTGGAAATAAATTGAATATAAGACAGTATATTCCACTAGAGGAAACCTATTTTAATCATCACAGAACATTTCTCAAAATTTCTCATGTTTTAATCATGTCAAGTTTTTTAAATTTTATAAACCATTATTTCTTATTTAAAGGAATAGTTACTTTTTCTGCATAAAGGGAGATTCATGTAATAACTCACTTTCACTTAAGTTTTAATTTATATTATTGCAACAAAGCAGTGTCTTATAAAACTTATCCATGCAAAATCATTAAAATGATCTATCACATTTTTAAATATATCAATTACTTCAAATTGGCATTATGCAGGGGTGTGGAATTCATTTGTCTGACTTGTCTGTACATTTATGTCTGCAGACAAGTAAATATTTCCAGCCCTCTCAGGGCTTTTTCAGCCTATCTCATGGGGCCGAATATGGGTCCGGTTCTCAATGCCAAATAACTACCATTTTTCCCAATTTCAAGAAATAAATTCCCTATCTTGTTAAATAATTCCTTTTGAACGTGATGTCTTTTGACTTTACAAAAGAAACCACGAGATTTCATGCAAAAATAATAAATACATGAGAATTTGCATTGAATGCCTCACTGAACTGTAAGAACAAACTCTTTACGAGCACTGCAACACTTCCAGAGACACCAAAGCAAGGCATATAAAGGTTTAATGCAGAAAACTTAATAATGAAATTTCCCAATTGGGTTAATTTGTTGATATTTTTTTCCCAAATCAGACTATTTAAAGCGTTAAAAATTCCAAATTTGGGCAGGGACCTTTTTTCCCAAAACCCCTTGAAAAAGCCCTGCCTCTTGTACACAGATAAGTTATACTTTTTAGCTATAAATCAATACCATATTAATACTTAGTACAGTAAATGTTTCAATCATATTCAGCATTGAACTATTTTATTCAATTCATTCAATTATTTATTCTTACACTCTGTAATTGTTCTCCATTTAATGACGTTTCAGCATTTTTTTGCCTTAATCTAACATAGATATTTATCTATGTTAGAAAAAGGCAAAAAATGCCGAAACATCATTAAATGAAGAAAAATTACAGAGTGTAGATTTTTATTGTATCCATCTGGATACTGCACTTTGAAAATATTTATTATTACTAAAAATATGCATTTTAAATCATAGTTATATTCCTTTTTGAGTATTGAACCCCTGGACAAGTGCATTTTGATACCTAACAACTTTGTTGAATTCACCTGACAGTGGACAAATGGAAATAATTGGAATTCCACACCCTTGCATTATGGGAGTATCTGATTAAGGCAATGCAGTCACAATCAAAACAAAAGCCTCATTTTAGTAAAGTACTGTCAAGCATACCCTGAACCCAGATATATTATTGTATACTCATGTACTTGGTACTTATGTCAGTATCTGTTATACATGTATAAACCATTTAATATATACTGACTGTCCAATGTTTCTGCTGATCTGTATTAATATTTAACATGATACAGTCACCATGTAGCAAGAAATATGTTTTCTAGGCATGCATATAATACTCAAGTTTTGTATTTGGGTTTAACACTGTAGCAACACTATGTATAGGTCATACAAAAAGGATTAGTAAACATATTCTGGAAGGGCTAAGTGACTGACAACTACCCTACATGATTAAGAACCAGTGGTAGGAGGAAGAATGGCCATAGAAATTATTTCATGACCAAACTTCAACAAAGTATGCCTGAACTGGAAATCCAATCTAAGACCCCATGATCAGTAGACTTGTGGGCTACTTATTGAGCTAGCCAAACAGACTTGAATATAATAAAGTAACTTTATATGGGTCCGGGACGATTCAACCCAAAGACAACTCAACCCGTGGTTGACTCAACCCGAAATAGGGACAACTTGACCTGTAAGTAGTGACAACTCATCCTGAGGACAACTTAACCTGTGGACAACTCAACCCGTATAATGAATAATTTGTTGTAAGTTAGTTGTCCCAACCCCCTTTATACTTACTACTTTATTGGTTTTATGATGTATATGTTGAAAGACAAACCACACTTTAAAAGCTGTACATGTAATTGACTAAATTATGTCCATCGACTTTGCAACCATTGTCATCTTTATTTCTTCACCATCAATATTCTGCTCACTTGTGTAGACACATGTATACCATGAAAATAGAAACAATTGAAATACTTTAAACAAATTGTTATTGTACACTTATGGTAAGTATATAAGCCCCATGCAGTTGCTAAACAAGATACATCAGTGGTTGTTAGATAGTACAATTCTATCTAATTTAATTTGGTTTGCTTTATGTTCCCTTTTTAAAAGTCAGAATCACATGGTGGATAACAAATTTAACAATTGGGTTTATGTGTCATACAGCAACAAAGACAGAAACAATTTCACAAAAAGTTGTGTTTTGGGCAGTAATTATGGGTAATTATAGAGTGTATTTGTCATACAGTAACAAAGAAAGAAACAATCACATTACCGGTACTTATTTTGTTTTGGGATGATAGAATAGTGATCTGTGGGTTAATGTCACATACAGCGACAAAGAAAGAAACTATCATATTACTTATTGTGTTATGGGATGATGGAATACCTTTTGGGGGGGTGTATGTGTCATACAGCGACAAAGAAAGAAACAATCACATTACTTATTGGGTTTTGGGATGATGGAATACCTTTTGGGGGGTGTATGTGTCATACAGCGACAAAGATAGAAACAATCACATTACTTATTGTGTTATGGGATGATAGGATACCTTTGGGGGGGGTGTATGTGTCATACAGCGACAAAGATAGAAACAATCGCATTACTTATTGTGTTTTGAGATGATGGCATACCTTTGGGGGAATGTATGTGTCATACAGCGACAAAGAAAGGAAAAAATCACATTATTTACCGGTATTGTGTTTTAAAGGGTGTATGTGCCGGAAACTTCTCCATATTAACTAATCAATGGAGGAAAATCGACATTTTTGTCAAATTTTCATGAAAGGGTATAACCTCCCCGGGTGGGATTCGAACACACACACCCTCGGACACGAGTATCCAAATCCCCGCGCGCTACCAACTGCGCTATCAACCCAGGTTACAAATTTACTAAGTATTTTCTATTACCTCTTGGTGGCAGTTTTTAGTTATATGATAGTTAATAACAGATTGCTACAATGTTATTTGATATACTATGTCATGATTTTTAAAAGCCTAATCCTGATTCTGATATTCAAGTATATATTGCATATTCACATAGACTCAGTAGCTTAATAAACCCTGTGAAGCAAACATTGTTCTAAGAAATAAAATCAAATAATTATGCTGCTTTTTATAGAAATAATGTTGTATGAAGTCTTCATTTTTCAATACTTTTGAACGCACATGGCTTCAACAGTTTTGTAAACTATTGAATTTATGTGTTTATATATTATTAAGAGCTACAAAGATGACTATTTCCATTACATGTATAGACTGTATGATATCTTCTTTACACCATAATAAGTTGACAGTAGTGTATAATTTTTTAAAACTCTAAACTGTCACTCATGAATGTAAACCTTAATTTTTGTTTACAGCTTTTGACTTATAAATAATGAATGCTTTTGTATTACACTATATTCTTTGTGTATCATTTCTGTACATTGAAAATGAGTAATAAATAATTACAAAAAAAAGAAAGAAACAATCATATTACTTATTGTGTTTTTGGAATGAAAGAATACTTTTGGGGGTTTATTTGTCATACAGCTACAAAGATAGAAACAATCACATTACTTATTGTGTTTTGGAATGAAATAATACTTTTGGGGGTTTATTTGTCATACAGCGACAAAGAAAGAAACAATCATATTACTTATTGTGTTTTGGGATGATAGAAGAAAACTTTCTTTTGGGGAGGGGGGGGGGGTATTTGTCATACAGCGTCAAAGATAGAAACAATTACATAACTTATTATGTTTTGGGGTGATAGAATACTTTTTTTTTAGGGGGGTATTTGTCATACAGCGACAAAGAAAGAAACATTTACATAACTTATTATGTTTTGGGATGATAGAATACTTTATTGGGGGGGTATTTGTCATACAGCGACAATGAATGAAACAATCACATTACCATTACTTATTGTGTTTTGGGATGATAGAATACTTTATTGGGGGGGGGGGGGGTATTTGTCATACAGCGACAATGAATGAAACAATCACATTACCATTACTTATTGTGTTTTGGGATGATAGAATACTTTATTGGGGGGGTATTTGTCATACAGCGACAATGAATGAAACAATCACATTACCATTACTTATTGTGTTTTGGGATGATAGAATACTTTATTGGGGGGGTATTTGTCATACAGCGACAATGAATGAAACAATCACATTACTTATTGTGTTTTGGGATGATAGAATACTTGGGGGGGGGGTATTTGTCATACAGCGACAATGAAAGAAGCAATCACAACAGTTATTCTGTTTTGGTATTATAGAATACTGACCTATTGGGTTAATTTTTAATACAGTGACCAAGAAAGACACAATTACAATTCCCTTAATGTGTTTTGGCTTAACAAATACTTAGCAATGGGGTTTATGTCTCATACAGGGACATTAAATTATTATTGTAAGACGATCATATTTGAACAAAGATATTTCACAAAGTACCTATATAGTTATGTTTAACATAAGATGCTGTAATATTAACTTTTTTATAATATTTACCTCTCACAAAAGAAACAAAATAAACAAAAAAAAAACTACTATGTACCTTAATGTAAATTATTTAGAGTGCAGTAAAATTGTTCTTAAAATACTCAATTAACTTTAAAGTTCAAAAATACAATTAACTGATCACACAATTTCTGACACTTAAAAAAGCCATTGTTCAAAACAAACTACAAAATTTAATATGAAGTCATCATTATACACTGATTTTTTTTGTCCTAGGGATTTTTAATCTTACTTACAAAAATATTAATACATGTACTTCAAAAATAAGCTGATAAATTTTGCCAACAAAAATATAATAAAATTAAAGCAAAAATGTAGCAAAAGTAATTTGAGAATAATAAAATATGAAAATAAGAATTTAGAGAATGGAAGAAGTAAAATAAAAATCCTAACCTATACAGAGTGCATATAAAAATCTATCAAAGTTAAGGCAAAAAAAGGAAGAAAAAATAATGAAAAAAGACAAAAAATAAAATGAGAATTAAGAGAATTCTAAGACCCATCATGAACTAATTGTCAAATAAAAGAATGAAGGGATAGTCCCCAACCGAGACAACTTGTGATCCATCTTCATTCCGACATAGTCTTAGGGTCAGCCTAATAAAAAATGAAAAAAAAAAATAAAATCGAGCATTAAGAGAATTGAAGACCCATCATGAACTAATAGTCAAAAATAAGAATGAAGGGATAGTCCCCAACCGAGACAACTTGTGATCCATCTTCATTCCGACATAGTCTTAGGGTCAACCTAATAAAAAAAAGTCGAGTAAAAATCCTATCCTATGAAAAAAAGATCAAAATAAAACAAGTTAAAGCAAAAAAATAGCAAAAATAATGAAAAAAAAGACAAAAAATAAAATGAGAATTAAGAGAATTGAAGACCCATCATGAACTAATAGTCAAAAATAAGAATGAAGGGATAGTCCCCAACCGAGACAAATTGTGATCCATCTTCATTCCGACATAGTCTTAGGGTCAGCCTAATAAAAAATGAAAAAAATAAAATTGAGCATTAAGAGAATTGAAGACCCATCATGAACTAATAGTCAAAAATAAGAACGAAGGGATAGTCCCCAACCGAGACAACTTGTGATCCATCTTCATTCCGACATAGTCTTAGGGCCAGCCTAATAAAAAAAGTCAAGTAAAAAAAGTCCTAACCTATTGAAAAAAAATATTTGCACATAAAAATTTAACAAAATTAAAGCCTTAAAGAAACAAAAATACTTAAACAAAAAAACAAGTAAAATTAAAATCCTAACATGTAAAAAATGTGTAAATAAAAATCTAACACAATTAAAGCAAAATTAAAATAAGCAAAAATAATGAAAAAAGATGAAAATAAGAAAATTGAGCATTAAGAGAATTCTAAGACCCATCATGAACTAATAGTCAAAAATGAGAATGAAGGGATAGTCCCGCGACCGAGACAACTGAAGATCCATCTTCATTCCGACATAGTCTCAGGGTCAACCTATAAAAAACAAGTCAAGTAAAAAAAGTCCTAACCTACAGACAAATAACAATTGTATTCTAATTCAACAAACAAAATAACCTCAAAATCATGAAAAAAAAATATTATCATTAAAATGAACCTAGTTTACCAATTTATGGATCAAATACATTAATACATTGTTATTAATAGATCTTTGTTCTGACCTTTACTGTAGACATTTACCCTTCCCATTATGTGTACAATGTCTCCATATATGGAGGAAATGCAATCTTTAAAATATTTACAAAAATTGCATGGGAGAGGTATAACCTGCTAAAAGATATCAGTGTATAAATTATGATGACATTCTTCACATGTAATAAAATATATTATTGAAGAAGAGAAGCAAAAATATAGTACATATGATAATTACTTAATCACTATGATCATAAAAAACCTTAAAAATCTAAATTTACAAACAATAATCATTTTAAAGTAAAATGTAGTATGACTATTCAAAATAAAACTCAGTCTATGAATTCAAAAATTGTATACATTTAAAGCCCCTATATCAAAAGTAACACTTTTTTTGCTGCAAAGAAAATAGACATTTATCTATTTCAAACACCTCTAATTAACAAGATTTTTTTAATAAATGCAAATATTGCTCAGATATGTTCATGTTATTTATTGTATTTCAAAGTGAAAGTAGATCGAAACCGAAAGTAGAATTCGGTTGTCAATACTCGAAACAATAGTTTTGATCACAGCATGTTAAAGATGAAGTCTTATTAGAAAAAAAACTTACTCTGAATTACATAATTAAGCTTTTAAACTATTTTGGATCAGATATATTAAACATCAGCATATAAATGAATATTGTGTGCTCTTATAAAAGTACCCCACTTTTTTAAGAATTGGACACTTTGTCAAACTCAAATTTAGAAAGCAGAATGGTTTGGAATGTTAATTGTGTCTTTAATGCATGTAATATTTTTATAAATTCATGGTTGTAAAACAGTTTTCAAGTCTGCTGTTGAAGAATATATCTTCATATAGTGGCTTTAACAATAATAACTTATTGATAGATATAATAAAAATCAAAGGGCCCATAGCGCTGTCCAGACATGGATTTAACAGAGTAAAACTTGATAGTGTCATTAGAAAGAGGACTTGCGGGGTCTAAAATTCACAAACAAACTGTATAACGAAGGATCATGGTGCGTATACTGCCTGCAGAAAAATGTGTTTCAACCTCTCATGATTTTCTATGCCGCAGATATATGATCTATTTTTAGACAGTGGAAAATTGCAGGCGTGTCTATTTTTAGCACATCAGGATTCAGTTGAATGTAGAGAAACGGGTCAGAGGTTACATAACTTTTTATCTATATTTTAGCAAAGGAAGGGCGGTTCTTTATCGAAAATGTTGCAACAGAATTTCATGTATTGTGTGTTGACAACAACACTGCTTGATACTGTCATGTATTGTTAACAAGGGACTAGTTATTCATGCCTTGGGTTGACCTAACTACATACCGTTGTGCTGAATCTGACTGCGCATGTCCGTCGAATGTCTACGTCTGCGACATTTTGTGATGCGTTTCAAAATATGTCGCTTACTAAGACCTGAATTGCTTACGCAATCCATGCCAAAAATTACTAGATCTGCTGTCTGACAAGTACAATACGAAATTTAATGAACTACATAGTGAAGAACTATGAAGGCAGAATTGAAGACACTAAACTTATTACAGGGTAAGGCTGAAGAATTTTGTGATGGCCTTACGCTGCACTCAGAGTGAAGAGGATTAAATAAGTATGTAAATCCATGTAAATTTAACTAAATATTGCATGTTTTGGTAAAACTTTTGAATAACAAAATAGTAAAAACCAGAGAACTGTTTGTATCATTTCAAGTAATATTTTATAATCAATTAGTTAAATTCAAGGGGGACAACTCATATCTTATAAGTGATTGAAACTTATTGCCACAACTGTTGACACCAAAAAGTAAAAGGAATGAATACAGGAACAACTCTAACACTTGAATAAACGTAATTAGTTGTGAACTGTGAGCACAGAGACTTTGGCACAAAAAAGGACCAGCATGTTTAATATAAAGATTCTTAAGATATTTAATAAAGAGTAAGTATGATTTCAAGTTAGTTCAGAGATAAAATGAGTAGACTAGGTATAAATTTGTTTTTCTTAATAACTAAGTAAATGTAGTTTACAATAGACCTTATAACTATAAAACCCTGGGAATGCAGTGAACTTTGAAATTGAAGATACAGGGGTTCCATCAAACTCCCTTAAATTTATTGAAGAATAGGTGTACTGATCATGACATGTTTGGGTGTAAACCACCATTTTCACATTTTGGAGAAAACCAGTAATTTTGTTCAAGTAAGTCAAGGAATGACTTGTATTGTTCATTACCTTTCATGCTCATCACTGTTGTTGCAAAATATAATTTGTGAATGAATTGTCAAAATGGGCAAGCGAATGTCAATGATCATTGATTGATCATTTTAAAAAAAATCATAGGTCGGTACCAACTTATACATGTATTTTGTACTAACATATATGAAGAAACATCAGCATAATTAGACAGAAATGGTGAGAAAATTACCTCTACAATGGCTATTCACCTAAAAAATTCAAAAGTATAGAGAAGATGTCATAATGTCTCATAAATGAACAGAATGGGATAAAACAATTGTACTTACCAATGTATGAAGTAAGGAACATGAGATGATATGGTCCATGTATACATTCAGCAGTCAGCAAGTTTTATATTTGGTAGACTACATTCAGTGTGTATCAATCATGAAGTCTGTGCAACATAAAATAAACAATATAAATATGGTTAATATTATTGAATTGACAGTTAGAAAAAAGTTAATTACAACTCAAAAAGGATCGTGGCCAAGAGATTATGGCATTTGACTGATAATCATCAGATAGCTATCAATGGATTGGTTTTATTCCCTCCAAAACCTACCCCGTTGTATCCTTGAGCAAGAAACTTGTTCCTACTAGCTCAATACTGTGGGACCAGAACTCTAAAATGGTAAGTCTAAGTTAACTCACAAATAGTGACAAATTTAATTGTACATAGAGCTAGATCTAGTAAATTCAAGGCTGGGTAATTGACTTTTTCAAGAACAGGTCCAAAAGTTTGAAGGTATTTAAAGTACATGTTGTCTGTGATATTTGTCAAAGAAATGCTTTACAGAATTTTTTTTTTATACATTTTATATTTTTTATAAATAAAAATTGCATTTAATGAACAGATTTTAGATTTCTAATTAAATCAGAATTCATCTTTTAAACAGAAAATGCCTCTTTTTAATGCTTACTCTTAGTTACTAACTGTTTTGAATGCTTAATATATAACATTTCGTATTCACAGGCCGAGTTGTGCAGTTTGATATAGACCTACAATGTGCAAATTTTACTTCCGAAAGTCATATATAACACTGATTCAAATATTCTTACGCAAAAGTAATGGAAGGAAATATAGTTTTTTACAAAACACTTTCATCTGATCTTTTTCTGTTATCTATACATCACATCGTTTTGTGGATAGTTACTAAACAAATAAAATCCATTTTTTTATCTAAATTACTTCTATTTCTTTGAAATCTCCATTCATATAACTGTACAACAAAAGTCAGATACCATGCAAATTCTCTCAATCTGTTCAGTCTAGAATCATTGCAGGGTAACAAAATACAGTCATAAAACAATGAAATTCATACAAAATAAATCCTTATGGTGCCAAGCCCATACGAACATGGGTCCCATCATGGGTGGCTTAATTAGACCCAAATAATGTTAAAATAATGATGCAAATAAATGAGCATCGTCCCCAAATTGGGGACGGATCGTCTAAAATATGTTAGGATGATTCGTCCCATTATGTGTATAGCACAATGAGTATTATTAATACAGCCTGATATAAGATATGTGTATTCCATGTTTATTCTTTTATTTTTACATTATTATACATATCTTTTATAATTTCAGACAAAATTACGACACAAAGAACAGCAAATTTAATTTCATAAACATGAGCTACTGGAATGAAGATTGATTACTATGCATTGTTGAATAAAGATGTATTTTAATCAACGTGATTAATACAAAAATAATATATTAATTCAAATTGAAAAATAAAATGTTTACAATGGCCTATTGATTTATATTAACAAATAATGTTTGTTTCGAGTATTCTTGTGTAATTAAGTGTATGTTGTGTTCTGTTCTGTTCAATTATATATTTTTTTATTGTTTTCAATAAAAATAGATGGATTTATATGTGGAAAAAACAATATGCATTTACAAAAATTCCGTTTTAATTTATTACGTTTGATGTTTTATTTTTAGCAATTAATTATACCAATTATATGTTAAAAAAAGTTAATTGTCTGAACCCGACAATAATTAACAGAGACCTTTAATATAGAAATACCAAACTTCACCTAATATTTTTATTAAATGATAAATAATATAAGAATTGAAGATGTTTGGAAGTGTATAACCATGCAGGTAACATTTAAAATGCTAAACGTTAGATACTTAACATTTGACCATTTATGAATAAATATTGGCAAAATCTCATCAAAAGATGAATATCTGCACATAAATCTTCGTATAAATCAATTCCCGTATACACTTTTATAAAATGGGGACGAATCGTCTAAACTCTGATATTTTGGGGACGGATCGTCCAAGGACGAATGTGACTGGGGACGGATCGTCTAGAGGGCGAATAGTCTTGGGGACGGATCGTCTGTATACCCCATATATTTACCTATTAAGTGGGAATCCTACTAGACTCTGGGAACGAGAATGCTACTTATTTACCGATTAAGTAGGTAAGTACATTGTTTAAGTACAAATAATACGCATGGCCTATTACACGAACTGTACTGCCCACTGGTAAACAACAAATAATGAGTAGAAATTTCTTTTGGAAACGATTCCCATTTCTCAGGTGTCAGAAATGTTGAGTTCATCATATTATATTGCTTGAATTGAATTCCAAGTACACGATACTTAAAATATAAATACCTTCATCTAAATTCTTATCAGAAATAAATATATAATCTAATATCCAAACATAAAAACTTCCATTCGCCATCAACTGGTTGTGTATATGGATTAAGCCACGTGACCGTGTAATTACTGTTATTCCTGAACGGATGATTAAATCGCTCAACCATTTCGCAAAGAAAAGTGTCAACACAAGGAGGGCAGACGACAGTAGTCGGATTTTCTCGGTTTCTATCCGTATCTGGATTGTGTGAATTGCCGAGGAATCCCGAACTTACAAGCGTAAATTTTCGTATTTTTCCGTAAACACATAGAACACGTGGACCAAATATCAATGAATCTTTTTCCAAAAGTCTACTATCACTATAGTAGCAGACGACATTATAAGTTGTCGTATTACGATCATCTTTAATATTATGCTTATATATGTTATTCCAAATATAAATGTAAAAATGTAAAACTACTATAATAAAATAAGTAACATAATATTTTCAATATTTCGGCCCAAGGACCCTATCATTCTCGTTCCCAGAGTCTAGTAGGATTATCAATACTAGTATTGAGAATCCTACTAGACTCTGGGAACGAGAATGGGACCCTATATAAACATGTATAATATAGGTCATTAGAGTCCTTGTTCAGCCGAAGCCTTCATAAAGATGTTTATTCCTTGTTTTTTAATGATAAAGGCTTCGACCGAAATATTGAAAATTATTAAGTTATTTTACAAGTAACATTTTTATTTAGGTCTGAATTTCCTGAACTGTATGCACTGCATATCCTGAAGACATGATTATAAAAGTATACATGAGTTTAGATCATCGAACTTAATTCAATGAAGTACATTTATTAGATTTAAGGTGATTCGGCAAACAGCTGAAAAATCACATTTATATTAAACTTGGCCCGTGGATAGCCTACCTTCACAGGCGCGTATCTACCATTACGCACTTTACGCACGTGCGTAACCTCAATTCCACCAATCTAAAATCTAAAAGTGCCAAAATCACTGAGAAATAGGATGCCTAACCCGGGTTAAGCATTATTTGACTTGACTGTGATAACGTTACTCCATGAAATGTCGTATGAAAAGATTCATATTGAGATGTACATGTACGAAAATTAATTTCCATGATTGATTTCTATGTCTGTTTGTCCACTTTGAAACTTCTTTCAAAACAGAAGGATTGAAAACGGGAAGCAACCGCATTGGTTAAGCTATGGCAATTGGTAATTGACTTACACTCGGTAAAAGGTCTGCCTTTGCTTACAATTCATCAAATATTTTAACATGGCTTCTGCCATAAATGAAATGTACTTACATGTACATGTTTAATAATCATGTCACTTACATTAACATGTACATAATATTTGAATGCAGTTACATGTACTTTTAAAGAATAAGAATCTATATCAGCCTTTAGATTGATTCAACAGTTTGCACTTATTCTATTTTAGATTTAGTTAATCAGTGGAGTATAATTAAGTTTTTTCTTAAATAGACCTCAATAGATTTCCAATAACATTTAACAGTCGATAATTACCAAAAGCAATTTACATTATTGTGTGATTAGAAATCATACTTATAATCAATACAAATGATTATTTTGGCATACAAGTCATCAAAGGTGATTTAGACATGCAATTTTATAAAAAAAAACCCAAAAAACACCTAAATCTTTTGGCCCTCGAATTACACTCACCACAAGTTTTTACTATCAGAAACCAGTATATGTTAATATTAAATGCTGTCTGAAAATCACTTTACTCAAAATCAACCAAGTGGTGTTTCAATGTAAACGTCTTTGGTTTCGAAAGTATGTATACATTTAAAAACTGAAAGTAGATAACACATACTGTGGTACACCATCAAACTCTGTTTTCTCATATATCAGTGTGGGGAATCAAGTGACATATATAGTTCCTAACAAGGCAAAAAAGACGACAAGTTTAGATGAAAAAGACTAGGTCAATAGTTTATATGAAACCGATTTTTTATCTGACCTAGTCTAGTCTATGGAACACAAAATTCTCTTTATAGTGGTAGTTCTCCCAACCCAACAACGGTTCTTGTTTTCTAGATTACCTAGAAGATTTTCCAAAAATCTCTCGAATTGTTCAAAACCTTAATCTAAAAAACTAGGACCGCTGAGGGGTTGCGAGAACTACCGCTAGGAAGAGAATTTTGCGCTTCTTAGACTGTTGATCTGCTCGTCCTTTTTGCCGTGTTAGGAACCATATACTAGGTCACGGGATTCCACGCACTGATATTGGGTATTTATATGTTATTGACAGACAGCATTTATAATTATTATATACTACTTTACAAGGCATACCTGAGGTCTACAATGACAACAGAATGTAAGACCGGTTTGGCCCTTAATATGGCTATTCACAGGGAACTTTCCATTGACATAGATGAAGTGATTGATACCTTTGCTCGCAAAAGAGAGCGACACCTTGTGCTAATTTTTGATGTTTATATGTTAAGTAGCATTTTCAATATAGAACATAACGTGTTGATTAAAGCTGTGATTAGCAATGTCATTCATCTGCATAAACTTTCTATGAGGTTATTGTTTAATACAGTTTCTATAGTTTGTAAATGCGATCTTGTTATCAATGTTATATTCAATACAAAATGTCCACTTTTTATTTGTCCGTATGGAAATAGCAGATTATATATAAAAAAGATGGAACGAAAGGTATTTCTGTTGTCAAATTAGCATGCAACCGGTGCAAAAGTATCACCAAAATGCATCTAAGCCAATATAGCGAAACAAATCATGAGGGGGGCATACCCTTCTAGCATTTGTGCGTAACCTCAAAAATGGCCTAGATACGCGCCTGTACCTTCATCACATATGTTTATTTTCCATACATTGTATTTGTAATTCCTGCATAACCTATTTATAACTTGTTTAAATACTGTTTCTTAATCTGAATTATCATGTTATATACATCAGATATGTAGATTTGTGAAATAATTTTAAAAAAAACAACATGTTTTTATTAACAGCAGAAGAATGTCAGTCAAACAATTAATAATTTAAATTCGAAAATGGGCCTACAGGTCGTCATCGTAAACATTGCGTATGTAAATATAGCCAGTTTCATTACACATCAATATTTAGGGGTGAATTATTTTTACAGTTTGTTAGTTTATACTTATTTCAAAAACATATCATGGTATACAATTCGAAATGTGCTTATACATTGTTTAAGATAATCTTAAATATCTTTATATAAAGTGATATTTTTAAACCTGTAAAATGCTGTTCATGCATCTGCTTATCCACCTATTTAGTGGGAAAGTCCATTGTGTATAGTACAAAAACATGCATGACATAGAATACGACCTGTACTTTGTCCACTCGCAGTGCCCTAATTGTTTATTTAGTTTTCAAAATTTACACGTCAAAACATTTTCCAATTTAAGAATCAGCTTTAAAATGATGCATTTTATCACATATTTTGCCTAAATTATGGTTTCAAATAAGACTCGGTAATCAGCACATATTTGCACATTTTTAATGAAAAAATCGGAATCGAACTGTCGTAGTGCGAACTTTCGTACTTTAATTTAAAACATATCTTTTGTCCAAATTAAAACGAGTTATTCACACATTTATACACCAAAAGAAAACTTGTTCTACTGTCAGTCTGATTTTGTGAATAGGTTGGTGAAATAATATTAGTCAAACCCAAATTTACATCCGAAAATAGGACTACATTTTACACTCGTCATGCTGTTATTCTTTAAAAAAAATCAAAATCGACCTGTCTAGACATTTTCCTAAGTATCGGCATTAAAATGATGCATAATATGTCAAGTTTACGTTTAAATATTCTCTGAAATTGCTCTCGGAAAAAGACCTGTTACTAGTCATTTCATAGTAAAAATCGAACCCAAATATCATTTAGAAAAAAATCAAACTTCGAACTTGTTCGAAGCAAATTACATATTTTGGCCTCATAAAATCGAGTTTTTCATGTTTTTATATTTTTTCTTTTTTTAACAGACCCAGCAGAAGGATTGATCCTTCTGTTATAATTCAATCCTTCTGCCAACAGACCCAGCAGGAAGATTGATATTTCTGCTATTGATCATCCTTCAGCCAGCAGACACAGCAGAAGGATCGTTCCTTCTGCTTTGTCTGCCAACTTTATGTTCATTATAATACAGGCATCAAAAACGGTCCAGATACACCAAAGACACTAAATTCATAGGCCATTCACGTATGGTTTTTATTGGAACGATGCTAATTTAGCATCGTTCCAATGGTAACAAGAAAGTATAAGATTACTCTTTTCACGCTTCAACAATTTTCAACATTCTCTTTATTCCAATAGCCCATAATGCATTGCGACGATGATGACTTCCGGTTAAATTTTTGAGGAAATCTGTATTCTATTTTCGCCGTGTAAATCGACTGTAATTTTACACGTATACATCGCTCAATGTAAGTATAAGTATTGTTATTGTTTGAATGAATTATTTTTATACATTTTAAAGCCGAAAACATATCTTTCTGAATGCCATAGTCGGTATTTTAAGGCATTTTTCAGTTGTTTATTATGATCAGGGGTGGGTGGGGTAATATGACAACATAAATCGTTTACTATTTTGAGGTAATAGTATGGAATAAAATTAGATAATTTTATTGAAAAAGTTTATCACTCGACTTAAGTAATGAACTGTTATGCTTTCCAAGAAATTTTAGATCCCTCAGTTTGATTGAAGGGTAGTCTAAGTGAGTGAGTGTAGGTTAAGTCGACACTGGATTTGTACAAGATGTTATGTTACATCCCTGCTCCGTGTAGCTATATCATAGTAAGAGCCATATCAGATGGAGCTCAAATCATCTTCTTCAGTGGTCATTTAAGCCTGGGGGCATGCTTTTTGGACCAGTGTTTGAAGTATAAACCTCTGTAAAGCCATAACAAAAAATCATTAGGCCACAACAAATTGATCATATGTTCTATGGCTTCGCTCGCACCTTGGTGTGTGCCAAGACAATTGAGAGCTTTAAGTTAATCCCCTAGGTGGCTACTGACCTTAACACACTGCTGGAAATATTACCTCAACAGTGGTTGCTGAACAAAAAATATATGTCTTGGTACTAACCTTTTTATATTTTGGGGAGAAGGGTATGTAAGCGACTGGATAGCTCAGTCAGGAAAGCCCTCACCTTGTAAGTAACTTTGTCATAGGTACATTGATACATATCAAAACTATGTTATGAATTGCTGAATCTATTTATTCATTATGACATAATGATTGGGCCTACTACTTCCAACTAGGGTGATTATTTATAAGGCTTTGTAAGTCAGAATCACTTTACTATTTAGACACTCGAACACCAATAGTTGCTGTTTACATTGTAATGACAATGAGTTCATGCTACTGCATATCTGACAAAATCATCTTCACTTCTTTCAGATTATTTCTCCTGCAATGGTCTTTGAATAACTACATAAATCTATCTACAAGAAATATATCTGGATAATCAATAGTTACTGTAAGTATTGCATTTTCAAAGGGAAGAAGTGTCACATGGTAAGAAAAATATGCAGCCGCACAGGACTTAACCCTGGACCTCTGGTTCACAGGGCGAGTGCTTTCACGACTGGAGCTATTCGGCCACTTACATAACTTTCTTCCCATAATATGATGTAATTGTGACGGTCCCACCTTGTACGCCAAATGTTTCAGGATAAGAAAAATATGCAGCCTGACTGGGACTCGAACCAGGACCTCGCTTAAAGGCAAGTGCTCTCCTGACTAAGCTTTTACGGCCACCTATATATCCTTCTTCCCATTATGTGAACAGATAAGTGCTTTTACAGAAGGACATATGAAGAAATCATTTTTTAATCTAAATGAAAAGTTTCTTAAACTTAATAATTTTCATTTGTCCACTAATAGACCTACCACTTTTGGAGTATTGATTGGGGCAGTTATTACTGGTTGTAAAGAGCAGTTAAAAGCGGGTTGGAATTTACCGGCCAAACCTGGCATGTAGTCATGATCATGCGAAGCATATTCATGATTTTTTCAAAAACAGTAGTACCTTGATACATTACAAAAACCATGATATAATTTGTTGAATCTATTCCGATTCAGGTCTTCTTTTTCGTGAAATGGTAATTAATGATTGAGTTTGGTGCCAGCTATGGATGAAAATATTTAATAATTAAAACTGAATTACTGTTGGACACTACAGTTGCTGTAGACATGAGTCTAAGCTACAGATATTAAACCAATGTTTCTCATTATTTTCAGATTACTTCTCCAGCATTGGTCAATTGGTGGATTACATATTTATCTGAATTTTAGAATCTTCATGAAAAAATATCTGGATAAACAATCGTAAGTTATGCTTTTAAAAAAAGTGTTCGGAAAAACCGTATGTCAGACACATATCTGTAGTCTAATTCTTTGTCAGACCTTCTCTAAAATATTTTGACATGACTGCTGGTATGGAAGATGATGAATTTAAGAAATTGAATTGAATTAATATTGTGGAGAAATTACCCTTTTTTGTATTTTTTCCAATTTCCATCCAGACTTAGTAGGAACAGTGTTCCAGTTGTATGATTTGCATGTATTTAGAGCAGCTGATGCCAAAATGTTAGGATGCTTAACATATAAAATATTTCAATTTCCTATTGTTACCAGTCTCATTGTTTTCTTGTTAAGAAACTGTATCCTAGTTGCTTGATAATGGGTAGACATAAGGAATATATACAACATTCTACAGATCTAATTGTCATGGTTTGCAGTCAAACTTGGCATGCACTATAACTTCTTTTGCAATTCATTTAGATGTACATTGTTTATTTAATTTATTGGAGTTAACGCCTTGTAAACACAATGTAAGTCATTTATGGCGTCCAGTGCACCAAACCTAATTTTCCCAGACCATTGTATTAAACCAGTACTCAAATACCTTCCCGCAAGGCCGGAACCTTCTCTATACTATCTAATCAATGGAGAAAATCAGTATTATTGTCATATTTTCTTGTAAGGGAATAACCTCCCTAATGGGGATCAAAGTTCAAACCCGCATCCTATGGGCAAGAGATTCCAAATCCCGGAATAGCTGTATTATAACTTCATTGTTGACCATTGTCAACTTAGCATGTTAATATTTTACTGCAATATATATATATATATATATATATATATAATGGATGTATTTGATTAATTTCAGAACATTGGTCTTTGGTTGTTGTCTTATATAATTGTTAATTGAATATCTACATAGAGATAAATGCTTACAATGTACTAGCAAATCATTTGACAACCTACAAAAAATGTCTGGATCCATTAGTGTAAGTAATTTTCATTATCTAACTAATGCAAAACTGTCAAACATCTTTGCACTTCGACATTTTGAAATTACAGGCGTGAGAATTTTTTGCATCTATTTTTAAAAACCATGTGACAGTCATGCGATTTAAATGTTTATGTGACTCTGTCTTAAAATAGAAATATCACATTGAACGTAGTATTTAACAGAGGTAGAAAATGATCAAGTGAATCTTTGGAATTGATGTATTGGAAAGTGGCTATGCACATGCTCTATTGACTTACATAATTGCTATCAAATACCATCATTCACACTTAATACATAAAGACCTTGTTATACCCCCGCTTCGAAGATGAGGGGGGGTATACTGTTTTACCCTTGTCCGTGTGTGCGTCCGTTACAAAATTTCTGTCGCAGTTTTCTCAGCAACTATAACATGCAGCAGCCTAAAACTTGGGATATTGCTTCATCCTATAGTCCCATGTGGTGTAAAGCGATTTCATGCTTCTTGCTCATCTACTTCCTGTTTGTCGCATATTTTTAGATTTTGGCGGGGGTATCACTAGTGAGCATTAACTCACAGATTTACTTGGTTATTATTAATTATACTTCCGCTCGAAGAAGAGGGGGGTATACTGTTTTACCCTTGTCCGTGTGTCCGTCCGTCCGTTGCAAAATTTCCGTCGCAGTTTTCTCAGCAACTATAACATGCAGCAGCCTAATACTTTGCATATTGCTTCATCCCATAGTCCCATGTGGTGTAAAGCGATTTCATGCTCCTTGCTCATCTACTTCCTGTTTGTCGCATTTTTTTAGATTTTTGCGGGGGTATCACTAGTGAGCATTAGCTCACAGATTTACTTGTTTGACCTATGCACACTACGTTGTTCTTAACACAAATTGTATGCCTTTCACTAGTCATTCAGTTTCTTGAACTTCTCTTAATCACCTTTATTAGACGAGACTGCATAAACAGCTGTCCATACATATGATCAATGTATTGATACAATATTTGTGCGCAACAATTAGTAATGAAGATGAAGTATTGAATATTTTTGTAATTTTCAAATTTTATATTTTAGGGTAAAGAAAACCTTAGAGACTACAACAGTATTGCTGGTTTGAAAGCTAGTCAACTGAAGAAGCTATGTTCAGATCATTGTAATTTATTTATACTTATTTTATTTATCATTTATTACCCTGTGGGCTTTCTCTTACTCAAAATTTATGATACATGCATTTTGCTGTCATTTTAACATGCAGTTGGTATACATTATCTACTACATTTCAACTTAGGATAAAGATTATTAAAGAGATATGCAGGCGAATTACTGTACCAAAAGTATACATCCAAGTTCAGTCTTTAAAACAGTACAGTAAGGATAGAAGTACTTAGTGTCTTGTCTTTTCATCATGCAAAGGCAGTTAGGATATCTTTTTAATTGAAATATACTAATGTTGCACAATTTCAAACACTAGTGTCTTCTCACCATTAAATGCATAGTTTAATACTGATCTAATTTTAGTTAACCTGACCCACTTGGGTGTAGTTAGGAAACACCCAAATTATTACGAAAATACATAGAAAAATTTTGCCAAGTAATATAACAGTGTGCCTGTTGCATTAACAGTTATAAGAAATATCAAAATCAGCTAATATGAAGTTGAAATTTTGCCTGTATATCCCTTTAAATTTTTGATGGGATGATTTTGTTAAAATTCATCACAATTATTCTAGTCCTCTTTGTAGTATTGAGTTATATGCTATTTATTTACATATATATTTCCATTTTGTTATTAAATTGTTATCCTAATAGATTGCATTGTTATATTTCTTTCTTGTCTAAATCCCAATTCTTATAAAATATTGGACGACAATTGTGCAGTATGATTTTGAACCCATATGGTTAATTGGTTTCATCCTACCAATGATTATTAATTATGTAGGGCAGTTGTCAGTCACTGGCGAAAGTTTGTGCTTAGAAGTTGGTTAACAGCTAAATACAGAGATTTAGCCTTTGCAGGAACACGAGTAGTTCAAGTGACTGCTGCTATATGACCTATGTATGTCAATGTGTTGCTATGGCGTTAAACCCAACAAAACAACAAGTTAATTTAAACAGTGTGGAAATATTCTTACTTCAGAATATTCTCTGAAGAAGTTAAACCCAACGAAACAAACAAGAGTTAATTTAAACAGTGTGGAAATATTCTTACTTCAGAATATTCTCTGAAGAAGTCAATACATGTCACCAAATTACTCTACATCTTAAACTGAAATCTATGAATTTGTCTGTGTCTGTATTAAAAGAACAGCAAACATTCACAAAAAGTTTTGGAACTAATCATAGCCGTATTTTGTTTGACATGTATTGCATACACAGAAAAACCCATGGATTTGAGTTTCCATATTATTCTGTGGGGTCAAATAAAGATTTACTGAAATCTGTGACCAGATGTTGACATCACAAAACTGCATACAGTGATTGCAAAGGCACTATAAGCCCTGAACTCGTACCAACTGAGACAAAAAATAAATAATATGGAGAAGTTTCCGGCCTTGTGGAAAAGGTTAAGTGAGTACTGGTTATACCAACAAAGGTCCAGGAAAGCTAGGTTAGGTTCGCTGGACGCCGTGAAATGACCTAAATTGTGTTGATACCGCGTTTACTCCAATAAATAAAATTAAATAAATAAACAAAAATAAATAAATACATATATGATTACAACATTTTATTTAATGTTAATGGCACATTGAATTTGTACAAGATGAACACATTAACATACATACTTTTGTAAAGATATCAGTTGATTTTAACTTGGGAAAATTCATATACATATAAATGCTTTACTACTGCAATAGTATCAAGCATCATTACTCTAATCCCCTATCAAATGTCACTTTTTACATTATTCTAAAGCTGAAATACAGCTTACATGACAGTAAGAATGTAATTGTTTTAATGGAAACCCAGCTTTTTACAAACTAGTATAAATGTAATTTTGGATTACACAGTATAACATGAGTGTTAACCGGAACAGATCAATACATTTATTTTCATTCTCAGGTAACAACATGTAACATAGTAAGAGAACTTAACAAATTAAAGAATATAATGTACAATTTCTATGCTCGAAATCTCTTATGACCGAACATACACTTACTTACATAAATTTACACACTGACATACAAAAATACACAAAATTATTTACACCCTGACTTACAAAAAGACATTTATAACCACATACACATAATTCACATGTATTCATTACCACATACACACATAGCCACATACATGTACACCCCATTCACACATACTCAAAACCACATACACTCACTTATGTATATAATTCACCCATATGCATTATAACATACACAAAGTACACATATATAATAATAATATGAATATACACCTGACCAACTCATATTAGATGAGCTGAATTATCTTTACTTCAATCAGTTGACTTAGCTACGAATGATGGGTAACTGAAAGTTTGTTAAGTAGGCACACACAGTAAATATTTGCTCAACAATGTCTTGCATGTTAAGTCTGATTACTCTTTCAAGATGGTAGAAAGTTTTTATTCTTTGAATAATTCTTTCAACATGAATCCTAGCCTTTGATATGTACTCGGACCTGCTAGCTTCTTGTCTGCTTATTTGTGGTCGATCCCTTCCTTTGAAGTCAGGAATTACTAATTGTACACCCTTCTTCTTTAGATCATGACCTACGTTGAAGCCTCGGTCTGCCATGACCATCTCCCCAGCTGCTAACCCATTAATGAATGAATCACTCTCAAGAGTTATATGTTTGTCCGTTGTACGACCACCCCAAGCCTTCGACACAAAATTGACAGCCAAATTTGGTGACAGTCCCACCAGAAATTTCACAGTGTCATGATGCTTGTAATTAGAGAATGTTTTCTTTCTACTGTCCAAATTAGAAGACCTCTGCACCATCAGTTCAGTGCAATCTATAACAATTTTCAGATTATTAAAACTAGAATAGCATTCAGATACTTCACTTTCACTGCTCTGCATTTCAAACAACAGTTTAAATTCAGTGTTCATAACATTAATCCATGTACTGATTAAACGTGAAATATGAGCTGGGCTGGTATGGAAAGTCTGAGCTAAGTCTTCATTAAAATTGCCTGTCTTCAATTTAACTAAAACTATAAATACTTCCTCTTCCAAGGTGAATTTCCTATTAGGACCTCTGCTTTCTGTTTCTCCGGTGGTACTTGTTGACTGTCCTCTCCAATAATTTATGCCACCATTCTTTGTTCTGGATTTTAAATATTTACATAAACTATAAAAAACACCATAATTAGGAAGATTAGTATAAAATTGAAATTTTTCATCATTGTCTTTAATATTGTCAAGGCGGAGCTGTTTTGATTTGAGAACTTCATTTTCTATTTCCAATTCTAAGATTTTACTTTGATGCAAAGATGATTCAGAGTCAATACTTCTGGATTTTTCGTAGTCGTGATCTGTGGTCTGCCAATATGAAGCTAGTAATGGACGCTTAACTTGGGGACGACCAGGTGTATCTGAATTTGTGTTAGTAACATCAAGCTTACGCTTCACACTTTTCGAAGGAGTTCGAGTAATATCACCTGAAACAATAGAACAAAGAAATTATAAGTCTGTCATGAAAGTTAATGGTGAAATGATTTATAAATCCATTAATTATCAAAATATCTCTACTCTATTTTTCTAATAACACCTGGTGGAAAAAGTAAGGTGAACAACAATTTAACATTTTGAGATGGTCATGAACCTTTCAGTTTTGCATGGGTTATCATAGAGAAGGTAACAAAAGTAGGCTTATTTCCCAAAAATCATGCCTTGCCATAAAAGATTTGTAAAATAAGGTTCTGATGTTCACTAGAAAATGCTATTTTACCTAATTGCATTTACTGAGGTAAGTTATATTGAATGCAGACAAATTCATGCATGTTGCAGTCCAGAACATTGACCTACAGCACTTAGAAGCTCAGAAGAAATCTCTACCATGAAAAAGCCAGGCTTTATGGCTAGTTTGTAGTTTGATACAACTACTTTATATAAATTGCTAATAGTGCTCATATCATTGAAGGCATAAAGCAATCAATTCAAGTTCTTATGGATAGCAGTATATTCTGCTAAGTCACCTAGAATCAAGTATAGAGCACGAGAAGTTTCATTGTATGATTAACAAGTACCTGCTGCTTGTGACCGTTTAGTGTGACGTTTCTGTGTACTATTTCTGGGAAAGATACTTGGAAAATATGCAGCACTCTGAGGATTTCTTGACCTGGATCCTGAAGAGATAAATTTGAAAATCAATAAATACAGGGTAATACAATAATGCAAAGAGAATGTAGAATAGTTGAAAACAGGGTCAACACCAGTGCAAGAATGCTAAAAATTACATCACCACTTGACCCAATCCAAGAAAGTGATGATAAAGCACAGGGTGATTTCAATCATCAGGAGTTATCGTTCTAAATTTTTCAGTTGGCTGAATATGTATATGGAAGAAGACTTTAAACTGCATGGTTACTGTGATAAACTTGTTACATAGGCATTGTTTTTTATTTATACCTATTTATACTAAAAAGTTGAATATGAACTTTCTAAATTTGACCGCAGAGTTTAATAGCATGTTAACATTTAAACAGGTCATGTAAGAGCCTTTAAATAAAACTCCTTACTAAACTGTTCCTTACCTCCGACAAAGTGGATGGAACACACACGTGAATGGTTCTTTGGCTGAAATGGCTTGACAAAGAGGCGTAGTTCAAGCGTGAAACTCATTAACATCTCATTTAAATGTAATACAACGCTGGCTTGTGTTGTCGTTCTTGAAACTCTTCAGGAAAAGGGAGGTTACTCTCAGGACATATAAATTTTGCAATGGAGACGGAACAACTCAACCCGTATACAACTCAACCCGTGACAACTGCAATGATTACTTGTTGGAGTAAAAAAGGCCTACGATGTTTTTGACAATGCCTGTTATATGCGTAACATAATTACATCATTCGATAGTAATAAACAATATTAAATGATCGTATTATATTAAGCAGTGGCTTGTGTTACGGTACCGTAACTCTAGACCAAGGTTCTAGAGTTACGGAAGTTCCGTAACTGTAGACAACCCTGACAGGTTTGGCTAGAGTAACATGCGTATGTTTCAACTTTTAATCGTCGAAAAACTTGTTTAAATTCATTATTACTCGAAATAAACAAATATTTACCGACGTGACTTATCCAATGTTATTACACCCGCCATTTTGGATATGACTAATACACTTACCGGATGTTTAATATACGGCGATATGACGTTGTCGTCTTCAAAGTTTCACATTAGAAGTTTACTTGAGCGATTTTAAGTCATAGAGTTTGATTATAATTTGGAATGAATATGTATAAGTGTGTACGGAATTTTAAACAAATATTTATAGGGAATAGACGATTCTTAGAGTAATTTTAATTGTGAATAAATTGCAAGTGCAAAACGTTAATTTGACTTAAAATTCGTGAACAAAAATGGGAATGTAGCTTGATGCTAAAGAGCTTAGTACTTGGGGGAAAACCTTAAATGAATTGTTAGAAAGTCGATGTTATTTGTGAAAAAAATCAGCTTGTCATTCCACACCAAATCTTTAAAATTTTAACGAAAATATTAACGATCTCGTTAAAAAATACCCATTGATAACCAAAAATGAGAAGTTGTCAGCTCCTTTTGGTTAAAGAAAATAGTCCAGAATAATCTTTGGTTTGGTGAGATCGCTGCTGTACATGACCCTAAAATGTGTTGATGAAAATTAATTCTTTGACTGGTTTATTTTGTTTGATAAAGTAAGATAAACCTTGCCATGAGCAAACCACTTGAGAAGTCTTGTGCTATCCTTTTGTTAAATTCTGTTAATTGATACTTAATACATTATTTTATAGATAATATACATAATACTATATTCTTTAATCAAAAAATAAGTTCAGGACATCGTTCCTCCAGCACTCCAGTGCTTTGATTTGTTCGGGACTTCAGTCCTGAACAAATATATTTACCGTATTTCAGACCCTTTCCCACTTTGAAAATTTACCGAATCCAGAAGTATTCCCTCAGTATATATGTATCGAGCAATTCAACAAGGTCGTCTGCTATGACTGGCGCATCTATACACTAGTAATCCGAACTATATCACAAGCGCGTTAGAATATTCGCTGCTATGCAGTGCGTCTCAGTAGGGATGATTACGTAATTTTATGTAATAGAGTTGTATCAACAATTCAGTTACGACCCGTCGTTTGTGCTAGTTGTCAGTAGAGATGTTACAATCATCTTATGTAATAGAATGGTTCTATTGGAAAAGTTTAAAGATCGTAGTAAATGACTTTGAATGATGAATAGTGGACTTCATTTATTTTACATACAGATGCTGTAGAATAAATGTGCATATATGATACATTTTAAGCGGCAGTTATTGAATTGGTTTAAGAATGACCCCTTTGATTTGTGGTGATTGTGTGAAAAAAATCAGTAGTGAGTTCGGTTGTCCGGTTTACCTTTTGTATTTATAGGTCGATTGTTTAAAATGTTTTTAACCGGAACAGTGCTGGTCTACCTATCAAACTAATATCACTGAACTATTCTTTGTGAACGAATGTTTTGTTGGAGCCGGAAATCTAATTCCACTTCTCAAACCCGAATAAATTCAGTGCCTCCAGCGCTTTGATTACTCTAGTATGTAAATTGACAGCTTAAAACCTAACTTGCTTAAAAAAACTTGTTCCTGGTTTACATATCTAATTATGTTAATGTAAAAGCAAATTTAACGTGCTTCTTGTGTGTTGTCTCAAGTCCAATGACAGCGGTCTATTGATAATCTGTTTTTTAAAAATTGAACATTATGCAAAAGAAATTATAAATTTCTTTTCGCCAATAAGGGAGCGGAAATATGTAAATGTTTATGACGTGGGACTAAGCAAGTTCAGCTTATATCCAAACCACGTGGTTGTTTTCATGACCAAGAAACCACCGATCAATCTCAGAGCTGGGATCCAAAAAAGGATTTGGCCGAGTATAATACAATTGCGACAACTACAAACGCAAAAACTTTTTTGACATTAACATGATGTAGAAAATATGTCCGAATATGTAAATGCTATAATTAATTCTCAAACGTACAAAACAATACTTAGGGAAGGCAAAGAAAAAACCCCTTAACCAGACAAAAGTGATTGAATTGATGTGTCTAAAATTTCTATTTACAACATGATATTAAACACATTTGTCAACAAAACGCGAAAAAATGTTTTCTGAAGGTTTTCCAAATACACACCAACGAAATATGCGATCCAAATACAAAAAGTGTACACATTTTAAAATTGACATTTGTACATTTGTAATTGTATTTTTAGGCGTTAAACCAAATACTTGTAATAGTGCTGTTCTTGGTGATCTTGGACGCCACCCATTGTATATATGTGCGGCAAAAAGATGTATCAAGTATTGGATACGTTTAATTTATTGTCATTGCCAAACCATCGATACTTGAAACTTTGTTATAATATGATGTATTATTATGATAATTTGGGTTATAACAACTGGGTTTCTGATGTAAGAAAGCATTTATATAGTAATGGATTTGGTTATATTTGGGAAAGACAATTTGTTGAAAATCCTAAATTATTTTTGTTTCAATACACAAATCGTTTGAAGGATCCGTTTATTCAATCATGGTTTGGTGAATGTGCGGATTCTGCAAAGTTACATTATTACAAAAGTTTCAAGCTTTCATTTAGTAAAGAATTGTATGTTTCTACTATTGACATTGGAAAATTTAGATCTTGTATGGCTAAGTTTAGAAGCTCGTCACATGACCTTGTGATTGAAAAAGGTCGATATCATGGTATAGACAGAGAATTCAGAACTTGTTTTTATTGTGAGAGTCTACTAGAAGACGAGTTTCATTTCACCCTGATCTGCCCATTATACAGTGATATAAGAGTAAAATATATTAAATATACATATTTTAACTTACCTACAATTGAAAAATTCAGTAATCTGATGTCTAGCACTAATAAAGATGATATTCGAAATCTATCTGTATATTTGTATCATGCATGTGAGCGTAGAACTTCAGAACTCAGTTTCTTATAAAATTGATTGTTGAAAAATTCTGTGATTTCTCTGTCTATTACTGATATCACTGCTGTATTGTTTGATTATAATGTACTTTCATATTATATTCTATTACTTCTATATTTATCATATGTACCATGTTATATTTGTAAATGCACATTGTTGTGTATAGGCCAGAGGCCTGTTTATACAAATAAATAAACTGTTAAACTGTCTGTCACATATTACTCTTCACTTAGTAGTCTTTTTAAAAATGTAGTTATTCTGATTTCATTTTGTTCATCATATCGTAGCTAGAGATGAAATTACATTCAGGCAATTTACTATGACTGTCCTGAGACATAGATTATCGAGGTAACCTTTAACTTAATCTCTCATAACATTCGTATGGAGCAACCATGCCATCTGTGTTGACTTCAGTGTTGCTACTTCACTAGTTTCATAAGCTTATATTTCTTTGTTGATAAACTGTATCTTAAAAGTTTGTTGTTGAGTCAGTGTGATGCATTTTAAGTTGAATTGTTTAGTTTCAATATGAAACTGTGTGATAAATCTACGCCAAAATAGAATGTTATAGATCGTTTAAGATAACACGAGACATTGTTTATATAAAATATCGTTTAAATTTGTCTCAAGTTACTCTAAATGGCCTACCGGTATATGAATTCATGAAAATGAAGAAACAGAAACAGTGGTTAAGCTTTTAACCAACAATACTCATTTAGTCCATTTTCATTGTTTAAGAAATGGTCTGACTGATAGTCAAGTGCAATGGTAAGATATGTTACCTGCAAATGCATATTTGTTAATCAAGAGCAAAATGACAATTCAATGCATATATCTCCGCTTATATCACAAAGGTCATAAAAGAGTGATGCATTCAAGTTGTAATAACTTAGTAGTTTCACAATAAAGCTAAAATTTCAATAATAGGTTCCTACGACTCCTTTCTCATGAATGATTTGCTAAATTCTCACATGGTCAGTAAACGTTTGGAATATTAGGACTGTCATTTAAATCAGTGACTTGACTACTCCACCATGAAACCCGGTAAACACAATTTATCATATTTCATAAAGGCATAAAGTGGTTAATTGATATATACAGTATAACCTCTGCTAACGGCACCTCTAACGAGCGGCAACCTCCGACGAGCGGCATATTAGAATTCCCCCCATCGATTTTGCACTATGATTTACCTCTAATGAACGACACCTCCGCAGAGCGGTCAACGGCCGTTGAGATAAATTCCCATAGTTATTCTTAACCTCTGTACAGTGACACTAAGTCTAGCAAGGTTAATATCAATAATCGATAATTATCTATGACCGGAAGATTTAAACAATAAGCGATACCCTTAATCGTATAATACTATCTTAAAGTGTCATGTTGTTAAATCATTTGACTAACAGGGGTTAATAAACAAGTGACATATGGTTTCCATGACACCAACGAACGGACCTTAGATGAGGAGCGCTTTGTTTGGTCGGCTGACGTCATCAAGTATCAGTTGTTCATACGTCCAGCTAGTTGACGATATTAAATGAAACTTTATTGTACTAATTATTAAAAGCTTCGATATATTCTATTTTATGAGTATATGTTTTTTTTATTCTGTGATATGTATGTTTAGGGTGTTGTCCTATGTACGTTTGATATATATAATCATGCATGAAGTGAAACTAATATATTTGTATTAAATTGTGATTGTTGTCATTTTTACATAACATGAGCACTGCTGCATCACGCAAAATATGTCCACCAAATATGCAGATTAAATTCACTGAAATTAGAATCATACAGAAAATAAGAAAGGGAAATAACTCAAAGAATCCACAAGCCGGAGTTATAGTTCTTGGGCACTGCACTTCCACATAAGCAAATTAATTTCCAGTAATTCTTTCTAAACCGACAACTGTTGAGCTTCCAAAATAGAACCTGCATGCCTGCCAATACCATTGGTCATCCCATTTATTATTTATTCTTCAGCAGGCATACAATAAGTACTGACTAAATAACATATTCACAATACATTGTCATATTTTGTTCATGGAAGGGTGTGACCGGCTGGGACAATAATATGTGGTATGCTTTGTAAAAGCAAACTCTAATATATTCTAAAATGCTACCTTGGTATAAAATTGGAAAAAAAATCAACAAGATAAACACTGATATATATTTTTGATCTTAAATGAAAAAAATGAAGAACATTCATGACAATATCTCATAATGATTTAACATGTAGCACTTTATATAAATATTTTCTCTTAGTAAAATTACCAGTATTTATATAGAATTTCTAGATTATGGCTTAATTAAACATTTCATGAACCATAAAATGTAGAAATGTCAAAACTCCTTTATTACAATATGATTGATCAGTCACAAAACAATTAGATTTTATAAACTAAGTCCTACAATATTGTACCACGGTCACAATGTCTCTCTCGCACACATAGATAAAGTGACACAATTAAACTAAGAATCTTCATAGAACTTGGGTATATCATCACCAGTGAGTACATGTCTCTCCACGCCATCTTTAGTGATACAAGCTAATCTGATAACTCCACCAGAACTTCCATCACGATTAATAGCCAATGATATAGCTGAAAGAAATAAATATAAGTGAAATCAGTCATTGACCGCCCATTATGCTATTGTAACCTGATAAAAATCCATGGTCTGAACTGAGATTCAATTCCACAACCTCTCGAGTGGTAAGCAGACACTCTATCAGTCGCCATAAAAGCTAGCTTGAAGGCAAGGGAGTACAAGTGCTGTATTATACCTCTGCTACGCTATGCCTATTAGTAATTAGCTTCTTTCTTACACTATGAAGACAAGGTATAACATACTTTTGCTATACAATCTTAGGTGTTCTATCATTATACAGAACTTTGCCCTCATATAGGCATATACTGACAACAGAGGATGTGTTCTACACACTGACTAAAGGTTTCTCTTTGCATTTTACTTTAATAGTAAACTTTTATTTTTCTATATAGTACTTATTGATGTCAGCCGACAGAGTCAGCTTCTTTTAACAGTTTTCTTAACCAATAAATGTTAACCTTTCCACAAGAAGCTGGCAGTTCCCACATTGTTGAGGAAAATGAACTAACTAGTAGAAATTCCATCAAAGGGGTAACCTACTTAGACCACAAATTTCTGGTTATAGTTGGAAGAAAAGAATCCATAAAATTCTTATAATACAATGTATGACCATAAAGAATAACAGAATGGCTCAACTTATAAGATTCACATAAGGAATTTCAATAGTATTGTCATCAAAGCTAATTTTCAAGTTTTACTGATAAATTTGTAGATGGGTTCATAAATAATGGGCAAGTGACATTGGTGACCTCTGGTGTAAACATATATAATTGCTAATAAATAAACAGTAAATATTGAAGTTTTGTTCCCTACATTCAATGTAAAATATACCTAGACTACACATCCTTGGCTATAAAATGCTTCCACATCTGAATAGACATTCATAATTGCTAAATGGTGATCCCTGATATAAACATACGGTGTAACCTGCATTAAGCAGCCAGTGTGGGGACTGGCTGCTTGCAGCAGGTGACTGCTACTAACAGGTGATGGTAAATGAAGGTCAGACTGTATGCATTTGTTGATTTTCTCGGTGTAATGATATTAACTTGTTTATTCGGCTTTATGAGAATTATAAAACTTACCATTAGCAATAAACTTTAAACATTCATCTTTATTCATACCAGGTTTATAGTTGGCATCAGCGTAACCATAGAGATAAGTACTTCCTGATCCACCAATAGCAACAGGCATTCTAGTCCACATACCTCCTAGTGGTATAGTATAGACCTGAAATATATATTTTTATATAAAACTTCATTTTTATTATATAAAAATTATTGGCAAACTTCATTCAACGGCATGTGGGGCATTTATTAACACACGTAATTTAATTATTCAATATTTGTATGATGTTCTCCATACATAAATAAAGATATATATTTTTAGATACTGTAGTAAGTCTTTAAATCAGTCAGTATAATATTTGTGCCTCTTACAGTTGCAGAGAATTCAACTTATAGCAAGGCTTATTGGATGTTTCGGTAATAATGATTAGTAAAGCAACTTTAGAAATAAAACTTTCTCTTGAATTCTAAATTCTCAAACCATGTTGACAGATGACTGTTAAAATACATTTATGATTGGGTCTTTCTTTTATCAATACTTGAAACCAGCACACTCTGTGATATTACTTATAAAAGAAATACTCTACCTGTCCACCATTACGTTTATCCCATCCAGCAACAAGTATACCAGCAGATAAACTGTCTCTATTATTATAACATAAAGTACGGAATACACTAGCTGCTGTCTTTACTAGAGGTTCTTCTCCCATCTCCATTCTAAAATAAATAAAGTTGGAATAAATCTATCATTCATACTTACACCAAGAGAAGACTCATAACTAAGTTACAGAAACTGTAGCTTGCTCACCATGAGGTGCTTTTCACAAAAATTCTTACAAAAATAATCTTCGTAAGTCAAAAGCATGAAACATTAACAATATGCTCATTTTTGGGCTTATTAATTCTTAATATTATAGAATTATGTAGAATTGTGAATACCTTTTGAATATCATATCCTAGTTATGCTTATCTTCTGCTGACTTTAAATTGCTAATTATATGATACTGACCTATCAAGATTTTTTTCGTAAGAATTTTTGTGAAAAGCACCACAGATATACATAATATACATACGTTAATCTTAATATCATTGTATGCTGATCATAGAAAGCATATAAAAGCAAACATTTCACTATAGCACTGTATAAAAATAAATCAGTAGCTAGAATACTGGTTTTCTACAAACAGTACCCTAATCACCTCTACAGATATGACAGTGTAATTTCATCTCCTGCTAGGGAGATTGTACACAATATTTAATACTGCATCAGTTTCCTAAACTAAAGATCAATGTATTTTGTATCAAGGAAGCACACCAACTTACTTATAAAAGTTGAGATGATAATTAACAATATCAGCGACAGCTTGAGTGTCAGCAGCCGAACCAGAACGACAACAATATATGTAATCTGTAACTTTTGTTAATTTATCTGTAACTCTGTTAGCAATATAGGCTCTGAAAAATAATATATATAAGAAATAATCAATATCTTCTAATAAAACTTTAAAGTCATATAAACTATATAAATTCTAATAGTACAATATCAAGCAAAATTTCAGCTAACAGTAATTTTTTCTGCTACTAATGATATATCACAAAAAGTCACAAATCTTAAACTGTGTATCAAGACCTGTTTGTTTATGAAATGTGGTTTACAAACATCACAAGCTTTCCTGAGTGCTTCCTTACCAACAATGAACATGGCATTGGCATATAAGAAAACATAATTACCCAGATGTAGTTCTTGAATCAGCTCCAATGATAACGCCGCCATCAAACTCGACTGCAGCAATTGTTGTCTAAATGTAAAAAAGATGAAAGGCTTTAAGTAAAGCATTGTTTATCTCCCATGTCAACCATTTTTGTGAATGAAGATGCCCGTGCATCATGTTTGTTAAGAGTCATTCGACGCCCAATGAAATGTCTCGTAATAAACAAGATGCATGCGCATCATCATTCACAAAATGATTGGGACAGGAGATAAACAATAGCAATGCAAGTACACAGTCTTGAGAAAGAGGGTGAGAAGATAGATTTTGACGTTTGATTTCGACGGCCCTGATGGGCGTTTAGTCATGTGGAAAGGAGACCGGTTACATCACTTCCAAGTAAAATTCAGAGGATAGAATCTAGTTTAGTGGACCCCGCTATTGCGCATGCTCGGACGTTGCATTGTTTACAAATTTTGGACGCCATTTTGTTTTTACTGATGCAGTGTTTTATTCATTATTTAAATGAATTATGTTGTAATAACTTTTTAAAAATGCTTTTTTGTTATCCATTTTTAATATCGGCGGGGAATGTGGGGGCAGCAGCCCCCATAATAACAGAAAAATAGCAGCATTTATCTTCGTGGGTCTGCTCATACTAGAAACAGAACGCAGCGCACGCATATTTATATTTACTTCCGGGATCCCAAATTCAGAAGTATTTCATTATGTTGGATACCTAATCTTTTATATTTAACAAATTTTGGCTTTTGGATGCCACAGGCACCTACACATGTATGGAATAGATCCCGAAGCCTAGGTCGATATATATGCCACTCACTGGAATTAGAATATCCTTAAGACGCTGATCTGTAATTCTTCATGAGTTAAACTGGAACAATTAAAATGTATAAAACCAAGACATGATGTACAAACATAGAGTAATAAACACAAAAAAATAAAATTTCAGTTACTAACAAAGCATAACGAGTAACCGGCAATGGTGTGCTGAACTTTGAAATGACTGAATCAGTTTGATTTAAAAGACAATGGTTCGTGACAGTGATTATTATCATCAGAAATCTTACCCCTGTTGAAAGTTCTGACGTCAGCCAGTCTGGTTGACCAAGGGAGCCTGTAGAAACAGCAGAAACTGCCGGTTGATAGTTGCTTGTCATGATTGACGCCATTTTGGAAAGTGATTGAACGAATAGAATATGAAACGCTTGATAATATTGTTCTTCAAATCTGAGCCTTGCTGTTTAATGTGATTTTCACTACTAAAATCGTTTTAATTTGAATATACAGTTTAAAATAAACATGTATACAGTCTTCCTATCAAGTGGCACGCAATAATATCTACATGCAGTGCAATATTTTTTATCGATGCTCGAAGTTCATAAGCTCGATATTGAAATAATTATTATACTAGAATCAAACACGTTTGGCAAGGGAGGTAACTCTTAAAGTCAACAACGGTATGCGAGACGTTTCGTAACCTTCAACTCTTTGGTTACGTGGAAGAACCGTTTACTTGTAAGTATGACTTATCATAATAACAATTAACAATGATACATCATAAGATTACGTCTTTTTGTGAGAATGATATGCAATGACAGAGTGACATCTGCAAGAATTCTGAAATGTCATACGATTTCGCGACCTGTTAGATAATCATGTCATTTACTGAATCCCTTTACACACGATAAGCACCATTGCATTGTGTACCATTTTATTAAATAATGTTTACACAACCACAGGTAATATGTTTAAAATGGTGTCACTACCTTATATTTATGTGACCCTAATTTTAGACTTGGCTAAGTCTGTCACTGGGGTAATTTGTCGTCTGAACATAGACTGAAGTGGTTGATACCTGTAAATGCAATAGATTTTCACGTTAAATTTTGACTTCTGTTGTGAATTTTGTTTCAACAGCTGAATTTCATATTTTGCACTTCTGGAACATATCATGCGGTTGTTATTGTCTTTAGCCAAAAGTAATCGAAGTTGATTTTATGGCAGAAAAAAATGTTGAAGTTATGTCATCAAAATTTTGTGCTGTTAATTTAGTGTGACTTGGGTTCTTAATATGTACCAATGATTAGTATATTTATGTACAGGCTATCAAAAATCAAAGTTGTTTATCGTATCCATTTTTCACATTCATCAAAACATCAATGTACAAAGAACATAAATTTACTTACAATAATGTTACAGAATATTTTATACTTTTTCAGGATGTAAATTTTTCATATTGTCATGGGACTATCTAACTTATCACCACATCTACATACTGAAAAATGTAATGATCTGGTGACTAAGTACACTCAATGTGTTGAAAAAGTAAGTCCAGACATTCCTATCCTGAAATAATATACCAAATTATTTACTAAAACAATTTTCGTGTGAATTTTTAAAAAAAGTAAATGGTTTAATGTACAGTCTGTCAAAAAACCCAAGCATTGAAAATACCTTAAAGAAACCCAAAGATAGCTGTTTCTATGTTCTTTTTTGTTTTTTTCCGATCTTTGTTTTTCTTCTATGGACAATGTAATGTATAAATTTCAAAAGTTGGTTTGAAATTTTTTGCAGAGTATTATTAAAGTAATACTAAACCATTTTTTTATTCTTAGATCTTACTTTATGCATTCTGATAATTGTGTTGATTACATACTTCAAATTAAACTGACCTGTATTTTTATTTTTAACTTGACTTCTTTAGTTTGCTTGAATGTATGTAAAATACTTACTTTTTTTACTGATGTCATAAATATTGCATTAAACATTAAATATTAATGTGACTTTATATACATATTATATACATACTTATTTTTTTACTTACAGCACCCCCTTGGTAAATTCTTGAATGAATGTTCACATTACGAGAAGGCTTTAAGACAGTGTTTTAAAGAAGAGGTATCTATTTATATGTTACTACCAACATAATGATTGCTAACAGTTACTGTCTGTTTTTGTTATTTCTTTGATTTGTTATCCGATTCCTGTTGAAGTTGGAGGCAACACAGTTTAAATCTTCTACTAACATCATGTTTTAATATCAAAGACTCGTTTCCATAAAAACATTGACACAGTCTGCATCAGGATGATAGCATGGTGAATTTTAATGTACCCGTTTACACTTTAGTGAATTGAAGCAATGCCATTTACATTTCTTGCTTGAAGGAAATAAGCTGTGACACTCATGGGATTTGAACCAAAGACCCTTTAAGCCAGAGCATTTAAATTGAACCATTGCTTCTTCTTAAAATAACTGATTTGAGCCTTGAACATCTATATGGTAGGGCTATTTTTCAGTATTTGGGGAAGAGGCCTGGGGCCTTTCTTTATATAGAACATTTGGGGAAATTTTATCGCAATTTCATAAATAAAGGAACAAAAAATAAAGGAAAACAGCATTATCTTAAAGAAATTTCAGAGAGGGGTAGGTGCCTGTAAACGGCCCTTGTGATATAAGGAAAAAAATGTCTGTATGTATTAAATCTTGCCGTACCACAAAACCTTTGCTTATGCTATATGTAACACTATTCTTGTAATTATTTCAGAAAATTCTCAAAAGAGCAAATAGCAAGACCACCTGTGAACGTTTATCACATACATCTTAGTGAATATTGTACTGCAAGAAAATATGGCCGAGTTACCACAGAAGAAGTATTACAGACAGAGGGCTCATTCTAACCCTATGTCTGATCATTGCTTCGAGTATCCAATTAATCCTAAAGAAATGGACTGGCATGAATATTACCCAGAGTTCTTTGCTCCGAAATCATGTGACAATCATCATGACGATGTTAAAGACATAGAAGCCAAGAAGGATAATTCTAAAGTAGAGTTTGCTGATATTGGGTGTGGCTATGGTGGATTATTAGTTGATTTATCTCCCTTGTTTCCCAATAGTTTAATGCTAGGGATGGAAATTCGTGTGAAAGTATCAGATTACGTTAAGGACAGAATTATTGCCCTTAGAGAGAAGAACCCTGGGACTTATCAGAATATCGCTTGCATAAGAACCAATGCTATGAAATATTTACCCAATTTCTTTGAAAAGGGACAATTAACGAAGATGTTTTTCTTGTTTCCTGACCCACACTTCAAGAAAACCAAACATAAATGGCGTATAATTAGTCCAACATTACTGGCTGAGTACGCATACGTTTTACGTGAAGGCGGTATAGTTTACACTATTACTGATGTGAAAGAACTACATGACTGGATGGTGGAACATTTTGATAATTTTCCGTTGTTTAAAAGAATCAAAGATGATGATTTGAGGGACGATGTTGTGGTGGATAAATTGTTTAATAGCACAGAGGAGGGTCAGAAGGTCACACGTAACAAGGGAGATAAATATTTAGCTGTGTATAGAAGAATTGGCGATTCATTTAAAAACTGACCGAAGACATTTATGTAGAAATTTCTGTGTACTCTATTTCAATGGTCTACTGTCAAGTAGATTGATTTTGAACATAAGTTAATGTTTTTTAATAGAGAAACATTGTTAGTACCAGGTGTACCTGTGCTGAATAGTAATAAAATATATGTACATATATTTCAGGGGCGGATCCAGGATTTTTTTCTAGGGGGGTCCAAACTTTTCTAGAAGGATCCAAACTTTTCTGGGGGGGTCCGAACCTCGAACCACTACCACATTATACACCTTTTGCAGAAAAAATGCAACATATTGATAATAAAAACTACATAACCATTAAATCTATGTTTAGCTCCGAGAAAAATTGCTTCATACTTCTTAAAAATGACTTACAAGCAAGAAATACACTAATGGACATGTACATTTTTCAAAGTCTAGGGGGATCCCTGAAACCCCCCCCCCCCCCCGCTGGATCCGCCCATGTATTTAACCTGTGTCAATTGCTAACTTTTCAGCAATAATATATGTAATATCATAGTTTTTTACAGATGCATCAGGTAGAAATGAACCGTATCTGTCTGGAAAACAAACAAAAATTCAGGTTTAGGATGTGGACTATTGCTGGAGTCTAAAGCATTGTAATTCAGATACACAAGCCTCAGTATTTCACATATGTAAGCCTCAATATAAAGACTTTGGTGAGACTGCTAACAATTTAGCCCACAGAAATAAAACACTTATCATTTTGCCCCACATTAGTTTTTGCCTAAATGGTATTTTGTATTTAATTGATGTAAAAGACTGTATGAGTGTTTGCATAATTATTATTTGAATGAATTATTTTTCTCAAACTTATGTTTTCATGTTTGATGTTCTATTCTATGTGTAATAAAATTGTAGAACTATTATGTCAGACTTCATTTAAGAGAAATAAATATATTATTTGTTTTCCTTAAATAGGATTGATATTTGATAGCTAACATCCATTTCCTCCATTTGTCAGCTCCTTGGGCTTGAGAAAGGATTAGTACTGGTAGTGTCTTTATAAGCTGAATTGGTGAGTGGGCTCTTATACATACATGTAATCTAAATAAAACAGTTGATAAATGGAGTAAAATAAAAAAACAAGTAAATCTGTGAGCTAATGCTCACTAGTGATACCCCCGCAAAAATCTAAAAATATGCGACAAACAGGAAGTAGATGAGCAAGGAGCATGAAATCGCTTTACACCACATGGGACTATGGGATGAAGCAATATGCAAAGTATTAAGCTGCTGCATGTTATAGTTGCTGAGAAAACTGCGATGGAAATTTTGTAAAGGACGCACGCACGCACACACGGACAAGGGTAAAACAGTATACCCCCCTCTTTTTCGAAGCGGGGGTATAAAAAAAGTAAATAAACATAAAGCTCCAAATATGGCTTTAAAGTTCGAAGGAAAAAACAGCCAAGAAAGTACTGTAGTCTAATCAACTGTATTAAATGAGGGAGAAGGGACAAAGAAAACAAATTCTGCATACAATAGGAGTCCACAACACTATAGCTTTATTTTTCTTATTGTAAAGTCAAAATATAAACAATAAATCACATTTCAATGTAAAAAAACAACACATACATATAATATATACTTGTCATTCTCAAAAAATGAGATTTAAAAGACTAAAATCACTAATGACATATAAATGGATTTAAAATGAAAACCTCAAAAGGAAAGGTTATTAAAACTGAGCACAGGCTCAGGTCAAAAGTCAATAAAAGACATAACTAAATACCAGTACAATGTAATATGTCAATAGTCAGTTGATGGATGTATAAAAACATGATTAAACAAGAGCACCGCTAGGCGGAGCATTATATGCCCGAAAGTGTTTTTTTTTTATTTAAGATGAAGCATTTGTAAGTAGTGACTTTGACCTTGTGACCCCAAAATCAATAGGGGTCTTCTACACGATATGGACAATCATCGTATGAAGTTTGAATATTGTGGGCGAAATGGAACTTAAGTTATGCTCGGGAAACCAAATTGCTAACAGACGGACGGTCAGACAGACGGACGCCAGGGGTATAACATAATATGCCCGAAATTCTTTCGGGCATATAAAAAGCTCTGGTCCCAACAATGTACCTGCATAGTTGTGATAAAGTTATGTTAAGAAAAATACTCATACATCATATCTACAATATTAAACAACTCTACATGGATACAGATATGCCATTTTAGTACAGGGGCAACTTGGGCCCATGAATGGAAGGTATAAGGGAGCTCAGCCAGGTAAATGTGTATCTAAGTGTCCAGACACAAGTTACCTTGCAATGGGTGACTAGATGAAAGGGAAGTTATATTCTGGCTCAAATACACAATTATATGATGCTTCAGATCTATAAGGTTGTATTATGGACAATTCGCCTTTTCAGTCTCTTTTCAGCAAAAACACCAAATAATTTGATTTCACGCAACATGAAGAGTTATCTTCTAGCTCGAACAATTAAATAAGCTAAAAATTCTTGTTTTTTTCACAAGCAAAAATGTATATCATCCAGTTTTAGATTTAAGCTAACCAAATGCTACCAGCATGAAAAGACACACCCTCACCAAAAGAAAAAAAATATGCTTAAATACATTAAAAAGAAATTTGAGGTGATGTATGGGGGACAATATCATGCTAATAGCTAGTGAGGCAATCTAGCAAAACTCAAATCTCAGCCCTTTCTAAAAGGAAAACATTAACACAGCAACCAGCACTCAAAGAGAGGTTCCAGTAAGATCCTTATGTGTATCTAACCATACATCATGTACTGCAAACACTACAGATGGTATAGTCCAACAGAATTAACCTGAGCTTGACCTTGATGCAAGAATATATTAGACTCTATATTTACAGTCTATTTTTGTGTTCGTTTGTAAATCGCGCTTTATCGGAAGCTTTCGACAAAATAAACGTACTGAACAATTAATGTTGATTTCAAAAGAATAAATACTTTGAAACTGTGCCATAATATTGCTGACATACTTGTTTCCCCTAAAACTAATGTGTGCAAAATCAAAAGTACAATAACATGCCACTTATAATAAATTGATTTATAGTCACATTGGTGGTTAAAAACATGTGTATAACCGTATACACACATACGGAAACTCACGATTTAATTTAAGTGAAGTGTGTAATTATTATAATTAGGTAGTTCAAGCTCAGGTTAATTCTGTTGGACTATACAAACTATAGCTGTCTTGACATAGAATATTGTACGTCCTAAGAACAATACTTTAATAAAGGGTTAATGTTCCATCCAATAAAAGGGCAGAGTTAAATCACAGCTTGCCTTTGGGTTAACTGAACCCCAGCTAGCATACAAGGTTCATCCAAGATTAAACTGTAATTCTGACAATATTTCAGAATGTATTTTAGGAAATTTATCTTCCACAGTTTTCTTGTCACAATTTCCATCCACAATCTGCAATAAAACAAAGGAACAAACCATTTCATTTAAACTGTATTGTTAATCAATGAGTAATAACTAAAACAAATAAATCTGTGAGCTAATGCTCACTAGTGATACCCCCGCAAAAATCTAAAAATATGCGACAAACAGGAAGTAGATGTGCAAGGAGCATGAAATCGCTTTACACCACATGGGACTATGGGATGAAGCAATATGCAAAGTATTAGGCTGCTGCATGTTATAGTTGCTGAGAAAACTGCGACGGAAACTTTGTAACGGACGGACGGACAAGGGTAAAACAGTATACCCCCCTCTTCTTCGAAGCGGGGGTATAATTATATTTATTTCTGATCAAGTTTTAATTTAAGTACATTTTGTAAGTCATACCATAAACATTTGACTTTTAAAAACATGCACGTATGACCTTTCATTAGAGCTGTTGCGAGTAAATGAGTACTGGGATATTTGCGATCCCGACCAGAAAATCAAGTATGAATATTCGGCACTTCCCGTATCATGATATATTTTTACAAAAAGTGAAAAACTTTTCAGCTAAATTACCACTGATAATGAGCTGCACTATAAATGAAAACATAAATTTACGTACGTGGCACACCGCTATTATTTCGAAAATCCTGCACTTTTTGGCCCACGCGAAAATCATCTTAAAACTTTCCATGTTTTAAAAGCTTCTGTAATTCTTCACTTATTTTGTTATATTTACAATATATATGCATTGAAATCTTGTATGCTTTTTCTTTTACAAGTGATTTAGGGCTCGGATCGGATTGCCACTTGATCAACAATCCACAGCCCTTCCTTTCATGCCACCAAGAATACAGTTATATTTAAATTAAAGGAAGAAAAGAATAATTATGAAATATACCATCCAGAATAATTATATTCCTGTCAGTGGCAGTTCAAACTCTATAAATTTTATTATATCCTTGTCGGTTTTCCTCTGTAATGTGATCAGTACTGGGTGCTTGGTTCTTTCAGGAACAATAAGCAAATGAGGTAACTCCGGGCACGTTCCACAAGGCGATCGCTAGCTAGCGCTTTGTAGCGATTTCCTATGAAACGGTTTGCTACGATCGAGCAAATTGAATCGCTAGCTAGCGAAACGTAGCAAGTTTTTTTCTTGCTAGCCGTATCATTCGGAACACATCTGCTTATTTCAAAATGGCTGCCCCCTGAGGGAACGTGTTTCCTTTTCAAGAATACTGATTCATATTTCATTTAATGCATACATTTCGTCTAAGTGGTTAAATAGAATATTCATGGGGATAATTAATTTAAATATTCTTCATTTGTTACAATTTTGAACTAGTTGTTTGAGGAAGTCGCCATTTTGTTTCTGCTAACTTGAAGCAAACCGTTCCGTAGACCTCTTATGCTACAAAAAATCGCTTTCAAAAAGCGACAGCTAGCGATCGCCTTGCGGAACGTGCCCAAAATTTCTCAATATAATCTTACCAGAACAGGTGGCCTAATTAAAGTATTAACTCCAGTCTGATGTTGACTAGTTGAATTATCTCCCTTTAATAACCAACTTTCATGTAGTTGATGTAATTGTTCAAGATATTCCTGAAAATAAAATGATATAAAACTGGATAAATCTAAATGTGAAGCTCTGTCAAATCAATTTATAAGTATCATAATGATTAGAAAACATATCTAATTCATTAGAAAGTATAAAACTCTATATAATGGAACCTCTGAAAAAAAAACTTACCTCGGACCAAGAAAAAAGGTTTGGCTTACGATGGTTACAGATTTTCTGTGGTTTTACTATTTCTAAACATTATCCTTCTTTTGTTAGTTAACAGATTATACAAAAAATAAAGCTTTCTTTCTCCTGTCAAATTAGCAGAATTCCACATAAAATTTTCAAAATTTAAGTTTGAATCAAGTGATAGTCCGAGCGTTCTTAATTTTTCACTACATGAAGTCACAAAAAACTAATGCAAAGTTTGGTTTGCTGATTTCCAGGGCATAAAATAAATTTTCACAATAAAGATGAGAAAACAAATGAATAAATACCAGAGTTATATTTTGTTCTTCAGGACGATTACGTTTTCGGATTCTATGAAAACAATTCTCAGGTGACGTTCTTAGATATACTGAAATGAAACAAGAAATAAATTGAATTTTAGTAAACTCAATGATTAAAAATAGATATTCCTTCATACATCCAGTACCATGATCTCTCGTCTTAGAATCAACAAAAGTCGCTTAAGATTTTTTTATCTCATAAAAAGTGTTCAATTTAAATGAAATGAAATTGGAAATTAAACAAATTTATGATAAGCCCAAAGATTAATAGCATATTTTTCATTCATTCAGTAAGACCTTGAGTAGACTATTTCTTAGAGGTGCATGAGTTGACTGTATTTGTGATGACTGTATTTGAGAGGTAAAATAGGTGGCTGTTATTCCCACTTGGTGGATATAGATACTAGCTATCTATAGGGAGGTAACCTAATATTTTACAAACTAACTTACCAATAAGATCAACATTTATATGATGTTTGGTCAAAGCATCTTTAAATAATTCATTCAGAAGTGTGTACTCAAAGTCTGTCAGTAAATCTCTGAAAATATATGAACATTAAAATTATATACAAGTATCAAATGTGAAAAATATCAATAACTATAATGAATGTATTGAAACAATTCAATTCTAATTTTGCTTTCCCAAAATGCATTATGATATACATGCATATATTCCGAAGTACAGTTATTCTTAATTTATGTATCATGATAACATGAAAACAGGAGTAACAATTAATTTTCCATTTTGTTCTTTATTTCTATCCAGTAAATAATTTTGTAACCACACTGACAATACAAAATGTACAAATAAGTACATCCCCTGGAAGTGTCATACAATACAAAATGTATATTATGTGAATATTCTGACTTCATAAATGTAGTAAATTTACTTACTTGTTTTTCATATTTTCAATAAAACAATATTTAGCACTATACACTGATCTCTCCATCACTCTGATTGGTTTACTCTGAATATAAACGTAGTATAGAAATTAATATTACAGTTTTTAGTAGAGTCAACACAGTTTAGTATTGCATGTTTTTTCAAATAAGTCTTTAAAAATCTCCCAAAAAAATTAAGTTTCGGTTCAGTTTAAAGACTTCTTCCCAATACTTATTCAGTATACTTTACAATAGAGCAATATGCCCTAATTATCAAAATCGCCTTCACACAAATGAGTGATCTACCGGTATTTTGACAAGGATGTAGTGAAACAACTGCATGTAAAATTCTTGCTCATGGAGATAAGATCTTTATAAGAGAAAGTTGGCTGTTCTTTCCTTAGATAAGGACAGGAGTGCAAAAGAATTGCAGGAACTATGATCAGGTGAGCTGTCCACCATACATAATTCTTGATTACTCGATTTAATGAAAGAGGTTGTAAAACAAGAAAAAAACAAATACATTTGTAGTAAACTTTACCTGTTTTTGTTCATGTTGTTGAAACATAGTCAGTAATACTAAAGATTGAAATGTGAAAGCCCAACGTTTAGGATCTTTGTACATAGCAGACTGAAATATAAACAAAGCACTTTCTTTAATCTTCAATAAGGGACTTTAGTCAGTTATTTCCCCTTGTATACTCTTCAAATAGGTAGGTCTTACTAGTTGGATTACTCGGATTTTACCCTTACTTTTTAATGTCAATTTTCCGAAATGGATCTTAAATAACTTTTTTGTAAATCATTTAATTTGTTTGAAATTCAGGTTAAGTATTTTTAGGGACAAGAACTATCTAAATTTCATCACTTCTGTTAATATCTTCAATAACAAGTCAGATATAAGATGAAATATTTTGTTATACTTACATAGGAATTCATTGATAAAATCTGAGGATTACAACTGTAAGGACCTACTTACCAATTGGATTGCTTCAGATTTTATCAGGGAAAGATAACTGACAAAAGTCCCTAATTGTATACTTTTCATATAAACATAATAAATTCATTACATCACTGCTTTACGGAATCTTAAATTACAACACAATAACAGAAAGATTATACCACATAAATTTCAAGACGTATAAAACTTTATTGATCTCGTATTCCATTGCTATTTTTGTACATGTATCTATCTTTGCAATTTATGTGCACATGTTTACATGTATACATGTTTCAAAACAACAACAGTACTTAAACCTTTTGAAAAACCTTTTAAATATTATCAAAATTATGCCAAATTTGTACAGCACTTCTATTCATGGATACATATCATGTTAAAAAGTACTTTACAGATACATGTGCCATGTAATTTAAAAAATTAGATTAATTATATTTGCCTCCATTCACGCCTGTGAAATAATTCTTGTCATTATTCAAAAGCATATATTATCAGATAGAGCTTTTTTCATTATAGAACATTTGGGGAATGTTTTTACAATGTCATTGCAAGGGAAATAGAAAATCCAAGGTAAACTCTAAAGTTGGTGAAAACAAAATGACTTTAAGGAAATTTCAAGAGGGGAAGGCATCTGTAAACAGCCCTATTTATATAATAAGGAAAAAAGGTCTGCACATTTTCATGACTGTAAACAAATAAGAAGATCATGGCAAACTAAGTCAATATATATTCTTACCAATGGATTATCATCACCATATTGTCTCCATAAATTTACTGGTTCCTCACGTTTCTAGAAAATATATAAATGATGAAATGTTGTAGAAATGATTTTGCTGAAAATTAGAAGTCTCTTTTATATTTTGATTTTCTGTATTTCATTGACCTGGCATGGCATGATAAATTGTATGATAAAAATGGTATAAATGATACAGAATATTTCAGTACAAGATAAAATCATCAAGAAAAAAGCAACATTAAAGTGCCGTTTTAAGTCTGCTTCCATATACATACAAAGCCAACAATTTTGTACTATAATCCCTGATCATGGTATTTACCTTCAAACAGGTGACCCATACAGTACAAATTTTCTTCTGAGTGGAGTGAAACAACTGTATATAAATTTCTTGCTCAAGGAAATAAGCCGTGCCCTTAGTGGGGTTTGAGTCCTAGACCACTCAATCCCTAAGCATGTCTCTTGACATTAGACTGTTGCTCCTACATAGGAGCCATATAATATTATCAACAAACTAGACTATTTTTTTATAACAAATTGATATATATATTACAAATTGTTCATCCAAAGTTTACAGAAAGAACAAATTACAGTATACCATTGAGAAAAAAAAGTTTTATAATTACCTCAACTAGATAATCATACTTTTTAAAATGTGAAATAAATGTTGTTTTACCACAACCTATGTTACCTTCAACACATACCTGTAAAATAATTAATTGTTTGTTTGTTTATTTGTTAGGTTCATGCCGTAGTAACACATTGTATAGTTCATAAAATGGCGGTCAGTCAACTTACTCACTCCTCCTGGAAAGGCTAAATCTCTGGATTTAGCTGTAAACCAACTACTAAGCACATACTTTCCTCAGTGACTGACAACTGCCCTACATAATTAAAAATCATTGGTAGGAGGGAGAATGGCCATGGAAATAATTTCATGACCAAGCTCCACGAAAGTATGCCCCGTCTGGGAATCAAACCAACAGCCCCTCGTTCAGTAGACTTGCGTGCTACCAGCTGAGCTAGCCGGACGGCTTTAATAATAACAGATGTATACTTAATTGTTAAATTTTATTCAACGCAGACATTGACTCCGCTGCTTTAAATATTCATTACAGCACTTCTGTACTCATGATAAATAAAAATAAATTTAAATCAGTGGAGTTTATGTACACCCCACTGACAGTTGAATAGAATTGAACAATATAACACAGAATATAATTTATGTGGGTTTCAAGAACCATTATTTAACGTATTTACAGTAAAAATTCTATAGACAACTATGATTGCTCAAGCAGTGTGCAGCAATATCAACTCTCTTTGACACCACTGCCAATTGAGTTTTCCACTAAATGTTAGTGTAGTCAGGCCTACATTGTTTGATTATTTCTACAAACCAAGCTGTCCACTGTTTGTTTTTGTTGGGTTTAATGCCGTAGGCACACCCACTGTTTATACAGCTTAAAATTGCAAATTTTAGCTTATGTATACATGTAACACAATGGCACGCTGCCAGAACAATAGAGAGTTCTGTAGTGGTTATTTGACCAATGAGAGCGTGACTGATCACCACGTGATCATTGATACGGTCTGGTGGCACGCAGCGTGAGTTAGTTCGGAGAGTTGCTTTCTAGCTCCGAGAGAGAGCGGACGTGGTTTTGTAGATATGTTAAATCTCTATTAATAATAAGTTATAAACCTATGATGAGTGTTTGTCGTTATGTTCTGGGTGAGTTTAAGATACAGAGTTAGTTTAGTATGTGGACGGTGGACATTAGTGCCACATACAGAATCAAATACTCACTGTGACCTGTTTCATACATCTGTCTACAGTAAAATTCCTTTTCATACAATTACCAGGTAGCACAGATTTTAGAACACAACTTGTTCTTAAATGTATCATGTCTTTAATAAACTGTCTGTCACATGATAACAAGAAATGACTCAGTCAATATAATATATATCTTGTTTGCTGTTCAATGTGCCTGAAAGAAGAAAAAGACAGACTATACAAGGATAAAGAGAAAAGGTCTTAGTTATAAAATATAGATAATCTCAGACAAAATAAAACAGGTTGAAAAATTGTAACATTGAATAACATTTTGAAGAGGTTTGTAATTTATTCATGGTTGGAGCAACGTTAAGTAGGCTTGACATTATCTTTTAAAAGTAGATTGCCTGGCAGGACAAACAGTTATATATTTTACTTGCCAGACCCAATTACTTACTAGCATGATCAAGTTGCCCGAACCCAAATATAGGTAGTAAGGGGCAATCAGATACCCTAATTTAGTAAATGTCGAGCCCTGCATTTTTTCTAATTCCCTTACAAATCGATAATTTTCTATGACTTCACATAATTGCTTGATACCCTGTTGATCGTTAAAGGTAAAAAAAATTAAATACTTCACAGTTACCATGGAAATAGTGTCATGTCATCAGATTCAATGATAGAATCAGTGAATTACATTATACATAGTATACATACATGACTGTGTACAAGTTTCAATGTCAAGAATTGATGATGTCAGTCCCTCACACAGTGAACTTTAAGATCAAGATCTAAAACATGTTCAACAAGACAATTCTGTTTTTGTTACAGCCATGTTAGAGGTTAAATACTTACAGCAATAAAAATTAAACAAGTGTCAAACAGGAAAACAACAGCTTAACTATTGCACAATTGAAAACCCATTCTCGTTTGTTTATAAGTAAATTTCACGTCATAGCCAATTTTCTGACACCGGCCTACTTTCGTTTTAGTTGACTGGTTTCCCTTCTCGGTGTGGATAGACGGGGTCCTACTAAATACTGCCACAGACATCAAAAGACATCAAAAGACGTACTAAATACTGCCACAGACATCAAAAGACATCAAAAGACACACAAAGACAGTGAATATATACACAAAGACACTTTTTATGATATATTATCATAAATTATTGTTTTTTATACCAATTTAAATTAATTTTGAATAACATTTTTATATTTTTATGCTTTTATTCGAAGGTCAAATATTAGTAGTCAGACCAGGCTAAGTGAATATCGTACGCTTGTATCAAAAGACACACAAAGACAGTGAATATTTTCACAAAGACACTTTTTATGTTTTATTATTATTAATAAACGTTTTATATAACGATTTAAAATAATTTTGAATAATATTTTTATTATTTTATGCATTTATTCGATGGTCAAATGTTAAGCTTCAGGTCGGAGTAAGTGTTTCGCGTACACTGTATCAAAAGACACACAAAGACAGTGAATATTTTCACAAAGACACTTTTTATGTTTTATTATTATTAATAAACGTTTTATATAACGATTTAAAATAATTTTGAATAATATTTTTATTATTTTATGCATTTATTCGATGGTCAAATGTTAAGCTTCAGGTCGGAGTAAGTGTTTCGCGTACACTGTATCAAAAGACACACAAAGACAGTGAAAATATGTACAAAGACACATTTTATGCTATATTATCATTAATGATTGTTTAATATAACAAATAAAAATAATTTTGAATAAATTTTTTATGTTTTTATGCTTTTATTCGAAGGTCAAATATTAGTAGTCAGACCAGGCTAAGTGAATATTGTACGCTTGTATCAAAAGACACACAAAGACAGTGAATATTTTCACAAAGACACTTTTTATATTTTATCATTATTAATAAATGTTTTATATAACGATTTAAAATAATTTTGAATAATATTTTTATTATTTTATGCATTTATTCGATGGTCAAATGTTAAGCATCAGGTCGGAGGGTGTGTTTCGCGTACGCTTGTATCAAAAGACACACAAAGACAGTGAAAATATGTACAAAGACACTTTTTATGTTATATTATCATTAATGATTGTTTAATATAACACATAAAAATAATTTTGAATAAATTTTTTATGTTTTTATTCGAAGGTCAATTATTAATAGTCAGACCAGCGTAAGTGAATATCGTACGCTTGTATCAAAAGACACACAAAGACAGTTAAAATATGTACAAAGACACTTTTTATGTTATATTATCAATAATAAATGTATTATATGACATTTTAACAAAATTTTGAATAATATTTTTATATGATATTATATATCTAAATTAAATGGTATACTTGTATATCCTAATTTATATAACATTTAAATCAGGGGGGGGGTGTCAGTACGGCTGTTCCAGACATTACAAATGTGGGTTGTATCATAAGATATTTCAGTCTACTGCATTAAACATTCAATAAAAAGCTGATAATAGTCAACAATGATTTTATATTGCTACATTATAGGGAATACTTGTGTATTCTAATTTATAATAACATTTAAATCAGGGGGTTGATTGTTCGGCTAGAAAACACAGAATTCATTACAATAATTCAGAAACTTATTGATAGTATGTAAAATTATATAAAGTGTAATATCAATCGTAAGACAGTAAAAGAATATTTGTAATTTAGATAATGATTTGAAATAATAAAATAAAGGTATAGATTTCACTCAAAATTCATAATGAATAGTTAAAAAGGTTTAATGCTACATAAGTTTAGATAATTAAAACATATTATAATTTTAAACATGTCCAAAAAAGTAGAAAATTTACAAAAACTTTTAGTTTGATTAAAGGGAGATAATTTGTCAAAGTCATACATACTGATTAATAAAGGAATTGTTCAAAGGCGATCTCATATAATACAAAAGAGAAACTGCTCTGGACAAAGTCTCTGAACAAAACAATATGATATGATTTGTAGCACTTGCGTCAAACATTTCACAGATATTTCTTTGATCTTCTGTTCAATCAAACAAAAATTAAATTCGCCGGGAAATTATATGTGCTAATCGTTATTAATGTGTTTTTTATATTAACAATTAGTGCGAATCTTCAAAGGCATTCCTTCTCAAAATCAATTTCAATCAAAGGATAATTAAAGGCAAATTATAACATGCATACCTGTTTGACATTACATACTCAAACTCAATATCAATCAAATAATCCCGCCCAAGGTGATAGTAAGATGCAAACACACACTATATAGGTATGCTAACTACTTTAATTGGATAAACAAATGTACCTTAGTTACGTAGTCGTAATCCAAAAAAAAGATGCCAACATCCCCCAAAGGAGAAATACAATTACGTCAGTTTGAAATTGTAATAACTAAAAATATCATCAAAACACGGATATTTCTAATATGAATTATTAATGATATTATAACAGAACATATATTTATTCACAAAAACAATACAATTTCTAGTGATTAACAATTATAAGAATACAATGATTATAGTAAGTATAACCACGTGTCTTCGATATTAACATGATGTGTTATGTTGCAGTCATGTGTCAATCAACACCGATACACAATATATCACCCTTAACTATATTTGTACGTTAATCCCAATCACGTGTCAATCAACACCGATACACAATATATCACCCTTAACTATATTTGTACGTTAATCCCAATCACGTGTCAATCAACACCGATACACAATATATCACCCTTAACTATATTTGTACGTTAATCCCAATCACGTGTCAATCAACACCGATGGCACGGTTATATGATAAATTGCAATCATGACTGCATTTAGTAGCGGTCTTATTTATGTATTATATTAAAAAATATTATCAATGCTTTATTAATGCATAAATTATGGGAAATATTTCAGTCAAATTATGTTTCAAACCTCCATTTTATGAAATATATATTAAAAAGTAAATTTTTGTGTCTTTGTTTGATTATAATGAATACTGCGTACACATGCGTACGATAGTCAAATTTAACAAAATAATAAAAAATATACTTAAAATATTTTAAAATGTGTTCTAAAATATTTATAAATTGATAATTTAACATAAAAAGTGTCTTTGTACATATTTTCACTGTCTTAGTGTGTCTTTTGATACAGGCGTACGATAGTCACTTACGCTAGCTGGTCTGAGTCTTAATATTTGACCATCGAATAAAAGCATAAAATATATAAATATTATTCAGGATTATTTTAAAATGTGTTATTATACACTTATTGATGATAATAGAACATAAAAAGTGTCTTTGTGAAAATATCCACTGTCTTTGTGTGTCTTTTGATACAGGTATACGATAGTCATTTACTCTGACCTTAACATTTGACCATCTAATAAAAACGTAAGAAATATAAAAATATTATTCAATTTTTTTTTAAATTGTTATATAAAACATTCATTAATGATAAGATAACATAAAAAAGTGTCTTTTTCACATATTTTCACTGTCTTTGTGTGTCTTTTGATACAAGCGTACGATATTCACGTAAGCTGGCGTGACTCTTAATATTTGACCTTCGAATAAAAGCATAAAAATATTATTCAAAATTATTTTTTTATTGTTATATAAAATATTCATTAATGATAATATAACATAAAACGTGTCTTTTTTACATATTTTCACTGTCTTTGTGTGTCTTTTGATACAAGCATACGATAATCACTTACTCTGAATTGACTCTTAACATTTGACCATCAAATAAAAGCATAAAAATAAAGAAATATTATTCAAAATAATTTTAAAATGTATTATAATACACTTATTAATGATAATAAACATAAAAAGTGTCTTTGTGGAAATATTCACTGTCTTTGTGTGTCTTTTGATGCAAGCGTACGATATTCACTTAGGCTGGTCTGACTCCTAATATTTGACCTTCGAATAAAAGCATAAAAAATATAAAAATGTTATTCAAAATTAATTTAAAGTGGTATAAAAAACATTAGTTTATGATAATATATCATAAAAAGTGTCTTTGTGTATATATTCACTGTCTTTGTGTGTCTTTTGATGTCTTTTGATGTCTGTGGCAGTATTTAGTATGTCTTTTGATGTCTTTTGATGTCTGTGGCAGTATTTAGTATCACCGGGATAGACGTGGCAATTAATAAAATAACCGAACGCCAGTCTATACAATTTCATCATGGTGGACACGATGGCAAAACACGCAACCGTTTGGATGAATTTCTTGAAAAACTCCATCGAGAATGGAGATTACACCGTTATTGGTGTTTTGGTCGCAGTAGCTGTGGTCCTTTTAACATTGTGTAAGTAACTACTGGCATATTTCTTGTTAATTTTCTCAATAACAGCTCATCTTTTCTCCATATGGCAAATTGACATAACCGGCATTTCAAATTCAAGAATTAATTATTTCCTCTTCAAGATTGTCATAAATGCGTCTGTGTTTTACATTTCCTTACTTTTTATTTCATGAAAATTTAGAAAAGGGGGAAATTTTCCACCAAAACATTATGAACAACTGCACATAGGGCCTAATGTTCACCGTCCGAACTGAAGCGAAGGTGAAAAAGAATAAATGTGACACTTCAACTTACTTAGATTACAGTGAACTTGACAGTTCCGGGTCATCAACAATTCCGGGTCACTTTTTTTTATAATAGTACAGATGATTCTTTAATAATGCAATATTTTGATTATATGATAGTTAAGTCATGTACACTAACCACCTAGTCCTAAATATAAGACCCTACGTAACTTTTTTATCATTTTGACATTTCTCTGTTACGGATAGCTTCAAAAACGCATAGCAAAAATTTTAGTGTACAGACATCGAATCAGGTCTGAACGTTCTACTCGTTTTAATTCGAAAAATTTGCAATAAAACGATACACCAATAGAAAGATAAACAAAAAATACACATGATGAAAGTAAAATAATTTCAAATGCTAACCTTAGACAGTCGAAAAATCCATTTAAAATCCTTTATTAACGAGTACTTTCAGTTTGTCACAATAATCGTGCAATAATAGCCAAAGCAATCCGAATTTAAATTTGGTCACGCCATTTGTAAGAAATGATTTTGAACGAATATATTAGGTACAGTATAAAAGCCAGTATCCGGACCGTTCCGTGCATACTTGTGACTGTTGACAGTAAGAACGACTACTCTTGAGAGATTAAAATTCGTTTAAGTAAACTGTAAGCGATTCGAAACTTTATTTACCGACACGAATTCAGTTCAAAATGGAGGCAAGCGGCGACAATCCTGGATAGCAGGAAAAGTAATTGGTCTTTTCATATGGGAAAAAACTGATTTTTATCTTTTGCTTTATGGAAAGAATAAAAGTAAACTTTTATCTATCGATTGGTGCTAATTTGACCCACATTCATTTACTTTTTGAAAAAAATATTTTGCTATGCGTTTTTGAAGCAATCCGTTAAGACCCTGCATAACAGAAGAACGTCCGTATGATAAAATAGTTATGAAGGGTCTTATATTTAGGACTAACTAACCACCTAGCTACCGTTACTCAAACTTTCCATGTTGACATTTCTCTACCGGAAGTCATAGTCATGAAACACTAAACAGCGTCTTTTCCAACCAATACGAAAGTATGTGAATGTTTCGTCCATGTGTTCGAAAAAACAGCAATTTATATCCACAATTTAGATAAAATAAGTCCTTAATGCAATCATTTTGCTGGAAATGTATCGGAGAACACAATTTAACTCATAGATTTGTTTCATCTAATTACTATTTGACAATTATGCAGACAATTTGACCTGGTAAGCACGTGACAATTTCGGGTCATAACTTAATCCTTATTATATACAATCATTTATTTTTATTCAAAAGTATTTTTTAACATTTAAAATTGATTTTACGTAATTTTATCCCATATGTAAGATATTTGTCAATTAAATACAATTATTGTTTGATATTTTGAGTTTTTCTTTTTACACGCAACTAATTGTTTCTATGGTACTTGTTTTTATTTGCAATAGGTAATTGCAAGTAACATAATTAGATCTTTCATTTACGAGCTTTATTTTTGTTTAACTTGGAAGAAAATATGAGAGAATGTCTTTATTGACAAAAAATCGGCTGTTTTATTGATTTTAACCCTGTTGAGACCACTCCAGATTAAAGAGACAAGCATCTGTCACGTGACCCGGAATTGGCAAGTGCGACCTGTAACTATCAGATTGCAACATGCAATTTCGAAAATTGTAGAAAATTTCAATAAAATAAACACTATTAATTTATTATAGCATGGTAAGGTGGAAGTATTTGTTTATCAATTTATGCAGGTTTGATTCCCACAACTTTCATTTTGAAGAGACACGCATCGTTTGTTTCGTTACTGACCCGGAACTGTCGAGTTCACTGTAGTTCAAGACAAAACTGCAGATATTTTTCATATTCAGTCATATTAAGGATGAAAACTTTGGGGGTTTTTTTAATTCAGCTTACGTACACAAAACTGATGAATTTAAATAATATCTGAATATGTGTCAGGCGCGTTCATCCGTTGCTAAATTTGTTCATTTTTACATTGAGTTAGCATTAAGAAGACTTCACTATTTATTGGTGAGTGTTTGATAGTATCATTGTGTAGACATGTTTTACTCATTTTGTTTATTAATTTGTTTTATTAATACAAGTTTACAAACTTGATTTGACAATCTTGTAATGATTTTTAATTCATCCAGAAAATGTTGTCTTGCTTAATGATTATAAAGATGATGTTTATTATCTGGAAATAAAATTGATATGTTTAATCTTTCAGTGATATTTGGTGTGTTTAGACGTGGTAGTAACAAAAGACGAGGAGTTTTGATTCTAGGTGGTTGTGATGCTGGAAAGACTTTATTGTTTTCTAGAGTAGGTTTAACTTTAGTATCTACAATGTGTTCATTATAAAATAAATGTCACTGGGTAAGATAAATATTCAGCAGGGGCAGATCCAGGATTTCTTTCTAGGGGGGGGGGGGATCCAAACTTTCGAACCACAATTCCCATTATACACATATTTTGCAGAATAATGCAACATATTAATAATAAAAACTACATGACCATTAAAACTATGTTACGCACCAAAACAAATTGCTTCATGCTACTTAAAAATGACTTACAGTCAAGAAAAACACTAATGGACTGGTACAGGAAATTCCAAGGGGGAGTCCTGCTTACCATGCTTATGTTCTCCAGACCGAGCTATCTAGGCCCCTACATATCCTCCCCTTAATTTGAACAGGAAAACACCATGACAAAACTGTATTTAATGTTTAAGAAGGAAAAAATAAGGGCATAGAACATGCTTAGCAATTAATCTCTAGATTTTGAAATGTCCCATGTGAATGTTGTGGATCTTTTTTTTGAGGTTATAGGGGTTTGGAATTTCTAGTTTTTCTAAATCTAAAAATGTTCAATTAAAACACTTCATGTACATTGTATTTGATAATGTAATATTTTGTTTTTCTTTCAGTTGGTTTACAAGACACATAAAGCAACATTTACTTCTATTTCACCAAACACAGGATCCTACACTGTACCAGAAACGGTATATTTTTACATTTTCTTACACTTTTTTATGGTGTCCACAGTCCTTCTTGGTGCTGGACAGGATTACCAATCAGTTGTTTCAGCATTTTACATTGGCTCTTTTGAATGAAAATTTGGGTATTACTTGGATATTTTTATAAATGCAGTATCAAATTTTGAGCATCTTTGGTGTGAAATTTTGCACGGTTAAGAATTACAATATGACGAGGCTTTAAAGGAATCTGAATGGAAGCATAAAATGAATGGCAAATCAAAACTTGTTTTACATTTTTTATTCAATGGAGAAAACTTGGATGTTTGTTGGACTTGATAAGTCTCCTTAATCATGCTGGTAGGATCTTACTTAGTGGTTTCCGGTATATTATAAATGCCTGAACTGTGCTGAAAGATTATCAGACCGGTCTGAATTTTGCTGGACATGGCCAACGGTCCAGCCACTTAATGTGTATATGATTGTTAATACATGAATTTCATTTATTTCAGGGCAAGAGTTTATCATTATATGATTTACCTGGTCACGAGAGAGTACGTCTTCAGATGTTGGAAAAATACAAGGACATGACAAGGTATGCAGGGTTGTTACTAAATATTCTTAATCATTGTCTGACAACCTTTAATTGAATCTATTTTGTAAGTAAATGAGTTGTATTGGTCAGTAATTCATGTGTTAAATGAAAGTACTAGGTATTACTTCTATGAATATCATATATATAAAAGTAAAACATACTGAAATTTCAACTCAATGTATTTATAATATTAAGGCACTATTTTTCAATTAATTGACAATGTAAGACACTGTTAGAGTCACTACTTTCAATAGCAATTTAGTTACTTTTTATCTATAGGTCAATTATAAATGTCATATTTAATCAATTTATTTCAAGATATGATTGCAAACATTCTGAAAACTTTTTTGAAGTGACAAATTTTGTGAGTGACAAATTATCTCCCTTGAAAATGAAGTTTACATTATTAACTTTGATGTATTGTATTTTTTCAGAGCTATAATGTTTGTTGTTGATAGTTCCAGTGTACAAAAAGACATCAAAGATATTGCTGAGTAAGTGGTTTTATCTATTATTCATGAAAAAAAGTTTTTAACTTTGTAGTATTTGTTTTTGAATTTTAATTGTTTTTAAGAATTTGTTTTTGAATTTTAAAATAACCTTTCCATTATGTATTCTATTGTAGGGATTTTTTATTAAGACAACTTTTTGAAGCCTTACATTCCTGGATAAATAACTATTTTCACAACTTTTCTCTTTTTTTTGTAAAGATCTTGTGCTGGAATGCACACTTATGAAAAAAGAGGTTACAGGTTCTGATCTGACCAAAAGCACTGCAAAATTTATTTTAGCTATAATTCTGTTTCATCCAAACACCATTGTCGGACCTAAATGAGATAGTTAATAATAGTACCTGAGTGTGCACTATCAATATGCCTCGCATGTGGTTAACATCCTGGACAAACAATTAACCTCCTGTGTAAATGACGGGCAAATAAAGATGATAGAAGCTCTTTGAGCCGTTCATATTTATTTCAGCTGTATCTGCTATTAGGGGTGTAACAATATGGTAAAACCCGTATTGCAATATATTGCAATACACGAAACCCGTATTGCAATATATTGCAATACATATTGTTCTTTTGCGCATACATGCATAGCATGAATTAATGCACGTGCATCATCTTAATTTGATCAACATTGTACATAGATATGTGTATTTTCAAATGATCTATACATATTATGCAAATGTTTGAATAAGTTAGAAAAAAAGGTTTTGGGTGGACTTTCAAAGACAAATACGCATTCTCTCACTTTACAAAAAATATTTGATGCTTCGGAACACATTTTAACATTAATTTAAACATTTATATTTCAGATTCTGATAAAAACTATCAGTATGAAACATAACTAGAAAAACCAGTTTCAGAGAAAAATGAACCGGTTAAAAACCGTCAGAAGTCGTAATGCAATATTAACCGGTATATCGGTTAACCGTTACACCCCTATCTGCTATTGCATCCCTCCACCCATTGTTAAAGGCTGCTTTGAGAATCTACTGAAAGATGATTCCCAATAAATACTGGTTTATACTGTATGTCAAGTCTGCTGGACATTTTTATGCACTTTACACTTTTATAAGTTTAGAATACCTTTGATTATATATATTTTATTTTCTTTCAGATATTTATATACAATACTCAGTGACAATGTTATATCAAGTATATGTCCACCAATATTGATTGCTTGTAATAAACAAGATCTGACATTCTCTAAAGGTGCTAAGATTATACAAGGTCAACTAGAGAAAGAAATGTAAGTATATTGTTTGGTCAGCAAGAGACTGACATTGTTCACAAGGCGTGTAAATCTAAAAAAAATAATGTAAAATTATTCATTGAATATCATTAATTACTTCTATTCAAAAATTTTTTTTAAAATACATGGATGAAAGTTTCCAGTATCAATACTGATTTCAGAATAATTTTCTTTGCTATCTGTTTGAAAATCTGTTGAATTTAGTATTCCAAGGTAGGTTTTCAGTATTTTAAAAAGTTACCACTTCCACCCATGAAAATATGTAAAAATATGCATAAGTTTTAATTCTTTCTGTGATATTGATTCTTGTATATAAAATAACATTACTAAAATAAAAAATAGTGTCATTACTCAGAGAATTTCACTCAGCATTCAAAAAATGGTGATGAATAAAATTTTTCTGTATAATATAATTATAGGCATGGCATATTAATGGAAAAGACATCCATTTAGTGATGTACATGTAGTAAGTTTGTCAAAGAGGCAGGGGCTATGTACTTCATCTCCATTTTGCCTATGTCTGCTTCATTTTGTCTTTTTCGCCAAAAATTAAGACATGCAGTCTCACAATGCAACACAGGAACCCGAGGTGTTCCGAATTTGCAAATTTAGTTTAAAAAAAAATGAGGATATGTTATCTCCCTTTAAGTTGATTTATAGAAGGACCAAAGGGAGGTAACAAGAAAACTGAAAACATCAACACATAATTCAGTTTGGACAGAATACAGAAGTTAATCCACCAAAACTCTTGCAATACATTTGTCTATTCCATATTAATTAAAAAACTTTCAAATAATATGTAAAAATTTGCTTTAGTATGGACTCTTTCTACTTTTTTAATTCTGTATATAAAAATTAATCAGCAAATTGTGCTCAATGACTTTTGTCTGTATATTCCAGGAATACATTAAGAGTGACAAGGTCTGGAGCATTACAAGACATATCAGCAGGAAATAATAATACATATCTTGGAAAGAGAGACAGAGATTTTACATTTATGGATCTAAAACCTTTACAGATAGAGTTTACTGAATGTAGTGCTTTCTCTAAAGATTCTGATAGTGACCCTGATCTGAAATCTGTCGAAGAATGGCTTGCTAAGATTGCTTGAGAATAGGAAGTCAACTATGCTTTTGGGAAATTTGCTATTGGTTTAAGTCACTAAATATTAGTTTATTAACTGTTAGTTATTGCTCATAGATTTAGTTGTTGTCTGGGAAGTTAGGTTTTGTCTAAGTCAACATTTTTTCAGTTTGGTCAACTGAAAACTTTACTTGAGCCTCAATGAATTTTACTGGGTCAACCAGCATAACTTTGGCAACTCAAATTTTGATTTTGGCCTCTAAACATTTGACTTGGGTTACTAAATACATGACTTGAGCACTTAAAGTGTAGTGACTGCAGCTATAAATAAGTAATCATTTGCTGTTTTTTTTAGAGAGAAAAAGTTTTAAAAAATGTATTTTATTTGTAAAGATACGACATACTTAGTGTAAAGTAGGTCCCATTTATCAAATGCTTTGTGTTAATTTGGTCCCATTCATTTAGATAAATTGTATTAAGATTAGTAAATTTGCCAAATATTTAGACTTTTCTAATATATTGTATTTCTTATTTATATGTTTTAGTTAAGTGCTTAATGATGATTACTCACAAAATGTTTTGTATAAATAAAAGTAAAAATGATATCATGGATGAAAAATGATTCATCTCGGCTGTTTACCCTATCTTTGTATTCCTTTCCACTGTTTGAATGTCTGTATAAAAGATATAGAGTTATTCTAGTCTGTTCTATGTATTGTACTGTAATTATTTGTATGGTTACTATGATTTTCAGTGTATAAAATTCTTGTTATGTCTGGTAAAAACAGGGCTAATAGGTCTTCAGTGGAATTTAGCCTTTCATGATTATCAGCAAGTAAATTTTATCTTTTTTAAAACAAGGTTTAATGCCATATTAACTCCAGTTTAGATCATTTTATGACGACCAGTGCACCTAACATAGCTTTCCTGGACCATGGTCTATAACCAGTAATATTGTGATATGAATAATATAGTACATATATACTTTAGACTTAAATGTTAAATATGTTAAATATTTTGTAAATTCATTCAATGACAGTTAAAATCATTTAATGAACCCGATTGTCTCTAGTGACAGACCTCTTTCAGCTGATTTCAAATTCCATAACAGCAGCCTTTGCTTACTAAAATCTTTATAATTCTTGTTTTGTATTGAACTAATATTTAGTATTTTGTAAATTTAGTCAAGAAATTGTCCTGTACATTATGTATAATTTATGTTTTATGGGTATTTGTTTGTAGTATGTTATGGCTATAGTTTTTAGCTTTGAAGTTTGTAATAGTGATTGCAAATATATACCATTTAAGACTTTGATCTTTTTAATCCCATACCTATAATCACCATGTAAGTCATGTATCATGTTCTAAAATTATGTACATTTTTCAAGATGAAGATTTTAATAAATGTTGATTATATCATTGTTTTTTTGTTCTTTGCTAATTAACATCACGTGCAGTTTTATTATGTATGCTGCACTCTGCCCTTTGTCTCTCCTCCCTGCCTCTTTTAGCTTCTTTCTATGCAGTAATAGTTACATTGGAATCTGGTGCCTGAGGGGATGCGGGTTAGAATCCCACCCGGGGAGGTCATACCCTTCCATGAAAATTTGACAATTTTATTGATTTTCCTCCTGATAAAATGGAGTAGTTTCCGGCCTTGTGGAAGGGTAAGTGAGTATTGGTTATAGACAATGGTCCAGGAAAGCTAGGTTAGGTGCGCTGGATGCTGTAAAATGACCTAAATTGTGTTGACACGGCATTAACTCCAATAAATAAATAGTTACATTGGAATGTTTACCCTTGGAAATGTCCTGCCCCTTTTTTCTGCCTCCCTGCCCCTTTTCTAATTTCTAGAGTAATCACTATTGACAAGCTCTGGACTTGTGAATATTAATTAGGGCGAGTGAGACTTACTTATATCATACTGTTATGCTAGTCGATAATTTTTTTTTTAACTGTATTACATAAAAAACATAGGCTAGTGCTAACATTTAGTGTGAATACTGCCAATGACTGTAATTTGATTGTAAGAGCAGCTATTGGATGCCAGACTTGACTAGTTTTAGTTTTACAGTACTGGCTAACATCAAGTTGATTTCTGTTACACAATATTTGGGGTTATCTATTGACGGCATATTATGACGTGTTCAATGTTTTAAGGCCTGTCAAATGAGCCAATACAAAATGGATGCTGATATATACAGTATGTCATAATGAATGAAAATACAACACAGGTCATACATAAATATTGTTTTTTATTTAACTTTTACTATTTGTTTAAGTATAAAATAATGATATATACAAATATACATGTACTACAGTGTATAAAAGTTACATAAAAAATCTTCAAAAGTAATTCTCACCAAAACACCTATTAAATTGTAAATTTTCATGTAAAAAACAAAAACCGAATGAAACAAATTGATCTAATTAAAAAATGAATCCATCACCATTTTTATTCGCAAGTTTTAATCCCTAGTAAGTGATGGGTTACAAACCCTGGATGTTTGGGTCATGATTAAAAAAACAATGTTTTTTTAAAAAAAAGTATTATTATGCTTGCATTCACTGTAAACTTTGAATAAAGATTTAATTTCAATACAAAAAAGCATTTTATAAAATTGTACAATATTTTATACACAGTTATATACAAAGAATATATATTTACAATAAATTTGGTATTCAATTATATACATTTCAAAAACTAACGTTTTTGGTACAGATATCAGTGTATGTTACCTCCCTCACTGTGCTGAAGGCAAAATGGCAACGCTTTTGGCATCAGCATTGAGCTAAGCCAGCCCACATTTGTACAGCACATTTGTACATGGTAACCTGGCTAGCCCAACTTTTGCACAGTCTAGCTCAGCTCTATAATCCTGCCTTCACAGCCTGGTTTTTTTTAATTTAAGAGCAGATCTCCCTTGAATTGAATTTGGATTGCTCAAAATTTAAGACAGGACAAGTCCATTTCAGCTGGTTAAGGGTAGAGTGCATCAACTTTATGCCAATCATTGATACTGATACTTGTGGTCTGTGGTGACAACATATCATGGAACTTTTTTATTTAAACAAAAATATTGATGGCTTTCAATGAACAAAATAAATAAAACGAAAAAAAAACTACGAAAACGATCTATCACAAAATCAAAAATACTGCAGCCATACTTAATATAGTCATGATCACTGAAGAGTATGAAAAGCTTCTAAATGATCCAGATCGTAGTTGGCGCTCAAAACGTTCTATAGCACATGTTTGCTGTAACCTGGATTGTATGCCGCGATCATTTTTACAAGTTGAAGGTAACAAATTACATTCATATTCTGTTTTTAAGCCTACTGCTTTCTTAGTACATTGACTTTTCCATGTGTTCATTTCACATTCCATATGGTTTAGACGTAACCTAAAATGATGGAAAAAGAAGTTAGTTTTACATGTGATATAAAGTAATAGCACTTAGGAAATGGAAACGCTGTTTACAATGTCAGCATTAATCTTGCAAAAACATTCTTGAATTGTTCAGTATTTTCCTATTAAATAGGGAACAAACAATTTTTTGGCAAAAATGGTATTTCGTATGTCCTCCGTCATTTACAATATTCAGGGCAATGGCAATTGTATGTAGACTATTATGTTTTTTACCAATCATAGCGATATATAAAATTACTATCCCAAAGATTATTTTATTCAAGAGGTCTTTGGTACTGTTAACTTCAAACCCGACGTTATTTAATTAGGGCGCGGTTGGAGGAACGAAACGCTGTTGGATAGAGTTGGTGATGGCATCTTGTTTTATGATGATGTAACAATACGACCACCACCCAAAATGCTACAGAAATTTAGATGTATACTTACTGGCAATATTTATTGTAGAATGTATTCATTGGCATTGATTGTCTCAGTTGTTCTGTTGATAATTCTGTTAATCTAGTAACTAATGTATTATAACATCTTTGTACTTGTTGAGAAGGATTCTGAAAACATCGTAGACCATCTACGTATACTGAAAAAAATGTAAATGAAGTATTGTACATAAGAATGTGACTTGAACTTCTTTTAACGAAAATTGACACTTATTACATTTGGTGGGAGAAACATCTTCCACCCAGATAAATTTATCACAGTAATGAAAGTAAGTCATTAAGAAAAGCCCACTTAGTCCGAGAATGTAACTCAAAGACAAGTGCTCCTTGGTTGGTAATGCTGTAATTTAAGTCACGCCTATCCTTGAATTGACTTATGCATTTCCACTTAGCCCTACTACCTTGATGTTGTAACACTGTTGTCACACCCCTCTGAACATGTAAAACACTAAGCTCTATAGTTCTATTACATTAACCTGTCACAACTTAAATAATTACACGGTCACTGAATCTATTATTTTTAACCCCTTTCGAACTTGTTATTTTCCCCGATATTCAAAATCGTCGCATATATAGTTAGATTATCAATAATTAATATGGATTGGTGGCTCAATGTTTTAAAAGAGGTTAAATAATAACACATTCAGTGACTGTGTAATTATTCAAGTTGTGACAGTTTAATGTAATAGAACTATACATGATGTTAAACTCAGCTATACAAAATATAACATTTAGCCACACCTACTATACATGATGAATCACTAAGCTCGATCCACTATATATGTTGGAAAACTAAGCCACGCCCACAATACATTATGTTTATTAAGTCCCACCCACTATGCTTGATTTAAAACTAAGTCACGCCCTTTATACCTGATATATCACCAAGCCACGCCCATTTCTAATTTAAATTTTTGATTTCAAACATGAAATATATACAACATTAAAGGTGTTCATACCTCCGACATCGTGACATAAAACATCAATTCCTTTCTGCAAAGCTTCTTGTTCGTATCCACTTAAAGCTAATATTTCCATGGCACCAGAACATTGCTCTATGACTTTTTTCATGCATTCAAATAGTTTACCTTTAACCCTGTGAAAATAACACAAACAAACTTATTAAACACTGTTTTACTCGCCTTTTTCGAGATTAAATCGTAATTACATGAAAATGTATGATGAATATTTATAATATAAAATCTCCTGAGCCTAGGCAATGATGTTTTTAAAGAGTTGCAACGCCACAAGTGTAAGTGGGATCGATCTCACATCGATATTGATGAACATCTTCATTATGTACTGGTGATTTATTATCATTGTGAGATTTCAAATTTTCTGTGCCAAAGCCACGTTTCAAAAGTTAATGGAAAATCATGTTGTGAATAATTCAATTTATTCTGTCAAATGTTTTTTTAATGACTACAGTCAGAATGACCACCCTGCCCTCATATTCTTCATTTTCGTACCCAGAGTCTAGGTGGATTCTCGATACTAGCTATTAGATCGAGACTCTTGATTCTCGGGGTACGAGGATGTCCCATTCTTCAACAATTTGAAGAAAATTACTATTGTTTATAAAACTGAAAATGTTCCTAAATGTCATTTAAACACGCTGGACATCTAAAACTATAATCAAAATACAGTACTTTCAATTAAGTGCGCATTTGTACTCCCTATGAAAAAATAAAGGGATGCTGATGTCAATTGATGTCCTTATAAAGATATTAACTACTTACTTAAAAAAGCTCTATATAAAAATTAGACATACCGTTTCATCTTGGGTGAAAACCAGCTTCTGAAATTTTATAAATTTGTTTCTTTCAATGATCATTATTTAAAAAATACTCAAGCAACATAATATAAATGTTGCCATAGCGACGGTTAAGTATTTATTAGTAATAAATATTATAAGTAAAGTTTATATTTAGTTTAGTTGATTATTTGTTAACTTTATGTACTATTTGTATTCTATTTTTTTTAAGAAATGTCTAAAACTAATAACATGTCATCATAAAAATAATACTTGTCTAGTAAAGAAAGAAACGGTATGTCTAAATAAACCAAAAATCCTAACCCTCGGAAAAAGTCAGAGGGAGGGGTTTGTGTTAAAAATTTAAAAGAAAAGATATTATAAAAAGTTGAAAATGAAAATAAAAAATTGAAATAAATATTTTTGAAGTCCAATCTCCCCTCTGGAAAACTTAGGTTGATCCACTGGAATAACTTCTGAGATTTCCCTGTTATTAAGTTCGTACACTGCACCAGGTGTACTTAATGACTGGCTTGATAATGAAGACGATCTTGCCTAGTTAGGGGGTCTTACATGATGATTTGGTTACATAGTGAAGGCAAGATAACTGATAGCTTGGACATTTCAGGATAAAAAAATATGCGTTTCATGGTATTAACTAAAGGTCGCGATCCAACCGAGACACTATAATTCTATATGTATGTACCGATAGTGCCATTGGTTCAGAGCTGTGCCTGGCGTATGGTATATTAATGAAACTACAAATGTAATTATTACTCACTTGCAAAACTTCCCAGCACTCTTAGCGTCTTGTCCGATGATAGCACCAATGAATTCACTGGGTCCTGAGGCACGAAACACTGTAGAACTGTTAGGTGTGAATAGTTCAGCGTTTAAACCTACTTCAGTGTAACATTGACGTAAATTGTTATGTAGATTTCTATGGCAAGCATCAGGGGCTGGAAGGGGTCCTAACAATAGAAAATGTAACAGTGAAATAATAAATTTGAAATGAATAGAATTGCTGTCTGGAAGGAAATTTAAATATCTTTTTATCATGGATTGAATTCAGTGGATGGATCACATTTGTTTAGCCCACCACTAGAATTGTGAAATTTCAATATAAGAATTATAACTTTTTATGGTATGACCTCTAGTTTAACGTAATAAAAGACCCTTTATAGCTCACCTAAGTGCCATTGATTCAGAGTAAAATCAAAACAACCTTCCAACAATATTTTTCAAGTTTTTGCTAATGTGACCCTGTTTTTCATCCGTGACGTAGACGATTTTAACAGGTTACTTAACACATGATTACGTCATAAATATTATAATGAGAAAGGTCATCTTTACGTGACCCTCATAACGAAATAGCTAGATTTCAATTAGTGAGTAGGTAAGTAGTGAATTACGATCGAGTTTTAATCAGATTGGCTATAATATGAACATACATTTATGACAATGGTTGGGTAACTTACCTTTACCACAAGTTTGTTGTATACCAGACACGATGCCAACTGTCTCTTGTTCCAATCTAACATATTCCTGATTGTTTGTTGTACACGGTGTAGAACTACGTAGTCCACTGATTCCAGAAAATATACATCCAATAATTGTACCTTGTGATCTAAAATGAAGAAAAATTGATTTAGATTTCTTAATTATGATATAACCGCGGCCGTGGCGTAGTGGTTAGCATGTATGACTTCGAAATCGGAGATCGGGTTCGAGCCTGGTCGCGGTAGGTCATACCCTATACGTGAGTTGTCGGCCTCGTGGATGGTAAATTAGTACTGGTGATAAAAAAGTGTCCAGGAAACCTATAGTAGGAAGAGCTGGCGTCATACATATGACCTAAATATGTGTTGAATATGACGTTTAAAATAATTATTATGATATAAAATCTTAAATTTCTCACTGTGATGTAAATATTTTTCACTGCAGTAAAATATTAAATTGACGTCATGTAAAAATATTTATGACGTCATCATGGAGGAGAAATGACATTATGTAATATTAGCGAACACTAATCTCTAAGAGAACAAAAGAGAAATGAAATTGTGTTATACATGTATTTGCGTAAAATATCTAAAATAGAACTTCAATGAAACACAAAAGAAACAGAATATTCATCGATTGTGAAATAAGTTCGATTTTATATCAAATCATGATCGAGCTCAGAAAATGACATTTTTCATTAAAATTTTGTAGCCATACCACTCTGGAAATATGTTTTCTTAGCTCACTCGGAAAAATAGAAATTGATCTTACACCAAAGTTGACAAATAGCCTCTATTAAAACAAACCACTTTATATTATACCGAAGGTCTGATGTTGAGACTTATAAATCTATATAAATACATACCTGCAGACAGCTGAGCTGATTTGTGCAGAATTTCTAGGTAAAGGTCCACCCTGACTTCCTTCTGATAATACAGATATTAGATCTTGCATAGTTATACCTCCATTTGTCTGTAATAGGGTGATAATAATAATATAAAATATGATTCTACAGTTCTGTCTAATAAGGCCTGCAAAGTTCGACCAGAGTTAGCTAAAAAAAATCTTGTACAAAACTATTTGTAAATAAAGAAGGCTGTAGACTAGTTAGCACATAGATATTCTGATGTTCTGTTGGCTCGCCGCTCCTTTGTCAATAATCAGATAAAACCATATGTAGTGGACATTTCACGTACTCCCATGCTCCGATGGTATTGAGCTACTATATACATATAAAGATCTCAACATGCTCAGTCTATAGCTGGGTTCAAACTCGCGACCCTTAACCACTGAGGGATCATTCTATTAATAGACTGTGGAGATGTCAGTAAGACCGTCTTTGTTCAATGGGCTAAGAGATCGCAGTAATTTAAAAGCCAAAACATTCACTACTTGATCTCTCTTGTTTTTTTTTGTGGTTTTCCACCTAGGTATAGGTGCACAAAGAATTAAACTTGCTGAGATGTAAATTTCATTTGCTTTGAAAACGGAATCTTTAAGACTTGTGAAATTAAAACGTTCTCGACTGAAGAACATAATGAAAAGCATTATAGAGTGAGTCCAGCCTATTTGTAGCAAAAACCTTAAATTCCCTGCCTACGCATTTCATTATTCTATGACAGCGATCTATATGGTATCTGTTCACTGGGATCGAAGTTTACTGTACACCACGATTTTAATGAAATAGCCAAGAATGCACTAGTATCAATAACCAGTCCCCCATACATTATAGAGGGTGTCATGATGTTCACATTTGTATATTAATTTGTCACTGGACATGACAAGTGACTTTAAATTACTCAACAAAATAAGATTGATATGCACATGAGAACTGGTGAATAGTTCATGTAGTCCAACACAAATTTGCACTGATACAGTTGACACTCGATACAACAGTCCTTGAAAGCTCTAGTGAATTGTAACGTCCATGCGAATGTAAATGTTAGTAATTAATACGATAAAAAGTTGAGTTTTTAATGATATTGACGACAGGTGGCTAGCACTGTCTCGATTCAACAACAAGTTGAAAGTTATCCATATGATTCAGGATCGTGCCGGTCATCTGTGATACTAAGTATATTGGTATACTTTATTCAATTATTAGTGTCCCACGCATTACCCGGCAGATTTAAATATTCGATTATCGAAAGTACAGAAATACTGAATATTGAAAACAATGGGTTAATGTATGCGACACTGACAGTTGAATAGAATATATCAATAAACCATATTCATAATGAGAAAATATTGAAGATATTTGTTTATTTCGATGTAAGATCGCAATATCACAATGTTTTCACGAGTTGCGTAGCATAATATCATTAGCTCACGAGTGAAATAAATAGATCTTACACTGAAATATATAAATTTTCTGTTTATTATATGCGTCAAACTGGCTTTTTAAAGTATATCTATGGTATGTCACCAGAATTGCGCAACCAAACAGTGAAAAATAACAAATTTATTTTCATTGTTTCAAAACAGTGGAATATCGATTTTATTTTACCGAGAAATCCCGGTATTCCATTAAAAAGCATGTAACAAACTCATATTAGAGTAAAACATAATATTCCTACCTGAATGCACCTAGCTATGGTATCTCTACCCGTGGACGTACACTGACCTCCAGTGCTGGTACCCGGCATGTTTGGCATACCTTGTCTAGGATTCACTCTTGTATTAGGTCTTGTGTTAGGGTTTGAAACCGGCGGTGGTTGGTTACCATTGGTGTTTGGTAATACTCTCGGTGGGGCACGTCCCCCAGTTGGTAGTCTGGCTACAGGTGGCATGCCAGGTCCTTGGTTTGGCATTATTGGAGGTGGTTGACCGTAACATATAATGAATATGTTAAAAACTGAAAATAAATAAAATAGCTATTATGAATAATTCATGAAATGATTTTGAGAAAATGAGTCATAGAAAAATGGAAAATGACCGAAGATATTCAAACACGATGACCAGAGACGATGACCTACTAGTGTAGAATTGTCAAGTATACAGTACCCACCAAAAGTTTTGAGACAAAAGAAATCCACTGCAATTCTTGAATTTTGATAATTTCTATAGAATCATTATTTTTGATATATTTAGGTATGGTTTGTGATAAAATGAAAACAAATTTATTAATGCAGCACATTTACAAGATTCAGCATCAGACATCCTAAAGCCTCCAAAACCATGTTTATAGTAATTATTTTCTATAACATAGCTTTTTATGATATTTTTGTTGTCTCATTTATAATTACAATGATTACCTAAAAATGAAACTGACACTTAAAAGCATTTCAAAATAAATTGTTGTCAAATTTAAGATAAAGGCTATTCAGTAAGCTTAAAAGTGAAAAAGTCTCCAATTTTTTGGTGGGTTCTGTATAGTAAGGTAGCGATTGTATTAGGGTCGAACTCATGTAATCGTTCTCAATATCAATAAATCGAAATGTGCCAACCATTTTCATGCAAGTTAATTACCGCATTTTTTGTGACATAATTTTATGGTATTTCTGCGAACCGCGCTAACTTATTACTAAAATGCGTGTGAATAGAATTTAACCCATAATCCAAAATTTCAAATATTGTTGTATACATGCATTACATATAAATAATTTTAAGCGTGTACTTACCAATCGTGATCGTCAAAACATCCATATTCTTTCAACAAAATACTTGAAGAATCACTGCCGACGAAACAAAAAATCACAAAGTCTATATAACAAATAAAAGGTTTAAGATAAATTAATTTTAAATCGAGTGATTAAATTTTAATTAAATAGTGCATAAACTTTACGCCACTTTACGCTCTTTTGTGTACTTTAGGTACACCGTTTTTAAATGTGCAAAATACTGTTTAAATAATTAATTATGATAATTAATAAATGCAATTTGGTGTTTAAACTTTGCAGACTAATTAAGAAATAATTAATTAAAGCGTTTGGACATCTCATATAAAGGGTAGACAAGTGATGGGGATATTTTGTTGATGACCAACAAGTCGTCTGTCAACTTTCTTTACAAATTGGTATTCAATTAATCAGTTAGTTAACAATTTCATGAAACATGTATAAAATGATATGTCTCGTGTGATTATGACGTCATGTATGACCTCAGGGCACGTGCTCATTATATTGTAATGAATATTTTAATTATTACATCAGTCTGTGTTTAATACTTTAAATTTTTAATATTTTTGTAGTCGATAGGTCATGCGTGCATTTAATGTCACAGAGCCCTGGGACATGATTTAACTTGTTAGATACAATTTGAATATTAATGAACAAATTTACTCAGCATGTCTATAAGAAAGTTCATTTCCATTAAGGTTCGAAGAAACTTACATTTTTATGTTTATTTTATAAACTTGCGTAAGAACGAGTTTACGAGGGTGTAGCACGGTTGATTTGAAGCGCGTATCGAAAACCGTTCCATAGACAATTACACACATGAAGCAAGTATAGCTATATCAAACTGATACAAAACAACAGGTTCTTGACTTATTTTTTATAATCCTTGTTTTTTTTCAGTACTACAGTACCAACCAAAAGTTTTGAGACAATTTCAGATTGTAGGTCTACTGAATAACTTTTATCTAAAATTTGATGACTGATTATTATGAAATGCTTTGTATCTTTGCATTACTTTTTGGTTATCATTCTATTTTAACCGAGACTACAAAATAACACGAAAGCTACGTTATGGAAAATAATTACAATAAACATGGTTTTGGAAGCTTTAGGGTGTCAGATGCTGAATCTTATGAATGCGTTGCTATCATAAAAATTGTTTTCATTTTATAAAAAACATACTTAAATATTTTAATAATAATGATTCAGGGAAAATAATCATCAAATTGAAGAATTATAGTAAAGTCCTTTTGTCTCCAAACTTTTTGTGGGTACTGTATACAATTCTGACTGTTTTGTTTTGCTCAATGAAAAAAAAGCATTGACGTAGAATAATTATATTATTCTACGACATTGGAAAAAACTGGTTTGTTTTTGCATGAATTCAAACGGAGGAGGAACTAATTACCCAAACAATGGTTTTACAGGTACTTGACAAGTCTAAAGCTCAATGATCTATTACGTATATAGCAAGGTCTAGGGTGGCAAGCACGGTCCAGGCGCGCAGGAAGGATCTGAATATTGGGGCCGCAAATGGGGTGGGTACGATTTTTTTGTGTGAATATAATCCTGTGAAACTCGGTTTCCATGCACTTTCAGTATCCCCTGTTTTAGAACAAATCTTTTTACCATAACTCGTATTGGCTATTATTATGGTTTTAAATTGGCTTATTTGATCATAGCAACAGTTTTAATGGAGAATTGAACTTTGACTTGGTGTTACTTAAACCTTGACCAAGTCCGACTGGTTTCAGGCGTGTAGCCAGACCTGAAGATTTTCAATATGCGTCATGTAAAATTATCTCGCGGCTCCATTGCCACTGCTTGCCATAAATATTGGGGCCGCAACCGCGACTCCTGCGGCCCCTAGCTCCAACGCGCCTTGAGCAGTGCCGTCTCGATCTACGAGTATATAGAACTTTTAATAGATCGATGCAATGCCTACTCCCGGGTGAACATATCCGGAACTCCTCGGCCATTCACTAGGAATCATTCAGTAAATGGTCGAGGTGTTCCAAATGCCGATGAACAATGAAGCTTTTCTTATAATTTAAAGTTTTATGTAATGGAAAATTCAGAGGAAATTACGTGACCACATGTCAGGCGACTTCCTGATTCACTTTTTAGATTCAGTTTTGTCCAAGTATAAAGTATTCCTTGAATTTTTTACGTGAACCGGCGATTAAGGAAAACAGACTAGCCTTTCTCACATTAAATTAAACTCGTAACTGAACTTACTGATGCCTAAATTAAAGTTGCATAATCCAATTTTAGACCTGAACACGGTACTTCTATGGGTAAGTAAACGTAAAAAAATATTAAAGAAGGGAGGTAAGTGTGAACGATACTTGATAGGCGACATTAAAGTCAAAATTTCAATTTGAGTTGTCTTTCTTGAAATGAGATTTTATAAGTGTTACAAGAAATCTTGTAAGCTGATCTGCTCGAATCACGTTTTTGGCTCCCCTGAACTATTTGTAAAATATGAAAACTATTTGTTTTAATATAAAATGAGTATTGTATAATATTTAACTATTATAGGGCAATTTTATTTATGTTTTGACTAAAATTATAATTCAGATCTATTGGATTGAACTTTAATTGAGTAAGCTATGAAATGATTTTTTTTTTACATTTCTAGCGTACATACAAGTACAGTTCATAAGACAAACTTAATAATAATAGTAAAAATTTGCTAATTTGCTTTGTTTTTTTAAAGACTTTACTGGAATTGCAACTCAGATATCTATCAAAGGTGACAACAACAAGCGTAGTTTGTTCACTAAACTGAGAAAAAAGTCTTGATAAATATAACAGCATGGTCACCAAATGTGTGACAATGTTCAGGCTTGCGAAAAGATTAAATCAAGCATAACCATCTAAAATAACCGATGTAAGTCTTCCTGAGTTAGATACTTTTGTTGGAACTATAACACCATGTTCAGTGGTAAGTACATTTACAATCAAAATTTGACATCCATAGCAACACAGAGGCGTAGGTTTTTACATGCAATGTCCAATCCCCCAAAATTTGTGCTTTTATAGAGAAGAAGAGGATTTCAAGATTTCCGGTTATATCAATGCTTGAGCAAAACACTTTGACACTCGCATTATATAACACGTCACGGATACTGTAGATAATGGACATGTAAACGATTACTTGCAAGAAGTACAAATACTAATGTATTACACTTATTTATAAATTACAATCTTGAGATTGAAATATTAAAGTGTTTTGATACATCAAAGTATCTGTGTTGTTATCAACTGGTCACGATGAGGAGACTGAAAATATTGAACAATTCTTTCGTGCACTTTATAATTGAAAATAGGTTTAAAAACATTCTCTTTGTGGCTTGGTAAGTCATCCAGCTACGTGAATTAGATAATGAACTGCCTTTTTTAGGTTTTCCACATTTGTCAAAAAATCTTGTGAACAGTTATACCACTCGTCCTTTATTTTACACAACTGTGACATTATTTTAAACTTATCGAGTATTAAATGTCTCCTAAAAATGTCACGAAGCATCTATAAACACAATTCTAATATATTTAAATCATAAACACTAACTGTAGTTCTACTAGTTGAACTATAAGAGATGTTTTTTATTGTCATCTATTTTCGCGACAAAAAGACTAAAAAGGGAAGTAATCATGTAATCAAACACTCAATTTATTATAGAAATAATGTTTAATCATAGTACATTAGTTTTCGAAAAAGAAATCTCCACTTTACCGATTAAATTTCTTGAAATTGCAATGTACATGTAAAGAGCATAGGGTCTAATAAAGAATAAATGGATCTTTGAAATGTTGACCTTTGGCCTAGATTACGGACTTAAACGAAACTTAGATTTTATACACCCCCGTACGATATCAGGGAGGCATCCAGCTACATGAATCAGCCATTAGATTTGCATTATCAAAAAAGTCCAACGGTGGTCAAAATTTCACTAAAAGATAGGTAGACTATTAATAAACTCAGACAAATCAGGGTCAGCTATGATAATATTATCAATGTTGATAACGTTAACATATTTTAAATTTGATCAAACTGATAAATAAATTGTTTTTACCAGTTACAGTATCGATTGTATCGTCAACATTAGATTACGTGATTGGAGATAGACTTTGAATATATCATATGATTTGTTAATTTTTGGACATACATGTATTTAGTATGTATGATTTTTAGTATGACCGACATTTATTCGATGCGGTTTTAACCTGTGAATTTACTTACTTTAAACATATTCATTGACAAATAGATAATATAGATAAAATACAACATTGACAGATACATACATGTATGTACAAAAATGACAATGGGGTCTTGCCACAAGTTCTCACAACTTAGTTACGGCCATTCCCCGACACATATTTACAAAAAAGTAAACATGTCTTTGACTGTTTCGTGAATTTAAAACACTTTTCGGGTATTCAAGAATAAAGTTTGTCTTGCTTGTATACTGCAAATATATATATATATATATATGTTTATACAAGACAAATATCTTTCTGTAACACATAAAATTTTCAGTATAGGATATTGCAACGTTTGTCATGCCATAATTACAATGAAATAAGAAGTTCAAAATTCAAAAGGGCATTGCTCAGATATGTTAGACTGTCGTCTTTTTGCAGTATACAAGCAAGACAAACTTTCCTCTTGATATTTCTCGATTTTTTTTACAACACATAAATATTTTTATCAAGCATATATATTTTTTATCCAATATATAATTATATATATATATTTTATACAAAACAAATAGTTTTTTGTTCCACATAAAATTTATTTGCAACGTTTGTCATGCCATATGAAATGTAATAACGTGGTTTCAGAGTCTATTTTCATATGTAAACAAGAAAATGTAGTTGGAAACATACTAAAGCCATGAACACGGACATAAGCTGGCCCGGATATACCGGGGGCACAGGAGTCACGTGCACCTTGCTCCACAGATATTGACACACATACAGTGAAAAGGGCCCAAGATCGGCACCTTCAAAGCAATATTTACTAAACTTGAAGATCAATTTTACTATAAAATCATTCATCCGATCTTTCAAAGTAGATAATGATCTAAATAAATTGATACATTCAAGCATCCCTAGGTACCCAGATCGGGCCTTATCAAGCGTTCACATCAATGATCGTGCAAGTGTATGCTCCGTCTTTGCAGACACATCGCTAGCAATGGCTATGTATATTGTCTCCAACGCCTGCTACAATATACCGGTTTACCGGTATATCGGAATACGCAGCTGCGACGATACGTATCGCGGTACGAATTTAGCGTACCGGTATTTTGCGATATTTTTATTTTATCGGAAAATGTAGCGAATCGTAAGTTTTCAACGGTTTGTTCAATGGAAAATTAAGTTCTAAGAATTTTTAAAAGCGACCAGAGCGCGTTCGTTTGTACTGGACTTGTGCAGAACATATATTCTTGTTTCTTCACACCTAGGCAATATGCAAAACATTATTGTACCCCTTATTGACCAAACACAAAGAGGCTAGACTATATCATGCCAAAATGTTTATTATTAAAAAAATATTTCTAAATGATATGCACTCAATAAACGTAAAGACAACTCATTTTTACAGTTTCATAATTATGCGCTTGTAAGTTCGCCATGACTGTCACGAGAAATGACACTAAAATTTGACTCTTACGCATTCACAAAATATGCGTGTCATGGTAATCTCTAGACTGTAATGTCACATGTAAAAACATATGTTGATTAAAACTTTATTTACTTTACACGACTTGCAGTGTTTATTATATATTATAGGCCAAATAATACACAATCCCCATTTTTTTTCTTTCATTAAGTTATATTCTTAAATTTACCTTTCATGAAATAATCTGTTCCCATAACTCTAAAAATGTGCAGCTTTTCCCATGGCACTTTCCTTTCAAAATCCAAACTAGCAAACTGAGCAGTTTAATAAGTTGTTTAAGGCAGAGGGATTATCCCGGCACCTCTTTGGTTTGCAAAGCAATATATCGCGGTACGTATCGCGATACGGAGCTAGCGTATTGCATTTTATCGCGGTACCCTTCTGGCGTATCGTGACAGCCCTATTGTCTACATTACACATTCTTCAATGGTATATTTTATACCTTGGCCAATGAAATTACCATGGTAACTAGCTTACGAGGCCTAAATTTGGTTATTGTGCACTCTGTTATCTTGTTCACTAGTGGAAATTATCGGCGTCTTCCATAGTAAGTTAGACGGCGAAAAGACGAGGACAGCTAGTCGAGTGCATTTTAACGTCACTATTATGATACTCGAACTTAGTATGATAGGCTTACCGTCAGCTTGTTTGTTAACAGACTTTTTTAAATGGCCTCGTCTCACGGAATTGTTGAGTCGCCATTTTTCATTGGTGTGTAAAAAATATCGAATGCGCATGCGCGCACTCGAAATTAACTGAGTGGCACCAGTATTGAGATCCTACTAGACTTTGGGAACGAGAATGTCCAATGCAAGTTAGACTGAGAAAATCCGAGTGACCTACCCTACACCAAGTTTTTTTGCAAAAAAAAACAAGACTAAAATTAATCAGTGGTTAAACATTTTTTATGAAATGATAAATTCATAGGCTTATGTTTCGTTAATTTATAAATCGTTGCTTTTATTTTATATCTATTTGTGTTTTAAATACTTGTATTCGTTAATATTTTTTCATAAGGAATCCAAAAGTGTTATTCTTCAGTGGATCGGCGAATTTCCACGTATTGAATCGTCCTAGCAACCATTCTTGTAAATCCACTGAAAACGTCCGAAAAAAAACCTCTCAATAACGCTGATTCTGAAGCCAATAAATTGAGCCCCATTCTTTACAAAAACATATCTTAAAACGTCAATTTTTGGATGTAAAATCGGCAAATTTTCTCACTGCATTCGGTGATGTTATACAAGTTACCCAGTTCATTGGTTTTTTTATAAAATTCTCGACATATTATATAAAAAAGGATGATTTTTGTTGCAAATCAGGATGATTATTTCTTATTTCTTGAAAACCATGGCCGGGGTACGAGAATGGGTTTTATCAAGCCAACAAATAAGATCTAAACGAACAAAAAACGGGCACATCGAGTGAGTTGATTGACGGGACTACTTTTATCGCCTACTGCGTAGTACTTTAGTAAATCAGAGACACATATATCAGCATTCGGAACTTCTTGGCCATTCGCTACGAATAACCTCGGACATATTTCGACGCCATTTTGGAAAAACCGGTGTTGAAGTAAACACATACACGATCGTTAAGACGATGACTGAAGTCTCGTTTTTTAGTCCGTAAATTTAAAATTACACATTTCAATGGTACCGATGAACAATAATTGGTTCAATTTAAAACAAATAAATATGTTTAGACAAAGATCTGTTTGTATACTACAAGAACTATTTTGTGTAACCATTAAGTGCTTCGCCTCGCGTATGTCATAAAATCACAAAAATCCAGTGAAGACCCCCACGAATCCTTCCGAGATTATTCATTCATGAAAGGTCGAGGTGTTCCGAATGATATATCTCGCTGCAAGTTAAATAGGCCAGGCATTTGAATCGTCGATAATTTTCGACTTGTGGTATAACTTAAAAATGCTTGGAGTTGCCGTTAAGCCGTGTATTCTCCTTAGGGTAAAAACATTCAAGTAATATTCATCAGCGTTTTAAACCGTCCCAAGGCTATATATAGAATACAAGAATTAGCGACATTACGATATGTAAAACCATTGAGTCTATTTATAGAATACCAGGAATGAGCGCACCCTGATAACAATATGTAAAACCATTGAGACTATTTATAGAATACCAGGAATGAGCGCACCCTGATAACGATATGTAAAACCATTGATTTAGATTCGCCCCGAAGTAGGGAAGATAGGTTTGCATTTTTTCAACGAATGCGAGTTTTAATAAGGAGAAAAAAAAACATTTTACAATTAGTTAGGCATATTTTCTGTTGTTATATTGCAACTTTCTTGAAACTGGTACTAGTTCATACATTTTTAATGGTATTATCTGGTAATACAAACAGGTAACCCGACAAAACATGGGGTCGACGAGTCCATACACGCACACCTATTTGACGTCCATTTTTTAATCATGTGACCTCAAATGCGTTGTTTTGATTGGTTTAAGGCAATCGGTGTTGTCACAAGAATGCTCAGATCTTGATAAATGCAATCGCCTCTGTGCCGATAATGCTATTTATAACGCTGCACGCTTTGTTTAGACATTATAACAAAATTTGTTAAAAGACGTTCGTTGAAATAAACATTTCCAACAAAAATGAAGTAAGTCAACTTTAAGATTTGATTTTATGTTACAAGTTTAAAAAAAAATGTTTAACTAGATTTGTATATTACAAGGGTTAAACTTTAGTCTTTTTGTAAGTTTTCAACAAAAATGATGTTATTTTGTAATAATTTAAATGCTTTAGCATTTTAAAAGCCGTTTTCGGCGCAGCTGTCCATTTAACGTTTGACCTATATTTTAACGATTACAATATGTTCTACCATGTTCATTTACATTTGTTCTTTACAATGAAATTCTCTTACGGTACAGAGAAGTGGATAAAAGACATGGTAGCATTGGTTTTTGTGATATATAGGTGCGTATAGCATGGGCATTGTTGCTCTATGTATTGTGGGTGACTAACTATGCTAAACGATTACTAGTATACAATCGCCGTGGTACACTTCTTGTGGTATGACTGAACGGCAAATATGACGTTTATACTTCTAACAAATGAACACTGCATAGCGCCGAATATATTTTTAAAGATATTTCTCATGTACCGATGATATGTTAATGGTATTTTAAGATAGCGTGTAAACACGAAAGACACAGTACTATTACAATTCAATCTGTTTTAGAATATCCGAAGAAGTGAAATACTTCCTCAAGGTGACATTGGAGTGTGCTATGAAAGCCATTGCTGAACTCTTGTTTCAATGCATACGCGACCAAACAGAAGATGAATAGTTTAATTATGAGTAAGATTCCGACTAAGGAAACTGTAAGTATTACTGTATTTTTGTAACTAATAGTATTTCTTTATTACATATTCAATGGCGTTGTACAAAAGTTAAGTATTAAATTACAATAATAAATGAGTAAAAACCCTCCACCATAAATATGTATGCAATTTTACAAAACAAAAAAAACTATTTTTTTATTATACATGATGTTATATAGTGTGTTTGTGTATTTTCGCCAGAAAGTCTTAAGTTATACCACAGCTCGAAATCTATCGACGAATCAAAGGCGTGGCCATTTTAACCGCGTAGAGATACTACGAGGGCCGACAATCAAATTGTAAAGAATTACTTCATGACTTCATTCATCTGAACTTTGTTTATCACAATGCCATTAAACATGTCATATATGCCACTCATCAATAATCGTGTACGCAAAATTACTTTTATGCAGCGGTCATTTTTGGTAAGGTTCGGTCAAAAATCCTACCCGATCTGGAAACATTTTGACATTTGCTGCCCGATCGGAAAGCACTGAAGGGGAATTCCATTGTTTCCCGAACGGGAAGTATTCCCTACTGTTGTTAAATACATCAAAATTGGATGATTGTTTTTTTATTTTCGTGGATATGAAAGTTGGTGTCCTGAACTGTATAACATGGTGCAACTGTTAACCGGACTAGTCCTGAACAGTGTAACATTAAGCCACTGTTTACTCAGTGTCTGAGACATTTCCCTGAAGGTGTCGAAACATCACCTTTAAAGGGCCCTTAATACATCCCAAAGGTGTCTAACCATCCCCTTTAAAGAGACCCCTATTTTAAGCAGTAGTGTAGTCATATAAAACAAGGTATACAATGACAGAGAGCGAGGCAATCCCCAATCTCACGTTATTAAAAATTTACCTAATCCCTAAATTTTAAGGCATTAACTAACCATGACAATTTTAGAATAGATCATAAAAAGTAGATACACTTCATACGCCCATTTACTGATATCGTGTGTAACAATTACAAATTATCTACAGCAGTTTATAAAGATATATGTAACAGTATATAAACATGTATGTGATTTAGAAATACTTTAATGTTTTTCCTCTTTTGACCAAATACACATCTGGTGGCTTAAAATTTACGAGTAATGTGCATAAATTAACTATTTCATTACAAAATAAGCAATTAAATTAAAAGGAATCAATTACTAAAGTGTTTTAGAGGTTTTTCAACTTTCCACGGTTAAATGTATGTACCATTTCTACATATGACTGTACTGTTATATTCTTCTTTCAGCACCAAAGATAACAAAAGTTTTTAGAAGTTGGATGTATTTAATACAATGTCAAAATGAAGGACACTAATTTCAAATTTGATAAGAATTTATTTATACAGAGCTATATATAATGGACAAATCTATATCTGATTGTTTGTGAGAATACCAATCAAATTTTTTTTTAATATGCTTGTTATTATTGTTTATTGTACTTGATTATTTTACATTTACGAGGGCTGTTTATTTAATTCCCAGACTACCGTCATTACTTGTAAAGTAATAAGAGTTCATAGTAATAAAAAACACACTGATATGTGCCAGTAACACCTTTGTATTGGTGTTGTAAATTTCAACGAGATACATTCATTGGTTCAGAAATGAACAATAATTTAAAACATACATCAAACAATATGCGGCCCATGCTGACGTCAAACATTAAACGTCAATTACAACATATCACGTCACTCCATCTCAAAATAGTGACATTTGCTGCCCCACATTTCTCATGTTTACATACCCACGAAATAAATATGTTATGGAACCATTGTTTATCTAATGATGGTATCTAACGGTTTACTTCCTGTTTTAAGATATGTTAACTGTCTGTCCGTGACAAGTATTTCTTTAACTAGCTCCGAAGTTCTTCATCTGATACTCGGTAGCCCTGATATCAAATCATCGTAATGCGAATGTCCTCTATCTTGCAAACGCTTAAATCATGTGTAAGTTGTTATAAGTTTCACTGCAGACATTCCAAATGATTGATGTAAAATATTTTTGTTTGTATGGGTGTGTGTCCAATACTTCCACCAGACGCGTATCAAGACCGTTTTGGAGGTTACGCACAATTGCTAGGGGTCCAGGGGCATGCCCCTTCCCCGGTAAATTAAGACAATTACTGTTCGTTTCAGAAGTTTCAATGTGCACAAAGAGCCATATAGTGATTAATTTGTGTATTGCTTTGTATGACTACTTTTATATGAAATTTTCATGGAGTAAAGTTATCACAGTTGAGTCAAATAATGCCTACCCGGGTTGGGCATCCAATTTCTCATGGTTTTTGGCACTTATAGATTTTCGATTTCTGGAATCGAGGTTACGCACGTGCGTAAAGTGCGTAATGGCAAATGCGCGCCTGACTTCCACAAAATTGAATGATAATGCGTTGGATACTAGATACAAAATTTATTTCAAATCGGAATATTACAAGAAAAGAAAACAAAATAATTAATACTTTAAATTTATTTTTGAAACCTTCACAACCGTTGCTATATTATTCTTTCTATTAAGAAAACTTGTGCATGAATGACGTCAAAATTTTACATGCATTGTCGTTAGTATTTGCATGATGTAGTCTGACGTTTTCCCGCTCATATAATAAATAAAAAATGTGTTTTCCTGTACTAAATATGCCGTTTCATATAGTAATTTAGGGTTGGACCGTATTTGGCATTCTATAGATTACTGTAGTTACCATATCTTTATAACTATTGAAGATTCATTTTCTGTTAATTGTAACTAAATCAGAAATGGACTCATGTATCATTATACCAAATTTCATTGCATTTGTGAAATTTATAGTCTTCGTCCGGGAATTAAATGAACAACCCTTGTATATACGCGTAAATTGAATGCAACATAAATATGTAATTGGTTATAAAATGTTTTATTCCATTCTGTTTTATCTCATTAATGAACTTAGCAGACGATTTAAATGATTATGTACCTGATTAAAATATTTCATGATTTCTTTTTTTATTATTTCTGTTTGTTGTACGTTTCTTTCTTTTGATAATCTAGAGTAAGCTGTATGTTGTGTTATAAATACAATGTTAACTTAAACAATTGGTTGTTATGTTTTAACTTCGTTATATCTGTTATTGTTGTCCTGGTAAATATATAAATGCCCATTGAACAAACATAATGAAGATATGTGAATTGCTTGGACAAATTATTGTATGTAAAGACTTACATTGCACCAATCACGTTTAATGCTGTTCACCAATCTGACCGTTTAGATGTTAAAATAGAGTTGATATTGGCAACTTATTTTTTCACGGTGGTAATACCACATGAATATGACTTCATAAATGCAAAGGTATGAAGGAGAAAACAATGAAAATCGGCATCGACTGAAAGATTAAAAAAACTGCAATTCTATAAATTCTTTAATACCCTGGAAAACTATTTCGTTTTAGAATGTTATAGGGACAACTCGTCGTCTTTTTTGATTGAGTAAATCGATGTTAGGTTTTCCAGGATGTTTGTAAAAAGTATGGTTCCAGTCTTGTGCTTGACCAAGGCTTTCTTTGTTAGAATTTCAGCAGTTGCATACAGACTATGGTTATCTTTTACTTATGATTCAAAAGACACCAATATAGGTTTCTAAATTCTGGCATGATTTAAGGATTTTTAGCAAGTGTTTTAACCTCCTTGCATCCTAAAGGGCTTGCTGGTTCGAGCCTCTCTGTGGCTGGTCACACCCTTCCATAAAATTCAACAATAATGGCTAGTTCCCTCTAGTAATAAGGTATATAATGTAGTGGTTAACCTTGTAAAATGGTGGTTGAGTACTGGTTATAGACAAATGTCCAGGAAAGCTTGGTTAGGTGAGAGATGGTCGCCGTAAATGATTATAAATTGCACTTAGAAGAAAATAAAACTCTCTCTGTTGAAGAAACCCGCGGCACAACATCTTTTGATATTTCCCTTTAATAGGCATAATTCCAATTGAATTTAACCTCTGTAGAGCAACAACTTCTGAACTGCAACACATTTAAGTCCCTCCCAGTGGGTGTTGCTCAAAAAGGTTAAACTGCTGTGTGTTCAGTATCGACTATTAGCTAATATTACGGGTATGGGGGAACTCAACACGAAGACAACTCAACCCATGCATAACTCAACTCAAATTTGTGCCAACTCAATCTGTTAGTTGGGGATTAAGTTGTCTCGGGTTGGGTTGTCTTTGTGTTGAGTTGTTCTGACATTTCCATTATGGAACATTTTGGAACGTTCAGGGTAACTGAACACGCTGCTGAATTTATATGCATTAAATAAATACATGTAGTCATTAACAGCACGAACCTGTTTTTAAACTAGGTACGTGTTTACTGAGACTTATTTGGAGCTAATGTCTGAAAATTGTTATAGAACGTTTTGGAACGTTCAGGGTAACTGAACACGCTGTTGTATTAATGAAAAGGAAGATAAAAAATAAGGCATTCATACAAAAGTTTGGACATTTTATGTTTTATGTAGAAGACTTCATTATGTAGCATGGAACATGGAAGATACAATTTAACATAAAAATGTCTAAAACAAATCAGCAGAATATAATATGAAATTACACGTTTCCATAGAAACAAATATGTCAACTTAATCATTAAAAACAAATTAAATTAAAGAGCTGATTTTTAAAACATTTTAAAGCAATGGGCGTAATACCTAACTTGTATAATACAATTTGAAAGCAAGAACTTAATTTAGGCTCTTTTAAGACGTAAAAATTATTTTTCCAGAATTTTTTTTTTTCATAAAAAAATGTTTTCCAACATTTTTATTCTACACTACACATAAAAAGTTAGTCACATCTTCAATCAAAATGTATACTTCTGATAAAAAGTTAAGTGCAGTGTGATTAAATTTTATCATCATTCATTTCTATGGAAACTTGCAAGATCATTCTAAAATATACAAAATAAAACGGAAGCAGGCTAAATATAATAAAACTAATTAAAAATACTCGGCCAATCAAATTATGAGGTTTACAAGGTTCAGAGTGTTGAATCGGGTCATATTAGGGTCAATACGGCCCCTAAATGTCTGCAAAAAGAATTCATCAGGTACTTTTTACACATGAAATCACAGTTTATGCCATTTTTGTCCAAACACATACACACTGGCTTACACAATTTCCTCTCAGCCATCAGGGATCAATTTTCACAAAATTTCTCAAATTGAGTTTTGTCTCAAGTCAAAAATTTCTCACAAATACGATGTCCAACAACCATTTATGTTAACATTATCAATAATTCTTGACAATATGTTAGTGGTCTAAGAATTAGTACCTTTAAACTCGAACTGAGCGAGGCCAAAAAGGCAAATATTATTTGACGTCAGAATTCACCATTTTTCCCGTTGTATAGGCCATCTTTTTTAAAGTATTTTTTTCTCTAGAACTGGGTCAAATGATGCCTTCATACACAAATTCTGCATTGAAATAAAAATGAATTTGAGTCAAATCTCGAATTGAAATATTTTGTGAATTGAAAACCTGAGGCCAGGGGTAACTACAGCATTCTAAATGTATATTATTATGAAAGCTAGCCTATATTAATTACTTTCAAGGTATAAATTCCTGAAAATTTCACCAGAACTATTTCCTTAATGTGATGAAAGTAGATTCAATGAAAGAAACATGATTTGTCACAGTTGGTGACCAAAATGAGAGGCCTGTCATATCACCATCATCATCATCATCATCATTATCATCATCAAAAATACTACTCTTGAAATCACTCCATCAAAATTACCCACAGTGGTTATGATTCACATTTGAAAATTTCATAATGCAATGTACATAAAACCAGACTAAAAATGCATATTTTATGATGCACCAACTGTTGTTAAGAACAGAAAAAGCAACACGTCTTTTATAAACATGAATCAGGGGAGATAATCTATTTTAACAACTAGTAGACTACTAAGAGCCCATTTTATTAATCCATTACTTGCAGATATCAAATTCCATATCTCACTGCATTTCATTTAACTTTTAGCAGAAATACAGACCTTTTCATTCAACATTTCAAAATTATTGCTAATTCCCTCAGTCCCAGTTGGTAGCTATTACAATTTAAAAATTAGCAATTTGAACTGCAATGGTAATCTGTCGGCCATTGCTGGTAGCCATTATTATATGAAAATTAGCAATTTGGACTGCAATGATAAATTGCTGAAATTAGCTATTATGGCACAAAAATTGTCAAATTTAATAGCAATGAAAATAGCTACACGTATAATAGCCAAAATATATTTGATAAGGATGGCGTCAACTTTGCAAGCAATTGATTTAGTAATGAAACGGGCCCTTAAATTTACTGTAAGGTAATGGCACATTCGGAGTACGTGTAATTTATACATGTATATTCTTAAATTAATGATGTTTCTATACATAATAACATAATACTAATTTCTCGTTACAACTATTAAAGCTTATACATTGTATATAGTTCACTTACAAAATGCTTTATTTTACATGGAAATAGGAACTTTTTGTCACATGTTTGAAAATCTTAACTTTTGTCACATGAAAATTTAATTTTTTGTCATATGTACGAAAATCCTATTTTTTGTCACATGAAAATCTGAATTTGTTATCACATGGAATTCAAAAGTTTTTCTCACATTTTTTTTAGAAAGCTTAAAATGCATTTGTCACATGGAAATTTGAATTGCTTTTATCACATAGAATTCTTACTATTCATTTTTCACTTGGATGTCATGTATTTGTCATAATGAAATCAGATTTTTAATAAAACAAAAATGCTTTTTTCACATGGAAATTTGTATTGCATTTGTTTCATGAAAATTTGAAATGCAGTTGAAATTGCACATGGAAATCAGAAATTGCTTTCAATAGGCTTCAAATTCATGGCAAATGTCAGAAATTCAAAAACTGTTTTAAAATTAGTTCAGGGTCATTATTTAAGGTCCTATACATGGCAGTATGCAGATAAAACCTATATATTGTAATTATTAAAGTGTTACTGGCCTTAATGAGTTTATTTAATACACAAATACATTGTATATAACATATACACAGGTGATACAGTAATTATGGTTTAATAAAAAATGTGTGTTTACTAAAATAAAAGTTTGACTCTAAGAACAATCTTTCTTACTAAATCATGGAAAAATTGGACAAGTTTTCTGTCAAAAATGCTTACATTGAAAAGTAAGGGTAAAATTCGAGTAATCAAACTAATAGGACCTACCTATTTGAAGAGTATACAAGGGGAAATAACTGACTAAGGTCCCTTATTATGGAGAGCATATTATCAAACATCTTACGATAGTTTAGCTTTACATCATAGAAGGATTTAAGACTAAATTAGTCGTACGACCTTTGATGATGCAGGCCCTCTATATTAATGGTCTCTATATTTAAAGATTATTCCAGAGTATCTATTTTGATGGCTCTTATAGTGGAATTTAACTGTATTCAATACCTTTTTTCATACCTTAAAACTAATAAATTTCTTTCAAAGAAGCACTCAATCGACTTGGTGGCCCCTTCAAAGTAGCACTCAAAGAGTCTTGGTGGCCCCTTACAACTTTCAATTTGCCTATATTACACCCATGAATTAATTCACTTAGTTGTACACATTTTGGACAAAATGTTTTTTGACATTAAATTGTACAAAACTGGGCAAATAAGGCATGCATACAGTAATCATTGCACACAGCATAATAAAAACACACAAATAGACAAGAGCTTGTATTATACTAAACACACATTTTTTATTTCGATACAAAGCTTTATCACTTGAAAGACAAAATTTAAAACTAAATAAAAACACTTCAGTGTCATTGGAACTATTAGAAAGATTGAAACCATATTGAAATTCAGACCATGTGATTTTTTTCACATCCTAAAATGAACATACAAAATTTTATAAATCTGAAAAGATCTAAAAATTTGCAAAATTAAATTTTCATTATTTCAAACCAATAACTAGCTGATAGTATTGTGTATATATAAAATCTTTCTAAAAGTCATTGCAGAAATATAAAGAAATAATAAACGTACAAAATAAGTGGTAAAAAAGCATTTTTTATTAAAGCCATAATACAAAGTACAAAAAATAAAAAAATGTGTACAAATTGTTTAACAAAGTCATTCAAAAAATCATTCGTACAAGAATATAGAAATCGAAGAAATGAACACAAGTTCAAAAACACGAGAGCTTGACAGAGTATTCGCTGTTTGAATTAAATTGCTAATTTAACTTAGCTGGGACTTGAAATATGTAATGCTGCCCTCAGCTACAACTACATACATACATGTATGTATAAATTTCGTATAAATTTCATTAGTCTTACTCGCAGTTTAACTGATTGTTATGTAGAATTTTAATATTTTGTTGAATTCATAGTTTTAATACAGGGGCTAATGCCCTTTGTCCCCATATGAATTAAAATAAATCATAGCAAATTTTTTGCACTAGAAGTCAATAAACCAAGATGGCTGACACTTGGACCATCCAAAACAAGATGGCCGACATAGCTGTAAATTCAATCTTGGCAGATCAAGGGTATTTAAAATGTTTGGATTTCACACATGTCTTTGGTAAATTTATAAATACATGTTCGTAATACTTAAATGGATTTCATACCTATGACATACTGGCTAGAAAATTGACAAACGATACTTGACTTGCTCAACTACTTTGACTTGTTCAACTTACAGTGAAATATTTTGCCTGCAGCAAATTTTTGACACAAGCAAATGCAATGATGAAGTAGTCAGAATGTCATATTGTTAATTGTCAATTTTTTCCTTATGATTTCATTAAATATCAATCTTATTGCAACATAAACAATACTTAGAGGTAATTGAGCGAGTCCATTTTAAATGAGTTCTATAATAAAAATTTAATTTTTAAAATTTTCTTAAAGTAACTGCAATGACTGATATAAATTGACGTATTTTGTGTCTGACACCTTTTAAATATGGCTCATATTAATTTTTCATGACCTTAAGCAAATAACCTTTGTAAACATAAATTAATAAGGGTCCATACTTTAAGCTATCAAAAAGAAAGAAAAACATCCTAATTTTGCTTAAACACATAATTTAGCAGAGAAACAATTTCTTCAATTTTACTAAAACTTGGCATATAAAAATCTATTAAGTATATTCTAAGGAGAGAAAATAATTGACAATAAAAGTCTAAGTAGGCAATCACATGTACACAAAATATTAACCCTATCATACAAATTATGCATAAGCCGAGAAATATCAGCAAGAAAAAAAGCTATAACATCGAATATATAACATATAAGCTAACTAGAGTTTTCTCCCCTTATAATCTTTGGTACATGTATAAAATTCAGCAGTAAAATATACGCATTAATCATCCATAGGAAGAATTGTTCTCATTAATTTCATGTACATATACAAACTCATACAAAATACAACATATATGCTTAACACAAACTTGAATAGGGTTTTTACATTTATATATATTGCATAGTTATAACTTTACGATCGTCATGACGATCAAGTAACGACCAATCACTACATCGAATAATAACTGAACCCTTTTTACATAGTATACACGTGATTAACATATGTATAGTATGCAAAAAACTGATTATCTCAGAATGTCTGTAAGAACTACACATATGTAAAAATCATTTTGTAAAATCTACACATGCATGATAATCACTTTGAAAGAAATACACATATGTGATAATTGCTTTGTGAGAACTACACATGTGATTATCACTTTGTAAAAAATACACATATGTGATTATCACTCTGTAAGAACTACACATATGTGATTATCACTTTGTAAGAACTACACATATGTGAAAATCACTTTGTAAGAACTACACATACGTGAAAATCACTATCGAAAAAAATAAACTTGGGTTTTTTAAAGGTTCAGCATTTAATAAAATGATGATATTTTAGAGATTTGACTATATAATGATAACTACAGATCAACGATGAAGGCAGATAGTATAAAAAATCAAGCAGCATGAATGAAAAAGGTACTTTTTTTCGTAATCTATAACAAAAAACACATTATATATAAAAAAATCTCAAAATAATATTTTTTGTCCATTCACTAATATATACAATATTATTTTCTAAAAATCTATGGTGTACAAGGTTGGACGTTAAATCCACCGATGGCATCTCGCGACTCTAATGGACCTTTGCCTTGAATATTTACATTACTTATACAACCAATGAAGTTTTCAGTGTACTTTCCATCTGTCATGACATCAGGTGTCGACACTCCACCTAGAATATAGAATAACAAGAAATTTCATAAATAAGATATTCAGCTCAATGATGGGTTCATTTAGTTTGAAGTAAAAATTGTCAAATTGGCTGTTCAGTCATATCGCCAGGAGAGTACCACAGCAAATGTGTAATTAATTAACATAGTGAGTCACTCATAATACACAGAGTAAATAGTCAGCAACTTCTGTCTGTGGTACATGTATGCACCAGATTATCACAATTAACCAATGGTACCAGATCTTTTATCCATTTCTCTTGGTGCTTAGGGATCAACAGGTCCAAGGCTCTAACCCCACTGCAAGAAATGCTAATAGCCTAAAGCAAAATACATATGTATTTACCTAAAGCTGTAGATTGTTATTGGTTACTACAAGGGGTCCCCCCTTGAAGATTGTTTCATTTCAATGATAAGATTTAACAGACAAAATTGTTAAGTCCTCTGAACATATACATGTATATGGAAGCAGATTTTACACTTTAAATTACAAAACACTTTACACTTTAAATTACAAAACACAGATGATACAATTGTTTTTGTTATGATTTTGTAAAGGATGCCATAAACAAGTAATGAAAACAAGGGGTTTTCCCTTGGAACAAACAGTGAGTTTTAAAAAAGTACAAAAATATAAATGACATATAAAACAAGCTAATTTTGAGAACACCAACTCACCAATATATATGTTGCCATCAGCATTCAACATTTGTAGATATCCAAGTGAATCTCCATAAACTGATTCATTATTATCAATAGTTAGAGTTCCAGATCTTCCCAGTCTTTCTACAGATATTGTATGAACTTGTCCGTCATCCACACGTTCATTTGATAATATCATAGCTGGACCGCTACCCATCTCATAACTACAAGAAAAAATAACAAATATCAAAGCCGTCCAGCTAACTCATTTGGTAGCACTTAAGTCTACTGATTGGGGGGATGTGGGTTTGATTCCCCAGCAGGGCATACTTTCATGGAGCTTGGTCATGAAATTGTTTCTATGGCCATTCTCTCGTAGGGCAGTACTGTTGTCAGTCACTGACGAAAGCATGCACCTAGTAGTTGGTTAACAGCTTAATGCAGAGATTTAACCTTTCCTGGAACAGTGAATAGTTCCATTGACGGGCTAAAATACATTAGGCCATGCCATATCGGAATTTTGTTAAGCGTAGGCGTGCGCGTAGGTTTAAGAGTCCTCAATCAAAATAAAAAACAAAATTGTTAGTTAAATTTTCTTAAATAATTCCGATGTTCCATAATTCAATACGAGAATTTAATTTAGGGAAAATTGTGTTCGGCAACGACGTTATTCATCGTAAGCAATTTTTCAAATCCGCATCATTATTACAATATATATTTTACGTGATATCTTTTTATATTAAATTCAGACCATTGTTTCATATTATGAGGATGTTGTTCTATTGAAAAATATATATAATGCATTGTCTTTTGCCGTCGAAAATATTTGTGTTTTCGTTTTCGGTTTGTATGTTTTTGTGAATAGGTACCTAGGTTTGTTAAATTTAAGTTGACGCTTAACAAAATTCTGATTTGGCATGGCCTTAATATCATTGGAATCGATGACAGCTCTAACAAAAATTCTACAATATCAACAACATATTATCAATCCCAAAACTGAAGACAGATTGTCAATAACATAATGCATTTGATATGTACCGGTAATTTTCATGGCAGCTTCTTTGATGCAAAATCACCATGGTGTCCTTTCAAAACCTTTAACTATTTACAGATCCAGATGTGGACCATGTCACTACTTTTATAGAAGTGTGAAATCTTCTTATTATTATTTCAATGTACTTTTGTAGAACAAAAGACATATATATATTTTTTTATTGATTTTTAACATCATATTCAACACATATTAAGGTTATATATACAACAGCTAGCTCTTCTTACTATTGGTTTCCTGGACACTTTTCTATCACCAGTACTAACTTACCCTACCACGAGGTCGACAACGCATGTAAAAGTATGACCTACCGCGACCAGGCTTGAACCCATGATCTCCGGATTCGAAGTCAGACATGCTAACCACTATGCCAGGGCCGCGGCTACAAAAGGCAAATAACACAATCATATAATTACCTGAATTCAACATAGCCACTTCTCAATCCAATACCTATATGATCTCCTCCACGTAATGGTCGACCACCTACATCACCTTGCCACATAACTAAACCATCACTTTGTGTCGTCTGTATGGTGAATGACATTGTCTGTCGTTCTTGTGATTTAGAATGGGGTAATAAATCTTTGGTAAGTTCTAAGAAACCATCACCTTCATACTTAAAGTCTGTGTCTAGTCTTACAGCTGTGTGGTAGAAAAAAAAATACAGAAAATATATTAAATACATCACAAATGATGAAAAGTAAAAAGTAATAATAAAGACTTAATTTAACAAGTCTACACATTTAGATAAATCGAATCTTACATGTGGACCTCTGAATCCAATCTTCCATGTTGTTACAAGAGAAACTGAGAGAGATAATCAAGGGAGGTAACTGTGATTGAAAATCACTTGATTAGAATCTGGAACTGTTCCATTTTTTGCTTTTTTGTGAATCAAACATAATTTGATCACTGCCAAGTCAAATTTCTGAAAAGGAAACTGACATCCTAATTTTTTTCTTCTCCTGAATTATAATGAAACCTCCACAGCTGTTCCTGATACTGGTGATAATGATAAATCTAAACCCAAGTAAAAGGCACAATGTTTGTAATCAAGTTTATAATAAGTAGACAAAATTCAAGCTTGTAAATAAGTCTATAACAAAAATTAAGATGTATACTTATGATTTTTCTACTCATCATATTGGCAGATATCACCAGAAAATCCTACATGGTTGCCTAGCAACAAGTGAGCTTGCCAACAAAAGGGCCTAGCAACAATAATCCTAGCAACAGTGCACCTGCCAACAAATGTGCCAAGCAACAGTGCACCTGCCAACAAATGTGCCTAGCAACAGTGTGCCTGCCAACAAATGTGCCTAACAAAAGTGTTCCTAGCAACAAATGTGCCTAGCAACAATATTCCTAGCAACAAGTGTGCCTGCCAACAAATGTGCCTATTAACAGTGTGCCTGCCAACAAATGTGCCTAGCAACAGTGTTCCTAGCAACAAATGTGCCTAGCAACAAATATGCTTAGCAACAAGTGAGCCTAGCAACAAAAGTGCCTAGCAACAAATGTGCTTAGCAACAAGTGAGCCTAGCAACAAAAGTGCCTAGCAACAAACGTGCCTAGCAACAAGTGAGCTTAGCAACAAAAGTGCCTAGCAACAAACGTTCCTAGCAACAAGTGAGCTTAGCAACAGTGCTGCTAGAAACAAATGTGCCTAGAAACAAATGTGCCTAGAAACAAATTTGCCGAGCAACACTCTTATAAGTAGTATTCTCTGGTTTTTTACTTACCATATTGACAATTATCACCAGCAAATCCTAATATACAATCACATCTGTAACCATCATTTGTAATACTACATGGTGAACCATTCTGACATGGTGAATTTGTTAAACATATATTGATTTCTATCTCACATAACTTTCCTGTATGACTTGCTGGACATAAACATCTAAAAAAATAATATAAGATCGGGTTGATACATTAAAAAAAAACACAATATCTAATGTTTAAACAGTTAAAGTGAGGCTTAAAACCAGCTTCAATTACACACATGTATGTAGTCAGCCAACTTGGCAATTTTTACCAAAATTAGTTATCACTGAAATCACTTTTAAGCAAGAAACCCTCATTGTAACCATTTTCATCTAGGTGGGGTGGAACAACTGTATGTAAATTTCTTGCTCAAGCAAATAAACACTTTCTTTATTGGGATTCGAACTAAGGGCCCTATTCCTAAATGTGTATCCTAACACAGAATATTAATAATAAGCTTCAAATCCTATGCACAAAAAATTGAATTGAAGGATAAACAAGGTCATTAGCAAAAATCAAACTGTGCAGAGGATTCAGAGTAAAAAAATATATTCAACAGACTCACATGGGTATTTTAGACATAGAAATACAATAGTTATTCTATACAATATTTGAATCTTATCTACATTTGCTTACAGCAAGAATTTGATGAAAAACAAAGAGAATGTCTGCAATTTGAAGATCATGTGAGTATATACAGTAAAGTTTCGCTATAACAACCATCAAAATTGGTGGTCTTAATAGCCAAACAAAACGGTCTTTTTATAGGTACCGTTTTCTTCTCAAATTAAGCATTTGGGACTTAAAAATCATAAAAAGTCACATGATTTTGCAATAACCTAGGCGGTCTTTACAGCAGAATTTTACTGTACCCAGGAAAAAGTTGAAAACAAAGTCAAATAGCGAGACATCTACATCTAAATCCATACCTATAATCTGGTCCGGGTAAATCCTCACAAACACCGTTATTTCTACATGGTTGACGTTCACATAATCTTCTCTCTCCACAATCAGCAATATTTACACTTTCTATGGCATCAGTGATTAAATCATATTTGAAGTCATTTACAGTCAGCTGAAATTATACATCATATATTTTTGTTATCTTATTTCAACACCTGTTTTTGGTCAAGGTCATAAAAAGTAAAACATTCGACAGGAGCTTAATTTTTGCTATTTCTATGGTTGTCTCTTTGTCTGTAATGTCTTAAAAAAATAATCAGCAAAAATATCTGCCCAAATGGTATTTTAGTTTTTCAAGGTGGTGTTAAACATTGACAAAGTTGTTAAACTTTGTTGTTGCCATCTAAGACATTTTTGAAGATGAAATTTCTGCGGCTAGACAAACAACAAAATAAATAGCTGACAAAATTTCCTGCAGAAATTTCCATGAAATGATAATATAATTATATTATGTCATGTTGCTTCCATGTATAGCCTTTTTCAAATCAATTGTATGGACACCCTGCGACAACATTTTAGACAATTAGACAATATCCAAAATTCAAATATTTGGGTTTTCCCTGCAGTCCATACAAACTTCAATTGTTACATTGAAAATATGTGTACTAAGAACAAAAGGATTTACATGTAATCCATATTTTGTGCTTTTCAGCAATAATGTGTAAAAAGTTCTGTTTGTACCGCCTATGCACAGATAAAAAACAACATAAATTGGTGATCTTAATTAGGTCTATTGCTGAGAGCACATACAGTCTTCACAAATTGTGGCCATACAAAATCCCAATGATGTAGATAGCAAAATTACAGTATGAAGGTTTTCCATTCTGATCGATTTACTAAATTTCTGCAAGGGAGCTATATGGACTCAACAATAAACATCAATAACAGTATGATCGGTACACAATATAAAACAATAAAAGTTTATACCTCAGCTACACAGCCAATGAAACCTCTTGTAACACCGGTGTTTTCTGACACAGGTACTGTTGGGTCGGGACCACCAAGGAACAATGGTAGTTTAAGATTTAATCCAACAGTGCTACCTGGGGAAGTTCCTACAAAACATTGAATAGAAAATGAAATTTCTTGTCTTAAAAATCATTATAATAATATATAAGGTATCAAAATATGTCGAAACAAAGCTTTTCTATTCAACATACCTTGAATTTAAAATGATAGAATGAATTCAAACTTCAGCAAATTTTATTCATAGTGATTTTTCGTGAGTGTATTTTCTATTCTTATTTTTTGTATTTTGTTTTAAAGTTAGAAATAATCTTTTTAAAATGTTTGCTACATGAGCAAGAAAAAATATATATGATTACTTTTTGCTTTTAGGAAGTAGGGGTAATGCCTACATTGGCGTTGGGTCTCTTAATTAAGGGTTAAATAATTCTGAACATAGTAATATAATCCAAAGGGTGAGTGAAAAAATATCACTATTACTTAGGGGCTTAAGTCAGAGGGCCCCTAATGCAGGATAGACCATAATATGAATTTTAGCATCAATGCTAGGCAAACTAAATGTACCTGGGTCATTGGACACTTTTTAAAAACTATGAGTTGAAACCAATACTAATACAAAATTGAGCTTAAGTAAACAGCTTCAAATTAAGTTCTGGAATTTCTATAGAAAAGCTTTCTTTCAATAATATATTTTTTAATTTTATAATAAAACGCATTCCGAAAAAACAGTTAAATATTTTAAAATCTAAGAATTAATAAAATCCATGTATTAATAGATTTGTTTTAAAAATAACTAAAACACTCATTCAAAAAACTTAAATCACTAAAACAGTCTAATACACTAATGGTAATATGTCAGTTTTTAAAATATATCACTAAATACAATTTTTAAATAAGAAACTTAAAATCACAAAAAACAATATTAATGCATATTAAGTAAAAAATAAAAACAAAAGTAGGTGTATAAAAAGAAATAAAATTATAAAAAATACAATATAAAATTTCTGAAATATATAAAAAAAAACATGACCACCTGTATGCAAGATGTATTTGTTCGGAGTTGAGTATTTTTACTTTTATATCCTTTTTAACAGAGTAAAATGTAACCCAATAAAAAGCCTTGGTCCGAGCTAAGATTCTAACCATCAACAACAAAAAATGTCAGTAATTAGACTAATGCCATGCCATTTTATCACTTGGCCATGGAAGCATGTTAGTATGTTCTAAATTCGCCTAATCATCATCTAAAATTGATTTAGATTTTTCAAAAGTTAAATGTCTGAAATTAAATTTTACCAAAAACTCATATAATTAGAATAGCTACATTCTTTATTAAAACAATTATAATTACAGCATACAGGTGATCATATAAAGTCAACAATTCAAAGTTAATGTGAAAACTATGTCAAAACAATAATTTAAATAATTTATGCCAAATTTAACGATCAACTAACAGCGAATATAAACCATGCAGCCTACGTGTCATTTATCTGTATACATGCGTCTTTATGTTCTGCTACATTTAAACATAGTTCAACATACATGCAGAATGCCAAGTGCCTACATCTGGTTAGCAACGAGTTGCCTAGCAACTAAGTGCCTAGCAACATTTTGTCTAGCAATGGTGTGCCAAGCAACAAGTGCATAGCACCTGTGTGCCTAACAACAAGTGCACATGGCAACATATTGCCTAGCAACAAGTGCCTAGCAACATTATGCCTAGCAACAGTTTGCCTTGCAACAAATTTCCTCGACACAATGTGCATAACAACAAGTTCACAGCCAGTTTGCCTAGCAACAGAGCACCTAGCAACAATACACACATATATTTCAGCAATATATATATTTAACAAATAACATATATAAACAGTATAGATAACAATGGTAACATGTGGGTAACAGACATTTTGAAAGCAATAAAACAAGAAACAAGAATGCAAATATAAAACATTACAAAGCTCAGTGCAAACGTGTGAACATTCCATGATGAGGTGATACAATGAAAATAACTCAAATTGGATTTCCATACATTAAAATTGCCTCATGGCTTGCACACATGGCAAGGGAGATAACAAAATTACCTCATGGCTTGCACACATGGCAAGGAGATAACAAAATTGCCTCATGGCTTGCACACATGGCAAGGGAGATAACAAAATTGCCTCATGGCTTACACACATGGCAAGGGAGATAACAAAATTGCCTCATGGCTTGCACACATGGCAAGGGAGATAACAAAATTGCCTCATGGCTTGCACACATGGCAAGGGAGATAACAAAATTGCCTCATGGCTTGCACACATGGCAAGGGAGATAACAAAATTGCCTCATGGCTTGCACACATGGCAAGGGAGATAACAAAATTGCCTCATGGCTTGCACACATGGCAAGGGAGTTAACAACAAAATCCATCTGGCTAAAAAGCTTGCATTGCCCTACTATGGTAATTCTATGAGCAGTGTGTCAAACATTTTACAACTAGATCTGTGTTTGCTGTGAAAATGCTTATACTATCAATTTATCAGAGTAAATGCTTCAATCAGCATAAATAGACAATAAAAGAGTAAAATAATGTACAGGGTGCTTTATACCAAATTTTAGCATTTGTTTTCAGCCATCAGACATCCAGCTAAATGTTCTTTGGCATATTTAAATCTCTGGTCCCAAACTTTTAACCCAGAACTAAGTGGGTACTCTCAACAGTGTCTGACAACTGTCCTTCATGAGGTAAGCTGAAGAATGGCCGTAGTAAATATTTCATGACAAAACACTACAAATTTAGTAGGTCCTTCAGGAATCAAACCCATGACCTCTGGTTAACAGGTCTGACTCTATACACATCAGGCTGATGAAATTAATGCAAAATGTTTCTATAGAAAAAATAATATGTCATACTAAAGTCAACATTCCATGTAAAGAAATCTAACAAACAATACAAAAAAGTTTGATTCAAACAATAATTTTTATCACCATGCACAAAGTGACGCCATCCAGCACAGATATGATAGTTTACTTCATTCCAACATTCATTTCATTATTAAAACAATCAGGGTATATATACGAAAGGGATTTGCAACCAAAATGCTTGTTTTGAATTTACTCTGTTGAGCTGACTAAAATTGGCTACCGCCTAAAAGGGGACTGTATAAATTGTTACAGAGTTTAGAAAATTAAACTATGCGCTAAACATTCCTTAAAATCAATTTGTTAACAATACTGCAACATATTTAAACTTTGAACCGTAATAATGACTCAAGTTGATTTGAAATTGAGTGCAAAAAGATGAATCAGTCAAAAAATTGCACAACTTTGCGAAACACTATAAAATGATCAAAATCAACTAGGAACACATTTTCTAAAGATAGTGAAGAAAAAATTTGTACTTAACATACTTTCTGGTAATTTATATAAAATGAAACTCTCTATTCTAAAATGATTGTTGGTAATATCTTTATTTCAACTTACAATAATTGTAATACTTTATATGACGTCGTCTAAGAACTGTCAATATTCCGACAGGTTGACCTCAAAAATGCAGATGTATATCAAAATGACCCACAGTAGTAGCTATGACAGTGAACATTTTGGCTTAAATAACCATGGTTGCAAATCCCCTCAAATATGAAAATCCCTGAATAAACAACAAACATATGAAAAGCCTTGACCATCACAAAGTAAAAACATTACAAATCAGAGGCTTTGGTACTAGAAAACTTTCTGACCAACCCTTGATTAATCAAAGGATTTGGTACCAGAAAACTGTCTGACCAACCCTCGATTTTTATACAGAAGAAATGCATTGACAAATTCAAAGAGAAAGAGTGACAATGGACACCAAAAAAAGGTAAAATATTAAAAGCAGTAAATGGTAACAATACGATCAACATTGAGGTCCTACCTGGCCAACTGGAGGCTTTAAAAATGTTTAATAAAAATTTTTAATATACAAAATATAATATATATATTTTTTAATTAACAATTTACCAATACAACGCAAAAACATTGAATACTACAGTAAACCCCCAAAAAACAGCCTTAACCTTGTGTATTTTTAAAAAATGGACTTTTCCTGTTTTAAAATTTGGAACAGTCCATTATCCATTCAAGGGATTTAAGGGAAGTCTTAGTTCAAGAAGAAAAAGATGAGCAGCCACTAGAATGAAGCTAGTCTGACTGCACAAATGTCATATAGGGGCAGGTTTACTTTATGGGACCACTGTAAAAAGGAAATCATTAAAGCCCGCTAATTTTGAATTAGTATTAACAAAATAACCATGGCTACAGATGAGACTAAAAAATAAGAACACATCTATTAACTACACAGTACCTAGCAAATCACACAAAAGTAAAACTTTTAAAATTGTAGTAAAATTTTAATTAGATTAGAAATAAAACAGAAGAAATACTATACACGAATAAAATGAAAAAGAAAATAAACCCAAAGAAAAAAATCTAAAAGAAAGAGAAAAAGATGCAAGACAGAAGAAAAGAGTACCAAGAAAAAGATTAGTAGAAAAGAAAGATGACAAGGGAGACAACTCCTATTATTTGATAAAAAATGGTTACTCTAAAAAAGAAAAGAATATCATTTAAGCAGAAAGTGTCAACAAATGACAACTTTTGCTTACAATTGGTACTAATTGTTTCTACTTGACAAAAACCCTTTTCTTTGATATAGTGTAGCATGAATTTGAAATAAATTTCTGTTTGCAGCACTAATATGCTCAGTAAAATTCACAGATAACATTTATAGGGTAATGAACATTGAAACAAAAAGCAAATTCTACAGTAAAAGCACACAATATGATCAAACATGAACAACAATTGTGTTTAAACACAAAAACGCAAATTGTGTTTACACACAAAAGGTAAATCATGTTCAAACACAATCCTTAACCTCTGTAAAGCGTGACAGCTAAATGTGTTTAAGCACTGGAATAAATATCTATGTTTTTCTGGGTACAAATAATTTATTTAGGAATATTTCAATTGGCTGTGTAAATACAGTTATGTGTTTCTAAAAGTAATGAGACACCAACATTGAAAGCCTTTTGTGTATAAGTCAATTTTGAATGCGATGAAAATCTTGAAATAAGTGAAGTGCCTGTAATTAGTATGATATGAAAGAAATCAATATTCAGCCATAAGATGCATTAGAAGAATTTTTGAATTCAAAGTAATTATCAAAATTCATTCAAGTTTTGCAACTTAAGATTTTCAAAGCTTTGCCAGACAGATTTTCTCAGTTTTGCAAAGGTCAAATATTCAAAACTCTACTGCGTACAAAACAAAACAAAGGCTTCACTTCACGAATTTCAAGATATTTCAAATATATTCAAATATTTAGCAGGAGAAAAGAAAAAAGTAAGTGCAGAGTTTCTGATTGTCTATAGATTACACCATCTCCTGATAGAAGATTTAAGAAAGAGAGGGAATAAAAATAGTAGCAGAACAAGAGAGCCCTAAAAGACCCTAAACCGCTCACCTGAACTCAGATTTCAGACAAGGAGATATATTATGATATTCTAAAATAACTTCATGTAAAACTGGTGATCTGCTCATTAAGGACCAATTTTGACGTAAGTGGCTTAAATTAATCGATCTTTGTAGAGAAACCACGGGGCATAATTTATTGAATCTTTGCAGAGGACCTTTAAAGTAAGCCAGTCAGTTTATATTTTGTAAATCTAGGCTTTGTTTTATGACAAGACAACTTTTCAATAAAATTAATTGTGGTCAGTCGATACTTGCACAGACCCACATTATCACTTGAACAAATGCACAACAAAGACAAATTTGGTAACTTCAGCTCATTTTGATGAAAAAAATCTTTAATAAAGACACTAACATAGGGGGATAACAGACAAAGAACCAGTCACAAAGAGCTTACACTGTGCACCATGTGCTCAGGTGAGCTGACAATGTGTAAAAAATTCTAATTGCATATTTTGGCTTTTATCTACACAGTTTTGTTTTTTAGTACCTCTACGATAACGTCTTAATTTATGATTGTAATATCTGTAGAAACGATATCCTTCATCAGCTTGGATATCCCAGGATCTGTCTATATATTCAGGGGGAAAAATGTTATATTAATAGAGTAAAATGAATACCTCGAGAAATATAGGGGTGTTTCAGTTTTTTTGTTGAATATTAAGATTAATAGTAATAGTATTAAAGTTACAAAGATAATAGCAATACCGGTAGTAATAATAATAATGATAATAATAGTAATAATAATAATGATAATAATAATAATAATGATAATAATAATAATAATAATAATAATAATAATAATAATATTGATAATATAAATATCAATAATAATAATAATAATAGTAATAATATTAATAATAATAACTATTATATATAAAATAAGAAATTCTATCATCAATATTTTCACCCAAGCCTTTATTAAGAAATTATTTTCATGAACTCTAATTCATCAAGTGAACAATATGGCGTCAATATTTAAAAAGTAATTAAAGTTCATGAAATTAATTTCTTGATAAAGGCTTCGGCCGAAATATCGATGATAAAGTTTCCTGTTTAATATATAATCTTTGTATATTCTCTTTGAAATTATATTGGACAATAATAATAATAATTATGATAAAAATAATAATAATATTGTTAACAATTGCTACAATCATGGTATGATTATAATTAACAATAGTAATCTTATATATAATCATAATGTATTATAAGGATGGAACTTTTGAATTGAGACTGGTAATAAGGAAAGTTTTCTGAAAATCCGTAAAAGAGGAGTCGGCCATGCTGAAGCTCTTATAAAGAAGGGAGTTCCTGCTTCATTCCTGATATATTCCTGCTATAATTTCACGTAGGCAACAGAAAATAGGAGTTCCTGGGTCATTCCTGCTACATATATATAATTCATGTAGGCATAGGAAAAAGGAACTCTTTCATATCAATAGTAGCAAGGACATGATAATATCATGATATATAAAAAAGGAAGAGGTTAGAAGACTATCAACTATAGGGGTATCACAATTTTCAGTCAATATATATAAAATGTGTAATAATAGTGGAATAACAGTCTTCAGTCAAATATATAATTGTGTATCATGCCTTTATGTGCATCAGTTATACATGAGTCAACAGATACGATGTATATAGCCTATAGAAGGTGATCTAGTCAGCCATGGAGGAAAATTATATATCATATATAATACAGAGTTCATAAAACTATCTGATATGCACAGATTCTTTATACATGATAAATACAATACTTTCAAATTACAACAGTGATCATACATGTATAAAACAGTGTAAAAATATTATGCAGTTTGTTTTTATTATACTTTAAAGGTTAGGCCTGTTTCGTACACCCAGAGACATAGATAACTATGTCTCTGGTACACCTCTTTTTGTTCCAATTACATGTAAAACAAATTCACCCTTTCAGTTATTTCCTATTTTGGAACATGGAAATCAGAATTTTCTATTACATGTATTAGGAAGAAAAATGATGCAAAGTTAAGACTTAAAATAGCTCAGTAGCCAGGATCTAGGCTTACATTTTATTTGCAAATTTTGTTTTTTTTCAAGAACAAATTGAGTTTTCTCATATTAAAAACTAGCTGCCTCCTGCAACTGGACAACTGCTAATTTTGTAGACTGTGTTTCCACTAGATATGAATGAACAGTTTTTTTTCTACCCCATCAATCTTTAATATTGCAACAGGCCAAACAAAAAATGTTCATAAAAACAAACTGTACAAGTATAAATATCATTAAATATTTCAAATATCATGTATGCAAATAAATTAATATAATAATATAAGTTAAAATTTCTGCAATACTTTTATTTCTGTGATTGAATCACATGTCCAAAGAAATCAAAGAAAACACTCATTTTTGTTGGGATGGTTGGAAAACAATTTTGTTCCTGCAAAAGTTTCAACTTACATAGTGTAATACATTAAAGGGTCGGTACAAAATTAGTCTAACTTCATGTATATAAATAAAGAAGAACATAGACTAGTTTTGCGCCGACCCGTCAATATATTTTCGTATTTTCGTTAATTAGTTAATCGCCACAAGGTTAGATATGATATTTACCTGTAACTGGTTCGTCGTCATTGACAACTAACGTTCCTTCACGTTCCTTTCTTGTAGCTACAACTCGTGTCCATTCATCTATTCTAAGTGGCGTTCTACTTCTAATGACAGCAGGTCCTGAAATAAAAGTAAAACTTTTAAAAGACAAAGTTTGGTTTAGAGTCTTATTTCCATAAACATGTTCAGTTGAATTTAAAATTTTGAGCAATAAACTCTGATCATTGAATTCTCTTTCAAGCTAGTGACCCACAAAGTTACCATAAACTCCCAGCTGAAGTGAAAAATGTGTATGTACATTTTTGCTTAGGGTCAATAGCAGTGACCCTAGTGGGGTTTGAACCCGGGACCTCTCGATCTGTAAGCACACATCCTATAGCTGGACTATTGCTTCTTCATGCAGCTATTTAAAATGCTGAAATATATTCCATGTAGTGATACTAAATAAATTCTTTTTTAAAAATTTAGCACAGAAGGTAAATTTCAATGGCTAAACACAAGGTTTCAAAATTACTGCAGCAGTTAGCTTGTTCAACTACCATGTCTCCAGTATTATAGTCAGTTGGTAGCGGGCCTGGATTTCGAATCTAGAGTCAAGAAGGACAGGGTTCAAATCCCATCCTGGGAGGTTATACCCTTCAATGAAAAGTTGACAATAATGTCAATTTTCCTCCATTAATAACATATATAGAGAATTTTCTACCCATGGAAGGGTAGGTGAGTACTGGTTAAAGACAAGGGTTCAGGAAAGCTAGGTTAGGTGCGCTGGATGCCGTAAAATAACTGTGTTGTAACAGGGTTAAACACAATATTAATAAATTGAAAGTTAAACAATCATCAAGACTAACCAGATCCGGTATCAAATCTAAATTCCAGATATCCATCTTTCTGTATAAGAGCCATGAAGTCTCCGTTACCGTCCTTCTCATTACCTTCATACAATATGATACCATCACTCAAAGACTGTGGTTTATATTCTAATTTTATATTTAATGCAAACAATGCGTCTTCAGCAGGTGGGTACGAGATAAATGAAGTACGATTGAAGAATGGATAGATAATAAGAACATCTGAAATAGAGAGAGATACATGAAGTACACTATAATATACACAGGCCTTTTTTCAGTATTCTGGAAAGGGGTCTGGGGCCTTTCTTTATGTAGAACATTTGAGGAAATTTCATAATTTCATACATAGGGGAACAAATAATCCAAGGTAAACTCCAAATTTTGAGAAAATGGCATAATTTTAAAGAAATTTCAGGAGAAAAAGGCACCTCTAAACGGACACTGTTATATTAGGAAAAAAAAGTCTGATTTAGTAACAAAATTTGAGCTTTGAGACAAAAGCACAAAACAGTCGTAACTTATTATGAGAAAAAGAGTGAGTAACTACTATTTTGGGCTTAACCCACGATTTGTACTACCGGTATAAACAATTACCCAAAATCAACAATTTACATTTCACTTCACTTACATATTAATATACACAAATATAGATAAGAAAATCTAATATATTTACCAGCTTGACAACCAGCTCCTGTCTTTCCAACGGGACAGATACATCTAAATCCATAACCACTATCTAAGTTATAACATCGTCCATCACGGCCACAGGCACCTAAAAGTTTGTAAGAATAACTTTGTCATCAAAACCACTTTCAATATTGATTGAATATTAAAAGAAAAATAAAAGTGTATAAATCTTGCCACTGTGCCACAGACACAGTTTGATTGTGGAAAAATTATAAGAAACAGCCCTCACTCAGACAATGAACAAAATGATATCATTAAATACCTTCTTATCAAAACTCACCCCTATTGTAAATTTTATTCCACAACAAAACTTAATCAAAGCCTATATAGCACTGTCAGACATGGGTGTTTGATGAAGTATATCTACATGGGATTATACATTGTAAAGAAGCGATACAAAGTATCTTTCTCTAACATAAGCCAAACTCGATATTTTTTTAATTGCACAAACAACATATCATCTCCATGATAATGTGGACAACTTTAATTCCTTGAGGTAACTTTCCCTTCAATTGGGTATACCCTGCCTAATATAATGTTTTGCAGCTGATTGAAATAAGGGTTTGCTAATTCCGCTACTAAACATGGGGAAACCCCATGCAAAAACTGTAGAACATTTCTTAGTTAAGTATACAAAAAGAAATAAATAAAAAAAGTTACCAGGGTAACATCTTTCTCCGACTTGTTCACATCTTGATCCCATGTAACCTTGTGGACAAATACAGATAAATCCGTATCTAACATTAGCTGGGCTACAAACACCACCATTAGCACATGGGTTCACTCTACACGTATTGTATGGTTCAACACCTACAATCTCTAAGGCTTCTTCTCCTAGATTCAAATCTATTCCTTTAATTTTAACTTCACTGATACTTCCTGTACAACAAATATAAAAACTTATTTTTAAATTTCAAATTATGTAGAGCCTCATTCTGGGTTCAGCCTCATTTTGAAAAAAATCCACCTTTTTGAAAATTGCATCATGAGAGCAGATTTAAATCAATTATTTTTAAATGCCAGACAAAATATTTATGTGATAAAAACTTTCAAATCAATTTTAATCTATTAAAGTTGTGAATATTTGGTTATTTTTCATATTAAATAATAAGAACTGCCATGCAAAATGCACAGGCTGAATATTTTTTCAAACTTGACAAAAGCATGCTTCTATCGTTGTTAATCAAAAATTTAAGCAGCTCAAACCTTTAACACCTCATTTCACATATTTGTAATGCGAAACAAGAAAGAAACAAATGAACTGTTTTTCTATCAATAGAATATTAAATTTTAATTGAAGGTTACAAGGTTACATAACCTCCCATAACCATGATTTGGACCTAAGACTTCTGAATTCATACCAATGTTCTGACATTTCATCACAGCCTCAAAGCTATAGCTTTCCAGATTTTTTATTAATAAAACTTTTACTCACCAACAAAACCTTCCTTAAAGTTAGTGACTCTAGGTATTTGATCATAGTTAGGTACAGATCCAAGATACATTTTACCATCAAGATCTAGACCAGTAAAGAAACCAGGTGATTCCCCGGTATAGGCTGGTTGTTCATTGATAACCATGGAACCTAAAAAAAGTTAGGAAAGGGTGACAACTCTGTTAGTATTTATTCATGAGAAAGCTCAACTGAAAATTTTATGTCAGGGGGGACAACTCTGTTAGTATTTATTTTATGAAAAAAGCTCTTCATTTGAAGAGCAACTTAAGTATATGTCTGAAAATATCACATAAGGGTGACAACTCTTCTAATATTTATCTTATAAAAAGCTCTTTAATTAAAGAGCAATCGGAGTACATGACTAAAATTTTTATAAAAGAGACAACTGTATTAATATCAATTTTACAATAAAACTCTTCAATTAAAGAGCAGTTTGTGTACATGTCTGAAAATTTCATTAAAGGGGGACAACTCTATTTATATCAATTAATTTATCATAATGTCCTCAATTTAAAAGCAGAGTTAGTAAATAAATTGTATGATGTTTGTTCATTAATAACCAGAGATCTGCAATTCCACTTTCTGGTCCCCCAGTACCGTGCAAGTAAGATAGTTTATTGCTTTAAGAAACAACAGGGTAGGCTTTGTACGTGAGTTGAACCAACATGGAGCTGGCTATCCAATGATTACCAATCCAATGTTGTAATAACTTGGTCATATCCTCTCCTTTTATAACATCATTTTTTCCTTCTCCACGAGATTGCATAAACTTTTCTTGGTTTCTTATTGCATTAATAAACATAGTTCAATCAATATGACTATGTCATGCATGACAATTATCCTTCTTCATGACGTTGCACCAACATTTCATATTGAATATATAAATATTATCAAATCAACTGGAACTAGTAATTCATAAAACAATAATCTAGCCATACCTTTCTTCTTGTTTCTAGTCAACTGTACTGTGTGCCATTCATTAAGACCAAGTGTTTGGTTACCACGGATGATAGCTGGACCAGATCCGACATCAAATCTAAACTCTGGATAACCTTCATTCAAACCAAAACATACAAAGTCACCACCACCATCTTCAAACTGACCGTTGTATAACACCATACCTATAAATACATTGGGTAAAGTAAATTAGTGACTATTCTAAAACAGGACAGTAGGGCACTGCAAATTGACCCTCTTTTCTCTTAAAAGGTATACTGACTAATGTGTTTTTAAACTAAATATTGTAAATAACCTGTACATGTACAATGTTTTGACCAAAGGTTCACATGGAAGGTTGGACTTATTCAAACGTGTGCCTTCATCAAATAGAGCTGTTATTATTATACTTTGTTATTCCCTATGCAATCTAGAAAAAATGTGTTGCACCCTGTCCCTTTTTCACTCCTTAGTGATGGAATAGATGATTTTAGTGAAATTATTTAACTTATCTTTCTTGCAAGCTATAGTTTTGTTTTCTTTAAAGTATTAAAAATTATTTCCTTAACACACATATAGGCACTGACAGGTAATTTTAATACATCAAAAAAATTGACCAATATCTGTAATTGAATAACTAATAAAACAATCAAGTTAAATATACTCTCTTACCTTCTGTGGACTCTGGTTTTAATGAAAGTAAGATATCAAAGTCTAGGTAGACATCATTCAGTGATTTATAAGCCATGTAGGAGTTAGGATCTTGTTTGAAGTAGGGAACCAGGGCACCAACGTTGAGATTAACTGGTGTATCAGTTTTACCATACTGGTTCTCGGCATGACAGACATAGGTACCAGCATCCTCTTGTCTCACACGACTGATAACTAGGTCTCCATCGACAATGGTGTAGTCACTGAAAAAATTAAAGAAAAAATTATTATGCAATTTATACTTGTTGCTTAATATAGGGGACCATTTTTTACTATGTTTAGTGTCATTCATGCATTACCAAATAATCATTTCTGGGTTAGTTTTGTGCTGACGATCATTCACTAACTTTACAGCAATACCTTGTTTGTTTGTTTATTTGTTTGGGTTTTACGGCGCACCAACACAGAAAGGTCATATCACGCACAGCAATACCCCTCGGCTACAGCATGAACCTTAAATACATGTTTAAACAGGGGCCTTGGCTACTGGTACCTATTTAATATCTATCTCCCTGCAGGAGTCTTTTATTCCATAAAAATGTGAAGCCAACAAATGGGGCAACAGAATAATACCATCCTCGCAGGTTTCCAAAATAAACCTGGAAGAAGCGATGCAATCATGAAAAATTCCTTGTAAAGGAAATGAATAATGACTCTGATCGGGGTCAAAAAAACACAGACCAAGAGATCCCTAAGTGCACATCCTACCACAACACTACTGGCTACTGCTCCTACACAAGTGAGACAAAATGTAATATTACCTTGGCATAGCTCCATCTTTTCTGAACCAAGTGATAGCAGGTGATGGGTAACCTCCGGCGTCACATACAAGAGTAGCTCTATCACCTAATGCTGCCGTGGCTGTTAAAGGTGCAGACAACCGTGGCTGAGCTGAAATTTACAAATATATTCATAATTTATATAGCAACAGAAAAGAGCCAGTACTCGTATAAACACTTCCTTAATTTATGCAAAATCAAGCAATTTTGACAATTTTCAAGTCCCAAATGCATATTTAGAGAAGAACAAAGTCCATATACAGTACCCATCAAAAGTTTAGAGACATTTTCACTTTGTTGACCTACTAATTAGCTTTTGTCAAAAATTTGATAACAGTTTATTTAGAAATGCTTTTTAGTTTTGCATTATTTTTTCATTGTTCCATTTATAGCTGATACTACTAAATTAGCTCAAAAATTATGTTTTAGAAAAGAATTACACATTCATCATGGTTATAGCAGTTTCGGACAAAAATATGCTGAACCTATAAATTGTGATGCATTCATGAAATGTGCTTTCATTATATCACCAACCATACTAAATGTATAAATAATAATAGTTTTCCAAAAAAAACCACCAATCATTGAAATTTAAAAATTTGATAAATTTCTTTTGCCTCCAAACTTTTGGTGGGTACTGTATAGTATGCATGTATTAAGACCATTCCTCTATTAAGGTCATAGATTGTTAAACTACAGAAAATGTTATACATTTTAGTTTGTGAAAGACTTGCAGAAACAATTGAAGTTAATTGCGAAAATATAACTTACATGCATAATTAAAGATTTTAATATAAAAATTCAAAATTGGTAGAAGGTTAAACATTAAAACAGCCATGCGAGTCATTCAAGATTGTGAATGCATTATAAATATTTATTCAAGGGAAGTAACTCAATCCCCAACATAATTGACAGCAGATACATTCAAGGGCACTAACTAAGTACTACGTATATATACATGTAGCAGTTTTTTCCCAATAATCCAATATCATGACAATGTAATTCAACCCAATCCTAACTTGTTAATCAAATCATTTAAATAGCAAGCATTTATATAATGATGCAGACTTGTTGTATTAATTTAAAAGTTTAACCAAATAAAGATTTTTACTTATAATTGCTGAAAATCAGGAAAAACAGAATAATTAAAATTATTCTTTGCACACATATTTTTATTTCAACTGGACATACAGTCTTCTAATAGTAGTAGAAAAGTAGTTTTTATTGGGCATACAAAATGAAATGAAAATAATGAAATCAATGAGCATAAATGAAAACTAAATAAAACATTCATCACTACAGAAACAAACTACCAGATAACAGAAGCACTACTAGTGTACATAAAGAACAAAAATAACAAGTAAATCTGTGAGCTAATGCTCACTAGTGATACCCCCGCCAAAATCTAAAAATATGCGACAAACAGGAAGTAGATGAGCAAGGAGCATGAAATCGCTTTACACCACATGCGACTATGGGATGAAGCAATATGCAAAGTATTAGGCTGCTGCATGTTATAGTTGCTGAGAAAACTGCGACGGAAATTTTGTAATGGACGGACGCACGCACGGACAAGGATAAAACAGTATGCCCCCCTCTTCTTCGAAGCGGGGGTATAATTATTCTATAGAAAGAATGAAAAAAAGTAAAAGAAGCGAATATAAAACAACCTCGCAAAAAACTACAATCTAAAAACTTAGTTAACATGGTAACGTTGTAACATTATTAATGTAGTAATAGTCCTTATCAAAATTAAATTGGTTGTATTGGTGAATGTTATTCTATTCACAGTGGCCCATACATTAACACTACTGATTTAAATACCTGCCAATCAAAAGTGAGTACATAAGTACTGTGGAAAATATTATATCAGTAAGGTTAATGTATGAGCCACCGACAGTTGAATAAAATTAATATGTGAACAAAAAACTTCTTTGCTATTTATCAACACTTCTTTTTTCAGTCATTTACTGAGGACAGCTCACATAATCAGCTTTTCCAGATAGTTCTCATTTTACCAGTACTCAACGAACTGACAACTTCTTTATTCATAGAAGAAAATTAAAACAGTATTGTCAAGTTTTCTTGAAATGGTATGGCCTGCCGATGCTATGAATTGAACTCTGAATAACAGACTCCAAATTGAGCATCTTGCTCAATCACAGCAACAGGTTTTTAGTTATTTAACACATTTCAGTTTTATTTTTAATGACAGAGAATGTATCATTCACTAAATATAAAAAACTGACTCAACACCATTTCTAAAAATACCCAATAACCTCATACCACATTTCACCCTATTCTACTTTGTCTACAAAGACATATTTCTGAATAATTTATTGTGACCCCTACAGTGACCCCTAAAATCCCTAGAGTGACTAATAGTGTTGACTAAGTTATTACTTACTTTCATTTTTAGTGATATTGACTTTAAAAACACAAAAAATAAATGTATTATACTGTCTTTTAAACAATAAATACGGAAAAAAACTAAAATATTTTTTACTAAAACAAAAACAAAGGTTTTCATATCATTTGATTTCCATGGCAGCTGAAAAGCATATTCTAAACATAAGGCTTCCAAGTTATTGCATAAAAATGGCAATTGCAGGTGTGATTAAAATTAATGACTCCTAGCTCCTAGGCTCCTAGCTGAAGTACAAAAATACAAAAAAAAATCTAAAATGGTTTTAACAAATTTACATGATCTACATGGGTATTTAATGTTTTTTGTTTTCTTTAAGTATGAAGAGTACAGTGAAGCTGTAAACAATGGTTTAGTTACATTAAGTGACTCCAGACAGACATAGCACATATTGGGCGTGCTTGATTGGGCTTTCGAAACTGTGTCAGAATCAAATCCCAACTCTTTCACAGAATCTGCCAAACGATTGAAATTGAATGTCTGAACTGAATCAAAAGGCTATATCCGTAGCAAATATACTCGCTTCTTACTTTATTTATAGCAAATAGTTAAATTGTTATCCTAAACAATCGGGCAAAAGTATCATTTTAACAACATTCGCTTTTAAAACACCTAACTCACATGTTTGCAGTGATACCGCCCCCATCTTTGATATGAATAAACCACGACTGATTCCGTTCACACCACCTATTTCTATGGAATGGGTTAAACACTACCAGAACACAGTTCTGACACACTCGATTGGAGTTCTCCCAGTTCTAACTGTCAGAATTTCCAATCGAGCACACCCATTGTAATTTAACATTAAACTAGATAATTTTCTTGTAGAATAAAATACAGAACAAAAGTTAGGGCAAATTTTTATCGAAAAGTAAGTCTTTGGTCACTTGATGTAACTTTTAACAATAAATATAACAACCTAAACCTCAGTCCAGTTAAAAGAAACAATATACAAATAGCATTGGAAAAGTCTAAATCCATTATTAATTAATGATTTATTTAAATGAAATCCAAAATCTAAAAGTGCGGAATGAATATGTATGAAAAATTGACATCATCAAAATGTGTGATGAGCCAGAAGCCTTCAGTTTTAAAAATGTCATTTTTGTGAAAAAAATGTGAACGTCTATAATATTCTACTGAATTTGTAAATTGTTTCGACTGTTTCATTTCTGAATAATGAGTACATGTATATGAATATAAAATTATGTAGCATTTTATCGATAAACTAAATGGTTACATTACAATATATTTTGTACAATAATAAAAAATGAAACAAAATTTATAGTACTGTATACAAAATGTTAGGTTGAAATATAAACCCGTACCAAGAGAAATTTCTCAGGGAACTTTATTTTCTGTGGTCCTAAGGCCACAACAAATTGATCATATGTTCTATGGATTCGCTCGTACTAATTTTGACGGTTTTCATAAAAAAAAATATTTTTATTCCTCACTAGCTCATAAAAATTTGATCAAACCACTTTATAAAGCAACTGAATTAAGATTTTTAAAAAAAAATTTTTCTTCGCTCGCTCGCCCCATTTTTTTTCTAGAAAAATCCGTAGAACATATCATCAACTTGTTGTGGCCTAAATCAATGGAAGAAGTTATATCTAGCCAAACAACAGAAGTGATTTTTTGTGTTATTTATTCAAGCTCCCAAAATTATTTCCACAAAAATATATGTAAAATGGAAATCATCTATACTAAGTACAGTACAACCTCTCTTGAACAACACCCACTGGGAGGGACTAAAGTTTGTTGCTGTTCAGAGGTTGTTGCTCTGCAGAGGTTAAACTCAATTGAAATTATGATTAAGGGAAATATCAAAAGCTTTTGTTGTGCAGAGGATTTGTTCTGTAGTGGGTCACCTAGCAGAGGTTATACTGTATTTGCCGAGATAGCAACAAAGTCTGCAGAAATTGATAAACAACATTTAGTTTTAGAGAGAAAAACTCGCAAATTTTGTTCCGTTGAGAAATTTCGATTAGTACGGTGAAATATACTTACAATACCGATTGTCAACTACATAGTACAGAATATATATAGAATATATTGTTACAGTAGGATTGTGAGTAGGGGCATTTGGAACACCTCAGCCAATCATTGAATAAATAATCTCAGAGGGATTCATGGGGAGACACCCAAGAATATTTTTTTTACGACAAACAATTGGCAAAGCACTGACAACGAATGAAAAGATTAAGCAACATATTTCATGTCGTAAACACACAAGGCTTTGTTAAAACATATTTTTATGTAATATAAGTGACTAAATATTGTTCAGCAATGTCATTGAATCGTTTATTTCAAGTTAATGAATTAACATAAAAAATGAGACATTTAACAACGCCTAAATAATAATGGATTTGTTAACTTCAACATCAGTTTTAGTATTTAGTTTGGGCTTGAGACATAAAGGTAGTTTAAAAATAGTTCCAAAATCCATCCACATATGTTTGAGATTATTGATAGTGGATGGCTGAGGAGTTCCGGATATAACTAGAGGGTGGCATAAAATCTTCACAAATTTAATTATAACCTGATACAATCATACACAGCGTCCTTTAAAGTCCTGTTTTCATGTGTTGATGTGTATTAGCTTTAAACTATAAGACTTAACTTCACATTTTTTCAAGAATTTAGGAAAGAAAACCCAAAATATTTTCTTTGAATTCATACTGCATACGGGTATATGATAAATTTGTAAGCACTCATTCCAATTAAACAAAAGGATAAAAGGCAGAGCCAGAAGTTTTTCTTCAAAAGGGCATTTTTCCCTAATACCACAGGCTCAATATTGCTCCAATTCCCAATTAAAAATAACCTCTAATTTTCTCAATATGAAAAAAATCAAATATTTGCATAACATAATACAAAACTCCAAAATTTTCCAAAAATAGCCGCTTCCCAATTTAAGCCAGGGATCTTTTCCCAAAGTAGCTAGATAAAGCTCTGATAAATGACCTCTTTTCCTTACGTTAAATAATATTTGGCATGAACATAGAAAGCTAAACTGGGTGTAGTTAAATGTTTTGATATATTTTGATACATTAAGCTCGTGAAAGGTTTTATACAAAGTTTATTAATAAAACTTTATATGTATTATATAAAAACATAATAAAATACATTTTTTTATAATTTCATATAAAAAAAATTCAAAATATTTTATTACCATCATTGAATCGACCACCATAGTCTAAAAATGATTTCATATTATAAATATTTAATATTGTATATACATGTATAAGGTTTCATCTAAATCTGTGAATGCAAAGTGACTAGGGGCAACAGTAGCCAAGTAAAATAAAAACCAGAATCAGATCAAATTCATCCCTGATATATTTTTGCTAGTTATTTAACAAGGCTTGCCAATCTTCACTACAATTGAAGTCCATGCAGTCCATCCAAAGTGCTACAGCTAACTAATGAAATCAGTTAATTGTTTTACAATTCCACTGCAGCTGTGATATAATAATGCCAATAAGCATGGAATCATGAATCAGTGACCATCATGAAACAAATATACCTAGTACAGTGTTTAATGAAAATTGACAAGCTTAAATTGAACTTGATAAATGTTATATACATAAACAATGCTCCCTATCCTAAAATTTCAACCTATATTAGTTTATTAACTAATTAAGTCAACAAAACATACACTGCAGTTATTATTTTTGTGTAATAACAGAACAAATCCATTGTCCGGCCACAGATAATATCTTTTATTTTTCACAAAATTACAAACATGACACCATGTCGGAGATTTCATATTTACATTCTACATAACATAAGATCTCTGACCTTATTAACCCAAGATAAAAACAACAAAAAAATGATCACTTACAATTATTTGTATCTTCTTGGTAAAAGATTAACCATATACATGTATAATAATTTGTTCAACCGAGTTTGGATATTAAAATGTATAGAGCCCCTTAAGTAACATTGGGAATATCTTTATTCAATATTATTTTGCTTTTACCAATTTTTTTTATACTTAAAAAACAATGAACAATACTTCATAAATTCATTTTGTTTTTGTTTTTGTAAAAAAGGAATGATATTTAGTGAATATGAGAAATTTAATCAGATAAAACAAAATACATGTATTGAAAAGTATTAAAATGCCACTTTCAGGACTCCATACAAATGTTAGAACTCATTAAATCATCTAAATTGCAACCAAGAGCAGTTTATGCTACCTTATATATCACATACAGTTCTTAGTTTAACCTATCAGAGATTTTAGTAGAAACTTAACCATTCTTTAAAACATATTAGTGTTCCAATACAAAATCATGCAGTTTAATGCTGTTCTAATCAGAATCAAATATCAGAAATATTACATGGGTGACATATAGTTACAATATGAGTTTTAACAAAATGTGCTACAACTATTTATGATTAAACAGAACTGTTAAAACATTTATGGTAAATATAAATTATATATGTAAATTGGAAAATATAGCCAAAGCCATTGGCCTTGATCTTACATATAATCAAATGTCTTGACGTAAATTCAATGACCTTAACCTTTAAACATATCATATTGCCTTGGTTTGATACAAATACATCTAGTGATCTCTTAGCACAAGATTCACTAAATAATCAATGACTTTAGCCTCAACCTTAAACAAAATCATCGGCCTTGACATTGAAAAGTAACAAATAGCATTGACCTTGAGACATTCTTAATAACCTCATTCAAAAACTAGATAAATGACCTTGACCTAGATAATCTAAATGACCTTACCTCTGACATATAATACGACCTTGGACTTGATAGAACCGACCTCGTTAGAAGCCAAACAAGTATAAGTTCCAGCGTGTTCAATTTTAGCTTGTGGTAGGATTAATACACCATCACCAAATATGGCGTCAGCAGGTAACGGTCCATCGTCACGTGACCAGGTAATTGTTGGTAATGGTGAACCTGTAACATGGATGGAATTACATGATGATGATATTAACGAAAAAGATTTTATATCAGAAAGTCTCTGGTTCAATTCCAGGGGAATGTAGGTAAAAGCTGTCTGTAGAAGTTAATATTTACATTTCTTTTCAGATCAGTGAAAAGTTGCTCACTGCTTGTGGAAGGGTAAGCCAGTACTGTTTAGGCTTCTAACAACAACTTTTTGCTACAAGTTGTCTGAGAAGGCTACCAAAATATAATCATAACCTTTCAAATTAATTAAAGTTCCAATTTGTTAGGGAGAGTAAACATTGATTTGGGTAGGTATACATTTGCTCAGGCAAATAAAGTTTATAGTTGGTTATTTTTTATGGTTAACCAACTTGGCAATACTTCAAAACTTACTGTCGTGCCCTGGATTTAAAAAAAAATGCATTGTGGGAGCAGACGAGAAAAAAAGTTTGTAAAGTTATGTTCTGCCTGTAAAGCATTGATCAGTGTAGCATGAAATTCTCTTCCAGTTAAAATACCTCACCTCCAATAAACTCTATGAAAAAGAATGAAAGACTTACCAGTAACAATACATTCCATAGATACTCTGTCTCCAACATTAACAACTTGTGTATCTATACTTTCTCCTCCGCCACTACCACCACCTCCAATAGAACTACCAGCTGTAACCATAGCAACAAGATAATATAAAAACCATAGCAACAATATAATATAGTAACCATAGCAACAATATAATATAGTAACCGTAGCAACAATAGAATATAGTAACCATAGCAACAATGTAATATAGTAACCATAGCAACAATATAATATAGTAACCATAGCAACAATATAATATAGTAACCGTAGCAATAATATAATAGAGTAACCGTAGCAACAATGTGATACAGTAACCATAGCAACAATATAATATAGTAACCATAGCAACAATATAATATAGTAACCGTAGCAACAATATAATATAGTAACCGTAGCAACAATATAATATAGTAACCATAGCAACAATATAATATAGTAACCATAGCAACAATGTGATATAGTAACCATAGCAACAATATAATATAGTAACCATAGCAACAATATAATATAGTAACCATAGCAACAATATAATATAGTAACCGTAGCAACAATGTGATATAGTAACCATAGCAACAATATGATATAGTAACCATAGCAACAATATAATATAGTAACCATAGCAACAATATAATATAGTAACCATAGCAACAATGTAATATAGTAACCAAAGAAACAATATAATATAGTTACCATAGCAACAATATAATATAGTAACCATAGCAACAATGTTATATAGTAACCAAAGAAACAATATAATATAGTAACCATAGCAACAATATAATATAGTAACCATAGCAACAATGTTATATAGTAACCATAGCAACAGTATAATAACCATAGCAACAATATTATATAGTTACCTTAGCAACAATATAATAGAGTAGCCATAGTAACAAAATGATTATACTTATTATACATAAACATTGTCTTCATTTATTCAGGTCATTTATCGCAACATCATTATTCAGTAGGACTGATGGTGGTTATAAAAGGGTCATTTGTGCTTTGTTGAAATTTTACGATACATCCATATAATTATCAAATCATGCCATTAATCATGTTTTGATAAAGCAAAATGTTTAAGATATGATTTTAAAGAGATAAGTAAATCAGGAGAGAGTTTTCTTTCAGGTCATATTCACTTCTAACGGTATTACAGTTGACACATTTTTAATCAAAATTGAAAGTGATTAAAATGGCCCATTGTTTCCATATCAGGAAATATTTCAAAAATTTATTCAAATTTAAATTTTTTTGACGAGTAAAATGAAATGTAACATAAAAACTTACTTCCAACATTTAATACAGCATAGTCTCTATTAGATCCAGATGAACTTGAAGCTGTACAGATGTAACGTCCAGCATCTTGTTCTCGGACATTATATATCCTACAAGTACAAATATATATATTATTTCATCAAAGTTTAAAGTTAAAGTGTGGTTTGAAGTCAGCTTCAACATACATATTCAGCCTCTTTTACAATTTTTGTGCAATAACTCCTGATCATTGAGAACCTATTTACACCAGGGTGGAGTGGAACAGTACAAGGTAAATTTCTTACTCAAGAAAGTAAGTGGGGTTCAAACCTGAGACCTTTGAACACTAATATATACAGAATTACATATTATTATTATTATTATTATTATTATTATACATAAATAGACCAAAGAATGTAAACATTAACCTGGTTGAACTATTACAGTCATCATTTTAACCCACAAGCTTAAAGCCCATTGTTTACGTAAGACTAGGATTAATGTAAAAAAATAGTGAAACTTGCTTTCCGTGTCCATACAATTGTACAAGTAAGCAACTTAGAAAACGGAAATTGTCAAAAGATCACAAAGATTGATAGGATAAGTCAATTACTAGAAAACACACAAAACTGGCAGACACAAGTGGTCATAGCTAACTAACAATGGGGATGAGGTCATCTGAAAACACTAAATCCTTGTCACTTACGTGAGTACACCATTAACCACTGTATGTTCAGCAGGTAATTCTCCACCTTCTTTCTGCCAGCTTACAATAGGTTGAGGGTTTCCTGTAGCATCACAACGTAACTCAACATCACGACTTACTTCTGTATATACACTACGCTGAGTTACAACAACATTGGGTGGTACTGAAACAATGAGAGTTTTGTTAAGTTTGGTGTATTTATTTTACCAAAGTGGCATAAACACAACATCGAAGGTTATCCCACGATACATAAACCACTATTCTGTGTTATGTACCTTGGGCCATTTATTTAGGAAACCTTGTAATCATGAATAATTAATGAGACAGTTTCATTGGTTTCACAAGGAAACCACGGCCAAAAACTGGCCGGTGAATTTACACAACATTTTTTTAAAATAAACATGTGGGCTGATTTCTATTTCTATTCTGTAGTCTCCCCTGCCTCATGCATATTCATGAAAACGAGATTTTGCCAGTAAAATTGCCCACAATACGTATGGAATGTAACAGAAGAAAGTACTGTGAATGCTGATGATGAAACACAAGTGAAATTTTTTTTTCTAAGGGTCGAGTTGAGATAAAACAGGTGGAAACAAGGCATGTGGGAATTTTTACGACTATACTCAAATCTAATTTAGTTAAGATCATACCTTCGACAACAACAAGAGCAAATCCTTCACTAGATCCAGCCGTGCTACTTCTTACGACACATCTGTAACGTCCAGCATCGGCAGCGGTCACTTGACGGATCTCCAACACACCATCACGTTCAGTAGCACTTGGATTGATCTGAGCGTCTACTCTTGACCATTCTATATCAAATGGTCCGCTACCTGAGGCTGTACAACGTAACTGTATAGTGTCACCAGCTCTTGATGTGATCCTTTGTGGGGAAATTGTCAATCTTGGTGCAACTAAAATATTTGAAATAGAAATATACCAGTACATGTATGAGTTAAAATTACATTATCATGTCTATATATGCATTTAAAGCCTTACTAAAAGTTCTGCTCCTGGTTTCAGATTTTCTTGTTACAGACACCCTGTAAAAGCATTGTTGTACAGGATCTCTAAGGTTCCAATGGAGGGTCATGTTGAGATGACCTTTATGTCAACCAATCAATGTGTAGCTTGCATCTAGATGAAACACTATTAATAACATTTTGATTGCGTTTTTTCTATTTTTAGAACAAGGTTTGTGAGCTAATTTGACAGCAGTATTATTCACAGTCTGCAATTGGACTGCTCATTTCAAATTGTGTGATGTAGACTATGTAAAGAAGTTACTAAACATAACGATTTTGTCATGAATATCATATTGAGAAAAGGTCACCTGAACGTGATCCTCGTAGGAAAACGACTAGATTTAAAATAGCGAGTAGATGAGCGGAAAATTTAAGATCAGGTTTTAATCAGATTGACTGTTGTACCAGTTCAATGCTTTTCAGTAATAAACTAAACAAAAAACATCAGTGGCCTACCTGTGACAATGATGAATACACTAGCTTCATATGTTTGTTGTTGTACGACCGTGGAACAGATATATTCACCAGCGTATTCTACTGGGAATCTAGGTAATGTTAACACACCTCTGTTTACACGATGTCCTGGTGGAAGGGCACCTTCACGACGTCTCCAACGTATCACAGCATCACGGAATTCTGTATGCAAAATTAACAACAACAAATTAGCATCTTCACCATCTTGAGAAAAGAGGGGGAAAAGCTTAGAACCGGATGTAAGAGTCTAACTCAGGAGGGACCACAATGCAAAATAGGACTTGTCCTTTTACTGCTATTCATGGAGTTGGCTTGCTTGTCGTAGTAAATTGCAATATGCTGTGACAAAATATGTTCTTTGTATGTTGTAATTTTGCTATGTGTTCTCTATGCCAAATGAATTAATTGAGTATTTAAGTCAGAACGGTTAAGATTAGTGCCACTGACAGTAAAATAAAATTTGAAAATACATAATATAAATTCTTGTTTGTTGGTTCTTTTTTAACTATCTTATATAAATTATGAAAACAGTAAAAGCATAATGCAAAGAACCAAATCACTATCCAGTGGTCTACATGGAAGATTAGATTTATCCAAATGTATAGCCTCATTAAATAAAGTCTTTATTATTATTATTGTGCGTAAAGTTTGAGCCCAATCTGACCTTCCACATGTGCATCTAATAATTATCTACACATATCTAGACGAAAATCAGTACCACGCCTATTCTACACTTCGGCAGCGATTGTAAAATTATAAAAGTATGTTTATGTGTTAAATTTCAATACATAATCCTCACGGCCACGGTGTAATTGAGCATTAATACTTATTCAATGTTATATATTCTTTCATAAAGGTCAGGTCGGGGTCAATTTTTATGCACAATACTACAAGAAAATTTCCTCAATATCATGACGATATTTAAATACTTACGATTAGCAGAACAAACAAGTTCTACACTTTGTCCATCTACGACAGATAGAGTACTTGGTCCTTGTATAGATACGCCTTGGTTTCCACTTTCACGTACTAAAAAATTAATAAAATATTAAGTAAACGTGAACACAAGCTTTTATTAAATCATTAAAACAGCTGGATTAAAAATTAGAATTAATACAAAGTAAAAAAACACACTTCGATCAAATTATGAAATTTTTGTTTGCATAAAGTCTTATAATATATAAAAAGTGAATAATACATTCAGTTGAACATAAACATAAAAACAAAACAAAATTCAACTTTTCAATTGAAATACATGTACTTGCATAAGATGATGTCTAGAAAGGCAATAATTTACAGTTGAGTAGGTAGCCTTTTTTAGATAGGCGTAGGTGGGTGGGCTAAAGTTTTTGTAAGGCAAACCTAACCGGTTGGGAAAAAACATCAAGAGATTGCTCAATCTGAATAAGTGTAAATAACATCGTTTTAAAATATCAGGTTAGAGAGCCAAAAATCTCTGCGAGTCCCCAAGAAAGTCTTGATCAGAGTGCGTTAAGGCAGACATGAAGACATACAAAATGAAAAACAGCCATCCTCTAGACAAGGCTACATGGAACAGACCTTAGAAGATCTAGCCGGCTGCTGTCTACCCCAGTCTCTGGGACACCGGCAGCAGATGACATATTAACTATCGGAATTGATTTTTTTTATGTTCTCCTTGTCCTACTACCTGCTTTAAAAAAAAATAACTAATAAAAAATCAAATCAAAATTAAAGAAAAATTTGATCACAGCACTTACTGATAAGCTGTACTCTGTCTTGAGTCTGTCCACCACTGTTTCTTGCTACACAAGTATATGTTCCTTGGTCACTTCTCGATACACTATTGATATCCAACACAGCTGTGCCAGGAGTTGCGTAAGCATCTAGGTACTCGGCCTCAGGTAAAATGTCACCTCTGCTTGGTCTACTTGGTTCAATCCAATATACACTTGGTGTAGGATCTCCGTCGGCGGTACATTCTAATGTGACACGTTGACCAATCAAAGCATAGACTGTTCTACTGGGCTGTATTGTGATGGATGGTGGACCTATAATATATAATTTGAAATAATTATCTGCAATAATTTACCATTAAATGTTCTAAGACTTGGTCAGACAATAATGTCTTTCATTATAAAAAGTATGAATGAGTTTATGATTATGTTAAATATGTATAAAGCTATATCTTAAATACTTTATCGAATAACATGACAAAAAATTATCTGAAAAAAAGAAAGAATAATTCCAAGTCTATATTTATACATTTTCAACCAAAACAGCTTAAGAAAGTGTTTAAGCATGCAGTTTATAACCAAGTTAAAATCTGAATTTAAAGTAGCAGAGACAAAATCTATCTTCAACAAAAAGAGTAGCAGAGACAAAACCTACCTTCAACAATGAGAGTAGCAGTTGCCGTGGTAGTTCCCATATCATTTTCAGCAGTACAGATATATCCACCTTGTTCAGCTGTAGTTACTTGTTTAAACATGATCACTCCATTATCCATAAGTTCCACTTTACCTTCGGTTAAAGGTAAACCACCAACTCTGTAAGAAATAAAATAATAGCACTTAACATGAAAACTAATCAATGGTTATTAATAAGGTCACAAATAAAAATTGCTTACTTTGCAGTTCGAACCCGGGTCAATAGCGCAGTTGGTAGCGCGCCAGGATTTGGAATCTCGTGCCCGAGGGGGTGTAGGTTCGAATCCAATCCAGGGAGGTTATACCCTTCTATGAAAATTTGACAATAATGTCGATTTTTCTCCATTGATTAGATAATATGGAGAAGTTTCCGGCCTTGTGGAAGGGTAGGTGAGTACTGGTTATAGACAATGTTCCAGGAAAGCTAGGTTAGGTGTGCTGGACGCCGTTAAATAACCTAAATTGTGTTGATACGGCGTTAACTCCAATAAATAAATAAAATACTTTGCAGTTCATAGTTTAACTGTGGTATGTTGCCATTTTTCTGCCGATGTGTTACATTGCGACAGTTTGAGATGGCTTCAACAGTCTGACTACAAAGTTGTATCTATACAATTGTATCAAACAATACAATTAAATGTACTTTCTTATAATAGAAATTAATAAATGCCCATGGAAACTAAGCCTTTGGTATTTTTAGAAATTAAGCAAAGTTTCAGAACAGTGAGACATTTGAAAGTCAATGAAAGTTTTTCAAGCCCATAGAAATTCTTACAGCCTAAAGAAATTGAGTTAAAACAGAAGGGTGCTTTCAGACCTTGGGAATAAGTTTTAAAAGCTATGACAGTTTGTGTGCAAAATGGGTGTGGTTTGGGGACAGGGTCTTTGGAGTCACAATAAAATTAGAACTTACTTAGACCAGGTTACTGTCGGGGGTGGGTCACCCTATAAGTACCAGGGTAGTGTTTAGACTGGATTGGTTTTGGGTTAGGTAGATGGGGACAGGGTTCGTGGATTTATTATTATAGAATAGAACTTACCTAGACCAGGTTACTGTCGGTGGTGGGTCACCGTCCATGACACGACATTGAAACAAGGCACTACCTCCGGCAGCTACTACAGTAGTTGTGTTAGGATAAAGATCAATCTTAGGTCTCATACGCCCTGTAAAATATTCAAATATACAACTTGTTTATAGTGCTGGCTCAATGTGACACAGGGGTTAACAAAAGTTTTGACTGAGCAACTTTGTTCAAACACATCTTTTTAAAATGTATTACATATTTAAATCTCTTAACTCCAAGGTTGAAAACAAGAGCAGTCCACAGACAGCCCGCTCCTCTATTCGGGGTATTCATGTAAACGACAGCAACAACCAATCAAAACTCATGCTGGAGTTATGCAACTTGGTATTTGACCTTCAATCCTAACCCCGTTGACACATGTGAAGTTTCAAGTAAATCCCTCCAGAAGTTGCAAAGAAAAAATGCTGCACCTAAAAACTTAACCAAGAAATTTCTAAGTATAAAAGGGCCATAATTCAGTCTAAATTCATCCTAGAGTTAAGTTTAAAATAAAATTATTATTTAAACTCCAATGGTAACCCCGTAAACACAAATAAAGTTTTAAGTGAATTCCTCCAGTACTTGCAAAGATATAAAAGATACAAAAATGTTGAACCTAAAAACTAAACCAAAAAGTGTTACACCGATGCCAACGCACAGCTGAGTAGGATAGCCCCACTATTCTTCGAATAGTCAAGCTAAAAATCTGTTCAACACTTTCAACATATTTTTATAACTTTAGAAACAATGTGCCGTCAACATGTAACATGTAAGATAGCTCATGTCAAAGATTTCTTAATCAAGGCTTTGGCCAAAATATCAAAATTGGAGATATTTGCTTCATATGCAATACTTCAATATTACCTTTGAAACAATATTGAATATAATATAAATTGAGGGCTGAACGAAACACAATGTTTACTCCATTTGAAAATAAAGAGAGTTGCAATAGTGTTTTGTTCAGCCTTCGAAATACAAGATTTGTCTAAGACACTAAAGGGAGACAACTTACTTTCTACTTCAACAATTGTCCAGTCTTGATCGACACCTGCATCATTTTCAGCTCTACATACATAGATACCACGATCAGCCATTGTAGCTTGGGTGATTCTTAATACCTTTCCATTTACCTATTTACAAAACAAGCATAAGAAACTTAATTTATTTATTTTATATACCATAATGTCATCTGCACTTTCCAGCTCTATGAATGTCATTGCCAACCACATGTCCCTAGACATCCTGTATAGCCGCCCGGCTAGCTCAGTTGGTAGCACACAAGTCTACTGATCGAGAGGTTGTGGGTTTGATTCCCAGGCGGGGCATACTTTCGTGGAGCTTGGTCATGAAATTATATCTACAGCCATTCTCCCTCCTACCAATGATTTTTAGTTATGTTGGGCAGTTGTCACTGACAAAAGTATGCGCTTAGTAGTTTGTTAACAGCTAAACCCAGAGACTTGGCCTTTCTAAAAAGGAGTGAGTAGGTTGACTGACCACCATTATTTGACCTATACAATGTGTTGCTACGGCATTAAACCCAACAAAAAACAAAAAAACAAAACTGTTTTTAGGATAAAACTACTCACATTTACCATTGAAAAAATAAATCAAAGATTCGTCAAAGCAAATACTAAAATCAGTATTAACTAGCTTATCAATACATGATTCAAACCAAATGTATGTAACATTAATAAACTATAATAATTATTAAATTGTGTTGTGCAGGATCAGTTTTTTTTCAAAATTTCATTTAGAAAGACATTGATTGTATATTAATACACCATTTACTGTACATAACTACATGGACATTATAAGCTGACATTAATTTTGTAACAAGAAATGTAATGTGGAAACCACATAAAAGCCGGATTTAAAAACGTTAACACAAAAATTACAAAGGGAAATAATCCAAAATAAAGTCAGGTAGAGTTGAGGTTACTGTCTAATTCCGTTCATCACATGGTATGTTATCATTTTATGAAGTTTCATAAAAATCAGATAATAAATGGCAGAGATATATGCGAAATTGAAAACTTTAAAGCAATTTTTAACCACACCGGATGCGCCCCCAACCGCCCGCCCGAATTTTTTCCTTGAAAAATCCTGCTAAAAATTCAAACTTTACCTCTGCTACATTAACCTACCTGATGATTGGAAGCCAATTGTTCTCTAGATTTCATCCATGTAACAACTGGTTCTGGTGAACCAGACACTTCACAACGCAGGGTACCAGTTGATCCCATGGGGATCGTGATCTTCTCGGGATTCAAGGTTACTTTTGGTGCCACACCTGAAATAGTAATTTATAACAATTAATAATAGTTCATGAATACATTTGTTATTCATGGAAATTTATGGTAATGTATGTAAATTTATGCTAATTAATGCTAATTTATGGTAATATATGATAATTTATGGTAATTTATGATAATTTATTATAATTTATGGTAATTTATGATAATTTATGGTAATTTATGATAATTGATAGTAATTCATATGGAAATTAAAAGAATTGTTGTAATGTTTAAGTAGGAGCAGTAGACCAATGCTTAGATGCGTGTTTAAGAATCCAAAAGTCCCGAGGAGTCCAGAAACCCACCAGGGGTACTGCATATTTCCTCAAGCCTGAAATTTACATGCCATTGCTTCATTCCACCAGATGAAAATCAACAACTGATAAGGAAATATTATTACAGATTATAAATGTGTACCCTGCAAACAAGCAGAGTAAAATACTTTCCAAAAGTGATTGATAGATTTAAGTAGGCGAGTGACAAGGGGGTAATAGGGGATAAGTTCTGTGAAAGTGCATCAGCATGAAACTCGTAGTATAAAATACTATTACTTATAAGTTATAAATGTGTGAAGTATAAAAATAACTTACTTGCATCAACGGTGACTTCTAACAAAGCAGTAGCTTGACTGGTACGTCCAGATTCAGAGTCTGTGCCTGTACATACGTAGTTACCAGCATAGCTTGGTTGTACATCAGGAATGGTGAGAATACCGTTATCTTGGGTGGAGCCAGATGGTAAACCAGTCTGTCTGGACCAGAACAGAGTCACACGTCCACTGGCATCCTCGACGTAACATTCAAGACGAGCAGTTTCACCAGCGATTGCGACATATTTGGTTTGACGTACAATAATGGTGATGGTTGGACGATCAACTGAAACAAGAATGTAAGAAATATTAACAGTGATAATTAACAGTCTCAATACTATGGAAGTAAAAATTGTAAAACAATACTTTACTACACAGATCACTAGCTTGATGACATTTAAATTCATTAAATATTGAGTTAGTGCCGTGTCACTGAATTTTATCCACAGTGTTTACTATTACAATCCAATTATCATGACCAACGTTTATCTCCAATAATTTTTAAAAAAATTCAGTAAAAATATGTTTCAAAATTTGTATGATTATTAATAAACATATGGAAAAGTATTTCATTTAAATTTTTGGTCAGTTGGCCAGTGGTAGCAAACACGGGGCTTTGAGGCGAAGATGTCCCAGGCTCTAATTCTTCCACAGGAAACCAAGTTTTCAACTTTTAAACTAAACAAGACTAACCTCTCTTGACGTATAAAATAGTTCTAAGTTCTGTGGTTCCAGCATCGTTTGTGGCTTTACAATAATAATCTGACTCGTCGTCAAGGGCAACACGTGGAATTCTAAATTCTCCATCACTAGTGATGATAGCGCTAGGGTTCATTTCACGATTACCGCCACGGTACCATTCTACACGAGGTTTAGGTTGGCCAGTTGCAAAACACATAAACCTGACCTGTGACCCTTCGTCTACTTCTTGGTACCTTGGTTCGATTCTAACTGTTGGTGCTTGAATAGAACCTGCATAAAATAAAGAATAATTATATTTTCTATAACTTCATGACAATGTTAAGTACAGGGATTTATGTTTGCTTACTCCACTAACTAGGTTATGCCTTTCTTTTTCCATATTTTGATATTATGCGGTGAATCAACACTTTATAAGGTTGTGTAAAAATGATTTGTGCAGAGGATTCAAAACAACAGTAACAAGTCACAGGCCAAGGTAGGTAATTTTCACCCAAAGAATTTGAGGGTTGCCAGCAAGACTGTAGTAAGTGCATTGCATAAAATAGCTAGATACTACAGTCTTGCGGACAACCCTCGAAATGTGATAGTTATTAGTTACTTTATGCACTATTTCAATCTTTCTCTTTTTATGACTGTAACAAGAATTTGATGAAATACAAGTAATTTAGAGTTTGTTCACATTCTAAACGTCACAAAAATATACAGATCCAGGAAAAAAATGGTGGCTTTAAGTTTTTAACATCCAGAAAAAAGGGGTGTATAAAAAGTTTTCTTAAATACAAAAACAAGAATTGTATAAAAAGTTGTCAAAAATCCAAAAAACATGGATTGTATAATTCTTTTTCTAAATTCCAGAAAAAAGGGGTGTATAAAAAGTTTTCTTAAATACAAAAACAAGAATTGTATAAAAAGTTTTCAAAAATCCAAAAAACATGGATTGTATAATTTATTTTCTAAATTCCAGAAAAAACATGGGTTATATAAAAAGTTTTCTAGAATCTAGGAAAAAAAGGGGTTGTACAAATTTTTTTCTAAAATCCAGGAAAACCAGGGGTCGTATAAAAAGTTCTCTAAATTCCAGGAAAAACAAGGGTCGTATAAAAAGTTCTCTTACCACCAGAGACAATAAGCACAGCAACTTCTTCATCCATAGTCAACATATCAGATCCTGTACAGACATAGTTACCAGCATCACTACGTTGTACGTTAGGTATAACTAGTACACCATTCTGATCTATAGCTTTAGACGGTACTTGACCACCTTGTCTACTCCATGATATTATATACGTCATCTGGAATGAGAAATTATTAAGAATTAATTATTTAGATTAAAATTCTACTTATTTTATTCATTTATTAGAGTTAACACCATGTCAACACAATTTAGGTCATTTTACGGCGTCCAGCGCACCTAACCTAGCTTTCCTGGACCATTGTCTATAACCAGTACTCACCAACCCTTCCACAAGGCTAGAAACTTCTCCATATTATCTAATCAATGGAGGAAAATCGACATTATTATCAAATTTTCATGGAAGGGTATAACCTCCCCGGGTGGGATTCGAACCCGCACCCCCTCGGGCACGAGATTCCAAATCCCGGCGCGCTACTAACTGCGCTATTGACCCGGGTTTTATTGTTCTACCATCATCAAAGTAAGAACATGGAAGTGGATTGGTTATGACTTGTTCTCGGATGAGATCAACAAGCATCACAAAATATGCACTGGGCTGCAACCAACATGGTCATAGAGAAAGAAGATCAGTGGCCACCTGGAGAAGGACTCTAGATGCTAAATCAAAGCTTCTACAGTTATCAATGAGTGAAGCATAACACAGGGTCCAAGACAAACCAGAGGGCAAAAAGTAGCCAAGGTCCAATGCCAGAAATTAGGTAAAGATGATAAAGAAAGTAAATTAGTAAGAATGTAAATATAATATCATTACTGTAGAGCTTTCCTGTCTTGGCATGTGAACAAGAAAGACATCTTTCCATGAGATAAAAGGGATCCCTAGTTCATAAGTAACATCACGAGCACATTTTACTTGTTTCTGGTGTTTTAGCTTTAGTGCATAACTAAATTTTATGATTTTAAGTTTTAATCTTTAATCATATAATTTCAAATTGTAATCATATAGGGCGCGTTGCCTAAGCATTTCGCTAGGTATCGCTTCGTAGCAAAATCATAGGAAATGACCTGCTACAAGATATCACTTCATTTCGCTACGTAGCGAAAGCTAGCGAAAAAAATCTTCGCTACCCTAGAGCGCTATAACAAATCAAAATGGCTGCCTCAGCAGTAATGTAACTCCTGTTTGTGGACAATTTGGTTTTTATGTTTGACTGACTAAAGATGAATTGAAATCAATAAATATTTGTAATTGTTCATTATAACATATGTTTTTGCAATGATTTGATACTTTTTAAAGACTTATTTAGTTTGAAATCATCCTGAAAACATGCAATTTCAATGAGCACTAAAAGTGTTTATTGGCACAGGCCGCCATCTTGGTTTGTGACGTAAATAGCAAGCAGTTTCCTAAGAAAAAGCGCTACAAGAAAGCGCTTTTTCATAGCGATACGTAGCGAAATCGTTAGGCAATGCGCCCATAGTTTTATTCATATAATTTTAGCCACATAATTTTAATCATGTATAACAACTCACATCTCTAGTTGCTCCACTAATTGTACAAACAAATCTGGCTGTTCTTCCTTCTTCTATCTCTATTCTTGGTCTATCAATTCTAACTTGTAGTGGTGTCTGACCTACAAAAATTATGAAGAAGTTTTTTAGTGGTGTCTGACCATTTAAATAAAAAAATATAAGAACATAAAAGTGGTGAATGACTTAAAAAGTAGACTAGGTGCCATTTTTTAGCTTCATTTCCATAAAATGCCCAATCAAAATGCTTTACTTGGTGTTAAAGTAAACAAATCTACAGACGTTTAGAATATGATTAATGTCTAATTAATGTCTCGTTTTCAGTCTATAAATATCATAAATATTCAGTCTATGATATCGCCAAACAATATTTAGTCACATATTTGTTATTCTTAGCCTGATATTGGATAATTCATATCGCTTTGTGTTCTGAACATTGTAATATAACAACTGAACGTGATCCACGGAACAACATTGTCAGATGTAAAAAGAATGAATGTCTGAGAATTTTAGATCAGGTTTATCCTAATTGACCCCTGGATCACTTACCATAAATAACTTTAAGTTCAACTTCTTTCCTGGTTACACCGTATCTATTAGTTGCAGCACAGATATATTTGCCTGAATCATCTCTGTTGAGATTACGTATTGTTAAAGCGTAATTAGGACTACTTGAAGCACGATCAGGTAATGGTCGTCTATCAAGTCTACTCCATACAACGTTGAATGGGCCATCGCCATTTACTTGACACTAGAATAAAAATGTGTTTATTATTATATATTTTTGAATTTTCATCACTTGATACTAGAAAAAATACCTTATTTTGCATGTTTGATCCTCAGGGAGAACACCTTTACCAAGAAACATAACTGATGGGTAACATGTATAAAACTTTCATTTCCACATACATACATCCCATCTAGGAATTAAACTTACAACCCCAAGATTATAAAATGATAAAGTCACAACAATAATGCGTAAAATATCATATTTATTTTTCCAACATTTCAGCCTTTTTCCAGGTAAATTTTTTACTCCCTAGATTAGTATTTGCACCATTGACTGAATTAACCACACAAGTTCATTGGTTGATTACTTACTGTGTTTGTACATTGAAGTTTTTCAAGACTAACCTATACATATGTATGTATCTCCCACCAATAATTAAAACCAATCACCCCTGAGCTGAGCTTACCTTGTGTGTACAATGATGTCTTGTTTCATTTAGTAAACAGTTATTACTGTGCTGTATATAACCAGGGATTTTATATAACAGGGATTTGTAAGGATAAGTAAATGTAATAGATTTTCATCAAATTTCACTGTCGTTGCTATTATTTTGGCCAATACGGAAAACAAGTATAACAAGTTTAAATAAAGATATTCACATGAAATTTTGTACCAGTACCATTCAAATTGACATAAATGTTAGGAAAAATGTGTTTCTAGATGATTTTGAAGTAAATCACGCTCACAGACTGTTTCACAAATTAATGCATTTTCCCGCCGATCTGCCATTTTTAGCCCCATTTTACATCACCTAAAGTCATATTTTCAGTCATAATTGCAACAGTTTTTTGTCATAAACTTCAGAAACATTCACAAGTTGCATTGAAGACTTGTACAAAAACATAAATCAAGTTTTTAAACTCTGGAATAGTTTGTACAGCCTGCTTCAGCCAGTTATAGACAGTGACGACCGAGAAAATTAAAAAAAGCATTTCGTTACAAATCCCTGTTATATAGAATCCCTGATATAACAAACTATCTGGCACATGTTTTATATTTATTTTACAGGGCACCTTTTAATATATAATATTTGACCAACCAGGCTGGCAAAGGTCATCATCAGTCAAGCGCATTAAAAGTGATTAGAAACCTCCTCAAAAATGAAAACCTATTAAAAAATGTAAATTATAGGGTTTCGAAATTTAAGCTCTCTAGCATACCTGGAAGACAGCAGTAGATCCTTCAGGTTCTTCAACTCTTATAGGTGATACATTAACTATAGGACGTCTATCAACTTCTATAAGTCTACAAGATCCACCTGGACGTGATGGTTCACCAATGTAGCCTTCAGCACATCTGTAAATATATATCATATGTGAGCATAGCTGTTGATTGTGGAATAATCAGTCATAGCTTTTAATTAGGGACTTTTGTCAGTTATCTTTCCCTGATAAAATCAGAAGCCATCCGATTGGTAAGTAGGTCCTTACAGTTGGAATCCTCGGATTTTATCATTAAAGTCCTATGTAAGGATAACAAAATATTTCATCTAATATCTTTCTTGCTAATGAAGATATTAACAGAAGTGGTGAAATTTAGATCTTTACCCTTAAAATACTTGCCTTGAATTTCAAACAAATTGAAAGATGTTCAAAAAAGTTATTTAAGATTTCTTTTGGCAAATTGACATTGAAAAGTAACGGTAAAATCCGAGTAATCTAACTAATTGGACCTACCTATTTGAAGAGTATAAAAGGGGAAATAACTGACTAAAGTCCCTTATTGGCATATTTTATTCGATTGACACTGGCGCATATATTTACCCTGCTGATTTGAATAAATATGAATATCTATTGTTATGGATAGTAAGTACAGAAACACTGTAGTAAGCATTTAAATCAGCAGGGTTAATGTATGACTGTTAATTAAAATATAACAAAACTCTAAAGAGGAAGAATTTCTCTTACACAAAACTATGGTTATGGCCACAGAAAAGTTCTTAGAAAGTTCTCATTATTTAATAGGGCTTTGAATTTTTAATGTTGTCACCATGTCAGTTTTTTATTATATATTAAATATAATTTTGTAGGGACAAATTAAAAATCACACTTTTTCATATCAAAGGGAAATAATAACACCATTTTTATATCAAAGGGAGATAATCACACTATTTTTATATCAAAGGGAGAGAATAACACCATTTTTATATCAAAGGGAGATAATAACACCATTTTTATATCAAAGGGAGATAATAACACCATTTTTATATCAAAGGGAGATAATAACTAACTTACATAAATGCTATCATTAATAGCAAGTCATATACTTTGGATATCTTGGTGTTTACAATTTCTGTCTGATTTCACATAGTCACCTGGTATAACCCCTAGGGTTCTAGATAGGGATTTGGGTTTAGTATTTAAAACAAAATAAAAACAAAGTATTATACTACATACGTTTGACATTGTCTGCCGGTATAACCTGTTGGACATCTGTCACAAGTTACTCTGTTATCTTCAGCTAAATAACATGTTGGTGAAAATCTGAAACATTCATCACATAAATACATAAAAATTGTGAAATATATACGAATGAATTTCTTGATTTTGGAGTAAACTTGATTTTCTTTCCCTGAGAGAGCTCAGAAAGCATATTTGAGCTAGTGAAAATTAAATACATTCAATATAGTCAGACTAATTGATAATATAGTCCTATTATTTATTACATAAATGTTCAACATATTATTACAATATATTAATCCTTTTAATATGACATAATAAATTAGGCAAAAGCATAAAATTTAAGTTGATAACTAAGGCTATCAGAAACAGGAAACCCTAGTCTCTTAGGACCCTTTCCATGTACCTGGTGCATACAGCAATAGCGTTGATTAGAATCTGGATTGGACCCTATCGAAGCACTTGGACAATCAGTATCAACGAAAATCAAAATCTGGGTCTCTAAGTCTTAAAGACTAATACTTACTGGTTAGGTGATGTAGTCAGAGGACATGGACAGGCTCTACAGTCGTTAGGTGTTCCTGATGTAGCATCACCGTAGTAACCAGACACACAACGCTCGCAACGATCACCTTCTGTGTTATGTTGACATTCCTAGAAAATAAAATATTTGAATATCTAGTTGCACTTAATGCTTGTATTTAATAGTGGTTGTATATATAAAATTGCATAAAAAGGGAAGCAAGAAAATGCCTTGAAAACTATCATGGAATAACAATAATAAGTATTTAGACTAAACTAATCATAGTACTTAATGTTAGTATTTAATTAAATTGCATAAAAAGGGAAGTAGAAACTGCCTTGAAAATTATCTTGGCATAATAATTACTAGGATTTAATCAATGTATTAATTTTGTTCACAAGCTCTAGATTAACTTACCAGACATCTTCCAGTATCTGGGTCACATGATGTAGCGTGACCGTTACAGTTACATCTGACACATCGTCCTAAACCTCCTCTACCATCTGAAACTCTTAAATAACCTTGAGCACAACGTTGACAAGACAAACCAGTGTAACCTTCTGGACATCTACAATCCTCTACCATTGGAGCTCCGCCCACATCTATTTATAGACACAAATATTATACATAAAACAATAAATAATTATGTAACAAAGGGCATTTAATATTTAAATTATTTTGCAAAACTTAATAATAATTTTATTAATTTTGATATTCAGTTTAAATATTTCAACCTTTATTTCTCCAAGTCAATCCAATTGTTCATGTAAATGATTTTGGTAATTGGCTGACCCTTCTGATTGCCAGAGTTTGTGAGTTGTTAAGAGTCTGGGCATCCCTCTAATTCCCAATTTTGAGTGGCCCAGCTCTAAGAGAATAACAACCTCTACTAATTGGTAGGTGACATGTAGATTATAATCAGCTTTGATGATCAAATGGACGCCAAAAGATTTTAAATAAAATAAAATTAGGTGGTCATGAATGAAATGGTCACTAGGCGATTCTTTCCGAATTGATTTTACAGAAAGCATCTGATGTCCAGTTTATGCAATCTCCCGGACGATTTTTAAATGGATCAGATGGTCACTTCGCGGACGCCCATTGGTAAAAGTTTGGCATCTTTACTCTCAGACCAAAAAATTCTATCATCAAGATGCTGTTAATTTTAAAGATGTACTTAAACCTCAATGTCGCCATTGGGCAAAATTTTCAACTGCTACTGTGCAATTCTCATTGAAGCCGAAGGGACTCCAGTTGATATTACGATTTTTTTGAGAAACAGACTCTAAATGCGGTCATTTGTTATTTGTGACAGAGGCATTATGGGAGATTAAAAAAATGACAACTTACTTGTGGGTGTGGCTACAGCTGTATCCATGGTTACATCACGTAACGTAACAGATTGCATATTCTCATGATATGTTGCACGTATCAATATTCCCTCAACGTTTGATAATATTGTCATGAAAGTTTCACGTGTAGGTGCACTGTTACTTCTTAAATCATTGAATGAGTTCTGAAAAACATGAAAACATAGCTCATTATTGGATTGTTCTTAATACTTTGTTTTGTTTTGTTTGTTTTTGTTGGGTTTAACGCTGTAGCAACACATTGGTCATATAATGGCGGTCAGTCAACCTACTCACTCCGCCTAGAAAGGCTAAATCTCTTGATTTAGCAGTTAAACAACTACTAGCACATACTTTTGTCAGTGACTGACAACTGCCCTACATTATTAAAAATCATTGGTAGGAGGGAGAATGGCCGTAGAAATAAGTTCGTGACCAAGCTCCACGAAAGTATGCACTGCCAGGGAATTGAACCCACGACCCCTAAATCAGTAGACTTGCTTGCTACCAACTGAGCTAGCTGGGTGGCTTTTGTTCTTAATACACCCCTTTTTCAAAAGTCGAAGTCATATGTGATGGGTAGGTCACCTAACCATTGTTTATTCATAACTCATTATTGTTGAACTTTTTTAGCATCATTCTGAACCATATAAAGCATACAGTCTATAAAACCATGTATTTCATAGAAATCAATAATGTGATGTGAAAAACACTGTGGTCCTTGCAGCTAATCTGTGACTCCGTCATTCAATGTTTGTAGAAACAGACATAGCCAGACAAAGCTTATCTTAACATATCAAATATCTATTAAACTTGACAAATGTACATAAGCTTTTAATAACCTTAGACTTACAGACAAATACATGTAACTATACTGAAAAGACTCATATGTGCATGAATGTATTTGTGAAATATAATAATTGTTATCCAGAAATTGGCCACTAATTGAAATGTTATGTGGAAACCACATTATAGCCAAATTTAAAATCTTTAATGCAAAATTTTTTAAAGGGAAATAATCCATCATAAAGCCAGATAGAGTTGCGGTTACTTTCTAATTCTGTTCATCACATAGTATGTTATTATTGTATAAAATATCATAAAGATCTGACAATAAATGGCAGAAATATATGGAAAGAAAAACTTTAACCACACCGGATGCCCGACCAATGAAAAACCCGGCTAATAAAATTACTCACCTCTCTAAGAAGTATTTCATACGTTTGTGTCTTTCCTTCTTGTAAAGATGGTTCAAAGAGATGATATAATCTTAAGGCTTGTCCAGCACTCTGTAGATATTTAAAATAAATATTCATGATGTGATATGAAAAGCCTAAACAAGGCAAGCAAAATGTCAAATATCTACAGAAATTTGTAAAGAAAATTTCAACAGTGGAGACATTCAATGCCTGCTTACAATTTAAGCTTGGCAAATTTTTCCCAAACATACAGCAACAAAAAACTATAAACTGATCACAAAGCCCGTAACTTACCATGATCTCAAAACATATTTCAAACAATCTCAAAATTTACAATGATCTCAAAATTCATTGCTGAGATAAACTCAAAATACATTATTTCTAATAATCTCAAAATTTACAATGATCTCAAAATTCATTGCTAAGATAAACTCAAAATACATTATTTCTAATGATCTCAAATATACACAAATAAATCTCAAAACTAGTCACTTACAATGATCTTAAAATTCATCGCAAAGATAAACTCAATGATCTCAAATATACACAAATAAATCTCAAAACTAGTCACTTACAATGATCTTAAAATTCATCGCAAAGATAAACTCAATGATCTCAAATATACATTAATAAATCTCAAAACTAGTCACAATGATCTCAAAATTCATTGCTAAGATAAACTCAATGATCTAAAATATACACAAATAAATCTCAAAACTAGTCACTTACAATGATCTCAAAATCGACATCTCTGTACATTCTACCAGTAGGTCTAGCAGAGAACTCAAGAGTGAATCTGAGATAACCACCGTAGGATGTAACACGATCACCACGGAATTTAGGTGGTAACTGGAAGAACAAACTCTCACGTTCTCGTTGGACGCCTTCAAATCTGTTATATGTGATTTGATTCCTTGAAGAATCTACGATGAAGCCATCACTGATAATATTGTTCATTCTTCTGTTCATAAGAACAAAGTTGTGAGAGTCGTCTGAAGCCAGCATTGGTCTCAACTGAAAAATATTGAAACTAGAGGTCACTTCAAGGTCATATAATAACATTATGAATAAATATATAATTCTACTTTAGAGCTTTTTAAAAAGCGCAATCTGTATAAAAACAGAAAAAAAGTAAATTTATACAGTGAAGTTCCACATTAAAGATCACCATAGTTTTTGAAAAACCAAGATATCTTAACTAATTTCAAGTCCTAAATGAAGATGAATTGCTATTTCGCTTGACCTTTTTTCTTGTGGGAAGTAACTGAGACAATGTGTAATGAAAATGTTATCTCAAGTAACAGAAATCTCTGAACAGCTGATTTCTTAGCTAGGGAAGATATCTCTGACAAAATGTAATACATTTAAACGTACAAAAGTTCTAAACCACTACTAAATAAAAATTGAATACATGTATCTTAAACACTGTTTAATTTACAAAACGAAATTTTGCATGGTAATCAATTACAAGTTATTTTGCCACAACTAAAACCGGGTTTAGCATTGTGCAGTGAATCGGTACAGAAGGGGCTAGTTCCATAAACTGAGCAAGAAATTCCCATTCAGTAAGCTACACATGGTTTTGTCTTTGTTCCATCTGTTAATCATTCAAGCCATGAGAAAAACACAAAACATGGCAAAATGTCACTTGAAGTACACACTATTGCAATTTAAGCTGTCACCTCCTAAAGGTAGATATGTCAAAACTGTTAAAACAATAATAATTTTCCCATTTTTGGGTCAGTTTTGTACATTGCATTAATAAGATCTGAATAAAATGTTGTAATAAATGCAAAAATAGAAATAAACCATTCTCTAATCATTAAACAATAAATAAGCCATGTTTTGAATAGTGTATATAATAATAAAATGCAAACTTACAGCATCTCTGTAGTAATTAGAACTTGTACATTGGTTTGTTATACCAGAACAGAAACATGTTAGACAACCTTGTGGATTGTTAGATTCTAAATAGAAATATCCTTCTCTACATCTAGCACATCTTAAACCTTGTACATATGGCTGAAATATATATATATCATACTTATAGTATAAGAATTTTTTAACTCAGCATGTCAATTTAATAAATGATGTGTCTAATATTCAAAAACAGGAAAGAATGAGTATATTCAGTAATATTCCAAAATAATCTATATAAAACAAGTGATTAATATCTACACTCGCATATAATGAACCATAAAGACTGAACAATTAATTATGTTTTCATAAGAATAAGTACTTCAAAATCAAACATAAACATTTCATTTATAAATTAACATTAATGTTCAAATCAGAAATATTATTGTCTGTTGTCTTTTTTTTTTGGTTTTACATTTTTTTCTTTGGATTTAATTCTTTTACACAGCTTGTTTTGTTTTAACATAATAGTAAAAAAAATCCTTATACTTCAATGAAATTAAAAACATTGATGAAGGAATTGTTATTACATTTTACACTTTCAGCACTGACTGAAGATTGGATGATTTGCCAATATTTCTATCATTACCTATGTAGGTCTGACATGGGCATGCTGACTGGGAACCATTAATGAAGGAATGAATTGTTTTTACTGGAAATAACATCGTGTTTACACAATTTTTTAGATATTTTACGGAGTACAGCGCACCTAACCTAGCTTTCCAGAACCCTTGTCTATAACCAGTACTCACCTACCCTTCCACAAGGTGGAAACTCCTCCATATACCTTATTAATGGAAGAAAATTGACATTAATAATTTATTTCCAAATTTTCATGGAAGGATGTAACCTCCCCAGGTAGGATTTGAACCCAGACAAAGAAAAGAAAGGTAAACCTACCTTACATTGACATTGTAGTGTATTTTCATCACATTGTGTATTAGGTACAATACCTCTCTGGTCACAATTACAGTTTATATTAGGTCCAATCTTACAATAATCTCCTACTTGATTAGGATTACCAGAATACCCATCTATACATCTATAATATAATATGAAATATATAATTGTCTTTAAATATGTAAATTCAAATTAAATACAATATGAAATTTTAGAATATACTTTAGCAGACCCTGGATTTTTACCACATTCTATAATATATAATACAATATATAATGTCACAGGGTAAGAAAAATATGCAGCCTGACCAGGACTCGAACCCAGGACCTCTCGCTTACAAGGCAAGTGCACTCCTGACTGTGCTTTCCAGCCGCTTACATATCCTTCTCACCATAATGTGAACAGTTACGGTACTGTGACAAATTGTAATATGATTTTTTCCAAACTAAAAGCATACATTTATAATATATAAAATTAGAAACTTTATTTCAATACTTCTGCCAAAGCCGTTGTCAAGAATATTTTTCTGAACTTATTGTGTTCACACCCATATTTAGAATCAACCATTTAATTGACTTTAATTTTTTTCTACTTTCCAAAAAGACAAAGAAATACAGAGTATATATTTGCCAAGATAAGTGCATTACTCATAGTGTCCTGTCCATGCACAATGAAATTTACCATAAATATGAATAAAATATAATTGCAATAAGGGTAAACAAGTACAAAAAACTTACGATTCACATCTACGTCCAGTGTGTCCTGCTGGACAAGCTGTACATGTTACTTGACCATCTACATCTAATTTACATGTTGGACTAAATCTATAAATATATCATAGTTCATTGGTCAGACGTTACATAGAATATATCATAGTTCATTGGTCAGACTTTACATAGAATATATCATAGTTCATTGGTCAGACTTTACATAGAATATATCATAGTTCATTGGTCAGACTTTACATAGAATATATCATAGTTCATTGGTCAGACTTTACATAGAATATATCATAATTCATTGGTCAGACTTTACATAGAATATATCATAGTTCATTGGTCAGACTTTACATAGAATATATCATAGTTCATTGGTCAGACTTTACATAGAATATATCATAGTTCATCGGTCAGACTTTACACAGAATATATCATAATTCATTGGTCAGACTTTACATAGAATATATCATAATTCATTGGTCAGACTTTACATAGAATATATCATAGTTCATTGGTCAGACTTTACATAGAATATATCAACTAATTAATTTAACTTTGTACAGTATAACCTCTGCTAACGGCACCTCCGACGAGCGGCAACCTCCGACGAGCGGTAATTAGAATTCCCCCCGTCGATTTTACTCTTTAATTTACCTCTAATGAACGACACCTCTGCAGAGCGGTAAACGGCCGTTCAAATAAATTCCCAAAGTTAATTTTTTACCTCTATACAGCGACACTAAGTCTAGCAAGGTTTACATCAATAATCGATAATTATCTATAACCGGATGATTTAAACAATAAGCGAAACCCCTGATCGTATAACACTACCCTCAAGTGTCATGTTGCTTAATTATTTGACTAACAGGGGTTAATAAACAAGTGACATATGGTTTCCATGACACCAACGAATGGACCTTAGATGAGGAGCGCTTTGTTTGGTAGGCTGACGTCATCAAGTATCAGATGCACATACGTCTAGCTAGTTGACGATAATAAATGAAATATTTGTTATTGTTCTTTTTATTCGATGAAATGAATTCTGTTTTATGATTATTTGAGGTTTAAGATAATATCAGTTATTTACTCCCGAAAAGACGACGATAATTCATGCTAAATAGTTATCGCCATTAGGCAAGTATAAAAACATTTGACAGAAACAGAATCGATTTCTCTAGTGTATTGCTTTCTTTAGCATAAAACTAACCTTCATGATAGGAATTGTCAACCGTTATTATTATTTATTTAAAAAACTTCGTAATCTTATAAAAAAACTTATTTTACTTTTGTCGATCAGCATTCGCTAAAAACTGTATTTACCATGAGGAACGTATAAATGCCAGTTTTCCGGACCGAACACGGCCGTTTTCGTGATCGGTAGAAAGTCTACCTCTGCAGAGCGACACCTCTGCAGAGCGGCAACTTTTTCAAACTCCGCCGAAAGTCGCTCTACAGAGGTTACACTGTAATATCATAAGTTAAACTTCTAATGAAAATTAACTATCATGCACAACAGTTGATACAAAAACTAGCAAACCAGGCAATAACCTGCATGGGTAAGGCCAGGAATCAAACCAAGGACCTCCTGATAAGCTGTCCTTAAACTGCTCATAGTTTGCATGAACTCCAATGAATTTCATAATCCTAAGCTGTAACACTGCAATACTGCAACAACAAGTATTCACATATGAATATGCTCATTCAAAGGGGCCACAATTTTGAAGAAAGATGAAATATCGAAAAATGCCACAAAACATTGTAGTATAAATACACATATACACACATTGTATTACAGGCATAAAGGGCTGAACAAAACACTTTTGTTATTCCATTTGAAAATAAAGGGAGTTACAATAGTGTTTTAATCAGCTGCCATATTAAGGTGATCAACTCACTGATTTGGTGATTCTGTAAGAGGACATGGACATTTCTGACAATCATTACGTCTGCCTACAGTAGCGTCACCATAGTAACCAACAGCACACATTTCACAATAATCTCCTTCTGTATTATCTTGACAATTCTAAGAAAAAAATTACAAAAAATGCTTATTCTGAGACACTGTAAAAAATATCTAATTTCAATTTACAAATTTACAAACACACACATGGAAAGTTAGACTCTCACATCTACAATGTTACACGATATTTAAACATACACTGCACATTTTCTTAAACTTGGATTTAAACTTTTTCATTTGATTAAACACCTATTTCTATATATTACATATTCAATGGCTTTGTACAAACCGATTAATAATAAATAAATAAGCAAAAACCCTCCACTATTAATGTATATAATTATACAATGCTTAATTCAAATTCAATTTCCCTATGATACCCACTATTCACCCCTTACACTGAAACTCTCAATGAAATCTATGATATAAAAATATCAACCTACCCTGCAAACACCGGTCTCTGGGTCACATTCATTAGAATGACCGTTACAGTTACATGGTTCACAGAGTCCGAGGTATAAGCCGCCACCAGATCGTGTGTATCCTGTGTCGCAATCTTCACACGATAAACCACGGTAACCAACAGGACATTGACAACTTTCTACAGCATACGCTCTATCTTGTCTGGTCTGTCTATTCTCTGCTATATCCAATGTGATGTCACGAATACTGTAAAATATAGGATAGAAAATTTGATATTAACTTTGTTATAATATACCTGAAATAACATATTCCTAAGGAACTGAGGTTTGTTAGCTTCTGAAATGAGGAATTATTTTATTTCTTTCATATTTTTTTTTGAAATGTGGTAATGTTTGATGAAAATAACAGCCAAAATATAACAACCACTTTTTCTTTAGATTATGTAGCACTTTTTACTCACCTTCCAGCTGTCCCAGACAATTCTTAGCCAGCTGGCTTCCAGCACAAGCCTGCCCTCATACAAGAACTCAACAACTTCCTTCTCTAGAGACACACATTGATATTAAATATTGAAAGTGAAACTCTAATGTTCTAAAGGAATTTTTAGGTGAAATTCAGCTAAAAAACACTTATTTCAAATCCAGTGGCAGCCATTTTGAAGGAGGAGGGAGAGAGACACATATAAACATTAAATTGACCAGTAAACATAGACAAATAGAAGTAATTTCATACATAATATAAAATACATACCCAGTTTCAACTTGAGGTGTTTCAAATGTAGCTCTGATAAGTATAGTATCAAGATCAGCTAAAGCCATCAACAAATGTTCCCTGGTTGCTGGCTGACCATCTACTCTGAACCAGTTTTGTTCATACATAACAATATTTATAGATTGTGGACGGTTTGGTTGGAACTCTTGCCTTGTTCTGTAGATCAGTGTGATGTCATTACCCTGGAAGATATTGCACAAGATTTTAATACAGGTGACTCCACAAGATTTAATGTGATTTGTGATGGTTTGCCCCACTTAGTGGAAATAAATACTCCATACATAGATGGCGCTGTTGACGTTCTCAATGTTCTTAGAGAGGCAATACTCAAGATTCAATTCTTTTACCAAGACAAAGCACATGCCTTGATCAGTGGGTTACAACTGCAATATTAAGCAACTCCATTCAGGTAAGTACAATGAAGAAGTCTAACAGATACTTCTATGTTTACAGTCAAACATTTTACAACTTGAACTTTACGCAGGTGCAAGACACAATTTTTCCTTCTTGTTGTATATAATATATAGTCTGGCACCAGTGGAACTAATCAAGCAAGTTTACCAAACCAACAAGGAGTAACAAGTGTAATACAATACTCCAGTCAAATGGTTTCAGAGACTGAATTAGCACAACTTTACTAAAGGAATAGCAATTAAAGGGCCATAACTCTTGCATGACTCCAATAAATATATTAGCCTGGTTTTTCAGTTGTTTCTACCTCAAAAGGGTAATTATTTGAAACAAAGAAGACATATTTACAACACAATTCTATATGAAGTGTTCATAGTAAAAATTGACTTAATTTCAAAAAAAATTTTTTAAGCAGACGTCATACTTACGGACATCTTGACAAGGGGTTCAGATGATGATACAGCCACGCCTTGTCTTGACTGATAACTGACAGTGAATCTGAACGAGCCTCCGTATGACATCACCTTATCACCAAGGAAGACAGACGGAAGAGTCCAATATAATATATCCTGACTGTTGTCCTGAGATCTGAACACAAGTTCTCTACGTCCATTGGTCAAGGTTGGACGTTGGTTTTGTAACACGTTTCCATTAGAGTCTGTAATCTTGACGCCAGAGTCGTCACGTGTAAGTGGTACTCCAACCTATAACAAAAATTTTGATGAGAGTTGAAAAAGTATAAAGCTAGCACTGATAAGTTATGCCATGACCAATCTAATGCCTCAGTCCCATAAAATCATGGCTTGTTGCGGACCAGTATGTGCAGACAGCTGTAGGCCGTGGGAAGCCTTGCGTGCTAAGGTGACGGTACGCACATGGCACAAAACAACACACCCATACGGAACCGTAGCTGGAAGATTTGCAAGTTTAATTCATACTCGGCCACGATTGTGTTCACGATTTGACTTTGAAACTGATACGTGTATCCTGGGCTCATCTCACAGACCCTGGTAAAAACGTAACAGTACGTACCGGTACGCAAGAGTTTGTACAGGTCCTAGCGGAGCTTGATCGCACGGCGCCCGTACGGTGCCCTCATGGCTATTTTTATGTATATGGGACTGTAGCTTAACTACATGTAAACCTATATTGGTTGCAGAGCTCAACATAAAAGGTCATCAAATTACTCCTGACAACCTTTATTTGAGTTCCAGCAAATTGTTATAGCTGGTTGTCCAACTCAAAAACAGTTTTGTCAAATTTTAAACACACATTTTCAATCTGTGTTTAATACCATTTACTGATTCTATGTGAAGTTTCATAACTTTTTGCAATAATGGTCCAACCAATTGTAGCGAATTTTGTCTATTTTGAAAATTTATTTATCTATTTTATGAAGAGCTTTGGTCTAAACTACAAACAATCAACTAATCAAACCACATACCTGGGCTCTATTCCATGAGGTACTCTGACATTGGTTTGTTACACCCATACAGAAACATCGTACACAACCAAGTTCATATGAACTACTTAAATAGAATGTATTCTCTTTACAAGTATCACATTTATTGCTGAATACATTTTCCTGTAAATGTACACAAGAGAAAACAAGTTATTTTAACATCAACTGCAATAAAAATTACTCAGAGCTATGAAAAGGTCATAATTTAGTCAAATTCCAGGCTGGAGATGAGCACCTCAGTATTTGAGCTCCAATAGAAACTAAATAAACATAAATAACGTTTCAAGTGAATCCCCTCAATAGTTGCAAAGAAAGACCCTCTATTTTTATTTCATTCAAGCTAAAAAGTAAAATTACAGTTTAAAGAATTCTTTCATATACAAATGTACATGTTCAGCCAACTTGACAGTTTAACATGATAACCCCTTACAATCAAAATCAGTTTCAAGCAGACAACTCCTCATTACCCAATGTACACCTGATAGGACTGAAGCAATTAATCACAGGTAATTTTCTCCCTCAAGGAAATTAGCATATCACCAATTGGGAATCTTGCAACATGACCTCATGATCTTAAAGTGTGCCAGCTGATCCCTAAGTGTGCTTACTGATTCTTTTGCATACTTGGTGATCCCAAAAAGGCTTGAAGATTCCATAGAGGCCTTGCTGGTCCCTAAGCATGCTTACAGATCCTTTTGTGGGCTTGCTATTCCAAGTAGGCTCACCCATCCATTAGCAAAGGGCTAGCGTACACTGCATGTTTGTTCCTCAACAAAGAAATATAATAAATAAGACATTTTAACTTACCTTACACTTACATTTACCAGTAAATGGGTTTGGTGTTGTACTTTCACTACCTCTAGGATCACAATAATAATCAACTGTAAAATATACAGTGAAAAAAATAGGTCATTTTGTGCAGAGGATTCAGAAAAACAAAATTAATGTAATTCAAATGTTACTGACAGCATTTTGCATAAAGAAAAGTAACAGTATTTTTTAATGCTTAAGTTTTTTTCTATTTTTTCGGATGAAAAAAAAATCAAAATAAGCAACTGTTTATTTACTTTTTAAAGATAATTTAACAAGATTTCAACGAGATTTAAAAGAAAAAAGCTATATCTAATGGCCCTTCTATGAAAAAGTCAAAATTTTAAAACCTATCTTACTTCATATATGGAAAATTCATAGACTCCTTGTGGAGGGGTAAACCAGTGCTAGAAATCAAAAGTGGCCAGAAAAGCTGATCAAATAAGCCAGGTGAAAAATTTAACAGAAAAGTGATGAATCAGCAGAAAACTTGTCTACATCTCTGGTACTATAAATGAATTTAGACCAGTTTCAAACTGACCAATCAAAATGTTCCCTAGTTTTGCACTGACCAATTAAAACATTCCCATGTCTTACCTGGCCCCTGTATACATGTACTACCAATAGTCATAGGATCCCCAGTATAACCTTCTGAACAACGTTCACATCTTCTACCTTCATAACCAGTAGGACAATTAGCACATGTGACTTCATTGTCTGTATCTAGGTAACATGTGGAGCTAAATCTGTAAGAAAATATGAGAAAATATTAGAAACATGACAGTCAGTAACCATGGCAACCAGAAAATTTGGTAACTATAGCAACCAGTAGGACAATTAGCACATGTAACCTCATTGTATGTACCTAAATAACATGTGGAACTAAATCTGTAAAAAATATTAAAATTAAGTTTGGTAACCATAAAACTTTGTTACTATAGCAACCAGTAGGACAATTAGCACCAGTAACAATTAAATTGTCTGTATCTATGTAACATGTAGAACAAAATATCTTAAAATAATTAATTATTATAGTGATGTTAGGTTTTGTAACCATGGCAACAATTAACATTGTTACTAAAGCAACCAGTAAGACAATTAGTGCAAGTGACCTCATTATCTGTACCTGCGTAACTTTAACAGCCAGTTCTATGTTGGTTTGAATCCCTTCAACAATATTATTGCCTTTTCCTTGAACAAAAAAAACCTTTCTAAACGTTTCATCCTAAAGGGAAAAGTACAGGGGGCTCAAGACTTGTAACTGTAAGTTGCAATAACTAGACTCGCACTCTAACTAAAATAACTAGATATCCAACTTACTGGTTTGAAGCAACAGTGAGAGGACATGGACATGGTTGACAATCATTTGGTGTTCCTCCTCTTGCATTTCCATAGTAACCATTAGCACAGACTTGACATTGTGGTCCTTCTGTATTATGTTGACAATTCTGTAAGATAAATTAAATAACTTTGTTTTAATGTTTTCAGTTCATTTTACATATATTTCACTTAGAAACAGACACTGACAGTAACAGCAGGACATTTTTTTTATTTTAAGTTTTTTATAGTTGGTTTAGCACCATTTCAACACAATTTAGGTTATTTAACAGCTACCTGCCCACCTAATATAGCTTCACTGGATTTATTTATTGGGTTTAACGCCGTATCAACACATTTTGATCATTTCACGTCGTCAGCGCATCTAACCTAGCTTTCCTGGACCTTTTGACTATAACCAGTACTCACCTACCCTTCCACAAGGCCGGAAACTTCTCCATATTATCTATTCAATGGAGGAAAATTGACATTATTGTCTAATTTTCATGTAGGGGTATAACCTCCCCAGGTGAGATTTGAACCCTTACCCCCCTCGGGACACGAGATTCCGAATCCCAGCGCGCTACCAATTGTGCTATCGACTCGGGTTCACTGGACACTCTTTTTTATAATCAATACTCATCTAACCTTCCATAAGACTGGCAACTCCTTGCATATAATTGTTATAAAAATTAAAAATACAGACTTCTCACAAAATTAAAATTACTGCAGAAATACCAAAAGACAAACAACTAAAGAATCTAGGTGTTATTCCATAAAAAATATTAAGTGAAAGGCACCCTCATATTTTCATTGCTGACAATATTTAGATCAACAACACAATACAGATTTTTATATTTTTTTACAAAATAACATATCAACTTACAAGACATTGTCCAGTTGCTGTATCACAATCGTTAGAATGACCGTTACAATTACAAGATACACAAGGTCCGAATCTACCACCTCTGGTGTCTCTCATAAACCCTGGTGCACAATTCTGTTAAAAAGAAAACATAAAATAGTGAAACATTTAACAGTTACAACTTTGTAACGCTAGTACATGTATTAATGACAAATTTTCAAAAATTGCATTCAATGAGGTCTTTCTGCTTTAGCTCTGGATTGTTGATAGAGCTTTTTCAGAGCGAAAATGTGTTTGCCTTTAATTTGTTTTGACATTTACAAAACAACAGCCATAAATGTTGCCTTCAGCAAAAAACTTTTCACTACCAACTCAGTACTGGATAACCCAGAAAGCATATGCAAGAGTGATATACATAAAAAGTTAAAACATGAATAACAAGTAAATCTGTGAGCTAATGCTCACTAGTGATACCCCCGCCAAAATCTAAAAATATGCGACAAACAGGAAGTAGATGAGCAAGGAGCATGAAATCGCTTTACACCACATGGGACTATGGGATGAAGCAATATGCAAAGTATTAGGCTGCTGCATGTTATAGTTGCTGAGAAAACTGCGACGGAAATTTTGTAACGGACGGACGCACAGACGCACGGACAAGGATAAAACAGTATACCCCCCTCTTCTTCGAAGCGGCGGTATAACAATGGAGCTAAAGCTACAGTTACATAAACATAAAAATAGCTGTGAGAGCACCCTACAGGCGCCATGCTTACTCTTGCTGACCATACAGACTGTTACGTTTTTACCAGGGTCCGTGAGTTGAGCCCAGGATACACATATCAGTTTCAGAGTCAAATCGTGAACAAAATTGTGGCCGAGTATAGATTAAGCATGCATATCTTCCAGCTATGGCTCCGTACAGGTGTTTTGTTTTGTACCATGTGCGTACCGTCATCTTGATAGGCAAAGCTTCCCACGGCCTACAATTGTCTGCACGTATGGGTCTGTAACAAGCCACGATTTTATGGGAATGAGGCATAAAACAAACCTAGTCACCAATAATGACATAAACACACTTATTATCTAAGCCTATAAAACATCAAGTATAACATTAAGGTTAAAAAGTTAAAGCAAGGGTTTTTTAAGTCCACTATAAGTATCACTATTCAGTCAACTCTTGACATTAACTTTCCTGATCAATAAGTCACACACCAACTGTTAACAGATTGCAGCCACAGCATACAATGCATGAGCCAAAAAGGTGCCCATTTACACCTGAGTGGAGTGAAGCAATCACAGGTAAATTTCTTGCTCAAAGAAATTAGCAGTGCCGATAGTGGGATTCAAACCCAGGGCCTCTAAATCCCTAAACGTGCATCCCACCACTGGACTACTGCACCCACATTAAGTAGAAATTCCACCACCCACTAACCTGACAAGATAATCCAGTATAACCTGTAGGACATGTACATTCTTCTACAAGATAAGCTTGACCATATTCTGTAGGATAATCTACAGCTGTTGTCATAAATAATCCACCAATTCTACAAATATAACAACAAATTTATACATATACAGTTTAATAATGTAACTCATAGGGTTATGGGTATCAGGGCTCAATGCTAAAGATTGTCTGAATGCCTATATGCCTCTGACAACCTATATATGGGACCCATTAAACATTTTACTACTCGTAAACATTTGGTTCTTAAAAGTAAAACATATCGCTGTATGTCCAACAAGGCATCAAAATGTCATGCATTGTAACTTGAACATCAATATTTTCTTTGTTGAAAACTTTGAAATTATTGTATATTGCCTTGATCCATTTTGTGTTGGGAGTAATATCCCTTACCAGTGTTTGCTTATCCTTCCACAAAGGGGCAAATATTTCTCTCTAAAGCGGAAGAAATTTACGCATTAAAAATATATGAACTGCTGTATTAATGAAAGGTATTTACATGTACTTGCAATTTGTTTTGGAGGGATTTAACTAGCTCTTTCCATGTGAAGGATATAATTATAGTGCCTTATTCATAGATAACTTGCTAGTTCCCGGAATCAAATTGGGATTACAGGACTAGATGTCAAAAATGCTAAGGACCACAGCCGAGGTGCAGTTTTCATGACAAAATACAAACCTGGATGTTGATTGTTGTCTATCATAAGTTCCTCTAATAAGAACATATTCTACATTTTGTAACACCGTCATGAAATCTTCACGGTTAGCATATTGTGAATCTACAGGTGTGTCACCACGACGTCTGCTGCCATCGGATCTCTCCCATTGTGTCTGAAACATAAAAGTTAACATGTACATAGAAATTTCACCATATTGCATACAGCAAAGTAGGACTTATAAAAGAATGGTCAAATAAAATGAAATTTAAGAACATAAAATAAAAAAGATCAGCCCTGATGTAAGAATATAGTTCCAGTCTACGAAATTAGGATAAGAAAATGGTTGTCCAAAACATATCATTTTTAGAGCAAGCACTTTATCTCATTTGCAGAATTTTGGTTGCCCAAAAGAAATTGTTGCTTGCCCAAACTAAAAAGTGGTTGTACCGGACAACTGGACGCCCACTAATTTTCTTGATTATAGATGCTGGAAGTCAAATTCATAGGAGGGGACTATTTACCCAATATTCTTTATAAGTATGAATTGATACATTTTTTCTAAACTGTTATCTATTATCAATAGTATCTTGTAAAATGATTAATAAGCAGTATATAACATACCTCAATCAATGGTACAGATATAGATGTAGGTACTCCCACTGATGGTATAGTACGAGCTCTGTAGTATAACTCCATACCGTTACCCTGAAATAATTATACAATAATACGTCATGTAATACAAAACAATAATGCAATTAGTAATCAGATCATTTAACATTTCATATTACAACAGCCATATGTATAACAGGGCTGGCAAAATCAATCATCCGTATTGTCCGTGTTGTCCCATGGCAAGTAAGGACATGTGGAGTTTTCAATGAATTTATTCCATAATGTTCATACAGACAAGGACTTTTTACCAGTTGGCTACCACAGACTAGTCAACATTATTAAGATTCCGTTGACCCTGTATAAACATTGAGGGAGCATTACTTGACATCGTTTTTATGTATCCAAAGTTCGCAAAGTGCAATTTTACGTGACCACTTCTACATGTACAAAGTGATGGGTAACACTATAATTTGTAAACACTAACATATGTACAGCAAGTCACTGATTCATAGTCAAGTGTCCTGTCTCAATGCTAGTTTAAATAATCCTAGTTTAACCACCAAAATTGTTCTGTATAGAAACATCTCACAAATTCACCATATGTCACAAGTTTATGGTAGAACTTTTTAAGTTTTCAATCATTAAACATAATGGAATAATAATAAATAAATACATACCCCAATAATAACATCAACATCATTTGTAGCCTGTGCTGATCTTCCTTCAATATCATAATATATTGTATACTTGAGTTCTCCACCATAACTTGTTAACTGTAATATTTATATTATAATATTTATAATAGTAAAAAGGAGTAAGTAAACATGTGAAATGAACAGCAACAGTCAAAAAACACAAATCTAATCATAGGCAGATCCAGCGGGAGGGTCAGGGGGGTCTGGACCCCTTCCTAGAATTTGGAAAATGTACCTGTCCATTAGTGTTTTTCTTGACTGTAAGTCATTTTTAAGTAGCATGAAGCAATTTTTTTCGGTGCTTAATGCTGCAAAATGTGTATAATGTGGTTGTGGTTTGAGGTTCGGACCCCCGCTAGAAAAGTTCGGACCCCCTCCCCCAGAAAAATATCCTGGAACCGCCCCTGCTTACCACTCTGCCAAAAAGCAAACAAGATGTTTTTAGATTTTTAATCCTTCATCATCAAAAAGACACCACAAACATTAAAAAAGCAAAAAACCTAGGATTTTTCAGTGACCCTTTTGAAGACGACAATTTGTCTTTCTTAAATTATCAAAACAGGAACAGCAGCAGTAAAAAACCCAACATAACTGCAAGTTAGGGCTTATCCAGGTTCTAGGGTGAACCAATCTCACATTTGACCAAAAAGGTTCATGTCAGAACAAACATCTACAAATTGACTATGTGAAATAACTTCAAGCTACACATACCCTATCACCGAGGAATTCTCTAGGTAAACTCCAGTAATATCTTCCTTGTTCTAGAACTCTGGACATATCTCTCACTTGATACTCTGCTGTACGTTGACGATAATTGATAAATGTTTCATCTACTGGTATTCTCTGACCATTTACTTCACGACGTACAAAGTCTAATGTATTAGCTAAAGAAATCTGTAAAATAACCAAGTCATGTTTTAATAAGAGGACACAAAGTCATGTGTCACATAATCCTTTACAAGGGTTGATATACAAGGGTATGATTTCTTGACAAGGGGATTTACTATAGTTACTTTAAGTCTGGTAACCATGGCAATGGAATACATTTTCACAATGGCCACCTCCAAGTTAAGTAGCAAACTGTAGCAAATCCTCATCAAAATGTGCTGCGGACAATTACATTGGACCCTGCGTGGGCAATTTAAAGGATAATTACAACTTGAATTAATATAGTTCACATAACGCATTAACAACATGATTTGATGTTTTGGCAATTGAAGTAAATCTTATCCGGCTTATGTAAGGCAAATTTACCTTGTATCACTTCTGTTTGTAATATAATCTCGTGTTTATATATTCTACTAAAACCCCATGTCAGACAGCATTATTAGCACGTTGATTAATACAGAGTTTAACACTGTTTTAGGATAACATGAGGCATTGTTTACATATAGAATAGTGTTCATATTTGTCTCAAGTTATCCTAAACAACTTATTACACAAGTAATTTTACCATGGATGAAAATAAAATTATTATAAATTCAAACAACTTACGCTGGACACTTGAAGGTCACTACTAAAACATTGTACAGATTGACCAAAACAGAAACATCTGACACAGTCATCAACAGTGGTAGCACCGAAGTTAAAGAATGGAGATGAACAGAGACTCTTCTGTCCTGTAAGGTAAAAAATGATTATAATATACATGGTGCATTATACACAGCAAAAATAAAGATACTTGGGGGTGGGTTGATATATTTGGATTGGGTCAATCTGTAACAGTTGGAATATTATGTAAAAGCTTACTTAAAAAACATGTCACAGTACTTACCTGTTAACATTACTGAAAGAAAGTTGCTGAGTCTAAATATTCTGATGGCAGATTTAACATATAAGAAAAACACCTACCTTAAGTTACTAGTACTCAAGCCAATGACCTCCACATGGTAGATTGACCTTATGTTTTTAAACAAGAAAATACAACTTACCAATGAATTGAGAATACATTTCATCATAAACCTTTTGTCGGTTGGATTCAAATGAAGGTATCAAAATTTCTTCTGAAAACTTGTTAAAAAAAACTGAGCAAAGGCTCTGCAGACTCAACTTCGGAAGCCTTGCCATCAACATGAGCCACTGCGTCATACGTAGTTTTAGCTGTCAAATCATGTCATGAGGTGCAGTGTTAATAGTGAATCAACTTCGGAAGCTGTGTAATCAACATGAGCAATGTGTTGTATGATGCTGTGTCAAACGTCAAAGTGTCTAGAGCAGTATGAGCTGTTGTGCCATGTGGTGTTGTATTGTGATGAACCTTGCCAATAGCAACTGTTGCATTAACAGGTTGATAGACAGCATGATTTAAATGTCTCATAAGTTTTTTTATACATTTTATATCTTTAATATATGCTTTTTATATTAATCTTCATATTTAGCATCAAAGTCTGATCGTCTAAATAATCTTTCGCAGAATTGTGTGTTCCTATACCAGAATCGTGTTCTCTTTTATATGCACAATTAACAAACAAGCAATAAAATTCTACCGGAGGACTCCATGTTTAACAGTGTAAATATTAACTTTTATCAGGGAATACTGCTTTGCAATTCAAAAGCCACTCAGTAAAAATAGTTAAAGCATTACAAAAGTCTTGACCTTTCAGTTGTGATAGACAAATGAGTCTTAATTGAAAATATTTGACAAAGAAAATGAAATACTTAGTGATTTGTGTATAAATTTTCAGTTAAATATCTTCAAAAGAAATTCAAACATTTCAGTTTGAAAACTAACTCTTTTACTTAATAATCTTCAATTTTGACGATAAAAAAGGGAATAACTGTAGAATGTATAATCCAAAGTGATTGCCCTTTCATCAAATGGTTGATACATAAATTTCTTGATGATCATAGAAAAATTGTAACATGCTATGAAATAAAGCCAACTACTTCATCATTTTATTTGTTGCATATCTTTATTATTAAAATACATAATATATATTAGCATGATATGATTTTATTGTTTTAAAATTAAATAACTCCAATTTTATTTACAAGAGAGCACTATGTACATGGTAACAGTCTATCATATATAGTCAATATACATTGTACAACACAAGTGAATACACAGTGCCCTCCAAAAGTTAATGGGCATATGCAATTATTAGAAAAAAATGATCAGGTAAACCGAAAGTAATTTTACAGTAATTGAAACTTATTTATGTAGCATAGTTTGAATAATACTCTCTGTTTCATTTTTCATAAGAATAATGTAAATCAGTTTGACCTAAAACAGGATTTTGCTCAAGCACTTTTAAAGGGCACTGTAGATCTACTGTTTCTTAAATAAAGCATCGAAAATCAAATTAAATAGTTTATAGTTTCCCAAAGGGAGATAACCTGATCTTTTGTCTTTGACCTTCACCTTTCAATGATTTCACTTTGTCTTTTACTTTTCCGAAAAGTCCCTTAGTAGATTCAATAGAATCAATTTTTGTTTTATGTCTATAGATTTGATTAAGAGGTAGCATTGCTTTATGATCTGCCGAGGGGCCATCTTTCACAGTAAATTTATGGTGTTTATTAACATGAGCTTTAAGCTTATTAACTTTAGGTTGATGATTCCTGTATTTAATTCCTTCATTCTGATCAAAAACTGTTTCTTCAGCTATTACAGACCTTTTTTGCCTTCTGGGTCCATCAATATATTTCATTCTACTTGCATAATAAACTTCGGTGAGAGTAAAATTTTCACCAGACTGACCAGGTACAATAAACTTCCTTCCAGTAATAAAATTACCATTTCGGTCAAGCCGGTGTATATTTGGATCATCCTGCAGCAAGCTAGAATAATGGTGACCATTTTTCAAACCAATTAAATTAACATCAACATTTTGTCCATCTATTGTACATTTAACTATAACCCCATCTGTAACTTCCATTGCTTCAATAGTTCCTTTACAATTATTATTAATATCTATAGCAATGCTTTTATTATTTTCAACTCCATATTGTATTATAGTACTATTTCTACTGTTGTCTTCAGAATGTGGAAAAACAGTACCCATTAGTCCATCTTCAATGTCTGACTTACTAGAATAAACTGAGTGTTTCCTATAAGGCATATCATTTGATTTGTCTGACCTTTCCGCAGATGTAAATTCCAAGTCATAAGCTTCCTCAACAGTAACATCACCTCTTCTTGGTTTGTTCTTTCTGTCTAACATTCCAACATCAACGTGAGCAGAGTGTCTAACATCATCTAGGTCAGTACCATTTTGACCAATATCAACAGGCACTGACGACACAGACATAGAAGTATTTAGTCTTTCAGTTTCTACTTCTATGAATTCTCCAGATGGACCCACCAGGGCTGGTTTCCATGGTGAGGATTCGGAGTCATGCGTTTCTTTAGTGTATCCATACTCCTCAGGTAAAATATCAGCTCTACGTCTACAGTAAACAACAGTACCTTCTTCATTCACGTATTTACCAGTACCATGCTCTCCACACTTCCTTTTGATTCCTATTTCAACCACTCTGACTTGATCATCATTTCCATCGACAATTTCATTACGACTTCTAATGTTGAACGATTTCTCTTCCATTTCAGATTCGACAATGCTCACATTGACGAAATGTGATCTGATACCTGATTGGTCAACAGAGTTGTCGCCATGTAAACCACCAAGTTGAACAAACACACTGTCAGTGTTGACACCAGTCCCCAGCCATGTCCGATATCCGACATAAGTGTTAATTTGAAATTCAGAGTCAATCTCTCCGACATAAATCAGTTCAATAAATTCCCGATTCTCTTGGCAGTAAACTGTCACACGTCTTCCATTAACAACTACATTAAAGTCAGACTCACACTTGTTGATAAATCCAACATAAAAATTTTGACCAGTTTGATCAATGTCCACATGGTTTCGTTGACCAATTAGTATAACATTTGTGACATTCTTACTGAAAGAATCGTTACTAAATACATTCTCATTTCTAACAGCAATGTTTATATCATTGTTTCGTCTCTGATTTTCAATGATACCAACTTTAACATCAGGCAGAGGTGTAGTCTGTTTCTCTTTTTCTAATTTACCGATAAGATTAACGAATTTCTCCTCTCTCTGACTAATTTCAAACTTCCTTGTACTTATATCAATATCCATTGACCCAACTCCAATAGTTGCAGATGGCTGTTCAGTAGTAACTGTAGTAGTTTCAAGATTGACTCTCACACCAGTTAATCCAATTCTCTTTTTCTCAATGACAGTTTCAATATGTTCAACGATAAGTACAGCTTCAGGAGGCTTATTAGTCACAGGTTCAGTTACTCTAGTAACTGGCTGAGGATCAACAAACAGTCTATCAACTACTGTTTCCCTGGTTACTGTTTCCTCAGCCCCTCCACCTCTTACAATGATTTCTTTGTGTATCACAGACTCAGCTGGTTCCTTTCCACCCATTACAACAATATCAGTTTCAGGTTTATCAACAGCAGGATTTTTACCAATTACTTCTACAACACTCTCTACAGTATTTCCTCTCATTACTCGACAATCAATAAACACTCTACCATAGCTCTCAACTTTATGTAACGTCCCAGGACAGGAAGCACTAAAACCAACTTCTATATGAACTTTCTTGGTTCTACCATCCGGAGTCGTCTGACCTCCGAATGGTGTGACTTTTCTCACGCCAGTTCTACGACCAGTTCCTACATTCTTAATAATTTCCACAACAGATTCAGATTGGCTTGACATATCAGGACCGCCTCCAAAGTATAAACTCAAATCTCTCTGATTATCATCAATGGTTTCTCTTTCACCGAGGTAGATATCTGTTGTATTTTTACCAACAAATATTACATTTATGGGAGCCCACTGTCTCTGACAATCTATTAATAAGTTATTATCTTCTGACATCACTCTGTAAGAGTTAGCACTCAAACACCCTCTCCCTGAGAACCCTATATTGATTCTCTGTCGTGTTTCATCGACATCGACTCTATCAGTCCCGCCTACAATCAGTAACCTTTCATCAACATGTTCAGATAAAGATACAATATCAGGAGCATCTGTAACAACTTCTACTGTTTCTTCAACAACATCAACGATCTCATTACCAGTGGCAAGAGAATGACCGGTCAAAACTATTTCTTTTTCTAAATTGGTTTGAGGCGTATCATTTTTAACTGGCGAATGACCAGTCAAAACTATTTCTTCTCCTAACTCAGTTTGAACTGTATCACTTTTAACTGGAGAATGGCCGGTTTGGATTATTTCATTTTCTAATTCAGTTTGAGCTACTGCAGGACTGTGTCCAACTACAACTTGCTCCTGTTCAACATCAACACCACTTTCACGATTTCCAGTCACAATGATTTCTAATGATGATGTAGGAGATTTCTGTGCAGCACACTCAACTAAATGTTTTCCTTCAACAGACACCGTCCTCAATGAATCTTCACACCGTCTGCTCACTCCAATCATAACAATCTGACGTTTAGTCCATCTAACATTCTCCCCACTTCCCATAATTTCTACAACTCTTTCCTTCTTGGCTCTATTACCAACAACCTCTCTGCCTGAAGAGACACCTCGTACAATGTAAGTTTCCATCATCTTGTCTTTAAGATTTGAAGGTATTCCTCCTATGTACATCAGTATATGATCCTGACTTTGAAAGTTAGTCCACTCTGGTCCATTCTCTATCATGTATTCCTTGTGAGTAACTTCAAAGTCAGTGGGACCATTTCCGATATACTCTATTGTAATATTCCTCCTTTCACATTGGCATACAATGGACGAACCAACAAGCTGGACTTTAATTTTATTATTACAAACTTGCCCTGCGCCAATTTTAACATATTTCTCAACATCATTAGAGTCAATATTACTTGAACCACCAATTTCAAATATTTCACCAACTATCTTGTCATTAAGACCAAAGCCACCAACTGTTACTGTGGATACAGTCTCTTTATGTCCAGTCACAACAATGTCAACATTCTTAGTTTCCATTTCTGAAGAGTCTTCATTATTTGAAATCATTATTAATTCTGGTTCAATTTCAGATGGTACAAATGTGTTATTAACTACCACAATGTCAGGAGTCTCTGTTTCAGTAACATCAGGACCTTCATATGTTACAAATACTTCTTGTTCAGCATCTGGCACAGTTTGACCAATCACTTTGGACAACTTTTTTCTCTTCTTTTGTGGAACTCTTCCGGCAACGTAAATAACTTCAGGAGCTGACATTATAATAGTTTCGTTTGTCCCAGTCACTATACGTGTATCAGTCTTTTCAATATAAGTATCGTTATGTAAACATTTCAAGATTTTTCTTTCATTAATATGATCCTCCAAGGACAAATTACCAAAACAGTTAATAGTAACGCCAAGATGGATGATTTGTTTCTCAGGTCGATATTTGTTACGTTTCTGTCCACCAATCACAATGGTTCGTCTGTCACTCACAGAATTAGTGGCACTAACTCCGCTTATCACTTGCATGTGTTTTTCTTCAGTTACCATGTCTTCAGGAAGTCCTCCGATATGAACAATAACCATATCTTGTTCAGACTCAGGAAGAACATCACCACGTACATCAATCTTAAGTATACGCTTAACAATTTCAAAATCAACTGATCCGTGACCCACATAAGCTATTTCAACATCAGTTCCCTGGCTATCACATTTAGCGTACAATCTTGGTCCCACCATAGTAAGGTTTAGATCCCTGATACACTGTGAAGACACGCCCATTGTGACATAATTATCTTCTGGCAATAAATGTATGTAATCTGTGCCGCCAATGACTAGAATGTTCTCTTTTATGTGATGTCTGCTTTCAGCCAGAAGTACTGGAAAAATTAGAATATTGGTACCGCTAGAAATCTTGAGCTTTCAACATCTTTTAAACTTTTAAAGTTAGACGAAAGTTAAACAATTTTTAGACAATTTTTTAAAAGCATTTTTTATACTTTTTAATGAATAATTAATTTCTTATGATTTTATCTTCAACTGCTAACATTGATTATTTTCCTGCATATATTTTTTTTCAATTGTTAAAACATGTATACATGAATAAATTTTATGATTTTGTTTTCAAAATCCATATTATTTTATAAGTACTTCCATAACAGTAATTAGATCAAATTTAAATGCAAATGAAAAATAACACTACTTACAAAGCTTTCCAATGATTTTAAAATTTAAAAAAAAACATGCTCATCGTCATAGGTATCATCCCTTATCCTTTCATGTGATTCTCATACAACATATTTTATAATTATTTTTTCATAATGATGCCTACTGTTCCCATTTCTTCAAGGTATCCTATCCACTTCCTCATTCCTTGCAGCAAGACATGTTACATTCATAATTAGGTCATTCACCAATCCAAAACAAGTATTTTCATACTTAGATCCTCCAGAATTACAAAATTCCATGGCAACAAGGTCATATATATTCCATCACCAAGACCACTTCAATACTTCAAACTATACGTATGTTTATCATTCACTTCATTTTCTCCACAAGTATGTGATATATTTATAATTTTCATTTCAACAATACACCTCAATTCTCCACCCAAATCAAGTGTCGTACATATAAAAATAACAATCTCCACAGAATCGGCATGCTAAACATTATATAATTCAGTTAACTAACATCTTTTAATAATGAATTTTCATTCAGTCATAGATGACAGTGCAATAGTGTTGCAACTAACAACCTGACTCTGTTTTCGTGCATTATCATGTAGTTTATATTACAGACATTTTTCACAGGCATATGTTGAAAGTTGCAGCACTACAAATACCAAAACAGTTTCACCAAATCATACTTACACACTAATGTACGTACATGCTACCGTGGCCCCTTTATTTGTATTAACAGTATACCCACCTTATACCAGCCATATTTGTTTTGTGTATAATTTATAAACTATAAATATTATTATATAAACAAACCATACTTTCACTTACCTTGTGTTCCTGCACAGATTAATTTACAGAAAATGTGAGTCCAATTTAAAGTACAGTAACATAAAATATCTACGATCATTATTATTAAAAAAACAAAAAAACTTTATGTTCGAGCCTCACTCAAAACTAACATTTGAAATGCTCTACAATTCTGATGAAAGTAAGATAAAGTTGATTGGAAATTCTTTGAATGTGCGGCGCTTAAATTTTACCACAAATAAACCATTTTTCATACATATTGCTGGGTTTTGTCATCCTAAATACTGCCCCTTGACAGGACTAAATCTCTTGATCCAAGTACTGAACGCATACTGTCGCCAATGGCTGACAGAGGTAGGCAAGTCCAGCAAATATAAAGGTGGGCAATAAAAATGGTGGTAGGAAATATTTGACTAAACTACATGAGGCAGAAAATATTAGTTTAAAATGTGGAATTAAAACAATATTACGAAACTTACGTCTAACGATGACAAAGGCATCAGGAATAGCGAAGATACTTCCACGATTGTTAACAGCTTCACAAGTGTAGGCACCGGCGTCTTCGTATCTAGCATCAGTCACAGTTAACTGACCACGTCCATTTTGACTGGTCACAGTGATACGTTCACCAGTTGGAATATTTCCCCAGTTTAGACGCCAGACAATGAGAGGAGTAGGTACACCGACAGCCTCACAGATAATTGTGAATGAACCACCAAGTTCAACCTCGATTTCTTTAACAGGAGGTAGAATGATGACAGGTTTAGCTGTGAAAAAAGTAACCAAATTTTTATTATATTTTAATATTTCACATTGTTTTCATTGTTTTAGGTTTGAATGCCACTTTCAATAAATTGACAGCAGCCACAGTCATGTTGGTGAGATATAATGCAAATCTAACAATCCAGATAATAATAGTTTCATGTAAATGCACATTCACCATCCAGGTCATTTCACCACTAGTATAGATCTATCAATCTCCCTGGGCAGTCTGTATCTTTGCTATGAGCAGACTATATTTATAAGTAAAGGGGTTATACAACCCTCAAAAGTACCAACATGTATTTTTACCTTGGCAAAGTGAAGTAATATTAGGTCAATTCCTTGCTCTAGGAATTTAGCTGTGAAATTTATACCCATGACCTCTCGATCCCTAAACCTGCGTCCCACCATTTGACACGAATCTACAGTGAAATTCGGCCATTAAGGATACTTCGGTTAATACAAATCATGCTATTATTGACGATTTTTAAGTCCCAAATGTTTCATTTGAGGAGACAAAGGTCCCAAAACAAAGACCAATCTGCTACAAAGACCATAGATCATCCTTACTGTGGAACTTAACTGTAATATTACAAAAAATTATACAATAGTAAACTTACAACATCCAATTTCATCAGATCTATCTAGACAATCAATTTCTTGATCACATTGGTAAGCTAAAGGTACACATTGATCTCCACTGACACATTCAAACTCATCTGGAGCACATGGAGCATCTGGTGACTTGATTTCTGAAATAATATAAGCATTAAAATCATGTCATCAATTTCGATTGATAGTTCATGTTGATTTTCTAACACAGTTAAAATAAATAAGAAAGAATTGTAAATAAATAATGTTATAGTTGCTGTGAAATAGCAGTGATCACAGCGAAAATATTAATCATCTTGAAATTAGCAGTATCAACATTACAGTAGCAGAAATCCCAATGAAAAAAGCAGTAATACTACAATGAAATAAGACACAAACAAATAATAAACATATAATTAGCAGCAACTTAAATAAAAATATGGAATTTATTAGCAATAGCTTCCCCACAAATCGTGCAGTCACAAAATACGAAAATAGCAGAATTGCAGAAACCCCATGAAATAGCACTTTCCCCAAGAATTTGCAATTAGCCCCTAAGAAAAGTAACCCCCATGAAATTAGCAGTAACCCCATAAAATTAGCAATTAAACCATGGAGTTAAGTACCAGTATCCCATGCAATTAGCAGTAACCCCTATTTAAATGGCAGTAAGAATCCTACATACCACATCCTCTCTCATCCGAGCCATCATCACAATCAGCTTCACCGTCACATCTCCATATCTTCATAATACATTGACCAGAGGGACATCTATGTTCATTGGGTTCACACAAGTTGGCAACTAGAAATGAATCATCAATTATAAATATAGTGCATGCAAAGGTCATAGAACAAAATAATGAATGTTTATCAAATTTGGTGTAAGATCAAATTTATATCACTGATTGTGCTCAGATAACATAAGGAACAAGAGTAGCATAGCTACACTGCAAATATTATATTCTAAGCTCACTAGTTGAAATAAATCAATCTTATTTGAAAGTTATCTATTTCCCTCCTTCTTACGGAGCCCCTAAAAGGACATTTTGAAATACTTTTTTTATTTTCACAACTATTTCGTTTAAACGTAATATTATTTCGTTTAAACGAGATATTATTTCGTTTATTCGAAATATTATTTTGATTAAACGAAATAATATTACGTTTAAACGAAATAATTATTTCGTTTTTTCGAAATAATTATTTCGTTTTTTCGAAATAATATTATTACGTTTTTTTCGAAATAATTATTTCGTTTTTTCGAAATATTATTTCGATTTAACGAAATATTATTTCGTTAAAACGAAATAATATTACGTTTAAACGAAATAGTTGTGAAAATAAAAAAAGTATTTCAAAATGTCCTTTTAGGGGCTCCGTACCTTCCAGATTTTTTTCTGCATTTTTTAAATAATGGTCTAGCTAACATTTTCAAAGAAGTGAATATTAGAATTTTATATTAACAACACACTTCATTATAAAGCATAATACATGCAAAGGTTCCTTCAGGTGTATAATAACAGTTAAATTTATATAAAATCAATAGTATACATACAACAATCTTGAGGTTCATCAGATCCATCACTACAGTCTGGTTCCCCATCACAACGATATTCACGTCTGATACATTCACCATTCTGACAGACAGCTTCATCACGTCCACACACGCCAGAGCCACCATCTGGTTGAGGTGTTGGACCATCTATAAATGTAATATATAGTTTGACTTAGGTTAGAGAGTATATTTAAAGAAAACCTGAGAGATTATGTTTAGAGAGTAAGCTTTAGAGAGTACACTTAAGGAGTAGGCTCAGAGTGTATGCTTACAGCTTTGTCACATAGACCAGAACCACAGTCTGGTGTGGGGCCATCTAGATATATGATACTCATATATCATGTGATTAAATTAGTTTAGAGAGTAATTTTAAAGTAAGCTTACAGAACATGTTTAGAAGTTAAGTTTACAGTGTAGGCTTAGAGAGTAAACTGAGAGATTATTATTAGTGAGTAAATTTAGTGAGTAAGCTTAAAGAGTTAGCTTGGAGAGTATGCTAAGAGAGTAAGCTTACAGCTTTGTAACATACACTGGACCCATCATGTGGTTCAGATGTTGGACCATGTAGAAATGTAATGTTTACATCACTTAAATATTTTTTTCTTTAATGATGAAAGTCTTAAGCAAGGTCAATGTAAAATTCATATTGCCAATATTGCTAATGACCTTTAACCTTTTACATCTCATAAATTAAGGTTCAGTTTTGTAACACTTTTAAGACAGTTATGTAAATGGGCCACAGTGATACAAAGTCAGTGAACTTTATACACTCGGCCAGGTAACCTAGCTTAGTCTCATAGAATTGAAACAACGCAGAGAAATAAAATATTAAATTATACACACATGGAACAACTTCAAGTCTAGCAGAAGCCTGGAAGTCTCCAGTGACACCAGTAACTCTACATGTATATGTACCAGAATCCATCTCCTTGGCAACAGGGATCATTAATTTACCAGATTCTACAGCAGATTGTATTGGTAGACCCTAAAAATATAAAAGGTGAAAATTAAAATTTGGAAGATTGACAACCAAATCAAAGCACTGATAGTACTGATAGAACTATATTGCTGAAATGGTAAAAAAGCTGATCATGACACTACTAATAAAAAGTTAAAAATCCTTTAACAAGTGCAGTTTTAATTTTATTGCAGTAAAATAGCTTGTTTTATTAATATTATTTTCTAATAATTTCATTAGTCCAAGAACTTTTCAAGGCTATGGTAAAGTAATATAATGCTTAGTTTTACATTGCGCCATATTACTCTGTTTTACACTTTATAGTGACTGCACAAAAATTAATGCACAAAATTTACACATAAATTTTTAGGATTCGTGAAGGAATTAATTGAGATTATTGTAGTTTGTATCCTAGCTTACCTGAGATCCTCTGTACCATTCTATTCCAGCCCCAGATGGAAGACCTTGAGCCATACATGTCAGTAAAGCCTGGGCTCCTTCTCTGATTCTTAATTCTCTTGGACTAACTTCTAAACTGATTGGTGGTAGTGTTGCTGTAATGAAAATGTAATAAACTTAGATCTAGGTCAGTACATCAATGTCTCCCGGCTAGCTCAGTCAATAACGAACAAGTCTACTGGTCCAGGGGTCATGGGTTCCATTTCAATGGGTGCATACTTTAATGAAGTTTATTCATTAAATAATTTCTAAGTTAGTTCTCACTTCTACCAATGATTCTCAATCATGTCGGGCAGTTGTCAGTCACTGATGAAAGGATGTGCCTAGTACTTGGTTACAAATGTAATAGCTTAATCCAGAGATTATGCTTACCGGAAATGATCAGTAGGTTGAATGACCCCTGTGATATAATGAGTTGCTATGGTGTTAAACCCAACCAAATGAATAAAAAATATAAAAATAAAACATCAACTTACGACAATTCATCTCGTCGGAACCGTCGGCACATTCTTTACGTCCGTTACATCTGCCAGCGGAGCTGATACATGATCTATCCGATTCACATTCAAACTCTCCTGTTGTACAACGTACTACAAATATACAGTGATAAAACATTACGATACTAGAGTATGGCTAATCAAATCAACCTTAGACTAAGTACTATTTAAATACAATAAAATACTACACTTCAAAGTATGCTGGTATTAATTTACAAATAAAAAAAAACAACAACAGTTAGGTGCCATTCAAAGTCATCAACTCTGACCCTATTTTTAGTGTCCCAAAATACCAAATTTTTAACCATTCTATACATAGACTATGTTAAGATCTTAATACTCATACTTAGACATACAACACATTGCACTTATTGGCAACATGGCTCCTACAGTTAATAGCTGGGTCTTCATGTGTCTGTAAGGAGTTCAGAATTATTGCACCAATCATAGCAGACTATCTTATTAAATTTCATTTAATTTACTGTAAAAACTATTTTGAATTCCATAACTAAGGATAGATTAAGTGTGGAATTACAGTAGATTTATTTGTTTTGGCCCTTCCCCCCCCCCCCCCAAAAAAAATATGGTGTACACTTTAACCCCTCTGTATATTTGTAACTACCTACAGTGGTAATAAAACAAATACCAAGCATTTAAATCAGTAGGGTTAATTAACAGTCCAAATAAAATAAAAAATAAATTAAGAATAGATGAAAAACGTAACCTACCACAATTTCTTTCATCTCTACCATCAGGGCAATCATAAACTCTGTTACAAATCTGATCAGGTGTTAAACATTTATTATCTATAGGACATTCCATTTCACCTTGTCGACATCTCAATGCTGTAACAATATAAAATATATTATATAATAATAATATATAAGTAGCCTTCATTCTCCCAGCCTCGGATATATATCACTTCGAGATATAAATTTTCTATCTATCCTCCAAAGTCTTCAAAATGTGTATATAATTTTTGTCCATAGAATAAGTTAATACACGAAATACATCATATTTTTGGTCCTCGGAAAAAAGTTATAACACACTATATCATTATCCACAGAAGAGACTTCAAAATATTACTATATCATCCTAATTTATAACACCTTCCTATTTGTCCTCATATTTTTCTAAAAAAAATGAATAAGTTTTGTCCTGGGAATTTTTTTTTGTCCTAAGAAATCGCTTTACTATTGATAACTTTTGTCCTTGGAAAAGTCTTAAACAATGCGGAACTTTTGTCCAGATAAATTCTTTTACAGTTATAATTATCTTAGTTTTATCATTTCCGCAAAAAGCTCTCTCAAAAGTATATATCACTTGCTTTTTTTTCTTGGAAAACCACACTTACGTAGAAATATTTATACTATATTCAAAGATAAACTATCATTAGAAAAACTACTTCATATTGAATAAAGATTGCATATTGATAAATCCAATTTTAGAGGAAGCTTTCACAATTCTAAAAGTGAATGTCTTTCCTTTAAAACTTATAAATACATATTTATATTCTTTCCCAAATACAATTTTTTTTTGTCAAATATAGTCTAGGCCAGCCCACACACAGATTTTCATTTATATAAAAAATATGATATGATTAACAAATTTAATACAATAAGATGTCTTATTCAGCAGACGACATTTTAAAGGTAAAGTTTATTTGAACTAGGGTGAGCAGCGTGTGATTTATGTAAATAGACAAACTACTTCATACGCTGTATAAACACATGATTACCCTTGTTTCAATATTAGGATAACTAACGTCTGTCATAAGATACCAGCTAATTGATTAATATTTTTAAGTATGTACACATACATTTATATTATTTAAATTGAAATTTGTTCGAAAAAGAGAAGTTCCGAATGAAATTATTTCCACTACCTTGTAAGAGATTTCTCACGTTCTCTTTGCAGCTCAGTGAATACTCTACCATTACTTCACACTTAAGTAAGTGAGTGAAACATTTGTTACTTCACACTTAAGTAAGTGAGTAAAGCATTTGTTACTTCACACTTCAGTAAGTGAGTGAAACATTTGTTACTTCACACTTAAGCAAGTGAGTGAAACATTTGTTACTTCACACTTAAGTAAGTGAGTAAAGCATTTGTTACTTCACACTTCAGTAAGTGAGTGAAGCATTTGGTACTTCACACCTAAGCAAGTGAGTGATCCATTTGTTACTTCACACTTCAGTTGGTGAAACTGAGTGAAACATTTGTTACTTCACACTTATGTAAGTGCGTGAACTATTTGTTACTTCACACTTCAGTGAGTGAAACATTTGTTACTTCACACTTAAGAAAATGAAAGAAACATTTCAGCCAATGGGCACGAAAGTAGAGTTTTAATAGTTTTCATGAAATTTATGATAGTAATTAGATTAAAGTATTTCCAAGCATCCTATTATGATAGCGCTGTATCCAGTCTTTCAAAATTTGCAATTAAAAGTTCTTTCGCTCCTTTCATTCATTTAACATTACTGAAGTGCTACAACATTGGGCAGAGTTTGCACTTTCACACATCAAAATACAATAAATGTATCTATATTTAAAGTACTTGGCTATGACCAATTGCGTGAATGCAGATCTGTTAAATTAATTTATAATGATAACTTATATATATTCAGACAGAGTACTTTAATGAGAGACAAACAATTAGTGTTTACTAAATACATGTACTGCACTAATCCATACATGTATATATGTACATAAATTATAAATAAACAATGTATTTAAAGAACACTAAGTTAATCCCTAGATGAATTAAAAATAAATCAAGGGTTGCCTGCAAGACTGTAGTACTTGCATTATGTAAAAGTGCAAGTTACTACATACTGCACATGGGCAACCCTCGAAATGTGTTTTTGTCATAATTAGACATGCTGTGAATTTTAAGACAGTATCGATAACTATGATCATTAACATGCATCTGAGTCATTCCCACAATGAAAAGAGAAACATAAGTTGTTTACAAAATGGTTGACATAAAACAACATTAAATCTTATATTTAAAATACATGGCAAAAGCAAAAGCCTTAAAAGTTGATTTCTTTATATTCAATAACAATTTTTCAAATTTTTCAATTTCATTTTCGAGACCAATTTGATTGGTCAGTGCAAAAGTAGCCTTCGTTCCTTTTTCAATATTTACATGCAGTAAAACTAGTTTTAAGCTCACCCATCAAAATGGCTTTATTTTTTATTTTGGTTAACTAGTAAAAGTAAAAATATAAAAACAAAACATATAACAACAAACAAACAAAACAAAAATACTACAAAATGGGTTTCACTGAAGAAAAACACAACAGACTTAATTATGATCCAACAAAAATACACAAAGGAAGGTTACTGTGATATAGGTTTTTTGACAAAACAAAATCAAGAGTAAAATACACAAATATAACATAAAACAGAGTAGTGTTCCAAAGAAATAAAACATGCAAATTTTTTCGTGAGTTATAAATTCAAATTAATTTTGAAATATTTTCATAACTTAATTGATCAATTCACAATTTGTATTCAAAGTAACAAGTTGATAAAGATCACACAAAAGTGCAAGTGGCATTGTGAAAAAAATATACAATGGGATATTACTTTAGCAATTTGCATTGTGTTCAATATAGGGATGCTTGGTGCAATACTATTATTAAAATTTACTTTTATGCAAATTATTGCTTCATACTTGTAATCAGGGATGCCAGTATGTATAAAAACAGCCTTAATTATGCATACAGGATTACAAATAAGCAGATATTTGTGAAAAAGCTTTCTCAATATTTAAACTTTATATTCAATAAATGCATGTAATTATATAAATATATGTCTAATTTTTAAAGTAAAATAAAATATAATGAAAAATTCATATGCACAATTAATAACGATAAATGCAAGACAGTTAATTGTCAATAATACAAGCATAAATTAAAATATAAACATAAATACACAAAAACAACAAAATCTATGATGTCATATACATGGGATTATAATCCACTAATGATAAAGTGACTGACTATTATAGTCAACAATGTGTTTTTTTATATGGAAAGGACCAATATGATTGATAGGTAATTTTGTGACGTGTTGTTGGCCCAAAATGGTGGATGGCTCAGCTTACTTGCAAAATTGATATCAAAGGAAGACATATCCAGACAAATTGCAAAACTTTTCTTCTTGAAAAAAAACAACTGATGAGCATAATTGTTTTTAAGTGATTGCGTGATTTTATGCAATCTAATGATTAGCACAATCAAATATACACTCATTTAGACTCAATAAATTTAATATTTTACAAATAAACTTGGGCTTGAATTTGGATAATTGACTATAAACAGAAGTCACTTTATCACCCATGGGCTATACAGCTATATAAGTACATTAATATAATACAACATTAATTATCTAATATAATTAAATATATAGTCTGACATATTTAACCTGATACTTTATGTCCAGGAATCAAGGTTTGACAAGGCACAGTAAGTAGGTCAACTGAATGTTGCTATATGACTGAACATTTGCATAAAAGAAGCATAGTTTTTCATTCTGAGTCTCATTCAATTAGTTTCACCCAATAAGTTTTAATGCTGTTCAATGAAAGGCATTTTGGGGGTAAACTAATTTTCAATACATCATTTTGCAAAATTATTGAGGTTGACCTATACTAGGTATCAGGTCATACAGGTTGACCTATATTAAGTATCAGGTCATACAGGTTGACCTATATAAGTATCAGGTCATACAGGTTGACCTATAATAAGTATCAGGTGATACAGGTTGACCTATATTAAGTATCAGGTCATATTGGTTGACCTATATTAAATATCAGGTCATACAGGTTGACATATATTAAGTATCAGGTCATACAGGTTGACCTATATTAAGTATCAGGTCATATTGGTTGACCTATATTAAGTATCAGGTCATATTGGTTGACCTATATTAAGTATCAGGTCATACAGGTTGACCTATATAAGTATTAGGTCATACAGGTTGACCTATATAAGTATCAGGTCATACAGGTTGACCTATATTTGGTATCAATTCATACAGGTTGACCTATATAAGTATCAGGTCATACAGGTTGACCTATATAAGTATCAGGTCATACATGCTGACCTATATTTGGTATCAGGTCATACAGGTTTACCTACATAAGTACCAGGACATATTTGTCAGACTATACTAAACAAAAAATAAAAACATACAAAGGATTATAATGTTTGTTGTCAGTTACTCCCCTTGTTTTAAAAATAAACATGTTTGAAACTTTACTATTGACTATTTTCATACATTTGATTGACAAATACAAAGAGAGCAATGACAACAGAACACTTTTATATTCCATCAACCATTGGATAAGGAAACCAACATTTTTCAGTTTAATGGTTAACTAATTTTTGTTTCATGCCTTAAACTGCCTACCAGAATCGTATTTCGTGTATCAATTTTACTCAACTCCTCTCTCCCCCTCCCCCAAAGAAAAACTCACACATATAGAATGATTTAAAATCTGTTATTTGCAAGACCCTACTTCCCTTTTAGACTTGACTTAGCTAAATTATAATTCCCAAACTGTGGGAAAGCAATAGCATTTAACAAGCCAGAAAACTTAAACTGTTAGCTTCAACTGCCTAATGAATGAAGTAAAAGCAGCATATAATTCTGTCAAGTTCATGCAGGAAGTGGACAATATGTACAGAAAGAATCAGTTCCTGCAAGAGTTGTCCCCCTTCCTCTAATTGGAACTTAAGTGTCATCCAATTATTGAGATTTAATATAAACATTATCTTTAACTCTTTATTTAACTTTATCATCAACCCAAAACCTTAACTTCATTATCAACCCTAAACCTGAATATTATCATAAACTCTAAACCTGAATTTTATTATCAACCCTAAACCTGAATTTTATCATCAACCCTAAACCTGAATTTTATCATCAACCCTAAACCTGAATTTTATCATAAACCCTAAACCTGAATTTTACCATAAACCCTAAACCTGAATTTTATCATCAACCCTAAACCTGAATTTTATTATCAATCCAAAACCTGAACTTTATCATCAACCCTTAACCTGAACTTTGTCATCAACCCTTAACCTGAATTTTATCATCAACCCAAGACCTGAATTTTATCATCAACCCAAAACCTGAATTTTATCATCAATCCAAAACCTGAACTTTATCATCAACCCAAAATATAAACTTTTATATCAACCCAATACCTGAACTTATTAGTCAACCAGTAAACTGAAATAAGTTGGTAACTTACGACAATTCTGTTCGTCAGATTCGTCGGGGCAATCAGGATAACCATCGCACCGACGATTTTCTGGCAAACAGTGTCCGGTACCACACTGGTAAAATCCAGCGGAACATCTGCGTCTACTAGCTGTAAACATTTTTCAAACAATTTTATAGGTATGTTAGTAAACACAAACATAGATATACAAAGTCTATACATAAAATAATGATCTTGTGAATTATTATCAATGTTTAGAACAAGGGCGATACTGTGGGATAGACACGGAATAACTAACATTTTTAGGGTGAATCTTTATTCTTGAATTAATACTATTGATATATCTGGTCGTTTCAATGCTACTTTCGAGCCTCCTTAGTTAATTTTTCGTTGTTTTCAACTCGCAATTTTTAAAATCCACTCGCATTTTGCGAGTATGCGAGCTTAAATTCGAGCCCTGGGTTATGGAAGCTCAACATAGTACAAAAGGTATGTATGATTTACATTGTAGCAACAATCCAATCTGAAAGAAGTTTTTGTTAAACTTGACCCAATTTTTTAAATGGAGGTTTTAGGTGAATATTTTAGGCTAGCATCATTGACAAGTTGGTTCTGTTTTTTGTGTCAATATCAAAATGTATGTTGTAAATTCACAAGTCACCTTAACAAAGACAGTGAGGTCAGTATAATAGTTTCATACAAACTTGGGTTACCATAGCAACTAAACCAACTTTGAATGAAATTCAAAATTACAAGTACATAATATTTAAATACCAATTACATTCGCTGCAAACAGTGTTATATGACAAGATTGACCTAAGATGATTCTTTCTCCTGGACATTTACTACTTCACACAGTCGTTTGATTTTATACAACAATAATAATACTAAGTGCATACTTTCGTCAGTGACTGACAACTGCCCTACATAATTAAAAATCATTGGAAGGGGGGAGAATGGCCTTAGAAATAATTTCATGACCAAGCTCCACGAAAGTATGCCCCGCCTGGGAATCAAACCCACGACCCCTCATTCAGTAGACTTGCGTGCTACCAACTTAGCTAGCCGGGTGGCTACATAATAAGTCAGTTTTGTCATATACTACATAAAGACAATAATATGAATACAACACTGACCAATATATGTATACAATAAGCTAAATAGATCTACCAAACACTTATCTCAACCATAGCCTGCCCTTATGACCAATCAATCAATCAATAGATCAAATGATCAATCAACAAATCAATCAATCAAATGATCAATCAATCAATCAGCTAATTGACAAATTAGTTGATCCACCGAACATCCATTCATTAACCTACACATAGAAGCTTCGCACACCCAACACATAAAGCATAAGTTAGTTCCATTATACATATTTTGGTTGGAAAATGCATATCCACATGTGATGTATTAAGGCAATAATATATAGTTGAATACATATAAACATTTACAGCAAATCCACTCAACATATAAAGCATATATTATTTTTACTGCAGCATTAAACAATACCTTATAACTATCATAATTATATACAAAACATAGAGTTCAATGCATATTTCATATTAGTTTATACAGAGTTTCCTATACTCCTATGAAGTATTGAAATTAAGAATTTCCGACATACAATGTGTATAAAATAACACAGAGTAGTTTGTAGAGCATTGAGCACAATTTAAGCTACTTTCTTAAAATGGTAAAGTATCATATTTTTAAAGAACGTTAAGATAAATTACCAACACTAGGGGTATTGGGCCAAGTAGCCCCTACTATGGAAAAAAAGGAATGAGACAAACTTGCATATGATAAAGTCATCATAATGCAGCACCCGCCTGTAGTGCAAGATACCCAATAACAAGACAATTTCAACTGACACTTGAAAAGCTAATTTCAATTTATAAAAGAGTTTAGAAGTAAGTTACTGCAAAATTTTTGCATTATATTTCAAGATCATTAGATATACATGTATGCATGCATTTATACAGGTACTAGTATAATATACATGTATAGTGTGCCATTTAAAATTGAAATTGCTGTGGGAACCTTATTTTTCATTATATATGGGGTGGTAAGATGATCCCCAGAGGTGATATCCAAGAAAATATAAAAATAAGAATATTTGATACAGGACAGCAATAAAATTTGATAGGAAAATTAAAAATTCCATATTTCAAAATGCAGAATGTTGCTCCAAAAATGCAGAATGTTGCTCACACAGAAATTTCAACTTGCACACTATTTGTTATATTCATTTCAGTAATTATGTCTACTATGAGTATATAAGGTACATATCAGGTGTCAGGCTTTAGCTACAATAAATCTGATTAATTGATTTTTGTGAACTACCATTTGGCCTATATTATGCCCCGTGCTTCAAATTTAGACATAATATGCCAAACTCTTAATTCAGACATATGTATCACTAAAGTAATTTTTCTTTCTCTTAAAGTTCTTCATGCATTATATTTAACATTCAAAATATATATTATTTCTTGAAGGGACCAAAAGCCCTTAAATCTGAAAGTCCACATCTTTGACTGAAAATCTTTAAAACATATGAAACATAAATTAACTTGTGCCTCACACATTCACACAATGTGATGAAATATATATTACAACACAGCCCACAAAATGTTAAAAGCAAACATAAACATCATAATACTTACGACAATTCTGTTCATCACTTCCATCAATGCAGTCAGAGCGCCCGTCACATCGACGTTGTTCATTGATACAGTCACCATTCAAACACTGGAACTCTCCAGATTGACAAGCTACAAACAAATGAAGTGAATACAATACAATTTAACACATTAATCCAGTTTTCATGTCCTTTCATGTCAAAGGTCAAATAAGTTGAGATTGAACAAATTCAGATGAATCTTTATTTTTCTTACAGAATTTCATTAATATATCAAAATGGTACCACTGCCCTCCAAATCAAGCATAAAAATATATTTATGTTATTGGTGACAGAAAATGTGTTGTAATTCAATTGTTAATGCGAACGATATTTATTTGCTTGCTAGGTTAAAGTTTTATCGTCTTTTTTTTACCAAGAATCCTACATGTGTACTAAAAAAAGTTTACTATAAGTTTTACAGCATCTCAACAGTATTTTGTTGATTTGGCAAACACAAAGTTTTCCAGAAAATATTTGACTAATCATGATTTGAAAACAGTTTTTCAAACTTACGACAAGCAAGCTCATCAGATCTGTCGTCACAATCAATGCGTCTGTCACAACGACGACTTAAATCAATACAAAGTCCATCACCACAAGTAAATTGATTCTGTGTACATACTGAAATAAACAAAATAGAAAAAATCTTCGGTCTGTTGTCATTATAAAAATTAGGTTTTTAAATATTTTGTAATTTATGTGGCCCTTGATGTGGTATAGCCCCTTAGTTATCGATTTATACATTTTTAGTGTAATGTACCTTATTTTTATGTTAATATGCTCAATGTCAATTTTGAAATTCAAGAGATCTAAATTGAATTGATTTTCATCAGAATTTTTAATTCCATCTATCAGCACATAAAACTTCTCTGCGACTCATTACTCTAGAAACCAGTCCCTTAACTCCATCCCCTCGTCTGCCTCACCACAAGTTCATAAAATCTATCAGCACATTTAAACCCGCCCCTAAAGCTCCGCCCCCTTATTTTACTTACCACAGTTATCAAGTTCATAAAATCTATTAGCAAATTTAACCCCACCCCTAAAGCTCCGCCCCCTTATTTCTCTTACCACAATTATCAAGTTCATCGGATCTATCAGCACATTTAACCCCACACCTAAAGCTCAGCCCCATTATAATACTTACCACAAGTATCAAGTTCATAAAATCTTTCAGCACATTTAACCCCGCCCCTAAAGCTGAGACCCCATATTTTACTTACCACAATTATCAAGTTCATCAGATCTATCAGCACAATCAATGTTACCATCACAACGTCTCTCAAGTGGAATACAACGTTCATCACTTCTACATGTAAACTCATTCCTCTTACATCCAGCTGCAACGAGAAGATTAATAAATAAACATGTACTTGAATATAAATACAATAAAAGAAATACATTTACTTATATGGTAAAGCTAAACACCCACATTTTTATATAAAAGTTCCCCATCAACAGCAGTCTGGCTAGCACAGTTGGTAGCACTCAGTTGGTGGCGCACAAGTCTACCGATCAAGGGGTAGTAGGTTTAATTTGCCCATTCTCGTACCCAGAGGTCTAGTAGGATTTTCGATTAAGATCGAGAATCTTGATAACCTCGGGATACGAGAATGCAATTTGCCAGTCAAGGCATACTTTCATTTGGTTTGGTCATTAACTAATTTCTACAGCCGTTTTCCATCTATCCACTGATTTTATATCATGTAGGACAATTGTTAGTCACTAGTAACAGGTAATCAACAACAATCATCTCAAATACATACCCCTCTCTCATCGATTCGCTGAGAAGAATTTAGTTCACCCAGAGAATTACTAATGACTCAACACTTGTTCTACATAAAATGGATTTTTACTCTGATTTCATTATGATAAAGAAAACCTGGTGACCATTATCATTACCCTATCCATGAAGGGGGACAAGAATAAATTAAACTAAACAAAACTAAACAAACAAACACTGTAATAAAGTAATTTCTGCTACTTACGACAATCTTGTTCATCAGAGCCGTCAGAACAATCAGGATTACCGTCACATTGTAACCTTCTATTAATACATTCTAATCCTCTGTTAGATCTACATTGGAAATCTGTTACTGGACAACTTGGTGGTTCTGTGGCTGGAAAAGTTTAAAAAAAATTGAAGTGCGATTTAAAGTCTATTTCTATATACATGTACATAGTCAGCCCACTTTACAATCATGATCATTGAAATTACTCTCAGCCAGGCGATCCCTCACAGTACCCATTTACACCTGGGTATGGTGGAACAACAGCAGGTTTATTACTTGCTAAGGGAAATTAACAGTGCCCTTAGATGAGTTTGAACCCAGGACTTCTCAATCCCTTAAGGTGCCACCTTAACCAACTAACTTAGTACTGGGGGACCAGGAAGTGGACTCAAAAGTGATTAATCTAAGTTGTAAGAACTAGTTTCACAATTGAGCTGAAGTAAATTATTATAAGCTAAATTGAAGGAAAATACTTACGACAACCAAATTCATCAGAGCCATCTTCACATTGTGGTACACCATCACATCTCATTCTACCTTCAACACAGTTACCATCTAAACATTGGAACATACCATCCTTACAAGCTGTTATAATAGAGTAAAATAATCATACATATACGGGGCCCCTAATGTGACATTTTGGAATTACTTTTTCATTTTCACAATCATTCCGTTTTCTGAAATAAGTTATTTTGTTTTGTATTTCGTTTTTACAAAAAAAACTATTTCCTTTTTACAAAAAAATATTATTTCTTTTTTACGAAATAATAATTGTGCAAAATATTATTTAGTTTTTGTCCAAAATAATCGTTTTGAAAAAACGTAATACATATTTGTAATAATATTTCATTTAAATGTAATAATTATTTCATTTAAGCGTGAAAAGGAAATAATATTTTGTAAACACTAATTTATATTTTGTAAAAACGAAATAATATTATGTTTTTAATGAAATAAATGTAAAAATAAAAAGAAGTATTTCAAAATGTCACTTGACAGGCTCTATATACATAGGTACTGGTTTTATGCAATATTTGTAGTCTCAGTTATAAGTTAGTAAAAGATAACTGATAATTGATAATTTTTATAAAGCAGATGATAACTTACGACAATTATCTTCATCTGATTGATCCTCACATTGTGGTCTACCATCACATCTCATAGAGTCAGGTATGCAGGAACCATCATTACATGTAAATTCATTGTTAGCACATTCTGGAAAACAGTAAAATATGAGCTCAACTTAATAGGCGTTTTTTCCTAACCACATATTTCTGTTTTCACATTGTTGTTAAAAAGCAAACTCTGCATTTAAATTATATTGTTGAATTTTGGTTAATTCAGTAAAAGTTTGTAAAATTTTGTTCGTATGCCTGGTTGAAAGGAGCTCCAATCCAGTTGTAGGTCCTGGGTTTGACCCCAAAAGAATCACTGTTAATTGTTTTAGAAATTGAATGTGATTGCAGCTGCTTCACTCCTACAAGTAAATGAGTCCCACAAGCATCATCTGAATGAAAATGATTCAGATGATCAGGGATTATCGTAAAAGACTGTTCAATCCAAATGTGTGAGAAAGTTCTTGAAGCAGACTTTGATGTTAACTTATTTTTTTTAATATTTAATATTTTTACTTTTATCTATCCAGATTAACAAATCAAGCTGAAATTGTGAAGTAGAAAGTAAAAAGAAGAATGCAAAATGAATATACCACAACTAACTGAAATGAAATCAACGATTGTAAAAGAACCTAAAGACAATAAAATGAATCTACCACAACTAACTGAAATGAACTCAAAGACAGTAAAAGAAAGAACCTAAAGAATATAAAAATAAACTTACCACAACCATTTTCATCTGAAAGATCTTCACATTGTGGACGACCATCACATCTCATATTTGCAGGTATACATGATGAGTCAGCACATTGCCATTGATTGTCAGCACAACCTAAACATATAGATATACATTTATGTAATGCCAAATAAAATATTGGTAAAAAGCTTACAAAAATTGCATGATTTTCTGGTAACATTCCAGAAACATATTTGAGTTTCTGACTCTGCCAAAATACATAAAGTAGACAATAAATGGTTCCAATTACAATTAGATTTTTTTGACTTGGAACATTTTGCTGTCAATGGTGAATTTTGGTCAAGATTTTAAGATTTTGTTGTTGTTGTTTTTTTGTTTTTTTCATGAACAAAAGATCTAATTTTGGTCCCAATTTTAGTTAAAATTCACTTACATGGGAGTATAGTGACCTGTGAATAATGTGGTTCTCATTTCATTTGTTGGTATTTTGTCTCATTTATGATAAAAAGGTGGACTTGAAAATTCATTGTCTTTATTGTCAAATTAAATTCTATTTAGAGTAATGTTCGTAAACATCCCAATATCGTTTGACAATACAGTCAGCTAAGAATACATGTACTCAGATTGTACATGGCATCATATTCCTAATTGGAATTAAAAGTTGTCCAGCATCCAAACAAATTGCAGTCACAGCGAAACACAACAGTTTATCATTGGACAGTAGGTCCTGTGGAGATCAGAATTTTACTGGACAAAACCTAATCTTACAAGACTGGAGACAATTCACATATTTTGATGAATTGAAAATTGTGGACAAGATCAAAATCGTTGCCAGACAGTTGGCCCTGTAGGTATCAACAGACCTTCTATTTTTCGCAAGATTTGTCTGTCGCCAATGTGTGGCAGTGACTGAAATGGTATAAAGTTTCTTCGTATAGAGTAAAATCAAATACTTACCACAATTAACTTCATCAGCACCATTAGAACAATCATTGTAACCATCACAAGTTAGAGATTCACTGACACATTCTTGTGTTGGTGTATTTAAACATTCTATATAACCATCAGGGCATGCTGCAATATAAAACAATCATACATTAGTCACTTGTACCTCAACTCACTCCCAGCCTTACTCCCAGCCAATGAGGTAGAGGGGATGTTGGGAGTAAAACAGTCATGTTTTTACCATCCAGGCGACTGTGGAGAAATTGTTTTCTCACCAAAATTGAGGGTATTGTAGTCAGTCACTTGTGATTTATAGATTTGGGTTTTTTGCTCAAGATTTGACTGTATGATTGTCCCTGCAGGGGAGGGGTTTGTTGATTCAAATGTCCAAAGACGCTCCCCTACTCTGGATTTGTCAATAAGTAGTTTTTCTTCACTCCCAAAAATATCAATTCATTAATTCACAATGAGAGATTGACCAAGATGTGATGACCAATATGTCCCAATAAAGAATAATCAGCAATGGCAACTTTAGTTATACTGATGTCACTAACAACCAGAAGAAAGCAATGCACCGATTGGACCAGTAAAATTTATGAATACTATTATCGTAGTATACACAATATTTACAAGATTTTACAATCATGGTATTCCCCACTGACCTCCCCTTGATTTTTCATTTATTTCTCCTAACTAAAACAAACAAATACATACGACAGTTGACTTCATCAGAGAGATCTCCACAGTCATCCCGTCCGTCACATCTTTTAGATCCTTGGATACAATTCCTGTTCTGTACACACTGGAACTCTCCTTCGAGACATTCTGTGATAGAAAACATACAGTTGATTATTATATACCTTGCTAATAAGACTTAGTACATTTGGCACGTGAGTTTATGTAACCCTTAGTTTTCCACTTATAACTATTCACAAAAAGTGGGGGGAAGTTTTTCAAACGTTAACTTCAAGGTAGCAATCCCCACAATCATTACAAGCATCACAGCCATATAGACACTTAGGAAGTACATTAAACTGGTAAATACAGTCCGACCTATTTTGAACAACGTCCACTGGGAGAGATTAAAACGTGTTGCTGTTCAGAGGTTGTTGATCTGCAGAGCTAAATTTCAATTAAAATTGCATGTAAGGGAAATATTAAAAGTAGTTGCAATGCAGAGGACTTGCTTTGTACGGGGCTGCTCTGCAGAGGTAACCAGTATACAGTACATGTAACAAAACTTGAATCATACTGTATGCTTGTCTGAGGTTAAACTAAACAAGTGGAGAATTTCTATCAGGTTTTAATCAGATTGAAATATAGCAATATATCAGTAAAGACATTTGCCACAAACTATAGACTGAAAAAGTGACACAGCAGGGATAATTATTATGAATACCAGGGTTTTACGGGACGCAGGAATCCGCGTCCATATACGCATAAATCACCAAGTTGTACGCATAAAAATTGAAGGCTGCGTCCATGTGGACGCACAAAATGTGTCTGAATCATAGGTAGCGAAATCAGCTGTTCGGGTCGTACATTTTAAGGTCCGACCGTACAAGTCATTTCATTCTTCATTTATTAAAAATGCTTTTACCTCTGAGTAACTTCGTGGCAATTATAGATATATGTACACAACGGTACAAATCGTCGAGCAGAGTTGTCGTATATTCGGCGAGAACATAACGTTTTCGAATTAACGATAGTCGTCATTTTCTGTGTTAAAAATTTGGTGCTATATGCCATGCGTATTTGGGTGTATATAATATTAATTTCAATAAGAAATCTTGACTTATTACATTACAAATTGTTATGTACACCCAAGAAGTTAATTCTTTAATTGTTTGCTGCAATTAAAATCAATATTAATCCATTGTTTGATGACAAACATAGGTAAGCAGTTTCGTACGGAATGTAACAATTTATGTTAAGATGTTTGTCGGAATTTTTCACACTTTGTCGATGTTTAATTATGTAACAATGTCATAATTGCTAAGACTCATTGTGAAAGCTTATAGTCCAATTTAATTAATTGTTATTTTGAATTAATTCTTAAAACAAGCGTGTCCTAGTATTTTAATTGTTGACTTTAGTTGTCAAGCATATAATGGCCGACGATCGCAGGAAATCGAATTTGCTTTGTTACAAAATTCCTTGAAAATAAACGTCAAAGCAAACTGATTTAACATCATTTTACATTTGAACAATGTTTTTATTTAAAATTTAGAATAATTTTTCGTAAAAATGAATCCCTTTCATCATTGGGACAAATGTCATATATTTTCGCGACCCACGCTATCGCAAATTTGAAAGAAACATTCTTATATATACGTTAGTAATATAATTAGCTTATTATTTTGCCAATTGGATTGTCTTAATTTAGCATACAATGCCTCATGAAATGACAAATTCAAACATAAGAGCTCGTTTTCGCTCTTGCGTAGTTGTAACAAATAACCGATATTTTCTTTCTTTCCAACAATATTTGTTCTGGTAAAGTTAAAAGCATATAATGTCATATTCATAAATCTAAAACTTGATTAAATACTGAAAATGATATCATAACTTCGCATGTATCATTGACATGGTATCTTTCTTGTAATCAATGGCACACAGTTGAAAAACCAAACACCTAGATGAATGAAATTATTTCTGTCTAGTCACATGTTTCAAGTCATAGTTTATCTTAATTTGAATTACATTGACTATTTATTTGTATCTTTATATTGCTGCCATTTATATAAAGAAAAAAAATACACACTAAGTGTGAGCAAATCTGTTGGACTCCCAAATTTGCTCATTGGACTCCTATTTTCACAGGACCTGCGTCCATTGGACCCTTAAAAGTTGAGTGCAATGTAAAAACCTGGAATACTAATTCTAAGGTGACTATACAAGTGTCTATAGATTGAAGTATAATGAGAAACATTCCTCTGAGTAAATTTCAGCAGAAAATTAAAATAATACAAGTGAGAATAGAAAAGGAGTGTGTTCTGACAGCAAAGAATCTACAATCAAATCCCATTTCTTTAAGTCAATTTAGCACCTGGTAAGGGTGCAAAAGCATTTATGACATTTATGACTTTTGTCTTAAGAAAATTGTAAACTTTGACAAAGGATTTCAAAAGATGTTATATCAAAACTTGTAATTTTTAAGATATAATGCAAAAATATATTAGAAACTGCCTGTCAAAGTGGTAGTTCAGTATTAGAATACAACAAAATGATTGATTACTTGCTTTTTGATGTTAGAAGAATTAATTCTAAGATTTATTATACAATCATATGTTTTTTGTATTTTTTTTGTAATAATCTGCCAAAACACCGCTCCCATGGTCCCCACTCCTAAATACTAATAGACATGACATAGAGCTTTAAAAGAATTTATATACTAGGAATGCATACAGGATATTTGTTTACTTTTAGGGAGCGCCTAGATTGACACTTGTAATGCTATATTCAAAGAATGATATGTTATAAAAGCAAAATGATATTGACTTAAAGTACATGTATTACAAATGTCTGCCTATACATGAGGAATAAGCAATTTCACTAGCCCATGTCGCTAAGTTCCTCAAGTCAGTCGGCTGTATGCCTATTGGCTTTGACTGTTTTCTGCTAAGTTCCTTAGCTTCGGGCTAGTATGATAAAGGTATTACTATTAACTGGTTTATATCAAATATCTACTAAGTGTTTAATTTAGTCTAGGCTACAAGTAAGCAATGCATAGTTAAGATAACATATGAAAGCAAAGAAAATTCCTGGAAAGAAGCAAAAAAGCAGGAGCTAAAGACAAACAACGATGGTCTTGAGTGATAGATAACATATGCCTCAGATCAGGCCAAGAGGATTTAGCAAGTAGGTTAACAATATATATCACTATCAAATGATTATATTGACCAACCAAGAAAGCACAGGAGCATAGGACAAATCAAGTCAGCACAGAGAGGGTGAAATACCCCCAATCAGGCCAATGGGATTTAGCAAGTAGGTTAACAATTTTTATCACAATGAGATGATTATATTGTCTGACTTAATGCAACTGAATTTAGAATTTCCTTCAACATTTCTTGTCTACCTTTACTCTTACATAATTTTAAGATAAGTTCACAGTCTTTCTAGAATAAAAGCAATGTTTTATGCGATGTTATAACATTTTTTCTGTCATAATGCAGCAGGCTAAGTCCAAAGGAAAGACTTAGTTAAACATTTAGTGAGCATCAAGAAAATCAGAAAAAAGTAAAAAAAATTCTTTTTCATGAAATTAGATACAATAAAATGTACATGCAAATACTCAGCATGCAAAACAACAAATAAGTTATCCTTCATGCAAAAATAAAAAATTAACACATGCAAAACAATCGATTAAAATCCTCCCCACAAAAAAAACACATGCAAACGTAAATATTTTGTAGTAAAATTTTCATACCACAATTTGCTTCGTCGGATAAATCCTTACAATCAATGATCCCGTCACATAGAGCCGTAAGCTTAAAACAACCATGACCATCAAGGCACTGGAATTCATTCTCTTTGCATATCTCAACTAATGCATAACAAACAAATAAACCAAAATATATAATATTTGAAATAAATCAAGCACAGCCCAATCTCATAAGAATCAGGTTTTATTTTTCTATAGCAACACGATAAACATTTAAGCTTCAATTCATGTGATCAAGCCCACAAGTTCTAAGATGTACGCAGACATTCTACCTTGTGACTATAGAAGCTAGCTTGAAGACAACATAATTAAAATGCCATATTATAGCTCTGTTACACCCACCCACCCCTCCCTATAAGAATATGTTCTTGAATTTCTGGAGCTTGAATGTCTCGGGGACAATCTAGGAATGCAGTCACATGATTGGTATCAGGTTATTCACATTGGGTGCCATTCCTAACTTGATAAAAATCCATGATCTTATTTAGGATTGAACCCATGACCTTCAGAGTTGTTAGCAGACAATCAACTATGTTGCCACAAAAGCTAGCTTAAGATGCTGAAGGAACTACAAACGTATAGCATAATTCCAATACTAGTTAGTTGAAAGTTCAACAGAATATGACTTGTAAATGAAAACCATCAGATCTACTGTAGTGGGAAATAGAGTGGAGCATAAAATGGTCTGATCTAAATGAGATTGAGCTCACCCCATAACACAAGCAAGAATAAACTAAGCATACGGTAAACAAAAATAAAGAGATGCAACATTATTTCCTTGGGAGATCAAAATTTCTATAATATTTTAGACTCCAATTTGAAGAGTATAGTGCATTAAAGTTTGTGAGTTTAATGTCTCTTTTTTTGAAGAATCTTTAGTCATATGACCCTATCTGACCATTTAATCTTTCTTTTATTGGATGTACACTGAACCCATTGCAAATGAATAGATGGTCAGATAAACTTCAAACTGAGTCAACTAGGCAGAGTCATCAACACAAAGGACAGGGATTTTGTACAAACAAGAAATAATGTTACATCCCAAAAAATGATAAATAAAAATAAAATAAATGTAAACATGCTACTGGGCTGATCCATTTAATGAAGGAAGGTTAGAGGGCCGGAACTCTTCACAGAATTTCAAAATGGAGATTAGGGAACCTAAATCTGCCCATAAATTTCAAAATGTAGGTAATAGAAAAGTAGGTTAAATTTGAAAATGTTAAAAAAGTTATCTTTGAATACCATAAAATGTGCAGACGTCACATAATACCCCTTCATCATCCTAGTTCATATTTTGGTAAAAAATTCTCTGTAAACATTTTTTTAATTACATTTTGAACAACCCCTCTCCCCACTTTTGGTCTAAAAGTAAATATTTCAGGATCAGCCCTCTCTCAGAAATCATGAATGATTTTACATAGCATGAAACATGTTTACAGGTAAATTTACATAAAAACCACTACAAAGAACATAAGAAGCTGCAATTCATTTATGAATGCAAATAAAAATATAAATCTGCAAAATTGAAGCAAAAATAAAAAAAAAGTCAAAATGGAATAAAGCAAAGCTTTTCACTACAGATACAAAGAAAGCAAGTGAATGGCTGCGGGATTTTTCCCTATAAATTTGGCAGTTATAAATTAGTTAATACTAAATTATTATAAATAAATGTAAGCTAATAAAACAATAAACATTCTTGAAGCTGTATCAATATTTTGCCAAAAACAAAATTTATGTAAAAAACGGTTTTTAATGGAAATGGTTGCCATAGTAACTGATTAAAACATTTCTGTGGAAACATTTCTAGCAATTAATCATCAAAATGATTGTATGCTTTAAACTTTTGAGGGTTATCTCAATAAATTGTGAACAATGCTAATAATTTTTTTAGTCATACATATTTAAAGATAGTTTTCTGTAATTTTGTAGTATGAATGCAAATACATAAATTACATTTTTAAGGACCATCATTCATGTTGTTTTCTTATAACCAGAGCTGGAAAACTTTCGTATTTGACTCTGATCTTCTGCTTTGGAACAATTTGAACCTCGTACAAAATTATACAAATGTATGACATCACAACACTCAAGTCTCTACTAGTAAAAGAAAATTCTAGGGTACTACAAAATAAAATTTTACTTCACGATATCAAATACAACAACAACTATAGTGTGACCACAGTTCATAGTCTCATACAGGTGTTTAGAGGTGTGGCTACCATAAATAAAGAGTATAACACTTCTCATGAAATTATTTTATCATTTAACCCATCAAAAGGCATCAAAGCAATATCACATATTTTACATTCACCCTTCTACCTAAGGACTTAAATGGTCTGTTTTTGGCGAGATAAGATAGATTTTAAAAAAGAAATGTTGCCCCCCCAACAGGCTTTTTAAGCATGCCTCCCTTATCAAAAATCTCACAAGGAGAGAGGGGTCACAAAGGATTATTTTGAATTGAAACAAAAGGATACATAGGAAATATCAATGATGCACTAAGCATTATCTCTATCTGGCACTTGGAAGTTAAACCCTAACTTTTTTATTTTACTAGATTTAATGCCGAGTCAACACAATTTTAGGTCATTTTACGGTGTCCAGCACACCTAACCCAGCTTTCCTGGACCATTGTCTATAACCAGTACTCACCTACCCTTCCACAAGGCTGGAAACTTCTCCATATTATCTAATCAATGGAGGAAAATCAAAATTATTGTTAAATTTTCATGGAAGAGTATAACCTCCCCGGGTGGGATTGGAACCTGCACCCCCTCGGGCACGAAATTCCAAATCCCAGTGCACTACCAATTGCGCTATCGCCCCAGGTCAATTGGCAATAGATTTCTTCATGGAGTATGATCAATTAAAAGACTGTTATTTAAAGTTCCTATATGAGACTAAAGATTGTGGTGACACTATAAAATTACATTTATATTATATAATAAAATATCTTACTGCACATGGATGGATCATCTACGCAGTCTATACTACCGTTAGCATAAGTACATAAAAACAATGCTTCTGGACACTGAAAGGTATCTACAAATATATGAAATGTGTGTTATTATAACAATATTGGTGGCCACTATCATCATCATCATCAATATTGTTGTCATCATCATCATCATTATTATCCTTAAAATCATCAATAATTTTAACAAATATCATAATCATCATCATCATCATTTTATCATCACCATTATTTTCATAAGCCTGATTACCATCATTGATGTTGTAATTAAGGTCATCAGTATAATCATTTTTTTAAATATCATCATCATCATCATCATCATCATCATCATCATCATCATCATCATCATCATCATCATCATCATCATAGCCATGACCATCATCTTAATCACTATCATTACCAATATCATCATCATTATCATTATCATTACCACCATCTTAATCACCATCATTACCAATATCATTGCAAGCATTATGGTAATAATAATAAGATTTTATTTTTACAATCAATATCATCACCATCATCATCTTCATCAACATCCTCAAATTAATCATCATCATCATCATAATTGAGCCTATAATCATCATCATCATCATTATGACCAACACCATTACTATAACTTTTATCACCTTAATTCAGCAACATGTAACTATATACATACCACAATTGTCCTCATCTGAACTATCAGCACAATCATAATAATCATTACACCTTCCAGATATATCAATACAATTACCATCCTTACATTGCCATTCACCTGCCCCACAACTGGCTGTAAATATATTTAAATATACAGTACATGTAGTAGTATGTTTACAGCACATCATATCTACCCACATCATATAATTAACACTAATATCATATAACTTTCATCAATTTCATGTAAACCACACTTATATTATAAAAAGCCTGCCCACATCATATAACCCCCCTCCACAGCATATTAACTACCCCACATTGTATAAACCCCACCAACATCGTCAAAACCCTACCCACATCATAAAACCCCCACTCACATCATAGAACAAACACCCATGTTGTACAGCCCTCACTTACACTATACAAACAACACCCTCATCATAAAACCCTATCCACATTATAAAAACCCTGCCTACATCATATAAACCCCACCCACATCAAATAAACCACATCCACATCATATAAACTCCACCCACACTATATAAACCCCCACCCACATCATATATACCCCACCCACATCATATAAACATCACCCACATAATATAAACCACATCCACATCATACAAACCCCACCCACATCATATAAACCCCACCCACATAATATTAACCCCACACACATCATATAAACCCCACCCACATAATATTAACCCAATCCACATCATATAAACCCCACCCATACTGTATAAACTCCACCCACATCATATAAACCCCACCCACATCACTTAAACCCAACACACATCATATAAACCCAACCCACATTATATTAACCCTGCCCTCATAAAACTACAATATCAGGCAAAAGAAATTTTGTAACAGTTATCTTCACAGCTACCATCATAGCAATTCCTAAGACTATTTAAATAAATAAGTATAAAAAAAAACTTACCATCGCTAGTTTTGAAGACAAAGGCTCTAGGTTCAGAAGCCCCAATCTCATTTAAGGCACTGATCTCAACTTCATAATAGCTACCTGGTGAAAGATTTTGTATGACAAACTGCTCTGTAGCAGAAGACAATTGGACTGAGACCCAGTTACTTAAAGGACGTTCGATGATGTAGTTTCCATCAGCAGTGAACTGACCACTAATGATTGTAACCTATGATAAAAAAAACAACAACAAAAACAATAAATAATAAAAAAAACAAAACAATAATTTCTTAACCAATATACAGGTCCTTTCATCACAAATGCATTGTACTTTATGCTGCATTTCAAATTTTCAAACAAACACTTTTTTACCAATTTTTAATTCAAAATAAATTAATGAATGATGTCAACATCAGACAACACATAAAAACAACAACAATTCTCTCCTTAAAAATTACAAATTAAACCACACCAACATGATATAAACTCCACCCACATCATATAAACTCATAACTCCAACAACACATAAAAACAACAACAATTCACTCCTTAAAAGTTACAAATTAAACCACACCAACATCATATAAACTCCACCCACATTATATAAACTCCACCCACATTTATAAACTCCACCCACATTATAACTCACATTATAACATTATTACAAATCAAGTCTTGTGATTTTAAATCTCAAAGTCTACTTGGAAAATCACTTTTTAATTTTTATAAAAAAAAAAACAAGAAATTTTACAGAAAAATATGAATAAGCACATAATTTTCTTTTGAATACTAATTAGGGACTTTATTCAGTTATCTTTCCCTGATAAAATCTGAAGCAATCCAATTGGTAAGTAGGTCCTTACAGTTGGAATTCTCAGATTTTATCATTAAATTTCCATGTAAGAATAACAAAATATTCCATCTAATATCTTTCTTGTTAATGAAGATATTAACAGAAGTGATAAAATTTAGATAGTTCTTTTCCCTAAAAATACCTAGCTTGAATTTCAAACAAATTAAATGATTTACAAAAAAGTCATTTAAGATTAATTTTGGCAAATTTACATTGAAAAGTAAGGGTAAAATCTGAGTAATCCAACTAATTAGACCTACCTATTTTAAGAGTATACATGGGGAAATAACTGACTAAAGTCCCTAATTGGAAAAGATTATAATTGTTTTTTTATAGCCTAAGATTATTCAGAATATAGATTCCACATTTGAGAACTTCAATTAACAGTCAATATGTGAATTCCATCAATCTGACACAATAATTTTATGATCTCAGCTTTCCATTAGTGTATAAACATCAAATTTAGGATTTCCAAGCAGGGCTTACTTTCATAGAGCTTGGTCATGAAATTATTTCTATGGCCATTCTCTCTCCTACCAATGATTTTAATTATGTAGGGCAGTTGTCAGTCAATGACAAAAGTATGCGCTTAGTAGTTGGTTAACAGCTAAATCCAGAGATTTAGCCTTTCCAGGAGGAGTGAGTAGGTTGACTGACCGTCATTACATGACCTATACATTGTGTTGCTACGTCATTAACCCCCCCCCCACATACACACACACAAAAAAGGAAATAATAAGAAATCTACGTACTGGTCTATATTTGATGGTATATGAGATGATTCTATCTGAACTCGCCCTCCAGGATACTGTAAATTGTGTAGGGTCTATACCGTCTCTATAAGAAGTGATGGATACTGGGCGGGGTCCACACGAGGCTTCGTCAGAGTTATCTCCGCAATCATCAACATAATTACATTCAAATTGTACAGGAATACATTGTTGACCATTTGCACAACGGAATTCTCCTTCTGAGCACACTACTCGAGAGTCACCTGAAAAGTTGCATTCAGATTGAATATAAATGAGTAAATGAGTATCACCTGCATTTTTGATACTTGAATTACATGAAGACTAAAATAACACAGTTCACTAGACTTTGTTCCTAGGAAGCATCAGAAGAAGATTTTCATCTGAAATCTTCTTTCTCATGAATAGTCATGGTCCGAAGTTAGTGTTCTGAACCATATACACCCAGCCAATATTATTCCAACTCTGTCCACAAATAACATTATAATAATTCCATTTATTGCATTTAGATCCCACCCACATACATTACTGAGCCTTTCCATCTTATAAAACCCACATCAAATAATCTGCACCCACATCATATAAACCTCCCTGTCATATAAACTCCACCCACATCATATATACCTCCCTGTCATATAAACTCCACCCACATCATATAATCTCCACCCACATAATGTAAACTTACCCACATCAAATAAATCACACCCACGTCATGTAAACTCCACCCATATCATATAAAATCAACCAACATCATATAAATTCTACCCTCATGGTATTAACTCCGCCCACATTTTTACCAAATTTAAAGCAAAACAAAATCTTACCGCAGTTATCTTCATCGCTGCCATCGTAACAATCTCTCTGACCATCACAATAATATTCTCTTGGTATACAATCACCATTCTTACATGTCCATTCATCTGAGCCACAACTTTTAGGGGCTGGAGTCACAGCAGCTGTAATAATATTGAAACATCAGAGAAAATCATTCTATAAATAGACAGTGAGGATATCACTTCTATACTAAGACGCACAACTCATTGCAGTATTCAATAATTTGGTACACAACAAAAATAAAGTGTGGCGTGTGAAGTCATTCAGTATGTTCAGTTCAGTTGAACAGGGGAAATTAATAGAAACTAAACATTGTCAAGTGTTTTCAGGTAAACAAACCTTTTTTTACCCATGACCTTTTTTACCCATGATGCTTAGCTTCTCCGTACAAAGATCAGTAAGGTCATTGGTTTACAAAAAGTAGTGACCATGTCATGGTATAGCGTACTAACAATATTATGGTAATAGAAAGTAAAATGAAAGTTTTCTTGAAATTTCATGCAAAATACTTCTGCCAAAATATTGGACCAGGAGCTGCTCATTCTTTATGCAATTTTTCTCCCTGTAAGGCAAAATTGCTTTAAAAAATATGAATTTTTCATCAAAATGCTATGCCCTTGCCAGGAATTTAACCTTGGACCTAAAGATATGAAATCTTGCCCTCTACTACTGCACTGCAGTCTCTGCTTATAATAGTATGAAAGACAAAATTAAGTAATAATAATAAAAATAGAGTTTATTTCAAGAGGCTACGCATTTGGATAAATCCATAAATTCCATGTGGGCCTCTATCAAACATATTACACAGTATTATAGTCCAACAGAATTAACCTGAGCTTGAACTACATAATTATAATAATTACACACTTCACTTACATTAAATCGTGAGTTTCCGTGTGCCTGTATACGGTTATACACATGTTTATAACAACCTATGTGACTATAAATCAATTTATTAAAAGAGGCATATTATTGTACTTTTAATTTTGGACACATTAGTTTTTGGGAAACAAGTAAGTCAGCAATACTATTGCGCAGTTTCAAAGTATTAATTCTTATGAAAACAAAATTAATTGTTCAGTAAGTGTAAATGTGTCAGTGCGATAAAGCGCGATTTACAAACGAAGACAAAAATAGACTGTAAATACTGAGTTTAATATATTCTTGCATAAAGGTCAAGATCAGGTTAATTCTGTTGGACTATACGATATTTACATAATGATGTAAGTAAAATTCTACCTGGAACATTTTCATAGTTCATTTGAGCTTGTACTGCAAACAAGGCTTGGTCTTCACTGTAATTGTAATCCGTCATCTCAAATGGTATACCTTTATTAACAACCAAATCATCGGAATAAATTGAAACTTTGTACGTTTGGAACAATAGATTCTTCAAGGCTGCGTCTCCACTTACTTCCTTTGATGCGTAAACAAGACTTCCCCCAATACTCCCATTATCAGCAAACACACCGATGAAATCCCCTTTTCTGACTAATATGGGGTCTTGAAGGTTCATAAGATTATCTATGTTGTAAGGAATTCTCGTGAAGTCAACCACTGTGTAACTTGTATCAGAATATTGACGGAACACGCCGATATAAAAATCTTCGTTGTTTCGTTGACGAACAAATTTCCATGCCGTTATAAATCCGTCGCATGAGAAAGCTTGGTTAACCATTAAATAAGCATTGTTACTTGGAACCGTGGATGGAAGGTTGTCTGGCGTCACTCCAACAGTTGGTGGACAGGTATAGGCGTCTTAAAGTAAACAAAACAAAATACACAAGAAATGTAATGTGGAAACCTAATCTAGTATGTTGAAGGGGGTTTATCACACCCGGGGAGGTTTCACCCTACCATGAGTTGATGAGTACTTGTTATAGAAAAAAGTCAAGAAAAGCTAGGTTAGGTGCTCTCGACACAGTGAAATAACCAAGATGTGTTGACATGGCATTATAACTCAGTATAAACAAATAAATTCAATAGTATACTCACCTCTTATTTTATAGAAGTTAAAACCTTCGGGGCTGACATCAAATAATACACCTAATTTTCCACTAGATACCACTCTATTTAACCTCTCTCTAATTTCCTCCTCAGTCTGGGAACCATCAGTTTGTAAATCATACGTTACTATTAAAGATCCAGGTCTGAAATACGATAGCCACAACATCAATATTTTAGTCAAAGTTTTTGTTTTTACTTTGAACTGTTTTATCATAATATCATAGTTCATATTCAGAACTCAAATTTATGGGTTTTACTAGCTGCGTACAATACGTTTGTTCCTGACGAGTACGATACCTGAATGATGCATCCATATAGAATGGAGTTATTTCACATTATTATTGCTGAAAAGTATGCAACACAGATTAAATCCTATTGATCAATGTATATCTGGTACAAACAAAATCTTCAACTTGAGTTCCAAATTCAGGCTCACATGAAAGTCTTGGATTGTTTGACCTTATTGCCTCAATAGATATAGCTATTTCTGACTTGCTGACCTTCTGGTACAGTTTTCACAACAAACTTTCGTTAGCACTGGACATTCGGTCCAGCAAAATGAATTTTTTCACTGGACTGAATGAAAAATTACTGGACCAAAACTATGTAAAGTGATATGTTCACATATGCATACTAACATAATGATTTAGCATAACGATTCCCTAACATTAAATAAACAATATGAAAATAATAATAATGAAGACTTTATTTAACGAGTCTCCACATTTGGATAAATCCAATCTTCCATGTGGACCTCCTAGCACAACAAGTAATGACATTTTATCAATTACAGAAAATTGTAGCTGTAAAAACCTGTAGCGTTTTCAATTACACAAAATGTTACAGAAGGTTACATAACGATACATTCGGAACTCCTTGGCAATGAGTGATGTTTCAAAATTTACGAACTAAAAACGACACATAGCCCATTGCTTAAACGATCATATTTATGTTTACATCAACACCGGTAGTTTCCAAATAGCGTCTAAATAAGTCTGAGATTTTTCTCAATGATACCAAAGAGCTCCAATGTAACGTAACAGAACGATCGCGGTAACTGAACGCAGAGCTGGCAGATGGTCGGACCACAAACATGTTCAATGTCATTGGACCAAGGGCCATTTTGATAGACTTGGTCCACTGTCCACTTGCTAAATTCAAAGACTGCAGGTAGACTAACCATCTGAGTGACTGACCAAACACACTGGTCTATATTGAAATTTTAATTATCATATCAAAATGATTTGCAGTACGCATTATCATTTTTTAGCTCAAAATATCATTTTGTCTGAGAAAATTTGATGGGCACTTTATATAACTGCCAACATTTTAACATGCAGTACAACAAGATTGAGTTAATTGCAAACATTTATTTTAAAGTAAAGTATTTGTTTAATGTAAAACATGAAAGTGCACCTGTGTTTGTAATTAAATATGTTGGTGAAGATACTTTACTGAAATATTCTCTTGTTAAGGTCTCAAGTTAAAATTTGGTTTCACCAGCGGGGGTGGGGGGGGGGGTATGGGGGGTAACACAATTGATAGCACACCGAAATTTCAAAATCTAGTGTTTTGAAGGGGGTACAGGTTTGATTCCCATGCAGAGGGGAGGTTAAACCCTTTTTACCAAAATTTGACAATTATTTCAATTTTCCTCCATGAGTAAGTACTATGTGGAAAATTTTTTGGCCAACCTCAAATAAAGGTCAACCTGAAATATAGATCAAGGTCAAAAGGAGACAAAAGATGGTTAAACTTACTGTATGTTGACAACTTGTATATCTATATTTCCTCCCAAGGCTAACAAAGCTTCGTGTAAGAAATAAATTAAGCTAGAAGTTATAGGTAGATTACCCACATCTCTTCCAGCCGAACGGATTTCATCCGTGTATTCATAATTTGTTATATTCAATGTTAGTCTGTATAACCCTGAAAAATAGAAATAACAAGAAATGTAATTTGGAAACCACATTTAAGACGGATTTAAAAACTTTAATGCAAAAATTACAAAGAGAATTTATCCATAATAAAGTCCGGTAGAGTTGTGGTTACTTTCTAATTCTGTTCATCACATGGTATGTAATCATTGTATGAAGTTTCATAAAGATCTGACAATAAATGGCAGAGATATATGCTAAATTGAAAACTTAAACGCAATTGTTTACAACAACGGACGCCAGACCACCTGCCTGCTCGCCTGCCTATTCGCCCGCCCCGTTTTTCAGAACTATCCAAACATTTTTCCAAACTATCAGCCTAATGTTTTGGTTGAAAAATAGAGAATAAAACTCAATGAATAATCAGTACAAGAGTTGTCAGTTATCATATCAAAGGAGATAATTACAATTAAACGCTAAAAAAAATAGAGTCACATTTCTTGAAAAAGGTTCCTTGTAGCAAATAATATGCAAAAACACCATGGGCTCCCACTTTTTATTATAACAGAGGGGATAACTCCAAATTGAACAAAATTCATTCATAATAAACATGCATTATACTTAGAACCGTTGGAAGGAATTATCCAGATAATAATCTGAATAATTGCATTTAACTGTGCATGATTGTGATATTTTGGTCATGTTTTAGTAAATTTTGTTATTTTTTACTATTGTAAAAAAGCATATTTTCAGCCCCATTTGAGGCATAAGAAATTATTAGTTGCAGTCTTGTGTGTTTTACTGTTGTTTTTCGTGATATGTTTTCTTAATCCCCATTTTGATAACCTCCGGGTGTGAGAATTCTGCTTTGTAAAAATTTCCCAGGAAATAAATCATATTAACCACAAAATAAGAAAGCGAGGCCTAAAAATATTATCCCCTGCTTTGTAACTTATACACCTTCAATTAAAACGCAGTAAAAATGCAATGTAATTCCTACGTACACAAAAATTTTACCCTGCAGCATGCAAACTTTCAATTAAATTTCAATTATTTTGCAGTTTAAGCAATACAGCCTAGTTTGAAAAAAAATAAGCAAATTCTTGAAAACTTCTTACAAAATTTTATAATTGTTTTACAAAATGCTAAATTGTAGAGCCGGATCCATGATTTATTTGAAGGGGGAAAAAGAATTAGCTATTAGGAATTACTTTCATGGGAAAAAAGAAAAGGAATTCTTTGAGATGTTTGTAGTTGAGGCATTTTATAGGCTGAGGCAATCATTTGATTGAAGGCAGCTGAAGTTACAAGATGGTTGTTATTGTGAAGTGGTTGTTATTGTGAAGTGGTTGTTATTGTGAAGTGGCTGTTATTGTGAAGTGGTTGTTATTGTGAAGTGGCTGTTATTGAGAGGTGACTGTAATTGAGAAGTGACTGTTATTGAGAAGTGGCTGTTATTGTGAAGTGGTTGTTATTGTGAAGTGACTGTTATTGTGAAGTGGCTGTTATTGAGATGTGACTGTTATTGAGAAGTGGCTGTTATTGAGAGGTGACTGTTATTGTGAAGTGGTTGTTATTGTGAAGTGGCTGTTATTGTGAAGTGGTTGTTATTGTGAAGTGGCTGTTATTGAGAGGTGACTGTTATTGAGAAGTGACTGTTATTGAGAAGTGGCTGTTATTGAGATGTGACTGTTATTGTGAAGTGGCTGTTATTGAGAAGTGACTGTTATTGTGAAGTGGCTGTTATTGTGAGGTGACTGTTATTGAGAGGTGACTGTTATTGAGAGGTGACTGTTATTGAGATGTGACTGTTATTGTGAAGTGGCTGTTATTGAGATGTGACTGTTATTGAGAAGTGGCTGTTATTGAGATGTGACTGTTATTGTGAAGTGGCTGTTATTGAGAAGTGACTGTTATTGAGAAGTGACTGTTATTGAGAGGTGACTGTTATTGAGAGGTGACTGTTATTGAGAGGTGACTGTTATTGAGAGGTGACTGTTATTGAGAGGTAACTGTTATTGAGAGGTGACTGTTATTGAGAAGTGGCTGTTATTGAGAAGTGGCTGTTATTGAGATGTGACTGTTATTGTGAAGTGGCTGTTATTGAGAAGTGACTGTTATTGAGAAGTGACTGTTATTGAGAGGTGACTGTTATTGAGAGGTGACTGTTATTGAGAGGTGACTGTTATTGAGAAGTGGCTGTTATTGAGATGTGACTGTTATTGAGAAGTGGCTGTTATTGAGATGTGACTGTTATTGTGAAGTGGCTGTTATTGAGAAGTGACTGTTATTGTGAAGTGGCTGTTATTGTGAGGTGACTGTTATTGAGAGGTGACTGTTATTGAGAGGTGACTGTTATTGAGAGGTGGCTGTATTGAGAGGTGACTGTTATTGAGAGGTGACTGTTATTGAGAGGTGACTGTTATTGAGAGGTGACTGTTATTGAGAGGTGACTGTTATTGAGAGGTGACTGTTATTGAGAGGTGACTGTTATTGAGAGGTGACTGTTATTGAGAGGTGACTGTTATTGTGAGGTGACTGTTATTGAGAGGTGACTGTTATTGAGAGGTGACTGTTATTGAGAGGTGGCTGTATTGAGAGGTGACTGTTATTGAGAGGTGACTGTTATTGAGAGGTGACTGTTATTGAGAAGTGGCTGTTATTGAGAAGTGGTTGTTATTGAGAGGTGACTGTTATTGAGAGATAGCTGTTATTGAGAAGTGACTGTTATTGAGAAGTGGTTGTTATTGAGAGGTGACTGTTATTGAGAGGTGGCTGTTATTGAGAGGTGGCTGTATTGAGAGGTGACTGTTATTGAGAGGTGACTGTTATTGAGAAGTGACTGTTATTGAGAGGTGACTGTTATTGAGAGGTGACTGTTATTGAGAGGTGACTGTTATTGTGAAGTGGCTGTTATTGAGATGTGACTGTTATTGTGAAGTGGCTGTATTGAGAGGTGACTGTTATTGAGAAGTGACTGTTATTGAGATGTTACTGTTATTGAGAAGTGGCTGTTAGTGGCTGTTATTGTGAAGTGGCTGTTATTGAGAAGTGGCTGTTATTGAGAGGTGGCTGTTATTGAGAGGTGGCTGTTATTGAGATGTGACTGTTATTGTGAAGTGGCTGTTATTGAGAAGTGACTGTTATTGTGAAGTGGTTGTTATTGGGAAGTCCCTGTTTTTTAAGTTTGGTCGGTACCTTACTCGGTACGCCAGCGTAAAGTTATATTAACGTCGTTGTAATGAAGGTAATTTTACTTTGAAAGCGATATTGTGAAAATCTGAGAACGTAAAATGACACAAAAAGTGCGTAGATTTCAAAAATCGCGATAAGAATTTGACCACCATTCTGCTTTAATTTGAAAATAACCGTTATAACTCTGCAGTTGGTGAAACCTTTTAGACGTGAAAACCCTAAATTCAGTGATGAAATGTACAATCTTTACGAATGTCGGGATATTTGGATAATCAGAACAAAATGATTGTATGCAACAACATTTCAGAAACATTTCGGTATAATAATCTTTGTCCTCGAACATTCGATACTTTAAATATATGGGTTTAATGTAGTTGCATGCCTGTTTTTAGCGTGAACCATTGTGACGTCCGCGACATCGTGAAAAAACCAACAACGTCGCTAATGTTACCAGAAAAACAAACAAGAAGCATGAAGGTATCTGTCTGCCAACTTTTATTATAATCGGTGAACAAAATATTTTTTTCGTTTTTCCCTCCGATTAAGGTACCGACCCACCTTAAGGGAAGTAGCCATAGTAGGCAGTGGCTGATATTGAGAGTTGAGCAATTTTAGAAGGTGGTCCTTAATAGTGGTTGCTGTAAAAAGAGAGGGCATTTAAAGGAGATAACTGTTGTTGGGAGGTGGCTGTTAATTAATTCTTTACCCAGTTTATCAGATTTATATTTCAAACACTGAAATCATAAACAACATGTACAAGTTCATATTTTTCAGAATTTTGGCAGCATACAAACCGCCAACTAGTGTCTTAATAAACAAACACAAAACAATGTAACAAAGCCTAGGTTTGTATTCTAACAAGTTTTCCAACAGTATGATATATGGGTAGACAAATGTATTCAGACAAGGGGTATTTTAAGGGGTATACACCCTGACATTTAACATTTTTCAAACTAATCAAAACATAGCTTCAACTTAAGATGTTCCGAACAGGTAACTTAGTGATGTTGGTTAAAACAACAAGTATGGTAAAACCTCTCTACAATGTTCAATAATAATTTTAAACCTCGCTTAAACAGCCACCAGTTGAGTACCGATAATTTTACTGTTGCATAGAGGTGAAGAAAACTGAAATTTTTATAGGTTAATGCTTTAGAAGGGTGGCTGTAGCTGGGTGATTGTTGATAAGAGGTGACAATTATTGTTGCAAGGTGACTGTTGTTGAGAAATTTCTGTTGTTGATAGATGGATTTTCAAAAAAAGAGGGCTGTATATTGGGAAGCATCAGCCATAGGACATTAACTGCTACTTAAATATGACTGTTGAAGAGAGGGGAAATAAATACAACTGATGGTGGCCATCAGGAGAGGCTCCACTTTCATGGAACCTCATGGTAACCATCCTATAAACTAAGAAGGTACTGATTGATTACAGAAGATAATTTTGACAGTTTCTGATACTTGGATACTTAAATACAAGTTGGTATTCATTATATACCAACTGTTGAAAGATTGGAACTACAGCTTCATCCAAAAGTTTTTTGACAAAATCTTGCTTTAGTATAAATTAATTCACAATTTCCCATGAAAAAAACCCAAAAGAGTCATCTGAGCCACATAAAAAATCAGCATTAATTAATTTCATCAACATATGATTCAAATTATGTTACATGAATAAGCTTAAATAATAGTAAAATTATTCGCAGTAAGATGATTAGTTCTTCTCCAAAGTTTTATTTTGTCCTAAAACTTTTGGAGGGCAGTGTATATTTATGAGTTAAACTTAGCGCTGACAGAAACATGGTTAGTGAATTTATAACCACTGGTCTAAACAACAGGAGTCCATGTTAATAAGACCAGACTTTAAAGACAAGACTAATATCAAGTTGAAAGTGAGCGATCAGACTTAAATTGAATGATGGATCCAGCTGGGAGGAAGTTGAAGCCTTGTTAGGGGTCTAGACTGGGGCCCTTCAGACTGTGGCCCTTGGAATTGTCTAAATACATGTACTTGAAATGTAAGCTTTTATTACCTTTGAGAATGGAGAGCAATTTACAAGGGCATGTACAAATGTTGAAGACTGATTCAGTGAAGTAAATTTCATTTTGAAATCATGTTCAACTGTGTAAATTAAATTGCTGAGGTATATTTTTATATCTACAGAAAAGCTAGTTAGGTCTAATGGTTATGAAATAGGACTGGTAATCATTGGATTGTGTTTGTATCCCAGCCAAAACCACTTTTTTGTTTTCTTGAGCAAGAAATTTTATCTTACTTGTTCAGTAAACCCGAGTCAATAGCGCAGTTGGTAACGTGATGGGATAAGGAATCGTGTGTCCCAAAGGGGGGTAAGGGTTTGAATCCCACCTAGGGAGGTTATACCCTTCCATGAAAATTTGAAAATAATGTTGATTTTCCTACATTGATTAGATTTTATGGAGAAGTTTCCGGCCTTGTGGAAGGGTAGGCACTGGTAATAGACAAAGGTCCAGGAAAGCTAGGTTAGGTGTGCTGGACCCTGTAAATTGACCTAAATTTTGATGACAAGGAGTTAAACCCAGTAAAAAAAATTGTTCTGTACTCAGTGCCCAGAAAGCAAACTCAAGAGTACTTAATCTAAGTTGTAAGAACTTTTTTCACAATTGAGAGAAAATAAATTGGTACAAACTGAACAAACTTCAGAATAATTTCAAGAACCTCCCTTCCTTGATTTTAACGACTTTAATAGACTTAATAGACTATCATTGTTCTATCTATCTTAGAGAGACTTACTGACTAAAATGAATTAATTCTGTACGCTGTTTAAGAGATCCAATTATTTGATTAACAAACATAAAATGAGAAAAGATGATTATTTACGATTAGCAAAAACAATTTCTAGGTATATTCTTCACAAAACAAAACATATTGAAGGGTGAATGCAAAACTATACTAACTTCATGTAAATAAAGATGGAAGTAGACTAGTTATGTGTAGACCTACGGAATAATGCAATTTAAAAATAAAATCACTAACTTAAATATGGTTCTTAGATTCCTAACTTAAGGCGGGTAGGTTAGCATAAAACGGCATCTAATATTCATTTAAAATGTTTAAACTGCAAAATTTAATATTTTTTGAAAGTTCCAATATAACAAACATTAAAAAAACTTAATAATCATTTTCTATCTCTCGTCTAATGTACAGGTTAATATGCTAACCAATTTTCTCAAGAAATCAATCAGTGGATGTTTAAAACTTTTAACAAAAGTCATACACGGACCCCCCCCCCCCCCAAAAAAAAAATAAGGGATTTTATTCCTTTATATGTGACATCCTCAAAACATGTAATATATTTACCATAATTCAATCATTATTTTATTTACACTGCATGTACAGTCATTGCCTTTAATTTTTGCTACACTATCCCCATTTTATTTAGTAAATAAAGGGCAAAATAATCAACTAACCTGACAATACAACTAATTTTCACTGGCCCAAATCAATGCTTAATTCAAGTCTCTGAGTATTGGCAAAACCCGGGTCGATAGTGCAGTTGGTAGCGCGCCAGGATTTGGAATCTCGTGCCAGAGGGGGTGCAGGTTTGAATCCCACCCGGGAGGTTACACCCTTACATGAAAATTTGACAATAATGTTGATTTTCCTCCATTGATTAGATAATATGGAGAAGTTTCCAGTCTTGTGGAAGGGTAGGTGAGTACTGGTTATAGACAAGGGCCCATGAAAGCTAGGTTAGGTGCGCTGGATGCCGTAAAATGACCTAAATTGTGTTGACACGGCAAGAATATTGGCGAATGAGTTAAAGAAATGTTTTTCTTCTTTTTTTTATCTAATACAGAAGAATATCTATAAACTAACAAACTGTGTAAGCAAATTTTCTAAAGGAAAAAACTTTTAATGTACATTTACCACAAGTGACTCATATACCGTAATATTTTTTTGTCGAAGATATTAAACTTATGAATAAATTACTGTATAAAAAATATTTGAAGGGGGCAAAATTTCTTTTTTTAATATTTTTTTATTCAAACAACATGCTTTTACCATTTTTTTCAATGTAAACTAAGTTTGTTCATTTATTTCTTTGTTTGTATTTGTTAGTATTTTATGGCACACCAACACATTTAATGTTATATCATGCCAAATACTCAAGTAAATGGTTTAAACATTAACATAAATAGAGAAACAAGACACATAAAGTCCATACAGGGTCACTGACCTCAGTCACAATAAATGATAGCAATAAAATAGTGAAATAAAAAAACTGAAACCAGAGAAGATTTATACACTATGTAATTGCTTTTACAAAGGGGAGCAACTCCGACATGACTAATAAAAAACAAGGGAGATAATTCATAACCTAAAATTGTACTAGTGATATTATGACTAGAATTGAATGAAAATAAGCGATTTTTTTAGAGATTTAAAGGAAGAAGAAGGACTTTACCACCATCTCAATTCTCAGGTCAACAGAATGAGGGATAATTGGCAGACTTAACATTCACACAGAAGTTAAAATTGCTCTGAGACTGACAACAAATTTCTTAATTAGAGATGCTTTGAGAAATTGCTCCCTGATGAGCAAATAAAAGGGGGTTCAGTCTATGAGAGAGAAAATAGTATAACTTCTATACCTGACATTCCAGTACAATTAAAAGGTGAAAACAAGAAATGGAATGTAGAAACCACATTAAAGCCGGATTTAAAATCTTTAATGCAAATTAAATACCAAGGGAAATAATCCATAATAAAGGCAGGTAGAGCTGTGGTTACTGTATAATTCTGTTCATCACATGGTATGTTAGCATTGTATAAAGTTTCATAAAGATCTGACAATAAATGGCAGAAATATATGCTAAATTGAAAACTTTAACGCAATTGTTAACTACACTGGATGCCCATTGAAAAATCCAGCTAATAAAAGGGGATAAGATTTCAAGACATTATATAAATTTTAACCAACAAACCTGGTATTCCAGTAGGTCTGTCAATCTCCTCCCCGCTACCATCAATCTCTCCGGAACCTTCCTGATCCGACATGAAATCTTCATCGTCACCATAACTATCCTTATCCCCAGCAAATACGAAATCTTTCTCCTGAAATTATAAATACACAAAACATAAAGAAAATATCAAAATTTAACATCACTTTCTTTCACACTTTATGGTGACATGCTGTGTTGTTATTCATTGAAATTAACAATGAAAAAATAATATCTTATATTTTCATAATCTTATAACCTTCAGGCAGGTGACCCTATCAGTACATATGTATGCTTGGCAAAGCAGTACAATTGTAGGTAAATGTCTGGCTGAAGAAAATTAGCAGAGCTCCTGGTGAGATCTGAACACAGGCCCTCTCAGTTCCTTAGAGCTTGTCGTACCACTGGACTACCGCTCTTACAAGCAAACACCAGACCTACACAGCTGTTTTGAGCTTTTCCAACTTAGGCTGGTTATTACAGGTTTTACGGTACATACACAGTCTAAGTACAACACTATTTGTATCAATTCAGATCCTAGAACTATAACAGAGAGATATAACAATGTCACATTAATTTCCAAGACAAAACCAGGATAAAATACATATTTTCTGGAACAACTCCAAAATATGGCAATATTAGTACATTACTGGTCTTCTTTATCCTAGACTTTCAGGAACAGACACAATCAATCATTCTTAAATGTATCAAAACTATAACATAACTCATTTTTTCTCTTTATTGGGTTTTAAAGCCACGCAAGCACAGTTAAAGTAATTTACGCAAGCAGCACACCTAACCTAGCTTTCCTATAGCCCTGTCTATAACTGGTACTAACCAACTCTTCCACAAGGCTGGCAACTGTTTTAAGGTAGCTCTATATGATTTGGCTTCAGAAAAGATTTTTGAAGATTTAAATTTAACTCTACATGAAACTTGTAACCCTTGGGGCCGAGGCGATTTTGACCAAAGGAGCAAAATAATCCTTTCAACCTTTTTTAACAACCTTTCTAGAGAATCTTAAAAGTATTCTACATGCACCAGTGAGCTAAAAGACGATTAGCCTCCGACCCAAAGTAATAAATTTCACTAAACCCGTTTTAACGGGGTATTCTATCATTATGATTCATATGTCCCACTGACCTAGATCTTCTATATATATCTAAAATTAAAACTCGGGTGGATAAAAAACAAGTCTGGGTTTATCACATTTATTTTGACTGTCAAACACTTGCGAGATAAAATCCGGGCTCATTCATAAAATTGTACTCCTACCACAAAAAAGTTCACTAGATAAGTTTATTTGATTACGGCAAATAGGTATAGACAGCTATCGACATGAGAGCAGGTGGTCCAATTTGCGACAAAACTTCTAAAAAAAACAGGTATTCATTGAGAAGGCAAGTAAATTATTTACAAATTTAGCAAGGATATTCAAGATAACCTTTTGAAATGAAACGCAGTAAAAAAGCAGAAGTAGTTTTAAACAAACTTTTAAATACCGACTTGACACTAAGAGCAATTATAACATAATAAATGCTAAAAGAAAATAACACAAGCAATAAATTAGCTTGCTTCCTTTGTATCGGCCTTTCTTTTGTCTCTCTTTCATCCTTCAACATCCTTTACTCCCCGAACTTTTTATTTTCGCAATTTTACATTCTACAAAACAATTTTTGTACGGCCACTTTTAAATATCAATATTGTTTTAATATAAATTGACTGAATAATGAAGAGAATGGTTGAAATCATCATCTTCCAGTCGGTGAACTCCATCACTCAGGGCTAGACATTGAGGGTCGTCCATATTGCCCCTAATGACCTATATTTGGAAACCGGGAATTGCATCGTCGGAAACCCAAGGTACTCATACATTATGAATATTATCCTTGACGTAATACCCTGGGTTACCGAGGATGGGGGAATTGATAAGGCTGGTACTGTTTGGTTAGGGCAAGTGAAACATATAGTTGGTTGTCCAACCAGGAATATCGAGCCCTGATAACTTGATCAAGGGGTAGGGTAAAATCTATTAAACTTTTTAAGCAGAAAGATATTTGTTACAGACAAAACATGCCTGTTACGTCTTACAAGGCAGGAAATCAAAACCTTTAAATGAAATCATAAAATCTAATGTCTTAAGTTTTAATACAATAACAGGTTTCTATGAATGATAAAGGTGGGTGGGGTAATGTTTTATAAAAAACTTAAATACATCAAGTCAAGATGATACACTTAGATAACACAATAAATGACTTAATTGTCTTCTCTGAGCCTCTTCACTTAAACAACTATGAGAAAAAACAGTGCTGTAGCCAGCGATGAATTTCACTCCCGCCCAACTCTAGTTGCAGCATACAGTATGACGTTTTTTTGTTTCCCCAAATGGATTGCATAAGAAGCTAAATTTACACCCAACATTCTCAAACGAGGGAGAGTTTCAAAAACACAACAAGATAATCCCCCCCTTTCGGATAATTTTTTTTTATAACCCACATTGTTTTCAAATGCTGCCCTTATTAACACTAAGGCATGTGCATAGCTCGTACCAATCTGAACTTTAGTGCAGTTCATCCCCCAGAATGCCTCAGCGTTGCTACGCTACATCGAAACAACAATGATACAGCGATTGCAAAAACATGACTTCCTGAACACATGAATGCTCTACATTCAAAAGTGAAGTTACTTAGAATAGAGCAAAAGATCATGGATAATACAAAACAGTTTTAAAAGAGACAGGTCAACAGGTTAATGAGAAATTTTAATTACTAGACTCTGACGTTAGCTTATCATGGCTGATGTTATTTGTTTATGTCATAAGTCGACTTTATATAAGTAACTAATTTTATAAAGATACATTCATTTACAGCAGACATGAAAACCATCTTACAACTGTGAAGTCATTTAAATATGACACACATAAGAGGCACAATAATCATTTTAAACCATTTTGCTATAAGTTTAAATTTGATAAAGTCTTTTTCTTTAAAAAGAAATCCTTTATTCAATTATTTAAAAAGCTCTTTCTCAAATGGTGTTTGAGATACTGGTAATATTTGTATCGATAAGTGTCAATTGTCTCAGCTGTCTATGGACAGTATTCGTCTCGATATAGGGGCTTTAATATAAAATGTTGAATAACAGATTAAGGGAAATATATTCAAAAGACAATTGAAGCTTGGCTAACAACAGATCTAGTGACATCAATCAGTTAGAGATGATTCCAATCATATTTTCCATATTTAGACAAAAGACAAATATCTAGTAATGGTTAAATATTTACATTATAGATAGAACCATGTCTTTGACATCAAGTAAAAACATATCAAAAGATGGTAGACATTTTCACACAAATCTACAGAGAGGTTCCTTCAAAGAACCCTCACTTAAAGTGATTGCCTTACATCAAATAACCGAAATCAAACAATCATAAAAACTAGAAATGATTCTGACTTCATGTCATGCTTAATATTATCATCCAATAACTTCAGCTATAACACCAAGTTTGTTCAAAATTGCCCTGGGACAGATTATTACATAACATGCTTTCATAATTACACTGAAGTTAACTGATTTAATGCATGCAAATGATATTTAAATAAAGCTATAAATGGGACTCCCAGTCTTAGGTCAAATTTTTCAAGTTAAAGTCACAAAAGTCCATTACAATATGAAAGTTAAATGATTTATATTATATACAATGTAGTATTTTTCTCCCAGGTCAACGTTTACAAGCTATACTAGATTCCAATTCTTCATAAGTTAACTGCCTTCTTTCTCAGTTAATGATAGGACAAGAAAATGGCTATATCATGTTACATTATAACATCCTGATTGATTTCTAGGCTATAACATTCCCCCATTATCTTCAAAAACAGTCTGTCCATCAATTATCTTCAACTTTTCTTCATGTACACAAAAATATCCTAATATGGTGAAGTTCCGTTATTACAAAATCATTTATTTTTTACTATTGTGAAGTCCAATATGCATAGTTTGAGAAGAAAAGGTTTTAGCATTAAGACCATATCACTATAAAGACATCCTAACCATGGAATGTAACTATTAACAAATTGCAGACCATTGCAGGAAAAATTTCATGCAAGGAGAAAGTCTGCAGTCTGTTGCCATATTTAAGTAGAACAGTTATAAAGAAAACAGAAGTTTAAATCTTTGAAAATATGCTCAAAAGCATCTCTAGGACAAATAGTACAAGTAACATGAGTTAAATGCTTACAAACTATTTTTTATACTTCTGTATAACAATCAAAGGTGTATTCTGTATAAAACTTGGAAATTTCTAAATTTGCAATGTTACAATTAAGAAACCTAGTATACATATAAACAAAATTTCTCCATGACAAATCATAAAAAGAACCAAAAATGTATTGTTCTTTTTGCAAGCTGAAGGTCTTCATTTTTTGTTCATTTTTAATATCATGTAACCAACTTTTTTAGAGATTATGACATTCAACATGTGTGATTTATAACAAACACCGGAACTTGACTCATTTTTCAACAATGAGAAATGCACCTTCCAACATAGCTTAACTTAATCCATAATAAAACACCAGTAAACAGAACTACTTTATCACTTCATTAGCATAACAAGATACATATCTCGGGTTTAGCGCAACATGGTCGTAACTCACTCTTTTCTTACATTGAGTTACAACTGTTTTCCGCTAAACCCATGATATTATGTACGGTATATTAACAATCCTGGGTGCTGCAAACATCAGGCATTGTGCAGCTAACAGGTAGACATGTTTAAAATTACTGTTGAATTTCAAAACTTTTGAAAAAGGTATTTCAAAAAAGCAATTTCTGGAAATTTGTTCTATTTGAAATTAAACTATGAACGAATTTTGATTAAACAATTATGGATATTGCCCTTCAAAATTCTGTTTTTTTGGCTTAACTGATTCACTCATTGGATCAAATCCAAATCAGCTAAATTAGTTTACAAAGATATGTTTAAAACTATGTCCCATGAATAAACTTTAATTACAGTGTATTACATGCAATATGCACAATCAATCTTTCTCAAAATTTTATTTTTGCAAAAACTTTTGAAGAGTACTGTATTTTAAAATAAACAATTTCACTTGCAAACTTGCAACCCAACACATGAAAACTATACATATCATATACCCAAGTCATACAAAACTATTTTTAAAAAATGTGCATGAAATTATGAGCACCTGGTTATTTCCAGTTATATCAAAACCTGTAATTAAGACTTTTACGAAAAACGCCTTTTTTTGTAGCAGACGATCAGTTAACATAACAAACTAACGTAACGAAACAAAAGCCGCCTAACTATATAAAGACAGGCTATGACCTAATAGTTCAAATATTACCGATATAATTAACCAACATATTGTTACGGTATTGTACAGGCGTCAATTTCAAGATCAAAGATTAACAATACAATAGGTCCTTTTATTGCATTACACCTTACACCTGTCAATCAACCTTTGGTTAGTCTACCTAAGTTTTTTTGTTAAGTTAGATATTTTCCCTTCTTTGTATGTTGACAGTCAATTTCTCAAGTTATTTTGTCACGGAAATGTTTCTCCCCTTTTTTTGTTCGTCAGCAGACAATTTCATTATGTTATATTTTTCATGAATAGTTTATTGCAATCATGCTAAATTCTGGGAGTCAAAAATCTAAAATGTCATTTTTAACATAGAAACAAGGCTCTGCCTTTGTGGAGGGGCCAGTAAGGTTTCTTATTTTACATCAATGGAATCTCTCACAGATAGAGAAGTTTCAGAGTTAGCATGCTTGTTTATACCAATATCAATTAGTTCATATAGCATTATAGGAGACAAAGCCTTGTTACAAACTTGTTACAATTTCAACCAAAATTTATCACTGCAAGTTCAATGCTTATGGTATCAACAACACCAATTTATCCAATACAGTACAAGGGTTTCACGCAAGACTGTAGTAAGAGCATTGCGTAAAAGAGTGAGTTACAACAGTCTTGCGGCAATCCTCGAGTAGAAGCTGAGAAATTTCTCATGCTGTGAACAGCCGGAAAGTCCAGACTTCACGAAAATTTTGTTTTCAGAAAAAATATTTTTAAGTAACATGTCACATTGAGAAAACAGAACAGTTGAGAGAACCGGACAGTATTATCAGTCCTGGCATTGTGTTATATTCTCAGTTTCTTCTGTATATAAATTGCTTCACTTCATGATATCTTAATCAACATTTTATAACAGATTTTTATCATTTAAATGCTTTATAGATAGAGTACAGATACAATCATAAATGCAGCTCTTTGTTTCAAGCCAAAATAAATAATAACCAGAATTTCAATTCCCAATGCCTTCATAATTGACCAACATGAATTTCCGGAAAATACAGAAAAAAAATCCGAAAATGAAAAAAAAACATAATGATTAATACTGCAAAATTGGTGATAACGATTCCATGAAGAGGATTTTAATGTAATCAGCCAAAACAATTATGACATGAAACAAAATTAATTCCCCCATACCATGCTGGTAAACAAAAATATTAATACCAACGTTAACGTTTGACGCAAAAACACGATAAACCTCGTACCCATCATAGACGCAGCTACCTCAGTCTAACATAACGCAGATCACGATATCTTTGCAGTAATTCATCAACAATGTTGAAGAATGGAATACAGCCAAGGATGTGTACAGAAAAAACAAACAAACTAAGACAATTTGTGCAACTCATGTAGTAAGATAGATATTGAAGATGAGCATCATTTATAAACAACAAATAAACAACCTTGAAAATATACATCATTTAAAATAGACTCAAGTACCGCAGTTAAGGCAACATTATACGTGTAATACAGTAAAGTTCCGCTATTTAGAGTAGCAAAATCGATGGTCTTAATATAGAAATGGTCTTCTTATAGAAACCCTTTTGTTCACAAATTTAGCATTTGGGTCTTAATAATTATCAAAAATCTCATGATTTTGATATAACAAAAGTGTTTTAATAGCGGAACTTGACTGTTTTATGTAATTTCTTGTCCTGGGCTACGTCTGGCAACAATGCTGGCAATATGCTGATGGGTGAATTAGTTATGCTGGGCCAAACTGCCCAAATATTCAAGATTACTGTAGTAGGTTACATTATTAGTGTAATACAATGTCATTTAATGTAATTTGTTGTTTTAGGTTCCGTCTGGCAGCAATGCTGGTAATTTGCTGTCTGGGAATCAGCTATGCCAGGATAAAATGCAAAAGTACCCAAGACTACCGGAGTAGTCAACATTAATGAAATATAAAGTAATGCGTGGCTGTGGGATGTGTATGGCAGAGGTGATGGCAATTTTCTGTATGGGAAATCAGCTAGCCCAAGTAGTCAAGAGAACTCGGGTAGGTTCATATAACATTATTTAAGTAATACAAGCTTATATATCTATAGAAAAACAATGTTAAGTATCATCAATATATCATTGAATTATAAAAAAATGCTGCATTAAAAATTTGTATCAGGTATGAAACTAACATAACCAACCATAAGGCATTGACCCCTGTTCAATGCCAAGGGAACCTAATGACAGCACAGTCTATAGGGTAATTGTTTACGAAGATCGATTGCCATAGAAACAAGCAAACAACACTAATTATCAAAATGCTTTAGGCATACATCCAGAATCTAAAATTGAATGGAATTTAAAGATTACATAACAACATGTGATAGCAATTTTCAAAATTCTAAACTTGAGAGTAAAAACATGGTGCTTAATTTCTCTCAACATTTAATGTATGTAACATTATCAGTATGAACATGATTCAGGAAATTGACTGAATCATTCTGAGCAATCATTATATACATTATAATTATGTTGTACAGATATTATTGCCCATACATTAGCTTCAAAATTTTGCAGTTTCATTTTTAATCCATTACACTCTTTAGAATCATTATCTATGGATGGCAAAAAATTAGCAAGATTGTCTGTCTGGTAAAGTAAACACTGCCAATACTTCAGCCTAGCACTAAAATAGAATCTCAAGCAGCAAGGCCAAGAAAATGGAACTTTACTTCTCTGACTGTTGCTGTTCCTTGGCGAACAGTTCACCTAACCAATGACATGTAAATTGGGATCCATCAGCACTAGACTTCTGCAAGCTATTACAAACTCAGGGGCAGATCCAGGATATTTTTCTAAAGGGGTCCGAACTTTTTCTAGGGGTGTCCACACTTTTTCTAGGGGGGGGGGTCCAACTTTCAAACCACAACCACATTATACACTTTTTGCAGAATAATGCAATATATCAATATTGACCCCCCCGCTAGATCTGCCTATGCAAACTTTCTAATACATTGTATATAAAATGAGCAATAGATGGGTTCTAACCAAACATCCCTCTGACAATGAGAGGTTGAAGTCAACAACATTAACTACTCAACCACTAAGGTAGGTAAAGTTAACATAGAAACAAAAGAAAATGACTAAATGACATAATCATAATCAAAAGTGCAAAGCACTATGTTAATACATGTACTTCCAGTTTCTGAGGAAATACAAAATATAATCAAGCCCTCGAAAAGAACCAAATAAATCTTAAGACATTCCCCATTCAAAATCATCCTAGATGCAGAAAGCAACTCAGTGTAAGTCTCAAGAAAAAATATAAATCATAACAATGCTATTACAAAGACATTTGCCCCACAACAACCTGGCTCTACGGAGGTACAAGAACCAATAAGTCCTCAGAAAAATAACAACCCCAAAATACATCATTACAAGTCTATTACAAAGTCATCAGCTGTAAATACAATGAACACAATCATTAAGAGTCTCGCAGTACATTCCTGTATTATTCCCGTGATTGTATTACATGTATAAATATATATTTTACAATAGTTTTGTTACAAGTATAATATCATAATTAAACATATGGAATAAACATAAAGTATAAGTGTATTATAATGTTGATGACTTTGTTTTGTAAGAAATTCTCTTCTCATTTTCTGGTTCTGTCAATATCTTGCAGGGGAAATACCATATTGTATCACTATTTGGCGAGTTTTTTATTTCTCAAGAATTGGCACGGTGGTAGAGCAAGCATATCGCGGGCTTAGAGCAAAATGGTCGTAACTAATAAAAAAAGAGTAAGTAACAATTTTTGTGCACTAAGCCCATGACTTCCAAACTAAAGAACCCTCAGGTTGATTCCTGGCCCAAACAAGCTGTATGTTCATGTTAATACATTCATGAATATTCAATTTCAAACAGTCACTCAGTGGTTCAACAAGCGTTAACAAATCAAGATGTCTTGGATGTGAATCCTGTCTGGAGTAGGTTATATGCCTTTCCATGAAATGTTGATGTCTATATTGCTCCTACATTGATGGAAAAGTTTTCGTCTGCTTGCAGAAGGGTAGGCGCTTACATGTACTAGTAAAAAAATTTGTGTCGGCCAGTCAGCTGCCAAGTATAACACATTATCACAAAATTATTGTACATGTCATAAAATCAAATCAAATCAAATTATGTATACATGTATTCAAAATATACTAACAATTTTGATAAAAAAATATAACCACTCGCCAATTTGTGAAGATCGCAAAATTTGCCCCACCGCAGAATTACAATGTATACAGTACATCATTATTTTACACTAAGCAACCCTACAGCATCTTTCATTCTTATATTATTACAGAAAATACCAAAACTCTCATATTTTCCTGTTTCTCAATAGACATATAATGTATGCACCTGTATAGTTCTTGTCTGAGAAAACTGGGAACATACACTTTAATTACCTCTTTGTTTTTTGTATTCCTTTCTTTTTTATGAGATAAATGCATACCTTGCATGAACACCGCTGACTAACGAATGAAACAAACATTATGTTATTATAGTTTTATGTACCATATAAAAGATAAACTAAAATTACTCAACATGATTATGCCCTTCCTTCGAGACAGCTTTGAGTCTGAAATGTCTTGAGTATATGCCTAGTAGGGGTTTATGCTTTGTTTAATAGACACTATGCCTGGTGGGCTTTGACATTTATAAGTTCTGAGTTAAGCTGAGTTTATTTTGCTGACAAAACATTGATTATTTCTGTACCCCTTTCCTTTCTTAAGTTTCTTCAACATCTTGCAGTTTTCCCTAATTCTGGAGTTGATTTTTGAGTTTTGCTCAGGCCTTTTTCCCAAAATCCTGAAAAAGCCTTGGTTTATTTCAAGCAAGTTTTTACTTAGGCATTTAGAATTGCGATCATTAAAGACATCTTAAATATGTTAAACCAAATGAACTTTTAAAATGCTGCACTTGATTTAAATCTTCAGTAAAAACTTTAAACAATAGATTTTGTAAACTTGATTGGTAGATTTTCATGTTCAGAACATGTTCTTGTTTAATTGCACCAAAGTGATTTTTGTTCAAAGTGTCTGGAGATTAAGTTTCGTGGTTGAAAATTTGATTATAATGTCTGACTAGATTCATCTGTGTGGATTATAGTGTTAAATGAAACAAACAAGCTGTTGTTTGTGTAATCAAGTCATGAACATTTTCCAAGAAGATACAAGTCATTAAGTTCATTTACATTTTGCTGATACCTGCGATTAATCTGATATTTCAAAAATTGAGGAAAAGCTGACAATACAGTTTCCTACAAAAAAAAACCTTAGACAAATACCTGTTAAAACAAAGAGTCATTTGAGCAAACTTCAAAATCAGCACTAATAAGTTCATACAAAGAGTCATTTGAGCAAACTTCAAAATCAGCACTTATAAGTTCATACAAAGAGTCATTTGAGCAAACTTCAAAATCAGCACTAATAAGTTTATATAAAGAGTCATTTGAGCAATTTTTTAAATCAGCACTAATAAGTTCATACAAAGAGTCATTTGAGCAAACTTCAAAATCAGCACTAATAAGTTTGTACAAAGAGTCATTTGAGCAAACTTCAAAATCAGCACTAATAAGTTTATACAAAGAGTCATTTGAGCAAACTTCAAAATCAACACTAATAAGTTTATACAAAGAGTCATTTGAGCAAACTTCAAAATCAGCACTAATAAGTTAATACAAAGAGTCATTTGAGCAAACTTCAAAATCAGCACTAATAAGTTCATACAAAGAGTCATTTGAGCAAATTTCAAAATCAGTACTAAAACATTTATACAAAGAGTCATTGAGCAAACTTCAAAATCAGCACTAATAAGTTAATACAAAGAGTCATTTAAGCAAACTTCAAAATCAGCACTAATACTTAATCAACATTCAATTCAAATATTTTACATGAATGAGCTTAATTGCAGTAAATTTTTTTCTGAGCATTTTATATGTCCAGGAAACTTTTGGATGGGTACTGTACTTGAAATGTTTGTTTGTCGACCTCCTGCCCTTTGATTGTTATAAAATGTCAGAGTGTATATTTTCTGATAAAAACAAGATGGTAATATTTAAACATGTAATACCATCTTATATTGTATTTATACATTATATCCCCTGTATAGGTACTTGTAATCTTTGTCAGTAAATAATTGTGGGGGTAACATGTTAATTGATAAAAAACAGACTCATATTTTCACTGTTTTGGATACACACAAACTTGAGGTAAGTGCTTGCTCTTTCCAGCAACAAACTAGAAAGATAAAGTACATGTATCTCAATGAAGCAGGGCAAAGCCTGTTGAACAAGAAGGGTTTCACTGCTTTGGATACACACAAACATGAGGTAAGTGCTTGCTCTTTTCAGCAAAAACCAGAAATATAAAGTACATGTAATTCAATAAAGCACGGCAAAGCTTGTTGAACAACATGTTAATAAAGAAGGATGCACAATAGTTTTGCACAGATCAAACTTCAACTTTGTTTTTATCCACACCTGTAACAGGCGACCACCTGTCTTCAACAGCTATACCAAAAGTTTTGAGATCAAACTGATATGTTGAATGTCTGTTTTTAAACAAGTTTCCTGGCTAGAGCAGCCATTTAAGTACCCAAGTAAACCTATCTGCAATCTTGAATTTTTGTTTGTTTGCTTGTTTTTGCTGGGTTTAAGGCCATAGCAACACATTTTATGGGTCAGTCAACCTGCTCACTCCTCCTGGAAAGGCTAAATCTCTGGATTTAGCTGTTTACCAACTACTAAGCGCATACTTTCATCAGTGACTGACAACTGCACTACATAATTAAAAATCATTGGTAGGAGGAAAAATGGCCATAGAAATAATTTCATGACCAAGCTCCACGAAAGTATGCCCCGCCCAGGAATCGAACCCACAACCCCTCCAGCTAGCCGGTCGGCTGTTTGAATTTTTGTAATCATTAAAACCTGTATAAGGCAAATACACAGCTATACTCATGCTTGGCAGCCATCTATATGATTCTATTGCCTAGATTTTTAACATAGGTTTGTCTGTAAAAATGAAATGATCTACCTCTACACAGTCTGTGAATTCACTTTCAATGGGTTTACAACATGTTTTTCTTGACTTTAATTTAGAACTGGTAATTGTTTTCTAAGAGTTTTCCTGTGATGTAATAGTCATGTTACATTGTTGTTGATTGTATTTATTGTTTTATGATCTATTCTAGAGTTAATTGGTCTCTACACAATCTGTTTCAAATGAGAGCAAGAGAGGTTTACACCGAAATGGTAATTTTAACATTGTCTTACTTGAAGTGGAAAAATATACTAACCACAGGTGGTTCATCAGGGCATTTTTTTAGTATTTGTTGATGGGGCCTGGGGCCTTACTTTATGTAGAACAATTGCCATTTCATTGATAGGGGAATGAAAAGGTAACTTCCAAATTTGAGGAAACTGCATTATTTCAAAGTAATTTCAGAAAGGGAAGGCACCTGTGAATAGCCCGTGTTATATAATGAAATAAGCCCAGTTGGTTCAGTCCTGAATTCATTTTCATATAGTTCCATCAAAATTGATTCAATAGTAAAATAACAGAGCACAATCTAATCCCAAGTTCTTTCATAAGTAGCTACATGTATAACATTCTCCGAGTCCAAAATTTTCACTAAGACCTACCTAAGCTGATCAAATATATAAATACCAGAGCAATAAAGACATACTGTCCTACATCCTTCGATAAGAAGTTACAGCTTTCCAGAACTCAATGTTTTCACTAATTCTCCACTCATATTATAACCTGTGTCCTTCCATAAGAAGTTTAAGTTTTTCAGAGCTCAACATTTTCAACTAAGTCTCCACTCATTTTATAAGGAGTAAGTCATTGAGTCAAACAGCTGATGGTACAGATAATATGTAAAAGATATTAATTCCTTCTTTCAGATGACTGTTGCTAAGTAACAGATAAACTAATTTACTATGACAACAGACATTAAGAAGTTTAGACTACTGTATAAATGAAACAAAATTAGTATTAATGTAAGAGATTGAAATATGATATGAAAACACCAAAGTAGGAAAAAATTGGTGGGGAGGTTTATTTGGCAGTTATCAAATGAGCAAAAGGATCTAGTATATGAAATATACCATAGATGCCACTTTTTTCAAGCCTCAGCAGCAGGAATATATTTGCAGGAATATCAGATGTAACATTATCAATATTAAAATATGCAAGGACCGTAAAAATTAGCAGGAATAAAAATCCGTCAAATATAATCAAAAATAAAACTGCAAAATTTGGACCCTCCAGAAATTTCCAGTTTTACAGTAAAATATAAAAAATACATTGTATATTCAAATCTTGGAATAGATATTTCTTTGATTTACATAAAAAACAACAACAGTTGACTAGTAATCTTGGAAAGTAATATCTATACTGAATAAATTTAGAACATGTTGGAATCAATCTGAGTAAAGCTTTTGATCCACCATGAGTAATTCTGAAAATGTCTTGTTATTAACTGAATTAATTTTGGAAATGGACTTTTGTGCCTTTTTGCTTTCAATTTGAGATTCCAGAATCAACCTATTCTATGAAAAGGAGTCTGTGAAACACATAAATAACAGCAACAAACAAAAACACAGACCTTCCAAACAGCCAAAAATCAAAGAGAGAGATTTTTTAAGATTTTTAAATTAGTTTCATAAAAAGGACACAACAAAAACAAATAACAGACTCTTGGATAATATGGTGACTTTCAAAATAGACTGGGCTTATCCAATTGAGTTGCCTCATTAAATAACATTATAATTGTTGACTTTCCTACATGAACAATAATAAATTGTCAACTCCTTATTAAAGAGTAGGTGAATACTGTAAAAATGAAAATTGCTCATGAAAACTTGGATATGTTAATACATGCAAAAGCCAGTCGCAGTAAATTACAAGTTCAAAAATGTTCATAAAAATTCTATTCATATGGTAATGAAAGTCTACCATCAGGATTTTTTAAAACTATTATGTTAGTTTGACTTTGCTAGTAATAAAAGTACATAGTATACAAAAAGTGATTCAAAAAGCACAGCTTGATCTAGGGTCAATAAACTATGGAAAGAGATCCTGACAGATATAAGTTGCCATAAATTTAAAACCATAGACTTATACACTTGTGTTACTATCATGAAGTATGGTACAGTAAATTAATATTTCAAGAGGTACACTGTGTGGGTTATGGGAGGTTACCCAGACAGAATAATGACATAACTTTGTACCACAATTATGTTACAAACAGGTTGGGTTTGATTTCTAATGGTGTTATACACAGCTTTTCTTGCATTTTATTCAGCCCAACACAAATGCACATTGTATTGAAATGGTCAGTAACCTCCTCACTATGCTTCGAGAGGCTACTATCTCTAGGTCCTCGCTTTTAACAAAATCAAAGCACATACCTTGGCCAGTGGCCGATAACTGTCCTACTGACATAGTTAAAGAAAAACAAAAGAATATTTTGGGTTACTTATGAAATTGATATCATAATGTCATCTTTCAATTCAATTTAAATCTTTAGGTCCTTTTTCATGCTGGTTTTAATCCAATTTAAAACGTTGGGTTCTTTTTTCTAGACTGGTTTACTCTATGTTATTCAAATTTTTGTTATTTTTGTAACCCAGTCTAGTATTTCAAACCAAAAACTAAACAAAACTGTCTTGTATGACTTCAAAGAGTGTAAAACTATGTTGTCATCCGTCAACGAGACAAATCTTACAACAATATCAGTAGGCAACATCAATCTTAGAGATTATTTTCAATCAAAACAACATTTCAGCAGGCGGCCATGTTTTAACTTATTGCTAAGGGAAATAATATGTCAGAGAATGTCTGTACAAAATTGTTGCAGTAAGTGAATCCATTATCTATCATAATAATAAATATATCTTGTAAGAAATGACTGTATATACAGTTCACCTCAAAAGTTCTTAAACAAATAAAATTCCAAGAAGGACAGATCATACATAAGCCAAGACGAAGGTTTCTCAGCTGCCCTGGATGACTTGATCAGGGGTGGCTCCTTCGTCTTCCATGCTTAATTAAACTGACCAATGTACATAGTTTTAAAATCTGTAAATATTGATGTTTTAATCTGGATGAAATGGTTGTCTCCTCTCTTGTTCGACTGGTCAAATGTACAGTCAGCAACGACTCCTGACCTTATAAAGAAAGAAGATAAGCATACTTCATGTAATTTTACTACATGTATTATTAAAGTAAATTTTTGTAACTAAACTACTTTGATTCATATGTTAATTAACTTATTAATTCAGATTTTTTAATTTGCTCAGTTGACTCTTTGTTTCTTTTGTTTCTTGGGTAAATATTGCAGGTTTAGAGCAAAACAGTTGTAACTCAATATAAGAAAAGACCGAGTTTCAACTGTTTTGAGCTAAACCCGTGATATGTATTGGTATATCCTAAAAACAAGACTTTGTCCAAGAACTTTTGGAGGGCACTGTATATCATAATAGTTATTATACCCAGTATGAGATGACTGTATTTATATGTTTATATAATTAAGGATACAGGAATTTATTCTATCAGAGAAAATATGCCACTCTTGTGAATACAGTCTTGTCTGAGATAAGCAGTCAGACTCATCTTTTTAGTGCAGTTAGTAGCGCATCTGACTACCAATTCATTTGCAGTAGAACCTACATACCCTAATAGAGTTCGGTCATGAAATTTATTCTAAAGCCATTCACCATCCCATCCCTGTACATGTATTACATTGGACAGTTTTCAGCCTCAGATGAAAGTATGTACTAGTACTTCATTAAAATCCTTAGTTAAATGACAGCAGCCTGTCTCGTAACAGTAAATAATGTACCAAAAAGACAAATGTTTAAAATATTGGTCTTGAGCTCAAACCCCTAGATCTTATTTAAAGTTAGACCCCATAGCAAACATTTTGACTCCACCCCTCAGAAAACCCTTAAAATTCTCTCAATTTTTCGACTGTTGATCTTGATTTAAGAATACCCAAAACATTAAGACATGTCAAGCAGTGACAGCACATGTAATGTCTAATATAAAATATGACTTCATTGTCTTGTCTTGTCTAAATGATAATGTGAACATTTGTACTTACAATAATGATAATGATGTTGGTGATAAATATCTCCACCCACACCCTTATATTACAAAATTATATCTAAATTTAAGCTTAATAGTTCTTGACCTAGGGATTTAGTTTTTACGTTAAATTCCCATTTCAGATTGACTTTAGAGACTTGATTTAGGGATAAACTATAATTAGAAAAACAACCAACTCGTGCAAATTCTAAGAACCGATCTATCTTGAACTTACAATCATTCAGGACTAAGGTTTTTCAGTTTGTCTCCTTTTTCAACAGAACAAGGACAACAGTTCGCCTAACCAGTGTTATTTTTCTGGGACAGAAAATGCTAGACAGGGTAGACCAACTTTCTTGAAACAATGTGGATCCAGTTATGATGGATTTTGAACACCATCCAACCCAAAATGATGAGGAAACCAGTCAACCACTGTTGGACTAAGAAGCATCCAGAGAGGGAGATGTTCAATCACTTTCAAATCATCAACTAGTGACTCAAAGTCAAATCAAATCCAAAGGCACGAAAAACCCATTTATCCTCAGTAAGAGGCACCCCAGGTAGGAAGGACTTTTCCTCCAATCACTTTCCAATAAAGAATCAGTGATAAGACAATAAATCACAGTAAGAAATACATTGTAACAGTGATAACAAGCAGTGTAATCACAGTGTAAGAAAACATTCTTAATCACAATATCAGTGCATCACAGTTACTGGAAGCATTTTTATCACAATATCTCAAGGCACTATCAAAAAAATAAATTTCCTGTCTGAGCAATCTGCTTCTTCAATAGATATTGGAAAAAAACCCAAGTTTGATTATTACAGAGATGCACTATCTAATGACACGTAAACAAAATTACAGTTGAACCTGCCTCATGATCATCTCTAAATAACACTCGCCTCAATATAGCAGACACTTCTAAATATCAACAGCCAGAATTAAAAGTCGCCACTTTTGAAAAGTCATCCTAAATTAAAATAGCAATTGTCCCCTTGTAACAAGCCACCTCCAAATTACAGCAACATACTATTAACACCTAAAGGCTGTTGGCTTGAAAGAGTACCCCATACACTGAACATATATTTAAAATGAAAAAAAAAAACAACTTTTTTTGGAGGGGGCAGACTCTTTCATGCTGGCAGCCAGTAACAGTAACATTCTGAAACACAGCTTTCTACTTGTAACTACCACTTTCCAAAAACAGTTTTCCACAATCAGTTTCTAAACTGTTGAAAAAAGGCAAAAACTGTTTTAAGACCATAGATGATATGAAAAACATTGTTAGCAGAAAAAAAGGAAGAAATTTTGAGAAAACAAAATGACTAGATAATACGGACCCCAGGCAAACTAAAACTTGGTTAATTTATCAGAAAGCGCAGCAGGATTGTGCACGGAAGTTATTTACATTAAATTTATTACATCAGTCTGTCATACATGCTGTTTATCTTTGTTAACTGTCATGTATATGTCTGTTATGCATATCTTTAAATCACAGATTACCGTAAAAAGTCCAAATTTCTGCAGTGACTAAATTTTGCATTTTTTTTAAAATGAGCAGTGGGTTTTTTTTGGCAGACAAATATTTTTGTCTCTTGGCACATTTTCTATAGTGATGATTTCATTTTTGAATTCTGGCCAATAAAATTTCAGCAGACCTTCAGACCTCAATAGAATTTAAGTTCCTGCCAAAATTTCTCGGAATACAGTAAAACAGAATCACTTAAAGCTCACAAATAATGATATAAACAGATCTATCATGTCTTTAAATGAGCTAAAAAAACTGTCTAAATATCACACCATGATAAAATCTTAGATTTTGTAACAAACTGTAACATTTGATGATGGCAGACAGATGAAACATGATGTAATGTATTCTACACCAATGCTGCAAACAGCAGCGGACGCGTTCAACAACAGCTGTTTTCAGCAAAAATTACATTCAACAAAAGCTGTTTTTTCAGCAAAGATTGCATTCAACAACAGCTGTTTTCAGCAAAGATTGCATTCATTAACAGATGTGTTCAGCAAAGATTGCATTCAACAACAGCAGAGTTCACCTAATATTTCATTCACTAAAAGCCGTTTTCAGAAACGGCTGATGGTACAAAGATACAAACTGTTTACAGGTACTTATATGGAATTAATCAAAAACACTGTGAGCAGTAACCATAACCAAAAGTATGCATTTCTGAATGTTCATGCCAGTTGGCTTGCAATCATTTGATAGCCACATTTTTATTGGTTTGAATTCCATCTTGCAGTTAATCTTAGCCTAATTTAATAACAATACTAGTATATAGTCCGTTTTTTCTCAACTGGCAAAACATGAATATTTTCACAGTGAATGTGTTTGTTAAAAATATTGTCATGATACATTCATGACTTTCCGAAAGTGTGTGTAATTATCGAGTAAAGCTTCTTATGCCGTATGATATGTTTTAGTCAAGATATATTTACTAACACTTAGGCCACCAGTACAAAAACAATGCATCAAGTCACCGTGAAATTATTCAAGCTTTGACAGTTGAAAAAATAGCAGCAACCAAAAGCAAAAGGGCTATAATGGCCAAACATTTACAACATTGTTATGGCAATCATGCAAATGCCATTGGTTTTAATCACATCCCCAAACCATATCATCGTTTCCTTGAGTGAGGAACTTTTATTCATGCTAATAATTTCATCAGAAAATGGACACAGAAGAGATTGAAATATGTTGTATCAACTTGTCTCACATTCAAGCTAAAATTAATTTTGTACAAACTATACTCTATCAAATACAGCTATATTGTCAGTCTAGCTGATATTAATGTCTGTTCTACAGAATTTTGTTTACAATGCAAAATTTAGTATCATCCATCAATCAGAATGTCTTTATTTCTTTCTTTAACAACAGTAAATAAACAACAAAGAAATGCAACATCATTAATCACAATTCTGAGACATTATCTCTCTCTCCCTCCTACAACAAAAATAAACATCCAAAAAAACAACAACATAATTACATTATCATGCAGCATGATTCATTCATGACTAAAAATTATGAATAATATTGCAGCAACACCAAGAATTTAATTTTACACCCATTTCCAACATTCCGGAGTCATATGAGACCAACAGTTCACCTATCCATTTTTCACTCATACAAGACATTATAAATATGATAATAGGAATTAAGACTTCAACCATAACAACAGCAACTCATGATTTCAGTTTTTCGCCCTATTCCATTTCAACTAACAAGAGTCATATGAAGTGGACTGTTCAACCATCCATACAGTGATATTCAAGTTGAGCTAGAAAACCAAAGCCCATCAAAAATACACAGGAGCATAAAGTATAGATTGGAGGTCAGAAAAAACCAACGACGAACAGTAAGAAAAATGCATTTTTAATGCGATTCAAGAGTTGATGACTCAAATGATTTTAAGCCAGTGACCTTGACCGCTTAATCATAAAGGGTGGGGAACAATGACTAAGATAAAAGTCCTACAAGACATCTGTCATGACATGTGAGGTTAGATCTAAGACAGACAGACATCATTTGTACTTCAAAGATGTTATCATATTTACATAGCTGTAATATTATTATAAATTAAACCACACAGTTTTAATATAAGGATTAAAATATTTTAACAACTAGATCACATAACACCTACATAGTATCTGTGATCAAGGGAGATAACAATGTATAACTCTTACATAATTTTGACATCAGGGGAGGTAATAAAGTATAAAAGCATACTTGGCAGGGGAGACAACTATGTCAAATACCACCGGCCAAACAAAACTGATGCGCATATAGGCTCATGGTTTTGAGTAATTTTGTTTTTGATTTACATGTAGTGCCTTTTTAACAGGCAATTGAGGAGGGCAGTTCTCCACACCATCTAGTTGTGCTGTTAAATATTGTGATAGAATGGAAGATATATAAACCCTAAAGAATTGTCTTACTGTAAAGGTGACTGATGACACAATTAATGTGAGGGAGAACAACAAAGATAGCTTTTAAGACCAAACATCCACATGCAATACAGCATTGCCTTGGTGAAACTTCATTTCAACTCAGGCTACCGCACAGAAAACCTACAGATGTTAAAAGACAGAGATGGTTACCATGCAAGCAATTCAGAATGTCACAATGAAAGACAGGTTACCCTGATTGCAGGAATGATTGTAATAATACTAAGCAATTAAATAATCAATTTTCTATATTTGAGGGTGGATATTTTCATAAGGATAAAAGTTATAATTCTGTGATAACTGATAATGTCTAATTTTGATAAATGATAGGAAAATTTTCATTTCATTTCCCTTGAACTTCAGATATAAATTACAATAGTATGTAAATATTACTAGGGCCTGAGTATCAATAGGATATTTGGGATATAATGCAATTCATACATGGCGCAATACATATGGATTTCCCATATGGCACAAAAAGTGTATTTATACATAAATATATATCCATAACAGATATAGCTTGATGAATTTTCCTGCAATTCTATAGTAAGTGTATAATTATAGAATTATAATACATGTGTAGAATTATAAGCAGAGTTGCAGGGCCATAGCACTCTTTGTGTTTTCTCTACTTCTTTCTCTTAGTGGCTCCCAGAGCAGAAAGAATTATGTTTGGAAACTGAATTTAACTAATGTACCATGTCCCTTATTCCTGCCTTCCTGCCCTTTTTGCTGCATTCCATATATACCCTGTCCCGTTTTTGTCTGCCTCCCACCTTTCAAGACAATCACTGATTCATAAAGTATAAAATGTAAATTATTTGACCTCAATTTCATAATCCATAATTATGTGGGTGAAATGATAAGTACCAGTATTTATATTGATAAGTCAGCACAAAATTAATCTAACTACATGTAAATAAAGAAGGAGGTAGACTATTTTTGCAACGACCCATCAAAATAAAACATGACACAGACTAGATTATTGTTCAGTCTTCTACTAGAGTCATTATAGAAACCACTTATATCATATGAGGGAGATATATATATTACAATGTTGACAAACTCCACCCTATCTAATAACATTATGTCAAGTAATATTCAAACTTTAACCTTTTGAAAAGCAGTATTGTCTATGTACGATGAGCTTAGAACAGAACAATATCTTTATTGAGATAAATCAGCTGGAAATAGGCCATAGTTTCAAAAAAAGCAAAATAGAATAGAATGGAATAGAATGGAATAGCAAAGAAAAGAATAGAATAGAAAAGAACAAAAAAAGTATAGAATGGAATAGAATAGCAAAGAATAGAATAGAACAGAAAAGAACAAAAAAGTATAGAATGGAATAGAATAGCAAAGAATAGAACAGAAAAGAACAAAAAAGTATAGAATGGAATAGAATAGCAAAGAATAGAATAGAAAAGAACAAAAAAGTATAGAATGGAATGGAATAGCAAAGAAAAGAATAGAAAAGAACAAAAAAGTATAGAATGGAATGGAATAGCAAAGAATAGAATAGAAAAGAACAAAAAAGTTTAGAATGGAATAGAATAGCAAAGAATAGAATAGAACAGAAAAGAACAAAAAAGTATAGAATGGAATAGAATAGCAAAGAATAGAATAGAAAAGAACAAAGTATAGAATGGAATAGAATAGCAAAGAAAAGAATAGAAAAGAACAAAAAAGTATAGAATGGAATAGCAAAGAAAAGAATGGCATAGAATAGCAAAGAAAAGAATAGAATAGAATAGCAAAGAAAAGAATAAAATAGAATAACAAAGAAAAGAATAGAAAAGACAAAATAGAATAGGACATAAAAAAGTAGAATAAAATAGTACAGAACATAATAGAATAGAAAAGAACGAGAAGAATGGTAAAAAACAGTTTCTATATTTAGAATACTAAGTTTAACTTAAAAATCTGATATAAAATAACTTTAATTAGTTTAATACTTTCACTGAATTTATTTACAAGTGCTATGAAATGGTAAAATTGTGACACAAGTGCTTTCAAAGCTTTGACACAAGCCAATTCTAAGTACCTTTAAATGTTTACTTTAATAACAGACAAACTCACAAATGTACTTACATGTGCATTCAGTACTTTGATTAAGTGAACTATTAAGTACTATCAGTGCTTTGATAAAATGAGCTATATGAGTGTTTTCAGCACTTTGATACATCTATAAGATTCAATAGGTATTAAGCATGAACTTCCTGATGCACTTAAAGGGTCTAAGTATTTATGTAATAATCAAAACATGATATAAGCTTGTTGAAAGATATTAAAACATCATGTATCAAATATATACAGAGCCCTCCAAAAGTTCTTTGACAAAATCCTGTTTTTAGAGACCTTAGGGGCCACAACAAGTTGATCATGTGTTGTACGGATTTTTCTGGAAAAAATGGTACCAGCAAGTGAAGAATTTTTTTTAAAATCTTAATTCAGTAGCTTTATATAGCGGTTTGACCAAATTTTTATGAGCGAGCAAGGAAATAAAAAAAAATGTGTAAAAATCGTCAAAATTAAGGTGCGAGCAAATCCATAGAACATAATGATCAACTTGTTGTGGCCTTAAGCACGGATTCATATTTACCGATGAAAAATAGAAACAAAGATTTATCCAAGAAAGTTTCAAAACCAGCATTTATTTGTTTCAATATATTTCATGATTCAAACAATGTTACAAGAATAAACTTAAACTATGGTAAAATAACTTGTGGTGGACATGATCGGATTTTTTCAGAAAACTTTTCAAGAACTTTAGAAGGGTACAGTAGAAGGAAGCTGATAAAATACAAGTTATTAATAGACATGTAAGTTTGTTTTGGTATTTTGTTTACATGTAGAGATTTATACAGCACAACTGATTTTTTTCAGTCCTAATTCAGAAAATACTGTAGTTGATCTATCAATGTTCCAGGCACAGGTCCCAAGCTTAATGCCAATATTCATATATATAAAATATAATATAATATGAGTAAGAGTATCACAAAGCTAAAGATCCTAGGCGGGACTTTAACTTCTAGTCCTACGCATTTAACCAGTACTTCACATGTCCCTTAACTAGAGTTTGCTGATTGACCATGCTTAAAACAGCAACAACATGAAGGGAGAATGGTCGTTGGATGTACTTCATTAACTAACTCCACGAATTTACTTCAATCATGTCTTTCAATTGAACCCACATTCCCTTTTTCAATAATTACATGTGCTACTTATTGAGCAGACATAGTGGGGTAGGTATAAATGAACAAAGAGGGCTATGTTACAAAACGAAAATTTTGAAACCTTAAAAAAGCTATAACATATCAACAGATGTATTTTATACGGATAATAATTTTCTATTGAAAAGGTATGTTTTATGAGTCACTGAGAACATATTAAAAATTTATCAGTTTTCAATCTCGGCTGAGCAAATGGTCTGTAAAGTTATGGTACAAGATCTTCTGAAAACAGTCAAGTTTTACTGTTGATTTTGTTACATAAATTTGTGATATAAAAACAATGATAAATCTTTCAAAAATCCCAAGGTTTAGTTTTATCATTCAACAATTTCCCACCTTAGGCTCCTTAATGACTTTATCAGCATTTTTTATCACAAAATTTTACTGCTAGAAGCATTTTACCTTTGATAAAGGGAGATTACTCTGAGGTGAATGATAAAAACAACAGATAACTCTTCAAAAAGAAGATTTACACAAGGGAGATAATTTCACAGTAAAGTGTACTTCAAGAACTCTCCTTAAAGAAGATACAAACAAGACATAAGGACCACCTAGGTCTACCAGAAAACCTGTCCCTTTTTTCTGCCTCACAATCCAGAATTAGTTACTTAGAAACATCAACCTTCTTATGCACCCAACACCTTTTCTGCCTCCCTGTCCTTTTCTAATTTCTAGAACAATTTCAGCTGAACCACAACTGATGACTGCAGACATTAAGTCAGCACAGAAAATTCCAACATTTACGGAATTGAATAAAAGTGTCAATAGAAAAGTTATGTAGCTGTACCCTAGAGTAATGATACAAATATTGTTGGAAGTAATTTCCCAGAAGTATTATATACAATAATCATTTCACCATTTATCATATAAATGTTAACTATGTCAATGATTTCCATAAATGTTGACCATTTGACCACTGCATTCATTTACATCAATAACTATGTCTATCGGTCAGCGAAAAAATAGTCTAAGTACACATAAACAAAGAAGAATGTAGACCAGTTTTGAACTGATTCATTGATACGACAGTAAGTAGACTAGCTTTGAGCGGACCAATCGTTTCGCTGACCCATCTGACCCATCGATATAAGACATAAGCTTGACCAGAATATTTGAAGGACATCTCGGGGTTTAGTAAAAAAGTCGTAACTCAATATAAGAAAAGAGAGTCTTACGACCATTTTGCGCTAAACTTGCATTCCAAGAATGTTCATTGTACCAGTAATGTCATATAGTTTAATAGATTGGTATATTATACATATATAAAGAGAGATAATGGTTTCTGCAAGTCTGTTAGACAATCTATGACATTTATGAGTCATTCAGATGTTATTTATATGTTGTACAGCAGAACATGTAACCAGACAGGGCCAAATTTTACTTTGAAATGATGTCACAAGGCTCGACTTGGTCGCATGATACCAACTGATCATTCCATTCATGGCAAACTCTTTTCTTCTGAGTTACAAGTTGATGATCCCAGAAGAGGAGAGCAGCCTCTACAGTTAAAATTGCCTTCTGAAGCAAATGTAAAGTCTGTGAACATGCGTAAGCATGAAACTTCGACTATAAAATGCAATTACTTTCTTTTAATGTACGCTCAACGTTTATACTCAGGCAGTGTCGGCCTACAATACATTAATTGCCATGAAATTGAGTACATGACATCATTTTAATTTCACTTTATGCAACTATAAAATGACAAAATTTAATTTTTAGCGCATGACCCATAAGATGGCACAGGTTAAATTTCAGAAAGTTGGGTTTAAAATCTAAATTCATATCATACAAATAAGCATATAAGTTTATAAATGAGAAAAAAAAATATTCAGTATAATATCTATATTTGACCTTGACCTTAAAAAGATTGAAACTAGGTCACTAGGTCAAGAGATATACACAATGTACATGTTTACAAGTAAAGTTAAGTAATGGTACTTAAAAAAATTCTGAAACAATGTCAATAATATTCATATAGCAGTAAATTATATAAAAAATCTTGGACCTCTCATATATGAGCCTATAAATATTTTTGTTTGTATCACTTTAGCGATAAGACTCCATCATTCAATAAAATATTTGTCATCAAATAAAAACCAATCAATCGAAACCCATAAATCAAAATGAGGCCAAAATAAAACATCCATACATTCATAATAAATCGAAATATATCGCCTAATAAAGAAATCACTGAAATTGTACCCCAGTTGATCCTTTACTTATTTTTTATAGTCAATATGTTCACCTTACATGATATAAATAGCTACAGACAAAACATTAACCCTATGCAAGAGAATGTTAAAGACATAAATGTAGGGTAATGGTTATGTTTTCATTTATATATTGAATAGACCTTATTCGGATCTTAAATTTTGGGGGGGTTCCATCAGTGTGCACTGGTGGTACAAACAAAGTTTGTTACACATTATTGCTGAAAAGCACAAAATTCAGATTATATATTGTATTGTTCATTGTACACATTATTTCAGTTGTGACTGAGAAAGTTAGTAAGTACCACGCAGGGGAAAACCCAAATTTTTGAATTCCGAATAAAGTCTATTGAAAGGAAATGAAATACAACCAAGCCATGAGTCATTTTTTATGACAATTTTACAGCTGCATCTCAGTGGTTTAAGTCCTAGATCTCTTTGGCAAAGTTTGCAACCAGTGCTAAGCACATACGATTGCAAATGGCTGACATCTGACCTACTTATTACCAAGGTTACCTGGTAAATGGCCCATAAAATCTGAATTGAAATCAGCAGAATTCTATTAACTTAAATCTTTAAAACTGGACCCATTTGATCCCGTAACAAGCACCACTAAACTACAGATCATACCAATGTCTATCCCAAACAATAGCCAAATAATGTTTCTTAATATCACCCATAATGTATGTTAATATCTCCCTAAGAAAATCTTAGGCCATTAGTAATACATGTACTCCACTACTCATTGTGGTAGGCACAAAAAATTTGTAAAAGAAAAAAGCAAACATTTCCATTTTAATCAATTATATTTGACATTTAACAAAATTATCTCAACACAAAAACTTTGACCTTTTAATGTTGCTCTTGATGAAATTGCAAATTTGTAATTTATTAACAGTCATTCAAAGTATCTTTTAGATTAAACATATACTGTATGATACGAAATTTCAGTGGAAACTTTATTTTGTGGGTCATCATTAATGCCCTCAGTAAAATTGCAGGAATAATATCACTAAAAAATCTGAATAAAATTATCAATTCTACAGTCTACGATATTAGGATATGAAAGTGGTTGCCCAAACAGGTCATTTTAGCAGCTAGCACTATATCTTGATTGTAGAAATTTAGTAGCCCAAAAAAATTTTGGTTGCCTGAATTAGAAATTGGTTGTCCCGGGCAACCTGACACCCACCTATTTCATAGACTGATTCTAAGAAATTGCTAAGACTGCAAAAATTTGTCAGCAGAAATTAAAAAGGTTCCTGCATTTTTGCAAAAAGCAAAGAATTTGGTCACCACAGAAAACAAGTACAGTAACTAATCAAATTTTAGGAAATGTTTCAGCCACAATAAATTCACCCACAATTACAACTTTTTTCGCTGATCAAAGATGAAACTCATTGCACAAAGTCTTTGTGTGACAAAGAATAACTCAACCGACCATAATGCATTGCTCTTTGTGCGATACATTTTCACGTATAATAATATGGCAAATTTATGTAAGATATCTATCTCATATTTAAATCATACAAAAACTTTTATTAAACCTCCATTGAGTAAAAATATACCCAAAATAATTTATGATAGAAAAAATGAGTTTCATTCAAGAAAACCACATTATGATTATGAATAAATTTTCTTACAATACTGTAAATCTGATAAAATGCGAAAGCTTTTAAATTTTCAATAGGAATCAATTTTTTTGTGTATTTAACAAAATTTTGGAGTATTTATTTCATACTTTACATTCGAAAATAATAGCTCAAACATAATCATTGCAATTGACAATTGCAAGATGAATCAAGCAAATGAAATTTCATTTTTTTTCAAGAAATTGTTGAAAACGAATCTCAAAACGTTCTGATTTTGAAACTCTAGTCTGATGCCACATTCTCAATGAAATATTGTATCTCTTTGAATATTCAGGTGTTTGATCCAGTGACCGCCCTAGTCACAGGAAAAAATGATAGAAAAAACCACTCCCTGGTTGAAAATTAATAAAATGGTCCCTTGATTTAAGCTTGGAGTTCACGAAATCTCCACCACACAAAGTTATCTTGTTTTACGTCAAATAAACTAATAATTTGTACACCATTAACTTTAGTTTACCTTATTAATGTTGCATCTATACAAATTTTAATCGTCTTCAAATGATTGAAGAAATTTTTTAATCATCCAACGTCAAATCTCTTTCATACATGCTTTAGGATTTTTTTTATTTTCATATAATATATTTATTATTCATATTTGCACTTATATGCTAAAAAGGCCTAAATTCAAATTTAGTGTGAATGTGGTTTCCCAGTCTGGTTCCAAAAACAACTGTCAGTATGCATTTCATTGGCGATCCAGTGGAAAATTGAACTTTTATCACACACAAAAATGTCATATACTTACATGCATGAATACCAAAATTATTTGCCCAAGAAAATAAAGAATTGTAAATTCACAGAACAACCCAGAAAATGCAAACATCTCGGCCAGGAGGACAGCAATTCAATATTTTTCTAAATTTGGCCTAACTTAAATTTACATAATCTTTATATAAGTCTTCTATATTAAATGAATAAAATAGATATTTTTTATGCAATTCAGCCAAATTTGAATTCAAACCTCAAGAAGTAAATAAATACTTTTTTCTTTGGCCAATAAGACTTAAATAGTTATCTAAACTCCTTTTTAAAGTTAAAAGAAATATGCACATACACTTTGCCATGTACTCGGAGACGGCCATTGTTCGAAACAATTTCATTCATACATTTTTTTAAAAATTCATTCACCACAACTCGGATATTAAATCCTTCATTTTAAAGTTTTTAAACGATCATATCGTGCATGATCAATGAAGCAAACAGTCGTAAAATATTATAGATAAAAGTACGCGTTTAACTTTCCGAAAGTATGAGTCATACGACCCCCCCCTTTTTTCTGCCTTAACAATTCAAATATTTTTTTCACTCAGTCAGATAGTTCTGTACATAGGAGAAACTGTAAATAAACAATGCTTATAAGCAATGCAATCTTGTTACAATAAAAATTGACATAGACTGATCGATCTGAATGAGGGATGTGGGTGGGTCCATTCCCACCCAATGAGAATTTTTTATTTTTGAAAAGGCTCTCTGGTATCCAATTCTCTCAGCAGAAAAGTCTGTATTCTGTGGAAAAAACTGACAATAAAATACCATTGCATAAAAAACTACTTCATTTTGTATAATATTTTGATTTATCTATATTATATACAAATTTTCTATGAGCGATTTTATACATGACTTTGTGATACAATCATGGTGTTAACCCACTAGCCTACAGCCAGACACCAGTGAAAACTGAGTCAGGCTCAAGAAAATTACTTATTATATATAGTTGGGCTATTTGATAATTTTGCCTCTACATTACATAATAAGTCAGGGTAGTGCTAAAAAACACAGGCACTCATTCCAATTCCCTTAAAAAAATCACAAGAGCTACACACTCATGATAATTATCATTCCTACGCAACCAAAGTCATGCCTACACTTTATTCAACTTCAAAATAGTTACAAAGTGTATTACATTTCTTAATTTTGAGATATTTTTGCTTACATATTGTATTTTAAAATCACTGGGGGTCTAGACCACATCACCTGGGTCTACGGCAAAGAGAGAAAGAAAATATTTAATGAAAATATGAATATAGTTTCCTATTACCTATTAAATATAATATACGAAGTTATATAATACACCTAGCGATAGTTCAGCGCAATACTAGTCTACATCCTTCCTTATTTATATGAAGTAAATCTAGTTATGCCCTGACTCATCAATTTAGTTTATTTTCGTACTTGATGTATATATTATATAAAATAAATATACAGGGATATAGTATACTGTTATTATGATACTCAGTGAAATCTCTTATATACCCAGTTACTTATATATGGTGGCATGGGAGGGACATGGTAAAAAAAATATTTAAGTGGCCAGGCAATAGCTAAATTATATGTGGCCAATGTGTAGCCAATTTGTAGCCACACAGAAGTTATTATGTGGCCATAATTATGATAGCTATTTCAAGGCCACATATTAGCTACATCTAGCCATATACTAACTTAAGTTAGTACGTGGCCATGTGGCTATTACTAGGGAACATATATTAGCTATGTGTGGCCACATATTTACTTCTGCAAGGCAACATATAAGGCTATAAGCTATCACTTTGCCACATTATAACTATTCTGTGACAACATTTTTGCTATTGAGTGACCTGGTAATAGTTATAAATTTATAATTATAAAACCATTTTTTGCTTTGCCCCTATTATGCTTATATACCCCTATCTCTGTAAACAGATATCCCAAAGACCCCGCAGTCTTAGGATCTTCTGACATCACACAGGGGTTCATGTTCAGATGACCTTAGTGTCGACCAATGAATGTGACTGGGTTTTATCCAGATTAAACTCTATTAACAGCATCAAAATTTCAGGTTTTAATCAGATTGCCAGAAATAAAATGGTATTGTTCCTATAGTCACTTGCAGAAACTTTCTACTTTGTTCAGTCAGTAAAAGTTTTACAACATTAGCTTGCTAAGTGATCTAAGAAAGGGACAAAGAGTTTTCTCAAACTTGACCTACATCAGTTTACCATTTGGGTATAAGGTCATGAAATATATTCTACAGCCATTCTGATTAAATGTGACTACATTACATTTCATTACACCAAAAGAGTTTTGGTGAAAAAAATGTAGCCAATTTCTAGTGACCTGTATCTGAAGAGTTGAAGAGTTACATATGAAAACAGTAGCCAATACTTTGAGAGCGAACAGTGTAGGCTTAAAGGTGTTAACATACACAAGATAATACACATTGCCAAAAGACATTAACTGACAGAACAAAGTAATAAACAGTTTATGGATCATTTACCAACTAACTATTTACTGTAGACAAAACAATTATCATTTCTACCAATATTCTAAGAATAAATCTTCACCTCGGTACTAATATTGTTATTTCTAAGAAAATATACGAAATTCATGACATTGAGGTCGACGTTACCATGCTGTAAAAATATTTTTATAAGTAAATCAACTGGAATCTCATTTTTTGGATGAAAGCGGTTAATTTCTACGTCAGGTGGTTGTCCATAGCAGCTATCTTGCAAATACATGTATAGTTAATACAAATTTGTTTTAGCTTGATTGTGAAACAAGTTATTACAACTTAGATTTATCACTTTCAAGTCCACTTCCTGCTCCCCCAATACTGAGCTAGATGGTAAAATTTCTTGCTCAAGGAAACACCAAGGTAAGTTTTGGATGAAATTGAAACCAACACTGAGCTGACTATCTATTAATTACCAGTCCAACATCATAATAACTTGGCCATAGTTACCTGGTAATTGAGAATTAATGTTGCTCACACTAAATAAGACCCATTCAGCTCTGTATTTTGTTCATAGCCCTACCAAAACCTACCAAGTTGTTACCTGCAGCAAGAAACAATATCCTATTGCTCAGAACTGTTGGACAATAAAGCAGACTTAAAGAGCACTTGTAATGGGAATGTTGTTGTTTGTTTCATAATCAAACAAAAATTAATTTTCTTTTCATTTTACCAAACCAAACATACTTGAACATTAACTTAAGTTAATGAAATTAGGTTATTATGTTTGGAACAGTTACTCATGTACTCAGAGCCAAGCTATATTTACAAGGAGCAATAACACAGTATTGTAAATCATAATTGAGTTGGCACTTTATGTAAGGTCTAAGCCATTTCTTGTTGCTTTCAATTATGTTAACTGCTATGACACACAGCAAGCAAGATAGATTTTACTGCAACAGCACGGTGATTAAATTCTGGAATAATTCTAAGACAAATTCCAAACAATGACTCAATGATAACACAACGATTCATTCACAGGCGTGATTCAACCCTCAAGTTTATGGGTCTCACGACACGGGTGGTACCCACCTGGTGCAAAGTGTTTTTACCCATTAAAACTGACAAACATGCACCATAGATTAAATTCCATTGTTCTCTGTGCACATACATTATAGTTTTCATTGTAACAATAAAAGCTTGTTATGTGCTGTGAAAAAAACTCATAAATTTCAGTTAATTGTGAAGTCTATTTTGGAAATAATTCTCAGACAAAATCTTAGACAAATTTTTGGACAAATTTCACAGTGACTCAAGTTTACGAAAGTCAACATACTCATGATTTTCCATTCTGAATTTTTAAAACATTATTTATTGAACGCCCCACTTTTATCATTTATGAATACATTATTTATGTAACACCCCTTGTATAATAATGTTCAATTTTGATTTCACTACATCATTCTTCAAAGATATTTATGATTACCAGAGAATCTTGCCAACAAAATAACAACTAACATTTTATTATAACATAGTAATATCATGAGTAACTGAAACAAGAAATAAAGGGGGATGGGTCAGGGGTTGTGAAGCCTCCCCACCATCTGAAAATTTGATAACCATAAATTAAGAAATTGCTAAAAATGCTTTTATATTAAGAGTAACCCATTCCAAAAACATGTATTAATAAGAAAATGCAAACACTTCTCCTTTTTTTTTGGATATATTTTTTTTTCAATTTCATTTTTCGTCTAGTTTTATTTAACAGTTATTCCCTGACAGGACCTGGAATCAAACATAGGTTCACTGGATTCAAATTCAAGCATGTTAACAACTACACCATGGCTGAGGCTTACAGAAACTCAAATAAAGTATTAAAATCTAACAATAAAAGTGCAGAACAAGGGAATACTTGTAAAGGCAAAAATATAACTATTGGTTTTGCTAAATATAATTTCAATTTGTTATGAATGGAGGCAAACGAAAGCAATGAAGGCAAATAAAGGCGTAGGGTAACCAATACCAGTATAAGCATATATATAGGTTCGGGTAAATATAATTTTCAGTTTCTAATAACTAAAGGTATTGAATAACCAGACAGAATGAGAAACTAATATTTATCATCCAAAGTACACCGATATTTGTAAAAAAACACCTGTAATCAAATTGAAATTAAATTGACAAAACTGAAAATTTTATTGCATTATGCAAATGTCATATTTCGTATGAAAAACTTTCGAATAATTGTGTGAAATATATCTCGATGTTTGCAATATCAGCCGAAAAACAAATTTGCTGCGTCAACTGATGCTTCATAAATAAAACTGAAATATAATACGAGGGAAGGGTGCAACATGCATACAAACATAAATTAAAATGAAATCAAGAGACATGGATGCAATATGCATACCGACATAAATTATAAATCAAATCGGTTAAGTCTAATGAAAAATTTTTGACTTATGAATCAAGTAGCGTATAATTAACATATCAACTGAATAAACCTCCTAGTCAAATATGTTATTCAACCTTTAGCTATACTGACGTAAGTTGGCAAAATATTGACGAAAAAATCTTCATTTTTGAGACGCATCAAGCTGGCATCGCCCCAGCGTTATACAATAAAGAACCTGAGAGGGAAAGAAGGAAAACATAACTGACTGCATAAATTCTTGCATTACTTGTATCTTAATATATCTTAAACATTCTTTTCTATTCATAGAAGAATCTTGTTGTGGTATGAAAACAGGTTGTTTTTTGCTGACATATCAATTCTAAGGTTACACAGTAAAACTACCACTTTAAGCAACTTATCAATTTTGGTCATCTCTCAACAACAATCACCTTTTTTAATATTAGACACAACCAGGTTTTACAATGATACTTCCTGTAACAGCAAACTGTCAATGTCAGCCATTTTTTCAATAACAGCCACCTCTCAACAACAACCACTTCTCAATAACAGCCACCTCTCAACAACAACCACTTCTCAATAACAGCCACATCTCAATAACAGCCACCTCTCAATAACAGCCACCTCTCAATAACAGCCACCTCTCAACAACAACCACTTCTCAATAACAGTCACATCTCAATAACAGCCACTTCTCAATAACAGCCACTTCTCAATAACAGCCACCTCTCAATAACAGCCACCTCTCAATAACAGCCACCTCTCAATAACAGCCACCTCTCAACAACAACCACTTCTCAATAACAGTCACATCTCAATAACAGCCACTTCTCAATAACAACCACTTCTCAATAACAGCCACTTCTCAATAACAGCCACCTCTCAATAACAGCCACCTCTCAATAACAGCCACCTCTCAACAACAACCACTTCTCAATAACAGTCACATCTCAATAACAGCCACTTCTCAATAACAGTCACATCTCAATAACAGCCACCTCTCAACAACAACCACTTCTCAATAACAGCCACATCTCAATAACAGTCACATCTCAATAACAGCCACTTCTCAATAACAGTCACATCTCAATAACAGCCACCTCTCAATAACAACCACTTCTCAATAACAGTCACATCTCAATAACAGCCACCTCTCAACAACAACCACTTCTCAATAACAGTCACATCTCAATAACAGTCACCTCTCAATAACAGCCACCTCTCAACAACAACCACTTCTCAATAACAGTCACATCTCAATAACAGCCACTTCTCAATTACAGCCACTTCTCAATTACAGCCACTTCTCAATTACAGCCACTTCTCGATAACAGCCACTTCTCGATAACAGCCACTTCTCGATAACAGCCACTACTCAATAACAGCCACCTCTCAATAACAGCCACTTTTCAATAACAGCCACCAACAAATAATAGTCAACTACAAAATCTGCCATTTTCCAATGCACTTTAAAATCAACCTTATCAAATAATAGGCAACTAAAAGTCAACATACAAATGAACCTCCCTATAACAATCACCTCTGTCCATAATACTCTACAATGAGGTTTTCTTTGTGCTTATCTTAATAAATTGATAATTCTTAATTAAAATTTCAAGCCACTTTAACAAGATATAATGATTTTAAACATGCATAGGTCGTAGGGGGTATTCCCTTTGCAAACATATGGGCAGCTGAGTTTCAGCTAATATGAGGCCATTAAAAACTGTATCAACTTACATAATATATTTCTTAATGTGACTTAAAACCAAGCACTAACAGTTTAACAATGCTAAACAATGTCTCTAAACATTTTACATTTATTTCCCAACAACTAACTGGCAAGTATAAAGCGAAGCACTTTTTATTAATGTATTTTAACTTAAGTATGGCCATAAAAAATGTCTTAAAGCTAAATATACAATAGACTGAGGTTATTTCATATATAATTGTAACATAATGAAGTCTTCAACCCTTTGTGCGAAATATGGTCTGATTTCCTATGGACTTTTGGACTGAAAATGAAGATTTCATCTTTGGTATTTTTATAATGCAGTTGAGAGATGACCAATATTAATAAGTTGCTTAAGTGGTAGTTTCACGTGTAACCTTTTTTGAAATAAAAAAGATCTATTTCTCAGTTATTTTGCAATGTTAATATTTTTACTTTTGTATAAAAACAAGTTCATTTCTTCTTTCGACTGAAATAGTAGTTAATCTTTTTGGTACTTTAAATGCTATCTCCTTGTATTTTCAATGGAGTGAAAAATGACAATTTTTTTTCTTTGATATTTTGACTCTCGGTGAGCCAGTTAACTTTTTCATTGTCCTCTCAGAGTCCAGTAATTAACTATTTCACCTTCACAGGGTGTGTAATTATAGGCAGTAAAACTGGACACCATACATTTATCAACTCTTCAAATTGTACCCCACCCATCTCTTTATAAACTAGCACATAATGTGGTCTAATTACCTGTCTGGACGGTTTATATACTTGTTGAATGTGACAGGTAGCTTGTATCAATTACTTGACGAAAAACTGATGTATCTCCACTTTTTTTAAAAAAGCGCTTTTTTGTTAAATGTTGCTTTAGAAATACAGAAAACATGTACTTACAAAATATTTTCAAAATATTCAAAAATATTTCATTTATAAAGTACAAAATTATAGCGCTATATATCTATTTAGGGCAAAAGTGTACATGTATTAACAAAACAAACAAACAAAAAAGACATTTTTTGCATCTCCTGAAAAATTGTGAAAATTTGAGATACAACAGTTTTGCATTGAGCTGTCGAGCAAACAACTATACAGGTGTCTCATTAATTTATGGCTGAAAATAAAAAAATTGTTACATCTTTAATAGGTTAGGTGTTTCTTTAGAAAAAAGTGAAACAACTTTCAGATGAAGTTTTGTAAAGGAAGGACTCCACAGCATGCCTTGGCTTTTGATGTTTTTGATTGAAATTATTACTTCCGAACAAATTTTACACCTTGATTGAAAATTAGGTCAACAATTATATCATAAATGGTTTTGTATTGAATCAAAAAACTTTGCAATGGTTAAAGAACATATTACTAATTGGGTACTGGTCAGTTTGGTCAAGCATTAATTGAGAAACAATTATTTTGGTCAAGCTCTTATAATGGACTGGTCAGTATGGTCAAGTACTAATGATGGACAGGTCAATACAGTCAAGTAGGCAGTCAGATGATGACAAAAACAAGACTTGATTACTAATTCTGATGTAAGTTTTTTTATGAACAAAGAGTCAGAATTATGTAAGATAGGTACAAAATACTTCAATCTCGTTCAAGTCTAACAGACCTAGGCAGACATTGTCGTGTTTTTGTTTTCAATGAAATCCCATTTTGAAGAGTCAACTGTGCATGACATTGATGTTTTATCTATAAATCACGTAGCTGTCAGAGTTAAGGGTTCTACTTAGTTGATTCGTTAAACTTTTTTACCTAATTAGACAATACCCTTTGACCTTTACATTGTGATTATATACATGAACAATGTACAAATATATATTTCAGGTTTAGGGCAAAACTGTCGTAACTCACTCTTTTTTTAACTTGAGATATGACTGTTTTGTGCTAAGCCCGCAAATTATGACTTAGGGATTTGTAGTTTATGTAAAAATATGAAAATAAAAACAGGAACGACTGGTTTTTATAATGTAGGTCATCTTCGTAAATAATGTTTTGCCCATTGTAGTGATATATTTCTTTTTTAGTGAGGAAACTAGGTCATATCACATATTTCTGTATATAAAAACGATTTTACCACAAAACTACCCTTAGAAAAAAAATTACTAGGACTGCAAGAAACTTTAAAAAAGACTTTAAAATGCTATGATCTAATTTTCAAAGAACTAGTGACTTAAATCGCTTCCACTAAAGGCATTAAAGCTGAGTTACAAATTTCTTCAAAAAATGTCAAAATTAGTGCAAGCCATTGTTTTAAAACAATGTAAACCATCGGAAACTAACCGACCAATCATAATTAATCGTGATAACGATCGATCGCACCAAACAAATTGTGCGTTAAGTCTGATCTCTATCTAATCATATTGTGATCTCCTTTTATAAACATGTCAACTAATTATCCAACAATTAGGCAACATAATGAGGCCCCTTTGATTGTAACTAACTTAGTGACTTACTGAAGTCATAATGGCAGAATTTTTCATGGTTAGCAAGATTGTGTATGATAAATGTGCTACAACTTGATTCCTTTAATTAAAACCAAATAATTCAGAGCAGGTTCAGTCCAAATTGCAAATAAAATCAATTAAGAAAGGGGTCGTTTCATAAATCAAATAAGTTAATTAAGGGGTTGTTTAAAAAAATCAGTCAATATAGGGGTTATGCCAAACACAAATTGAATTAGCTAAAGCAAGGGTTTTCCAAAAACATATAGAATCAGTCAAAGAATGGCTGTTTCAAAACTAATAAAATCAGTAAAAAATAATAGTTAATATCATTCAAAAGGTTTTTTTTCAAAGTTTTATCCGTTGAAAAGGGGGTTGTTTCAAAACAATTTAATACCATAACACAACAAAATTTTAATATACCGGTAAGTTTTATAAATACAATTCATGCTAAAATGTACAGATTTTATTTTTAATAAAAACTGTTAAAGAGTAAATAAAATTGAGGAGGAAGGTATTAAACTGAATGTCGATCCAAATGACCATTGTACAAATATTTAAATCCCACTATGATAATATTGACATTCTTACGAATACAAACCGCCGGATAGACCATATTTAACCTTACGAATAATACCATACTTAGATCATTTCAAAACTTATTAAATACTTAATAAAAATGGTTCACAAACACTTGTGAAGACTTCTTTTAACAGAAAAAATCAAAGTACTATTTAGTTAAATGATAAGTACTGCGTTTATTAATAAACCTATGCCACATAAGAAGAAAAAAATTTGCGGGAACTTATATTTCTGTGGTCCTTATTCCAGCTGCAGTAATCATATTCGTGGAAAATCGGAAATTATTAGTGTTTGAAACTTGCTGACATAGCAAAAATTTAGACCACAGAATAAAAATCTTCAGTTTTTTCTTAAAGTTCACAAATTTTGGCCCCTTCAAAAATCTATAATTTTACAGTATAAAAGTACTTTGTACATGTTATTAAATATAAATAAAGGGTCATTTATGACATTTCAACAAGTTGTTTACCGTAACAGACTAAATACGTCTTATATAAAAAAGGACCAATCATGGTTAAAAGTGTTTATTTAGCTATTAAATCTTTGTTTTTTAATATAAATGGGTCAAAAGCTATTTTATTGGTCAGCAGAGAAATAGTTCTTCAAGGGAACATAAAGTAGAGATAAATCAAAAAGGGACGGGGGAATTAGTTGCTCTAAAGAGGTTGCCACTTATTAGAAGTGGATCTGTAGTCCAGTGGTAGGATGAGGGCTTATGGATCGAGAGATCCTGGGTTCGAGCCCCACTAAGGACACTGCTAATTTCCTTGAGCAAGAAATTTACCTGTGATTGCCACACTCCACCCAGGTGTAAATGGGTACCTGTTAGAGGGTCATGCTCTATATGCTGTGGCTGCAATCTGCGCCACATGTTAACAGTTAGTGTGTGACTCGATGATCAGAGGTGTTAATGTCAAGAGTCAACTGAATAGTGATACTAGAACTTCTAGTAGACTTCAAAATCCTTGCTTTAACTTTTATCTTTAACTTTCAGAGAAATAATACTGTGACTTTTGCTGATGAGTAAAGTAAGTATAATGTAGACTCAGGCTATTGAAAATGGGCATAAAATGAAAAAACGAAAACAAATATCATCTCTGCATCCTTACCGAAACAGAAAATAAAGTAAAAATTTTTCCATTCAACTTGACAACTGACAATATATAACAACTACCCGCGGTCTGATATCATATATCAACTATGCAAGGCTAGATCACATACCCTAGTATGTCTAAAATTTCATCCAGGGTACGATTTCTCTATCTCCAGGTACGATTTCACAGTAGATACCTAGAGGTACATTTTCACGTAGGTAGACAGTTGATAAATTTATAATCTTTCTAAAGGTGATGATATGAATATTAAATGAGGTAAAAATAAAACGTCATGAAAATATTGAAGTTTTCATCAGTAAATTTGTAATGAAATTATGCGAAATGTAGTAAAAACACAATTTCATGAAATCTAGACTTATTCATGATAACTCTGCATTAATTTAATGATACCCAGAAATGAATATAAACAAATCAGACAGAAAGACAGACAGACAGTAAAAAGTGCAATCAGTGAACATAAACAAATATCCTATTTCTGTATACAGACTGTATAATTAATGCTGCATTAAGAGACATTAAACGGCAAAAATGAAATTAATGACTCCTCAGAAATTGATCAGAACAAAGTCTTAGACATACTGTTATGCCATAAATAACCAAAATATAAAAGCATTAATAATCGCCATAATGTTTAAATGAAATTAATAAACAGCTCATAATCCAGGCAATAACAAACACAAATCGGTTAATATGTTATTCAAATAAGGATATTACGATGTCATTAAACATATTAAAGAAAATATCACATAAATATTATATTTCATGATAATGGCAAAAATATTGAAATATAAATAATATTGCATGAAATGGCATTTATTGTGAAGTGCATTCAAAAGGTTCTTAGAAAGGTTTTAGAAACAGAATATTGACAGGAATAATGGGTAATGCAGAGCATGATGGGTAATAGAAGGGCATGATGGGTATTGCAAGGAATGATGGGTATTGCAGGGGATGATGGGTGATTTCCAGGGATGAAGGGTAATGCAGAGCATGCTGGGTATTGATGGGCATGATGCTTATTGACAGGAATAATGGGTATTGCAGAGCATGATGGGTAACAGAAGGGCATGATGGGTATTGCAAGGAATGATGGGTATTGCAGAGCATGATGGGTAACAGAAGGGCATGATGGGTATTGCAAGGAATGATGGGTATTGCAGGGGATGATGGGTAATTTCCAGGGATGAAGGGTAATGCAGGGCATGCTGGTATTGATGGGCATGATGCGTATTGCAAGGAATGATGGGTAAAGCAGTGGATGATGGGATATATCACAAAGGATTGTGGGATTTATCACAAGGCCAGGTTTTGTTGCCTAGAATGATAGCTAATTGTTTGGAAAGCTTGGTTTTACAAGAAAAGTACAACTAGGACATCATTTTGGCAACAACAAGAGGAATCAATCATCCCTTTCATTTGGTGTTTTTGTTTGTCCTTTGTCAGGTTAACTAAGACAGAAAGATAAATTTTGCAGCTACATGTAGGATCATAACCCAGTTTTTACAGACAGACTGAAGAAGCATGATAAGAAAGAAACATCAGCTTTTTAATCATAAATCATACATGAATCCCCTAAATAAACAATCAGGAAAATACTCTGAGACAAATTCCAATGACATGTCTGACATACATAGAGAATTTTATCAATCGCCTGCACAATCGTCATAAAGTCTCAATCGTACAGACGGTGTCTATATCTATTTTTTTTAAGTCGTATTCAACACATATTTAGGTCATATAAACGACGACCAGCTCTTCCTACTATAGGTTTCCTGGACACTTTTCTATCACCAGAACTAACTTACCCAACCACGAGGCTGACAACTCATGTATAGGGTATGACCTACCCCAACCGGGTTTCGAACCCGGCCGCCACTTGTCTGTATCTATAAAATGGCTAGCCAATAAAGTGAATATTAGTAATCGTCCAAATTATTGTCCCTGGTAAACATTTCACATCCTAGATTTTAAAAATAAAGTTAACCATGGGCGATATTTGATGAGTATATAAAGTGCAGACATATCTTCCTTGTTTAAACATTATTGCTTCTAAAATAAATTGAAGTACAGAAAAAGCATTACAGTTTAAATTTCAGTGGGGCCAAAATTTTGCGATTTTTTTAAAAAAATTGAACATTTTACTTCTTCAGGCAGAATTTTTTATCTTGGCATTTGCTAAATATTTATTGAATAATTTCTGATATTTCTGCAGATAAATTCAATGGGGGTAAACTAATGTCTGTCGAAATTTAATTTCCTGCAGAAATTTCGACTTTTACAGTAATATGAAAGTACAAAAAAATTTCAATCACTGCTTGCGATACAGATTCATCTATATGCAAATATATCAAGTGTAACTTGAAACGTTTTAAATAATCCCACAAACCTATATAGCAATATCGTAATCAGTGAAAACCTCGGAGGGAAGTCCAATATCGGGGACGAAAGCGAAGGAAAGTGAGAAGGTATAGGTTTGATATCAAGCTGATTCAATATTGATATGAAAATTGGTTTTAAGCTTGATGTATACTAAAATTTAATCTTTCAAAATTTCTGATAGATTACCGGTTATGTTCAATTTTCAAATTAAAATGAAAGTTATTGCAATGTTTTGATGCAGATTTCAGTTTTAACTAGGTTAGAGGCATAATAATTTAATACTAGTATGAAAATGTTCTAATATGATAAGCTTTTGATGGCTTCACTTTTATATTTTTATGCCAAGTTTTGATGCAGGTTTTGGAAAAAATTGGGTAGGCGGCATGATGATTTAACATAAATATTGATAAATTGTCTTTTACAGCAGTATTGTAATAAATCGAATATACTGCGGACATTGTACAGTACCCTTCAAGAGTTATTGGACAAATGAAGTTTTGAGAAAAGAAGAACATTCATATCTCACTCAACATTGCTTGAATCATATTTTGATAAACTAACTAATGCTGATTTTGAAATTTCCTCAGTTGAATCCTTGCTTCTTTTTCTTGTAACGCAATGAAATTCATTGTCTAACTGAGATTCCAACCCACGACCCCTTGCGTCCTAAGCAGACACTCTACCACATAGCCATAAAAGCTAGCTTGAAGGCAAGAGAGAACAAGTGCTGTATTATACCTCTGCTACATTCTCAATAGGTAAATTGGTTTATTCCAAAAACAAGATTTTGTCCAATACTTTTGAAGGGAAATGTATTATGTTAACCCAGACAGAATAATTCAAATAGATTAGACATAAGTGGTAAAATAGTTGTAGCAAATATGCCAATTGTCAAGTTTGAAAATAATCCAGCAAGTATTTCATCAAATAAACAAGTATATTACAGGATTAAAACCACATCAATCTACTCTGAATCCACTCTATAAATTAACTCAATATAAATCTCAGCCAGTCTCAAATTTATGGAGTATATTGTTAAATTTTGTGCAAATGTCAGTGGCACATACATTAACCCCACTGATTTAAATACACACTTTAGTGCTTTTGTGCTTACTATTGATAACAACAGATATCAGTATTTATGTATGGGGAATATCAAGCATTAAACAAGTATTTAAATCACTGGGGTAAACATATTAGTATACGCTACTGACAGTTGAAATAAATTTAATAATAGTAATTTGAATAGGCTCAATCCCTCATACTAATTATTGACTGACAACTTTCAATGATGATGAGTTGAGCAAGATAAATGCCACAGAAAATATTTCATGATGAAACCCTATGAAGACAATGAAGACTGGATTCCTTTCAAAAGTTCGAAATATATAAAAATGTAGCAATTTAAAACCTTTGCTAATGTTAAGCCAACACCAACATGCAACTGGGGAAAATAGCCACACCACTCTCAAAACAACCTTTAAAAACTACACTTCCAGCACTTTGACTCATACCTTTGCCACAAAATGTGTCATTGTAAATGTACAAACAAAAATGTCATGGACAAATCTCCCGTACAATAACAACAGGATCATAGCCGATATAAAACATCAAAACTAACAATTTATCATAATTATACCAGTGGGTGTTCTAGAAGTCCCTTAAAGGTTAAAAACGATGACAAGAGCAAATTAGCGGTCACTTCAAACCAACACTACTGTGAAAAACTGTAAAACCGTGAAAATTGACAAAGAAATTGTATGTTTAAACATTTGTTAAACATTTATAAGTTCAAAAAGTTAAACGGAAAATACCAGCAGTTAAATGCCACTGTGTGCAGACTTAAATCTTTAATGTCTTGCTGACAACAACAAAACTGAAATTTAACAACATTAAATTGTACACGTAACATAATGAAACAACATATTGTACATACTATAAAAAAGTTCAACTTTATTTTTGCGGGAAATTTATTTTCAGTATTCATTTACATATACATATGTACATGTGTATGTCAAACTGATTAAAACTTGATGTAAAATTTCCGCTCACCTATTCGCTAATTTAGATCTGGCCTTTTTCAAACGAGGGTCACTTTCAGGTGACCTTTTTCATCATAATATTAATGACGAAATTGTTATGATACGTAACTTGTTTACATCGTCTACATCATGCAATTTGAAATTAGCCGCCCAATCGCAGACTGTGAATAATACCGCTGTTAAATTAGCTTACAAACCTTGGTCTAAAAATAGAAATTACAAAATCAAAATGTTATTAATAGTGTTTCGTCTAGATGAAAGCTACGCATTGATTAGTCGACAAAAAGTTCATCTCAATGTGACCTTCCAAGGAGACAATAGAGATCCAGTACGACAATGCTCTACAGGATATGTGTTTACGGAGATTGATGTATATGTATACATATACATAAAATGTAGGACTATGATTAGTGTGTGCATGTGTGTGAATGTATGTCTGTGCATGAGAGTGCATGTGCATGAGTGAATAAACATGTTTATACATGTATACAAAAAAAAGTTGTTATTGTTATAAGTTTATCAGTTAATGTAGTTGAAACTGTGAAAAATAAAATGCTCTTAACCAAAAAAAAAAAATTTTCAGTGGTCCTCTGTTGAACTACAGAAAATGTCCAAAATTTCTCGTTTTCAGAACCAAATCTGGAAACTTTTGCCCAAGCAAAATAGAATTAAACGCTGGTTAGGTGAATTAGCAACCAACAAAACTTAAAAAATGTCAGACTGATAAATGACATCAAATCTAAATAAACTGAACAAGACATATAGGGACCTCAGTAGGACAAGAAAGATAATAGGAAATTTATTTGTCAGCTTGTTAGCTTAAGACATTACCCCGAGATAACATGACTGCATGAGTCTATCTTTACAGGAAGTTACCCCCAGATAATATAAGTAAGGAAGTTACCCTAAGATAATTTAACTGTAATTATGAATCAGTGACAATCCTCCCTTGACCTCAAACCTGATTTTAGTCAAGTCGTCTCTATCTCTATCTCTATCAATTAATACTTAGTTAAACCATCTGTCAACACAAATTCATTTTGTTATTTTACGGCCTCCAGGGCACCTAACCTAGCTTTCCTGGACCCTTGTCTATAACCAGTACTCACCTACCCTTCCACAAAGCCAGAAACTTGTCCATATACCTTATTAATGTGGGGAAAATTGACATTATTTTCAATTTTTCATTGAAGGGTATAACATCCCCGGGTAGGATTGGAACCCAAACCCCCTTTGGGACACTAGATTCAAAATCAAGGTGAGCTAACGACTGCGCCACTGACCAGGGTTCTATCACTGACTCCTTAATCTTAATTGAATTGCTTAAATCTTTTTTAAAAGAGTTTAAGTGCAGTTAAAAGTCTGCTTTCATATTCATGTTCAGCTGACTTTACAATTTTGTAAGATAACCCCATATCATTGAAATTACCTTCAAGCAGATGATCCCTGCAGTAGCCATTAGTACCAGGATGGAGTGGAACAACTGCAGGAAAATTTATTGCTCTAGTAAATCAGAAGTGCTTCTTAGTGGTGTTTGAACCCAGGCCAATTGCAATGACTCAGATGTTTGTGACTTCGACTTTTTGGTGTTACAAAACATTAAAAAATTCAATGGGAAGAGGTCCCAGGCTCTCAGCTGGATCTGCCCATGAACAACATAATGACATCTCATTATACAAGCAACGAAAAATTCTTAAAATAAACCAACAATAGCAACTAATTAAAACAACAAAAAACAACAATATTAATGATGCATACTGAATACTGCAGCTTGTAGGCAAAAAACACTTGACAGGAAATATGTATGTTTGTTAATTACAATGAAATATATATCTTTATATATGAAACAAGCACATTTAGCTGAGTAGCTTTTATAATGTGAAATAATCCTCTTCGCCAACTTCAAAGAGTGATGTCCCTAGAAAGACTTCATAATTTTTAAGCTTTCATAACAAGAAATAATTGTCCCTGTAAACTTCAAACCTATATACATGAGAGAGAGGTATTCATCATGCATGTAGCTTTCCACATGTGAAATAATCCCTGTGAACTTCAAAGTGGGACATGTTTTACCGGACAACAACATGTTCGAAGCTTTCACAATGCATACCAGCAAATTTTAAAGTGAGAATGTCCGTTGAAAGACTTAATCTAGTAAAACATTTCGTAAACTGAACTAACTATCCCTGCAAGAGGGATGACCAATCAAAGAGTTGTATCGATGAGTTTGAGCTAAAAAATTATCTAACTATACAGTGTACATGTAAATAAAGAATAATGTAAACTTGTTTAGTGCAAACCCATTGATAAGTAATCTAAATAATGCATGAATTAAAGTACAGAATTTTCAAAATCCTGAATTACCAAAATTATTTGATTTTAGCAACATTTACATAGGAAAAAGTACCCATTTTCGTAGTCAAAAAAGACGGAATTTCAGTATTAATCTTGAACACTTTTCCCCATGATGATGTGATAAAACCATTTCAGTAACTTCAAAGATGGATGACCCACACTTCAAGGGATGCCTTTTTCAAAATGTACCAACATATATAGCCTATGTAATATGAAATAATTGTCCCTCTGTTACATCAAAGAACATCCCTAAAAAGCATTAACAAGTATGCAAGCTTTAATAATGTGAAATAATCATCGCAGCCTATATCAAAGAAGGATGTCGCTTTTAAGTACACCACAACAAATTATATACTGTAACATACGTAATTAATTAACCAGAAATTATAACAAGGTAACTGTGACACAAATATTGCTCATCGTAAAATATGTATCATCATTTTACATACCGGTAGATTTCCTTGAAGGGAGAGAGTTGTGTTTGTTTTTGACACCCCTATTTTCAACTGTCAGTGTCATTTGATGATATGAGGTAGGCAGTTCACCAAACCGACTTTGAAATGTTTTGGTTTGGTACTACACTCATGTTTAAACAGAAAGAAATCAAAATTTTAATGATAGCACTATCTTAACAATGCGAATACGGCCTGTGAAAGTTGTGATGCTTCCTTTCATTTTCTTCATTCTCAGTTCAGACAGTAACCTACAATGCCAAGCAGAATTCACCTATGTTTAGATGTATACTTTGTGGGTAATAGGCCCTGGGCCTAGATTAATATTACATGTATCTAGGTGCAAAAAAAAATATTTCGGGCCAAAATTTTTATAGAAAATTGATATTTTCCCACACTGATGTTATATTAATGGGACCACTCTATGCAGGGGACTTTTTTAACATTGAAATTAAATCACTAATCAATAAATTTTACTTTAAAATCAAATCATGACACATTGAAAAAGAACATAAAAAGATTACAATGCTGTGCAATATGTAAATATTGCAGCATTAAGGTGAACCCCTACTAGTCTTAATTTCTACAAAAGGAATTCTGAAACCTGGATTGGTTTAAAAAATGCCATATTGTGAATAAAAGAATTCATACAAATCAAATTTTCCACCAAGTTTTTCTTAAACCAGAGCAACATTCCGGAGAAAAATCCCACTTTTGGAAATAAAGTCTTAAATGATCTCTCTATGAGGTTTTAAGGTAAAAAGATTTCTGGTAGCGATTAACCTTAAGTTTAATGACAAATCAACAATTAATTAATTACAAAAAGCATGTCAAATTATTTTTCACAAACAAAATTGCACTCAGTTTTATTGTGGTAAAGTGCCATTACATTAAATTGGTTTAGAGAGTACTTTTATATTCAAATTTCAAAAATTCTCATTTTTTTCTCCTTTTTTATGCTATAAAAATCACCACAAAGACTTTTGCTATGATTGAAAATATTCGTAAAATGTTTTACACCTGTTGAAGTTATTTCCTAGTCACCTAAAATTAAAAAATCAGCTTCCGGTAGATTGAACGACAACAAAAATCAAACCAATTACCTCAGTCAAGTATAAAATAGTCTCAAACCCAAAACATTTCAAATAACACAAATCTCTTTTACAAAAATCAAACAAATTTGTCAAGTTTAAAAAGGTAATTAGGGACTTAACAATCAAATTTAATAAATTCCGCACACTAGGTGACCAGGTCATTTTTCCCCATCACCAATTTTTTGACGACCTTCGTGTCAAACCTTGTCAAGATTTTTTGCCTTGATTACACCACTGTCGGCCTCGCTGACAATGCCCTGACAATGCCGGTAAATGACTTACATTACAAAATACACAATTATCCATTTACCTAGGGGTTATAAAGACTTGATTTTTTACCCACATTTTAACAAGACTTGTTATTATAACAAGGTTTTAAGTATGGTCTATACTAATTAAGACTTTTTAAAAGAAAATTTCCATTACGACCAATTAGTGTCAATCTATTCTGAATTATTGGATTAAAATCAAAGTGCTTAAAGCACTTATACTATTTCACAACCATAAAACAATTTTTTGTGGTTTTGTTTTTTGTTTTTTACATTATGTTTAGATTCAATGCTCTTAATAAAACTTTTTCATAGCATATGTACAGCTGTAGACTCACCAAATTAGCTTTCCCAGACACTTTTCTTTCACCAGCACCAACAAACCCATTCACAAGAATCAGACAGAAATGATACATATTTTCAAACATTTGGTTTTGTTCAAATATGATGTATACTTAACATGCAGTTACAAAACGTTTGTCTCCCACAAAACTCAATAGACAGGAACACCCATAAAAAGGAGAACAAACTAATGCCACATTTATGTAAATTCGTCCATTGTGTTACATATTTGCTTTCCACAACTTTGATATTTAGCCAATATTTTGTTCTTCCATTGCGTCACAACTGCTACTTCTAAGACAGTAATGTTTAACCAATATTTTTGTATGTATTTCCATTATTTGAACATAAGCAGCTGAGTGCATATTTAAATCGGCTGAGTAAACTATATTATGTATGTTATCACCAATCTAATCATTTTATACAGTAAAACTTCCCAAAAACAACAACCAGTGAAAGACTTATGTTAAATTTACTGTAATAAAGAGCTGGCTGTTGTTGGAAGTCAATTTCATTGGCTGGCATAAGATGGGCACTTAAAACTTTAAAAAAAGGGCAAGTTTTAGAAGTCTAAAGTTGAGAAATGGCTGTTATTGAAATGTAGCTGTTACAGAAACACTGCAATTATTGAAAGGTGGTATAATTGAAAATGATGGTTGTTGACAGGTTGCTATTCGTAAAAAAGTGGCTGTCTTTGAGGGGCGACTGTTGTTTAGAGGTGACTGTTGTTGAAATGTGACAGTTGTTCAGGGATAGCTGTTTAAATTTGGTCCTTCAGGGAGGTCTGACTGTACTAGTTTTAGTTAGTCTATATTCAGAGCCAATGTCAGTCAAGATCTATGTGGTTAGTGAATTAATGGGGCAGAAAAACTAGACAAAACAACCGGTTACAGACTGACATTATGAAATAAAGATCTCCAGTCATATTAGGTTAAGAGGTACAAGGCTACATTTAAGGTAAAAATGATTTTCAGTATAGCATAAAAATAAAGGCACTTTTTTATTTATGTTTCCTTAATCACAAGGCAATACACTTGTGACACAATTTATTATTCTTATCCAAACAGATACAAGTCTTTATTTTATTCCTCAATGTAAACATATAGGATAAAATATGATTTTTCCCTTAATAAAATGTGCCAAAGCCAATGTCCCAAGTTTCTTGACTTCCATATATTCTAACTACAGCTCAGCTAATGAAATTTGAGATTACAAAAAGAACAAAAGCTTCAGCCAATGAAAATAGAGAACACAAATAACATTTTTGGACTGAAATGATTGGACAATAAATCAAATAGTAATTTGAACATAGTTTCAGATGTGAAAATAAATCTTATAAAAAATGATAAACCATCAGAAAACAATCTACACACAAGAAACCATTCTCCAATTACTAAATATACATGTTTTAATACCGGTATATATCAAACTATAGCTTAGACAAAAGAAAACAACAATGACAATGTCAAAAGTTCATAAAATTATCAGCCATGAAATCTAATGATTTTAACTAGGGCTGTCATGATATAATGGTATACTGGTATATTGCAATACGCGGCTGCAGCAATACATACCGCGGTACGCTTTTAATGTACCGGTATTTGGGGATATTTTTTATTTCATTGGAAAATTCTTTCCTTTGCAAAAAACAGTAGCCAAATGTCAGTTTTTCCATTGTTCATTCCATCTAACCTGAAGTTGCAAGAATTTAACCGATTGGGGCTCGTCTCAGTCCTAAATGACTGTTAATACTTAAAGAGGCTAGATTCTATCAGTAATTGCATATAAGATTTGCAATTTTTACAGTAGAGGAACAACAAACCTAACAGCCCACAATATATCGTGGTACGTATTGCGATATGATGACAGTGTATTGCAATATATCGCGGTACGCTTCTGGTGTATGGTGACAGCTCTAATTTTAATTATTCCCATTTAGAGCTTGGTCATAAATTGCACTTTTCAGCTTTAAAGTTTCTCCCTCACTTATTCATTTTTTTCATATTTTAAAATTGCCTGTCATTGTCTTTCATTTATAACTATGTTTAAAAAAATGAATTGTTACAACTCTAAGTCATACTGAATCATAGAAAGTGACGAATATATATTGTCCCCTTAAAGCAAAAAGGTACCATCTTATATAAGATTAAAGAACGATATTGTTCCTTTTAGCGTTAAGGGGGCGAATTATAAAATAAAGTCACAAAAATGCACTAAACTCATCTATACACTTATGATCAGGGTAGGTTTATAAAGCGCATGTATATAACATGTATCAGTGGCCTTTTCTTATAAGCGAGTGCAGTTAAATCAAAAACTCGTTTAAAATCGTTAAAAAGACGCACGACAAACAAACATTCAAAATGTCATAAAACATAAAAAATCAAAGTAGTACAACTTAAACCAATTTTCAGTCGACTGTATTTGTACAAACTAAATGATTCATATTTTTATAGCAACCCTGATAAGAGACAAATGTTAAGGGTAAACATTGGAGCGAGTGTACATACAACAAAATAGTTGATATAAAATTTGCTGACACAGCAATTTCTACAAAACTGAATGAATATATCCGTAGACAACTGGTGAGCTTATTGTTTTGTAATCTAGCCGTGCTAGCCTGAGAAATAATGCCATATAATTGTAAGCAGGAAATTAATTCTCGGAAAAACAATTCTATCCCGTAGACAATGTTTAACAAATAAACAGGTAACTGGAATTGAAATAAACGAGATAGCTACAGCAATCAAGTATTCATTAGTCATTTGTGCTGTGTTCTAATATACAACAAGGCCGTGTGTATATAAAACTATAGAATCTAGTTTCTGCATACTTTTTATTACAAAGCCTGCCTCCAGGATCGAGTCTTCATTTTCATGTTCCATGAATTCAATTTGCATATATTTGTATTTCTTAACCTGCCTCCATGCTCAAGCTAGAAGTCTAGTTTGCCGAATTTAAATCACTGACAGAGGGCAATAGTCGTATGAGCCTAGCAATGATTTTGGATTTTCATGCGTGAAATTTGTCCATTGCTTACAATTGAAGCAAGTTTGATACTTGTGGATTAAGGGAACAATAGTAAGGTGATCTGTCCATCACATATGACTTAGACTGTTGAAAAAAGTGTTAACAAAACAAAAATAAAACACTCAAAGCAAAATTATACATTCAATATTACATCTCAATGTCACAATTTCTTTATAATAATGACTTGTATAAATGTTGACCAACATAAATATAAGCTATGAAAATGTCTGCAATTCAAACCTAAAATCTCCCAGTAGTTATTGCATGTAAGTTAACCATTTGTTTAAAAAAACTAAAGTCAAACAATCATGGCTCTTATTTAATACAGGTCAGAGATATAGTATCAGCAAAAACATCTGATACAAGAATAAATGGTATTGCCTTTTAGCATTACATAAAGAAGTCAATTACATTCAGAAGAAATCATGTTTCATAACAATGGGTCAGAGCAAAACTCGCCCAATTACATATAAAATAAAGAAGAACCAAGTCTATCTCTTACATAAAAATGTTAACTACATTCAACAGAAATCAAGTTTCGTAACGCAGGATCAGCGCAAAACAATTCTAACTACAGTTAAAATAACGAAAGGATGTAGACTAGTTTTTGCGCTGAACCAATCAAATACAATGTAAGATTATGTCATAAGGTCCCAGACAACGATGTAGATAAAGTTGACATGAGGTGACATCAGTACTTTGATAATTTGTTACCTAACAAGCTCCCTACAATAAGAGGGTCAGAGATAAGGTTCCTTATTTTATCATTTATTTCTTGATTATTTGACTGTAATTCTAAAAACCTCCAAGGTTGATTATCAGTGATATCTAGATAGTAACTAGGGTATTAAAACATTAACATTCAATCTTTTGTAAGACCCTGTGGTTATTGTATTGTAATGTATGGTGATTCACATTGCATTTTAACATTTTTTCAGTCATTTTGCAGGTTAGTCATCTTATTTATGTTCCCTGGACAAGCGTAGAATTCTGGGCCAAAGCATTCTGGAACAAAGTCTTCCTATCCTCAGGACAACCAGATGTGGAAAGGAAAACTTTGTTCAAAACATGACAGACAAGCCTCACTCTTGCCAATGGAGTTATCAACAGCCAGCACTAAACTAAACTGGATGATGATGATGAATTTGAACAAAGCACATTCCCTCTACTGTTACAAGTGGGCACAACGTAATGCAATGTAAATAAAAAAATGAGCCCACCCAGCTAGCTCAGTTGGTAGCGCACAAGTCTACTGATCCAGAGGTCATATGTACAATTCTCAGGCAAGGCATACTTTGTGGCCATTCACCCTCCTTCCACTGATTCTTAATCATGTTGGGCAGTAGTCAGTCATTGACAGAAGTATGCACTTTGTAGTTGGTTAACAGTTTAATCCAGAGATTAAGCCTTTCCAGGAACAGTGAGTAGGTGGACTGACCACCATGATATAACCTATACAATGTGTTACTACAGGGTTAAACCCAACAACAACAAAAATGAATGCAATAAATGGTTCTACATCATTAGATTACAGTATATTCCACATGTACCGATATCTTATACAATCTGAGACATTTCTAATAAATCAAGACAAAAAATGTTAACATAACAATATATTTCTACATTTCTACATGAGTCAACATGTAGACCGTACTTACTGCTAGTTGGTTAACGATCTAATTAACACTGATTGGTTAATTCTTGCTACATTCTACAAACATTTTTTCTCTGAGGATGTACCAATTAACTATTTATTGTTTTTTTGGAACTAGCTTTCTTTTGTCTGAGACTTGTCTTCAAGTAGACATCCACTTAGGTGGAACTAATCTATAAGTGCTTGCTGGAAAGATTTCTATAACAATAATTTGATCATTATCAAGTTTACCCCTGTACCTTTTAACAACCATCATTGTGATGACTGGTTTCATTAACAAACCATTGGCATCAAGTCTGGATCAGTTCTATATGGCAGAATCTAATATTTTAGTTAGATGAGTTAAGCTGTTGCTTTTATAGAAAGAAAGTTCATAATAGTGAAATTGTCTTTTTGTTTTTGGTTTGACCCTGTGTCAACACAAATTATAGTCATATTACGAAGACCAGCTCACCAATTCTGGTTTTCATGGACCTTTGTCTATAACCAGTATTCACCTACCCTGCCACAGGGCCAGCAGCTTCTTCATATACCTAAAGTTATCAATGAAATGAAAATCAATATTATGACTGAAAAAAAATGTTTGAAAATGTGGCGTATAAAACATATATTATTACATTACTTTTAAATATAACTTCATAACCTATACAGTACCAGAACTTTCATTGTACAGACATATTTCCATACATCAACCACTTTATGAGAGTTCTATATTACCAGCAGAAGTCTGATTTTACTGTCAGAATTGTTAAAGAATCGCAGATCAAGACAAGACAAAACAGGTACAGATTTCCATCATTATAAAGTTGTTGCCAGGATAAATTTTAATGTTCCATATAAATCTCAAATCATGTGTGTAATAGCGTAATAATCTGGGCAGAGTACTATCAGAACATCTTTGTATAATATAATAAGCAGTAATGTAATATACCATACTAATTTTGTTACCAATTATACTAGGGAAATAGTAAGCTATGAACAGTACAGCGGTTGATTCACCTTACCAGCTTTTGAGGCACATTTTTACAAGTACTCCTCACCCTTCCACTACGAGTCAACAAGTTATCTTACATCTATCTTCCGTTATAACAGGGAAACAGTAGGTTATGAACAGTGCAGTGGCTGACTTGTCTTAACAAGTTTTCCTGGACATTTTTCACTCACCAGTGTCTTCCACAAGAAGCCAACAAATTCTCCAAAGTCAGGCAAAAACAATTTCATTCTTGTATTTCCATGGAAGGGAATGACCAACCATAGTTAATAAAGAAATGCAGAATACTGATCATATCGTAGTCAGACAGTTACTGTTGCACTGCTAGCTTAGAAAATCAGTCATAATATGACTTCTATTACATGCCACAGATATAAATACCTGTCTCCTAAAACAATAAGGGTATTAAATCATATAATCTGATAATAACCAGAAAAAATCCTCCACAGAAACAACTAGCATATCTACCAAATAGCCAGGTAGGCCTTACCATTGTGATAAGTGGACCAGAAGTCAGACCAGACAAATACCACAAAAATAAAACAATAGGCAATAACAATCTAGTATTGATAAGATAGAAACCCTGACTGTACAATTTGTAATGTGAATCATAAAACCGAAACCCATCAGTACATGTTAATGAGCACACATGTTAAAACTAGGAATATACAACATATATATATACCTGACAAAAAACTGAACACACTTCATTCCACCTGTAAACATACTATCTTTCTATCTGTAACTCACAGTAATGTTACATGTACAATAAGATGATGATATTATACAATGAATAAGACTCTTCAAAGAAGAGCTTCCTTCCTCCATGTTTTTTCATCAATGCTTTGGTCCTTAATGAAAACTGACATTTAGGTCTTAAATGGGAACCAACATTCATGTACAGAGTATGAAATGTTTTTATAACAATAATCTTCATTCTTCACACCTTTGCTTGGACCCGGCTTTAAATATTATAGTCAACAATTAAGCTAGGGGCATTTACATCAATGTTGATTCAAGGTGGGGGGGAAAGATCCCAGACCTACCCCATAATATTTTCTGGTAAATTTTACAATATTTGCAAGAAAGTTGATCAGGTACCCACACATACACTTCCAGATTCTAAAAATATTTGAAAACATGATTCATAATGATAATTTAGCATAAACCCCTGTCCTCTTCAAAGAAAATCTACACATTTGGAACTTGCACTCTCCCGACTCCTAAATGCAAGATATTTTAGTCCTGCACCTGAGGAAGCCTCAGGGCATGTAATGTGTATTTAATGATTCCACTAATCACTGATAAGGATTAGGTTAGAACAAATAACTAACATTCTGTGAATGCTTTCTTCATTCTAGAACAAACCAATGGATTAGAGCAAGAATAGTCTATCTTCATGTATAATTAAGAACGATGTAGACTAGTTTAGCCCGGACCCAAACAGTATGTACACTGTGGCTCAAAAAGTATGTATATTAGTTTTGCTCTGATACAGTGAAAAAGGATGTAAACTATTCTTGTGCTGACTCTTCAATACTCTGAGCTGAATTACTGTCAAAACAATGGAAACATAATCTAAATGAAGCTATTCATTGCCCCACCCCATTCCCCCACCCACCAGAAGTTTATTGACATTTAACAAAAAAATACTAATTCACTAGGTTAAAGTGATCTTTTATCAACCGAGATACTTCAAAGGAAATATCTGATAATTGTTTTGCCAGAATGTAACATTTTTCTTGGATGTTATTTCATTATGGCAGTAAAATATAAGTTTGTTAACCTGTTACTATGAATACATGTAACAATGATTGAATTGTGTATCATTATGTAAATGGGAAAGCCTTGTCTAAGACCGTATATCATGGCAAAGCAAAATTCAAACTGGTTGCATCTCCTCAGAAGAGTCGGGACCACAACTGCGAAAGAAAGTGTGCAGCTCCGGAGGCTAGAAATGCAAGCACTCTATCAAAATCAATCCATCACAGATGTCCAACTTGTGGAGGATATTTCCGTGCCCGGATTGGCCTCATCAGTCATCTCCAGACACTTACATTCATTGCAACAAACTGAAACCATGGTCATTGATAGACAAACAACATGATGTAGATGTGCTTTCCATTCTCAATTTATTGATTTGGCTTCGGTTTAGTTATTTGCCCATTTTGAGCAGTTGGCTTTCAATTCTATAAACAAAAAAATTAGTTTCAAAGTAAATTTAAATCAAACAGTTTTTAACCATTTTCTTAAAGAATTTTGTTCTTGAAATCCCAAGACAACTGCCTATGTGTTAACAGTCTACACCACCCTAGACTGGTTGTAGAAATCAAAAGAAAATGGAAGATTTATGACAGTAGAATGTAGTAAACCAGTCTACAAAATTGCATGAAAACTCATTAAATCGAATTTTCAAAAGATTTTTTTTTGGTAAGGCCATGGTTTAAAATTCCTATGATTAAAATTTCCCCAAGGACCATTTTTGCAAATTTATTTGTTGGTTTTATTCTCAGGGAAGAAGACTTATTACAAAACAAACTAGCACATATCATGTAACTTGCACCCCTCCATAGGCATAGACAGGGTAAAAAGAGCTGAGTGTTTTTTCCTTACTGCATGAAAATTGTTTATCATACCAAAATACAGCAGATACTATACCCATGGTTATAGCTGTATACTGCCCAGGGGTAATAACTGGGGATTTGACAATACGAATGTCCCTGCAGACGAGGATTTTTACCAGGGGTTTGCTAGTCTCAAAGTCAAAGCCCCACAATTTCCTATGGGTAAGGATAACAAATATCTGGCCCCATACTTATATTTGTGAGTTTTAATTAATTTATCTATTATAGATAAACTTATATATAAATATATAAAAGTTTTTGCAGAGATGTCAAAAAAATTCAGACTGTAATTTTTATGAAGGACAGTTTGGAACAAAAAATCAAAACCTAATTTCAATCCATGCCTAATGACTCAAACATTCAAAATGTAAAAACTTAAGATCAGCAGCAGACGTTTTCGTTTGCAGCAGACGATAAGTTCATTAGAATACACAAGTACACCACTTTTCATATAAAACATGCCTTGACGTTTAATTAATTCAACATCCTTTCATATCTCTATTCAATCTACTCTTCAATAAATAAAGTGGAGGTAAAAAAGTTTAATTGGGCTGAAATTGAAATTAGTTGTATCGTTTTAAGAGGTATTTCATGTCTACATAAATGACAGATTTAACTTGCTAGCTAATGATAACTTGGCCTTTTCTAATAGTGGATTTAATCCCAACCATTAAATATAAAAAAATACTTTATACGAAACTGATGTGTTTGCTAAAAATAGAGACAATTTAAAGTTCTGTTTCTGCTATTTGAAGTTATCAACAAGAAAGTTCTTCCAGTCAGAAGGTGGAGGGTGTGCAATTGTTTCCAGAGAGTTCCAAACCCATACATACCTCTTTGAATCCCTTTTTCATAATCTTTGCTATTTTTTTTTGAAAATTCCATATAAAGAGTGACTGTTTTGCGCTAAGTGTGCGATATGCATTTACCCCAACACATTTATTGTTTTATAATAACAGAGAGATGATGTCTCAGAGAGGTCCTGTACTTGACCACAAGAGGAAGAACAACCATGGCAATCCAAATTCAAATTCTATAATGTTTTTAAATGAAAAAAATACACATAAAATGATCGGGAAATATATGGTAACTGCCCCTGACCCTCCCCTGATGGCATAACTACACTAGAAATTAATGAAAACTGTCAAATTATTTTAAACAAATGTAACAAAATTATTATATACAAAATGGCAACCAAACAAAGCTAACTAAAAGTTTAAAACCAGACATTCAGCCATGGTATGGTTTACTTAGCAAAAACAGACTAAAAAAACATTTTCTTGTTAAAATTCATCTTGAAACATCGTAAAAGTGCTAAAGTGTGTAGTTTTTCAACATTGGCCTAAATGACACTGAAATATTGCATCAGGTCTGAGAATGTGCAGCAAATTGCAGACAAAATAAACAAATGCCATAAGAAACATCTGTGTCAGGCAATCATTGGTAATTTGTAAACCAGTCTAGTCAGGGAGAATGCTGTTGTTAAACGCTGTTGTCCGTAACAACAGCCTGGAAACATTTAAAATACATCTGCTGAAATAGATTAATACAATAGCACCAATTTTAAAACTCAAGTGGGTTTTATTTCAATTTATGAGATTTCAACTGAGCAGACGGACCTAGCTGAGCAGACGTAAATGCAAATTTTATATTGGCAATGGTAGATTTTATCATAAAGTACTTTAGTCTGAGTCAGTGTTCTACTTGATCAATGAAATTCAAAATTTCAAGCAGAAGAAACAAAAATGACAATATTAATGGTGGCAAAATTAACAACAACAACAACCATTTTTTTATTTCTTTGTTTTGTAATTTCAATTGAAAAGTTTTACCAAAGTTAAGACACTTCTGTAGCACAGTGCTAAGTTAAGCGCAGGATTTCAAAGGTCCTGGATGCATTTATATCTTTTTATGAAAATTATGCAACCCACTTAATATCAATTTTCATAAATTGGGGGAGAAGCTGTTCTCTCCTTGTGGCTTTGTAAGGGAGCACTGGTAAAGAAAAGTATTAATGAAAGTTGGTTATAGGTGAGTTAGCCATTATTCGTAACATTACTAAGGGTTATTTTACAGCATTAAATTCAAACAAATTCATTTAAAAATACCTATACATATCCGACAAAATTTCAAATACAAGTTTCAACAAAGAAAATATTTCTTTGCAAAAATTCCTGAAACAAAAATATTTTCATGAAACCAAATATCATGCAACCAAATAAGTTAAAAATCTCATAAAAATAATCATGTTACATTAAAACAGTATTAATTACCTCAAGTACATAAATTATGTAATATTATATTAGGGTTTAAACTACAATGTAATGTATTGTTTATAAAATTGAGTTTTAATTAGATTTACTCATTTTACAAATATCAAAATACATTTTACCATAAGTTAGGTATAACTTATGTGAATGACATATGGCTTTTTTTACCTGAACCATGAATATTAGCACGTGCATGAGCCAAGTCTAGGGGAAAAGGGGCTTGAAAAAGGAGCTCATGGACTGGAAGGAGCTTTTTTATAGCTGTTGAGGATATGAGTATTTGTGAGCTAACTCCTCAAAAAAGTCCAATATTAACTCTAAATGTGACGGTTATTTATCTTTTTTACACAAGCACCAAAATGGCAAGTCACTGGTTGTCAATGCATGACCTGTTGCCAGATAATGAGCCAGAAAGCTTGATTCCAAAGATTTTAAAACTAATACTCATTGAAGAGTCTTTAGTCAAAGTTTTACTTCCAGAAATGTGAAAGAATCATACTGTTTTGTTCCTATTGGGTGAGATGTGTATAATAATTGCTAAAGGAGTTACAGATCAAGGTAGTATCTTGCTTAAAAGATAAACTGTGCAACTAACAGGTTCCATTCTGAGTCAGCTTGCAACAGGGTTTGATTTTAAAACCAAATACACATTGAAGAGTCTCTATTCAGTCTTTTACTTCCAGGAATGTAAAAGAATCTGAATCAGGAAGGTTTATCACAGAAACATAGGAATGTTAACACCATTCTTATCAATTTCCCCCTCATATCCATAAGTCTGGTATGGTTTTATAGACTTTATATGACCATAGTATGTTAAATAAGCAATAAAATGATTTATCAACAACCAGTAACCTCTGAACGAGAGGTCAGAACTCTTTATCAATTGTAATACAATAAAATAAATAATCAAATCTAAATAAAGTGTTGACATTTGCATAATAAGGAGCTCCTTCAAGCTTGTCTTATCAACAAGTATTACACCTTTTTAGTCATAAAATTTAGTCATAAAATCATTTTAGCCGTGAAATCATTTTAGTCGTAAAATTAATTTAGCTGTAAAATAATTTTTAGCCATTTGACCATTTTAACAACATATTTGTCCTAAACTGCATTAGATCATGGCAATAGGTCAGCCCAAAACTAGAGTAACTTCATGTAAATAAAGGATGTATACTTGTTTTGCTCTGGCTCGTCCATCGATAAGTAATTGCAAAGTTTGATAATGAAAATGGTTTTGTTATTGATAATACCATGCTATGATTTAGTCAAAGATTTGATTTAGTCATAGATTTGGTTTTTATGTAATCTGATTGACCATTTATTGACCATAATGGACACTTATATTGTACCATCGATTGCTTCCAATTAATTTTTTACGACACTGATAAGAGATATTATATCATTTTATGGTGGTTTGATTATATGATAGGGTGATATACCCTACCCTGACATTATCTAACCATATACATGTATACAGTTTATATTGGGTGCAATTTAAATGTTTGTTTATTTTATTTATTTACATTTTACACTGTTTATGGACTAATTTATGTTTGTTACATACTGAGGTCAGGTCACATAACCAGCTTTTCCTGAACTCATTAATTTAATTTGTTTCTACATCATTAGACATTAATAGCCTTTTCACTAAGAGTCAACATTGTGTCCCTATACAGAGGAAAATCATCAGCTCAGTCGAATTTATGGAAAGGAATGAACTGCCGCAACCAGAAATCAAACCAAGGCCTAATGCTTCCTGCATACTAACCACTTGACCACAGAAACGTTTAACGATCTAAATACTACAAAATATTTACAGCTCCGTGGAGTTTATGTAAGTAAATAAATTTGATCAAAGAATGTTTCAAGCTGCCGGGCTGACCGCAGCTACTTACACATATAAACCAATGCAGGAAGTAGTCAATAGTGAAAATATTTCCGATTTATTTTGACCAGGAATGCTTTAAAAAATGAGGGTGTGAAACGGCTTCCTTACGTAAAAAACATACAGTACTTTGTGCGACTACATGTATATGACAATATACAAAGAAGGCTCTTTCAAAAAGAGGTATTAAGTGGTAAAGTTTAAAGTACGGAATGTTAAGAGCACAAAAATAAATATCAATGTTAACTCCCACCTCCTGAGTGAAGATGTTGCGACAAATATTAAAATAGTTACAATAACTATTCCACGCAGAGTCCTCAATAACATTTTATAAATTCTTATGGTCACTTAAATAAGTGTCTCACTTAGACAAATGTCCGATAATAATTTCATTGATAACTTTCAAGAGCTCAGGAGTAACTTTATATCACAGTTGAGTCGAAAATAACTAAATTCCAAAACTAAATAAGGAAACACATACATGTAGTCGATTTCGAAAAAATTTCTTTAGAATTTGCACTTTGAACAAAAATAACTTAAAATGAAATCTATGGGTCACTGCAAAACTAGCCTACATCCTTTATTTACAAGTACATAGTTGGTCTAGTTTTGTGCTGCCCCACCAATATGTACTTCAAACAAGGAGCCATGTTTAAGACTTGCATGTTTATTGTAAGACTTGCATTAAGCGTAATACATATACTTAACATTCTTAGACATTCCTGAGGTCAACAAGAACACATTCTTACAGTAGCTGTATTATGTTCCTTAGTTTTTATTTTAAACACTTAACTGTGCATGTTGTTTTTAATGAGCTATCATGAAACCACTCTTAGTGGCAACCTCAGAACCAGTCAGTCCTTAACAATAACCACCTCTCAACAACAGTCACCTCTAAACAACAGTCATCTCTCAACAAAAACCATCTCTAAACAACAATCACCTCTAAAAACAGTCATCTCTCAACAACAGCCACCTCTAAACAACAGTCATCTTTCAACAACAGCCACATCAAAACAACAGTCATCTTTCAACAACAGCCACATCAAAACAACAGTCATCTTTCAACAACAGCCACATCAAAACAACAGTCATCTTTCAACAACAGCCACATCAAAACAACAGTCACCTCCAGCCCCTCAGTTACCTCTTAACAACAGCCAGAACAAAAGCCATTGTTGTCACATTTTTTCAACCGCCATCTTTCAATAATAACCAATAAAGTGCATTTTCTAATATTCAAAAATGATATATTACATCATAGCATCACAAAGGATCTTGGGTAATAACCAAATTGAGGGTCATTGACTGGTTGATTGACAGCCATGTCTGCAGAGTAAAAAAATAACTGATGAGTCATACTTAGAAAATATGCGTGCACACTTAATGATAATGTAGGCATTAAGTGTTTACGTAGTTGAACTGAAGTTTTCTAGACAAAAAAATGATTGTTAATAAGATTTCTGTTCCAACTCAAGTACCTACAGCAGGTATTTACAGAATTACAGCAAATGTTAAGAATTCTTCATTTTAAAAATTAACTCTTCCCTTTGGAGATAGTCAGTTCCTTTTTTTTAACATCAACTCTTCATACTGAAAATTAACTCTTTACTTTGAAGTTAATTCTTCATTTTTAAAATCAGCTTTCATTTTGAAGCCAGCTCTTCATTTTGGAAACTAACTCTTCATTTTGAAGTTAGCTAGCTCTCTATTTTAGAGTTAAACAGTGCACTGTCTCTCCATGCAGGAGAGTCATTCATCATCATTATGATCATTAATGATACTTTATTCAATACAGTTCAACCTGAGTTAGGGGTCATCTTGTATTTATAATCCCCTGATTAAAGGGTCCAAGAATAGATTTCACCAAACTTGAATTTTGTTCTGTTTTAAAGTGTATCAAGCACAATTAATCAACCATTTGGCTTCAGGAGACATTTTTCAATGGTTACCATGTGGGCTTGACAAACAAAGGTTTGAATGCACGTAAGCTTGCAAGCATTCTGTCTTAATTATCGTCATTACATGAAATTATGTCAAATAATATATTAATAAGAAGGATCAAAAACATATTTCTTATCCTGGAGGAATCAGAAAAGATACTTAAAGAATTACACAGAGGGTTATCAAATTTATCCTGCTGACATTCAAGTACTACCCAAAGTTAGTGCAATAGCATTGAGCAATAAAACTTAATAAAAATGTTATCGTAAAAAGTAATTTATTTTTCTCAGAAAGTAAAATCGTCTAGATATTCTTTTACATAGCTTATCTTCAGTCATTATATTGAGCAATTTAATTAAGTAGGAAAGAATCAAGAAAAATGTAGATAATTTATACAAAAAATTGGGTACCCCCCTCCTGTCTACAAAAAATATCATCTAAGATAGGGAAAGGTAAGTAAATCATAATTATGATACAAGTTATTATGATAGGTAATGTAAGACATGATAAGTTAATGAAACCAATACTCTACCTAGAACTTTGTACAGTGAAACCTCTCTACAATACCCAGGTTTAGTGCCAAGCGTCATAACTCAATATAAGAAAACAGCGAGTTATGTAGGTTTTGGGCTAAACCACTGAAATTATTATTATAGTCAGTTATTGGGGGAAAAATCCAGGAAGAAGAACAGAACTCAAACCTTTATGAGCCTGAAGCAAATGAATAAGAACCGAAACTTTTTTAAGCAAACTCTCTACTAGGTCACTGAAAAAGCTTACTTGAATATAAGGGAGTCTGAGCGCTGAATACCTCTACTACAATACTGAAGCCCTAAAAGTCCCTGAACATACCCCAGTCAGTCATTGCCTCAAATTTTCTTAAGCACTTGCCCAATTTATTATGATTTATTATAAAAGGTTTAAATGATCAACTAGCCAGACAATATAAAATAATTTTCACTAGCCCAAATCAATTTTCACTAGTCCAAAGCTTAAGGCTAGTGAGTTAAGGCCAGGTCTGTCTGGTTATCAATGATAACACACCCAATAGAAAAGCTGCGATGTTAATCACACCCAAAAAATAACAGAAGAAAAAAATTTCAAAAATAGTTCAACCCAAAGAAGAAAAATAACAGAAAACTTTCTAACCCAAAGAAAAAATATAACAGAAAACTTTCAAACCCAAAGAAGAAAAATAACAGAAAACATGCTAACCCAAACAAAACTTTAAGGAATGTTTGTTCTGATACAAAAAAATAACAATTTTCCCAAGAAAATCATTCATACAATCCCCTAAGGGACGTTACAAATCTTTCACAAGTCAAATAACATACAGCAAGAATGGTAGAAATGTACACCTCCCTTCAAAAATAAGATAGTGATACAAACATACAAAAAGGTACAGTAAAACTTGAGTAAGCGAACTAAACGCAATAAATGGTCAAATTTGAATTGGTGGTCCAAATACAAAATATCGTTAAACTTTGAGTTAGCTGTCATCTGTATTAACAATGCTGAAAATTTAGCCTAGAAATATTACAAGGATTCACACTAACACTGTCCCGAGATCCCAAAGATCCCTAAAACTTGGAAGGAATCCCAGTGATAATTAGCTAGGGGTTACTTCAGGATCCCTTTAATTTGCCCTATTCTTACATCAGATTAAGCTCTCACAAATTGTTTATCACAAATTGTATCTAAAATATTGCAAATCTGTATCTAAAAGTTTTGACTATTATTGGAGGAATCCATTACTTCAAGAAATCAGAGGAATCTCTGAAAAACTGACAAGGGATTCTGTCTGGATCACTGGCAAAAACAGTACCGGGGTAAGTGTCGTACCTTACAATATAGAAGGATTTATGACTAAAACCGGCCACTAAACACAGGTTGGACTGTACATCAACAAAAAAATGGTAACAAGTAAACATGATGATGGTTGTTGCAGCCAAACTATCATTTACATTGGCTGATCAAGTTAACAAAAACCTAGATTACATATTTCACAATGTCAGCTCTACAAGACTTGAGAACAACAAAATCTTGCAGTGTGGTTTTTTCCTCCCCATGCAACAAAATTTTACATCTGTTAGCAATCCACTTGAAACTTTTGACTCATAGCCTTCATTTATTCTTCTCTTTAACAAAGAAACTTAAAGATGCTTGGTCACAGATTTCACAACTTAAAATATCAACTTTTTCTGAAACTCTCAAAATTGTATAGTAACATTTTGACACAAGTAAAACGGTGTTTTGATACACACAATTTTAGCGCAAATAGACTCATTCAAAGATTTCAAAACTTAAAATATCAACTTTTCTAAATTTTTCAAAATTGTACAGAAATACTTTCGGAACCAAAAAAGCAGCACTTGTTCTGTAAACAAAAGTCTCGAGCAAATTGACATACTCTTTCTCTTGTATTACCTTTGTTGTTTGAGAAAATAAAAGTATTGTTCTGTTCTGTTCTGACATACAACTGTACAAGATGATTTTACCATATCCCCCAAATTAAAATGATAATGATGACGATAACGATGATGATAATGATGATGATAATGATGACGATGACAATGACAGCAACAACAACAACAATAATAATGATAATAATAAAGACTTTACTTAAGGAGGCTACACATTTGGATAAATCCAATCTTCCATGTGGACCTTGGTAAAATATCTACATGTTATTTTCAACATTTACATAGCGAAATACAAATTAACAAATAGAAAGTCAGTGATAGTAAAGATGACTTTAGTGTGTTTTTCGTGTTATTGGTCAGTTTGCCTTACATTATTAAAAATTCATTTCCTGAACACAATTACAAACATTGACAGACTAATTTTCAAATATTAAAAAAAATCAAATCCACAACCAAGTAGCTTTAACAAAGAAACTTAACAAAAAACTTTGAAAAGCATGAAGTCTAGATGTAATTAAATGTGAAGCCTTGAAGGGAATATTTCAAAGAAGTCCTTAAGGGTAAATAATGCCACAGGAGCTTAAAATTTTATATAAAATGCCATGAAAAATGAAAATATATAAGAGAAAATGGGGTATATTTTGTAACATGGTAATAAAAATTCCAAGCCCCTATGTTAATACATGTAGTTGTATCTTTTAAGAATTATCAAATAAATACCGGTAATGAGGGTTATAATCATGAAAAAATTATTATAAGATTTTTTATGTTTTATAAAGTATGTCTATAATAGTTAAAACATGTATATACTTAAGTTATGTAATTAACAGGGGCGTATCTAAAAATAAATCTAGATGGGGGAGGGGTGGGTAAAAAAGGATCAGAATTTTTTCCCTGAGCCGGAAGGGGGGATCTAAATCATTTTTTCTAGATTTGACCAGAAAAGAAGAAAATTTGAACTTATTTTAACATAGCAGGAGGAATGTGACCAGCCCCTTTTTCAAGAATTTTGATCAGAAGTACAACACAGATGAGTTGATATGATGTAGCCCCTCTGAAACCCCCTTCCCTAACTATTCAGAGATCAAGTCCCTAATCTACCATGCATACTGCTGGTATCCAGTTCTGTCACAGTATAAACTTAACATTATATAACATAAAGGGCAACAGATGAACTCACAGAGTTATATAACCAGTACATTAATGTTTCCTCAACTAAATCACAGTTTAATGTTGAGACATAAATCTTCGTTTATTAAGTTCAGACATTTTTATAAACCTTAATATAAAAGATAAATGTAAAACATTGGTTATACTGACTTTTGGAATCATGTCTGAAAGTCTTTGAGTCTTGGAGAGTCTTGGATAATGGCTGTTTATGCCAATAAAATGGCTACATTTTACATGAAATATTGAACCATTTTAGGGCACTTCAGTGGAACCTCTCTACATCAGTCAATATCCTAAACGATGTACAATTGGTTGTTAATAGGGAGGGTTGTTTCAAAGGTAATTCGTTTTTCAATTGAAAGTAGAATTTTTCAGTCAACTTCAACTACTTTTTGGACCGACCCTCAAAATACCAAAATGTTGACTTAGACGAAATTGTCTAGGTTCTTCTGTTGTAACTCGGTTTCAATTAAATCTGTGCAGCTGTTATAAGTTTAATTACTTTAGGACCGACCCTCAAATACCAAAATGCCAACCAAGCCAAAGTCTGACCGACCTTAAAAGCCCAAATTGTAGACATGGATAAAAATGTCTTCGTTCTTTGGAAATGCAGTTTCAATTAAACCTATTAACTTAGTAGCGTACATCTATTAAAAATAGGAAATTATTATAAACCAAATGATTAAAGTTAATGGAATTTTAATAGTGCACATATATGACCGTGGAATTACTTTTTGCAAGTAATTTAGCTAATTCAAAATCATGCCTGGCTAAAAACATTAAAGAATATTTGTTTTAAAGTACCGCTAATACTTGATATTAAAGTTAAAACAAAGCTATCACTGACAAAATTATCGTGTCAGCGTTTATCATACATCAACGGGACAAAATATACAACCTTTGCGAGGAGTATTCATCAAAGTGGCGAAAAATATTTAAAAAATATGAACTGATAGCATTATTTACACAGTGGACAGCTACCTCGTTTTAAAAACTTTTGTAATGACCCTCGTACACATTAAAGCTGTACTTCAGTAGAATGAAACATTAAAAAGGCGTTCCCGTGTCCAGCGTCAATCACCCTGACTAGGTCATGCAACGTTCTCCAAAAACATGTCAAAAATGTCAGTGCTCGGGGTAGTCTTATTTATGCACGAGATAAAATGGCAAAATAACGACAGACGCTCGTGGAGTACACACTAAAAACACGCAGTGATCCCGGAGACGTTTCGCTGATACCCCGTGCAGTTCAACTCATTAAAAAGTCAAAATTTAAACATTAAGGCTAGTCCATAAATCTTCAAAAACTGTAAATTTTACCAATGATGCGACAAGGTGACTGAACTCGTACCGTAAACTTTCTATCATTCGGTCTACCCATACAGAAATAAATTGAAGTCAAGTCAAATATTAGCTCGATTTGACCGACACACATCGAGTTTTGAAACAAATAAAAATCTCAACTTAAGTTTATTTGTTTGGGTTTTACGCTAGATCGGCGCATTATTGGTAAAACCTATCGAATACAATAACTAGCACAGCTTAAAATAATAAAATTGTTAAATCTTAGAGCACAAGTTTAACTCGACAAAAAATGTTCGACTTAATAGATATTTAAAATCATACATAAACGAAGATTTTTTAATAAAACCATACGTCTAGACGGTCAACCCATACATAAAGGGTGATAACGTTTTTAATCTTTAAGCTTAGAAAAAATTAAGCAAACTTTCACCTTAAATTTTGCATTAAATATGTAGAACAAAATTATTTTTTTTATCATATTAAAGAAGCAAAAAATATGTAAAGATCACCTTAACCGTACCGGTACCGTATCGAGACCATACATTTCACGCACAACCCGTATCGAGTCCGGGCTGATACAACGCCGATCGAATCAAAACCTAAAATACTAATATTTCATACAAAAATAACAAAAAATATAAAAAATAACTTACCGATTCAGCAGATATATATCCAAACACGACTATAATCAGCAACAACGGGAGCCCTAAACAAGGGCCCTTCATCTTGTAGCCGTTTCCTTAGCTACACTAACTATTCTGTTGTCGATAACACTGCTAATATCCAGCTATCCGTCACAGCCAGCCTCCAGAACTCCACAGAGAGAGAGAACTAACTACCAACCAAAAGTTTATTTTCGTTTTTCAACACAGTATATCCTTCTATGTGCACCATGTATTTAACAATCTTTCCTGATATTTTTCAGAAAATAAAAAAAATATCAAAAAAAGGGAAAAGGAATTTTATCAACCGCCAGAGGAGAGAGCCTCAAAAAAATGCACGACGCCTCTTCACGACAATCTCTATCCACCGACTAATAACAGCCGAGAAATTTTCGCTGATATCGATGGTTAAAATTATGAAGTACACCACACTACACCAAGCTCTCCTCTCTTCTCTCTGTCTCTCTTAAACAATTTTACTCCTCTTTTCTCTAAAATAGCAAAATCAGCTGAAAAGATTTTTATTTCACGCGCTGTTGATCGGGTGTAGACGTTTTAAGCATACACCCTAGGTAAAATAAAAATTTTCATTTATTTAAATCACAGTACACCGAGCTAAAAACCCGACCCAAGTAATTTGAACGTCGTACGTTGATTTATGATCTTACTAATGTAACGTACACTACGATCGTACGACCGACAGAAACGATCTACTTTAAAGCTTCACTTACGATCAAGTTATGCTAGATAATGTCTCGTAAGTTTGAGAGAGTATATCGTAAGAAAATAACAGCCCTGATAATTTATTAAGTCCAAACCCAGACTACAATATTTGCTTATTTAATCCAATAGTGGTACAATTTAAACTGATAGTGTCCCTGTATTATAACATACTTATATATATATATATCTTGTCCTGGTTTAATACGTATAGAGGTTTAGGAAAAGTGAGAAACAGGGTGGAGTGAGAGAGGTGGTAAGGGAAAATGGGGGGGGGGGTAGTGCGAGGGGTATTGGGTGAGAAGGAAGGAAAGACAGTGAAGGTGAGAGAGACAGAGAGGGGATGGGGAGGAGAAAAGGGGGGGAGGCGATTGGAAGAACGAGAGGGGACGGGGGACCAAGAAGGGGACCGAGAGATGTAGAAGGGAGTTATAGAAAGGCGATAATATGAGAAATGATTAAGATTGAGAAAGAGGCACAAATTGAGGGGCAGAAGGATATGGGTTAGAGACTGAGATGGGGTGGACAGAGGACAAATGAGGGAAGAGGGTGTTAAATGAAGGGAAAAGAAAGAGGGAGACATGGCGAGACAGTGGGGTCAAAGATGGGGTCATAAAAGTCTTGAGAGATGTCATAAAAACCTTAAAGGAAGACACGAAGATTATGGTAAACTTAACATGATATAATACAATGAAAATATAAACCGTTTTATCAAACATAGCGATATTTAAGTCAAGCGATGGATTAACTAGGTAGATGAGAGGAAAGGTCCGAGATATGCCGAAGATAAAAGATTAACGTTTAAGATTATAAAATAATCGCATTTATGAAGTCATCAGGCAACGTCTTTATCAATTTAACATTTTAACCTTTTCATGTCAACATATTTAGTTCTGAAGTTATGCAAAAACGTAGGCTTTTACACCGAGTCACGCATTCGTTGAAAATCTTAAGGTAGAATTCTGCTTTTTTTCATTCACAAAAATTACTAGAAAAAAATGAAAAGTATGCTTACAAAACATGAAATATTTCATTCATCATAGTATGTTTACCTTTTTGCATGGATTGGATTAATAAAACAACTTAAGTCTGTAGTTATTTCATGAAAAGTAAATAGGAGCGAGTTATTTATCTCCCTTGGATATGAAAAAAAATTGTTTCGTATTTTTGTCCATAAATCAAGACTTAGAAAATGTATTTTAACATCAGACAGGGTAAAAATGTTTTTTAAAAACAATGTACAATTAAATTTTTGTTGTTTTTCAAACGTCGTATTCAACACATATTTAGGTCATATATACGACGGCCAGCTCTTCCTACTATAGGTTTCCTGGACACTTTTTCTATCACCAGTACTAACTTACTCTACCACGAGGCCGACAACTCATGTATAGGGCATGACCTACCGCGACCGGGCTCGAACCCGCGATCTCCGGGTTTGAAGTACAATTAAATAAAAGTATTTCTAGTTTTTTTTTTTCATCGGCTATATTTTAATATCAACTTTGGAATTAGCAGCGTACTACCTTAAATATAATTACTTAATCTGTAGTTTGAAGTGCCTTCGTACAATCGTAAAATGTATTAATACCATTCAATATTTATATTAATAAAGACTTAGTCCTGGTTAAAAAGCTCTTCAAATCGGACAACAAAACAAATCTTTTCAAAAACTATCAAAGTGGACACAATGAACAATGCACCTTTAAACTTGTGTACAAAAATACATCGTTTGCTGATTATGTGAAATATTTGCTTGTATAGATTATCAACGATAATGTGACTGATTATTATAATAAATACATTGCTGTTACTGATAGGGCATGATGTTTAACAATAGTAATGAACTAAATGTTTTATTTAAGAAATATTTTAGAATTTTATTCAACTGTCAGTGGCGCATTGACAATGTTTTGGCCCCGCTTGTTTAAATACTGGGATATATATTTATATCGACAGAGAGTGCAGAATAAAAAAAGTTAATGTACGGTTAAAAGTCTGCTTCTATATACATGTTCAGCTGACTTTACAATCTTGTACAATAACTCCTGATCATTGAAATCACCCTCAGACAGGCGATCCCTCACAGTACCCATTTACACCTGGGTGGAGTTGAACAATTTTAGGTTAATTTCTTGCTCAAGGAAATTAGCAGTGCCCCTAGTGGGGATCGACCCCAGGACCTCTCGATTTCTAAGCGCGCGTCCTACCACTGGACTACTGCTCCCATTACTATGGTGAGTATTTAGATCAGCGGGGTCAAGGTATGCGCCAATGGCAGTTGAATACAATTTAACAAATAACGTAAAATTGTTCATATTTGTTGTAAAAATAAAACAGGATCATATTTAATTATATTTGCCTTCAATTGATTAATAATTAAATGCATTTTATACGTGTATATTCATGGGTGAAAGTTCAACATTTTCGAAATCCTGAAATTTCCAAATTTCTTGTTTTTAAGGCCACATTACCATATGGAAAGAACCCTTTCTCTGTTCCAAAAATCCTGAACTTCAGGATCAGTCCTGAAAACTTTCACCCATGTGTATTGAATAGCTTGTGCAAAAAATTAACTAAAAAAACAAAGACGCTAAACAACTATAGGAAAGACAGTAAAATCAACTTATATGAAAAACTATAGTATCAACTTACTGAAAGTACCAAAAAATTAAATCATTGAATGACGATTGTTTTCTTATTAATTTCCACTTTGTAACAAGAATGATAAATTATTTCCACACGACAATTGTTTTACTAAGCCTTGTGTTCTAACATTCCCCATGTGTTTGTCTTGTCAAATCGTATCATCTTTCACTCAAGACAGATCAAGAAAACCAATATCAATTGATTTCAATTCTCCTCAGTAGAATTGCTTGAAAATGATAGCTTTCGGCTTCAGTCTGACTTAATTTGAAGGGGACGAGATGCGATTGTCTATGGTCGAGTGGTGTAAGATCTCATAAGTGAATTATATTTTTTAAGAATTTACGTGACGTCAGGATATTCCCAGCTGTAGATAGAGAAATTGCTTTAAATACTAAATCGTCATCAATTAATTATCACTATTATTAAAGACTAATTTATAAAACCATTCGGAGCCCCTCGGTCATTCAAGACCAATGAATGGTCAATGCGTTCTCAAAAGTTTATTAGTAGGGCCGTAAACGTGGAGTTTTGAAATCTGCAAAAAGGGGTTATCTATCTACATACATGTACATACCGGATTTCTTCATCAAGATCAAAATAAAATACGAATTGAACTATTCGTCCATACACGACGTAACTAGTTACAGTAGCTATACATGGCTTAAATTATGGCTTAATGTCTTCAGTGAGCCCGTGTGTATAGTGTATACTGTTAATGAACGGTACTAATGAAAATCAAAATGTAAAAAAAGCGACTTAAAAAGTTTTGGAAGCCAGAACTATGTTTATATTAATCAGTCAATTTATCGACTGTGGAGAATTCACCAGTCATCAAATATGGATTCCATCGAGTAAAAATATTAACACAGGATTGTATTTACATAACTACATAGTTTCCCCCTTTCCCCGGAAAATTAAAGACACGGAAAACTGGTTAATTTTGTCCACAGTTCATTTCGTCGGTTGTTTACAGTTTTAATAAAGACTTCACAGCTGTTGTGATTGCCAATATTGTGATCAATTATTTTCACGTCCTCGTGAGTGATAAATACGTCACCGAAAATTGCTTAGAATTCCTTCGTTCTGAACATTTAAGGAATAGTTTGTTTTGGTGCTTGGATAGGAACGACTAACTTAGTGGAATTTGGTGAAATTTTTATTTTTGCTTGATTCGAGACTAATTTTAAGCTTATCTTTTGTGATAATTTGTCTATGCAACGAAAAAGCTTGGATTTTAAAGTAAATAATACATTTTAGGCGTATTGTATTGTTTCTGGATGTTCTTTGACTTAATTAGAGATTTCGTAAATGCTCAGATTTTATCAAAGCTTTAAAACAATTAAATATGATCAACCCTCGTATAGAATCGTCTGTTGAACATTATTAAATTTTATCAACATTTGTGTGAAATAAATGCTGCAGACAGTAACCAACCATAAGATCAAATCTGACAATATCACGTGATCACCGGAAGTGAAGATTTCAATCAAGTTACAAAAGGACCAAACTCGGCTTCAATTGAATAATTATCAAAGATCTTTATTTCGTGTATTACTTTCAGAAAAGTTGCTAATAATCAACTTATTCTACAGACGCATAAATCAAATTTATAAAAAAGAAGCCAAGTTATAACATTTGAACTTTTATTAAAGTGTTTTTAGACTAAAACTTATCTAAGAATGTTTTTGCATCAAAATAACGGTACCATAGATTTCTCGATGCATATGATGAGACAAGTACGACGAGATAACAGCCTGACAAAATATCAAAGACAAAGAAAAAATTCCGAGACGTACAGTCGCAGGTACGGGTACTCACAGAGTTTATCCTCGCTGGAAAGGTCACGTGCGCGGAGACGGCGTTTAGCATCAACCGCACAACGGAAGGCGGCAAATTTGAGAGAACAGCGTCGTATGATGAACATGAAAGACGCTTTTAAAACGCTGTACGAGTGTCTTCCAGTGTTGTCATACAAGAAGAAAATGTCAAGGATTGAAATCCTACGTCTTGCAATTGTTTACATCAAATTTCTGCAACAGTTAGTTGACGGCGATGAGGAAAATAAGCCTTAAGGTTGAAGGCAAGTACATAAACCATATTAAGTGACTTTCAAAAGATCTTGGACAAAATGAAGTTTTGAGAAAAAATCTGATCATGTCAACTGCAAGTAATTTCACTATAATTAAAGCTTATTTGTGTGACCAAGGAGGGTCCTTGGTGCGACATAGTTTTGAATATTATTATAGATAAACCAAGGACCCTATATAAAGGGTCCTTGAATAAACTTATTAGTGATGATTTTAGGAATTTCTAAGGTGACGTATGTAGTTTCTTTTATTCCTTTGTAAATGTGTAGGCCATATCTGTTAATCCATTAAACAGGATTTTGTCCAAGGATTTTTGGAGTGCATTGTATGCTCTTCAATCGCCGAAGATAGAAAACAGTATTTTGCAGACAATTTATGAACCAGTGTGAAGTTTCGTTTTGATTTTCTTTGCTGTTTCATCGATGATTCAACATTTTTGGTGTCACACTGTTATTTAACTTAAAGTAGGTATAAACCTATAAGTTCTCAAGCAGTATTAAATGTCGCGTAAAATTTATTAACTTAATTGCGCATCAAATTTCTTTTGAAAGCTGGTGTATCTATTGAATTAAGATGTCTGGCTACCCGGAGATAAACTTAAAGAGCCCAGAACGTGAATATTTCTACATGCTGTTCAAATTTGTTTGCAATAAAGTGAAGTGTCAAGAATGCAATACTCGGATGCATAACTAAGTAACATCTATGTCAAGGACTTAATACGACATGATGTATTTGCAAAATGATTGTAAAACATCAAGGGCCTTGTATACAAAAGGTTTTGCCAATAAGCAGTTATTTATTTCTAGCTATCTAGAAAATTTAATCAAATTTTGTCAATGACCTGTCAATGTTGTGCCTGACTGTCAACACTGTGCAAACTGAAAAAATTGTGTGTAACCTGTCGATGCTGAGTATGACCAGTCAACAATGTGTGTGACAAGTCAATACTATGTGACCTGACAATACTATGCATGATCTGTCTTAACTATTTGACCTGTCAATGCTGTACATGACCTGTCAATAATGTATATGACTTTTTAAACTGTACATGACCTGTCAACTCTGTGCACGACCTGTCAACACTGTACACGAGCTGTCAGTACTATGTGTGACCTGTCAACACTGTGTGATCAGTAAATACATGCAAACATTAAGGTCCATATATTCAAACAGTGCTTATTAATATAAATATAGTCATTTATAGCTATTAAAATAATCTATACTATGTTTTCAATGACTAGTCAATGCTGGGCATGACTTGTCAACAATCTGTGAGCTGTCAATTTTGTATGATGTCTGTCTATTATGGTTGTGAATGTTCAATACCATGTTTATGTTAGTTAATATCAAGGACCCAATGTACATGATTCTTTGAAAACTTTTGTCGATTAAGTGCTTTTGGGTTCAGTCAATACAGTCAGTGTTGAATTAGCTGTAAATAATGTGTAAGCTGTCAATGTTGTGTTTTACAGTGCCTGATTCGCCAATGCTGTAAGATCTGTCAACACCATGCACGATTAATATAATGTTGAGTGACTTGTCAATGCTGCATGTGACCTGCCAATGCAGCACTGGTCAATGGTGCATGTGACCTGCCAATGATTTGACTTGTCAATTCTGCATGTGACCTGTCAATGCAGCACTGGTCAATGGTGCATGTGACCTGTCAAAGATGTGACTTGTCAATGCTGCATGTGACCTGCCAATGATTTGACTTGTTAATTCTGCATGTGACCTGTCAATGTAGCACTGGTCAATGGTGCATGTGACCTGTCAAAGATGTGACTTGTCAATGCTGCATGTGACCTGTCAATGATCAAATTGCTACCGTACATAGAGAAGTTGTCAGCTCCCTATGAAACGATAAGCAAGTACTGGAAGAGCACTGTACTAAAACTTTGTATAACCAGGTTTTTCTGAATAATTTACATTAAATAAAGTAGATACTATAAAGTAAATTATTCAGAAAAAACCTAGCTAGATGAGAAGGCCACTGTACATAATGATTTATCTAATAAACTGTAAATAAACAATGTAAAATCTAAATAAAAACAAAGGCAAGTTTTGTTTTAATATCTTTTTTTAATTACATAATTGATATCACATGTTACAGGAGATAGAACATAAATGAATAAATATTAACAAATTATGAAAGCATGTTTTTATTTTATCTGAACAAATGAATGTAACAATAATATCATACATTTATTGTAAATGTATATGATAATAATTATTAAGGCTAGACTTTAAAATATCTTTGTTTGCGGTCCCCAATCTTGTATTGCTTTACAGGACTTTTCAGGGGATCTTAGGCCACACATAAAACATCTTTGTTTGCTGTCCCCAATCTTGTATTGCTTTACAGGACTTTTCAGGGGATCTTAGGCCACACATAAAACATCTTTGTTTGCTGTCCCCAATCTTGTATTGCTTTACAGGACTTTTCAGGGGATCTTAGGCCACACTTAAAAAAGTCTTTGTCGGCTGTCTCCAGACGATGTCATGAATTACAAGGCTTTTCAGATTGGTAGGTTTAAGTTATTAACATTTTTCTACTACGAAGACCAATTTTGGTATATCCCAATTGTTGCATAACGGTTAATATACATGTGCCATTAAAAATATCATTTCCAAATCATATGTGTGTTAATTTTTATAAAATTTTGTCTGGGATGGTTTTTAAAGATACCCCTAGAGCCAGCAAACAAACATTATTTTAAACTCAGGCCTAAGTTCAAAAAATGTAAATAGATATTAAGACTATCTGGACTGTCTAAAGTCCACTATCATAAATCATAGTCAACAAAAATCATGATAAAAGTTAAATATATACAATATTAAACAAATTGATGAGACTGCAAAAAAATTTGTCGGAAAAAATAACAGCAGATCCTCGGACATTTTGGAAAAATGCAGAATTTGGCAACTATGAAAGTTTCAACCTTTATGCAAACTACAAGGCTGATATGATACAATTAGTAAAATAAGCTCTGATATGTGGATACAAGGGCGAAATCTGAAAATTTAAAAAATTCAAAATTTTGTAGAATCAGCACTTTTTAAGAAACCCTTCCTAAGGTCACAAAATCCTGAACCAAAAGCCAAGAATCCTGAAAAATTCTTCAAGATCAGACCTGAAAACTTTCATCAATGTATCAGAAAATTTCTAACCTTGGGGTTTCAGCACCGAGATCAAGAAAGTCAGCAGGTCCTTTATTAAGTAAGGATTGTTTTTTGAGATCAGCAATAGTGGTCATAAATAAAGCACTGTATGAAAGCAGGACTGTATATGATTATTTCCTTATCCGAGCAGTGTTCTAAGAGATCAGAGCTAGGAAAAAAGGATACAAAAGAGAGCAGAGGAAAAAGGACACATTGCATCATATTCTGTTTATAAAAAATGTTAATATGAAACACAAGTGTGTGTTAAGAGGGAGAGTGGGCGAGTGAAAGAATGTGAGTGTGTGTGGATCATTGAAAGTAACTATGGGTGTATTGTTTTCATTAATTATAGTGAAATAATATTGTGATGTACATGTACTTTACTTAAGTACAAGTCTGAAAATAATATATCTTAAAAATATATATAAGTGTGTAGTAAATGGGTAGGATAGACAAGCGGATTTCAAAATGAAACAATAACAAAGCAACAAAACAGAGAGATAACTAGAATTTGCAAGATATATTGATAAGAAAATACAGAAAAGCATAACATAGAATCATGGATATATTAAAGTATAGTGATACATTTATTGTTAAAGGATTATTCTAGAATTTGGAAAAGGGTAGAGAGAAAGACAGAAAAAAGGGACTGGTTACTCTAAAGTATCTATTTCAACATGGGGAAGAGCAAAAAGGGAGGATGGAGATAAAAAGAGGCAGGGTACAGAGTACAGCCATTTTCTACTGGATTAATCACTTTATTTTTAACTCTCTGGCTTTGTGCAGAACTCCAACACAAGACATCCTGTGGTAGTTTTGAAGGGGATACAAAATTGAATTCCACCAGGGGCCCTTTAGTGTATACAATAGTTTACATTTACATATATATACATTTATATACTGTTTGTACACTAAACAAAGATATTGGTGTTCCTGACAAACAATGTTATAATATCATAACCTACAATAAAGATAATGCCCTCATTTACACATGTACATTGGTTATACTTGGCAATCACAGTGCATGTATATAATTCTTATACAAAAATTGAAATAACAAATACATATTCATTAAGCACATGGAAAAACATAAGTCTAGAAGAGCAATCTGACATGTATAAATATGTAACCATATCTAAGAGTATAAAGTTATATCTGATGATATATCATGTGATAAAATAATTACTCTGTATGATGTGTTCAATACTGAACCTAATGGCGTACACTTGTGGTAGCCTTATATCCCAACATAAACAGAAGATGATTAAGTAAGTAATGCTGTGATTATTAGAATGTGATACCATTAAAATTCATATGTTTTGAAATTCATGTGGCATTATATTAACAGTAATATTATTACTGTTACATTTTAAACAATTTGAAATATCGATATAAAGGTTTAATCAGCAATTACCTATTATAGAGTTAACAAGTAAATCTGTGAGCTAATGCTCACTAGTGATACCCCTGTCAAACAGGAAGTAGATGAGCAAGGAGCATGAAATCACTTTACACCACATGGGACTTTGGAATGAAGCAATATGCAAAGTATTAGGCTGCTGCATGTTATAGTTGCTGAGAAAACTGCGATGGAAATTTTGTAACGGACGGACGCACAGACAAGGGTAAATCAGTATACCCCCCTCTTCTTCGAAGCGGGGGTATAATAAGATTCAGCGACAGAAAATCAGTAAAGGGTTTAATTGAATCACAAGACTAGACATGATTATTTAATAACTCATTAACTGCAAAGGGGTTTAGGGGCAGCAGTCATCAAAAAAGATATATCATCATTAAGCTTAACAAACGTTGTTTCTTGATATCATAAATTAATGCCCCTAAAGTTAAACTGACCCAGTTTACTCCTTTATTGCCAACTTGAAATCAAACCAAACTTGTTGATATAAGCAGCAAGTCTAAAAGTTACCTATCTCCCAAGCAGTGGAGAACAATAAAACTTCAACGTGAAGTAGCGAGTCATAAAATAAAGCGTTATAAAATTGGACAAAAAATTTCTATCAAATAAGCATAAACTAGACAATGACAGCCAAGGAATGCAGGAATTTATTCAAACTGAATATAATGACGTTAGATTGCTCTTGACACGGGACAGTTTATTTCAGATGTAGAAAATATAAAAGCTGATCCCCCAGACATGATAATTACGAGATAACTAGATAAATTATCATCCTCCTACCAGGAGACAATCATAATTATCTTCACTTATCCCTCAGAGATAATGATAATTCCAACAGACATCTGTGAAAATGATGATTACATCATACATAAAAATAGCTGATGTTCATTAAAATGGTGATGCTTGTCATTAAAAAAAATGAAGCTTATGTCATTAAAAAAATTGAAGTTTGTCATTATAAAAATGAAGCTTATATCCTATAAAAAACTCAGTCACTGACCTTTATGAAATAAATTGTTAAGATAAATGATGACATATGCCTAAAGTATGACAACTTGTTTTAATATTCAGAATTATTTCACAGAACAGCTGAAAATATTCAAACAACAAATTGTGTGTAAATAATTTGCATGAATATTCTGTCGTGAGGTAAAGCCATCAAAAAGTTTGCTGAGAAATTCATCTGGCAAGGTTCCTAGATTCTAATGGTTGACTGCTACAATTTCCAATTTTGCTATCAGGTACATTAAAGTGCAGATAAAGTTAAGTCATGTCCCCCCAAGAGAAAATTTGAAACAGTAATTTAATTATGCAGCTTGATTAAAGTTGAGCCTCAGTTTGAATTCAATGAGCCTCACTTTGGTTCAACACTGGCCTCACTTTGATAAGAACCTCTCTTTGATTTAAAATGAGCCTCACTATGATTCACAGCCTCGTTCTGATTCAACATGAGCCTCACTGTGATTTTTTGGTATTCTAAGTGTCATATAATGTCAACAAAGATTGGCTCATCTTTTCATGTTCATATATTTACAGTCTATACAATTATCTCCCCTGTCTTTTAATGCCGTCTGCTCCTTAAACTTCTAGTGACTGCACGATGTATACTTTCATCTTGAGATTGCTGGAAAATAAACAAAGTTTAATTTTAAGCAGATTTCAGTTAGACATAAAACTAAACAGTAGTTTAAACATTCAACCTGTGTATAACAAATCAAATAGTTTCCACTAATGCTGAAGTTCAACACCAGTAAGGAGATCAGGATAAAACGATTACAAAAGAAGTAATGTAAAAGAAAGTCGGCACATATATATCGTAAGACTGACTGTTCAGGGTTGCCAGCAATTTCAATCACAAAAATTGTCATACTTTTAACCGACCAGATTTTAAAAATCTATCCACACAACAGTTGAATATTAGTGCTCATTCTATCTTCAATTAAGAGCAAGTATTTTGTTATGTGGCACATTTTAAAGTTCTTTCACATATGAGTTTGTCTTCAAAAATTCCTTCATATAAGTTCAATCACAAGTATTTCCATTCAATTTCAATCTCCCACATAATGTATTAATTTTAGTTATTATTACTATGAACTTCAGCAAAGCAACAAAAGTAAACAAACTAACCCACCTGGTTAGCTCAGTCTGTAATGAGTTTGACAGTCAATGCAGGGCTCTAAGGTACAATTCAAAGACGGTCCCTAAAGAACTTCTAGGGGCTTAGTCAAAAGTTTGTCCAAAGTCGAGAAACCTAATCACATCAAGAAGCTGCGAGAATGTCAGAAAGACCGCGACGATACTACCGAAAGACAGAGTAGCTTTAGTAAAGTAAGCAGGTACTTGTAAAAGAAATGTGTTGAGCAAAACAGCCTGTGAGCTGGCCTCCATACATATTAATATAATCACATTCTCATTTATGAGGCTACACAATCAAACTAGACCTATCACTGAATGTGATAAAATACCCCAAATGAATGTTTGTCAAGAAATTGAGTGCTAAGAATATAAGCAGACAAGATTTTCCATTAAACGGCAATCAACTGTAACCAAAAAGAGATATGCACAAGTCTGCCTGATATCTGGAATATGTGTGAAGTTTGAATCAAATCCATAAAATAGGTGCTGAGAAATTTAATGGACAAGAAAAAGCTACCGGCAAGCTGACTCCTAAATCCCCCCCCCAACTGAGTTTTTATTGGGGGATATAATAAATCAAATCTTCCAAATAGGAAAATTAAAAATAAAGAAAAGCAAACATACCACAAAGTCTCCAGTACTCGTAAAAGGTTCTGATATAAACGTATCTTCTTTGTAAAGCTTTTTTCTACCTCGACCACTTGATTTCTTCTCTTGCATATCCATATTATCACAGCTAATGTCGTCCCTAAAACCTCTCATATCTTTACTACAAGACTGGGAACCATTATCTTCTCTTAGCGGAGATTTTACTGGTGACCTTGTAGGTGACCTTGTAGGAGATTTAGGACTAAACGTTTCAGCTATACTATCTAGTAACCTTTTACCTGTAAAGTTAAGATAAAAATACGTTTTGTTTTACGTCCCTTTTAAACTTTCAAAGTTACATGAGTAAGAACAATAAAAAAAAAATTAATGCATGTTGTCCTAGTGTGTTTGAAAAAGGGCTTGCCTGGTTGTATAGGATAAGATGTGCAAGGCTTGACATTTAAGGCCATCCTATCGCCCTGATGCCCTATATTTGATTTCAGGTAAATTGTTTCTGCTAGTTAATATTTGGTTTGGGCATTTCAGGTAAATTGTTTCTGCTAGTTAATATTTGGTTTGGGCATTTCAGGTAAATTGTTTCTGCTAGTTAATATTTGGTTTGGGCATTTCAGGTAAATTGTTTCTGCTAGTTAATATTTGGTTTGGGCATTTCAGGTAAATTGTTTCTGCTAGTTAATATTTGGTTTGGGCATTTCAGGTAAATTGTTTCTGCTAGTTAATATTTGGTTTGGGCATTTCAGGTAAATTGTTTCTGCTAGTTAATATTTGGTTTGGGCATTTCAGGTAAATTGTTTCTGCTAGTTAATATTTGGTTCGGGCAAGTAACATAAATAGCTGGTTGTCCAACTTGGCAACTCAATTTAAAACTTAATGTCGAGTCCTGCAGTGTCAGTTAGTAGAAGCTTTTAAAAGCTTATAAAACTAGAGCCTCAAATCATTTTGTGAATTAAAAATTTACTTACCAGTTTTTCCCATGGGTGAATCTCTAAATGATTCCAGTAATCTATTTTTAGCATTTCTTCTGTTACTTCTAGTTCTACGTGGTTGATTTTCTGTATCTTCAGTCTAGAATAGAAGAAACAAGAAATGTAATGTGGAAACCACATTAAAGCTGGATTTAAAATCTTTAATGCAAAAATTACAAAGGGAAATAATCCATAATAAAGCCAGGTAGAGTTATGGTTACTTTCTAATTCTGTTCATCACACGGTATAGTCCAACAAAATTAACCTGAGCTTGAACTACCTAATTATAATAATTACACACTTCACTTACATTAAATCGTGAGTTTCCGTATACACATGTGTGTATACGGTTATACACGTGTTTACAACCAATGTGAATCATGTGACTATGAATCAATTTATTAAAACGGGGGCATGTTATTGAACTTATTTTGGACACATTAGTTTTTGGGGAAACAAGTAAGTCAGCAATATTATGGCACAGTTTAAAGTATTTATTCTTATGAAAACAACATTAATGGTTCAGTAAGTGTATTTTGCCGAAAGCTTCCGATAAAGCGCGATTTACAAACGAAGACAAAAATAGACTGTAAACATTGAGTTTAATATATTCTTGCATAAAGGTCAAGCTCAGGTTAATTCTGTTGGACTATTTGTTATCATTGTATGAAGTTTCATAAAGATCTTTATCTTACAATAAATGGCAGAAATATATGCTAAATTGAAAACTTTAACGCAATTGTTAATGACACCGGATGCCCGACTGCCTGTGTTTTGCTAAACTATTAGCCAAATTTTTTCATTGAAAAATCTGGCTTAAGAAGAAACTTGTATTATAATCAATACTGTACCAGGGTTTGAACTAACAGTGTTCCTGGATTCCAAGGACACCAAAATCTTGGGGAGAATCTCAGTGATGCTTAGCAAGAGATTCCGTCAGGATCCCTATAAATTGCCCTTATATGAATTGTTCTTGTAGGAATTTTAGTTCCCATGAATTGTTACCGGTATCACAATTTGTGCTAGCAAGTCTGAACCTAATATTTTTGTATATTATTGGTTCAAATCCCATCTAGGACATCCTGTTGTTTCCTTAAGTAAGAAACTTTGTCCTATTGGCTTAGTACATGGGGACTAGGAAATGGACACAAAATTGATTAATCAAATTTGTAAAAACTTGTTTCACAATCCAGCTAAAATAAATTAGTATAAACTAAACTATTTCATAACAAACTAACCTTTATAGATAAATCAACTTGTGAACCATTCCTCTTTCTCGTTCTACGTAAAGTTTTCGCGGCTACAGGGGGCGTAGCGTCAACTTGTAAATGTGTACTATAGTCATCACTCTCTGACATATTTGAAAGCCTATCTTTACTTTGTCTCTTAGGTAACGGTGGCTGTAATGTAAAACAACGGTCAGAATTATGTCAAAGGGTCAGCGGAACAAAGTCTATATAAACTTTATTTATATTAAAAGAAGTAAAAACTCCAGGAACATAATTTTCATGTATCTTAAACAACATTTCAGCCATAGCCCTTCATCAGGTATTCTTTATTTACATGCAATTAGTGAAATGTTGGGCTGACCCATTAATATTTAACTTATGGTCAACCACAGATCCTTTTAACTGGTCCCTGAGTTGTCTAATCCATAACATAGGTTGTATCCTTTTTAATCCCAGAAAAAAAAATCAAATAGATTTAATTCTAACTAGGTGAATGGTAATCCAAAACAATGAAACAAACTTGGGATTGTCAGTTAGCCATATTTGCATGGGCAAAAGTTCAACGTTTACAAAATCCTGACATCCCTGATATCAGCAGCTTATGTCCATATGAAAAAAAAACCTTCTCTATATTGATTATAAATCAATATACAGTACCCACCAAAAGTTTGGAGACATTTTCTGATTGAAGGCCTATTGAATAGCTTTTAGCTAAAATTTGATAACTGTTTATTTTGAAATGCTTTGTACTTTTGCATTATTTTTTTGGTGATCATTATTACTGTAACTGAGACTACAAAAGTAGCATAAAAACTTTGTTATGGAAAGTTATTACAATAAATATGGTTTTCAGAGGCTTTAGGGTGTCAGATGCTGAATCTTATAAAGTGTTGGATTCATGAAATTTGTTTTCATTTTATCACCAAACATACTTCAATGTATGAAAATAATGATCCTACAAAAAATCCTCATTAAAATTCAAGAATTGTAGTTATTCTCTTTTGTCTCCAAACTTTTGGTGGGTACTGTATTCATTATAGAATATGATGAAAATTCACAACTCTGTAGCCAGAAATAAGTGAGTCAAAACAGAGGAATTTCAAACTTTTGTAGCAAGTTGTATAGTCCATTTTTTCTCAACTGTCAAAGTTTGAATAATTTCACGGTGATTGATTACACACTATCTCAATATCATGAGTGTTAGACAAAGAGCATGAAGTCACTCACCGTGAAATTATTCATGTTTTGAAAGTTGAGAAAAAACGAACTATACAATACTGGAACTGAAAATAATATAAAACTTACCAGATCATGTAAACCTTCATCACTCGGTCGTTTCTTGCCTCTTCTTCGACCTTTACTACTTGACCCGGGTGCATCTGACTCTGAACTGGAAATTTCCCTAGATGTCCTTGACCCTGGACGATTGAGTCCCGGAGATTCTTTCAATGAACGAATCTCAATGTCAGATTGTTGGTCCTCTTTGAAGGTCACCTTTGGAGGACTTGGTCGTGGCGGAGGCATTTTGCTGGACGATGGTGGTGACCTCAATTTGGAACAACTTTCTACAGTAGCATACATTGGGTCCTACAAAGAAAATGGAGAGTGATTTAGGCGTGCTCGATTGGGCTGTCAGAACTGTGCCAGAATCAAATTCCGACTCTTCCACAGAATCTGCCAAACGAGTGAAATTGGATGTCGGAACTGAATCAAAATGCAAAATGCGTAGGAAATATACTCGGTTCTTACTTTATTTATAGAAAATAGTTAAATTGTTATCGTAAAAAATCGTTCAAAAGTATAATTTTAACAACATTCGCTTTCAAACACCAAACTCACATGTTTGCAGTGATGCCGTAGCCATCTTGGGTATGAATAAACCGTGACCGATTCCGTTCACACCACCTATTTCAAGGAATGGGTAGAACGCTGCCAGAACACAGTTCCCACGCACTCGATTGGAGTTCTTCCAGTTCTAACAGTCTGAATTTCCAATCGAGCATGCCCATCATGTTTCATTGACATCGGAATTTTGAGTAATTGATAATGAAATATCCAAGGACTTTGTAATATATCAAAGCCGAAGTAAAAATGCCCTCTCTGCACAACTACAGCTTGGGATATTGTCTGATGCCAGTAACCAAAGATTTCTTAAGTATAGCCTTAAATACAGAATTATTCTAGGAGCCAAAAACATCTTGTATAAATAACAAGAAAGAAAATTCTACAGTTAATTATTATCTATGAATATAAAAATAAATACAGAAGAAAATATTTTGAAATTGGAAGATTGTTGGAAAAGCAACACTGATGTCTGGCCATGATTTCATACAGGTACAAATAAATTACAGTCAAGGCTGTTTAAAGCCGTCCATAGGCTTAATTTAAAATTATCTAAATTCACCCCTTAGTCACCCTAGCAGGGCTCAACTTTAATTTTAGACTAAGTTTCCTGGTTTAACAACCAGCTATATCATATGTTTTACTTGGCCAAAACAAATGTCTACCAGCAGCAACAAATTGCCAAAACCCAAATATAGGTCACCAGGGGCAGTCAGATGACCTTTAACATCCAGCCCTGGCTGAATTTTAGAAGTGGGTTCGTACACAGGAACAAGTTAATAATTAATAAATATGGAAAAATTGTTATGGACCTGTGGGTTAGTAGGCAGTCAATATAATGCTTTATAAAGGTTTTTGATTTATAAAACAAGAAATGTAATGTGAAAACCACATTAAAGCTGGATTTAAAATCATTAACGCAAAAGTTACAAAGGGAAGTAATCCATAATTAAGCCAGGTAGAGTTGTGGTAACTTCAAACTAATTCAGTTCATCACATGGTATGTTATCATTGTATTAAGTTTCATAAAGATCTGACAATAAATGGCAGAAATGTATGCTAAATTGAAAACTTCAATGCAATTGTTAAAGACATGTGATGTTTTAAGAAAAAATATTAAGTTTATAAACTGGTAATAAACGTTATTAAGCTCTAAGCATTTCTATCTTTTACTTTTTTTCTTAAAAATTGTTTATATTTATGTCAATCATTATAGAAGTTATATGTTTATATAAATGATTCGAAATAAAAATGTTTGAACTAAAATCACTCCAGTGAGTTGAGAACTGACAACTTAAGAAAGGGTCACGCTTTAAATAGGATTGATTAAGGACAAAATTGATTGGGTAAGTCAAAAATAAGCCGCTTAAGTGAAAATCACTTTAAAAGAAGCCAGAAGGTTTTGTCAATACAAGTTGGTCTGTATATAGAACTAAAATTAACAAAAAAATCATAAACTTTTATCATTTCATTTATCTTTCAATTCTTGGAATGAAGTTCTAAATATTTGGATAAAAGTTATATTTTTACACATTGTTTGTGTTAAGAACAAATTCCTGGAAAGTTTGCAGACAAAATAATCTTAAAATGAATCAACAATAAATTTCAAGGACAGGGATTCATAATTCTAAGTTTCACAAAACTTTCAAGGCAAATGAAATGCACTAATTTCAACTTTTTTCCACGTGATGGAGGCAATTTGGGAGATGACAGAATTGAAATTTTTTATTTTATTTTGATTTCTTTGCAGACAGCACTTCTCCATATGGTTTTTTATGACAGTTGGTTCACCTAACTAGCTTTCCCGGACAATTTTCTATAACCAGTATTAGCTTACCCTCTCTCTTCCACAAAAGAGCCAAGAACTTTCCCCTATACAGAGAAAAATCGAACACTGATTTATCCATTCAAATTAAGACCCCTTCCCATAATAACATTATAAATTAAGGCCCCTTTCCCCAAAAAACAATGTAAACCATATCACCTTCCCTGAGATAATTGACATTATAAATTCAGCACCCTTCTGTAATTGTATAAAATGTAGAGTATAAGTTAAGGCCCCTTTAAAATATTAAAAAAACTGCCAAAAAACCCTTATAATATTCCATGCTTTTACTCTGATATTCATAAATTTTACTAATTCTAACACTTTGTTTTTCAAATGTACCAATGAACAAAGAGTATTGCAGAATGCATAATTTCAAGCGTATTTTACCTCATTGACAGGAGAGCTCTCTGTTACTTCCTCTTTAACTTTAAAAGTACTTCCATTTAATTCTTGCAGACCAGCTGCAATTTTTTGTCTTTCTTCATGCCAACTCTAGAAGCAAGCAAACAACATGCAAACAATGTAAGCAAAACAACATCAATATTAAATATGTTAGTATCATTCATCTACAGCAAGTTGCCTAAGCATATTGCTATGAATCACTTGTATTGCCCTGGTTCCCTTAATTTGATGTCACACACTAATTCCTTTTGTTGAAGGATGGGTACCAGGCCACAAAGTGATACAAAGCAATATGCTTAGGCATCTCGTCCCTCGACTACTAAAGCTCTGTTCATAAAAACAAGTCAGGACTCAGCAGCTTACACTTCAAAGGCTCAAACATGTTTTGTAAATATATAGATTACTGAAGCTCTATTCATAAAAAAACATTAGGTCAGGAGCCCACACTCAAATGGTCAAATTTGCAAGAACATGTTCTTGTATATATGAACTGTGTCCTCTGAAAGGCCTTTGATAAATACCTGTTTTCAGGATAAGCCAATTAAAATTTACCCATGAAAATAAAAGAACAAATAGTCATCTAACCAATTAAAACATCAGCATTAATTAGTTTATCAACAATAATTACGGTTTAAGCTGTGTTATCTGAATAAGTTTTGGTTTTCATTCGCCTAAGAACTTTTGGAAGACAAAGTATGTAAATCAAGTTCACATTTATTCATGCATGACAGTTAGAATAAAATGATATTCAAAAACTGGTATCAAAAGATTGAATGTTAAAATCTACAACTAAATGTAAAAAGCAAAGCATGCAAAAAATTAAAGTCTAAGAATCTAAAAATCACAAGCTTAAAAGTCCAATTTTCGCAAAACATAGAAATTGTAATGCTAAAACTTGATATCCTCTGTTAACAGAGGGCCTAATTACAACAGAAAATATCTAAATCACAACATCAAGGCAAAAAAACACACTCTAACTATAAAGACTAAGTACACACAATATGAATAAGGTAAACAATGGGATATCTATACAAACCTTTGTTAATTGTATTTCTTTATCTTTTAATTGTTTAATTAAATCTTTATGTTGTTTTATTTCTGTATCTTTTTTCTTTAACACAGATTCTAAACCAGATACCAGTTTATCTCTCTCATCACGGAACTCCTGTTTTATATAGACAAGTATTTCATTTAAAAAACTGTACTAAAACATAAAGGATGTGTGTCCATTTGGGTGAACAATAGACTAAATCTGGAATTCAAATATTTTGGTTTTCCCCTGAAACTACTACAAACAAACTTTCAGCTTCACAATCAAAATATAATTACAAAGAACAATAGGATTTTATTTGTATTTTCGTGCTTTTCAGCAATAAAGTGTAACAAACTTAATTTGAACTGCCTTGGCCACAAGAACACAAATTGAAGTTCCGGATTAGGTCAAATTGTCTATTATTTGATGCTTAATGGTGAAGAGTGGTGTTTTCCAAAGAAAATATACCATGTAAATTATAAAAAATCATCATGTAGAAATATGGGTACCTATTTTCTTATTTAGTTTTTAATCATTTAAATTGTGCTCAAACAAATCATGGAGACATTTTTTGCACACAATGTCATGCAGCAATCTAAATACCCACAAAAATACCCTTTAGACCAGGCGGAAAAAAGTCACATGATAGTCATAAAATGCTCAAAATCTGTTACTATTTATAGCAACAAGTATTGTATACCTGTAGTTTATGCTCCACTGCATGTTTTTCATTTGATAATTTTTCAAGTTTTTCTTTTTCACCATTCAACTTAAACTCCAACTCTTTTTTCTGGCATTGTAGATTCTGAAAGATGGAAAAAGTACATGTATGTTGTTTTACAGTGCATCAACACATATTGGTCATGTGGCATGCATTAATTCATAATAACAGAAATTCTTAAGGTAGAATACCCATAATACACATATCAAAGAATAAGCTTTTTGCTGCTTTCTATATAATAAGAATCACAACCTAGATTCACTGGCAAAATATTTTAACTTTTTACCGTCAAATAAAATTTTTATAACATTTTTTTGAAAATTGAGTTATGAGTAAGAATCACACTATACATTTGAAGGGGTATATGTCTTTAAAATGTAAAAATGAATTAAATAATCAAATTATTTTCATAAATTTTGTTTAATAAAATTCACAATACTTTAATGAATGCAAATACATCAACTTTGATAACTTTACCTTGGTATTTTTACACATATACCAAGTTAATCATAGGGAGACCCAACAGAAAATGTGACGATTTTCACCGGCTTTAAAAACTACAAGTCTGTATCCCTATCTTTTGACTATGAAAACAGTTTCTGCACTTCAAGTTACACATTTAATAATTTACCTTATACCGTATGGCAATGAATAAAACAAAGAAAAAAAACTTTGACCACAGATAACTAAACAAAATGCCATTTTAATGCATCGACCCCCCTTTTGAAAAAATGTCAAAACTTTAGTGACCATTATAATATGAAGTAAACACTTCTTTACAATGTATATTTTACTTTTAAACGCCATTATTTACCATTTAAAGATAAAATAATGGTATTTTATGTTCTAATTGCTTAAATCATCAACAACTTATTGATTACGAATTTGTTAGGGGACGAATCAGTTAGGGGACGAATCTTTTCGTCCATTGTTTGAATTGGATTTTTAAACTTCCGGTTTAAACTTTTTACACGAATTCTATCTATTTTCTCAAATAATTGGGAGAATTGATAATCTTTTGAGGTAATATAAGTAAATATTAATAATATTTGAAAAATTAGGCATTTACACAATAAAGAAGTATATCCGATCTTTATCGATTGATAACGACACCGACGAAAACCTTTTACGTAATTTGTCGACATGACCCGACATCGCCCGAAGTTTGACAGCAGCTATTATGGGTATTCTACCTTAATAACTATATGGTTAAAAACATGTGTATATATACACTTGGGAGTTTCTTTACACATATAAAATTTGATGTTTTGACATATACTTCGAATGAAGTTATAAGTTTCACAACTAATATACAGTTTAACAGGAACCATCAAAATATGTTCTTTATGCATTATAAATATAAAATAAAAATATTAAACAAAAAGTGTCTGCAGTAAAAAGTTTCGCAATAAAAATTTATAGAAAATATGAAAAAATTACATGTATTAAAAAACCTTTGGACCTAGGTGTATAAGTAAAAAGTCAAGGATAAAAGTAACATACCCTAATTTTATTATTTAATTCATTTTTGGTTGTTTCAGCTTCTTGTTTGATCTCTTCAAGTTTTGTATCAAAACATTTCTCAGTACCTTGTGATTTTAGTTCTTCTATTTCTTTCATTGCCCCTAAAATTGTAAAAAAAATCTTGTTGATTTTACAAGCCATTTATTCATACTTTAAACCACACTTTTAACTTTTTATGTATAACAGATTCTCCCAACCTATTTCCCTGAACACTTATCTTCCTTGGTTTTTATCAAACTTTTTCATACTGGGTTTAACGCCTTGAAAACACAATTTAAGTTATTTTACAGCAGCTACCCCACCTAACATAACCTAGCTTTCCTGGACCCTTGTTTAACAAGTACTCGCCTACCCTACCACAAAAAAAAATAAACAACTGTCTACACACAAATAATTTCTTAAACTACAGAAAGTGAGTGCATCTCAACCTAAAGTATGATTAAAAATGTCAGTCGATAAACCAATATATGATAACTAAAATAATTTAATGATTTGATTTTGCAGAAATTTGTGACCAACTAAAAACACCTACCAGTTAAATTTGTTTCCATTGTTTTCAACTCCTGATTATTTTCGTCAATGACCGACGTCAGTTTATTTTTCTCATTCTGCAATTTCTTCATTTTTTTCTCCAAGTCATTGACATATGATTTCCTCTCTTTTAAATCAGCCAACAATTTAATCTTATCATTATTAGCTTCAGTCAATTGTTGTTTTAGAATGTCACGTTCACCGTCGCTACTCTCGTTCTCGCCCGACTTCTCTTTCTCCAACATTCTGTACTTCTTTTTTAACTCTTCATGATCTGAAAACAAATACAGTTCAATCCAAACATTTACAATTGTAAAAAGTACGGTTTTAAATTCTTTAATTGTTTTAATTAAAACTATTAAATTTTAGTGTAGACAACTTTATGCAATTACAGTTTTAATAAATTGTAACATTTGAGGGGACTTGGCTGCATGGTTATGACGTTAGACTAGTTATGATTGGATAGCAATCTCTGCATTGGCTCAAAACCCATCCAAAACCTACCCCATTGTTTCCTTGAGCAAGAAACTTTCCTACTAGCTCAGTACTGGGTAGACCAGGAAGCAGACTCAAAAGTGATAAACCTAAGTTGTGAGAACTTGTTTAACAATCAAGCTGAAATTAACTAGTGCAAACAGAACTAATATAAAAATTAGAAAAAGCTGGTAAAGAAACATAAAACAACAAAAAGGGTAACAAACCAGATTGTGTTTGTTGAAGATTGGATTCTTTCTCATCTAACATATCAGACTGTAATTGTAACATATTTTCTTGTTCTTCTAATGTATCCTTTAATAATGATACAAATTGTTCTTGTTTCGTCTTCTCTGTAAAGTATATAATTTATCAGATCATTTTATTTAATCCCTTACAGGTATTGTAAGATTTTATTCAATTGACCATTCCGTGTGCAAACTTTTTATTTGAATAACCATACATTTACCCACAAATATAACCATGTGCTCTTTTGTTAACACCTTGTTTGTGGGACAAAATGTAGCTGTAACCCTTTGTTAAATATGCTAATAGGAAAGGTCATGGAAAGGTCCATTGCTAGTGACGCATACATTATCCCCAGTGATTATAGATGGATATCTGTCTGGCAGCAGTGAAAACAGACTGAAAATTTTGCTCATCAGATGAGTTCTATCAAGTTTAGGTACACGTTAAAGCGAATGGCATCGGGACGATAACATTTAGGACCAGTGAGTTAAAATGTCAAGCTTTTACCATCCTGAACCCTTTTGGCAACTGCCCATTTATGAATCTCACATACCCTGTCGATTCCACAAAAAAATTGCTTGACAACTGTTTCATTCATAACCACACATCTGATCAGATTTAAATTTGTCCAACTTCTGGGAGACATTCAAAGCTGCCGATGCCCTAAAGATCATAAAATCAGGCAGCATTTTGTGACATCAGGTGGTTCCCCTTTTAAATTGTCACCAAGGCATTATGAGTTGACTTACCTTTTACTAAAGCGTTATACTGTGTAGATTCATTATCTAATTGTTTTTGTAGATTTTGTATCGTTCTAAGATTACATTCTATCTCACCATCTCTTTTAATGATGGCTAATTCTAATTTATTATTCTTCTCCATATATTCTTCTAACCGTTGATCTATCTTACATCCACTCTCTGCCATCTTTTTCTGTAAAAGGTAACCATGAGACTAATTTTTTTATTTTTTGGTTAGGTTAAGAGCCGTAACAACACAATGTATAGGTCATATCACGATGGTCAGTCAACCATTCCTGAAAAAGGCTAAATCACTGGATTTATCTCTTAACTAAAGACTATGAGCATACTTCCGTCAGTGACTGACAACTGCCCTACATGATTTAGAATCAGTGGTATGAGGGAGTGGTTGTAGAAATTATTTCATGACCTTCCACAAAAATTTGACAATATTAATAAGGCCCCCACCTTATAGGTAGAAATTGTTCTCTCTCAGTAGAAGGGTAAACCAAGTACAAGGAAAGTGTTAAGAACAACTAGTTAGGCGAGTCTGTCACCCTACATAACCGAATAAGGTATAGATAAATTTGCATAAAATCTCCCCCACAAAAAATACATTCAAATGTCCAGCCAACTAAAAGTAGATGAAACTTTAAATACGGAAAAAAATACAAAAAAAAAAGTTTTTACCTCCAATGTTTCAATGATATCATTAGCATGTTTTAATTCTTGTATCTTAACAGATAATTTACTTTCTATTTCAGTTAGTTGAGAAGCTAAATCTTGTACCATATTGTTGGATTCTTTAACTTGTTCTCTCAAAGTACCATCAGTTTCTCTTAACTATATGAATATTAAACAAACATTGTATATCACAACTGTTATAAATGTACACTGTATATAGATCGCTAAGTCACTATTTTAGTGAGTGAAAGTTTTGAAAATACGGAAATTTAATTTCGAAGTACTGAAATATACAGATTTCATATAAATTGCATCAAGTTATTTATTCTAAAAATACTGAAAAATTTCACCCATGCTGAAGTTGAATTTCCTGTCTGCAGCTTCGTAATCCAAATCCAAATAACAGTTAAAACCAGTCATTGTCTTTACCCACCAGTCCTAAGCCTGTGACTAGTCCAAATTAATTTAGGCTAGCAAAAACTAATTTCATATAGTTGGACTAGTTGATAATTTCACCCATTACATTAAAATATGATTAATTGGGCAAGTGCTCCAGAAAAAATAAGGCAATCACTGTTAACACAGTTTGAAGAAATTACAACCACAGTGTAATTATTTCTTATAATATTGAGAACCAGATTAAGTTTGTCAAACTGGCGGATGTTAAAGTGCCTCTTAGATTAATAAAATAATTGTACATCAAGGCAGCATACAATTAAAAATCTTACGATAATTCAACAATACAATATAGAAGGATTTATGACTAAAATCAGTCATAAGACGCTTGATAATATGGGTCATGAATAATTAAAAGTGCAAGCCTTATACCTTGGCTAGCTCAATCTTTGATGAAGGACTACATATAGATTGTCTTATTTCAGCTTGTAACATAGATGCACGTGATCTTCTATGGATATCTTTTTCTACAGGTACTTGTCTAGTCTGTTCTTCCTAAATAATATAGAAAATATACATTTGAGAAATGTAATATGAAGAATGTTTAGTTGAAATCACACTTCAAGCTATCTGAAAGCAAGCAGAACTTTTGGTTGGCAAATTGAAAAACTGGTTAAAAATATTAAGAACTAACTAAGACTTTGCCATCCCTGTATGTTAATATATTTGACACGGTCTTGAAATAAATTAGTCACATGCAATGAAAAACTTGTAGTTTCTTCTAAATTTGGTTACCAACAATAGATAACTGTATTTACCATTTTCATCTAACTAATCATGCACTTTCATAAAATAATTTAAGTGTAATAATATTACTGTATATTTTATCATCGTATTGCTCAATGTACTTGTAATTTCCATGTCAATGTCATGAAAGATAAGTAAATACAACTATAATAATGAACAAACCTGTAAATCAGCCTCCAGTTTCTTTACTTGACTTTCAAGTTCACTGACCTCTTTCAATAAAGATAGATTACTCTTTTCAGTTTCTTCAAGTTTAGTAGTTAACAAGTTAATCTGTACTTGCTGTAGGGAAGTTTTCTGCAGAGCTGACTCAGCTTCTTTGCTATTTTCAGCCTCGCCTTTCTTGTTTTCAGCATATGCTAGCTGTGTCTCCAGGTATTCTATCTTACTTTCATACATAGAAATCTTATATTTCGCCTCGATCAGATTATTCTGTATTTCAATTTTATCTTTTCTCAATTTTCGTACTCCAGTGCTAGGACTCAAACAAGTTGTATCATTACTTTCATTTATCTGGTCTTTCAACACTTTGATTTCTTGTTTCAAAGTCTGACACTCGAGTTCCTTCAATGACATTTGGCATTTGAAATCATTGTTCTGATTCTCTTTGTCTAATTCTGATTTCAGATCAGTATCAGTGTCATTCTTTGTCTTTAATTTATCAACCTTTTCTTGTAATTCAGAATTTTCTTCCTTAAGATCATTTATTCTAACAAGTAATTCTTTAACCTTATTTTCTGCAACTTCTTTGCTATGATTCAACTCTTCCATTAATTTTTCACTAACCTTAGTTTCACTGATTTTAGTTTCAGTTTCATTAAGTTGTTCTTGTAAAGCATTAAGTTCTGTTTCCCTTTCAGAGTATTGCAAACTAAGTTCCTCTAATTCTTTTTTCAAAGTTTCATTTTCATTAGCACATTTTTCAAATTTGTCATTCAACAATTCTATCTCAGACTCATGTTTATTTTTCAAGTCTTCGAGTTTTTCATCTAATAAAGATTTTGAACTGTTAGTTTCCTTCAGTGCAGAGAGTTCAACTTCTTTTTCTGACAAAATAGTCTTACTCTTACAAATCTCCTCCTCCTTTTCAGAGAGCTCTCTTTCAAGATTCAAAATGTCTTCCTTCTTTTCAGAAAGTTTAAATTCTAAATTCAAAATGTCTTTCTCTTTTTCAGTTAGTTTAACATCAAGATTCAAAAAGTCTTCCTCCTTTTCAGAAAGAGCTTTTCTAACTTCAGATAATTGTGACTTTAGTTTCTCAATAGTCTCTGCCTTCTGTTCAAGAGAATGTTCAAGTTTCTTAATCTTTTCTTCTCTCTTTGTAAACTCTTTGTTAGAAACATCAGCATTATTATGAGACTTCCTTAAGTCATTATGCAATGCTTCCAGCTGTTCGTCTCTTCTCTTCAATACTTCTCTAACTTCAACCAATATCTTTTCAGCACAATGTAGCTCTTCAGATTTATTTCTCAACTCTGCTTCCAGCATCATTAACTTATTACTATTGTTTTCTTGAGCATTTGTTTTATCTTTCACATTTTCTAACTCATGTTTTACTTGTTTCAGCTCTTCTGTTATTGATTCCTTTTCATTATTTATTTCAACAATAGATGCTTCATACTTGTCCTCCACTCGTTTAAGTTTAGCAATATGTTCATCCTCCATTTCTCTAAGTTTAGCAACATGTTCTGCTTCAATTTCTTCTATTTTACTATTATGTTTCTTCTCAATATCAGCCATTTTCTTTTCATTCTCAACACTACAAGCTTCATACTTGTCTTCCATTTCTTTAATTTTATCAACATGGTCTTCTGCTATTTTGTTAATTTTACCATCATGTTCATTCTCAGTATCAGCTAACTTCTTTTCAAGTTCATCTAACTCATTCTTAAGTTTGTCATTTTCAGCAATCAAGTCATCCAATGCCTTAGCACTCTCAGTTTTATCTCCATCCACTTTCTCATTCATAGATTTCAATCTTTGAATCTCATCATCCTTATCAGCAATAACCTTGTCCTTATCACATAACTCAACCTCCTTATCAGTGACTGCAGATTCAAGATCAGTAATGTTAACCTTTAGTTCTTCAACCATAGTTTTATACTTAACAGCATCAACACTTACAACAGCTAACTCTTCACCAGTTTTCTTTAACTCAGCTTCACACTTCTCCAACTCATACTTCAAATCTTCAACTTCCTTCGTCTTTTTCTCAATCTTTTCTTTCAGCTCTTGATTGTCAATACCGAATTCTGCAGAGTTAAATTCAAGTTGAGAGTATTTATCTTCCACTGTTTGAAGTGAGTTACATTTAACTTGATAGGCAAGTTTCAATTTAGACAATTTGTCTCTGAGCTGAGCATTTTGTTCAGATTTGGACTTCAGGTCCGTTTTCAAACTTTCAGAAGTTTGATGCTCATCTTCAGTAAGCTTCTTAAACTTCTCCAATTTAGGTGTTAAAACTTGAAGTTCAGAGTCTTTTGCAAGAAGATCAAATGCTGTCTTGTCTAAAACATTTTTAAGTTCAGTATTAAGAGTTTCAAGTTCTTCAAACTTTTCTTCCAACTTATCATGGGCTTCTTCTTTTTTGGATATTTGATTCTTCAGTTCAGTATTATCAGTTTCCAATGTTTTAATCTTGTTCTCAAATTCAGTAACCTTAACAGCATTTTCTTCTAAGAGTTCTTGCAATTGTTTGACATTCTTTTCAGAGTCAGTTAGTTTCTTAGCCGTACTGAAATAATCTTTCATCAAAGGTTCTAATTCTTTAATTTTGTCATTTAAACCAGTTATTTCTCTATCTTTTTCTTGCAGTCTACTATCAATATCACTAGTTGAACTTTCAGAAGTTTGCTTAGCCTCATTTTCAGTTTTGACTTCTGGTACAGGAGTGCTTGTTTCTGACAGTGCCTCAGCGTGCTTAAGTCTTTCTTCAAGTTGCTTGCATTTCTCAGTCTCTGCAGCAAGTCTTTTTTCATTGTCCTCAGCACGGGCTTTAGATAATTGCAATGAATGTTCCAGCTCAGAAATCATCTTACAATTTTTATCCATCTCATTTTGAAGTGCTTTAACCTGATCACTGACACTATGTTTGGCAATTTCTTTAGCTGGAGAGTGGCTACCTTTACTGCAGTTGAGGCTGGTATCTTTGGATGGAGTACTTAAAGGCGACATTGGGAATAATTTCATCTTGGCATCAGGCGTACGTAATGTGCCACCAGGCGATTTTATCGGAGATTTGACTCCATAAAGCTGAGTCTTAAAATGGAAGATTTGTGTTTTTAGGTTACTGATTTCAGCGTTGAAACCATGTATGAGAGCCTCCTGACTTTTAGCATGATCATCTATGTCTCTTTCATACTTATTTTTCCATTGTAATGCTTCTAGTTCCTTTTCAACAATCTGCTCCTCAAAGAATCTAGCTTTATTTCTGTATTTGGAGACTTCAGCTATTTTAGAAATATACCAATGTTTGCCTGAATCATTTATGTAATGTGACAATGTAAGAGTTTCAAAAAAAGAAAATTTCACCAAATTCAAAATCCCAAATTTCATTATTCAAAGTCCTTTACATTGAAAAATAACTTTTTTTCTCAGGCACCAAAATCATACATCTTCTAAAAGCCATTTTGTTGATTTCAATCTTTTATATGTATGTTCAATACCTTATCAACTTATTTAAATTAGAGCCAGTTACCTAAACTAGCTCCACTGGACCTTTGTCTATAACCAGTACTCATCTATCCCTTCACAAGGCTGACAACTTCTCCATGTACTTTATCAATGGAGCAAAATTGACATTATTGTCAAATTTTCATGTAAGGGTATAACCGCACAGTGTAGGATTCAAACTAGGTAATCAATCTGAGCACTTAGATTTGATATCTTGCACCTAGCCAACTGTGCCACAGACCTGGGTGGATGTTAACTAATCTCAGTGATATTTAAGAACCTCATTAAAACTGTATACTGTTCTGCCACAATAAAGTTATTACGATAGTTTCTTGTTCACATAAGGTTTAACCATGCATGTAGCAACTGGTAAGCTGAATAGATGTTGATTTCAGCTTGAATGTGAAACATACTCTTTCCACTAATATCTCAATAAACAGTCTTGTTTCTTGGTGCCCAAGTACAAAGATTGTAACAGTAGTTTCTTGCTCAATAAAACATGAAGTATTTAAACCAATACAGGGCTTTAGTATAACACAAACTCAAATTTCTTGCTCGTAGAAATAAGGCTGAACATTATATTCCAAACTGACAGAGCTGGCTATCAGATCCACTGATTACCAGTCCAACATTGTATGGGAAATTCGAACTAATATGGGACTTCAGTTTTAAGTATACAGAGTGTCTTGCTCAAGATTCTATTCAAAACCCATAGAGCTGGCTATCCACTAATTACCAGTCCAATATTGTAACCACTTGACCAGTGGGCCTCCAAGACCCTAAAACATGATATAATGTATACTTCTCTATATAAGTATGACAAAATAAACCCTTGAAGCTTGCCTTCAAACCATCATCTTGAACTCACCTGAAATTATATCAAAAATCAGGTGTTTACAATATGATTGTGTTAAACTATATAAATATACATGGTTTGTTTTAGAAGTCTAGCATATATAAAGGCAAGCTGCAAGGTTAATCATACATATATACACAAATATACATTTATATAATTAAGAAACTCAACTTAAGGTCTGACCAAATTGATTTTTTATGTGAAGCATTTGGGAGGTTTCTTACCATTCAATAATACGTTTATATTTTCTGTAACTCAAATTAAGGCCATAACACATCAATTAAGCATTTGCCAGCAGGTATGTTTCCTGTCTTTCAAACAAAAACTCTAACATTTAAAATACCACAACTTTTTCCATAATAGCTCAATGCAAGAGTAAATATATCCTTGCGTGCTCTTGAATCAGTGTTGCATTAGTTGTCTTTCCTTGCCTGCGAGGATAGTTAGAAAACTTAAACAAGACACTAAACAATGATCAATTTGGCATGACCTTATGGGTTATTCCCACCTGGTACAAAGTTTACCCATTGTAGCTAAAAAAATATCAACAGAAAACTTAACAGTTCGTCTTCAGTACAAATATTTTATTGCAATGGCAACTTTGTAAAAAATTGTTTATACCGAGGCGAAAAAAACCCATTTATTTTGAGTTCTGGATATTCTCAAAACAAAAAAGAAACATTTAATGTTAAAATTTTATTTCAAATAAATAATCCCTAAAAATACACAGAATTTAAAGTTACATTAAAAATAGAGTTGTTAATATAAAGACAAGAAAAAAGCCATTTAAAACAAGGATAGTAAGATATAAGACAGAAAACATATAAGAATTTGTGTAGTTAGGATAAAAAACCTTGCAGCTTGGTGTGGCAGTGTCTAATAAAATATACATCACATTTTGTCAATAGACAAAAAGACAATTTACACTTGGGATTAAAATATAGTGCTTCCTACTCAAACAGCAGAAACAAAAAAATAATTCAAAATTTAAGATCAAGTTAAGTCAAAATTCTAATGCTATCAAATTTTTTTCTTGGAAGAATTTTTTAAACAGCAATTTCTCAGTCAGTGCTGTAAGATTATGAATTTGAAGTCTAAAACTAATAAAAACTAATTTCGACAAATCAGACTCCAAATTTTTTATATATTCAAAATAAACTCATTATAAAGTAAGATTAATTTCCTAAACCAAACTATTACACTTAAATTATGAAGCAAGAAGCCATTATCTATAGACTATATGATTTGAGTAAATAATACATAAAAGACCAAAACATATTTAATATACAAGTACCCGGTAGATATGAATGGTTAATAATAGGAGTATATGCATTATATACAAGCATGTTGATATGTACAAGTGACAAAAAACGTCTAATAGGATCTCAGCCACTATGTCTTCGTCTTACATTTTTAAAACAATAGCTCTTAGTACTATTAACAATATACAGGTAAATGCCTGAGCTAAAATATTTTCATCTACCTAAAAATGCCCATTCAAATCTAAACATGGCACTCAACATTTTTTTCACAAGGAAGAAGACATTAACCAAGCAAGTTCCCATCAATATGAAGTCAAAAACAGTAAGCATACCAAATACAAATATTTGGATATTCAGATGCTTTTCCGCTTTTGAATCATCGACAAAGGAAATAAATTCATGAACTTCTGAACACAGTACTGACGACACACAATATTTTTTGTAGCAAAAAATTTAGTGAAAAGGCTCAACAGAACTGATAGGAAGTTGATTAATATTAATATTGGCACAAAATTTTAGACAAATTCAAATGAGATCATTTCCTGGTCCTCAGGTTGTACTTCTGTCCCATTCTATTAGTTACCACTGGCTTGGTTTTAGTAGATTTTCTTACTTTAGAAGCAACAACCTTTCTACGTTTACTGGTGTTCAGTTCTTCCGAAGATTCAACCTCCTCCTTTTCGTCACATTTACGTTTAAGCTTGGAATCAGATTTTGAAAGTCTCAAGGTCTGTTTCCCAAGTTTTAAACATTCACGTCCCCTGTTGGGATCTTTTACAGGGGAATTTTTCAACCGTAACATACTCGACTTAGTATGCTTAACAACATTCTTATTTTTAACAGGGGTCAAAATCACTTGCAAGACTCGACTATCATTAAGTGGTTTATGAAATTGAAAAACATCAGAATTTGAATATTGGGTCCCCTCCCTGAAATTTAACACTTGTTTATTACGAGCATTTTGTTGTTTAACTCCCTGAGCCTCATTCTCATCTTCCGTGTCCGACCCCGAATAATCAGCAGACAGATGAGAACTAGAACCAACTGAATCTTTGGCCCCAGATCCAGCCCCAGGTAATTTTTGTTCATTAATTTTGAAAAACACCTCATTATCCGATAAATCCTCGCTCTCACAATCGGCAACAACCCCGGAGCTGTCGCCATGGTAACTGTCAGATTTATGAGTGACTTTGCGACTCTTAACTTTCTCAACATTGTTGATCTTAAGAGCCACAGTTTCAGATTTCTCCGTCATTTTATTAGATTCACTACCTTCTAAATCCCTTATTTCTTTCTGTAGACTGCTAACACATTCTTCACGTTTACTCAATGATACATCAGCTGTTTCCATGGCAACCTTGCTATCAGACGCAGCTCTCTCTAGAATCTTGATTGTCTCAGCCTGAATAATCAAACAAACAATAATGGGTTGAAGTTCCTGAATTCTAAGCTTTTACATAAAATGATATGTACCCTTCTAAGTTTCTAAAAATATTGAAGTTAAGGACAAATATGGTTTTCTTTTTGGTTTGAGGAGGTCTTAAAGCGTACAAAAAACCCCCATCCAAAACACTGTATTTTTTAGTCAATGACGTTTAACAAAAAATCACAACAAAGTTTACTAAGTGTTTTCTTTAAGGAAAACATCCTCTTTTTCATCAGAATTTTGAAACAGTTTAAAACTTGGATTTTGAGTAAATCCTTACAGAAAAGTTGTTTAGATTTATTATACAACAAAGGTATTAAAACAACTAAAGAATCAATTCCCACAACCTACCTGTTCTTCCATTTTTTTCTCATAATCTGTACACAAAGCTTTCAGTTTATCTATCTCAGATTGTTTTGTTTCAAATGTTTCACCAGCTTCAGTTAACATATCATTTAATTCTTTAATCTCTGTCTCCTATAGAAATACAAAAAAATTTCTTTCATACTTTTATCATGTAATGGTTTCATTTTAAATGAGAATAAACTGAGAAAATATAATATGAAAAACTGAAAAAATTGAGGAGCAGGGCTTGACTCTAATTATTGAACAATGCTGTCAAAATGGACATCCAGCTATATTTTTCATTTGTTTGGATCATATCTTTAACAGCAATAAAAGGTTGCCTGAACCCTAATATATGTCTTCAGGGGCAATAAGACAACCTTAAATGTCAAGCCCTGAAGAGTCATGATGTTGGAAAGGTAATTTTTAATATAGTCAGCTCAATAAAAGTTCAAATCAGAGCCCAATGTTAATACTCATCCAATCTCCACAACCACCAAAATTTCCAACGCAACCAAAATTTTTGAAATAATGGCCCAGCTATAACTGGCCCTTCTTCAAACCCTTAAAATTTTCTCCATTGTAAGATTGTATCCATTGTATCCTAGACGTTTAGGTCCTGGGAGATCATCATGCAGGCTCCAGAGGTTTACTATGTAAGTTATAAAAATATAAGAACTTTCCCATTGAACTGAAAAAATCTATATACACTATGTATACCTGTTCTTTAATTTGATTCCTAGACTGTTGTAACTGCTGTGATAAATTTTCAACAAGATCTGCTTTGTTAGATTCTTCTATTTCTAATTGTTTCTGTAAACAAATTAAAAAATAAATTGAATTGAATTAAAAAAATAATGATTTTTAACACAAAATATATTAAACAGTGGACAGATTTAGAAGGTGTTCTAAGGCAAACCATAAGTGAAAACTTCTATCATTTGGAAAGCAAAATAATATACACAGAAGGTGCAAGTGTAATATGATATGCCATTTATACAATTCAAGGGGTCATAACTCTAGTGTTCCCAAGTAAACTTGACTGGTTGTAACTCTTTAGAGCTATCAAAACATAAAAACATCTTGGTGAAGAATACAATAAGTCTGTTCAACTTCAGAGAGGTGACAAAAATGGGTTTGGTTTGTCTTTAATCTGTCTTTGAATGTTTGCAATGGTATAAACATTTTAAATACAACAACTTACCTTGGACAATTCACTCTCTAAAGATGTAATCTTAGTCTCATATTCTGACATTTTCTGAGTCATTTCATCTACTCTGGAGGAGTTATCTCTTTCCTACAATAAATCAATAAAACTTATTTATTTACTCAGATAAAAAAATATTCATCAATGTTTTTATTTAGATATATATGAATTCAAGCTCAAGCCTTAAGCTTTCATGGACAATTTTCTTAAACCAGAATTAAGTTAACTTTTTAAGTAGGCGACACATTTTACAAGGAGTCAAAATTTGCACTGTTGTCAAATTTTAATGGAAGATTATGACCTGGGAGGGTTGGGAACCAAGTCTAGCAGTCTAATATAGATTCCCTACCATGGTCATATATTAAGCCTAGAGAACAGTAAACTTTTTCATATATAATAAATATGATACCTTCATCAGATCATCTTCTAAATTTTGTATTTTTTCTTCATATTCACCAACTTTTTTACTCATTTCTTCAAGATGAGTCTCCTTGTCCTCTTCTAAAGATTCAACCTTTATAGTAAACAAACATGTTTATGTAAATAACAAATTGTAACAGGTCAATGGCTCATCAAAGCAATAACTATATTATTTTAATGATAAATGGAAGATGAAACTGTATTAAGTGATATAGGCAAGTATATTTTTCATACAGTCGAAAAAAAGAATACAATTTTTGTCATCCTTTCAGCAGATAACAATATATAATTCATGCACTGGGTAAGGAGTAACTGTTTGTAATAGCTAATATGTATAATATTATGCATCTTGTATATCTACTTTACAATTCGCTTGTTAGTTGTATGTTCTTGTAATAAAGTCAAAGACAGTAATAAAATGTACAAGAGAAGTACTACCTCATACCTTGTTCTCAATTAACAACTCTTAAGAAATTTTACACACTTAATTTAAACCTACCTTAGTTTTGAGATCTTTAATTTCTGCTTCTAGATCTTGAATAGTTTGTTCTTGTTTCTAAAATATCAAAAATAAGTGTTAACATTATGATCAATAAAAACACCATCTACAAAAGCATGGTAGAAAATTAGAATTCTAAAATACTGAAGAAGTTTTTACATAAAAAAGAAACTAGAGTTAATGTTCGGTACATTATGATATATCACGGACCACATATTTGTACCAGGTAGTTCGATAATGGCGTAAATTTTTTTTTTTGCAAGAAATACGTGGATTTTTGCGTGATTGAACATGCTGCAGGGCCAGTCCAGATAATGTTTAACCAAGCATTAGACATTATAATAATAATCAGTCAACAGTGTATGCCTCAAACTTTTACAAGTAGTAGCTCAAGTTTTATGTCTTTAATATCTAAATATCAAAATTATCAACAAATTCAATTATACACAAGTAATTTTCACCAGTGTCAGACTTGGTGTAAGTGGATCAACTGAATTTAATATCCATGTACAACAGTCAGGTATAGCAGTCACCGTGTTTATTTCTGGGCAGTAGGTCCAGTGACTATCAAAATTTTACAGGACCAAATGAAGTCTTACAGGACTGAAGACATTTTACATTTCATTATGATGAATTAAAAACTGAGTGCATGAGATGAAATTTTTTGCCGGACAGTCCGTCCTGTAAACCTGCAGATTAAGACAGACGTTCTATACTTTTTTACAGGATTTGTCCATCGGCCCATCATGTTTCAGGATGACTGGGTAGATACAAATATAACATATACCTCTACTTTAACTTTTTCTTGATGTAACAATATACTAGAGACCCATTCATCATCTTTATCATTTTTAACCATTTGTCGATGTTCACGTTCAGCTTTTAAAACTAATTGAAGACGTTTCTCAGCAAGTTCTTCTGCCCATTGTTCTCGCAATCTGATACGCTCACTACAATATAAAAATTTAGTTTACAGCAGAAATTACATGCAGTAGAGTAAAGTATTTCATCCACTATTAAGACCACTTTCGTTATTTCAAAATCATGCGTTTTTTGACAATTAATTAGACCCAAATGCTTAAGTAGTTAACAAAAGGGTCTCTATAATAAGACCGTTCCGCAATTAAGACCATTGCTTTTTAATAGCTTCTTAATTATAGAACTTAACTGTAGTATATAATTTAACCAAGTGATACTTTCAGTAAATAAGATTTTTCTTTCATGCTTTATGGTGAAATGTGGTGTTATTCAACTTCTTATGAACTGGCCAATTAGACCAAATTTAATGATAATTGAATGAAATTAACATTTCTTGCTGCATATATTTTTTGAAGTCTCTGCAATATTATCACAAAATTATTTACATATCTTATACGTTAAAATCTATTCACTAATGACCAAAGATGGTAAAAATCAGCTGATCTGCTTAACACCAGAAACCTTGCAAAATGACCATGAGAGGCTTAAGTAGGCTGAAACCAGCTGGTTGGAGGCACCATAAATTCTAATCAAGTTCTCTACAAACCTATATTGTTCTTCAATCTGTGTAAATTGTTTCATCATTTCATCACATACTTCTTTACGTATACGTTTCTCCATTTTAGCTTTAGATTTAATCTCTTCATCAAGCTGACCTTGTAATGTTTCAATGACACCTAACAACTCCTGTAATATCAAATAGAAACCCCCATGAAATTTAGTTATCGCAGGGTTTGACACTAACAGTGTCCCCTAATTCCAATAATCCCAACAACTTAGAAGGAATCCCAGTGATTCTTAGCTAGAATTCCTTCAGGGTCCCAATGAATGGTAGCTCCAGTTCCTCATCCCAGTGACTGGAGCTACAATTGGTTTACAACAGTCTCCTCGTATCACATGACCCATCACCAGTCATGTGATCAAAAATCGGCCAGCTGAAGAAGGTGACGTGATGTCACCAAAAACGTTCAAGGTAAATAAATATTCACTAAAAAGTGAAGAAAATTCATTTCGTGAACTATCAATAAATTTTAACATAACATTTCAGTCCTCAGCCCCAATACCTGACCACATGTCATATAGTAAAGGGGTGCCATATCTTTACTTCATTTAACATATAGTTAAAACAATGACTGTTCTAACAATAAAGTTATCGGAGAGCAAGGATATATATCATCATTGAACTGAAGGATTTCAGCTGAGTTACCAAAATAATATATTCAAATAGGCTGAAAGGGGTCCATACTTTTGAAAACTTACTCAATACAAATGTCATCACGGCATGACCCTCGGAGCAACCTTAAGAGATACTATTTGACAGCCGAAGCAGCGGCCGTGGCGTAGTGGTCAGCATGTCTGACTTTGAATCCAGAGATCATGGGTTCGAAACCCGGTTGCGGCAGGTCATACCCTATACATGAGTTGTCGGCCTCGTAGTAGGGTAAGTTAGTACTGGTGATAGATAGTGTCCAGGAAACCTATAGTAGGAAGAGCTGACCGTCGTATATATGACCTATATATGTGTTGAATATGACGTAAAAATTAATATAAAAAATTTGACAGCGGTCTATAGGATATCTGTTTACAGAGATTAATATACAACAGGCTAATAGTTAAATAGAAACAATATAAAACACACCACTTCAGTCTTCAGCCCCAATACCTGACCACATGTCATATAGTAAAGGGGTGCCATATCTTTACTTCATTTAACATAAGAGTTAAAACAATGACTGTTCTAACAATAAAGTTATCGGAGAGCAAGGATATATATCATCATTGGACTGAAGTAATTAAATTACATGATCAAAACATAGATAACAGGACATTACACCTCCGATTCTCTTCTTCCTGGGAGACTTTGCCGGTAAGCAGCAATAGTTATAAAATAAGTAATAGTACAGAAACAGGAGGCCAAGTCACCTTATTAAATTTGTAAGCTCTGAGGCATATGTATGAAAAAGTCAAGTGAATTTTTTTTATGGTTGCAAAGCTAATTGCACCAATGAAAGATGAAACTCTTTCTCATGGGGTGAAAATCCCAAACTTCGGGACCAGTTCTGAAAAGTTTCACTCATAAAATGTTGAACACCAGAGCAAGACTTAAAGGTTTTCAACAAGACAGAACTGAGTAAAATAGCCAAACTTTTCTTCAAATACTCAAGCTACATAATTTTGAAAGTACAAGACTGCCTACAAAACTTAGTGTTTGTTGAATATTATGTTGAGAGTTCATAAATGGCAGCTGACAAGTTAACAAGAAATGTTATGAGGAAAGCACATTAAAGCCGGATTTAAAATCTTTAACGCAAAAAATTACAAAGGAAAATAATCCATAATGAAGACAGGTAGAGTTGTGGTTACTTTCTAAGTCTGTTCATCACTTCGTATGTTATCATTCTATGAAGTTTCATAGAGATCTGACAATAAATGGCAAAAATATATGCATAATTGAAAGCTATAACACAATTGTTAACGACACCAGGCGCCTGCCTGCCCAACCGCCTGTGTTTCGCCAAACTATAAGCCAAATTTTTAATAAATAAAAGAACATACATCAATATTTTCTTGTGTATATATTGGTCCTTCCTCCTCCTCATCAAAGTCTTCATCATCAACATCATCATCATCGTCATCTGGTAATGGTGCATTCTGGGCTGCTGATTGCTTCAAATTCTGATTTCCTATAAAAATTCATATCTATGATACTTAACTTTGGAAAGCAAATTTTGAAAAAAAATGTCTGAAAGTACCAATTAATGCAACTGGCAAGGCAAGTTAACAAAGATACTGAAAATTTACAAAATCCTGTCTCTAGACCATAGCTTTCAATCAGTAATAAGAGCAGATGTACATCAGTGACTTGAGTTCTTTTACAAGCTCTAACTTACACACAAAACCAATACCATCAGAAAATGTCATTTACAATAAATATTTAAGAGTTACAAACAGTAAAATTAAATTTTTAGAATGTTAACTGACTGCATTTAAACAGTCTGTTCTATAATTAATTCTCAAAATATGATTAAGTTTTCATAAGGACAAATGAAAGAAGTTGTCATCAACAACTAAACAATGGATTAGTCAGCAAATTGGTATAAAATGGAAAGTATACATACTTGCTGGAGTAGCCCAAGCTATAGAAGTTCTTGGTACAGTAGTAGGGGCTGGTTTGACAGGTAACTTGGGTTTTATAAATACAGGTTTCTGATGTACTTCAACCTAAAATATAAATATAAAATGTCTTATTACCATTGACTTGTAAATTAACTACTGTCATGAAATTTGTAGACAGTTTTTGGAGATCACTCAATGAATTAATGGTTTGAAAAATGGTTGTGCAAACTCCTTACAGTTTACTTTTCGATATTTTCATTTATAAGTTTTGATTGCCTGATGTTAATTATTATTGACTGAGCTTAGACAACTACTTATTTGGAGTCTAAATTCAACTGATAACTTGCTGCCATATTAAGATGAAAACGTCACATTTTAAGATACAATAAAACTATTTTTTGACTAACAGAAAAAAACACTTGGAAAAAGCATTCCAAATCTATTGTCACATTATTAGATTCAATATAAAGGCAGCTAAACTAACGTAACATACCTTCTGTGCTAGAGCCGAGAACTTAAACACATGCATAGTTTCATCAAACATGCTAGCTAACTGATTCACATTGACTATCATAGCAGCTTTACCCTGACCAACAAAGAAATTCTGAAACAATCTTGTTAGCTTGGACTCTCTGAATGGTACAATCTTTGCATTATCCCTGAAACATACAATAATAAAGTTTTCAATTAAAGCTCTTTAAAAAATGGTCAGTTGAAATGTAAGAAATAAATTTATATTTTCTGAACTTTAATTTGTATACGTCAATAAAAGATCTATCTATTTTTAATTTGATAGAACTTTTTAATATAAATTTCAGTCAGTCTGTTAATTTTTGTGTAGATTAGTATTAGGACCCAGGGCACTCGACAACTTTTGGGGACTGGGAACTATACCCTCAGGAAGGGGTATTTTGCATCAATTAAAGACAATATGGGGAATTTTCAGACAGCTCATAAATGTGTACAGTTGAGACTTTTACCAGTCACATTTACTCTTAACACTTTTCTACCATTGATTTGAATAGCTAGAATAGATTTTTACTGCAAAATGACAAAAATAAATTTTATGATATTTTGAAGGGAAGTTTTATCTGAGATAGGGGAAAAACATATGATTTTGAGAAGGGAATGGGGCCATATTTGGCCCCAAAATATGCCAAACGAGTGCCCTGTAGGAAAACATGAAATCTAAGCACAATCATTAAACATGTATTGATTTGAATAACGAAACCTCTAAATATGAAAATAATAGAATAAACAAAAATATTCAAGTTAGTTCTGGAGCAATTAAGATACAGAATATATAAACAACTTACTTGTGTGCTTGGTTATATCTCAATGTTTCAATACATCTACCTAATGTTAGTAAAGATGTATTAATGTTACCAGCTTCCTTCAATCTTTCTCCTGCAGCTTTAGTTTTACCATAACGTTCAGAACCAGCTAAATCACACAACGTCAACCTATATAGAAAATAAATCAATATCATAGTAAGTAATGATACTAAAAGTTGTATTCATGCAGATTAAACAACTGTAATAAAGTAAAACTTAATCAGAGTAATTATTTTGTCCCAATCTTATTATAACAAGAAATGTAATGTGGAAACCACATTAAAGCCAGATTTCAAATCTTTAACGCAAAAATTACAAAGGGAAATAATCCATAATTAAGTAAGGTAGAGTTGTGGTTACGTACTAATTATGTTCATCACATGGTATGTTATCATTGTATAAAGTTTCATAAAGATCTGACAAAAAATGGCAGAAATATATGCTAAATTGAAAACTTAAACACAATTCTAAAGCCCGCCCAACTGCCTGTGTTTTGCCAAACTATTAGCCGATTTTTTTTCGTTGAAAAATCTGGCTAATAAAACAGTATCATGTCATAAGTTGTATTCATGCAGATTAAACAAGTAAAACTTAATAAGAGTAATCATTTTGTTCCGATCCCATTAAACAAAGTTTCAACTGTATCAACCAGTGTCAATCGTATTTTGTATTATTATGTTCATTATGGGAAATAAATATGATTAAACGTATTCTTACAACTATTTAGAAAATCAAATGTATATATAAAGTCTACTATACTTACATGCTGACTCTGGCTACATGAGGATTGTCTTTATCAATAACTCTTAATATCTTTATATTAAATATACAGTGACTGAAATATAGAAAAAAACCCATTAGTATCAATTAATAAACAAGATGCTCTAACATAATTCTTGAATTGTGTTTTTCAATTTGCAATTAAAATGAGTTATTAAGTTGTCTGCGTTACAGTGTTGCATCCAGGATGAACCCAGAGAAGGGGAGATCCCCCACCGATTTTCAAAAAGGGGGGAGTGAAAAGTTGGAATGCACAACAATGATTGTTTGATTCTAAATGTCTCACGAGTGTTGATGTTCTTTAATAAGTACACCCGGCTGTAAACGGTTTTTTTTCTTACGCGATTTTAAACTAAGCTCACAAAACATACCCAAACCATGCTCGTAATTTAGTCAAGAGTAAGTCTTTTCGGTTCGAATGTTTTGCGTTCTTTTTCGTGACGGGGCTGCTTCCACACGGAGATGAAGATTCATGCATCCGCTATTCCATATTCGAAGAAGTACATGGCTGCGGGTCGATCTCTGTACCCGACTTGATAAAAGTCTGTTATCGGTTTATGTGACATAATCCAAAACAGAATTTATCTTACTTCAAACCTATACCGCGTTTGAAATTTTTACACGATATAAGCCACATGTTCACATGGCCGGGATATTGCTCAATAGCACATATCCCTCTACCCGATAAATGACGTCATTTTACAGACCGAGTTACTTTCTCTAGATCTAGGGTATTTCCGTGAGTAAAGAAGGCAGTGAACCAGACTAGCTACAATTACGTCATTCGGGAATTTCCCAGGTAGACGGTAGAGATCGAAAGGATTTTCGGAACTGATCATTTGCAAGTATTTCCCAGAGGAATTTTTTCTTCTGAAATGCAATTTAGTTGCGTACGAACCTATGCATAGCGGGAGATCATTTCTGATTGTGCGGGAGTTGCCACCCACGAAAATTTAAATTTGCGGGATTGAGATTAAAAACAGCGGGATTCGCGCGATCGCGTGCCCTGGATGCAACACTGCGTTACAGTTTCTTTGAATGTTATTGAAAATGAAGAACATTCTGTTGCCTGATGAGTAAATAGTCCATTTATACCAATTGACTTAGTCATATCAATTCCTATGGTATTCAATATTGACCTGAATTTTCTCAACAACATATAGCTTCACAAACAAAAAACTTCTAAATTTCTATGATATAACTCAAGAAAATGATATTAACACAAGTACATAAATTTACCTTCTAGAAGAATTATGATTGAGTTTTGTACAAGCAGTCTGTAGATTTCTTTGTCCAATAGTTAATAACTTGTAGGCTTCATCCGCAGAGTTTACTTGTATATGTTTTAATCCTGAAATATTTTTTAAAACTCACAGTTAAAGTTTCAATACATTAAAAAATATAACTCCAGTATATCTGAATTTTTAAGGAATGTGTCAGAAGGCATTGCCTATTAATGAACTACAGGGGTTAAAATCTTAATAAAAAGCTCTTGGAACATCCTTAGCCAAGATATGTACTCACTTCGAAAAATATATGTATTTAAGAAATATATGTGAAAAGATAAACCCCAGTCATATCTAATATGGAAAATAGTTTTCTCATTAAGTATCAAAATTGAAATTTCTCCTACCTTTGATATAAGGACTCCCAGTTTTGTCTTCACTCAATTTAAGACAAGTACGTCTGGCATTCTTCTGTTTAGGCATTGGTTCTAACAGATCATGTATTTGTTCTTTATATATCTCAGCAAAACTAACCCAGACTGAAAACTTTACTTGACCTTGTTCATCTACACTAACTTTCTCTTCTTCCCTGACTCGTGTAGCAAGCTCATCAAACAAATCATCCGTTATATCCATATCTATAAATAAACAAAAAACACCAGTTATGAAATGAAACTTCAAGATTTGTAAATTAGGCACCCAATCAGCTACAAGTACTTTACTTATCTGTACAAGAAAGTTCAATATTTTCAAGTTTGGAATTCCCGAATTACATAGAAAATCAACCCTTGCTCAGATCCCACATATCTTGAATTTCTGGATCAAGCTAGAAAACCACCAACAATCCATAACAACAATTGTCTGAGACTTTAAGCTTTGTAAAGAAGTCCCCCCCCCCCTAAAAAAGCATTTCAGGCATCTGTGTCTACAAATTCTTTGTGAAAGCAGACCAAAAGAGAACCTTGTTGCCAATTGTCCATAATACAGTGGACTACATAGTATAACAAACAAAATGGTAAAATGTTCTATCCATGAAATTTTATCATACAGTTCTATTTCAATTCTAGATTTCAAATTCCCAAACAATTGTAACAGCTAAGAAGGTTTATAAAGGCATAAGTCAGTCAAAGACAAGAAGTCCTATAACTACTAACTTTTAGTATCATTATTAGATACAGTAGAAGTCTCTGATGCCATTGTTGTATTAGATATAGTTGATCTATCGGAGGAATCATCTCCTAATAAACTCATAACATCCATATCCTGAAAATATACACAAACATTTCTCATAAGATTTGATAGACATAAGTTGTCTGTGAATTCAAGATTTCAATATTTTTGTTTGCAGGAAAGATAATAATTCTATGATTTTCCATTCCACTTTTATGCATATATCTTTAATTAGATTTGACAGCAAATTCTCAAAATACTGAAATCGGTATTAAAACTGAAAACTTTCACACATGTGATAGGCATAGGAAGACAGTGAATTTATTCATTCTCAGTTCCTTAAGAACTAACCTTCTAGCCCTAAACTTGGAACTTTATACTGGGAACCTTCCTTCACAAGTAGCGGACAACTTCTAGATACAGAGATCAAGCTCAAACTCCATGATATGCTAGGCAGATCTGACCTGGGAGTTAAACCCACAGTCCCAAGATCGACAATCTGATAAGTCTTTGTCAGAAATAACCAGACCGTACTAAGTTATACACGAAACCAAATTTAATAATAACTTACATCGTCACAACTCAATTTCATCACTCTTTCTTTTATTTTAACTTCTGCCATTTCTTGTTCAGGTGAAAGTCGCGTCACGTCCATAAACATTTTAGGTTTTAAATCTAAACCTTCCCATTGACATTTACCTATACTGTTAAATATTACATCTAGAGCTCTTGGCAGTATGCCAGCATCTCTTGGGTTACCTGGTAGAAAATAAAAAATTCAGAATTTAAATGTAAATATTATTTAGACTACATAATCCCACAGTTGGTTTTAATGCAATTTATCAATAATTTTTATTTATAACCAAAGATAAGAAGGCTTTCTAGAACCTTATCTTTCCTAATACTTTTTACCCTTCCACAACAGTCATGGCCTCAACGCACTAACCTACAAATTGGATCTATGGTAGTGAAATTGACTTTTTATAGTTATTTCAAAACCTTAACCATCTGATGTGTGCTGTCCCTTTATCTGCCGTCATTCCTTTTATAAGCTAATGAATAACAAGATTAGAAAAATCACTACTTAAAATCATCAGTAATCAAGAACACAAATGTAAACAGTACCTTGAATAGTGTAAGTCTTTCCAGAACTGGTAACTCCATAGGAAAACACTAAACAATTTTGTCCATCAATAAAGTCTTTAACAAGATCCAACATAGTTGAACCAAAGAAATCTTTCTGCGTAGTCGATTCACCAAAAACATGTGAGAATGTATACTTGGTTGTAGTTTTACATGAATTTCTAGACATGTTCTTAAAAAAATGTGAATCTTTTGGAGGATTTGTAGAAACTGTTTTGTCGGACAATAGTGAAAGACATTCCTGAAATGTAAGAATGTATGTGTAAATAATTAACAACATATGGATTAAAAGGAGAAAACTTATTTTGTATAGTTTACAGAGTAACAAGTTACCAGCTCAATCTGCAAAATAAGCAGGTGTCCTAATGTATAGAACAATCTGTTTAATTTTTAACAATCCAACAGTTTACTTTGACAACATGATAAAATTTGATAACAGGTAAACCTGCAAAATAATCAGTTGTTCTTAAAAACTACTTCAGTTTGACCAGTAACAAAATATGACAAAGACAGCTGAGCTACCAAAACTAGTTTGGACAACCTCACCCTAACTTTAAAATATAAAATTCAACTATATAATAAAGACATTTCAGTGGAAGAAATGGATAAAAAATCACTTTGCTGATAAAACAAAGCGATCTAGCCAAATGTTTGACTAAGTAAGTTATTATTATAGAGTTATCCAAAATGAGATGGCCAGATGAAGACATCCTCAACATTTGTTAAATATTTACCTGATTTTCATGTTTCTGTAATTCACTATCAGAGAAAGGTCTGATTCTAAGGTAAACTTTCATATGTTCATGTTGTTCATGAGGTTCTATCAAACTAGGACGGCTCAAGTCACCTACAAAACAACGAACATAAATTTAGTGTTAAGTCTGAGATGTATTTTCAAGCAATTTAAAACTCTATCAGCTGGATAAAAATCATAAAGGCTATACATATTTCACTACATACAATTAGTTAATTATTATTAATATCCAAGCGGTTTTGGTGAGACAGCAATTAGGTCACATGGTTAAATACATATTTTTGGAATAATATTCTGACTTGACTTTTTCATGTTTAAAAGTTGAAAAACATCTTTCTAATAAAATTTGTGAAACTGTAGCCTGGCATGACAGGATTAATTAGCATACTGAATCTTAGTCCTAAATATAAGACCCTTCATAACTATTTTATCATACGGACGTTCTTCTGTTATGCAGGGTCTTAACGGATTGCTTCAAAAACGCATAGCAAAATATTTTTTTCAAAAAGTAAATGAATGTGGGTCAAATTAGCACCAATCAATAGATAAAAGTTTACTTTTATTCTTTCCATAAAGCAAAAGATAAAATTCAGTTTTTTCCCATATGAAAACACCAATTACTTTTCCTGCTATCCAGGATTGTCGCCGCTTGCCTCCATTTTGAACTGAATTCGTGTCGGTAAATAAAGTTTCGAATCGCTTACAGTTTACTTAAACGAATTTTAATCTCTCAAGAGTAGTCGTTCTTACTGTCAACAGTCACAAGTATGTACGGAACGGTCCGGATACTGGCTTTTATACTGTACCTAATATATTCGTTCAAAATCATTTCTTACAAATGGCGTGACCAAATATAAATTCGGATTGCTTTGGCTATTATTGCACGATTATTGTGACAAACTGAAAGTACTCGTTAATAAAGGATTTTAAATGGATTTTTCGACTGTCTAAGGTTAGCATTTGAAATTATTTTACTTTCATCATGTGTATTTTTCGTTTATCTTTCTATTGGTGTATCGTTTTATTGCAAATTTTTCGAAATAAAACGAGTAGAACATTCAGACCTGATTCGATGTCTGTACACTAAAATTTTTGCTATGCGTTTTTGAAGCTATCCGTTAAGACCCTACGTAACAGAGAAATGTCAAAATGATAAAAGTTACGTAGGGTCTTATATTTAGGACTAACTGAATCTCTGTAACCCCAGTCTCCAAGGCTTGAATTAGGGTTCTCGAGCAACTGTTTTCGTGAAGCATTTAAAATCATTAACAATGATGTGCATCTCACAAACTAATTTAAAACATAATACGTTATCATTTGTCCATAACATTAGTTGGACACAATTGATCAAGTAGTACAATATATATCAGAACATCATACCCAATAAGTTTCGCCTCACTTGAGATATTGGTGCAATAGATAGATCATCCTCTTCTTCTTCTGATACTTCCATTGGCATTTGTACAATATCTGCCGTAATTCTCTGGTTTTGTCTGAATGCCATCTTTAATTATGACATTCAAATCCTGAAAAACATAACCCATCACAGACATTTAATTATCAAAAACGTAAATTATCTGAAGACAGAAAACAATCAAAGTTTCAAACAGATGCGGGGACGAAATAAATAGCTGGTTGATCCACAAAATGACACCATGACCATGTGAAAATAGTGATTGATGATGAATGACACTCACACTGCGGTCCATGTAATTACCGAAATACAGCAGATTTCCCGAAATACAGCAGATTTTCCGAAATACACCCGAAATACAGTTGGTCAATTGGTATAGTAAGCGTAAAATCCTGTTTAAACTATGAATTATGAGTATGGTGCTTTAAAATATGTTATATTATTAATATACGACCAACTGAAGGTGTTAGTTATGAATGATGTTAGAAAAAGTAAAATAATTGGCCGTGACGTTCTATAAATGTACATGTATAGAATTAACCCGAAATACAGTTGGTCGATTAGTTCAATGCATGTTTAAATTATGAATTATTGATATATTAGTGGCGTTTAAATGCTGATAAAATTTATTACTATTATTATTATTAATATTGTTCAGATTTGAAACAATAATTGTAATTTGTGTCACGTAACGCTAAAATATCGTATTTTTATATATTTTATGTTGGAAATGTAGACTCACATCATTGTTTATTAGATTACTACTTGTACAATATATTTCATGTTATATTTTCAGACGTCAAGCAGGAAATTGTATTGCTATGAAATGATTGTTTATATATATAAATATTGTATATTATGTTGTATATCATGATCATTGTAATTTTCAAAAAGATGATGTGTAATATCATTTAGTTTCTTTTTAAACTTCATTTTAATTTTAACTATTATTAACACATCATTTTGGGTTGCATATTACTAATATAACATATTTAAAGCAATATAGTTTAAACAGGTGCTATAATACGCGTACTATACCAATTGACCAACTGTATTTCGGGTGTATTTCGGGAAATCTGCTGTATTTCGGGAATATGCTGTATTTCGGTAATTACATGGACCCCTCACACTGTACGAACATCACAAACGGAAAGAAAACAGTCAGTACAATGGCTACAAAATTGTCCCGAGTATTTGCCGGCCTGTATTATGTAGAAAATTTACAAAGTCATGTGGATTTTTTGTCCAGCTACAGAGGATCAACTTCTAAGTAATTGATTACAACGATCGTGAATCGTGATTTAATTTTCACTTTCGCCTTCGGGTCGATTTTATCATGCACTGCATTCAAAGAATAACCACTCTCACAGTCATATTTCGGTTTTAATCAATTGAGTATAGTAAGGTTTGAATAATTCATTTGAAAATTGAAAGAAAATTACCTTTTATATTGTATTTATGGCATTTATTTATCCTGTTTTTATTTTCACAACTTTGCGACAATCGCGCCGACAGCTCATTTGAATTTTGACCAATCAGCTGCCTTGTTCCTTTCTTGACACTATCTACCCCAAAGATGAGGAATTACAAACAATTTTAACACGAGTTACTTCCCTTGAAATAAAAAATCAAATTTATTTGGGCGAATTTGGTCTACCTCTCATTTATCTAAATAATGACACAACTGCCGACGATATTTGTACATTCAGAGTCTTTTGTCTTTTAAAAATGCTTAGGGAAGTATCTTTTACTTGAATCACGTTTGTTAACACTCTAATATGTCCAAAATACAAATAGTTAGTATGTTCTTACTAGTTAAAGATATTTTAATGGACTCTTTAAGTTATTCACTATTAATATAATTATATTTACTAAGTCGCTAAACTTGTTGATGTTCAATTCTTTCAAATTGTTTAAATTTTTGACGAAAACATTTAAATTGATTTTCCTAATATGTGTGTTATCATTGACCCCTCAATTAAGTGACCTTGGAATGAAAATCTTTATTACGAGACAACTTATCTTTGTGGCCGCTAGAAATCTGACCTTGTCTTTTTATAAACACGCACCAGTTTTATCATAAGTAAAACGTACTGTTAAAATTCCTTCAAAATATACATGGTAATTTATTTCGATGTCAGTATCTGGAGATTAACTATCTCTTCCACAGGTGAGAGATAAGGAGGCATGTTCCTACGTATACTTCAAGTCCTCAAGTCCATTTACACGATATAATCTTATTACAGTGGGTCAGGTCACCAATTCATTTTATCTATATAGTACATTATAATTTCACATTAAATCATACTCGAAGCTATAGTAAAAAAAGCCAGAATGCTTAAAATCACGCTGTGTTTCTTGATTTCGGTATGGGCTTGTGTAAGCGCTGATGAATGTACTGCTAGATTGAATGATCTTGAAACTAAGCTGGACCACTTACAAGATGCTCAGAAAAGTCAGAAACTGGAAGAAAATGAAAAGATTAAAGAATTAGAGGCGATTATTTCAAGACAGGATAAATTAATCTCACAGGCTGGATACAGATTGTCTGGTTTGGAAAACACAATAGAAAACAAACTACAAAAGAGGCAAATGTCACGTAAGTTTTGTTATTTTCAAGTCTTTGATTTGCGTCTGCGTACATGTTTCGTGTCAATTTGATATTATCGCACTAAGCCCAGCGAAATCGCCATCAGTTCAGTAACTTAGGATGTGATCTTGTGAGTGGAATCAAGGGCCTCACAATTTTTACAGCCATCATTTCTCGTATTCTATAGAATCCCTAATTTGTAGATCAATTGTTTATTTAACATATACGGATACATTATGACTTGGTCATGAAATGAATGTCTACGCTCATTCTCCCCTTGCCACTCTATTTGATCACGTAGGACAGTTAAATCGTCAGTAACTGACTGTATTATGCGCCTAGTAACTGGTTAACCGCTAATTCCGAAGAGTTAGCTTTTTATGAACGGTAAATGGGTCAGTCGTAAAATGATATACCTTGTATACAAAGTGATATTACGGCATTAACACCCCCCTTCAAAAACAAAGTCTGTAAATTCGCCGCTGCATGAAGCTAGCTGGTTCTTATTTCTACTAATACATGACGTTCTTGTTCCCATTTTTCAGCGGCTGTCGAGGGTCAAGCAGCATTTTCAGCAGTTTTAGATCATGATCTAGATGGTTTGGGTAAACAGAATGTAATATTCAACAGACCACTATATAATAAAGGAAATTATTACGACAATGCTACAGGTGTCTTCACTGCTCCTTTAGATGGTGTTTATTTGTTTATTTACTTTGTTGGTGAGTACTTAATTATTTACTACATTAAAGTTCCGCTTTAACAGGGATTTTATATTATATTTCATTATAATATATTATTATACTTTTATTTTGGCAGTGAAAACCACAAAATGGTCTTAATAGCGGAACGGTCTTAATTAATATAGGGATCCATCAAAACATCTAAAATTTGGAACTTAAATGATATGAAAAGCACGACTTTACATAAACCAGAATGGTCTTTGACTTTACACATATACCAGAATGGTCTTTGACTTTACACATATACCAGAATGGTCTTTGACTTTACACAGAAACCAGAATGGTCTTTGACTTTACACAGAAACCAGAATGGTCTTTGACTTTACACAGAAACCAGAATGGTCTTTGACTTTACACAGAAACCAGAATGGTCTTTGACTTTACACAGAAACCAGAATGGTCTTTGACTTTATACAGAAACCAGAATGGTCTTTGACTTTACACAGAAACCAGAATGGTCTTTGACTTTATATAGCGGATGTGTGTATATTTTCATATTTCGTCAGATGTGTGTTGTATTCTTAATCTAATTGATCACGTTCTTTCTCTGTTTACCATACACTCCAGGCAATCGTCACGCTCGTGAAGTAGATGCAGCACTAATGTTGAATGGTGTGAAACAAAACGAGGCTGTTGCAGAGGGTGTGGCCAACGCACACGATACACAAGGAGGTTAGTTTATGTTTTCGTTGTGGCGTTGCTTGATACGTATTATGAAAGTTACACACAGTTAAAACTTATCTGGACGAGCGAAAGTATGAGGATCCTCTTCCAGAAAATTTAAAAAATCTAAGTCGAGAATGTACATTTCTGTGATATTTCGTAACCGATTTCTTACATAATACCGTACACGGTAATAAACATTTTCATCATTACTTTAAAAAGAAACAAAATGTACGACCTTAATTTTCAACACTCTTAGCCCGTATGAACTTCTTGGTTTCATTTTCAAGGCATTATCGATGTAATAATATTCGGAAAAAGGGTTGGATCCTCCCATTTAGAAGCATGCAAAACATGGTCAGTATAGTCAGATAGAGCGATGAGAAAATCTCATAAATATATCGTTTTAATCTCCTTCAATATTTTCAGGTAATTCCGCCATTTTACAACTGAGTGTTAATGATAGAGTATCTATATCGACCACGTTAGGAAATCACGTGGAAGGACAATGGTGGTTTTCATCATTTACTGGGGCTCTATTATATCCTTACTAGCTCTTGTCAATGTATGAAGTTTCATTTGGAACATCTAATACGGCGTATAATGGTATAAATAAACGTATTAATTAACTATCTGTGTTCAATTTCTTATTTATACGAACTTCACCTGTCGTTCACAACACAATAAAAATTATTTAAAAAACTAAAACTAAAAATGTGTTAATAAACATCCTAAAATGCAATCAAAAGCAGATGCTGAAATAATAATTGTATCAACTTAATATAATTATTTTGCGAAGGTTTTATTTAGACTTACGTAGATTTGTAAAACTTTAAAAAGGGAGGTCGAACCCCCTCTTGCATGACACTTTCTGACTGTAACAGGCAAGTACATTTCTAATCGCTGTTATTTATAGCAAATGTTATACATGCAGATAATTTGAACTTAATAGTAGAATCTATGCTGGGGCCCGATCGAACAAATTATCCTGGAATAAAGGGGAAGTAAGTCTGTTTTTTTTATATAAAATCAAGCAGTCAGTGACCCAGACTTTACGGCGCATTATTTAATAAGCGTCTGATTGATTATTGGAAAGATCAGAACATGTAAACAAATTGTTAAAATGTAAATAAATCATAAATGATGTAAAATGGGAAGGTATTTCCGTGTGATGTATGTACTGACATGTGTTAAGAGATTTAAAGCATTTTGTATCAAGACATCAGCGTTATAGAACTCCAAGGGTAAGAATAGTTATTTTTTGTTGCCGTTTTTTACTTACAATGTTGCAACTTGCAGACAGCTGGCCTGTGCTGTGAAGCACCGTGTGAGTGACAGCTGCTGTCTGAGCCAAGAGTGGCTCTTGACAATGTTGATCGTGCAAAGATTTATGCCTCTTATTACATTTACTGCAATGTATTTTTTTTAATTGTCACACTTTCGTGTTAATGAATGTCAGGATTTTTAGATAACCTTTTTATGGCAGTTCTTAGGCCAACACCAGGTCAGGATCAGCAGTCTCATCATATATTTTATTTTATTATTTGTTATATAACATTTAAATTGTCTATGTATTTATGTATTTATTCATTTTGATGACAATGTTTTAAAACTGTATCATCTGTTGTATGTGATCTTCGATCAATTTTAGATTAAAATAATTGTATCTAGCTATTTTAATTTATCCATATTTAAATGTTTAACTTGTATTTATGTTGTTTAACTCATAATAATATGTCATTGTCGGTTGTAAAAGCTTAATTAAGCTTATGTTTATTGTTATATATTAACTTGCCGACTTAAAATGAAATTAATCTTATCTTATCGTATTTAAATTTTAGTATCTTTATCAACAGTAGACAACACTTTCAAATATAGTTGGCATAGCCATGCACCTATGATAGGGCAATGGCTTCAGCGGCTGGCTTCAAACTGCCAAGATTTCCAAGACAATTTTCTTTTATCACTAGGTATATCCCATTACTATTTTCACAGAGAAGTCAACTTGTTTCTTCAAATAAATGGAGGAAAATTTACATTCTTGCCAACTTTTCATGAAAGAAAATACATGCAGAACTTAAATCGCCAGACTTACTGTTGATCCTGCTTTTAAGACCTGTGAATCAAAACATATATACTGCTTGTACTCAGTCACAGGTGCCAGGCAAAAATTTCTCTATATTGATATAATAAGGAAAATTTGTGTCTGACACCTGTGTACTCAGTATTATCATTGTTGTCACTTTTATTATTTCAATGTTTATTCGCCAAACCAAAATACAATATTTAATCAGTGTGAAGACAGTATATTTGTCAAACTTTAGGCTGTACTTTTATCATACTTCATCATCTTAATAATATGTACTTATTAAATATTGTTATCTGTAATTAATCTGTATGATTCATGTTAACTAATGTTTTCAAACAGGTTGGCAAACATTGAAGATGTTCAAGTCAAAAGATAAGATGTTTGAACGAAGAAGAAACAGTTTTAAGACGGAGGAGTCAAGGTTTTATTTTTATCTGCATGCATTTATAATTACATTCATTACAATCCTAAGTAAAATGTTATGGAGTAAAAGGCAAAATTATCAACTAGCCTAACTATAATATGAAATCAGTAGTTTTCGCTAACCCTTATCTATAAACATGAGTCTGGTTTTTTTAGACTGTAGTTAGATTAAATATTATGGTTGCCCAAAGATATTTTGTCCATATTTTTAAAATAATATAATATATACCGGTAGTTAATACAAACTAAGCTTAAGTTTGCAACAAATTATAGTGACTTATACTTATCATTTTTTAGTATGCATACTGTGAGTTAATAATGAGGATACCATGCAACATGACCTGTTCTGAATCAAATTCAAACCATCTTAACCAAAGATTAGTCAATTTTGTTCAATGGTTCAATTGCACCCTATTAAGGAGCACATCTTATGTTTAATTACTCACAAAACATAGACTAAATTTTGTTATTTCATGAGCATAAAAAAACTTCTTTCTTATATATTTTATTTTTTTGACTTACAGATTTTTTCAAGCGATCAAAGCTGGGGCAGTTGATGTAGTGGAGAGAAAAATGGCTGATGAAAATTTTGTAGCATATTTACAGGAGCAAGATAAAATATCACTGGCCTTTGTACAAGTTGTTTTACTAAATAATGTACAGTTAGTCAAAATATTGTTGAAATATGGTGTAGATATACACGCTACTGATAGCTTGTTTGAAGAAAATGGAATCATGCATGCTGCAAGGTAAACTTCCATAGTTTGTTTAGTAGCCAAGTAGCACATTGAATCTTATTAAACTTGAATTGAATTGAATCTACTTAATCAAGTTTTCAGTGTCGTATTGCTTTTTCATGATCAACTATGTGTATTAAATCACACAAACATATTTTTACAAAATTTCAATACCCGACACTATTAGTTTATACATTTTGAAATTAATGTTGCAATAATTGGTCAGTTAACATTTATTTTGTTGGGTTCGGAGTAATTACATTGGCCTTGCAATAATTATTTGTGCTTGAATATACATGTATCAATTCTGAATTGCAAACCATGATCAATGCACTGTTTGAAACAGTGGGTTTAATCTATTACTTTCTAAACATATGAGATGCTGATGGTCATTCAGATGTTTATACATTCCATTCTGTCATTTAGCCTTGGTGTATGACTACATTAAAACCTTTCATTGTTGTAAACAATAAACCATGGAAAACAGATATTATTTCTTAAACTTGAGACAGTTTTTTAAAATTTATGCGGCATACTTAGTCAATTACAGCTTTATACACCAGTGGTGCTTTTTGCTAAAAATCTTACAATAAAAATCATTGTAAGTCAAAAGCTTGAATCATTAATAATACAGTACATTGTTTGTAATTTTTTGGCAAATCAATTTCAAAAGTTATTGAATTTTGTAGAATATTGCATACATTTTGAATATCATATAATTATGTTTCTTATCTTTCTGACTTTGAACTGCAAAGTTTATGAAATTGATTTACAATAACCTTTTTCGTAAGAATATTTGTGAAAAGGTGCACTGCTATCTATAGCTGTGTCGAGGTTCTAGGGATTACAATAAATGACATACAATGTAACCTTTTTTCAGATATGGTCATAATGAAATGTTAGAATGTTTATTGTCATGTGGTCTTGGTATAAACCATCAAAGTGAGAATGGTTCTACAGCTTTACACGTTGCCGTGGAGAACAGTAAACATGATACATTACAAATGTTAGTACGACAGAAAGGTGTCGATTTAAACATACAAGATTGTAGCGGCCTAAGCCCTTTATTATGGTGCGCTAGGTTACGTGATTGGAGAGCCATGGAAATCCTTGTGGATGCCGGATGCAATGTAGAAAGCAGAGACTACCATCTTGGTATAACCTGTTTACATATCTTAGTCGACAGAGAGCGGGTTTTCTGGAAAGGAAAATTCGCAACAGTGGAGGATATTAATAAATGTATTGATATCTGTGTTGATGGGGGTTTAGACATTGATAAAGGAGACGTGTATGGAAATTCAGCACTTGTATATGCTGTAAGATCATGTAACCTCCCTGCTGTTAAATATTTATTGAAAAGAAACTGTTCAGTCGAAGGGAATACAGACTATACTGGGTCTGGTACCACATTCCATTTTCATGAAAATTTGTCCTGCACCAATACATCCCTTTTACCATTATACATAGCAATGTCTAAGTGTATGTTAAAATGTGTTTACATTTTATGTGCCGCCGGTGTGAAATATCATAAACTTGCTAATGAACCCAATATTCTCGCATTTTTGGAGACAGCTTACCCACCTTTACATGAAGTGCTTACAGACTTGTTATCAAGACCCGTATCCTTGAAACAGACATGTAGAAATGTGATACGGTCAAACATGACTGGTAATATTATGGTAAAAGTGTCAGAGTTATGTTTACCTAATGAGCTTGCGAACTATATTAGTCTCAGTGATATTGATGAAATGTGACAGCCTTTCTGTGACTAAACCAAACTAAACATACATGTATAAAAGTTACCAACCCGGGTCGATAGCGCAATTGGTAGCGCGCCGGGATTCGCAATCTCGTGTTCCAAGGGGGGTACGGGTTCGAATCCCACATGGGGAGGTTATACCCTTCCATGAAAATTAGACAATAATGACAATTTTCCTCCATTGATTAGATAATATGGAGAAGTTTCCGGCCTTGTGGAAGGGTAGGTGAGAACTGGTTATAGACAAAGGTCCAGGAAAGCTAGGTTAGGTGCGCTGGACGCCTTAAACTAACCTTAAGTGTGTTGACACAGCATTAACTCCAATAAATCCTCCTTAAACAGACCCCATATTGTGTTTGGTATGTGGATCCCTATGCGGCAACAAGTGCCTAATATTTCAAGTGTCTGAAAATGGTCTCAATATCCAATATTACTCTATTTTGATTTTCAAGTGCTGAAATACATTATGGACATACATTATGGACAGTCAAAGAAAGATTTTGGTATTTTTTAACTAGAGATCAGGGTTTCACGACATTTTGGAGTCCATTTTCATGTTATCATTTTTATGTCATTTTAACACAGCATTGAGCAAGATTGCCACGACACAGATCATTTCTGTTAATATGGCCAGTACTGATGAAAGTTGTCCTATACTTGTAGAAAAAGAGCCATGGGGCATCTTAGGATTGATGCTATAAAGTAAATATTCCTGCATAAGGAGGGGCAAAATGGGACAGGGAGTAAATAAGGACCAAGTGCAGGACCCTGCTATTCTGTTTAGAATAATTAGTAATTCTTGATTTCTGGTAGATTACCATTAGTTTTCATCATGTCTCTGTTGAATAAAGTTATCTTGAATAATCATTTGAATATAATGTGTTTTTACAACTATGGTGATATTTTATGCATGGCATCATCTTTTCATGTTGATCATGATGATGCATTTTGTTACATCTTTTATAAAAATATCTATTCTTTTATCTTACACAGCTATGTTAAGGATGCAGTCTTTATCCTGAATAAATGTTTAACCTTCCTTATCAGATGAGGTTTTGTTTACTTTGTTGTAAATATGATTATATGTTTAGATGACAAAAGTAGAAGATAAGATTTAGATTTTGATGCAAAAGTTGTCCAGTGAAAGGAAGCTCTTTCATGGATCAAAAGGTCACAGGTTTAAATCCCAACATGGATGCTGCTAATTTTCTTAAGCAAGAAATTAAAACAGTCAATGAGAGTTGTCGAAATTGGTGGCCATTTTTCGACACTTCTCATTGGTCAATTATTATGTGCGCACGTTTAGCTATTGCGTGGCCACGTAAAAGTTATCGTGCGTATGTAAAAGCTACTGCGTGGCCACGAAATAATAGCGATATTTTAGATATTTCTCCATGTCACCTCTATGCCACCGTATGTTTCTGTTTATTCAGCTATAAATGGTACATGTGAAGGTCGCAAGCTTTTAGGTTGATTTAAAAGCTCAGGGGTTATTGTACAAGATTATTTGAGCAATCCATGTTCAGGCCGACCTGAAGCCCACAGAAACCTAAATGGAGACCAAGCTCGGTGATTGCTAGTAAGACAAGTTTTGGTTTACAAAAAAAACTTTGAAAAAGGTTTAACTACTTATTTTCTTTATTCAATAAATCAATTTTAAAGGAAGAGATTCTCTCTATGTACAATAAAATACAAACAATCTACTATTCTACAAAGCTTTTAAAGCTTAAAAATATCTAAACAAGTAAATCTGTGAGCTAATGCTCACTAGTGATACCCCCCCAAAAATCTAAAAATATGCGACAAACAGGAAGTAGATGAGCAAGGAGCATGAAATCGCTTTACACCACATGGGACTATGGGATGAAGCAATATGCAAAGTATTAGGCTGCTGCATGATATAGTTGCTGAGAAAACTGCGACGGAAATTGTGTACAAACGGACGCATGGACACACGGACAAGGGTAAAACAGTATACCCCCCTCTTCTTCAAAGCGGGGGTATAATAAATACTGATATTTAATTACACATAAATGTACAGTTAATTTATTATAAGTTGACTGATTATTACAATCCAAACAATGCTGGTTATTGATATAACAGATTGTTCAAACACCTTGAATGACTAGGTTTAATGTATGTGTATCAATGTTTATCCTTGTACAAAGTGGAAAAAAGGTTAAAATTATAATGTTTAATTTACAATCTTTGTTTTCTTATAGCTCTTTCATGCACAGCTCAGTCAAATATCATTTGAGTGGAAAAAATCATGTGTTTTAATAAATTTAATTGAACTTTTGCTTATTTTGCTATCAGTCAAAAAACACTTATTTCAATTTCTACAAGTAGTCTTCTAAAGAAATATTGGAAGATAAAAGGGGACAATGGGAGAGGAATCATAAATGAAAAACAAAGAATCAGTAAAGCACAACTAGACAAAAAACAAACCCCAACACAAATCAATCTAAATACAAATTCTTCCTGGGTTACATTGCCATCTGATTATAGCTAAGAACCTCAATCTTTAAAATCATTACTCCATAATCAAACAAACATACAACCAAAGAAACAAACAAACATATTCTTAACTCTTAATCAAAGCTTAATTTTTGTTCAGCTGATTTGCCTGAACTAGCCTACACAAACTTTGAGGTAACATGATACAGCTTATTACAAGAGTAACTCAAACACTCACCTTTTATAGACGCTAACAAAACAATGTGAACCGGCAAAACTGAATGTATGGACTTATAAACTTCCCATTCAGACCCGCTACATGTTTTTTTTTTCAGTCTGCCTAGTTAGCCTTCAAACTACACTTATCACCCAGTGATAAACAACTTCTTAACCTAAGCCTGTACACAAAATAAGCCACCATTGTATTAAAAATCTGCCTGGATACCTTGCCATTCAAACTGCGTCAAATCTTAAAAATTCCCTATTGCACTAAACAACAGTTTCCAGACGCAATTTTTTCTTCTTATTATATACATGTATAAACATTAAGAAGAAAAAAATTGGGTCTGGCACTCTTGCACTAAACTAGAATTCACTCGCTGATTTCAACTATTCCATTTTCTGGATAGTAACGTTAGATGGCTGTTTCCTAGGTGACATCATAGGAGATAACCATAGACCTACTAATGTTAATATATGACATACATGTAACATTGAGCTACTGAGAACTGTAGATGGATATGTGTTCCAACATAACTCTATCACACCCAGAATTAGTACCCTGAAAAAGATTAAAAATAATAATATGACTAGACTACAGTATATACTTACATGCTCGATGCTTATATAAGGGCCATAATTCAGCAAAAAAGCATGCTATAGTTATGCTAGGTATTTGATCTCCAATGGTAAACCCCTAAACAAGTATGAAGTTTCAAAAGAATTTCTTCAGCAGTTTCAAAGATAAAATAGTTCACCAAAAACTTAACCAAGAAATTTTTAGGTTTAAAAGCGCCATAATCCAATCAAAAATCATGCTAGAGTTATGCAACTTCGTGTTTGACCTCCAATGGTAACTCCATACTCATGTATGCAATTTCAAGTGAATCCTTACAGTGGTTTCAAAGATATTAAAACATTGCACCTAAAAACTTAACAAGAACTATCACCCAGACACTTATCTGAGTAGCATAGTCCCCACTAATCTCTGAATAGTAAAACTAAAATAAACAAGTACTGTATAGCGGGTTATTTCTGCGGGGCAAAAATTTCGCGTAAACAAGAGAGTTTTGTATTGGCAATGCTAAATATTGGCGGAAATTACTCTGAGCGCCAATTTTAAACCTTCCGGTAAAAGATGGTCAAAGGTACATAACTATGCCATTTTCTCTCAAAAGGTCAATTTACCTGTATAAGCGGCCGACCGCGACTTTTCAAATTTTTTAATTAACCAAGTGTCACCAATGTTGCATAATCTTAGCGGACGTGTGAAAACCAACGCTTACACAGCAGGTTATCTATTTCTATGACGATGTATTGACGGGAACAAGTTTAATAATGTGATAAGAATCGCCATTAAATGTGAATGTTTTTGTTAAAAATATTACCTGGGTGCCGCTAAGTTTGATTGATCGTTCGACGAATTGCATTAGTAAGCCCAACTTGCGAGAGTCTTATAATAATAACAATCTGTTGTAATGGACAATCAAAATTTTCGCATGTTTGTTAATAGTCGTGAATAACGCATTTGTCTTTGTTAAAAATTATCGGTATTAAAGTTTGCGGCCAAACACTCCTTAAAAATCGCCAATTTACCTGAATCCATTGGTCAAGGTCCAACAAATTTTAAAATTAACAGCTTGTCACAAACAATGTATAATCAACCACCCACCTAGTGGAGTCTTTAAACAGACAAGCAATTATAAAGCGTCGTCATGTGACGTTAGATTTCCGATCTACAATTGAATTTGACAATAGTTTTCTTTTGAATATCAATAAATATTAAGCTACATAAACACTTACTCCGCTCTTTTCACTCAATTTGTTAAATTAGGTGATGAGAAGTTTTTATTGGGTTTGATAGCAATTAAGTAATTTAATTAATTGCAATACTAAAGATGACTTTGTTTTTTACGACAATCAAATAAGTGTTTGAGCTAAACTCGTGAAGATTCGTAAATGACCGGCATACGGGTTTATAAAGAAAACAAAATGGCGACAGCGTCGTCGAGTTTCGTAACCGAGTTTTAATGGAACCTGTCGTCTAATGGTTAGAATGACTGTGTTGTCTGTCTGTATTTTCGTTTGCTACATACATTACTTGTATCAATTCCTTTGTGTTATTCAAAATACCAAATTTTGTTCATTTACATAATAAATCTCACCTAATTCATTACATAAATCTTGTTTTTAAGGGAGTTAATAAATACATATTTTAATGAATACAAAATTTATTAAGAGTAATGTCCCTTAGTAAACAATATGGCGGCGGCTTAAAACTGCGGAGGTTTGTATTCGCGGTGTTTATATTTGGCGCATTTTCATTTTCCGCCAATAAAGCCAAAATAAAACCCCCGCAGATAATACCCGCTATACAGTAAATCTGTGAGCTAATGCTCACTAGTGATACCCCTGCCAAAATATAAAAATATGCGACAAACAGGAAGTAGATGAGCAAGGAGCATGGAATCGCTTTACACCACATGGGACTATGGGATGAAGCAATATGCAAAGTATTAGGCTGCTGCATGTTATAGTTGCTGAGAAAACTGCGACAGAAATTTTGTAACGGACGGACGCACGGATAAGGGTAAAACAGTATACCCCCCTCTTCTTCGAAGCGGGGGTATAAAAACAAACTTTACTTACCTTAAAACTACAGGTAAATTAGTTGACCATAATAAATAATGTAAAGTATGAAAATACCAGACATAAAACTGATAATGTAAAGATCTACTAAAACACATTCCTATAAAATTAGCTGTGAATAATGGTAGTAATATCTGTACAAAAATAGTCAAGGAATAATAGAGTATTAGTTATCAGTACTGTAGCTTGAACCTTCAGAAATTATGCACAGCTACAGTATTACCTCTCTACAACAGCCAGTAACCGGTAGCGCAGTTGGTAGCACGGATTTGGAATCTCGTGTCTAGATGGAGGAACGGGTTCAAAATCCACCCGAGGTTATATACCCTTCCATGAAAATTTGACAATAATGTCAATTTTCCTCTATTAATAAGGTATAAGTTTCAAAAAGGGTAGGTGAGAACTGGTTATTGACAAGGGTCCAGGAGAGCTAGGTTAGGTGCGCTGGACGCTGTAAAATGACCTTAATTGTGTTGACACAGCTTTAAACCCAGTAAAAAAAGACAAAACAAAAAACAACAGCCAGCAGCTGGCCATGACAAAAGTGGCTGTTGCAGAGAGGTGGCTGTTGTAGGGAGGTAGATTTTGGCTACTTGGTGATTATAATAGATAGTTAATATTCATGATATAGATATAATGGTATGTCTTCTACAATCAGCGAAGTAGTTTAAAATCTTATTAGTTGTATGTAATAATATGATCACATAGTGCTCATCTTCATGACATATGTCCAGAAATATATTGTACTTGTAATTTGTCATATTCTTCTGTTTTTTACACCCCTTATTAACATGTTTTCAGTAATTCACAGAGCACAGGTCACCTGACCAGCTTTTCTGTACTCCTCCTTACCAATACTTGCTTATCATTCCACATGGAGGTAAAAAACCTGACCCTATATGGAGTATGGGGTATCACTGTCAATTTTTCAAAGAAGTACTTGACCAGCATAGACCAGAATCAAATTCAGAATCTAAGTGAACTCAAAATAAGTTGCAGTCAAAAAGTTTCTCATAAATAAATTTATTAAGTTATAAAGGATATGATCAGATGATAGTCTGATATTTGGTTTCTTGAATTCCATCTTAGGTAAATACCTGCAATAGAAATAATTCATAAATAGTAGAAAAGTAAACACAGGCATAACTGGACATACTTCAGTTCGCATAATGACAACCATTTCAAATCTAATGTTTTTCATGGTCAGAAAGTTCTACAATTGTTTCCTTAGCATCAATTATTAAAATTATAAATCAATTTGGAAAAGGTATCAATTTTAATTTCATGATTATTTCTGAAGGTATTTTGCATATAAACTTGTAGCTCATTGATCGCTTGAAACAAAATTTACATAAAAAGAGTTTAAATTTGTCTCAAGTTATCCTAAACAACTATATTATTTAGTAATGAGACATATTATAATCATAATTTATGAGACAATGAATCTCATCATAAAATTTATGTATGGTTTATGCCAGAAATGTCACAGAATAAGTTTGGGTTAACATACAGGGTATTTGAGAACAGCTTAGAATTAGTGTTTGGATTGCAAGTGTAGAATGTGCATGGGGAAATAATTTGTTGAAGTGGGATAGTGTAAATATAAGAACTGACTTGGAGAAATAAAGAACATGTTTACCCTAGTTTCCCATCTCTTATAACTAAATATAACCTACAGCAGTAAAAATATTAAACTATAGTCTGAACTGATTAATATTAAAGTCTGTAACTGATACTTAGGAAATAAAATGCAAAATTACATGTATATGTTGTATAAAATGTATATGAATTAAATGTCCTTTACTCATATAAGAATTTTCAGTGAAAATCTAAAACTTAAAATAGAAAAGTTATTTTTTTCATTAAAATGACCCTCCTAACAACAACTTAATTAAACCTAGTCCAATAACCGACTGTAGTAGAGAGATTTTATTTCCATATCAGCCAATTTAGTATAGTCCTGCTTTTTGTTGCTTAAAAGTGTTTATCACTGTAGAGAACAGGCAATTTAATTTAGTCATAAAATATTATTTAGGATTGTCCTAGGTCACAAAGATACACATGTAGACTTACTGTTCTACTGATGAAATGACTTCAACATTGTAAACATTGTATGAAGTAGATTGGAATGTTGGAAACTTGATTTAAAGGTCATTAAAAATTAAAAAAATAAAGGTTAAAATTTGCAGTTGAAGAGAGGTTTCACAGTCAATTCAGTACATTATTGTTACAGACTGTTCCACTATAATACAATCTGATTAAAACTTGATCTAAAATTTTCTGCTCGCCTACTTGTTTACACTGCCTACGTTATGCAATTTGAAATGAGCCGTCCAATCACAGACTGTGAATAATACCGCTGTTAAATTAGCTTGCAAACCTTGGTCTAAAAATAGAAATTACGAAATCAAAATGTTATTATTAGTGTTTCGCCTATATGAAAGCTACACATTGATTAGTCGACATAAAGGTCATCTCGATGTGACCCTCCATTGAGATCCTGTACGACAATGCTCTACAGGATATCTATTTACGGAGATTGACTACAACAAAAAGTTTAGAAATATTTATTACAAACCTTTTCCATCTATAGATGACAAACATCAGTAATATTAAAACATGAGCAAGTAGCAAAGATAACTGGAAATATTTGTTTAAGAAAATCTCTTCGGGTAACAATCTCCAATTAACTGTCCATATATAAAAGAATTGACGCCCCAAGTTAAATGACATCTTAATGTATGCCCATGGGTTGACTAGAAGGAATGGTAATGCTAGTACAATCTGAAATAGAACAAAGCTTATAATGTAAAAACTGGGAGTTTTATGTGATACTTTTTACAATCAAAGGGGAATTACTCAAAACTTAACAAATTAGAATTATGGTTCTTGAACACTGTACTCTACTAATTGTGATGATAAAGTAATACCTCAGAAAAAAACATGAGGATAAATACTTCTGAGCCAGATAACAAACAATGACAATAATAAGGTTTTTTAACAAGGTCAACAGTGAGAAAAAAGTTATCAAGCATTCAAATAAATTAAAGAAAAGATTCAACAGTAAAGTAATCTTGATCGATCTAAACTCAGAAGTCTCACTACAAATTAAATTGAGACACACAAACATTTGAATGTTTATTTTACATTAGAATATAATCTCAAACTGAGCCAATTTTCGCAATTATTCAAATATTCTTTAATGCAAGCATAGTTATTTTGTTTGTGAGAGCAGAAAGCTTGTTCCAGAGCATGGTGACTGATCCTATTGAATTACACTCAAATCAAGAACTCAAGAAATAATGTTAAAATTTGTTACCTGAGGTACAGCACAAATAGTTAGATGTTGAATGGTACCAGGCACTCCCTGTGTTACTAATAGAAGATACAGTAGAGCCGGGGCAAATAATAAAATATTCATTTTTACTGATACACCAAGACTGAAAGATAAATGATAGGAAATAAATATAATGACAACAGTTTAAGGCATAAATAATTAGCATAAATGTTTATTACAACATGCAAAAATTCACGGACAAGACAGTAAAATATGCAATAATTTTTCAAGCAGAAGCTCAATGAAATTTTGATTTGAGTCTAGCAAATGATATTTAGATTATTAAATGTACAAAAGTATAAAAATTTGAATAATTTTAGAATTTACATAGAACAGTTTTTTGTAAAAAAAGATTTCTAAAGATATAATTTAAAACAGACTATCATCAAATTTTTTTATTCCAGAGTTGACAAGGAATGCTAGACAGACGGTAAGTTTGGCATGTACAATAATCATTCATTTTAGAACTCGTACAAACCTGAAGAAGAGACAACCAATAGACCATTTATTCATCAAGAAGAAATCTACAGCTATATATAGTAACAACATGGCCACTGGGTCATTAAACATACGTAGTATATATATAGAATGTATTCTGTATGATGCACAACACATGAAGAAATATACAAATGGTGGAACCTACAATAATAATATACATAACACATTTATTTGGTCCAGGTGTACACAGAACAAGTAAAATATTTTTACACATTATTGCAGAGATCTAACGCATATTTAGGAAATATATACGACGACCAGCTCTTCCTACTATAGGTTTCCAGGACACTTTTCTATCACCAGTACTAACTTGCCCTACTAAGAGGCCGACAACTCATATATAGGGTATGACCTACCCGTGATCTCCAGATTTGAAGTCAGACATGCTAACCACCATGCCATGGCGTGAGATGCATACAATACAGCTATTTTTTAAGCAGATGAGGTCGAGTGGTTACGTTGTTCGACTGGTAATAATTGGATAGATAGCTCTACATTTGTTTAATTCACATCCAAAGTATGTTGTTTTCTTGAGCAAGAAACTTATCCTACTAACTCAGTTCCAATTTTGGAGGGGGGAGGGGGGAGAGAGGAAACAGACTCAATAGTTATAAAACTAAGTTTCAAGAACTAGTTTCACAGTTGAGCTAAAATAATATCTAAACCAAGCAAAATGATATTTTATTTGATATAAAATATGATAGCATTATATAACTTGATCGAATTCTTACTTTTTTAACTCTCCTGTAGATATCAAATATCACTAATAGTGACAGTATGTAGAATACAGCAAATATATACTGTGCCATTCTGAGATTGGTACCTTTGTCTGTGAGATAATACATGCCAGAAAATATATACACAAAGCCTGCTGGGTAACTGTAATAAAACAAAATTGTGCAATGATGTTTGACTATATAATTTTAATTTGTCTTGAAGGAAAAAGTAAACAAAATTTTGACTGAATAATAAGCAGAATAAACTTCAAAATTTATCAAACCTAACCAGTCTATAACGCTTTATAAATTTTGTTGAGAATAAGATAAGTATCTGTTATTTGACACAAACAGTTGACTATGACATGGTAATAAAATACTGCTAAACATAAACTTGCCCCTTTTCAGAATACTGAAAAAGCGCTAGAGTTAGACCAACCAATCAATATAAGAAATGTGAGTCACTACTTACACCAAAGGGCCAGTGTCTCCTTTCAATTGAAAATAATCATAAGTGCCATTAATTACACCTTCAACTTCCTGCATGTAAGCTATCCAGTCTATTTCCGTATCTGAAAACATGATAAAAGTTAGGATAGCACTAAAGAAAATAATAGATTAGGCAAATTGCCTAGAAGGTTGCATAGACCATTCTGGAAGCCAGTCATTGCCTTTAATGTCTTTGAACATTTTAATGGGCATCATTATCATCAACTAGTTAAACTATATGAAATCCAGGGATGAGCCGAGAGGGCGATTCGGGCGAAGAAGTCGCCCTTTCCGTTAAAACTTCGCTCTATTAGCACATCAAAGCGAAAACGAAGACGCCGACATTTTCGGAAAATAAATGAAACAAATTATGACCCAGATTATGACAGTCCTCGAGACCTCGATTTAACGACGGATGGAACGTATCTTACATCCGCATTTCTTATGTAATCGATCTATCAACTACGCGGGAGTTGTGCTGTTAGTATACACGCCTTAAAAGCCGATAATTAGTGACTCGTTAGTTTATCAATGCCCCCTTTGTATATTGTCACCTTTAGTGCTATATGTCGGCCCGATAAGTTTGATATCGTAATTAAACGATTGAAATTAACAAACACGTGTCAAACTGTGATACTACAATAATAAAAGTAGATAAAGCTTTTTGGATGCTTGCCGTTAAATTGATAATTGTATTAAATTATGAGCGAGTTGTGAGGCAGTTAGAAAAGACGTAATTAGCAGTTTGCCAATGATTGCGTATGTTTTCGAGACCCACACTATCGTCAATCAAATGAAGCAAGGTTAAATCCACGTTAGTAATTTAATAATCTTATTATTTTAATTATAAGTTCTTCTAAATTAAGCAATAGATAACGGGGAAATTCCCTCAAGTTTTCGATTTCAAGAATAAACACCGGTTGGTTAAAGTGAATTTATGAAAATTGTCGAAGTATTCGTCACGTAATCTACCCATTTGCAGACTCTAAAAAATCAATAATAAGCATACATTGCTACATAATATGTTATATTTAAGAAAATTTATGTTCATTACAGCAGACCTAATTAAATAAAAAATATTTAAACAAAGATGGGTCAAAAACGAGGACACTTTGACATATTATCCAAAAATGGTCGTATATAAATGCATTTTAATTTCTTTTGATGAACATATACTAGCAAGTAAAAATGCTAAACCAAAAAGAAGAATGTTTTATTGAAATGAAAATTAGATAAATTAAGTTTACAATTTGATACAAAATCAATGTGTTCTGTGAATTTTGTGTAAAACATAGAACAAATAACTCAGTAACCAAACATCCAGAAAGTATTTAATACACTACTTGTGAGTTACAGCAGACATATCATTTACTAAATGTAATAGTAATTACATGTATTTAAAGGATAGAAGTTCTAGAAAAGTTTGCATTTGAGAAGTTTATGAATACTGTTCAAAACATTCCATTCGGCTCATCGTACTTTTCCCGCTTGTCCATCCTCACTTCTCCCTCACATCACTGCACTTCTCCCTAAATTACTGGGAGGGAGAAGTCACTTCTCCCTAAATTTAGAACCCAGGCTCATCCCTGGAAATCGGTAATTTTTACTAATCATAATCAATTTCACTAGTGAAAGTGTTAATATTAAATTTTGTATTAATCATTCAAACTGTTTAAAACGAAATGCTCTAAATAAATTCTTTCCTTGTAAAACAATTCAAGACTGGATCGCTCTTGAAAATAATACAGCATGTACAATTGAAATCTTCAAGTCAGTTTCCCAGTCCCAGGTTGCGACTGACCACTGCGCACTCGCCTGACACATAAGGCCTGTAGTGGTATCTGTGTGGTTAAGATACAGAGAGTCCTGAACTACAAACAACAACAACAACAACTGAGCATAGTGTTAAAAACACCACATAATAACTGATCCCATATTCAATGACAGTGAGGGCACGTTCCGCAAGGAAATCGCTAGATAGCGCTTCGTCTTCGGGTACCTTTCTTGCGCCAAAAGTATTTACGCGACACCAAATCGAGGGTACCAGGGCACGAAGCGCTAGCTAGCGATCGCCTTGAGGAATGTGCCCTGAGTTCTGCAATTCTGTTCATAGAATAAATTTTAGAAAAAAGCTTACATTTAATTCTGTGAATCACGACGAAGCAAACAATGCACTCTGCAACAAAAAGTAAAAACATGATTGGAACACACAAGTTTGGATCAAAACCATATCGAAAAATCGACATGGGATTGAATTTTCTCTTAAAATTTCTGAACATCTGTTTTTTCACGGAGGCTGCCATTTTGAGTATCACGTGGCGCAACTACTTCCGGGTTTGACCGTCAGCGTTTTAGACCGATTCTTTCTCCGACCGGCGAATTCGCAAAATTAAACAATTATTGCATAAAAATCCAATAAACGATGGCTGACGACGATGACAAAGGTTATAGATGGGAAACTGAATATGAAAAGACTTGGTAAGAAATATTCAACCACATTTTTGGTGTTTAATTACGAGACAAACATAAACGTGAACATTAATTGTAAGTGTAACAAATTCGGACGAAGATCATTTCGGATATTTGCATTGGCATTGGATTGATCTAAACAGTCTGATATAATGTACAATAGCGTTTATTGAAATTTTGGTATTACTAGTTTTTTTTATCTTAATAAACCAACAACTTTAGGTGACAGGTGACCAGTTGCTAGTGTGGTGATCATAGTTAGCTAGTGTTTGATATGCGAGATCTGAGTAAACGGAGTACTCCGATCACTGAAAAAATTGAATCAAACGTTTCAGATCACGCGTTCTGAGTACTCTGAATACACCTGCCTTTTAGGAGGAGTAAGCGGAGTATGACATAGTTTAAAATAGATCCATGTTTTAATGCGAGGATTGCTAATGTTTTTACTATATTTTTACATATTTTGTATCATACTCTTTTGATAAACTGCTGTCATCTAACAAAAAGCGGCTTGTAACCTTTTCCACCATTCTTGTGTTTTGCTACAAAATTGGGACATTTGATTCATCGGTGCTCGCAGAGTAGACCGGAGTACTCGGAGTAGACTGAATCAAACACGCCCTAAATGTTTATATAGAGTAGACAGTTCCAACACCGACAGCTGTAGGTGTTTAAAGTAAATTTGGCAAATAAAAACCATATGCTCTGACTGGGAATTGAACCTGGTTCTCCCGGGTGGTAGGCGAGAGACTCAACCCCGCTAAAGGGTTAACCGAACAGCAAGGCTGTTAGAAGTGACTATATATAGTCGGCTACGATCACCACACTCTTCCCATCTTTACTCTCCAGAAAGCTGGCCTGGCTCTCAGGAAATGAACCGTCTATGCAAAGGCCTCGCATAGGTCTGTCAAACACTTCTGACACCATTAAAGTTAATTGGGCGAATACAAACCATACACCCTGACTAGGAATCGAACATGGTTCTCCTGGGTGGAAGGCGAATCACTCAACCGCATCCCTAAAGGGTAAATCCAACAGCAATACTGTTAGAAGTGACTATATATAGTGACTATATAGTCACCTACGATCACCACACTGTAGTAGCTCTCGCGTAAGATCTATAGTAAAGCAGCTTTCAATAGCTTTCAATAGCGGTGAGCTTGTTGGTTAAAGTAATTACTTAATGTACTGCACATTGATTTTACAGGGAAGCACTGCAGGAAGATGCCGAGGGTTCACTTCAAACTAGTATTGATGACATGCTTCATAAAGCAAAGAGAAGAAAACTGTTGGAGAAAATTACAAATGTCCGCCTGGGAATGGTCAGTAATCTTGTATTACTTAGTTTGGAAATTTATGATGTCACATTTTTGTTAGATAATTCAGTTGCTTAGAAACATTGTGGACTCACAGACAACCCCAGTATAAATGAAGTCATTCTAGATCTTGCAGTTCCAATTGTCCTCTATATTTAGGAAAGCATATATGATCATATTTTAAATTAAACATTAGTAAAGTTTGTTAGCAAATTTCATCAACAAAGACATGCATACCAGCATTTTTGGTGTAGGCTTGTGTACTTATGTAATGTTATATTTATTTTTAGATGAGACATCTGTTTATCATAATTGATATGTCGGTATCTATGGGAGATCAAGATTTGAAACCAACAAGACTTATATGTTCATTGAAGGTAATTATCACTAATGTTTTACACATAGTTTCTTTCTATACATTACAGAATGCCAGTATTTACTTGGCAACAACTGAAATTACTTAATACACATAAACATAACACTAAAGGGTAAAGCGTATAATGGATAAAAGTCATATCTCCAGACTACAAAATAAAAGAGCAAATAAACTTTGACAAGCACAAGCCGCCTGGTTTATTATGTTATTCATTGAGGGCAAAATGTCACAGAATATCAGGTTGTATACAGTTAAGCTCTTATTACAATTGTGGTCCTTTTGTTACTGAACAAATTCAAGTCTATTTCATACTGATGTTTTTTTTTTAACATTTGGTTTATTTTGTAACAATGTGTTTGTGTTATAATATATTTCAGCTACTTGAAGGTTTTATTGAAGAATATTTTGATCAGAATCCAATTTCTCAACTTGGTATAATTGTAACAAAGAATAAAAGAGCTGAGAAAATAACTGAACTGGGAGGTAAGACTATTTTAATTGATTGTGCCCAGCAAAGTTTGGAGACAAGGGAATATACTAAAAATCTTAAACTCATGTGCCCACCAAAAGTTTGGGAGACCAAGAAAATTTATTAAAAATTTAAATTACAAAGATTGTTCTTATGGAACCAATATCTTTAATAAACATAGAACAATGCACGTATATCTTAATTTTGTTAATTTCATGTTGAATACAGTTTGTTTGAAATCTCATATAAGCTTATGTTAAATGATTTTAAATATTTTGACTTATAGGGCAAGTTGCCTAAGCATATCGCTAGGTATCGCTTTGTGTCCTGGTACCCTTCTTACAACAAAAGGAATAAGAATGTGATATCAAATTAAGAGTACCAGGGCACAAAGCAATGTGTAGCAATAAGCTCAGGCAACTTACCAATAGTAAAAGTTATTTATTTATCTTACATATTTTAGGAAATCCAAGAAGACATATAAGTGCCTTACAGAAACTAAAAGACAGAGCTTGCCAAGGAGAACCATCATTACAAAACTCATTAGAACTCGCTTTACAAATGCTAAGGTAATATATTTTACATTCGCTAACATCCTATATTAAAACTAAATGACCCCTTTTATTAGAACTTGCATTGTGAATGAACGATTCTTGAATGTACACTGACACATTTATTTAAGATACATTATTTGGTTAAAGCCCTTTGTTTGAAGTGAATGCTTTTCTATATTTAACAAAATAACCTTTATGTGTAAATCAGTATGGCAGATACCTGTTTTTTTGTATAATTACAACCCGGGTCGATAGCGCAGTTGGTTGCGCGCCGGGATTTGGAATCTCGTGCCCGAGGGGGTGCGGGTTCGAATCCCACCCTGGGAGGTTATACACTTCCATAAAAATTTGACAATATTGTCGATTTTCCTCCATTGATTAGATAATATGGAGAAGTTTCCGGCCTTGTGGAAGGGTAGGCGAGTACTGGTTATAGACAATGGTCCAGGAAAGCTAGGTTAGGTGCGCTGGACGCCGTAAAATAACCTCAATTGTGTTTGTAACTCTTCCACTTTCTTTGAGTGGGTGTTGAATAATAACGTACTCAGGGGTGGGTTACAGAAATTTATTATATTTAGAAGGCTGTTTCATCATATAACATCTATTTTATCATATGTACCAATAAATGGACACACATAAGTGCGTACACCAAACCAAGGCAAACCAAGGCAAACCTACAATTAATAAAAGGTTGCTTAAGTACGATAACAATTATTTAAACATATCTATATGATACATACAGTATTTTAAACAAAAAGACAATAGTACCAATCAATATAATTCGTAATAGAAGGATTTAAGTAAGTACTGAAGGTCAAGTAAGTACATAGTACATATAGTGGAAAAAGTGTCTAAAGCCTCTTATCAAAGTAATTAACAAAAATACATTTAAAAAGTAAAACATGTACAATACAATACAAGAATTCACTTACAAATAGGTAATATTTATTTGACCACGCCCAAAGGCAACAACTCTCATACCAAGGTCAACAGCTCAATGTACGTATCTCACACAACTCAACAGTGCTGTAAATATCAAGTAAAAAGCTATTCATGCAATTGTTAAACAAGAAAGGAAATATTAAGCAATTAGTTATTAAGTTAATTAGATGCAAAGGTTTATCTATGAACGAAACGACGTTCAGCTGACAAATAACTGACAAATAGAATTACGAATAATACTGACATTACTACTTAATTAAAACCAAATAAACTAACCATTTTAAGCAAACCAGTTCAAACATTACTTAAACAGAATTAAAGAAATAAATAAGTTACTAAAACTTACTCAAACATCAAAGCCCAAAATGAACAAGTCTAGTTCATACATGCGTCAATCAAATCTACAATCTAACTGATGTGACCAGTTCAACGTCTAAAAGCCAACTGACCAGCAACTACAATACACTACACAATTGGGCCGAACCACAATTCAACAAAACTAGTTTGACAACTAATGTCAAACCACTACTAACCAAACTCATGTAAATCATTTGCTTAAAACAACACAGCAATCAAAGGATTAAAATTTTAAATATATCAAGGGAGATAATAACTCCAAACATGTAAATATATCAAATAGGAGTTATTTCCCCTACTACATGTTGACACGGCGTTAACTCCAATAAATATATAAATAAATTGTATATTTACAGACATATGCCAAGTCATGCCAGTAGAGAAATCTTAACTATATATGGAAGTTTAACAACATGTGATCCTGGAGATATTATTGAAACATTAAAGGTTAGCTTATAGGAATTCTATGATATTTTCTTGCGTAGTTTATTCATTCTTTAATAATTCATAAAATCAATTTTAAACTAGTTAATGATTATTTTTATTTAACTGTCAGTGGTGCATTCATTAACTCAGCTAATTTAGATATATTTTAATCGATCATGAGTAGGGAAATACTGTAGTAAATATTTAAATCAGTGAAGTTGGGCCACTGATAGTTGAATGAAAAATAACAATACAGGGGCCGTATTCCCATCTTTATTTATTTTTTTATTTAAGTATTTCCTCATCCTCAACAATTTCTCCTTGGCTAAGGAAAACTTCTATTAAAATATGTACATGTTTGAACCATGGATTTTTATAATTTAGGCCACAACAAGTTGATCATATGTTCTACGGATTTTTCTGAAAAGAAAATGGGGCGAGTGAGCGAAGAGAAAAAATAAAAAAGTCTTTATTCACTTGCTTTATATAGCGGTTTGACCAAATTTTTATGAGCAAGCGAGGAAATAAAAATATTTTTTTGTAAAAACCGTCAAAATCAAGGTGCGAGGGAATCCATAGAACATATGATCAATTTGTTGTGGCCTTATGAAAAAAGTTCAAACTATTTACAGATATTAAAAGAAGGAAATGTTAGATGTTCTATGGTTGGTCTGGCTGCTGAAGTTAGAATATGTAAGAAGATTTGTTCTGATACACATGGTATGTATGATTCAGTAACAGCCTTCATGACAAAACTTTCATAAAAACAGAACATACTGTCCAGCAATAAAGAGTTTTTAATGGTCCGAACGAAAGTTAACTTGACCAAAGTGTATCCTAATGTTAAAAAAAAATATACAACCAATGTAACTAAAAATAATGATTTTAGATTGAATTAGGAAAATGGTGACAGTAAAAGTTATAGGGCCGTCAGCCCAGCCCTACTCATGAATCCACTGGACCGATGGTGATGACTTAGGACAGGGTCCACTGGCTAAATTTGAAGACTCTTTAGAAACACCAGACATATTCTAGACAAGGCAAAAAGTCTAGCATTCAGAGGATTCCGGTTTTCTGAGGTTTATACAGAACCAATGAGTAGTTAAGAAACCTTTCTTGCAATGCTTGTTTCACATAGTCTGTTCAATATAAAGTAAATCATATAAAGTAATATTAATTCTCTTTTTGTATATTCTTGTTTCTTCTGTGTAAATATATTTATAATTTTAGGTAAATATACAGTAATACTTGATGAATCTCATTTTAAAGATCTTTTAAATCAACACACAAGTCCTCCACCTGCCATGGTAAGATATTGCCAATTAATATTGGTTTATATGTATATTCACCCAACCTTGTTATATTTCAGTCTTACGAGTCTTAGCTAACATTGGATGACAATTTTTATACCCCCGCTTTGAAGAAGAGGGGGGTTATACTGTTTTACCCTTGTCCGTCCGTAACAAAATTTCTGTCGCAGTTTTCTCAGCAACTATAACATGCAGCAGCCTAATACTTTGCATATTGCTTTATCCCATAGTCCCATGTGGTGTAAAGCGATTTCATGCTCCGTGCTCATCTACTTCCTGTTTGTCGCATATTTTTAGTTTTTTGCGGGGGTATCACTAGTGAGCATTAGCTCACAGATTTACTTGTTTTATATATTTGATTTCAAATATAAAAGTGATTTTAAGTGGACATTTTTTTGTACATATATTTGAAGACAAGGAGCAGAGTTATAACTTATAATATGAATTTTGTTCTTCCTTGCCTTCAAACTAGCTTTAATGGCAACATTTTAGATTGTCCACTTACATCTCTCTATGTCCCAGTTTAGACCATTTGATTTTTATCTGGTCACTTTGGTAACATGATCCCAAGACCATCACAGGATTGACTAGTCTAGAGGTCAACAAAATGTTTTCAGCGTCAGCTGATAATTGTGTAGCTTGTGTTAGATGTATTATTATTTTTACTTCAATTTACAGATGAATACAGAATCATCACTAATACGTATGGGATTTCCACATCAAAATCTAGGAGGTGATCGTACAGGACATAAACCTTCAATGTGTATGTGGTATGTAGTCTAATATATTAACTTTATATACAATATGTTTTACTATATACATGTTTTTGTACTTTAAAACCACACTGAAATATCCTTTCTTCTTCTGAATTTATTGTGTGTTAGCCTTTCTGTTTAAGTATAGTACCCAAGATTTTACAATTGCATATTGTATATTTGTGCGTTATTGAAGTTAGGCCAACCTTCTTCTTTGATGGTGGTTACTGCCTTTGATATGGATTGTTAACAGTGGTCTGTTAACAGTAATTTATTGTACTCTTTTTAATGTAGCAATTGCACTGTTTTTTTCTAAAAATGTCCGCCAATGGAAAATGAACGAGTCGTGCAATGGCTCTACAATTTGTTTGTAGTTGTATACAATTATAGTATTTATTTATTTCTCTGCCTACTTTGAAGTTGCTATTTTATTAACAATTATGATTGTATGATTTCAGTCATTTAGACAGTAAAACAGTGGAAGGATTTAGTACAACAGGTTATTTTTGTCCACAATGTAAAAGTAAATATTGTGAATTACCTGTGGAATGTAAATCTTGCGGTAAGTTGTTATCATATTGTTTACCTTTGATGTTGATTACTTCTCTTTTAATCTGTTCATTCATGATTTATGTATTTTACTAAGTAAGTAAATAGCTTGTACATGTTTTACCAGAGGTCCACACGGAAGAATGAATTTATACAAATGTGTAGCCTCGTTAAATAAAGTCTTTATTATTATTACTTTAATACTTAAATTTCCCCTAGCAAAACTCAAATTAAATTTTGATGAAGTAAAAAGAAAAATTATCCTCTAGCCCAACAATAAGAAATAAATGGTTTTCACTTGGGGAAATTAGTAATTTTCACTAGCTTTAATTAATTTTCATTAGTGTTGGGCTTTGGGCTAGTGTGTTAGGGCCATGTTTTGATAATTTGTAATACTTGTTGCATTCTACCATGTTTCACCAATGTTTCCATAAATACTATTTCACCATTATATAGACTATGTATGTATTTATTTTCAGGTTTAACCCTGGTATCAGCCCCACATTTAGCTAGATCATATCATCATTTATTTCCATTAGATCAATCTAAAGAAGTCCCTATCTCTGATTTTGATCCTGGACAGCTCATGTAAGAATTATAACTTATTTAACTTTGTTAGTTTTTTTTATGAATATAAACAACTGCTGCAGGGTTTGCTTTCAGACTTAATTGAAGATAATTTCAGCTAATAGCCAATACTTGATATTTTTATATTCTAATTTACATAGTTGATATCAAGATATTTTGGTCATACAAAAAATTCATTTTGTTTGGTAGACAATCTATTGTTTTGCAGTTTTTGAAAATTAAGTATATGAAGCAATTTTTAAACCAATACAAGATACATGAAAATTGTCATTATTAGAACAACACTTTATCCAAAATGCTTCTTTACCATTTTTAGTGTTTTTGAAAAGTCACTATTTTACCGGGTAGTTAAAATGAGTGAATGAGCAACTTAAAAATCAAATTTGATTTTTTTCAGATTTTGTAGTGCGTGTCAAGTTGAAATACAGGAACAGTCGGTAAGCAATTTTTATATTTTAATAATTTAATTTAGTAATATTTAGACTGTTGGCATACAAGAATAGCGTATTATTGTATTGCATTTTCTTTCAATAAAGACATCTTTGCCTCAATCATCTCCAAGAATGATATCTGAAAGTTATAAGTAAGAGTTAAGGTCAAAGTCTGATGCTATGCACAGGTTCAGTTGACCTTACTGTCTTGAACATTACCCCCTGATCATTGATTTCATCTTCAAGTCGGTTAAGCTTACAGAACCCATATACCACTGAAGCAAGGGTAGATTAAATTAAGAATATTGTTCGGTTTTTGTCAACTGTCAAATCATGAATAATTTCACGGTGAATGCGTTTGTTAAAATGATCATCGTATTACACCCATGAGTTTCCAAAAGTGTGTGTTATGATTGAGTAAAGCTTATGCCGTATGATAAGTTTTAGTCAAGATATTTTTAATAAAAAATAGCCCACCAGTACAAAAACAATGCATTCAGCCACCATGAAATTATTCAAGCTTTGACAGTTGAGAAAAAACAGACAATACACCAGTCTGCTTGTACTTCTGCCTTGGAATTCGAAATTAAGACCTCTCAATCCCTTATTACAAGCCTTGCCTCTTGACTACTTTTTATGCTTCTCTTTCATAAAACTAATCTATGTATATTATATACTTCTCCATTGTAAATTGATGCACATGTATATTATATATTTCAGGTATACCAATGTAAGAAATGTAAATGTATATATTGTATAGACTGTGACATTTTCATACATGAAACATTACACTCCTGTCCTGGATGTTCTAGCTCTAGACAAACACAAATAGCTGAGGCAGTCTTTGTATGATATTTAGTGCCAGTCTACGAAATTAGTGGTTGCCTGGGACAACCACTTAATACTAATGGTTCGGGCAAGCAGAAATTTCTTTTTGGCAACCAAAACTTTACAATCAAGATATAGTGTTAGGTCTGTTCAGGCAACCATTTTGTATCCTAATTTCAAATTATACTGTAGTGTCTTTCATTTTGTGAAATGCTTGCAAACACTGGGTGTTTTCTGATATGTGAATCAATGCTACTACTGTGCAATACACTGTAAGGACAGTCACAGGCCTGTCATGTTTTGGTAAAAAATATTCAACTGTTAGTGAGGAATAAATTTATCCGCAAATTTTATTCAGCCGTCAAATACATTCACCCTGCTGATGTAAATATTTGTTCAATAATCCCTGTACATAAATACCCACTTAGTACTTCTATACTCTAAATCAATGAGAATAGATATTTGTTTTTGATAAATACAATAATATGGTTATTATCAAACAAATATTGAGTATTAAAATCAGGGGGATGAATGTATTTGACCTCTTGAATAAATCTACCAATTTATTGGGTTGTACAAGTTTGTATTGTATACTTAGTACATATAATCTGATACATATGTATTACATAATTGCATTATAAATTTGTTTTTGATACAAAGTAAATAAAATATATTATATTTTAAAGAACTCCTTTTTTGTAATTTGATATCATCTGGGTGTGTTATTTGGATCATTCTATACATTGTCAGTGCATAGGGCTGCTGCGAGTATTCGAGTAGTTGGATAATCGCGATCTCATCCAGAAAATCGAGTACGAATATTCGACAGGCCCGAAATCGTTGGATCGTGATCTATTTTTGGACAAAAATGAAAGAACATTTTTAGTTTGATAATCACTGAAAACGAGTCGCCCTACAAATGAAAATTTTAATTTATATAGGGACTATTTATCTTGTTTCAAAATTTCGATCGATACACATTTAAACAAAATGTTATCACAGAAAATGCCCATATACCGTCTAGTAATAGAAATGTTTGAAGTACATGGTTTTCCATACAGCAAAGGATTCAGTGATTCTTCACTTATTATTGTTATCACATGAATTCCTGTATGCTTCTCCATTAACAAGAGATTCGTGAATCACTACAAATGAATTGTGGGATCTGCAGCCCTATCTGTGCATGTGTGCGTCTGTCAGTTTGTTATCAAGTCGATAATACTTTCTTATCTGGCATAAGTTATAATCTAAAGGTTCTCAAGATAGATTGTTGAAATTACACTGCCCAAGGAAATCGTGCACTGTTTAGTCTTAGTTTTGTTATATGCCAAATTCAAAACACATGTACAAAGATATGTGGGTATAATAAATCTGTTTATTTTGTCTGATACTATATTCACATACATTCATACATTTTGGAATGGTAAACATATAATACACATCCATACAGATTCAAACTCAAATGGATTTTCAATATATTTATGTTATATAATAAATAATTCTTTCACACAATGACATGGTTATAATGGTGCTTGCAGCTGAAATGACCTGTTCAGACAACTACTTCTACATATTTAATTCATAACCTATACAAACAAACAATTATTTACCAGTACTGACTAACCCTACCACAAGTGGCCAAAAAAGTTCTTCTTACTTTGAGTTAAATCAATATTTCTGTCAAAAGTTTATCAGAAAGCTGATATGAGTAATAATTGAGCTCAGGATTACCAGTAAAAGTACTCGACCACAGCAAATATTTGTACATATATTAATTGATATCAACATTCAGAAATTCAAGTAGTAAAAATTACTACACTCGCACAAAGAAAAACGGCACAATTTAAACCATTATTACATGAATATAGTTGAGCATTGTGAAAATGAAATACAGCACTAACATAAACAGTTTCATACTTGTGATAAATTTTTCAAGAATAATATGTTAAAGAAATAACACAATATTTAAATACAAACGAAGTATGAATTGATAAACAATCTGAATTACACAAGGTGAAAAACACAAGAATAAAGAAATCCTTTAAGATAAATAAATGCACTTACATAAGTATTGCATGACTATTTCCAATCAAAAATCAAGCCAATCAAAAAAGGGGGTTAACTCAAATACCATTACTTACTAAATTATGGCATTTACAACTAACGGGGTAAGAAAAAAATGCAGCCTGACTATGACTCAAACTCAGGACAGCCATACAAGTTGAGTGCTCTCCTGACTGAGCTATCCTGCTGAACTGCTTACACATTCTCCCCATAATGTGAACAGGTAAGTAAGGTGACATAACAAGAAAGTGTCTTTTGAGAATTTTGAATTTCATGATTTCAGCAACTTTTACAAGATAAACAAGGGATATTCACAAGGTCCAAAAAATCTTATACTTAACAACAAGCCCATTGAACTTCCAACGCGCAATCACTACTGAGAATATTCAATAATGTAATTACATTCACAAGTCCATGTTTCTCATTCAGTTCATGCACACATCATTAAATATTGCAAAGCTAAACATTCATAAAAATATGAATATATAAAACATGTATAATGTAATATGAACAATGAGTTACATAAATGAACACAAGTTTTAACAAAGTAATACATGTATGTACATTTTTGAAGGTAATCAAAGTTGAGGTCAAAATAACAAACATGTAATAGCGTAGTCAGATGTCCTTTTCGTAGGACTAACTTCATATATCAGAGCCCCAGCAGCCAATCGCCATTTTTGAGCCACTGGCGACAATTTATATAAATTTGGCTCAAACAAATCAATTCCGTAAAAACAGTTAAAAATCAACCAATATCAAGTTTGAGATATTTGTGTAATTTCATGTCCAAAAGAAAAATATACCGACTTCAAAAGCAAAATAAAAATTCACAATAATTTGCTTTTACAACTTGTTTAAATCTCCACTGAGTACAATGTAAATTGTAAATGTGTGAAGGAACTTTTCGAGGACAGAGTACAATTTGAAATACATGTGATAAACAGTTATAGCTATAAACACTTCGAGAGTTGCCTGCAAGACTGTAGTAAGTGCATTCATTAAAGAACAAGTTGCTACAGTCTTGCGGGCAACGCTCAACTTAATCTTACCAATATGTTTCTTAATGGCTTCTTTTTACTCCGATTTAAAATGCTTATAGACACAAAAATCAATGAAACATGATAACTCAACATATTTAGATCGTACTAAATAACAAAATGTGTTTGTGTAAACATTAAAAATGAAACAATCCATTCCAGAGGTAGGCAGTATTAAAAATAGAAGTTGTATAATTCATTTTAACAAAATGAACATGGAGGATAAACCACCACCCCTTGGTCAATCATGCTTGTAATGGTAGACTGCTTTACTATTACGCCAACAAGACACTCATAAAACATTAAAATTATATATTTTATTGTCATCCTGAGCATCCCCTGTTGTGGATTAGTTCATCATATTGTTCATATATACAGTGTTTTGTTTTTTTGTATCTGCTATCTTACTACTGGGTATTTTGTGGTAAAAATGAAACAATAAATAAAACTAGACATTTCACTTCCATTGTCTATTTAGAGCTTTTCTTGATGCTAATTTTTGTGTAATAAATGAAGCTACTAACATGGACAATACAACACTAGCTATCAACCAATGTTCAAAGTCTTCTTTGAGTACATCAAACATCTTGGATGGCTGTATCCTTGTATGGAATAAATCTGAAAATACAAGAAAATATTTGGCATAACAAAGCTTTGTCTGGCGATCAATTAAATATTTTGTAATTTCAGGTTTAATTCCCAGGCTAGTTGATAAATACTTTCTAAAATAGCTCAATCAGGCATAAATGATTTATAAATTATCACTATTCAAAGAATTATTCTACTAAGTTATACATTATCCAACCTCCAAAATTACGATATGTAAGTGGTTGCAGCAAGCACTTTATCTTGTTTGTAGAAATTTGGTTACCCAAATGAAATTTTTGGTTGCCCAAACTAGAAACTGGGCAACTGGACACCCACTAATTTCATACACTGATTATCAGGTATAGATTCATTAATTTTAAACAAAAGAACTATCAGTCTCAACAGTCGTAAAAAACTCTACATGATGTCCAATCAGATGAGTTACAAAACATAAGATTAAATTCCAAATTTCATTCATAGCAAAGTGTCAAGTGATATAAACTACATACCTAAACCATATGACAGTACAAGACATGTAGATTCCAGACCAGTAGGTGATGTATGTATACCTTGTATATGAAATAATGATTGATTATAATTGATCATTCCTTCAGTATCTACTGGTAACTTTGGTATATATGGTAGTGTCCCTTCTTCTCTGTAAATAGATGAAATAGTCAATATAAGTGATGGGGATTGGTTTGAAATCTTAATATCAAAAAGCCTTTGATGAAGTAAACTCTGAATCCCTCAGTCAGCTTTAGGGCTACATCTTAAAATCTATAAATCTGGAAACTGTATTGCAAGCGTTGTATCAGAACTATAAATAACACTTTTAAATTTTTACTTATCAAAAAGAAACTCGTACTAACATAAGTCAGTGCTAAAAGCCATATCGTTTCTAACAAGTCAGCATAACCTCCTCATTGATGACTCTTAATATATATTTTCTATTAATGTTTTTTTTAATTCATTTAACAATATATTAACAGTGGCTAGCTATTAATGACAAGAACTGAAACAAATGTTTCTCATTTAATTTTTACTTTTGTAAAAGCATACTTTTTTGTGACTGTAGTGTCACAACTTGTATTGAATCGCAAGTCCCCATAAAATACCCAGCCCCAGAATATAATTATCAAACAACTTACTGAGTTTCTTGCGTAGGAGCTAAAGGTCTTCTTGGATCTAAAAATGCTTTAGGTAAAGTAAATATACCTCCATTCTTTAAACCAACTGAAAATACATAAGATAATAAATGATAATTTACAGCTGATTTTCAATTTGTGAGGCTTTTCAATTCTTTCGTTCGTTTCTCTTTTTTTTAAATAATAATTTGGTACATCAAAATTTACTTTAGAATATTAAATTTCTCTTCTGAGTATAAAATATTCAAATAACTAGGAAATTTTAAGCAATCTAGCTGACATTTTAGGTGTTTATGGGGGGTGAGTGGGGTCAAATCACTTAGTCATTCTTGAAAAACATGTACTTGGGTGCTCAGTATGTGAAACAAAATTCAATTTTTAATGAACTTAATGAACATGAGTGAAAGTTAAAAATTTCTTTAAAGTACTGAAACCCTACTATTTAACTAAATAAATAAAAAATTTCATAAATATTATGTAGAATAATTTATTCTTAAAATACTGAAATCAGTATAAATACTGAAAACAATGTTAACAGTTGGTGTGTGACTCGATGATCTGGGAAGTTAATGTCAAGAGTCGACTGAATAGTGATTCTAATAGAAGGCTTCAAAAAACCCTTGCTTTAACTTTAACTTTTAAACTTTAAATCATGTTACCAATACCCGGTATCCTTCCTACATATATAAAACCTACCTATGATATCTTTAGCAGTGATACCTTTCTCTGTGTCTGATGTAGTCATGGTATACATTGCTGCAGGAAATATAAAACCTACCTATGATATCTTTAGCTGTGATACCTTTCTCAGTATCTGATGTAGTCATGGTATACATTGCTGCAGGAAATATAAATATAAAACTTACCTATGATATCTTTAGCTGTGATACCTTTCTCTGTATCTGATGTAGTCATTGTATACATTGCTGCAGGAAATATAAAACTTACCTATAATATCTTTAGCTGTGATACCTTTCTCTGTATCTGATGTAGTCATTGTATACATTGCTGCAGGAAATATAAAACTTACCTATAATATCTTTAGCTGTGATACCTTTCTCTGTATCTGATGTAGTCATTGTATACATTGCTGCAGGAAATATAAAACTTACCTATAATATCTTTAGCTGTGATACCTTTCTCTGTATCTGATGTAGTCATTGTATACATTGCTGCAGGAAATATAAAACTTACCTATAATATCTTTAGCAGTGATACCTTTCTCTGTATCTGATGTAGTCATTGTATACATTGCTGCAGGAAATATAAAACTTTGTCTCATCACTAATGGTTGATGTGGAGCCGTGAAAGATGAGAACACGGTAGAATTACTTTGATTCTTTCCTTCATACATCTCTAGAGCTGCCATCTCATGACGTCTTTGTTTTGTGTTGTAATAATTATACTGTAAAAAGAAATACAAAATAAGGTATTGTTAAATTTATTCAACTGTTAGCACTGCATACATTAACCTTGCTAAATTAATATAGACACAATAAGGGAGTCAGTTATTTCCCCTTGTATACTCTTCAAAATAGGTAGGTCTAATTAGTTGGATTACTCGGATTTTACCCTTACTTTTCAATGTTAATTTGCCAAATTTAATCTTAAATAACGTTTTTGTATATCATTTAATTTGTTTGAAATTCAAGCTAATTATTTTTAAGTTGAAGAACTATCTAAATTTCATCACTTCTGTTAATATCTTCATTAACAAGAAAGATATTGGATGAAATATTTTGTTACTCTCACATAGGAATTCAATGATAAAATCCGAGGATTCCAACTGTAAGGACCTACTCACCAATTGGATTGCTTCAGATTTTATCAGGGAAAGATAACTGACTAAAGTCCCTAATTTTCTTGACAATGAGTAAAGAACTACATTTGTATATAAATGGACAGGGTAAATGTTTGCATCACAGACAGTTGGAAAAAAATTAACAATAGATGAACATAACTCCAGTTTAGTTAGAAGATGGACTTAAACTGAAGTATGGCTGACCATTCCATGACATCTTTGTTTTCTGTAGTAATAATTATACTGTGGGGTAACAATAATATACATGAATAATAAGTAGTTAAATCAACCCATGGTTGATGTTTTGTTAAACAATGAATAAGATCCCTCAATTAAAATAATCAACAAAGATTCCAACAGTCCCCAAGTCTTGTCAAATCTGAATTTCCAAAATAGTGGGGATGTTTGTTCAGACTAAATGCACAGGGTTATGTTAGAATAAATATAAAACAATAAAATAAGAAATGTTCTTACCACAACCCAGTTTTCAGAATGTACAACATGTACAGGTCCTTGTGCCTTTCTATGATTATCATGAAATATAATATGTCCAGTAATAACATCTATAAGATATACATTGATTACAGGATATGCTGAAAATATACATAAATAGATGTGATATACTTAGGTCATAGATTATCATGAAATATAATATGTCCAGTAATAACATCAATAAGGTATACATTGATTACAGGATAGGCTGAAAATGTATATTAATTTACATAATCATAATTAGGCTGTAGAAAATTAATAGCAAGTTTTTCTTTCAGATTTTGGAAAACAATTGGCTGATAGGTATGCTTGATATAATTTTGAGCACAATAAAAAAAATATCATCAAAGACTTGGAAAACTAAATCAGTCACGATGCATTCTTCACCACACAATATACTTTCATAACGGTAAAATTCAAGTAAGATTATTTCTTTTAGTATTATTATCATTAATAAACCAGCAACTATAAATACAATGAGAGGTCCCAGTTTGAACCCACACTGGGACATCGCTTATTTTATTGAGCAAGAAATGTACCTACAGTTTGCTTCACTCCAACCAGGTGTAAATGTCACCAAGGTGTATGGTAAAATTGAATTACGTCAGTAAGTCGACTTTGTTCTGAGGGCACTCAGAGAAAAAAACACAATCTTACACAAAAGTTACAATTATCCTCAATTTAATCAGTTTATGTTAACTATACCTTTTTGTTGAGAAGTAGCTGGCTCCTCTCCCTCAGTGACTACAGCTATCAAGTTAGGATTTAAATATTTATATAATACACTTCTATCACCTAACACACGACCTTGTGAATGTATATGTTCTGAAATGCATGTAAAAATAATTGATATACACGGGTGAGTTGTTAAAAAATACATTCATAAAATGATATAAGTTGACCTTTTGAAAATTTGAAATGCAGCAACAACATTTAATTTGAATAAAGGAACTATAGGATAATTATAACTAAAAGCCTAAAAGTCATGTAAATTTTAAAACTCAGAATTGTGTGGTTTGGTCCAAAACATATAATTTTTGTATGTTGAATTTCTTGTGAAAGCTTATTAAATCATACAAAAACATTTCAATATTTATGTTTTCTACATGAATATGCATTAAGATATTGTAGTTAAACAACATGTAACCACAAATATTACCTGTACTTAGTTAACAACAAAAATACAACTCACCATTAGCTTTCTTAGCTACGATACTTGTTATCTTAAGATTTTGTCGTGGATTTTGTATATTAATCTTCCATACATTATCTGATATTAACTGCAACAAACAAAATAAATAGTATCACAGCACTAAGTGGGCACTTATCTAATTACCCAAAGGCAATCAAAATAATGCATGGAAAACTTTATTAAAATGGTGACCTCTGAAGAGAAACCCTAGATAGGACAGCTTAAAATGTTTTTTTTTCTCTCTGTGAAATAGAAAATTCGCGATACTTTAATTCAAATTTTGCAGAAGCATTGTTCAACTAGATTACACTGATTTTCATATTTCTAAAAAGTTTATTTGACTTATGATATATAGGTCTGTTTAGGTGGCCTAGAGCAGAGAATCGAATCAAAGTGTTTCTCCCTTTCAAGACACAAGATTCAAAATTCCGCACAGAGCCTACTGCAAAACAGGCCCTGGTCATAATGACAAGTAAAACATTCAAACAGTAAGACAATGGTGTTAGACGTCACTCGTACCAACCTTATTTTGATGTTTTAATATTCTATATCCACTTATCATTCCATTATCTATATCAGATACAAACATATAAATATTAGAGCTTTTCTCAGCTACAAATGTCTGAGCTGTTGATGGGAATGTGTGGACCTGAAATTTAAACAAGTTATAACACATGTACAAAAATATATTCATCGTATTTCTAAAAATCTATCGCTCAGTTTGCTTTAAAACATTAAGAATTCATCTTTGTAACAAAATTACAGACATTTATATGTAATTTTAAAATATTTAAACAAGAGCACCACTAGGCGGAGCATTATATGCGCGAAAGTGTTTTTTTAAGTTAAGATGAAGCATTTGTAAGACATGAGAATATTTCATACGAATATCATATCATAAATAATTGTGGAAAACAAAGTACAGAAAAAAGATCTGTTTTCAGTTTTAAGGTAATAGTGACCTTGACCCCAAAATCGATAGGGGTCTTCTACCTGATATGGACAATCATCCTATGAAGTTTGAATATTGTGGACCAAATGGAACTTAAGTTATGCTCTGGAAACTGTTTTCAGTTTTAAGGTAATAGTGACCTTGACCTTTGACCTTGTGACCCCAAATTCGATAGGGGTCTTCTACCTGATATGGCCAATCATTCTATGAAGTTTGAATATTGTGGGTCAAATGGAACTTAAGTTATGCTCCGGAAACCAAATTGCTAACAGACGGACGGACGGACTGAAAGAATTTCAGGCATATAAAATGATATCCAAATCTGTGAGCAATTGTATTACATTCTTACGAAAGTTTTTTTTTGTTGGGTTTAAAGCAGTAAGAATACATTGTATCACTATCAGTCATATCAGTCAACCTACTCACCATTCCTGGAAAGGATAGATCTCTGCACTTAGCTATTGACCACTTAATAGGTGCATACTTCCATCAGTCATTGATAACAGTCCTACATGTTTTAGAATCAATGGTAGGAGGGAGAACGGCCCTAGAAATTACTCCATGACCAAACTGAAAACCAAAATGAAAGCATGCCTCGCCCAGGAATTGAACCCATGACCCTTCATAAGTAGAATTGTGTGCTGCCAACTAAGCTAGCCAGTTGCGTTTCCAAAGAAAGTAAGGCCACCACAAATTGATCATGTGTTCTATGTATTCGCTCCCACCTTAATTTTGACGGATTTTACAAAAAAAATATTTTTATTTCCTCGCTCGATCATAAAAATTTGTTCAAACCGCTATATAAAGCAACTGAATAAAGATTTTTTAAATTTCTTTTCTTTGCTCGCCCCATTATTTTCCTGAACACATCATCAATTTGTTGTGGCATAAAATAAAACACCAACTTACAGTGTAGGAGTCATCCAGAAGTATCAATGGTTTCATGAAGTCTGTGTCCCATTCACCAAGTAAGAATGCTTGTAAAATATTAAAAGGTAAATGTTGACCTCCTATAGGCATCTGTGAGATTCTTTGTCCATTGATTGGATTAAATGCAAACACATGACCACGTCCAGATACCTTAAATAAACAAGATATACATGTAATATCATATTACCAAACACAAAACTAGGAGAGGGTATGGCCCAGCGGTTACAACCTTGGACTGGTAATCATAGGATAGCCAGCTCCACATTAGTTCGAATCCCATCATAAAACCTACTCTGTTGTTTCCTTGAGCAAGAAACTTTATCCTATTAGCTCAGTACTGGATGACCAGGAACCACACTTGACAGTGGTAAATATAAGTTGTAAGAACTTGTTTCATAATCAAGCTAAAATACACCACAAAAACTTAAGTTTCTTAAGCAGGTTTTATAGTCAAGAGATCTTCTGTAGGAAAACATGCACTTGTTTTTTTTCATACTTGCACCAGCAAAGCAAGAGAAAAATCAAATAGTGCTTAAAACAGCAGGCAGTTTTCTTCTATTAGAAATGACTATATTGCCCTGTGAATAGTAAGGGTTTACTCTGAATTATCTCCACAAAACATCTGCAAATGACCTTATTTTGCGCAAGACACCTGGGCTAGACATTAGTTTTTAAACTAGGTTGCCTGGTTGGGCAACCAGCTATGAGTTTTACTTGCCCAAACCAAATGTTTACTAGTAGTAACAGGTTGTTTGAACCCAAATATAGGTTGCTGGGAGCAACCAGACAAGCTTTAATGTCAAGCCCTGGACACTATATGTGTGTGAATGACCAGTTGTTAATGATTTAACTTCACTGGATTTCACTGGAATACTTAGTTCAAATGCAAAACGTTACATAAAACATGACAATTCTTAACAACTTTTCTACCTTATTTTTTCCAACAACCACACATTGTGGTAAATGAGGGAAATGCGCTGTAGTTCTTTGTACTTGTAAGATAACTTTGTCTTTACCAAATCTATTAAAGGGACTTAACTCTGGTACAAAATGTTGCCAAGCTATATGTCCATTTATACTTCTCATACCAATAATCTGTTAATACAAAATATTTATATGTTGTCATGAGTGATCTCCCTTTCTTTTTCATGAGTTATCCCCCATAAACGATATTGAACATCAGGGGTCATCATCAACTTCTGTGCAGTTATCATCATTATCAATACTTTCAATTTAATCAAGTTTTTTAAGCTGGACAGTTCACCAAAACATCATTTTCAAAATGTACAGGGTTTTAAGTGATACAGAACTCCTGCATCCCAGACACAAAATTTGATCCCAGGTATGATCTATGACATCATGATGTTACTATGACAGCTACGTCATAACAATTCATTTCATTGTAATAAAAAATTTACCAGGTGAAGATGTTAAAGTCAAAACGTAATAAAAATACAAAAGATATGCTGAAGTCTTGATTCTTCGAATTATTTTAATCCAAGAATTCGTAATATAAAGTACACTGTACCCTGGGACACACAAATCTGTAAAATCTTTGATGAGATTGTTTTTTATAGTTTTTTTGTTAATGACATGGAAGCCGCCATTATTGGCCAATATAAAGCCAGTTTTCCATACTGTGTGGGTACTAGAAAAGTCCCCATATTTTAACAGCATAAACTATTCATATAATTGCATGACAATAAACAACAAAGTAACAATATACCTTTCCAGGTGTGGTTGCCATGACAATCATTTTATGTAAACTAAATTCATCTCTAAGTAAATCTTCCTCATCATCGTCATCATCATCATCACCACCTTCTTCTATCACTACAGTATGATGTTTAACACCACGTAACTTTTGTATTTGTTGTAGTATAAATGTCTGTAATATATATATGTTTATAACTCAGGAAATAATACATCTTTTTTCATGGTATACTGTCTGTTATACAATGGTGGGGAGTTTGACGCATAGGAATATATTACCAAGAAAAATCATCATAGTGCAGAATTTTTCAAGAAGTTCGAATAGAGCACCCAAAATGTATGGATAAACAGAATGAGAGTTATTTCTATTTTTTAAAGGAATTATTAGATACTTATTAGATAAGTAATGTTCTAACAAGAGCAAGTTTAGACTGTCTGATGAACACCTATAGATTATACAGACGCTCATTAATATCAATTATCTGAATGTCCCAGTACTTACCTGTTCACATTACAGGGAGAATGATATGTAAACGGTAGGATAGCTCAGTATGGAGAGCACTTGCCTTGTAAGGGAGGGGTCTTGGGTTCGAGTTCTGCCAAGCTGCACATTTTTCTCACCCTGTGACAATGCAATCTGATTAAAACCCGATCTAATATTTTACCGCTTGCATACTCGCTAATGTAGATCTGGCCTTTTCCAAACGAAGGTCATGTTCAGGTGACCTTTTCTCATCATAATATTCATGACGAAATTGTTATGATACGTAACTTGTTTACATCGTCCACGTCACGAAATTTGAAATGAGCCGCCCAATCGCAGCCTGTGAATATTACCGCGGTTAAATTAGCAAGCAAAACTTGGTCTAAAAATAGAAATTACGAAATCAAAATGTGATTAATAGTGTTTTCGTCTAGATGAAAGCTACGCATTGATTGGTCGACACAAAGTTCATCTCGACGTGACCTCAAAGGGAAAAAGTACAGATCCAGTACGACCGTGGTCTACTGGATATGTGTTTACGCAGATTGGTGACAATGCGGCAATAAATGTCATTGGAATTTTACATGTATCAGGATACATATTCCCCCATACTCTCCCCCCAAAAAATAATGCCACCGCAAAAGTCAAAGATATGTATACACTACCTGTAATTGTGACAGCTGTGTTTTTACTCTCTTAACAAACATTGTCATTACATTATCGTCATGTGAACCAAACTCATCTTCAAATTTAGCTTGATTCTCAGATACAGGTAAATCTACCATCTCTACAGCTGTAGGGTAAGCTAGGAACTCATCACGTCTCCAACCTACTTTACCTATATATAAACAAAATTTTATTGGTTACATTTGGAGCTCTTGGTAAATAATCCACTAGAAATTGTGTGGTTGCATCCTAAGATTGCCCAACCAACTTTACCTATATATATACAAACAACAGATGAAGTAGCAGTATAATATTGAAGTTGTACTCCCTTGCCTTCAAGCTAGCTTTCATGGCAGCAAGATAGAATGTCCCCAAACAACTCAATAGGTTGTGGGTTGGAATCTCAGTTTGCACCATGGAATTTTATCGGTTACATTTGGAGCATGGGTAAATAACATACAAGGAATTGTGTGATTGCATCCTTAGATAGTCCCACAGACATTTAAGCTCCTAGAATTGAGAACAAATTCTGATAAAGAGGGGTTGTGTGTAGAGCTTGCATAACACTTTGAAACCATGGTCTGGGTTTTATCTCCACTTAAAAATTGTCAATAATCGCATTGTGATGGGTGGTCTTTGAAGTGACACATTACTATAAAACCAGAGAGAGTATGATTCAACCTATGGGCGCGTTGCCTAACGAAAATCGCTACGTTTCGCTAATAAAAAGCGCTTTCTTGTAGCGATTCGTCTTAGGAAACGGCTAGCTATTTACCATTTGGAACAACTCGGCGATCATCGCCCAGATGGTTCCGAAAGGCTATTTACGTCACAGACCAAGATGGCGGCCTTTGCCGAGTAAAACTTTTGCGCTCATTGCAATCGCATGTTTTCGGGGCGATTTCAAACTAAATTAGGCTATAACAAGTACAAAATCACTGCAAAAACATATGTTTAAATGAACAATTACAAATATTTATTGATTTCAATTCATGATTAGTCGGTCAAACATAAAAACATAAATTGTCGGCAAACAGGAAGTTACATTTCGGCGGAGGCAGCCATTTTGATTTGTGAAAGCGCTCTAGGGTAGCGAAGAATTTTTTCGCTAGCTTTCGCTACGTAGTGAAATGAAGCGATATCTTGTAGCAAGTCGTTTCCTAGGATTTCGCTACGAAGCGATACCTAGCGAAATGCTTAAGCAACGCCCCCTATGTTACATGAATAAGCTTATAGTAACATTTCTTGCAATATTTATGATCAGTTTTTCCAATAACTTTTTTTTTGGGGGGGGGGGGTACAGTATATTTAATATGAACTTCACAATTCACTCATCAAAGTTACAAGTCAACAAATAACTATGTTCTGCTATGGAAGCAACTTTATTCTTACCTGTTTTATGTATCAGTTGTAAAGAGTAATCTTGAGAAAGCACAACTATTTTATAAACTATTTTACCACTTCTATGAGCTAGGAAACAACTTATCTGAAATAATATGGAATAATTATAACCTTAATCACTCCAGTAAGTGTTATTTGTTCTGTAGTTAACACCACAATGGTTTTTGAATACACAAACATGTATTTATGATTGATTGAGAAAACAGTGAAAAGACATCGCTTTTGTTCAAGCAACAAATTTGAATATAAAAGTCTCAGATGAGAATTATAAACCTAAATGATATCATCATTTACCGTGAGCATTCAATCACAGAGAGACTTTTTATAAATCTCACGTTGTGGTCATAGCCAGTTTGAATTCTTAGCATTTTTTATCAATAGGGTATAGTTTAGCTGGGTTTTTCTATAGCAAAAGTTTTAACAATTTCATTGTGATTGAACACATTCTTGTATACAAATAAAAAGGCGACATGGATTCAACTAGTTGTATGTCTGTTCTACCTGATCTTAGAACACCCTATCGAAATAACATGGTTGCTAAATGACAAACATTTTAACACATGAAGTCAGAGTGAAATTGTTCACATTTCTACAGTTGAGACTCAACACACAATACCACAAGTTCAGGATTGCCCGCAAAACTGTAGTAAGTGCACTGCGTTAAAGAGCGAGTTACTACTGTCTTGCGGGCAACCCTCCAAGTGTAAATTTGGTAAAACATTATAAATGTAAAAATCACCAACCTGTTCAGGTAAACCATGATGGGAAGCATAATGTAATCTATGATTATGATCTAATAGTTGTTCCCATGACGACATATCATATAATGATACACCATATTCCTGTAATATAATTATATATATACTTGATTAATTCAAGGGAAAACAATGAGAACTATTGTCTTATGTAATAGAATGGCAGTGTTTATTTTCACTCATAGTGGAAAGGTGGCGGGGCCCTTTTTGAGGGGAAAATCGCCACAAAAATGAAATTAGGGGGAAAAAATTTCAATACTTGAGATAACATGGTTCCTCTAACAGAGTAACATTTCTGTCTACTTTTATGAAATTTCAACTATTGAACCTATATATTCATCTATGATTTCTCTGTAATGCTTGAGGAATGGGCAAAAATGCTATAAAAAGTCCAAACGTTTTCGGACATTCTGAGAGGGGAATTTTTTACCTGGAGAGGGGAAAAATATATACTTTTTGGAGAGGGGAATGGGGCCCAATTTCGGCCCCAAAATGGCCTGAAAAAAAACACTGAATGGTTTCAACAATTTGTTTGCATTGAAAGTAAGTAGCCAGTCAGAATTGATGACTTTGAATGACATCTAACTAGTTGTTTTGTTATTTTATGCCACGATAAAGGTAAGTAGGATAAATGTGTTAAAAGGTAACTTTAAACTTAGGGTGTCTGAATGGTACAAAGAATGGCCCCTTCTGGTTACCAGGGGTCAAAGTCATTTTTCTACATAAGAAAAATACATTTCAATTCAATAACATTAATAATTTTGTAACGCAAACAAATTCAATACTTCAATTCTTGATCATGGAAGTGAAATATTGAAAATGGTGTATGTACCTCATGTCCTGTCTGATCCAAGCTGACAATATATGTTTTATCTTCATAATTTACAATGTTAGCTATAACACTCTGTAAGAGAAAAACATATTCACATTGAAACATAATAATACAAATCAACTCAATATGATACATCGATACTTATTGTTCTTGAGAAGTATAGCAAGGTGAAACCCACACTTTTTCTTGTTTCATTGCCCCTATTTGCTCTAGAAAATTACTTTCAACCTGCAACACGCAGACACATCATTTTGCTTTCTTGTCATATTCTTATGCCAGCTACTTAATAGATATTCAAATGCCTGACAATATCATTTTCAATCTTAAAACACAAATTACACCAAACATTGATCCAGAGATAGGGCATAGTTTGCTTAGATTTGAGAATTATATTAGACCCAAGTTTGAAAAATATCAGACCTAGGTTTGAAAAATATTAAATAAATGAGGCTTTGTTTGACAAAAACAGGCCTAAAATGAGGCCAAATACTTATACATATAAACTCTACTTACTTTAGGTAATTGTTTGACCAATGAAACACGACCATTACTACCAACATTAACTATAACTGTCATATCATTACCAACCCTAATTATCTCACCAACTTCATTAGAATTAAAACTTTTTATCCAAGTTATAGATGCTGAATTCTCTTGTTGTATACCTAGATCCTGTAAAATAGTGACAATATAAAACATAAATCAAAGCTTCCAATTTCCTAGTTATTAACAATATGAGATAATAAAACACAGTCATTGTCTAAACCCACCAGCCTGAAGCCCCAGAATAGTGAAAATTAACTTGGACTAGTGAAAATAGGCTTCATAGAGGCTGGTTATTAATTTTGCCAATTACTAAAAACATAGCAAATTCAGCCCACTGGTTGCAATACATTCAATAGCACCAAAAATCATGAGCATTCCGCTATGTATAAAAAGGGAAGTAATTAAGTATAAATTATTTCTAGAGTTATGGAACTTGGTATTTGGCCTACAGCTGTAACCCTTTAAAATTAAAAATTTTCAATGTTCTAATACAGGTTACCAGTGAATACTCTCTTTCTTTGGTAATAATCTTTCTTATAAAATATAAGTCAGCAAAAGTTTTAGTCCATATAAAAGAAACAAATCATGTAGATGAAAAAAATCTTTAAATTTTCAAACAGAGTGAAAAAAAAAATGCTGAAATATTCCCGTAAATTCGTAATAATTTTCAAACTTGTACAGATCTAGTCACAAAACAATAATTAATCACAAAACTTTGTATAAGTATGCAGGGCTAGCTCAGGAATTTAATCCTGGACCAATTGATCAAAAGACAAGCTACTGATTACTGGAACATTAAAGTTCAATAAAAATAAAATGTCATACTTGTATAGATGTAGTCACAAAACCTTTAGGATTCTGTAGATTTAATACATGTATAGAATCTGTCATTTTACATAAACACATCAACTGATATCCTTGTACTACTCTACATCTAAAATATAAAAAACAAACATTATAAGTCAAACATAATGCATAGACAAAATGAATTATTGGAATTTCCTTTTTGAGAATGCATAAACAATTAAAATGATTTTCATTGCCTTAGGTAATTTGGCTGAAATGTCTGTAGATGAACATGCAACATTATTACTGTCATCGCCTAAACCTACTAGCCCCAAGCCCAAGACTAGTTAAATTGTTTTTGGGCATGTGAACAGTAGTTATTTCATATAGTCAGGCTAGTTGATAATTTTGCTTATTACTATAAGAACATAATAAATTAAGAAAGTGCTATAACATCTAAGGCAATGACTGCAATTGGAGAAATGTTGAAAAGTAGCATATAAGAATATGATTTGTAATAAAAAAATATGAGGCTATAATAAGTTATAATTTAAAACAATCAAAGGCCATAACTCTGGTTCTTCAAGAAGATATTCCTAGCTATCAAAATTTTCTTTGAAGAGGGTAAACAACAGAGAGGAAATCACAGACACATCTAGCCAACCAGCTGGCCACCACATGTTTTCACAATCCATTTTTCATAAAGAATATAAAATATCATGGACTACAGAGAGATAAATCTTAGTCATGAAATTATGTTTCACTATCAAGCTAAAATAATTAAGTACAAACTTAACTAATACAAATTACTTACTCTGTATTTTGTCTAAGGAAGGCAGCTAGTATAGACTTAGTAGATAATACAGCCCCATCTTGAGCTATAGATAACACTTTGACCTCTGACCCTGAAGTCATACCAACAGCAAATGTTTTACCATCATAGACTTCTAGTATTTTGTACTGTACTGTATCACTGAAAATAAAAGTTAAATAAACAGTGTAAGTGTAAGAAAATTGCCTTAACAAATAAGAAAATTTGACAATTTAGGGTGTTTCTTTAAGATAATTTAGGACATTTTCTAGGTTATTATTTTTGACAATTTGGGACATTTCTGTTTTTGATAATTTGTACATTTTCTTAATTTAATAATTTAGGACATTTTCTTTACAAATTTAGGATATCTTCATTTGCAATTCATGATGTTTTCTTAAACAAAATAATACTAAATAAGGTATCTAACTTTCTAGTTAAAATAAAGAAGCTTATTGTAACAAATGATGTGTGAAATGATGGTAACAATAATGTAGTAGGAACAGCTAAACAGTGGCACATGTTAATTCAAAAGTTATGCTATGAACTGAAGTATTTTTACAGATAAATGTTAGCAGTATTTATTTACCTATTTGGTAGTTCAACCTCCCAGACTTCTTTAGGTAATTTAAAAGGTATACCATAGACTTTAGTTGATGATAGGGCTACCACTAGATCTCCAACAAATCTTACACTACCTCTGTAAAATACATAATGACAAGTCATGTATCAGTAGCATACATACAATTCCGTAATAAAAATGTTCCAAGAAAATAAATACAATACATAGGCTTACTTTACATACTTTTACAATATAAGTACTTAGAATATGTTTTACAATCAAATTTGAATAAGTTAAATAATCATGAAAAAATATGGAACACAAAACTGCAAACACCGATATTTGACAGCAGAATATTCAGCTTCACCAAATGATAGGTCTTTATATAAACCTCATTTTAGAATCTATAATGGGAAAGAAATGGAGTAGACAAATAGTAGGGACAATGTGTCACTGAGATAATGGACTGTTTCAATGCACATGGGACTTTTCCAGTCTCTAGATGAAGGCAATAAAAAGGACAGGAATACCTAGTGAATTCGCTTAATATAATATCAGTCAAAGATAAAAAGATTGTTTCAAAGCACATGGGACTTTTAACCTCTGAGGGAGTAAATAAGGACAGAAGGCAACTCCCAACAATATATAGTAAATAACTATCACTCGTAATAAATAAAGATAACCAATGGATGACATACATGTGTGTATCAGCACCATCCATGAAAACTTCCCAATATTGATTCCCAGAGGCAGCTTGCCATGTAGCTACACGTCTTCCAGCTTGTACTGTAGCCAATACATCACCATGGAGAACCATATCATCTACCTCTCCTCTATGTCCTTCTTCAAACACTTTCCTCCAAACTTAAAATATAACATACCATATCGTAATTATACATACCATTATAAAGCATTATATGTCACAGCAATAACTTTTCAGAAAAGCAGTATTAATAAAAGTTTTGAAAAAAGGTATATGGTGTTTTTTGCCTAATTTCAACAATTTTTAAGTCATACCCTGGAAATCATTTATCCTTTCCCTAGACAGGTTTAAATCTATTGATCAAAGCCTTAATCTACATTAAGGCAACAGAGGCTGACAAATGCCCTCCTTAATAATTGATAAGGTAAAGACAACTCAACCCGAAGACAATTCAACCCATAAGTAGGGACAACTCAAGTCATTAAGGTTGTGATGCTCACAGGTTGAGTTCTCTAATAGTAATATGGGTTGAGTGGTCCATGGGTTGATTTGTACCAGAGCCCTTGATACAGAGATCAGCAGGAGGATGGTCCTAGAAAATTTTCACATTGATTGTAGTTGAGAATGGAAGTATGCTATCTCCACAGCATAAATTAAACTGTCTTCAAAAAAATCTTTATTTTTGTTATACTACTTATTAACTTAGATTACATTTTGTATTTTAACTAGAATAACTATATACCAATCTTTCCTGTTGGTGAATTTAATGAAGAGATCACATTTTTCTCAGTAGAAACAAAAAGCCTCTTTCCACTTGGTTGTTCCCAATACAGTCTGCTTACTTTTCCTATGTACTGTTGGCGCCTGAAATAATATTATAAACATATAATAAACATTTAAAACAGTTGAAATGATGGGGTAATTACAAGTATCTGAAATATGAAGTTTCAATACAAACAACCCTTTGTACTAAATCCAAGTACCAGGAAAATGAAGTCAGCATATATACAGGCTTCCACTTCCAAAATGAAAATTTCATTCTGATCTCCAAGCACGAACAATAGCCACGGGCAGAAAAGGTCCTTTAGTAAGGCTTTACAACAATACCAGGCAATGTCAATGCATCTAATTATCTCATAGTATGGCCACACACCTCCCACAAGTATCATGGGCAGGTCACGCCGGTGATTAGCAAAGATAAAAATAAATGCTCTGTGAAAAGAATTCGACGGGGAAAGCTAGAGTGTACAGTGATCGAAGCTTCTTTTCAGCCCATCAATAGTATAGTCTTGATTTTATGTCAACCATGAATATATGACAAAGAATCAAATTGTCTATATCAAAGAACAATGCCGGTACCCGTCAGTACGAAATGATTAAGGACGAATCCAAATGTCAATTTGCATAGACCACTCGTGTTATATTTTCGGACATGGTGATACTTGATCTTTTATGTCTCTTAACTGTTTGTTAACTTACCAATCAAATTTTCCAATCTGATCTTCATACAGCCCGTATATAACACTAAAACATGCAAAATAAAAAAGTAATTGAAAATTCATGCCGGCGGCAGCCATTTTTGTTGTTTAACGAACGGAGATCGATAGGTAATTTGCGGGACGCACGATTTCATTCGAGGAACTTCGGTTATTTCCATATGAATTCAAAAGCAAATGGCGTAAAAGCAAGGGAAGTAAATCCAAAAGCAGTTACTTCCCTTTTATAGTTTCTTCCGGTATTTTGTTGTCACGTTGGGTGCGTTGCTTAAGCATTTCGCTACGTATCGCTTCGTAGCGAAATCCTAGGAAACGGCTTGCTACAAGATATCGCTTCATTTCGCTACGTAGCGAAAGCTAGCGAAAAAATTCTTCGCTACCCCATTCGGAACTACCTCGGCTTTCACAAATCAAAATGGCTGCCTTCGCCGAAATGTAACTTCCTGTTTGCCGACAATTTATGTTTTTACGTGTGACTGACTAATCATGAATTGAAATCAATAAATATTTGTAATTGTTCATTTAAACATATGTTTTTGCAGTGATTTTGTACTTGTTAAAGTCTTATTTAGTCTGAAATCGCCCCGAAAACATGCGATAGCAATGAGCGCAAAAGTTTTACTCGGCAAAGGCCACCATCTTGGTTTGTGACGTAAATAGACATTCGGAACCACCTGGGCGATGATCGCCGAGTTGTTCCAAATGGTAAATAGCAAGCCGTTTCCTAAAACGAATCGCTACAAGAAAGCGCTTTTTCAAAGCGAAACGTAGCGATTTTCGTTAGGCAACGCGCCCAAGTTTTCGTGGGTTGGTAGAAGAAGGATGGACTCAAAATGGAAGAAACGACGATCGTACGGTGTTCTAGGGTTGTGTTATTTTATTGGAGGAGTAGAATATGGTAATTTAAATCAAAATGCTGTTTACTTGCCCGTGATGTTTATGCCCTGGCCTGGGCAGTACTACATGGATAGTTGACTTGACAGCTGCTCTTTGGCTGAGACTAAAATATTGGCATCCTTTGGCTCAGAGACATAACCAGTTAACCCCTTTGAAAGAACTCTGTTTTTCTCAGTGTCACGGCACTTACCTGTTCACATTATGGAAAGAGGGATATGTAAGTGGCCGGATAGCTCAGTCGGGAGAGCACTTGCCCTGTAACTTACAGTGTAAGCGAGGGGTCCTGGGTTCGAGTCCCGGTCTGCCGGTCAGGCTGCATATTTTTCTTTCCCTGTGACATTTGGTGCCCAATGTGGGACTGTGACAATCACTTGGTCAGTTGAGAAACGCTTGTAAAAATAGATTCTTCTTAAACGGCTTGGAATTCTGAAATTCGTGACGAATTTCCAGTCTGTGGGGGAGTATGTCACGGCACTTACCTGTTCACATTATGGAAAGAGGGATATGTAAGTGGCCGGATAGCTCAGTCGGGAGAGCACTCGCCCTGTAAGCGAGAGGTCCTGGGTTCGAGTCCTGGTAAGGCTGCATATTTTTCTCTCCCTGTGACATCAATTATGAAGACTCACCAAATGTAGGACTTGAGTCTTGTCTGCAGAGTTTTCATGCCCTGGTCATGCCATTGCAGCTGGATTGGTCGTGTCTGGATGTGGTGAAAAATAACTTGGGAAATCTTTTCTTCATACATGTATACTAGATCTTGACCATTCCCGCCATCAAATTTGTTATGTGCACCGAGCCATTGATAATTTCTGTGGTCACCCATTCATTGACTAAGCTCCCAGTCGATCGCTTAACTTTGGTTGATGTACAACTTTCTACTAAAAACAGCTTCTAGAAGTTGTGTAGGCCTATTTACCCAATCACTGTAACAATCGTTTAATGGGTTACGAATCTGTATTTTCAATTCTCTATATTTTAGCTGTAATTCTACCAACATTATGGTTGTATATCAAAACAGACTTTGAAGCGAAGGAATACATGCTTGGGTTGTTACTATCTGGTTATAGTTTTGCTGCAATTATTTCAGGACCACTGTGGGGCAGGTATGATACAAAGTATAATTCTTATTCAGCGTTTACAAATGTATGTTTTACTTTAAGTACTAAGGCTGTAATGATTCAATTAGATTTATCATCAGTGGTTTTGTAATGGGTGCCAATTAAATTTCAATTTGGTACCCATGATTACTAATTTTGACCCTAATCTTTAAACACGTCTTTCTAAGTTTTAACAATAAAAGCCAAAGTGCTCCTTTTAGGCTGTGCCTGTAGCTTGTTAGATAGTGTTTCATATTGTTACATTTCTTTAAAGTTTAAATTATGATTTTAAGTCTTTTTTGATTTGTCTCTTCCAGTTTTAGACTTTAACTTACAAAAATAACTACATTATAATACCAACAAATAAATCAGTATGTATATAATTTTATTTTCTATTGATGTCAAATGTTATTCAATTTTCTTACCGGTGTATATTTTACAGATGGACAGACAAAAGTAGAACACCTAAGCTTATTATCTCACTGGGTATATTGTTTCAAGTTGTTGGTAATATAATGTATTTTATGGGTATATCTGTATGGTTTTTACTTGGTAGCAGACTGGTTGGTGGTAAGTTTTATGTTTGTTTTCTGACATGCTTAAATTCATTAAGTTTAATTCATAGTTCAATTCATTGTTTCATTTTTAATAATATCAGACTACGATACTTCAATGCTCCTCCACATTTCCCTTGCAGTTGATCAGAATATACTCATATACAGTATAAAAACAGACAAAACTGAAAATGTACTGTTTATCCCTTTATGATATTAACTGTATTTAATGAGAGAGCTCATTGCACAGTCTCTCTTGAGAGTGTATTGGTTGGACTATAGTCATTATTATCTTAATTTTCCTGAATATTCTTTTCTGTCTGTAAAAAACAGGACTTTTTTCTATTGAACCTAGCTTAAACTATATTCTATTTACATTGAATTTCCATTAATTGACCACCATCCATCAACAGCCACATTTCAGTTATGGTAATTTTCAAATTACTTTCAATGATAGAGACAGTTTCTTCATCAGTCCTGCAAATGGCTGTTATAAAGGGTACTCAATATTTTATGCTATACATTCACAGGTATTGGGGGCGGGGCTGAAGCTGTAATTATGGCTGAAGTTACCAGAAATAGTGAAGAGAAAAGTAGAACTGGTATAATATCAACATTAGTGGCCGTCAGACAACTTGGATTAATTATTGGTATACAATAAAAACTCTAAAAACCGGACCCCTGAAAACCGGACGATTTTTAAAGTCCAATATTTTTCTCTATTAAATGCTTTGAAAAATATCCTCTGAAAACCGGAAACTCTAAATTCAGAATACCGGACCTTTTGCCATGGCTTCTAATGATAAATATGCATAAAAAATCCTCTGAAAACCGGACACCAAGTGTCAACTTTCTGTGTATTGTAACAGTTAGTTATTCATAATCCCAGGCAGATGTCAATTGTTAATTAAATATCCAAGCATTTTATCTATACAGGTGTGAAAACACTTGTCTGTCATTGTTTAGGATTCTAAATGTTTGTTTTGTACAAACATGTATTGTTTTACAGATATGATTCATGAAAATATTTTAATTTCAAATATTGTTTTTATACAAATAAAGAGGCTACGTGCTTGTATTCAAAATTATCAAAGTTTGTTAATTGTAAGGAAATAATAATGACTATCTTTTTTATCTTGAGAAAGATGTTGGAAAAACATTACATGTTTATATGACGTTGTTATTGTTGTTATGTGTTTATATGCATTTGTTTAAAATGAGAATAGCATCCGTATTTATCAATTATTTATTTGAATGCATTTAAAGTTCATTGATAACATGTACATGTATCTAAAGAAAAGTTATTATTTCAATTTTTTCAGTTAATTTATACTTACCAAACCAAATTTAACCAAACTTTAATGAAAAATAAATTAATTGATATAGCTGAACCTCCCATTTAATGTAGAAAATGTCCTACCAAACCCATAGCTATGTTTAATTAGTGATTCTGTATAAACCTCTAAAAACTGGAATCCTCTGAAAACCAGACTTTTTAGTCAGTCTGGACCAAGTCCGGTTTTCTGAGTTTTTTACTGTAGTTACAATGAGTTTGTGAATGCTTGTTCGTAGGCAGCTGTAAGGGTTCCAAACCATGAAAGCCACTGTACTTAAAATTTTAATTTGCACAAACTGCTTGTGGCTATTTTCAAAGTAACAAATCATGAGATTACTTTAGTAAATATTCTAGAATTCCAAAAGGGTAGGGAGGCAGAAAAGAGGGACAGGGCTATGTAACTATTTTAATAATAATAATAATATTTATTTGGCATAGTGAACACATAGTAAAAACATACAAACACAAATATCACAGACATCATGATGTAGTAACTATGTCTTGCACACCAACACCAGGGATAACACAAAAAAAGGGCAAGCCCTTATTTCCATTGTGGTCCCTATTTTAGGGAGGAGAAAAAAGGCTGGGAAGTGAGAAAAAGAAGCTCTCTGCTATTCTGCCTTAGAAGAATTACGAGATCAGTGTTTCTAAATCAAGCTTATCAATTCTCTGACTAGTTACCTGTTCATTTTGTATTGCTATTTGATTTGATATATTTATAAATTATGATCAATTTTAAGTTTTGACGATGAAGATAATAGAAAATAGAATTACAATGTACCAAGTAACTAGAAATAGCCTATGTAGGTTAGCAAGGGAAACAATAAATAAATTGATTTTTGCTTCATTCTTTCAGGTCCAGGGTTGAATTTATTTCTTCGAGAATTGAATTTCTATGTTGATGGATTTTATGTGAACAAATACAATGTACCTGGGGTAAGTGTATTATTTTAGATTGATGTTAAGGAAGGTATGAATACAGTAATCTGATCTCTATTAAAGTTCCATTGCTTGTAGAACGCTGATTAATCTTTTCAATACTGCATTTTTCTATGTATTCAAACTTATGCTGTTCATGAAAATGGGAACCTGACAGACTGGTTTAATTCTCCTGAGCCTCTTAGTCAACTGCACGCTAAAGTGCATAAATACTCACCAGTGATTGATACATATCAATATTTCGTTGACAATGCGTAATTGCTGTAATGTTGGTGAAGTTTTAAGTTGTAGTCTTCAACAACATAAAACCAGAAAAAGCAATTACTTTTATGCTACTTTTATGATAAGCCTATATGTGGCACTCAAATATTTGTATTTTCCCCTGCGGTACAAACAAACTTATACCATCATAATGATAATAAGTGTACCAAGAACAATAGGATTTAATCTGTATTTCGTGCTTTTTAGCAAGAATGTGTAACAAACTTTGTACTCCCTGCGCATGGAAGGAAAAACCTACAAATTTGAGTTCCGAATTAGGTCTATTGCTTCAATGCAAAGCATTACTTCAAAGTGTCACCACAAATATTTTTCTAATTTTTAAAAAAATATATTTGTTTCAGGCTTTCATGGCTTGTGCATGGACTGTGTTCTTCTTTTTGTTTGTATTTCTGTATACCGATCTACACAAACTTAAAAGTAGTGAAAATTTGAGATCCAGTCCAAAAGTTCAAAGGTCAAGGTCAGGTGAAGTAGGTGAAGGTCGTGTCCTTGACCAGACCGATTATGATGAAGACTTTTACAAAGAAATTTTACCAGGACCTTCCGATACAAAATCGATCAATTCTCGAGCAAGTTCAAAGTCTGCTACAACTGATCCGGACGAACTCATGGAAACGGCGGAAGATTTAATGAAAGATGAGTTTAGAAATGGATCATTCTCTCCTAGTAGCTGTAACCATGGAAATGCCCGGCAGTCATTGAATGGAATCAGTACGGGGAAGTCGTTTGAAGGACAAATTAGTTTTGACGGGTACGGTGCTATGGACAATGGGTCGTTAGAGGAACGGAGAAGTCGTAACGGAAGTCAAGATTACATTGAAAGCACAGAGGAAGGTCTGGTTGACTATCTTCATGGGAAATCTAAACTTAGATTTATGTATCATGGTAAGTATTGGTGTCAAGGTACTTACCTGTTTACGTTATGGGGAGAGGGATATGGGATGTGTAATCAGCCGGGATAGCTTGGTTGGGAGAGCACTCACCTTGTAAGTGAGGTGTCTCAGATTTGAGTCCTGGTCAGGCTGCATGTTTTTTTTTCACCCTGATATGTATGTGTATATTGTACATAGTGATTCTGTTTGAAGGGGCAGGGTTTTTGTGTGGATGTAGATAACTTTTTGACTGCCTTTGCTTAAGAATTGCAAAAAAAGGTTGGGGAATAGAGAAAAGGGACTGGATGTTGTTCGGTATTCTAAATTAATCAAGGATGCAGAAAGTAGGGAGAGAGTGTATCAGTCGGTTTCAAATGAAAATAACTATTCTGCTCCCTGGCTTCTATTGTGCAAAATCATGAATTCAAACCAATCCAAGACCTATATTATAGATTCAGAATTAGTTTCATACATTGTGACTAAAAATTATTATGATAAGATGTCAATAAGTATACTGATTTTTTATTTAAAATTTTATAATTTCAGAATATATAAGAGAGGAGATAGTCACAGTTATTGCTGTAAATTTTAACAGTTTTTTCAATCAACTAGCTTTAGAGGTATATTGTTTATAGTCTTCGTGTTTATTATAAAATATTTTATATAATATAATATACATGTATATATATATTATATATATATAATATTATAAAATATTGAACTTTGGATGATATTTTGACTGAGTGGTGAAGACGTTGGATTGGTAATCATTGGATCACCAGCTCCACATTGTTTCTAATCCCATGTTAAACCTACCTATCATTTCTTTGAGCAAGAAACTTCCTACTACCTCAGTACTGGATGACCAGGAAGTTGACTTGAAAGTGATTAATCTAAGTGGCAAGAACTTGTTTCACAATGGAACTGAAATATATTACTACAAATAAAATAGATACAATTTGTATTTTGTTCAAGTGTTTTGAACTATAAATGACTGATTTAAAAATGTATGAAACTTTATTTGTATAGCATTCAGAGGATAACGGCATAAAAAATTTTACACACTGGTATTCACTACTGTGTTATAAGCAAAAAAACAGATAAGGCTATCCATGTCTCTGTTTAAACAATTTTCATTCAATTTATTACAGACTATGGTGACACCATTATCTCTTAGACTTTTAAACTGGGGAGAATTAGAGAACAGTATAATGTATTGTCTAGCTGGTGTTGAGGTTTGTACTTAGTTGTATATCTATTTTACTAGCTCACGGCCCAAGGTCATACAATGTACTTTATATTTGTTTTATAAGTCTACAACCGAAGGTTACATAACATAAGTTCGAACTTCCAAAACTTAGATTTGTTTCAAAGGGATTTCTTTGTAAATTTGGATCACCATGTTTACATTGTTCTATAATTATAATAATATAATAATTATATATTTATCTCTAAATTGCAATGGATTAATTTATTGTTATATTATTATGCTATTTCAGAAATAAAACTTGAGATTAAATAGAGTTTTGAATAATATTCATGCTTCATCTGTTGGTTGACCCACTCACTGTCTTATAATAAAGTTGACTGTGAATATATATTACTGTAAATATTTTGCTGTTTATGGAACTTTAAAACACCTCATAATTCTTTTTATATCATTACAATCAGTCGATTAACTTCCTTCTTCACTGGAGAAAAATTATAGGTTTATTGAACTAACCTACTAACCAAATTTTAGCATATACTTAGGGCTTTACCCTTCAAGTGTCTGTATAGTCTGATCTCTTTGTCAAATCTTGTTTCATCTGATCTTCATAGTCAGAATGTTCGGCCACCAGGGTTTGTAGCGCAGTTGGTAGCTTGCCGGGATTTCAAAACTTGTGTCTTGAAGGGGATACAGTTCTAATCCCACCGGGGCTGGTTAAACCCTTCCATAAAACATTAACTTCCATTGACAATAATGTCACTTTTTACAAAAGGGGGATATCTTAGTGTGAGAGACATAACTTTGTGATATTTTGATACCTAGGGTGCATTGCCTAAGTAAGGTATCGCTACGAAGCAAAATACTAGAAAATGGCTTGCTACAAGATATCGCTTCATTTCGCTACGTAGAGAAAGCTAGCGAAAAAATTCTTCGCTACCCGAAAGCACTTTAACAAATCAAAATGGCTGCCTCCGCAATAATGTGACTTCCTGTTTGCCGACAATTTGGTTTTTATGTTTGACTGACTATAGATGAATTGAAACTAACTGATATTTGTAAATGTTCAAATAAACATGTTTTTGCAGTGATTTTATACTTGTTAAAGCCTTATTTAGTTTGAAATTGCCCCGAAAACATGCACTTGCAATAAGTGCAAATGTTTTACTCGGCAAAGGCTGCCATCATGGTTTGTGATGTAACTAGCTAGCCATTTCCTAAGATGAATGGCTACAAGAAAGCGCTTTTTCATAGTGATATGTAGCGAAAATCGTTAGGCAAAGCACCCCTAGTGTGAGAGACATAACTTTGTGACATTTTGATACGTTGTTGCACCTTGATAGTTTACTCTTGTTGTATATATTTCAGGTTATAATCGTATTTGGTTTAGTTACTTGGTTAAGTAAAAGATTACAAGACAGGGTTCTAATTGTGATAGGATCTGTTACATTAGCCATAGCTAATTCATGGTTAATATTTGTTGTACCTAGAGCTCAACTATGTAAGTTTGTTTATATAGTCTATTTTTTCTCAACTGTCAAAGTTTGAATAATTTCATGGTGATTGATTACACACTTTCACAATTTAGGAGTGTAAGATAAAGAGCACAAAGTCACCATGAAATTATTCATGTTTTGACAGTTGAGAAAAAACGAACTATACAGTTAGTTTTATTTGATTCTTTATGTTTTTCTTGAGTTAAAATTACTCATCAAACTCATTATAAACTAAATCCAGAATATGTTCAATTTTATGATTGCCAAACTACTTACGTTTTTATATGCCCGAAAGAATTTATATACCCCCTGGCGTCCGTCTGTCTGTCCGTCCGTATGTTCGTCCATCCGTCTGTTAGCAATTTGGTTTCCGGAGCATAACTTAAGTTTCATTTGGCCCACAATATTCAAACTTCATAGGATGATTGTCCATATCGGGTAGAAGACCCCTATTGATTTTGGGGTCACAAGGTCAAAGGTCAAGGTCACTATTACCTTAAAACTGAAAACAGTTTCCGGAGCATAACTTAAGTTCCATTTGGTCCACAATATTCAAACTTCATACGATGATTGTCCATATTGGGTAGAAGACCCCTATTGATTTTGGGGTCACAAGGTCAAAGGTCAAGGTCACTTTTACCTTAAAACTGAAAAAAGATCTTTTTTCTCTACTTTGTTTTCCACAATTATTCATAATATGATATTCATATGAAATATTCTCATGTCTTACAAATGCTTCATCTTAACTAAAAAAAACAACACTTTCGGGCATAATGCTCTGCCTAGTGGTGCTCTTGTTTGTCATTGACTATTAAAAATTTAATCAAGCTGGTGAAAATTTCCATTTTCAAAAGTCTGGCAATTTAATAATTTTGCTGTTTAGTGTACTGATTTTTCTTGCTCATCATCCCTTTGGGAACCGTCTTGGGTATTAATTGATAGGGAAGAGATATGGGTTTTTTTGTTGAACAAAGTTAAAAACATGAAATGTCATGTCCTGTGGTGGCCATTTTGAAAGGAGGGGAAGAACTCATAAAAACACAGGATTTATCTTTATAGGGTTAAAACACCAACAGAATGATGACAGAATAATAATCCCATCTTGAATGGTGTTGTGCCGACTGTAAATTTTGTGACTGTAATTTTTTTCAAATGTAAATAACTGTTATTTTATTATGTATGTATTACAGATACACCTGCTGAGAATATATGGAAGTTTATTATTGGTATAATATTAGATATGTTTGCTTTACCATTTCTCGTATCTGCTAGTATATCTTTATATTCTAAAATTACAAGAAAAGAAACACAGGGTATGTATCTTATACATGTATTTTATATTGCTTTTTATACTGGTTTCACACAAAAGTATGATCACTGACTTTAGTACAATTGTACATTTTTGTCTGTCTTCTTTAAGAGTCTTTTTACTCTTCTTTGTTACAGCCAGTAATAGCTACCTGACTTGAAATGAACATTATTTGTGGAACATTTGTGTGAAAAATGCACAAGATTGTAAAATGAGCTGAACATGTAAGAAAGCAGACCTTCACAATAAATGTATAAAAATATACATAGTTACTAAGTGAAATTATACATGGTAGATATATTGTACAGGGGCGGATCCAGGATTTTTTTCTAGGAGGTCCGAACTTTTCTAGGGGGGGTCCAAACCACATTATACACATTTTGCTGAACAATTGAGAAATACACTAATGGACAGGTACATTTTCCAAATTCTAGGAGGGGGTCCCGACCCCTCTAAACCCCCCCCTGCTGGATCACCCTATGTTATATGTTTTATCATATGTTTGTCATATATTACAGGTTTAAGTATGGGTTTAAGACGTAGTGTGATAGGTTTAGCTACAATATTAGGGCCATTATGGGCTGGCTCTACTATAACAATGCCTTATTTAATGTTTGGTGCAATGCTTGGATTACTAGCAATATCTTTAGTAAGTATACATGAATTTGTGTCTTTGTTTATGATTTACAATAAAACATAATAATATTACTCTCTGGAAAATGGTGAAAATTTGAAGCTTTTTCATTTCTATTGTGTAAGAATTAATTTTTTTTTTTTTTAATCTTCACATCAGGGTTGATTTGACATTATATACAATGTATACAGCAGAATAGCGAAGACGAATTATAGAAATGTGTGTTGAAATCGAAATAAACTGGCATAATATCTCAAAAATATTTGGAATTGATTGGCCAAAAAGTGACCATATTCTTACATTTGACTTACGATGATTTTTGTCGTAAGATTTTTATTAAAGCATGGTGTGCTCTATTGATTTTTGGCGCGTAACGTCACGATAAAAGTTCTGATGTGACGTCCGGTTTTACTTTGTTGATTCCAGAGTTTAGAACAACACATAATGTGAGCGTCTTAGTTTTTTATTTAAAAATTTCTGATGAAGGCTATTGAGCCGAAAATTTAATAAAGAGTTTTGTACTAAATATAATTATAGAAAATATGGTATAAACGTTATTTTCTTATGTATGTACTTTCAGATGATGTTACTGGCATCATTCTCTAAACTTCTTCCTGCGAGTGAGTTACCATTAAACAGAGCAGGTCTTATAACAGAAGAAGATCGTGACCTTGACATTGAAACAAAACCTTTGTTGTCATGACAACGGGATGAATTATAGACATTCAAACTGTCATTGCCTTAACCCACTAGCCCAAAACTTCCGATAGCCAAAAAATTCCACTTGTCCAAAACCTTTATTAGTGAAAATTTATTTAGATCATTTTCTTAGTCTGAAAACCATGACAAGTGAAATATATTTGGATCATTATATTTACCTACCAGCTTGAAGCCCAGGATAAGTGATAATTTATTCTTGCTTGTAAGAAAACTCATTGAAATAGCTGGGCTTAGTGAATAATTAGGGACTTAATAGATACAGTTCCCCCAAAAGTGTTTTGGACAAAATCCTATTTTAGGATAAACTGATACATATTTACCCTTGTAAAAAAAGAAAGAAAGAGTTATCAGGATAAATTCCAAAATTAGTATTAATTGATTTATCAAATTATGATTCAAACTTACAAATGTTCATGAATAAGTTTTTACTCTTGCAGTAGTATGCATGCTTAGTTTTTCTTAATATTTCATTTGTCTCAGGACTTTTGGAGAACATTGTATATTAATTTGGGTAAGGGTTAGGGCTTGTAAAATTTTAAGGCAAGGACTGTTCTAGTTGTGCCAGAATTTGTGATATTTTAATTATTATTTTTATTGAAAGAGACTTTCATCAAAAAAAGGCCAAAACCTGTTTGGATACTCTTTTCTGACGAGCTTGAACACTCTGTTTGACCCAAACTAAGATTGGTTTAACATGGTCATGTTTATGAATAGAAAAGTGTGTATTACTGGCTAAATGATTATTCAATGTTTTGAAACATCACTAAAAAAATAAAACTGAACATTTTGATGTAAATTTGTAAAACATGAATATTAATTTTGCATGTATTCCTAAAACTGTTATAGAACAGAACAGAACAGAGCATACACTTTATTTGCTCACACCAAGATACATGGTACATGAGAACAAATGAATTCAACATAATACAATTATTATTTATAAGTGGATTCACTCAATTTATCTTAAATGAGAACTTAAAGTCTTCCATAATGATAAATAAAGTGGACATCACATCATTGTTCGGTCACTATTCACGTACAACTTATGCTATATCAATTGATGTTTCCATACATATTTTGTAGGTATAATATGTTATGTCAAATTAGGGACTTTAGTCAGTTATCTTTCCCTGATAAAATCTGAAGCAATCCAATTGGTAAATAGGTCCTTACAGTTGGAATCCTCGGATTTTATCATTGAATTCTTATGTAAGGATAACAAAATATTTTATCTAATATCGTTCTTGTTAATTAAGATATTAACAGAAGTGATGAAATTTAGATAGTTCTTTAACTTAAAAATAATTAGCTTGAATTTCGAACAAATTAAATGATATACAAAAAAGTTATTAAAGATTAAATTTGGCAAATTAACATTGAAAAGTAAGGGTAAAATCTGAGTAATCCAACTAATTAGTCTAGACCTACCTATTTTGAAGAGTATACAAGGGGAAATAACTGACTAAAGTCCCTTATTTTGTATTTGTTAAAAAAATTTAGGCCAAATGTTTTGGGACTTATCGTTTGGTTACTTAAAACTTTTATTTAAATGGTGCATTATTAAGATTTATTATTATTATTAGTTTCTGTCTAAAGCTACAGTCCCATAAACAAAAAAATTACCGTGAGGGCACCGTACGGGCACCGTGCGATCAAGCTCCGCAAGGACCCGTACGAATTCTTGCGTACCCGTACGGACTGTCACGGTTTTACCAGGGTCCGTGATTTGAGCCCAGGATTCACCTATCAGTTTCAGAGTCAAATCATGAACAAAATCATGGCCGAGTATGGATTAAACATGCATATCTTCAAGCTACGGCTCCATACGAGTGTGTTGTTTCGTGCCATGTGCGTACGGTCACCTTGATACGCAAGGCTTCTCACGGCCTATGACTGTCTGCACGTACGGGTCCGTAACAAGCCACAATTTTATAGGACTGAGGCATTAAGTTCAGTATACATATGTGGCATTTTAACTTTATTCTGTTTTGTATTCCTATGGCATGATAGTCATAATTTATTTATACTTTCTTATTGACTTTTTAACTCTTAAAGGTAAAGTTGAAAACTAGTGTTGTGATATTGTTTGAATCAATTATTTATGAAATTTCAAATCTAAATTGTTCATGCAAATGTCTGGTCTCTGGTTGTAATGTCTCAATTGGTTTAAACTTTTTTGATAAGTTTACTTTAAGGTTATATGCAATGTGTGTTTGCATTTTAGTTATGTGCTACAAACCACTTGATTTTACATTCCATAGACTCAATCCCAATTAAGGTGAACATATGGGCATATTTTTTTTCATTTTTTTCATGTCATCAAAAATGAGTTTTAAATCAATAAAAGGCATTGTAGACATGTTCTGTACGCAGTATAAAAATATTTTCAGCTGGGCTAGTATACTTTTTTAGATATAGGCTGGTGAAAGGTCACACCTAGCATTAATAAATGAGCTTATGAAAATCGAATATGTGCTGTTAATTTCACTTAATTAAAAGTAGCAATGGTCAAACTGTTGAGAAATTCAATACGGTTGCATTCTATAAGGTATTATGTTTCGGAATAAATGATAAAGACTGAAGAGTAAGCCAGATACTTTCAGAAAAACATAGATATTGAATACGCTATTTTCACTAGTTTTATTTGTTTTAAAAATGTCATTCATATCAACTGTTCCAGAACGATACAAACAAGTTCAATATAGAATGAAACTGTTTAAAATAATTAGATACCATTGTATTTGTGTTATAACAAAACGTTGTGTGCATGTGAACCACCACAAAGCCACCAATAAAGAATATAATTGTTGTCCCGTACGTTAGCAAAATTGGCTCGAACGTTATATACTTCAGTTTGGTCATCTAAACTATTGATAACTAAGTTAAACTGCAAGAATACAACTTTCATTGTTGTGTAATTTGTTTTACAATTCAATGTACTTGTGTTTTACATATAAAATTACAATGATATCTCTCAATTGCAATAATTACGCGAACCATTATCATCTTTCCAAGAGAACAACATTCAACAATTTTGTGACAAGTTTAACAAAGAAACATAGCAAATAACGCATAGACTAATAAAAGCTATTTAGTAGTGGGGTAACATGTGATTTACAACCATCAAATCATCCGGCAAATGCATGTTTAGACAATTCTACAGTGTCCCGTACGTTATTAAATAAGTAAGATAATGTATAAACCTGATCAAATTATTGCAGTGTGTGCTAAAATGATTCTAAAGTTATAATTTGATCAAAGGAGGCATTGTTTTATTCTATCATTTCAAAGCTAGATGGTATTCAATTAAGAACAATGCAAACTATTCATCATTTATTGCAAATAATAAGTACTATAACTTATTTTCCCGTCACTCTAGTTAGTTACTTTTGAACATCATCAATTTCATTATAATTGCTGTTCCCATAATATTTTCGTCTGTGAAGATTAAATGCATGTTAAGGAACCTTACAAAAGCAATTTATCATAAATATTCAGATAATTATCAATTATCGTGTCACATTTTGTCCCGTACGTTATGGACTCGTACGTTATTTTTCATTTTATATTTACTGTTTTTTTTGTGTGTCATAAATATGCACTTTAAATGAATTATAAAAACACTTAATAAATTTTTTATTTAATCATTGAAGATCAGTTCAATGAAGAATTTATATATCTATTTGAAAAGGTTTGATAGATAATTTGATTTTACTAATTGTCCCGTTCGTTACGTGGTGAAAATTACGATTCATTTTTTAATAAATGAGCTCATATATTACCGATACCAATAAAATGTCAGCTAAAATGAATGTCTTATCATTAGGATATAACTTTATGGAGTTTACTTACACAAAAATAGTGTGTAAAGAATGCAAAGATGTTAGATTTATGAAGCCTTTAAATTAATGTCCCGTACGTTATCCGAGTTTGGAGACAACGTTTGTTGTATGAGGTGTGGAAAATCATTTTTGAATTTACATTATAATGTGTTTTTCTTGAGAATTTAGTAATAATTGACATATTAAAGATATATTTAATTGGAAATCTGTCTGAATTTTTTAACAATTTGAAGCTAACTGTAAGAATTTGTCATTGGAGACATAGGGATTTTCAACACCCTAGCTTAATTAAGAGACACTATTTTGAAAAAATCGAAGTTTTCTTCACGAAATATGTCGTTTATACTTTTACTATAGCACTATCACTTGTAAATATGCATTTCATTTACATAAATTCTGTAAGTTAAGTTCCTGGAAACATGATAAACGTTGGAGACATCAAATGTACATTCTAAGTGGGAATGCGTCCATAGTTGATGTGTTTGTTCAATACTATGTGCATTTACAATGGGGCGACTTGATTTACCCGGGCGGCTTACGAACCGGCGTTAGCTGATCGCCGATTAGCTCGCCCCGGTGTGACATATGAATCAAGCGTTCCGGCTAACTAATTACTGTTGCAGATGGTCGCATTTCAAGCAGTGTGTGTAAATAAATCCATATCAGTAGTTAAAATTTTAAATTCGTGTCTGGCGAGTAAAATGTGTACTTGTAATATAACTCTTACACAAATGACGGGTAAGAGAGTTTTATTTAACACATCAATTAGTATTTTGTCCATAATCTTAGTACATTTTTATAATAATGGTTTCCCTTGTACCTAGTTTTAGCCATATTCGTCCCACGCTCGCCGCTAGCCACTCAAACGAAACTGGCACATTCAGCGTGAGCCGGTAGGTTGACCCGGCTCAATCTTGGAGCTAATAAAGCAAATCGCTGGTGCCGGTTTAAGCCGCCCGGGCAAATCAAGTCGGCCCAATAAAAAATGTTGATGTAAAATCAGGGTGTATTTAAAATACAAATGTACAAATTTTAGTTTTGATATGCATGGACTATTTATTGTTGATAGAGATTAGGATTTATTTAGTAAAGTTTTGCTATAAGAACACACTAGTTATTGTTGAAACCTTGCAATATTTGATAATTTTTAAGGTCCAAAATGCTGAATTTGAGAGGAAATGGTTTTCTATATTAAGACTGTTTCACTACTAAGACTATCCAAATTGATGGTCAGGGTTAAGGGTTTGGGAATTTTGATGGAACTTTACTGTCGTACATGACTGAACATGTATATTAACAGGCTTCCCAGCGTTCCTAGTTTTTCCTAGTTTTCCTACTTTTTCCTAGTTTAATTATTGGGTTCCTACTTTTTCCTAGTATTTGCCAAAAGGCTCCTAGTATTCCTAGTTTTTATATTTTAAGGATTTTTTTTGGAAAAATACTGATACCTCATTTGCTTTCTGTTAGATATATTTGCAGATAATGGCCAAAAGTTGTTGAATTGACATGTTCCAATGCTGGTATGGTGTCTGGTGTCAGTGTTGCCTTACCAAGCTGCATGTGTTAACACATGTGAAAACTAAGGCTCTATGATACCATAATGTCTATGCCTGAGCAAAGAAAATGTCAACTTCGCAGCTTCTGTGCCTGTCTTCTATGGTAGTTATGTATAGTTCCAGGTTGAAAAGGTAAACACTCCCCTAAAAGAAGTCCTATTTTTTTGCATTATCTTCCTAGTTTTCTCCTAGTTTTCTCTTAGTTTTTTGAGTTGACATTCCTAGTTTTTTCCTGGTTTTTTACTTTGCACTGCTGGGAACCCTGTATATAGTAACAGACTTTAAAACTGAAGTTTTTAATCATGTTTTAATATTATTTATTCCATTAGTTATCAGTTAGTTATATAAAGTGTTGTGTCAAGAACTTATTTTATATATATTCAGAAATGTGCACTGTTATTTTTTTACATTTTACGTTTATAACAATTGTTAAATAATTGCTTTTTTGTTATTTTTAAATGTCTATAATTTATATTACTACACTTGATAATAAAATAGATTAAATTATAATTGTGTTAAAAGTACATTTCTGTAAAAATCAATTAACTCTGTACAATCTGATAGTCTGTCTTGTACTGCCCTTCATGTACACTTCTAAGTAGGGCTGTCACAATATATGCGGCAATACGTACCTCGGTATGATTTTAACGTACCGGTATTTGGCGATATTTTTTATTTCATTAGATTTAATACTTCCCTTAGCAAAATTGAGTAGAGACACGTCAGTTTTTCCATTGATCATTCCATCTAACAGTAAGTTACAAAAATTTAACTGATTGAGGCGCGTCACAGTCCTAAATGACCGTAAATACTTAAAGAGGCTAGATTCTATCAGTAGCTGTATGTAAGATTTGCAATGTTTCTGTTAAACACAGCTAAGGCACAACAAATCTAAAAGGTCAGAATATATTGTGGTACATATCGCGATACGATGCCAGCGTATTGCAGTTTATAGCGATATGCTTCTGGCGTATCGTTACAGCCGTACTTCTAAGAACCCTGATTTCAATATTTTAATATTCATGTTCTATCTGTGATGGAAATGTGTATAGGACCATACTGTCATCTGCTCGCATGGTTTTCATGCTTCTTTATTGATGCAGAACCTGTCTTGTCAAGCATTTTTTGAAAAGCATAAATTGGCACATGCCTTTGGTTTTCTCGAGCACAGGCATAATTTTATGTTACATGTACAATGTAATGGGCTAAGTGAACAATCATCTGGACTGTATGAAATTAGGAATTTTCACTAGCCCAGGACTTCTGGGCCACTGGCAAAGGTTGGTAGGAAGCTTAAATTTGATAATTTGGATAATAGTTTCATTTTTTGGCTTGAGATAGCACTGCATAATACACATTTCGAATTTCTTTGGCATATTATGTCAATTTTACCTTCATTAACTAGAAAGAGTATTTTTATTAAAAGCTGTTAAATGATGATCTCTTTTAACTAAAGGGACGCTCAACTATAACTTTTGTATTATCAAGGACAGTTTGTAAAGGACAATTCGAGGGTTGCCTGCAACACTGTAGTAAGTGCATTGTGTAAAAAAGCAAGTTACTACAGTCTTGTGGGCAACCCTCGAGTTGATCCCAAATGTATCAAATCAGCTTTACATATCAGTAACAATGGATTCTGATTGACTTAAATATTGATAACATCTTTAATTAATGAAATCATTCATTAACAATCAATTAATAAGATTGACTCTTGAGACATAGGTATTGAATAAACAATTACTATTAAAATTAATAATCAATATAAATGACCTTATGGAAACAATTTACTTAAAAGGATAAAGCAAAACGTTTATTTGTTTCTTAACAGTAAATAAAGTACAGAAAAGCTCTGCTACTAATTTAGGTGGTCCTAATGTCAATATATATCAACTTCCCTTGAACGATATCCACTGAGAGGGACTTAAGTGTGTTGCAGTTCAGTGGTTGTTGCCCTGCAAAGGTTAAATTCAATTAAAGTAATGCTTAAGGGAAATATCAAAAACTTGTGTTGTGTAGAGGATTTGTTCTGTAGAAGAACGCTATGCAGACTGAAGTCCTGAACAAATAAAAATCATTGGTAGGAGGTAGAATGACCGTAGAAATAATTTCATGACCAAGCTCCACAAAAGTATGCCCTGCCCGTGAATCGAACCCACGACCCCTTGATTAGTAGACTTGCATGCTACCAACTGAGCTAGCCGGACGGCTGTCTGCTTTAGTAGGTTGAACATAGTTCACCCTGAATGATGGGTTAAGCTTGGACAATTTTTGTAATTTTTTATTTGAAATACTGTCATAAAATGTCTGAAATTGATTAACAAGATGTTTAGTGTTAGGATCATCGATTGAAACCATTCTTAAGTGGCCTCTTCATCACATAAATACCTAGATTTCAGTTCTTAAAACATGGACCAGAAACCAATTTCTTGGCCTGAAATATTTCTATTATAATAAAATTACGTCCATATAATTCATTAATGTAATGACTATTCACGGAGCTGTTATTTACGAAAAGTTGAATATATTCTAGGTAAGTAATATTTATTATATACGAGTGTAATATCTGTTACATAAATTTACATAATTGCAGTGCCTACAAAAAAGTATGGAGAAATTTTTACTTCGCAGGCGTTTTCAAACTTTAGATGGACAATGTTTGATATGTGATATACTGCACACTATGTTCTCCTTCTTTACTTAAGAAATATAATGTTGAAAATATTTCTTGTGGATAAACAAAATCGTTATATACATGTACAATATACAGCCTAGGAAAAATAATGGATAAGGAGAAGCCTTTTTGTATCGTGTAATGGTTTAATTTGGATGTCATGGTCAACCATTTGTGCATTGTTTATAAAAATACAGTTTTCTTATGATTAATAGAATGTTAGGCTAATGGATATTTTAATCGTTTTGAAATTTATGTGAATACATTGTCAGTTTTCGTTTGTTTAAAGCATTAAAACTGCTCTTAGAAGAGGGCGAGGCCGAATGGTTACAACGTCGATTGGTAATAGCCAGCTATGAATTGTGATTTAAACAATCGCATCTAAAGCCACCTACCTGGTCGTTTTCTTGATAAAAAAGCTTCATCTCACTACTTGAGACCAAGAAGCGAACTCGAAGGGTGGTTGTTGGAACTCGTTTCACAATCGAGCTGAAATAAATAATTATAAAAAACCCATAAAAACCACTGTCATTCTATCATTGAAATTCTGAATGCATTTTATTCAGGTGTTTATCTACAATGGCTGACCGACTCAAACTGGACGTCAGTGGTCAGTTTTTCACCATCTTAAGACAACAGCTGATGAAAGGCCCTCCATCAAAACTTGTGTCAATATGCCAAACGTCATCATCAACTATATACATAGATCGACCAGTAGACAGTTTTTCAGTAGTTTTGACCCTTTATCAAACTGGAGAGATACATATACCAAGTTCTGTTTGTCCTGTGTTGCTATTAAAGGAACTAAACTACTGGGGCATATCACCAACCTACATATCGAAATGTTGCTTCGAAAGGTAAGGTTTTGTCTTGTTGTTTTTGTTGCTGTTTGTTTCACGATGCTTCTCGCCCCCTTTATAGACTACATGTCTATCGAAATACATGAATACAACATGTACATAGTATAGATGTATCAAATGAATGCTTTTCAAAATTAATTCAGTTTTCTTTGGATCGCTCTTAAATATTGTTCAAAGTTCTATGGTGCTCCTAGATAAGTAAAATTTCGCTTTAAACTGCCATTTGACACATCATCAAAGTTTAGTCATGTCTCTATGATCAGTTGACCTACCCACTGTTTCTAAAGGGACTCGGAACTCTAGAACTCGAGCCAAACCTTTTATGTTCGTACGATGCACATACATTTGTAGCTGTGAAACATCGTAAATTGCTAACCAACTTCACGGGCCAGTTTGAGATTTTAAGCGAGAATTTAGTTTTGAAAAGCAAACGTGGACCTTGGAACCATTTTCAACTTATTTTCTCAATTCCGACGTTGATGCTTTTGCTAATTCGGTAAACCTATCGGGTGATTCCGTAAACTGATGATCAGTGGACAGTGTAGCTATCGCTGAAGTGCTCCGAGTCACTTTGGACCATTGCCATGGAGATTTCTGCCTAGTACATTATGGTCCTGACGACACATGCAGATAAGTGTAAGCGACTCACTGATTGGACGGATGCAATCAACAACGACACGATTTTCAGAACAGGTCATTGAGATCTTACTGCGGTAGTGTATTCAGAAATTGATTTACTGGGATTGTCCTTTGCAGATTAGAAAGTTATATGAACGCACAGGAAGCTATTCGTGACTTCAAGAAATACCACAAACAACGTGAACCTATTGTCAAAACATCTTGCTGCAGTTCAACCCGGAAGTTCCGTTATAAAATCTGGAAAATAGTTGATTACACGGAGCCTTCTCTAGCTGGAATGGTATCACAATATATTATTTTATTTTCACAGTCCTAGTCTTTGACTGGTTCCTTTAATTTTTTAGATACTGGAAAAATTATATCACAACCGGGAATTCGAACAGGGATTCTCCGATTTCGATGTCTATGAGCCACGGTCTTATCATTTCTTTATAGTTCAAGTCAAGAAACATATATGTTATGTTTTATATTCGACAGTTTTGACAAGTGCAGTAAATGTAAATTTTTCTTCTAACAATTAGCATTTGCGACTCAAAAATCGTCAACTATCGCATAATTTTGCACTAACCTAGGTGGTCTTTATACCGGACCATTACTATAGTGTTTTTAGAAGGAGTTACGGCGGGTTTCTCCAATCATGCATTTGACTAGAAGTTTGACTTTTTTTGTTTCAGGTATATTTCTTCATTTCGCTTGTAATGGTATTATTGTCCATTCTTGCGATAGCCTACAGTGAGGACCCAACTTTTACTCGTGAGCTAACGACTTGTGAGAACATTGAATATATTCTAGCAACAGATGACACAATTGATGGCACTTTTAAAGAAATTATGAACGAGTTTTGTTTAGGCAATGATACATCTTTAGCTGGTTTTAATGTATCCACAAAAAATGACAAAAATCGAGTGAGAATTGAGATCTCGTTTAATCAAAACGACGAAAATTCGTACCCTGACGATACGCTGCATGATTGGACAGAAAGACAAGATGATGCTCCACCCATTGAAGATATGATAATCGATTGGACAACAAAACATGATAAAGCTCCGCCCAGTGAAGATATAATAAATGATTGGACAACAGAACATGATAAAGCTCCGCCCACTGAAGATATGATAAATGATTGGACAACAGAACATGATAAAACTCCGCCCAGTGAAGATATAATAAATGATTGGACAACAAAACATGATAAAGCTCCGCCCAGTGAAGATATAATAAATGATTGGACAACAAAACATGATAAAGCTCCGCCCAGTGAAGATATAATAAATGATTGGACAACAAAACATGATAAAGCTCCGCCCAGTGAAGGTATAATAAATGATTGGACAACAAAACATGATAAAGCTCCGCCCAGTGAAGATATAATAAATGATTGGACAACAGAACATGATAAAGCTCCGCCCACTGAAGATATGATGAATGATTGGACAACAGAACATGATAAATCTGAACCTCACAGTAAAATATCGTCAACTTTAAAAACTGATACAACCGCTAAATCCAATTTGATTGGGAGTTTGCCAACATCTTCTATGCACTCTGCAAAATCTGCGGCAATCAAACATGAAAATGAGTTTAGAGAAAACACAGAAGTGCCTCCTGGGGCAACCATCGCTGAATTTGATTGGACAACAGAAACAGCCGCTAAGTTTGATTGGAATATGAGTAATTTTAATGGGGATCCATTGAATATTTCAACTCCAAACTTTTTCCATTTTTCTTTATCGCTTGAAAACGATACATTTTTTTTGCCGACAATGCCTCAAACGCAATTCTTAAGCGTGCACGTCCTTGAAAAAGACATTCCTTACATAAAGATAAAAGTATATGCCCTAATCGTATGCGGTATAATTACTGCTCTGTTCTTTACTTTCGACTTCATAATCCGTCTTGTATCTTGCCCTTGCATATTTCGCTACTTTACGTCAGTCATTAATATCTTTGACGCCCTAGCTCTGGTCAGCACCCATCTCCATATGATTTTAATTTTCCTTTATCGATATGAGCAGTACAATAACACGTGGCTTAAAGTTCTTGAGTATAGTCAAATGGCGCGCGCTTGTAGGTTACTGCGTACCATGGACAACGTACGTGCTGGAAAGATCTTGACATATTCCATCAAAAGGAACAAAGGTGACCTACTTACCATTGGGCTCTTTCTGGTTACCGGCATGTGTGTGTTTGCCAGTTGTTTCTACTTGTCGGAAGAGCGAAATAACGTTCAGACTCTCCTGGAAGCTTGGTACTGGGCCATCATCACCATGACGACGGTTGGTTATGGCGATATCGCGCCAAAAACATTCGTCGGCCGCATGTTCGCAACTTTGTGCGCCGTCACTGGTGTTTTGATGCTGGCTTTAACGGTGCCTATATTCGCAAATAATTTCTTCACTTTGTATAACCATGTTCATTTTAAGGACAGGGAAAGAAAAATCAACAGATGGCAAGCGTTTATTGATAAAGATCATAACAAAGTAAAATCTAGGATGTCTCAAAACAAATTGGTTTCTCATAGATCATTAAAAGAAAACAGTTGTAATGGCGAAAGTGCGTAAAGATGACCTGGTTTCTAAATTCTGTATAAATTAAAATTGGATCTTCTATAGCAGGCTCTGCTAGGAATAAATATTTTTGAAAAGCGCCATTTCTCAAAATTTGAGATTGTTAAGTGTTCATTTTACAGAATTAAAGAGCATTTTAAAGCATTTTAGATTTGATGATAAATCTCAAAATGGCGAGGTCTTCATAATCCAACTCGCTAGACCGTTTCTATAGCAGCGGATAATTTCTCCCTTAACCGTGAAAAATCGCCCTACACTTTTTTATTTATTTTATTTTGTTTGGTTTAACGCCGTAGCAACGCATTGTATATGTCATATAACGTCGTCCAGCGCACATAACCTAGCTTTCCTGGACCCTTGTCTATAACCAGTACTCACATACCCTTCCACAAGGCTGGAAACTTCTCCATATATCTTATCAATGGAGGGAAATTGACACTATTGTCAAACTTTCATGGAATGGTATAACTTCCCCGGGTAGGATTCGAACCCGTACCCCCTTTGGGACACGAGATTCGAAATCGAGGCGCGCTACCACCTGCGATTCCGACCCGGGGTATCGGCCTTCACTGATTATTAAAACTTATAGAATGAATTTCTCCCTAGACAGTGGAAAGTCGACATATCGAATGAAAATTGTGATGTAAAAAGTTGATGTCAACAATCTGACCTATAATAGCATTAATTTTACAGATTTACGACCCTGACGACATTAACAATCCTTTTAACTAGTTAGATATAAATCTGTTAAATGTATGACTGAAAGAATGCTGTTGGTTACGTGTTTTAATAAAACAGATTGTATCAGAACTCTAATGGACGGCAAACCAATCCTTAGATTTCACCACATGCAGGAGCTTGGCACTCTGTATCATAGTTTGAAAATGCCCTCTTTTTTCGGCGTAGCTGTCTAAGCTGGATTTTGATCTACATTTCTGTATAATGACGTCTGTCTGATATTTCGGAAATCCGCCGTTCTATTGGATGATTTTATAAGCACTTAAAATGACGTACGGGGGGAAACAGAGAAAATCCCCTCTTCGATTGGATGGCCCTGACACGCGCGAAAAAATGAAGGCCACACTATTGTAATGCAGTGTTTTACTTAATTTTGCTTCGTTCGTAGATTATTTTTTTGGGTAGACTTCTATTGCTTTCCAAAGTGTTTTTTTATATTGTAACAATAAAAAGTTACGTGTCAAACACAATATTTTATTGGTAAAATGAATATACGTCTCCAGATGTGAACCGGTTTCTCGTAAAAAGTCTAACATATTACCCAATAATTATTAAGTTAGCCTCACTACGCCCAGTTTCCGGGGCTTACACTTTGAGAACTGAAATCAAGCTGGCGGACACTAAGTAGCGGACATTAGTGCAGCGGACGTTAAGGCAGGCTAAACACCACTTAATTTTCCAGCGGACATTAACATTACACGCCACTACTTTCGATTGGAAAAAGATAAAAAAAGTACATAGATATTGCTGACAAAATGTTAATCTCTTCGCAGGGGAATAAATAAAACGTACATTTTCTGTCTTAAAAGGATTCAGATTAAAGATTTCATTTAGTATTACTTTAAATCTGTTTATAAACATAGAACTAATAATATGCGAAAATGCAGAAAGGTTCATACCAATGTAAAACCTTAGCGGTGAAGTGTGACCCCAGAAGACAGAGTATATACCTATGCTATTACCAATCGAATGAGCACCCCTGTAAAAGTCCATCTTAGGGCTGAAAGCAGGTGTAAGACTTTAAAGAAGCCATAAAGTATATTAACCATAAGCGTTTTAAGTGGGTTCGAGCCCCTATAGAGCCAAAACAGTGAAGTGTGGCCCCGGAAGACCGGGTATACGGATGTAGCATATGATTATACCAATCGAATGAGCCCCTCAATACTAGTCCATCTTGGGGCTGTAAGCTGGTATGGGACCTCAAAGTAGCCATATTATAGATACATTTAATAAAGACGTTTAAAAGGAGATTCGAACCCCTGTGGAACCTAAACGTTGAAGTGTGACCCTGGAAGACCGGGTATACAGACGTAGCCTATGCTAATACCAATCGAATGAGCAACGCTGTAAAAGTCCATCTTGGGGCTGAAAGCAGGTGTGAGACTTTAAAGAAGCCATAAAGTATATTAACCATAAGAGTTTTTAGTGGGTTCGAGCCCCTGTAGAGCCAAAACGGTGAAGTGTGACCCCAAAAGACCGGGTATACGGATGTAGCATATGATTATACCAATCGAATGAGCCCCTTCATACTAGTCCATCTTGGGGCTGTAAGCTGGTATGGGACCTCAAAATAGCCATATTTTAGATACATTTAATAAAGACGTTTAAAAGGAGATTCGAACCCCTGTGGAGCCCAAACGGTGAAGTATGTCACCGGAAGACCGGCTATACAGTAGCATATAATAATACTGATCGAAAGAGCAACTCCATGTTAGTCCATCTTGGGGCTGAAAGCAGGGGTGTGACCTCAAAGAAGCCATATTATAGATATACTTACTAAACACGTTTTAAAGAGGATTCAAACCCGTGTGGAGCTTACACTGTGAAGTGTAACCCCGACACTAATCGAATGAGAAACGAAATACATGTCTTTGTGGACTGAAAGCATGGGCTTGACCTCTAGTTAGCCATAGAATGTATGCTATCTTAACGTTTTAAAGTGAGCATACAGAATCTGGAAAATAGCACTGCCAGGAAGATATGACTGCACTTCTTCACGAATATTCTCAGTTCATCCCGGTTAACTGTCTACAAATTACTGAGACGCACCGGGTCATACACTGGGGACAGTGTGAACTTAGCATCATAGTTAAAACCTTTTCGAAAATATAGGACGGCATTCTGTGAAAACTCTTTTTCTAGAGTAATATTTGTCAAATTCTCTATTAAATTGATTCTATTTCCATTAACGACTAGTTTGAGCCGAACCTCAACTCGACAGTAAATACTTTCGGGTATGAGAGAAATTAGTAATTTTTGTACTTTTGACAACCTGCTTGTATAACAATTTTCAGATCTGACCGTTAGTTTTGTTCTGTCATGTTATGGTATCAAGTACATTGATACTACTAGACGGGAGCCCGTGCAAGCACGGGCTTTAGGTAATGACAATAAAAGGAAATAACCGCTGCGGGGAGTTTGGTCTATTTTTAGTTTTATCTAGAACTATTTTTAGACACAAAAAACCCCACCATTTTTGTTGATTTTTGGTAGTTTTTGCAAATATCAAAAGGCGTTGTCAAAAAAGAATTGTCAACTTGATATGCTGGTATATAGTCTATCTTGGGGCTAAAAGCAGGGATGCGACCACAAATTAGATTTGAAACAGGGTTCAAACCTCTATAGATCGAGTATTAGGGCTGTCACGATATAAGGGTATACCGGTATATTGCAATACGCATCAGGGGCAACTCGTACCGAGGTACGAATTTATATATTAGCTTAGATTATTGTGCGAAAAGTTTGATCACGACCTGACCTTTTTGTAAGAATATTGATTACATTGAATACAAATTTATTATTAATGCTCGATTTCACCGTGTCCGTGAGGATTATGTGTTAAAATGTAACACATAAACATACTTTTATAATTATACAATTTGTGCCGAAGTGTAGAATAGGCGTGGTACTGATTTTTGTCGGGATATGCTTAGATAATCATTTGATGCAAATGTGGAAGGTCAGATCAAACGTTACGCACAATACTTCTGTATACTCTGTCTTTCAGAGTCACACTTACTGTTTTGGTTCTTCGGGGCCGTTCGAACCAACCAAAATGTCTATAGTAAGTGTATATATATAATATGACTACTTTGAGGTGACTTTCCTACTTTCAGACCCAATATAGACTGGCATGAAGGGGCTAAAACCTACTTTACCGTCCTGAATTGAAAGAAAACTTAAAGAAAAATTATCATATAAGCTTCTTAAAAATATCACAAAGTTTAGAATTAAATGGTTATTAATAGTAATTGCTATCATAAGCTAGGAGTACATATTTAAAAACAATGAAAACTGGTACTTGAGATCACTATTAAGAATGTACTTTCAGGAACGGCGGTCATATAACGGGGTCAATCAACCTACTCACTCCTCCTGGAAAGGCTAAATCCCTGGATTAAGGTGTTAACCAATTAATGACGTCTTTATTAAGTGTATCTATAATATGGCTACATTGAGGTCCCATCCCGGCTTTCAACCCCAAGATGGACTTGTATGAAACTGTTCATTTGATTGGTATTTTCAAAGGCTTCGTCTGTATACCCGGTCTTCCGGGGTCACACTTCACGGTTTGGGCTCTACAGGGCTTCGAACCCACTTAAAAACGCTTAAAGTTCCTATAATTTATGGCTTCTTTGAAGTCTCACACCTGCTTCTGCCCGAAGATGGCTTTTCACGAAGTTGCTCATTCGATTGGTATTAGCATAGGCTACGTCTGTATATCCGGTCTTCCGGGGTCACACTTCACCGTTTGGGCTCCACAGGGTTCGAATCTCCTTTAAAACGTCTTTATTAAGTGTATCTATTATATGGCTATTTTGAGGTCCCATCCCGGCTTAGAGCCACGAGATGGACTTGTATGGAGGGGCATAATATATTGGTATAATCATATGCTACATCTGTATACCCGGTCTTCCGGGGTCACACTTCACCGTTTGGGCTCCACAGGGGTTCGAATCAACTTTAAAACGTCTTGATTAAGTGTATTTATAATATGGCTACTTTGAGGTCCCTTCCCGGCTTTCAGCCCCAAGATGGACTTTTATGAAGTTGTTCATTTGATTTGTAATTTCAAAGGCTTCGTCTGTATACCCAGTCTTCCGGGGTCACACTTCACCGTTTGGGCTCCACAGGGGTTCGAACCTCACTTAAAACGTCTTTATTAAGTGTACCTATAATATGGCTACTTTGAGGTCCCATCCCGGCTTTCAACCCCAAGATGTTCTTTTATGAAGTTGTTCATTTGATTGGTATTTCCAGAGGCTTCGTCTGTATACCCGGTCTTCCGGGGTCACACTTCACCGTTTTGGCTCTAAAGGGGTTCGAACACATTTTAAAACGCTTAAAGTTCTTATACTTTATGGCTACTTTGAAGTCTCACACTTGCTATAAGCCCCAAGATGGACTTTTACAGAGTTGCTCATTCGATTGGTATTAGCATAAGCTACGTCTGTATACCCGGTCTTCTTGTGTCTCACTTCACCGTTTGTGCTCTACAGGGGTTCGAACCCACTTTAAAACGCTTAAAGTTCGTATACTTGATGGCTTCTTTGAAGTCTCACACCTGCTTTCAGCCCCAAGATGGACTTTTACGGAGTTGCTCATTCGATTGGTATTAGCATAGGCTACGTTTGTGTACCCAGTCTTACGGGGTCACACTTCACCGTTTGGGCTCCACGAATTTCGAATCTCTTTTAACACGTCTTTATTAAGTGTATCTATCATATGGCTACTTTGAGGTCTCACCCCGGCTTACAGCCCCAAGATGGACTTGTATGGAGGGGCATAATATATTGGTATAATCATATGCTACATCTGTATACCCGATCTTCCGGGGTCACACTTCACTGTTTGGGCTCCACAGGGGTTCGAATCTTCTTTAAAACGGCTTTATTAAATATATCTATAATATGGCTTCTTTGAGGTCCCACTCTGGCTTTCAGTCCCAAGATGGGTTTGTATGAACTTGCTCATTCAGTTGGTTTTATCATATGCTACGTCTGTATACCCGGTCTTCTTGGGTCTCACTTCACCGTTTGGGCTCTACAGGGGTTCGAACCTACTTTAAAACGGTTTAAGTTCGTATACTTGATGGCTTCTTTGAAGTCTCACACCTGCTTTCAGCCCCAAGATGGACTTTTACGGAGTTGCTCATTCGATTGGTATTAGCATAGGCTACGTTTGTGTACCCGGTCTTTTGGGGTCACTCATCACCGTTTGGGCTCCACAGGGGTTCGAATCTCCTTTAAAACGTCTGAATTAAGTGTATCTATAATGTGGCTACTTTGAGATCCCACACCGGCTTACTGCCCCAAGATTGGCTTGTATGGAGAAGATCATTCGATTGGTATTTTCATATGCTACATCTGTATACCCGGTCTTCCGGGGTCACACTTCACCGTTTGGGCTCCATAGGTGTTTTAATCTGCTTTAAAACGGCTTTATGAAATATATCTATAATATGGCTTCTTTGAGGTCCCACCCTGGCTCTCAGCCCCAAGATGGGTTTGTATGAAGTTGCTTATTCAATTGTTTTTTTTCATATGCTACGTCTGTATACCCGGTCTTTCAGGGTCACACTTCACTATTGCGGCTTTACAGGGGCTCGAACCCACTTTAAAACACTAATGGTTCATATACTATATGGCTTCTTTGAAGTCTCAATACTGCTTTCAACCCCAAGATGGACTTTTATGGAATTGTTAATTCGATTGGTATTAGCATAGGCTACGTCTGAATACCCGGTCTTCCATAGGGGTTCGAATCTCCTATCAAACGTCCTCATTAAGTGCATCTATAATATGGCTATTTTGAGGTCCCCCCGGTTACCAGCCTCAAGATGGTCTTGTATGGAGGGGCTTATTCGATTGGTATTATCATATGCTACGTCTGTATACCCGGTCTTCCAGGGTCACACTTCACCATTTCGGCTCTACATGGGGCTCGAACCCACTTTAAAACATTTATGGTTCATATACTATATGTTTTTTTGTTGTCTCAAACCTGTTTTCAGTCCCTAGATGGACTTTTACGGAGCTGCTTATTCGATTGGTATTAGCATAGGCTACGTCTGTATACCCGGTCTTCCGGGGTCACACTGTTTTGGCTCTAAAGGGATTCGAAAGTTTAACCTATTTAAAACGTCTATAGTAAGTGATGGTTGTCAATGACGCCGGAAGTGATACTACAATTGTTAAAGCGGCAAATACTAACCTAAATCCTGTTTCAAAAAAAAAATCAAAAAATGTCGGTTGAATGTTAATATTTTTCACAAAATAGTTTTTGATGACAGCAAAATGTTGTCTTTTCAAAATAAAACTTAATTTGAATTATCGGATTTGATTTAATTTTCATGATAAAAAGCCTGTTTAATTAACAAGGGAAGTAACTAATGTAAAATTCTTAAAATGATTTTGTTTAGATAGCCTCCCTTTGACTATTTTTTTGTTTTTGATTTAGTCATCAAGAGGTTAAACCGTTTATCCAACACAGGGTACACGCTAATACAAAATAAATTATAAAGGAAAATCCGAAATCATGCCTTTTATTTTTCTGAAACCATTCCGATGTAGATTATCCATTTGTAGCATGTAGAAAAACACTAGTTTTAATGCTTATCAAATACCTCGTGCTTTTTAAAGCGCTCCACTATGGAGCGTAACGGAAGAAAGTACTGTGGTTGCCGACGGTGCTCATCAGGAGGAAAGAGATATAGCTAAAGGGGTAGTTTCACTACTATTTACGGTGTGTTAAGGTGGTTTTCGAATGAATTGTAAACATTTATTTTATATGTATATATATATATACTGTTACATATCACTATCTACGGGGTATCGGTCTATTTGAAACCATACTTGTGGGGTTTATATTTCGTGTGGGGCATATATAAAGCCTCGCAAGTCTAGCTAGTTTAAAATGATGTAGGGGGGAGTAGGGTACCCTACTAAAATAGTGTGCGAAAGTCGGTTTTAAAAAGTAAATGCTATATGCCCCAGGAAAATGATATATGCCCCACAAATGTATATAATTTTTATTGGGTTTTTTAGTTCTTGTCAATAAGTTTTCACCTATTGTAAAATTAAATATATATTTGATATATAACTTAGTACCCCTTAGTTCTGTTGTTTGGAAATGTTCATTATTTGCGTACATAGTTGCATATATTGAAACCAACTATATGAAATTATGCCACTCAAGTCGGTCTTATATATGGGCCCCGTAGGTGGTCGTATGTGTGAATATATATGTATAAATCACTTTAGGCATCAATACCTTTATATCATAGCAAGATAGACAACTCTATATATCTTATCTAAATGTTTAAACTTCTAGCCTCCCTTTAACCATTACATGGAATTATAAACTCCAAAATTAAATTCCAATTACGAAGAAATTAGCATGTTAACGATAGCAATACCATATGTGACTATGACATCACAAAGGACACAGTTTCAAGAAGAAAACAGTAAAAATCCGCCTCGACTAAAATTTCAAAAATAACACCATCGTCAAATGAGCCATTCTCGTTCCCCGAAGTTATAAAGATTCTCAATTTAGCTAGTAGGCCTATTGAGAATTCTACTTGACTCTGGGAACGAGAACGCAATCTTGAAATTGCAATTACGACACCAAGATGCTATTAATAGTGTTATGCATTGATTAATCAACATTAAGGTCATTGCGACGTGACCCTCGGAGCGGCACTAAGAGATCCTATACGCCAGCGGTCTATAGGATATCTGTTTACGGAGTTGGTGGTTTCTTATAGCATAAAATAATATACATTGTAAATACTACAGTGCCTACAAAATAACAATATTTTGGTAAACATTAGAAATGAAACAATCCATTTCAGAGATTTGCAGAATTGACAATAAAAGTTGTATAATTCATATTCACAAAATAAGTGTGGCGGATAAACAACTAACGCTTGGTCAATTATGCCTGTAATGGTAGGCCATTACAACAAGACACTCATAAAAACATATTGAAATTCTACAATTCATTGCCATCCTGAGCATCCCCTGTCCTCATTGTGTTGTTTACATAAACCCGATCTTGTTTTTGTACGAACTTACAAGAAGCATTTCCAAAATGTCACTTTAGGGGCTCCGTAGAAAAGTGTATTGTTCAACAAAATATATGAATGGTCCGAGGTGTTGACCATGTGATTACTCAATGTGTTATCCGCCATGTTGAATGAGGAAAAATATGTGTTCAATGGCGAGACTGTTTGTTTGTAAAACTTGAATTATGGAATATATTTTTGGAATTATTTATCAGGTAAATTGAAATTTAATATATGATTTTTTTAATCTATTACTTCACTCCTGTGAAATGAACTTTTATTGTTTCACACGAGGTTTGTTGATGTTCACTCGTGTTTACCAGTTCTTGCCTTAGACATTTCAACGATCGCCTATACAATGCTTGACAGAGATTTAAATTCAAATATGGAAGGGACTTTCAGACATTGATTATGAATGCTTTTAAAAAGCAAGATGTGTATCATTGTATAAAAGCACCGGGCGTAAATTTCAAACGGCGATTACTGAGTGCCAATGCTCTAAAATATAGTTTGTATCATTGGTCATGCATGTTTATGTACATAAATAAATGGACTAACTTTTACTCTCAATGTCAATAAGCGGATAAACTGATGCATGTACATAATTTTACTGATTGAAGCATACTACTTGGACTTTCAAAACCTTTATTGTAAATTGTGTGCATGAACATTGAAAATTTCTCATAATTTTATGTCAATGAAAAATGTGTAAAATTAGTAAACTATGAAATTGTTACTGTTCGTTAATGCAAACATTGATTATATAAACTCAGTTTGATTCATTACACACAAATATTTGGGTTGAAATTTTATCACAATAAAATAGTTAAGTCACGTTTGATTTATTATTTAAGGTTCATGTAAAGTCTTGGATTGCTAAAAATAGTAAAACAGAAATAGCTCTAATTCTGTCATATTTCCACCAACAGTATTGTTTTATACATCAAAATGTTTCTTATGAAACATACATAGTGATGCCGATCATCAATTTCGATAAAAATATTTAGCAAAAGATGTATTTGCAAAATTGATGCTGCATAAATAAAAATACTAAATAACATTAAAATTTTCTTACAACAATATTTAACATTAATTCCTTTACAGAACCTTATAGTACATATTCAAATGAAGGTACTGCAATATTTATAACCTCAATAAATATTAAAACAAAACTAAGGCAATTGAAAAACTAAAGTGAAAGTAGAAACAGGGTCGTGAAAACCCATTACACTTGTATCTGTCAAAATGTTTTTCATTTACCTTAGTTTTGTTGTAACATTTTTTTAGGTTATAAATATTGGAGTACCTTTATTGGAATATGAACTATAATGTTCTATAAATGATTTATTGTTAAATAAGTTTGTAAAAAATTCTTAATGTCTTTTAGTATTTTCAGTTTTACAGCATCAATTTTGCAAATGCATCTTTTGGTAAATATTTTCATCTAAATTAATTACCAGCATCACATTGTATGTTTCATAAGGAACATTTTGATGTATAAAACACCGCTCTTGATGGAAGTATAAAAGAGTTAGAGCATTTTTCATTTTACTATTTTTAATGCAAACAAAGACTTTACTTGAACCTTAATGATACTAGGTTTAACGTCGTGCCAACACATTTAGGCTATTTTACGGCGTCCAGCGCACCTAACTTATCTTTCCTGGAACCTTGTCTATAACCAGTACTCACCTACCCTTCCAAAAGTGTGGAAATCTCTCCATATACATGTACCATATTAATGGAGGAACATTGACATAATTATCAAATTTTCGTGGAGGGTAAAACCTTCCACGTGGGATTTGAACCCATAAGCCCTTCGAGACACGAGATTCAAAATCCCAGCGCTCTACAAACTGTGCTATCGACCCGGATTGAGTCACTTTAAACTTATTGTATTGACGAAGCATCACAGATGTGCATGTGGACTTTTTGCATGCTTGTCAAGGGTAACAGTGATCGGTTTAGATCAAAATGATGCTTAAGCTTGTTGGGTTTAACGCCGTTGCAACACACTGTATAGGTCATATAACGGCGGTTATCTCTAAATTTAACTGTAAAGCAACTTCTAAGCGCATACTTTCGTCAGTAACTGACAACTGCCCTATAAATAAAAATAATTGGTAGGAGGGAGAATGGCCGTAGAAGTGAGTTTGCTATATACAAATGAATATGAATTTTGTAAACACGGCATGTTTTCTACATGTAGTCTTCGACTCACCCTTTTTATTGGGGGGATGGGGGGGACGTAAGCCCAAAATTTATATTATGGTCAAGTTTTAAAGTATTTAATTCATATGGAAACAAATTCAACTGTCAGTACTATTCGATGCTTTACATCACCAATGTTAATCAAATCTAAAAATGAATTAAGTCTATAAGTGTTCACATCTCACTATTTCAGATCGAAGTTTATGATGAGTATAGCTATATACATGTAATTGTATCCATGGTAACCACCAGTGTTGATATGATTACTTTTACATTTTGATGTAACTTTATGGGTAAGTTAATTTTTTTACATTCCCATTGGCGTTGGCATATAGAGACATAAATTTCATTTGGACCATATTGGAAATTGGTTTGTGAACCATATTGAAAATTGGGTTTTAGCCAAATATGTTATATCCACATTAAATAAAGGCGTCATTATTGTTATTGTTATTATTATTTGTTACGTGATTATTTGATAATTCTATTTACAGACAATAACACATACATTTACCAGGAGCAATCCCGCTGATTCTTAAATCCCATACACATTCGTGAATACTTGCTGTAATTTCTTTTTTCAGTTATACTTTTTCTAAAATCTATAGTGGCTGAACAACGCCATGTCGAATTGGCGTCTCGCGTAGCGCACCATAAAAACACGAAAAGAACGACAACATAGGCTGGTCTAGCATGGACGAGGTCAGGGGGATCAGCCCATCCTAAAATGTAAAAAATATACCCATCTATTAGTATATTTTTAATGGTGAACCATTTTTAAGTTGTACAAAGCAATTCTTCTCTGGCTGCTTGGTTATGTAGTTTTTATCATCAACATGTCGCGTAATTCTGCTAACAGTGTATAATGTGGACGTGGTTTGTCCCCAAAGAAAATTCCTGGATTCACCGCTTGACAAAAAGTTTTTGTCGTATCTTCGTCCTGTGAGGTGCCATTTGCAAAACTACCATACGACATATTCATTATGTGTTATGTCTAAACCTTAGGAAGCGCAATGCAAAAATTATTAATGCGAAAAACTTAATAGATAAACTACGCGTCATAAAAGTCATGTCGCGCTTTGCCTCATCTTTGTGTTTTCGTTTTCCCGAGGAACAAATATACGACAAAAAATATTAGTCGCATCATGAGATTCAGTGTACAAATATGACTTTTATTTTCAAGTAACACTTTATATAATGGGATTATCTTTATATGTGTTAATTCTCAAATGTTTCATGTTGTACTAGTATAGTTCTATTACATTAACCTGTCACAACTTAAATAATTACACGGTAACTGGATGTGTTAGTATTCATCTTCTTTTAAACCATTGAGCCACCCATCCGTATTGATTATTGATGATCTAACTTTATATGTAGCAACTTTGAATATAGTTGAAAAAACAAATTCAAAATAACTTAGAAATTACAGATTCCGGACCGTGTAATTATTTAAGTTGTGACAGGTTAACAATCAGATATATAACTAACTTGCATGACTTTTAACCAAACTGGTACATGTACGTCGTACATGGCCGACATTTATACTTCAAACAAAATTACCCTGCTCAGCGCCTTATGTCTTTTTATAGATATTTCTTGTTTATTTTTTTCACAGATATCCAATGGTGTTGCTTGAGACGATTGTTTTCAGCAGATGGAATACAATGCACTAACAATGGCTGTGTTGTCAACAGTAAAACGTTATGTACTTTATTCATATTTGCAAAAATCTGTTTTAATACAATTGTTCAGTACCCATCCAATTAGCGCAAAAGTCAAGGGGTCGTTGTTTAAGATTCAAAACGAGGCATACCCGGGTCAGTTACGCAGTTGTTAGCGCGCCGGGTTTTAGAATCTCGTGTCTCGAAGGGGGAACAAGCTCTAATGCCACATGGAAAGCAATCTGATTAAAACCCGATCTACAATTTTACCGCTCGCATACTCGCTAATGTAGATCTGGCCTTTTCCAAACAAAGGTCACGTTCAGGTGACCTTTTCTCATCATAATATTCATGACGAAATTGTTATGATACGTAACTTGTTAACATCGTCTACGTCACGAAATTTGAAATGAGCCGCCCAATCGCAGACTGTGAATAATACCGCTGTTAAATTAGCATGCAAACACAGGTCTAAAAATAGAAATTACGAAAATCAAAATGTGATTAATAGTGTTTTCGTCTAGATGAAAGCTACGCATTGATTGGTCGACACAAAGTTCATCTCGACGTGACCTTGCATTGACTAAGTAGAGATCCAGTACGACAACGCTCTACAGGATCTCTGTTTACGGAGATTGCATGGAGAGGTTATACACTTTCATAAAAGCTTGACAATAATGTCAAGTTTTAAGTCTAAGCTCATATTAAAATACATATCAATATATAATTATTATCGATATCAACTATCAATTGTTATTGTTTATAGAGTTTTACATCATTAATATAGTTTGAATTATTAGTATCATTAATAGCTTTCGGCGCGATGTGACCTTTCTGTGTTGGTGCGCCGTAAAACACAAACAAACAAACAAATCAATTGTTAACATCCGAGCAGCCCAAGATACCTCCTGACAGTATGCTTTCTCTCTACAAGAGCATCTTTTATCATGACCGACTGGTGGCTGTTATGATATTATGCTGAAGTTCATTCTTTGACGTTGATTGATATTTATTATACATGACGATAGAATCCATGTCACCTCTATATAAAGTAATGTTATTTGTCCAATGAGATTATTTCTTTCATAGTCACTGAATGACACTCATATGTAACCAATTGATGATTATTTCATTTTGATCCACCAAAACCCATATCTATTGAGCATTTCTATTTGTCGCTGCATGACACTCATTTATCGAATAGAAAATTATTGGAGCCCACCTAACACATTTTTATTGACCTTAATTTTCCTTTGTCGCTGTATGACACTCGTATAATTTGTCACTGTATGACACCCATTCAACCAAAAGACAATTATTTGATCTACCCAGACATATTTCATTTGAGGATATTTCTTTCTTTGTCGCTGTATGAAACTCATATATAACCAAAGGAAAATCATTTCATTGCATTAAACATATTTGTATCGTGCGTATTTCTGTCTTTGGTATTGCATGGTACTCATATAACCAATAGAACATTATTTCATGTACTAAAAACACATTTTTATTGAGCAAATTTCTTTCTTTGTCGCTGTATGACACTCATATAATGAATAGAAAATTATTTCATCCACCCAAGCAGATTTATATTGAGCGTATTTTTTCTTAGTGACTGTATGACACGCATATATAACCGATAGACTATTATTTAATTGACTTAAAGACATTTCTTTTGAGAATATTTTCTTTTTTGCCACTGTATGTCACTCATAAATTAATAGAAAAGTAATTGATTCACTGCATGACACGCATTTATAAGTTATAACCAAAAGAAAATTACTTAATAGTATTAAACATATTTGTATCCTGTGTATTACTTTCTTTGTCACTGCGTGACTCTTATATATAACCATTGAAAATATTTGATCCTCAAAAACACATTTCTAAGAGCATATTTATTTTTGTCACTGTATGACATTCATATAATCATAAGAACATTATTGATCCACCCAAACAGATTTTTATTAAGCGTATTTCTTTCTTAGTGACTGTATGACACGCATATCTTACCAATAGATAATTATTTCATTTTGATGCACCTGTACACATTTCTATTGCGCATATTTCTTTCTTTGTCGCTGTATGACACTCTCATAACCAAAAGAAAATTATTTGATCCATCCGCACACATGCACCCATTTTATTGAGCATATTTCTTTTGTTGTCGCTGTATGACACATATATAATCAAGATAACAATATTTGATTTCTAATGACACTCATATAATCAATAGAAAATTATATGATCCACCCAAACATGTATTTATTGCGCGTATTTCTTTCTTTGTCGCTGTATGACACGCATACATAATCAAAAGAAAAATGTTTTATTGACTAAGCATATTTCTTTCTTTGTCGCTGTATGACACTTAAATAATCAAAAGAAAATTATTTAAACCACCAAACACATTTCCATTGAGCGTTGTTTCCTTCTTAGTCTCCGAATGACACTCATATAACCTAAAAGAAAATTATTCAATCCACTAACACACATTTCTATTGAGCGTTTTTCTTTCTTTGTCACTGTATGGCACTAATATAATTAAAAATACATTTTTTGATACACTGAAATACATATTATTATTTGTCGCTGTATGACACTTATATATCAACAATAGAATTTTATTTGATAAAACATAAAACATTTTTCTATTGCGCAAATGTTTTTGTTGTCGCTGTGGTACACTCATATTTAATCACATTTGAAAAAAATATTTGTTCCATTTTAACATATTTCTATTGGCATAATTCCCTCTTTGTCGCTGCATGACAAACATAGATAAATCAGTATTTGTTCAAAACCAAAAAAAACCACAGATATCAAATACAATGTTGTTCTCTCTTTGTCGTTGTGTTACTCATATAGCAAGCAATTGATTCATCATTTGCTGTTGTGTTTACTTGTTTTATTGCAGCAACGCTGTTTTCAAAGACATATCTAATAGGTAAATATTTGACCAACCTAAAGAAGCGTTATTTTAACCCTTAACCGCTCAATCCCGCATTTTTACGTGTCTAGACCCCCCTCCAAAATGGCTGCCACAGCCTTGAAAATGGTGTTTTTTAACTGGAATAAGTGAATTTCACTTAAGGATAGTTGTCCCCAAAAAATGAGCTTTTTTTCGCGCGCCTCCCTCCTAAATAGATGTCTCAGGGGGGTTCCGAAGGGGGAATGTGCCCCCCTTTGTTGCTGGGGTTTGAAGGGGGCGCAGCGCCCCTCATCGCCAGAAAAAAAATCGGGGTCATTGAGTGCAGAAAAATGGCGCCAAATGCTGATAAGAAAACATGTTTTCAGTATCTGAAAAGACCTGGCACTTTAGACCTCAATTTTGGAAAATATTACTGTTTGAAACGCAAATGTGGGGTGGAAAAAAAGCGAAAATTGCATTTTTTGCCGTTTTTGCTCCGCCCCAGCGTTGCCATGGTAACGGGGAACGGGGCTCAACTTGGTTTTTCTGAAAGACATTCACCCCGGTAATAACTTTGCTAAGTTGCACATCTGTATGGTAATTAGTAATGAAATTAGAGCATCTTGAAATAGGCCTCGCGCGTAATGGTGAAAATTGGCTACTTTTCACACATGTCGTAACCAGTAAAGGGTTATGGAATACACAAATAATGTAATATAAGAATTTTTTTTAGTTATTTGTTGAAGGATTTTTTAATTGAAAAACATTACACAAACTTGTTGACTCATCATTTTAGCGGAAAAAAGTACTCGTTACTATCAAGTACTTTCACATACAGCACAGTAGGTTGACTTGTCCTATCAATCACGTCTGATGTCATCTTTATCATGAGAAAAGTTACTTAAATAAGACCCTTTTCAGTATTGGAAATATTTTACAAAGAATTATCACATTTTTATGAATTGTTTTGTTTTTCGTTTATAAATCGTTTTTTTTTTTTTTGGAATAGCTGTTACTATTACAATAGTGTTACTTCATTGTAATGTATTTTAGTTATTTTTGATTAATATTGTGTTAGTGAACGACATTGCACGGACTTGTCGAAACCTATGGCGAGGAAAGCACCTGTCATTGTTCTGAACATTCATTTTTACGAGTGGTCAGTAGGTCTTATGTTTTCTCGTTGCCTTTTACGGTAATCGGGAAGGTATATTTTTCGCCGGTCAGCAATGACTAAGACAGTACTCGTTACTTTTCACTAGTTATACATGGGTCGACGTGTCTAGTCGATCACTTCCACAGTATTTTTTCTTAGAATAATTTTGTCAAGTTAGATTTTTACATCTTGACTTTATAATTTTCAGTATTGAAACTATTTGAGAAAGACTTAAAACGTTTTAATGTTAATTTTATCCCATATCAAAATTGTTTATAGGATAAGGTTTGTAATATTTCAACCTTTAATATATAAATGTATTTACAAAATCCAGTCAGATAACAATTTTTGACTCGCATAAATCCGTTGAATTTTCTCAGACACCAAAAAAACACTTTTACAATATTGATTCATTATTTGCTGTTGTGTTTACTTGTTTTATTGCACCAACGCTGTTTTCAAAGACATATCCAATAGGTGAATATTTGACCAATCCAAACAAGCGTTATTTTTAAAATACACAAATAACGTAATGTAAGATAAAAATGTTTTTTAGTTATTTGTTAAAGGATTTTTTAGTGAAAGACATTACACAAACTTGTTGACTCATCATTTTAGCGGAAAAAAGTACTCGTTACTGTCAAGTACTTTCACATACAGCACAGTAGGTTGACTTGTCCTATCAATCACGTCTGATGTCATCTTTATCATGAGAAAAGTTACTTAAATAAGACCCTTTTCAGTATTGGAAATATTTTACAAAGAATTATCACATTTCTATTATTTATTTTGTTTTCGTTTATAAATCGTGTTTTTTTTGGGGGGGGGAATAGCTGCATATTATTCCAGCTTTGTTACCAATCTAGTCTAATATAGATTTTTAACTCACATAAAGCCATTGATATAACTCAGCAAATAAACACTATTACAATAGTGTTACTTCATTGTTATGTATTTTAGTTATTTTTGTTTAATATTGTGTTAGTGAACGACATTGCACGGACTTGTCGTAACCTATGGCGAGGAAAGCACCTGTCATTGTTCTGAACATTCATTTTTACGAGTGGTCAGTAGGTCTTATGTTTTCTCGTTGCCTTTCACGGTAATCGGGGAGGTATATTTTTCGCCGGTCAGCAATGACTAAGACAGTACTCGTTACTATTCAGTAGTTATACATAGGTCGACGTGTCTAGTCGATCACTCCCACAGTATTTTTTTCTTAGAATGATTTTGTCAAGTAAGATTTTTACATCTTGATTTTATAATTTTCAGTATTGAAACTATTTGAGAAAGACTTAAAACGTTTTAATGTTAATTTTATCCCATATCAAAATTGTTTATAGGATAAGGTTTGTAATATTTCAACCTTTAATATAAAAATGTTTTTACAAAATCCAGTCAGATGTCAATTTTTGACTCGCATAAATCCGTTGAATTTTCTCAGACACCAAAAAAAACCACTTTTACAATATTGATTCATTATTTGCTGTTGTGTTTACTTGTTTTATTGCACCAACGCTGTTTTCAAAGACATATCCAATAGGTGAATATTTGACCAATCCAAACAAGCGTTATTTTTAAAATACACAAATAATGTAATGTAAGATAAAAATGTTTTTTAGTTATTTGTTAAAGGATTTTTTAGTGAAAGACATTACACAAACTTGTTGACTCATCATTTTAGCGGAAAAAAAGTACTCGTTACTATCAAGTACTTTCACATACAGCACAGTAGGTTGACTTGTCCTATCAATCACGTCTGATGTCATCTTTATCATGAGAAAAGTTACTTAAATAAGACCCCCTTCAGTATTGGAAATATTTTACAAAGAATTATCACATTTCTATTATTTATTTTGTTTTCGTATATAAATCGGTTTTTTTTTGGGGGGGGGGATAGCTGCATATTATTCCAGCTTTGTTACCAATCTAGTCTAATATAGATTTTTAACTCACATAAAGCCATTGATATAACTCAGCAAATAAACACTATTACAATAGTGTTACTTCATTGTTATGTATTTTAGTTATTTTTGTTTAATATTGTGTTAGTGAACGACATTGCACGGACTTGTCGAAACCTATGGCGAGGAAAGCACCTGTCATTGTTCTGAACATTCATTTTTACGAGTGGTCAGTAGGTCTTATGTTTTCTCGTTGCCTTTTACGGTAATCGGGGAGGTATATTTTTCGCCGGTCAGCAATGACTAAGACAGTACTCGTTACTATTTAGTAGTTATACATAGGTCGACGTGTCTAGTCGATCACTTCCACAGTATTTTTTTTCTTAGAATGATTTTGTCAAGTAAGATTTTTACATCTTGATTTTATAATTTTCAGTATTGAAACTATTTGAGAAAGACTTAAAACGTTTTAATGTTAATTTTATCCCATATCAAAATTGTTTATAGGATAAGGTTTGTAATATTTCAACCTTTAATATAAAAATGTATTTACAAAATCCAGTCAGATATCAATTTTTGACTCGCATAAATCCGTTGAATTTTCTCAGACACCAAAAAAAAAAACACTTTTACAATATTGATTCATTATTTGCTGTTGTGTTTACTTGTTTTATTGCACCAACACTGTTTTCAAAGACACATCCAATAGGTGAATATTTGACCAATCCAAACAAGCGTTATTTTTAAAATACACAAATAATGTAATGTAAGATAAAAATGTTTTTTAGTTATTTGTTAAAGGATTTTTTAGTGAAAGACATTACACAAACTTGTTGACTCATCATTTTAGCGGAAAAAAGTACTCGTTACTATCAAGTACTTTCACATACAGCACAGTAGTAGGTTGACTTGTCCTATCAATCACGTCTGATGTCATCTTTATCATGAGAAAAGTTACTTAAATAAGACCCTTTTCAGTATTGGAAATATTTAACAAAGAATTATCACATTTCTATTATTTATTTTGTTTTCGTTTATAAATCGTTTTTTTTGTGGGGGGGGGGGAATAGCTGCATATTATTTCAGCTTTGTTACCAATCTAGTCTTATATAGATTTTTAACTCACATAAAGCCATTGATATAACTCAGCGAATAAACACTATTACAATAGTGTTACTTCATTGTATTTTAGTTATTTTTGATTAATATTGTGTTAGTGAACGACATTGCACGGACTTGTCGAAACCTATGGCGAGGAAAGCACCTGTCATTGTTCTGAACATTCATTTTTACGAGTGGTCAGTAGGTCTTACGTTTCCTCGTTGCCTTTTACGGTAATCGGGGAGGTATATTTTTCGCCGGTCAGCAATGACTAAGACAGTACTCGTTGCTATTCAGTAGTTATACATAGGTCGACGTGTCTAGTCGATCACTTCCAAAGTATTTTTTTCTTAGAATAATTTTGTCAAGTAAGATTTTTACATCTTGATTTTATAATTTTCAGTATTGAAACTATTTGAGAAAGACTTAAAACGTTTTAATGTTAATTTTATCCCATATCAAAATTGTTTATAGGATAAGGTTTGTAATATTTCAACCTTTAATATAAAAATGTATTTACAAAATCCAGTCAGATATCAATTTTTGACTCGCATAAATCCGTTGAATTTTCTCAGACACCAAAAAAAACACTTTTACAATATTGATTCATTATTTGCTGTTGTGTTTACTTGTTTTATTGCACCAACGCTGTTTTCAGAGACATATCCAATAGGTGAATATTTGACCAATCCAAACAAGCGTTATTTTTAAAATACACAAATAATGTAATGTAAGATAAAAATGTTTTTTAGTTATTTGTAAAAGGATTTTTTAGTGAAAGACATTACACAAACTTGTTGACTCATCATTTTAGCGGAAAAAAAGTACTCGTTACTATCAAGTACTTTCGCATACAGCACAGTAGGTTGACTTGTCCTATCAATCACGTCTGATGTCATCTTTATCATGAGAAAAGTTACTTAAATATGACCCCCTTCAGTATTGGAAATATTTAACAAAGAATTATCACATTTCTATTATTTATTTTGTTTTCGTTTATAAATCGTTTTTTTTTTTTTGGGGGGGGGAATAGCTGCATATTATTCCAGCTTTGTTACCAATCTAGTCAAATATAGATTTTTAACTCACATAAAGCCATTGATATAACTCAGCAAATAAACACTATTACAATAGTGTTACTTCATTGTATTTTAGTTATTTTTGATTAATATTGTGTTAGTGAACGACATTGCACGGACTTGTCGAAACCTATGGCGAGGAAAGCACCTGTCATTGTTCTGAACATTCATTTTTACGAGTGGTCAGTAGGTCTTACGTTTCCTCGTTGCCTTTTACGGTAATCGGGGAGGTATATTTTTCGCCGGTCAGCAATGACTAAGACAGTACTCGTTACTATTCACTAGTTATACATAGGTCGACGTGTCTAGTCGATCACTTCCACAGTATTTTTTTCTTAGAATAATTTTGTCAAGTAAGATTTTTACATCTTGATTTTATAATTTTCAGTATTGAAACTATTTGAGAAAGACTTAAAACGTTTTAATGTTAATTTTATCCCATATCAAAATTGTTTATAGGATAAGGTTTGTAATATTTCAACCTTTAATATATAAATGTATTTACAAAATCCAGTCAGATATCAATTTTTGACTCGCATAAATCCGTTGAATTTTCTCAGACACCAAAAAAACACTTTTACAATATTGATTCATTATTTGCTGTTGTGTTTACTTGTTTTATTGCACCAACGCTTTGACCAATCCAAACAAGCGTTATTTTTAAAATACACAAATAATGTAATGTAAGATAAAAATGTTTTTTAGTTATTTGTTAAAAGATTTTTTAGTGAAAGACATTACACAAACTTGTTGACTCATCATTTTAGCGGAAAAAAGTACTCGTTACTATCAAGTACTTTCACATACAGCACAGTAGGTTAACTTGTCCTATCAATCACGTCTGATGTCATCTTTATCATGAGAAAAGTTACTTAAATAAGACCCCCTTCAGTATTGGAAATATTTAACAAAGAATTATCACATTTCTATTATTTATTTTGTTTTCGTTTATAAATCGTTTTTTTGAGGGAGGGAATAGCTGCATATTATTCCAGCTTTGTTACCAATCTAGTCAAATATAGATTTTTAACTCACATAAAGCCATTGATATAACTCAGCAAATAAACACTATTACAATAGTGTTACTTCATTGTTATGTATTTTAGTTATTTTTGATTAATATTGTGTTAGTGAACGACATTGCACGGACTTGTCGAAACCTATGGCGAGGAAAGCACCTGTCATTGTTCTGAACATTCATTTTTACGAGTGGTCAGTAGGTCTTACGTTTCCTCGTTGCATTTAACGGTGATAGGGAAGGTATATTTTTCGCCGGTCAGCAATGACTAAGACAGTACTCGTTACTATTCACTAGTTATACATAGGTCGACGTGTCTAGTCGATCACTTCCAAAGTATTTTTTTCTTAGAATAATTTTGTCAAGTAAGATTTTTACATCTTGATTTTATAATTTTCAGTATTGAAACTATTTGAGAAAGACTTAAAACGTTTTAATGTTAATTTTGTCCCATATCTAAATTGTTTACAGGATTAGGTTTGTATTATTTCAACCTTTAATATAAAAATACATTTGCAAAATCCAGTCAGATATCAATTTTTGACTCGAATAAATCCATTGAATTTTCTCAGACACCAAATAAACACTTACACTATTGTTTCTTGATTGTTATGTATTTTTGTTATTTTTGTTGAAAGTTTTGTTAGTGAACGACATTGCACCGACTTGTTGACACGTATGGCAAGGAAAGCACCTGTCAGCAATGACTAAGACATTGCAAACACTAAGACAAAATACAAATCAATCGATATATAAATATTATCGATATCAACTATCAATTGTAAACATCCGAGCAACCAAAAATACCTCCCGACAATAGGCTTCTCTCTATAAGAGCCTCTTTTGTCATGGCCTGCTGGTGTTTGTTGTAGAAATGTTATACCGTAGTTCATTCTTTGACGTTGATTGATACTCATTATACATAACGATATTATTCAGTTCGACTCTATAGAAAGTAATGTTATTTATCCAATGAGATTATTTCTTTCTTAGTCACTGAATAACGTTCATGTATTACTAATAGAACATTATTACATTTTGATGCACTAAAACACATTTTCATTGAGCGTATTTCTTTCTATGTCACTGTATGACACTCCAATAAACAACCAATAGAAAATTATTTGATCCACCAAAACACATTTTAGTTGAGCGGTTTTCTTTTTTGTCACTGTATGACACGCATATATAACCAATAGAAAATTATCTAATTGACTAAAACAAATTTCTATTTAGCATATTTCTATTTTTGTCGCTGTATGACACTCATATAACCAAAAGAAAATTATTTAAACAACCAACACACATTTTTATAGAGTGTATTTCTTTCTTTGTCACTGTATGACACTCATAGATAACCAGAAGGAAATTATTCGATTCACCCAAACACATTTTTATAGAGTATTTCTTTCTTTGTCGCTGTATGACACTCATATATCACAAATAGAAACTTACTTGATCCATCAAAACACATTATTATTGAGCGTATTTCTTTCTTTGTCGCTTTATGACACTTATAGAAAATTATTTGATCCACTAAAACACATTTTTATTGAGCATGTTTCTTATTTTGTCGCTGTATTACACGCATATATAACCAATAGAAAATTATTAAATTAACTAAAACACATTCCTTTTGAGCATATTTCTTTCTTTGTCGCTGTATTGCACCCATTTAACCAAAAGAAAAATTTTTAATTCACCAAAACATTTTTATTGAGCGTATTTCTTTCTTTGTCACTGTATGAAACGCATATTCAACCAATGGAAAATTATCTAATTGACTAAAACAAATTGTAATTGAGCATATTTCTTTTTTTGTCACTGTATGACACTCATTTAACCAATGGGAAAGTATTTGATCATCCAACAAACATTTTTATAGAATTTATATCCTTCTTTGTCGCTGTATGACGCTCATATAATCAATAGAAAATTATTTGATCCACCCAAACACATTTTTATTGAGCGTGTTTCTTTATTTGTCACTGCATGACACGCATATGCAACCATTAGAATTTTTGTAATTGGCTGAACACATTTTTATTGAGCATCTTTCTTCCCTTGTCGCTGTATGACACTTATGTATAACCAATAAAATATTTGAATCACCGAAACACATTCATTTGAGGAATTTTCTTTCTTTGTTGTTGTATGACACTCGTATACATTCTATAATTAATTGAAAAACTATTAGATCTACCAAAACACATTTCATTTGAGGATATTTCTTTCTTTGTCACTGTATGACATTCACATAAATCCAATAGAAAATTATTTAATTGACTTAAACACATTTCTTTTGAGCATATTTCTTTCTTTGTTGCTGTATGACACTCATATATAACCAAAAGAAAATTATTTGGTCCACCAAAACACATTTGTATTGAGCATATTTCTTTCTTTGTCGCTGTATGACACTCATATATTACAAATAGAAACTTACTTGATCCATCAAAACACATTTATTGAGCTAACATCTTTCTCTGTGTTTACATAACTAATCCCCTTCACAACATATGAATAACACCGCCGTCATATTATCTCACAAACCTCGGTCAAAAATAGAAATTACGAAATCATTTAATTTTGTTTCGTTTAGTTTAAAGCTAAGCATTGATTGGTCGACACAAAGGTCATCTCGATTTGACCTTCCGAGCGACCCTAAGATATCCTACACGACAGCGGTCTATAGGATATCTGCTTACGGAGATATTTTTAGCCGCGGCTGTGACGTAGTGGTTAGCATGTCTTACTTTGAATCCGGAGATCGCGGGTTCGAGCCCGGTCGCGTTAGTAATACCGTATACATGAGTTGTCGGCCTCGTGGTAGGATAAGTTAGTACTGGTGATAGAAAAGCGTCCAGGAAATCTATAGTAGGAAGAGCTGTCCGTTGTATATATAACCTAAATATGTTTTGAATATGACGTTAAAACCCAATTAAAAAAGATATTGTGATGCAAAGCAATTACCAAATAATTCCAGAAACAATAATACTGATCACAATACTGTTTGTGTTTTTCAGGAAACGCTGGTACATGCTTTGTGTTTGTTAAATAGAGTAGAAATACAGTCTGGATTGCAATAGCTTTGTATACTTCTATGCTCGAAAACTCAAGTACAGGTATTTTAGTTATACTATTTAAATTTTCTTAATAGAATTATTTAGTTGGTTGTTGTAACAGCCAATGACGCAGGTGTCGAATAAGGTATAAATACATAGCATTTGGAAAGCACCAGTTCTAAACTTCAATACTGCATATGCAACTTCTAGTCTTACATTCATACATCAAGACGTTAAGTAGCTCGAGTCCGGTCAAAGATAAACTTGCAATAAAGAGTGTAGAAATGTTATCAAATGTATTGAAATACCTGGTCTTACCGACTCCAAATCCAGATATTCAACTTTAGCGTGCTTGGGCAACTATCAGAATCCAAGATGGCGGCCATGATGGTGGCTCCGTAAAGTGAGATATAAGAGTCTCTTAGTCGCGTAAGGGTGCCAAAGTGGCATTCAACGTTTTAGAAACTCAACTGTATTTACTATATAAATAAATGCATACAGCTTTTGGATAAATTCTAGTGTACGTTTCTCTCGTAGTCCTTTCTACGCATCATTCTTATACCCTTCCACTATTTCTTATCCGCCATTTGTCCGCCATCTTGGATTCTTGGAGATGTTTTAGGGTGACACAGGCTTCCGGCATAAAACAGTCGCCCAAAAAGTGTTGTATACATATCTTTTATACATATAAATAGTAAATGTATGTAACTCATTATACCCCCGCAAACGAAGTTTTCGGGGGTATACTGGAATCACCCTGGTGGTTGGTTGGTTGGTTTGTTGGTTGGTTGGTTTGTTGGTTGGTTGGTTGGTTGGTTGGTTGGATATGTGGTCTGTCCCAAAAAAATAATACATTTGTAGTATGTTTATTTCTTAATGTATTTGAATAGAAGCTGTTATATACCATGATTTAATGGTGTATACAAAACTCATGTAACTATGGAGACATATCTCACTTGTTTAAAATATTTAATTGTGTTATATATTTTAAATCTAATTAGATAACTGTATAGTTTGCTTTTTTTCTCAATAGATTTTTTTCTTATCTTATTTTATAGAATTTGCACAGGCGTTTACAGTTGATGTTTATATGCATGTTATATCAATTCCAATTCAAAATGGCCGACTTGCGGCCATCTTGAATTCTTTTTAATTTAGTTTAATTACTGTATGCTTATTTCTCAACAGATTTTTTAAACTAATTTAGATAGAATTTTGCACAGGCGTTCACAGTTGATGTGTACATACACTTTAACTCAATTCCAATTCAAAATGGCGGACTGGCTGTCATCCTTTTTTCAAAATTAATACAGTCTTATATTTACTTATTACCATACATATTTTGAAAAGAAATTGCATACAAGGTCTCACTGATACATTTGATCAGTATGACTATTCTTCATCAATGTATATTCAATATGGCTGACTGGCAGCCATTTTGAATTTTTATTTAAATTACTGTATCGTACGTGTATGTGTTTTTTTTTACTCAATTTTTGCCAAATTTCGCTCCAAAGTCTTTATTGATGTAGTTGACTGGAACATGGATTTACTCTGGATACAAATTCATTATGGCAGACTGGCAGCCATTTTGACTTTGTTTAAATAACTGTATAGTAAGCTTATTTCATTACCAATTTCTTCTTGCTGAAATCTGATTTATTTATTGATTGATTAATTGGATTTTACGGCTTATTAATGCAAAAAGCCATATTACGCCGAAAACAATTGATGATACTATTACTTCAATAGATAATGAAGATTTTACGTCCTATATTTTATGATAAACATTTATTTCCTTCAGGTTTGGTTTTGTTTTGGTTTTAATGCGCACAAACACAAAAAAGTCATATCGCGCCGAAAACAATCAATGACACTATTTATTAAAACGATATTAATGATGTTAAGCTCTATATCTTATTATATACATTTTTTTCCTTCAAAAAGTTAAGTATTGCATATGATGGTACAGACTCAAAAAGTTCTTTAAGTGAGTTAACTTTAAAATGTTTGTCACGGATGTCTTTAAGATCCTGACAGTCAATGAGAACGTGTTTGACAAAGAAATGCTCGTCACAGGGTTTACACTTAGGTGCTTCCTCTCTTGTGAGAAGGTATGAATGTGTTAATCTGGTATGACCAATTCTACATCGCGAAATCACTATTTGATCTCAGCGATTAGAAAATATGATGGTAAAGACTCAATAAGTTCTTTAAGTGAGTTAACTTTAAAATGTTTGTCACGGATGTATTTAAGATCCTGGCAGTCAAGGAGAACGTATTTGACATTGAAATGCTCGTCACATGGTATACATTTAGGTGCTTTCTTTCTTTTGAGAAGGTATGAATGTATTAATATAGTATGACCAATTCTACATCTCGTAGTAACTATTTATCTCATTGATTAGCAAATATTATTGACGAAGATGAATCAAGGGTTTATGGCTTTATGTCATGTAACTTATTAAATATAGCATTATTCCACATTGTTTGCCATTTTGAATTGCTGAAGTCTATTATGTACTGCTATTTTTATCAAATTCTTATTTTTGAACTTTTTTTTGATGTATTGATATTTTATCAAATTCATAATGGCTGATTGGCAGCCATTCTGAGTTTTTCTTTTTAAAAAGCAAATGATTTGATAATTTTTGTACAGACTTTGAGAAAGTTAGCAATTGTTTAAGTTGATGTGCTTGGCATTTTCTTAAGTGGTATTCAAAATGGCTGACTGGCAGCCATGTTGAATTTTCTTATATCTTGTACAGCAAACATCTTTTTTTCTCACCTCATTTTGATAAAATTGTGCTGACAAATTCTTGTTGATGAAATTTTTATATGTATTATTTTTTATGTATTTCAATGGACCAACTAATAGCCATCTTGATTTTTTCTGTAATGTTGAGAAGAAAACATCTTATTTCGTTATAGCTACATGAGATTTTAAATATTATTTTAACTTTACTACTGTGAAAATAATGATCGGTAATTTAAGCTTTCTTATGGGGTATTTGTGAAATTCTTGATACAAGATATTGTAAATACTAATTGTTTGATTTATATTGTGTACATTGCTGACTACCATTTTTACAATTGCCTTATTTTTTATTTATTTATCAAAAAAATACAAACACATTCTACATTTTGCTCATCTGGTTACAACATACTCATGATGAGTTTAAATGTGATCACTCTTTGTCTGTTGTTCCACTTTACATTCATAATGACCAAATGGTGTTCATTTTCATGTAAAAAATCATTTGAAATATGACAACTCTGTTCATTTTGCTTTTTCATAAATCTATAGTGAATTACACTTTAATTTGCTGTTTATTTCCAATTTGATATTTGCATCCTATTCTTTTTATGGTGTTTATGCTTCTTACAACATTTACCCTTTTGGACTTCCACAATGTTGACTTGCTTTTATCTTGAAATGTTGCTGTTGCGGGGGTATTTTCGCCACTGGTGGCAGTTCTAGTTACCCCAGAAAGCAGGAAAATATGACAAAATTAACTTAACGGGTTCCTGTGGGGCTTTATATATAAATCGATTTTTTAAACAATTGGTCGTATTTGTCAAAGAAATGGTACATTTTTGATTGCATACAGAAACTGATAAATTTTTAGCCCATTAAGAAACTAACGTTACGTCGAACAGAAAGAACATTGATCGTACACAATGTGACCTATATTTTTCCCCGTACGTAACTTGTAGATATGAGTGGAACTCCAATGGAAATGAACTACAACAGAGAAACAACATAGGCGGATCCGATCCAGGATTTCTGGTTAGAGGGGGTGGAAATTCTAGTTAGAGGGGGCGTAAAATATACTAGTAGAATGGGATTCCAAAGGGTCGTAAGGGCCCCGAATGGGCCAAGGCAAAACCCTGACCAGGTGACCGGCGGCCCAAGCAATTCCTTAGTTTTTGGTTAATTCTAAGGGATTCAGGCACATTTTTAGAGCTTCAACTATCCTTTCCCGAGTATATAATATAAATGTATCTAGATATATCATATAATTTTCTTACAGCCGCTGAATCATGCTGAAATCTTACAATAATGAGAAGGAATTGTTTTATAATGTATGCATGTTGCATAGGTATATATATAATATTTCTTATAAATATCATAAAAAAGTCATGAAAGAAAAGCTTTGCCTTGACAATTTTATGGGGGCGTACGCCGGGTCCTCCTCCCCTGGATTCGCCTATGAACAACATTTAAAGTCACTAACTATCCTCTCTCGCAATCGTCTACGACAAATCATCTGAAACTATCTAAAATATAAACCCGAAACAAATTAAAAGTAACCTGGGTTCCTGTGTTTGACTTACTTTTAATTTGTCACGGGTTGATTTGTCTCGGGTTCAGTTGCTCAGATCCTAGTTAACGAACAAGTTGGGTTTTATCCCAAACTTTTCTCGCTTACATTTTATATTGCATTTTGCGATTTTTCTGGGGTGATTGCTTACATACCTATATTTGTCGAGACAATAGTTTGCTAGGGGACTGTTTTATGCTGGCAGCCTCTAAAGAATACAGTTGTGACATCAATCGTTCCATAAACTTGTAATATCTACAAAAATGAATACACTAAAACTTTGGTACTCTGTAGTCTAGTTCTTTTCATTGTTTCTGATATACGTGTATATATTAGCGTCACATATTATTTATTCAGGTATTAATATACAACGAAAAGAAAACTTATCCATATGAAAGTGAATGTAGTTCATTCAGCGCTTGAACACGATTCACTGTTGTCTCGATCTACCAATATCTGGTATAATGAACTAGGAATGTGATTTTGTTCATGTCCCGAACACAGGGAATTGTCATGTCACCTCCTTTTGATTTTCAAGCGTACCATTATATATGGTGCGTTAAGTTTAGCCCCGATCTGACCTTTCACATTTTCATCTAATTAGGCCGTGAGCCAGATACACTTTTGCTCCCCCCCAGGGGGAATTTTCAAGCCTCATATTTTTTTATTCCCCTATCTATCCTGAGTACAACAGTACAAAGTTTGCAAGTTTCCAGTGGGGCATTGCTGAGAAAATCAACTTTTAATTGTATAGGTATATAGCAATTTTTGTTCTATTTTTATCGATTTATTTTTGCAAAAAACATTAAATCATGTTTGCAACACAAAGTTCTCTTGATATTGTTTGTCAATTAAGAAGAAAATGTGTCTTTTGTGTTTTATAAAGGAAATTGTTGTTGATACTGAGCTCATAAGTACCTTAAAATGTAAGATACGTTACTGTGCCTTTGCGCGCAGACTATGAAACATAGCCACATAAAGTAGTCATAATACACTTGCTTTTTAAGATATAAAATCTTGTTGTATGTAAGAATATGATTTTTATCTTGTTCCTTAGAAATATTAACTTACAATAAGCTCATAAACTTTGTCGCCAAGAGTGTTGAAACATACATAACCATAAAAAAATCCATTTTTTTTTTCAAATTAGAAAAGATTTCATACTTGTAAAATATTTTAAAACATAAGATCAGATATGAATATATATGAAATAAAAACGATTGTCATTAAGTATTCAATGACATTTCATTAAATTTCAAACTTTAGCAAATTTTCGGGTAGACATTTAAACATGAAACATACGTGACCATGGTTTTTCAACTAATGTGCAATATCTTAGTTGACTTCACGTTTACTAATTAGTCTCTCTAATGAACTCTTCATTTATGATTACTACTTTTGCCATTCCTCAGGATTGTCTAGAGATAATGCTGTCTAAAGTTTCAAATATAACATACGTGATGTAACATACGTTACCGTTAAAATGATATACCGATCTTACAGTGCGGAGAAGGGTTAAACGATTACATATTAAAAATTGGTTTACACCAAAAATGTTATCCACAATGAATGAAGTCGTTATTATCTCATTGAAAAATAAATGACATCTTCAACCAGACTAAAAAAACATGAAACTGTGTGCATCTCAATGGCTTTGATAAATTAAACTATGAAGATTTTTTAACCATTGCATGCAATATAAGCATAGAATCCTTCATAGCAATACTCAAATCGATATTTTTGCAATTCATTTGTTACTTCAATTCTTACTAGATGTAACCAAATCTCAAATGTAACCAAAGCGTCCTTTGTTCGCTTCTTATTCAATAAAACATGGTTTTATGAATTGTAACATACGTTACGTTTGGTTAGGTATGTTTCATATGAAATGTATCATAGTTGATGCTTGTTTGTTTGCTTGTTTCCCAATGTTTCGCTTTTTTGGAAACTTGAAACGTTTAAGTTCTGAATGTTTCTTTTATACCATGTCTTTAGTGTAAAGGAACACAAATGTCAGTTGAATTTAACAGCAGCGAAATAATGTAGTTGGACTTTTATAAACACACGTAACCACAAGTTGTTGTAATTCCTTACAACAAAAAACAGCACAATTTATGTCCGAATTTATTTTTTGTCGTAGATGAACTTTAATACATCGCGGGTGATTTTGTTGCAGAAATATTTAAGGGAACATGGTACATAAGCATGGTACAACAAATTGATAACGATAAGGAAGCAAACACATCGTTCATGCAACAACGCCGATCTCTTATCTAATGGCAAACCCTTGAGGATGTAATTTTGGGTGACAAATGACTTTTTATAAGAAATAAGTGTGCCAATACCTAATGGAATAATATAGGAGAACGTTTTGATTTTTTGTTTCAAAGTGATTACTACATGAACTTTGAACACAATTGATCTGTTACGCTTTTCTGAGACTAATTTGTAACCTTTTAAACTCTTAATTTTAACATGTTTCCCTTAATTTTGAAGGCAATCCTTATTGATATAATTAACAGTATTTAGATATGACTTAGTACATCGAAAATAGTTTGTGCTACAATTAAATTATTTAAACTGTTGTACTGGGAGTGACAGATAAAATTGGGATGTGATATTTTAAACAGTGTTGTTGTAACATACGTTACTACCTATTTCTTTCTTAAGGCATTCATAATTATGAACTTTTCGGTGAGTTAAGTATATAAACTTTTAAAATGTATTCATTGATTTTGACTGTTCACGGCTATGGTACTTAAGTTTCTTTCGATTTTTCCAAGTTTGAAAGTCATTGTTTCAAGGTTTATAAATGTATCTCTGTAATTTTCCTTAAGTTGATCTAAAATTTAAGTGATATTTGAGCAAAGGGGCGTCCTGAATTTATCATTTTGTGGTAAATGTATTTCCAGTATCAACCATTTGCCTTCCTAAAGTGCTAAAATCATAGACAAACATACAAATAAAGAAGAAAAAATAAAGTCTTATTAGTGTGGTCCGTATAGAAACATACGTTACCATAAAAAATAGGTGCTTTTATTCATATATGTGTAAAATTTATTTAGTCTGACTAACGAATGACCCTTCCCGTAAATACTTTATTCATTTGTCCATCTTGTAAAACTTTTATTAATAACTGAAAGTTATCATTAAAATCAAGAAATAAAAATATGTAAAGTGGAGATTTCCTTTATGGCTGACATAAGAGAACAGAGAAACGATGCACTTGATTTGTTTCTATTTTTAGTCTTGCCAACACGAAAGTACTCTACCTGTCAAGTGACTCTCTAGAAACAGCAAGAAATAAGGAACGCAAATCTGTCTGTTTTATTTATTGTTTTAGAAAAAAATGGCATGTTCAAAACTAAACTAAGAACGTAATAGGAAAAAGCACCATTTTTGTGTTGAAAAGAGGTATGAAAAGAGTCCATCAACATCCCTGCCTCCTCACATATTGGTGTTAAGAAATCACCACACTGCTTAGTATCGGAAATGCACAGGAATGACGTTACAGGGTAACCCAAAATCCAAAATCGTTGTCAAAAACAAAATGGCTTCATAATTAAGATGCGTCGAAATAGAATACCGGAGGACAGTAATAAGAACATTTTGGCATAGAAAATGGCCATAGGGGGTCATGAAGTTCAAAGTCCCAGAACTCTGTAAAGCCCCTACAAAACTTTGCAAACTTTTATAAGTGAATTGCATCCACCATGTGGGTTAAATAATTATACCATAGATAATTACTTCCAGGAGGAGCGATGTCATATACTGGCTTTAAAAGCACTTATGATTTTACCGGAAAATGAGAATGAGCGATATTTAAAAGTCCCATAAATCTGTAAAGCCCCAACACAACTTTGCAAAGTTTTTATCAGTGAACTGTTACTTTCATGCGGGTTTTAAAAATATACCATAGATAATTATTCCCAGAAAGGAGCAATGTCTTAAACTTGCTTTAAAAGCACTTATGGTTTAAACCCAAAATGAGAATTGGCGATATTTCAAAGTCACATAACTCTGTAAGGCCTAAACAGAACTTAATAAACTTTTATCAATGAATGACTACCACGTTAATGGGTTAAGCAAATCATACATTTGAAAATTCCCCATGTGTGGAGCAATTTTATAAACTGGTCATGGTCAATTAATATTTGACCAGAAAATGAGAATGGGCGATATTCCAAAGTCCCATAACTCTGTAAAGCCCCAGCACAACTTTGTAAACTTACATCAGTGAATGCCTAACATTATATGGGTTAAGAAAATCATAACCTTAAAAATTCTCCATGTGGGGAGCAATGTCATATACTGGCTCATGGTCTATTATGGATTTGACTGGAAAATGAGAATGAGCGATATTTCAAAGTCCCATAACTCTGTATTGCCCCAACAGAACTTTGTTAACTTTTATCAGTGAATGCCTACTACTACATTGGTTAAGAAAATCATATCCTTAAAAATTCCCCATGCAGGAGCAATGTCATATACTGGCTCAAAGATATGGTGAATTTGACCGGAAAATGAGAATGGGCGATATTTCAAAGTCCCATAACTCTGTAAAGCCCCAACAGATCTTTGTAAACTTTGATCAGTGAATGCCTACCACTATATGGGTTAAGAAAATCCTACCCATGAAAATTCACCGCGTGGGTATATACTGGCTCAAGGTCTGTTATGGATTTGACCAGAAAATGAGAATGGGTGATATTTCAAAGTCCCATAACTCTGTAAAGCCCCATCAGAACTTTGCAAACTTTCATCAGTGAATGCCTACCACCATATGGGTTAAGAAAATCATACCCTTGAAAATTCCCCCTGGGGGGGAGTAATGTCATATACTGGCTCAAGGTCTAAATAATTATCTGCACACATCCCGATGAAAATCAGTAGCACGCCTATTCTACACTTTGTTTTCAAAATGTGAATACTCCGATATCGATATCGCGCATTAATACTACATTCGTATTCAATGTAATGAATATTCTTGCATTAAGTTCTGATCGAGGTTAAACTTTACGCACAATACATATATGTATAAGAACGGTATCTTTGAAAATCAAAGGCAGGTAGCATGACAATTCCCTGTTGTCCCGTAAGGGCAAAAACTGAACATCTCAGGTCTCTCATGGGAAATTCTTTGTGCTATCATGTCATGGACGGGTCCAGCGGGGGGGGGGGGTCAGGGGGGTCCGGACCCCCTTCGAATTTGGAAAACGCTCATGTCCATTAGTGTATTTCTTGCTTGTAAGTCATTTTTAAGTAGCATGAAGTATTTTTTCTCGGTGCTTAACATAGATTTAATAGTTATGATGTTTTTATTATCAATATGTTGCATTTTTTCCGCAAAATGTGTATATTGTGGTTGTGGTTCGAGGTTACGACCCCCCAGGAAAGATCGGTGTCCCCCCTTGAAAAGTTCGGACCCCCCCCCCCTAGAAAAAAATCCTAGATTCGACCCTGCATGTTAAGCACAAAACATGTTTTGTGAATACAGTGAGTTATATAACTAAATTTTGACAGATTCCATAATAAGATAAATTAACTCTAACCTATATCAACTTTGATTTTATGAGAATGTTAACAATGAATTTTGTCGTCAATGGTTATCTCCCTTTGTAATTTTAGTGTTGTCTGGAATAAAAGAAACATGAAGTATTTAACCAAGATTCAACAATCTACACGGCAAAATTTGTCTTCCAGTAGTCAGTAGGTATTTTTACTTCCAGATATATATTTTTTATTTAACACTGCCATCCAAAAGTTCCTTCACAGTATACAATTAATTGAATTGCTACAAATTTCAAGTTCTAGATTGAAGAATTTTTGTATCATTGTTTAATTAATTTATTATTCTTGAAAAGAAATATATTTTTCTAGTACATTTCATTAATGAGTTGCAGCTGAAGTTATCGACCAGCTTCCAAAATAAAGGTCAATGTATGTCATGAACCAATATCAAGTTTGAGATGTTTTATCAATTTCATATTCAAATGAAAAATAAACTGATTTCAAACAAGAAATTACTTTTAAAAGACTAATGGCGTAGAATTAGGGACTTTAGTCAGCTATCTTTCCCTGATAAAATCTGAAACAATCCAATTGGTAAGTAGGTCCTCACAATTGAAATCCTCGGGTTTTATCATTGAAGTCCTATGTAAGGATAAAAAATATTTCATCTAATATCTTTCTTGTTAATGAAGATATTAATTGTTGTGATGAAATTTAGATGGTTCTTTACCCTTAATATACTTAGTTTGAATTTCTAACAAATAAAATGATTTTTTAAAAGTTATGTAAGATTAATTTTTGCAAATTGACATTGAAAAGTAAGGGTAAACTCCGAGTACTCCATCTAATTGGACTTACTTATTTGAATAGTATACAAAGGGAAATAACTGAATAAAGTCCCTTACTATGAGACCAGCATGATGCGCCAAGGTGAATTAACAAGATATCTGCATCACATTCAATTCCTTATTGCATTTCATGGAAAAAATTTTCAAGTAAGAAATTCGGTTAATTATTTATAATTGACCACATTGCGTTTCCAGTTTCCATTGATATGCCTTAAAACGAATTAGTTCAATACCGTTGTCATATACATTTCTTAGGCTATTTGACAGAGTGTTTAAATATTCATTGCCGTAATTTTGATGGCTAATTGTGGTATGGCTTCTAATGTCTTCAATTGTTTAAGTATGCAATATATAAGCAAATAAATAAGCACAACTTATAATCTCAATTTAAAATAAATTGTCTAAAAGAATTAAAACTAAATAATTTTTCATATTTTAAAAACATTACAATCAAAAACATGTTTAAATACTACAGAAATACAAAAACTTTTATTTTTATCAAAGGGAAATAATATGTATGCTCGTGTATGCTGATTGATGAGGAAATTGTTCTAGCATACAAAGGGGAAACTACACTCTTCAGAGAGAACATTTTTTCATAATTTTCATAATCTGACGAATGTGGAGAAACGCTGTTTTCAGTTATTGTGACCTATTTTCTATTTTTAACCGATATTAGAGGGGTTTCTCTTAGATTGCCATAGAATATTTTGCATTTGTCCAAAAGAATAAGATTTTATAAATAGTCATTGGTTATTCCGGCAGCCATCTTAGACAGCTACGCCGAAAAAATAGGAATAATTCAACAATAAACTTTTACGATTTTATCATTTTGAAACTCTATTTAGTCCAATGTAAATCATGACTGTGTGAATGAACTTTTAGATGGCAGTGAATTATTTAAAACAAAAAAATTGCCTGAACTTTTATAAAAATGAGCTTATTGGATCGTGTGATATCATCTTACCCGTCATTGATTCACACCTGATAGTGTCATGGTTTGTGTCCATGGTTTGGACGCGCAATTAGGGATCGAGATATCGCGGGCCCGAGCCCTTCTAAGGACACTGCTTTGTTCCGTGAGCATAAATTTACCTATACTACGGTTATCCCACTCCACACAGGTGTAACTGAGTACTGTGAAGGATAATCCATCAGAAGGTGATTTCAATAATGAGAGGTTATCATACAAAATTGTAAAGCTGGCTTAACATGGTGTATATAAAAGCAGACTTAGTCGTAGACATTTTTTTAAACTTGGAATTTGCTATTAACTTTAAAAAATAAAGCTAAAAAGTGCGGTTTAACGTGTGCTTCCAAATACATGTTCAGCCGACTTCACAATCTTCACAATCTTCACAATCTTACGCAATAACTGCTTATCATTGAAATCACCCTTTAGACAGGCGATCACTCACAGTACACCTGTTTTAGGTTAATTCCTTGGTCAAGGAAGTTAGCAGTGCCCCTAATAAGGACCTCTAGATCCCGTGCGTCCTTCCACTGGATCACTGCTCCTGAAGCATGTACCTTGGGCCAAATAGGTTAAATCGAGCGAATATATTTTCGTTTGCCTTCAATGGAACTATTTTGTTTCAAGTCGACACTAACCACACTGTCTTGCAATGATTTTGGTTTTGACACGTTGGACTAAGCATTATGATTTTATACACTGGTTCATTTTTAATGAAGAAATAATTATACAAAAGTCCTTTTCGGTTTATCTTTTATCTACATTCATCTACATATATAAATATACAAACTCTGAAATTGGCCTACTCTTTCAACAAAAATTAAAATTTTATTCCATTGATCGACAAACCCGGGTCGGTAGCGTAGTTGGTAGCGCACCTGGATTTCGAATTCAATATCCCAAAAGGGATACGGGTTCAAATCCCACCCGGGGAGGCCATAAAAGTTTTAAAATCTATGTCAATTTTCCTCCATTAACTAGAAATATAGAGAAGATGCTAGACTAGTGGAAGAGTATGTGAGTATTGGTTATAGACAAGGATCAAGGAAAGCTAGGTTAGGTGCACTGGACGCCGTAAAATGACCTAAAATGTGTTGATTCGGCGTTAAATCCAAAATGAAATTAAAAATTGAAAAAAGTGAACACCTAAGGTGTAATAATTACAATGATTTTTTCCATACATTTGACTAAATCTTGTTCGGCAGATTGCATATCTTCCTTTCTTCGTTTCAGAAATATTGTTGAAAGCAAAATAGAAGTAAAAGAGAGAGGAGCAATCATTGATTTTATCCTCAGTACAGGTACTTGTATTATCTGTTGAATTATTTTATCTGATGTAATACATCAACTTGTCGGTACAAAACTAGTTTCAATGTTCTCATTCACGGATTTCAACTTAAATATTGTTTCTAAGACATCAAACATGTATTGAAACATTTTTGGAAGCAGGGAAGTAGTGTTCTGATAATGAGTTTAGTGCTAATTGACAAATAACTACACATGATGGTGTTTCATGTGGTAAAAACCTACCCCGTTTGTAACGGTATAGGCACTTTTAGTGCATTTTGTGACATTTATTGTATATTTCTTGCAACCTAAAGGTCAATTTGTCTCAAAATATTGATAGTTATTGTTTTGATACAATTACAGACACTGAATTATATTCCGAAATTACAGACAAAATTTAACCAAATATGACTTGTACCTTTAACTTCAGTGCACATGTAAATAAAGTTAGAATAACTTTGCACTGACGCTTGTACATGTATTGTACATTTTAATAATAGAGCTGATGAATGTTTGCACGTGGAAACTACGTCTTGATGTTGCTTCTTGAAGTTATCACCCTTTAATGCTCTCCTGATATCTAATATGAACAAGTTTTACTTATAATGTATCATTCGGAACTCCTCGACCATTCATTAAGTGAATACTCCCGGAAGGATTCTGGGGAGGGGGTCCACCTAGAATATAGGTTTTTGCTACATACGCGAGGCGAAGCACTTGCGAAACACGTACCAGTTATGCAAAATAGTTCTTGTCGTTAACATACATGGTTTGTTAAAACATGTTTGCATTTTATATAGATGACTTCATTTTGCTCAGCGTTTTTACAATATCACGTATTTCAAATTTATGGACTTAAACTGAAATATTAATCATTTACTAAGCGGTTGTGGATTGGGTTACTTCGACATCGGTTATACATGTACACTTTACAGAACTTATAAGTATGCGTATTTTAATTGTGTATAACTTTTTATGAACAAATATTTCTAACGAAATTTCGTACTTTTTCTATTGACTATAAAACAATTATTGCTGCATATTCACTTCTTTGAAAATAATCTAACCAGTACGTTGAACCGTTGATCGATGAAATTCATTAAATAGATGAGGAAATCGCGACTGATCCGAATCAAATTGAACATGGTCGTTGTGGACAGTATTACAACGCACATATCCCAAGAAAACAAATAATAAACCGGCTAACGAAAGAACAGCTAGAATTAGCTATTGGTTTGTTAAATGGATTGCGCGCCAGCCCACCCAGCAAGAGCGACAACATAATTACTATAGACAACCACATCACGCGGGTGTGCACACCGCCGAAATCTCTAATTAAACATAAAAGAACACGTATGGGATGAATTAAACCACCATGTACGCCGTGGTGTTGCAGCCCAACCCCTAGCTGAAGTATGCGGAATGATTTTATGCGAGTGGGCAGGTATACGTCAGCATCACTTCCATCAGTGTGTGAGACCCACGAGAACGCGATGCCAATCGGTTCTCAACAGCCATGGAGGTCACACTCGATATTAAAGAGAGAATCGTAGACACATTTCCCCGAATGCCACTATCATTTTACAACATTCACTTAGTCACGGAGATCGCAATCGTAATTTTGTTTCTTTGACTTTTTCACACACTGTAGTATCTTTGAAATTGTTTATAAACTATTTTGTTCTATGTGGCTTGATAAACATAACAACATTGTTCTGTCTTTAGACTATTTTTGTTGATAATTGGACTAAAATCGGACAAACATATACTTTTATATGAGCCACAATATACTTGTATACTTATAAGTTTTGTTAAGTGTAGTATTCTGTTTTAGGATGGATACCGATAGAGACGAAACGATACCGGTACCAATGACACGATACGTTATTTTAAACGATACCGATACCAATATGTTTTAATCAGCATTTTTAAGTAAAAATATAAGCATATCTGCTTTCTGGATCGAGACAAATCTTTCCCTTATTTTGTTACCAGCCATTCACTGGGCAAACTTGAGCCCGAGACAGAGAAATATTTCAATGCAAGCTCTACAATTTAGTATGTTATCGTTCTATTCTGATAGTGACAGACTTTGAAGAAAATACTTATGAATACATGACCAAGAGCTAGAACTAGAAATTCACCCCTCATGACATTCGTACTGAATATTTTCTTACCATGAACAATGTCAATAAAATAGTGTGTAATCCTAAATTGCACTTTTTAGACTAATAGGCGTAGAAATTCGTCGGAAAGAGCGTTTTATTGTAAGAATTCGAGTCAGTCGATAAATCAAGAACGCAATGTAGATGGGACAATGCCCTCATGCTATGACAAAAAAACAACAATATAACTTATACAGGTAGAATTTACAATCGAAAGACAATACATGTATTAAAGAATTATACATGTTATTGCAGAGGTAAAGGTAATCAAGTATTACATGATTAAAGACGTTTCAGACAGTTACATCGTGGGCAACAAGTCTTAAATCCCTTTACGATACGATAAATAGACTTTTGTGCAGACTTTTATGTTGTATTGGATATCAATTTATGTATTGGATATCAATTTATGTATTGGATATCAATTTATGTTTAAACAAAAAAAATAGTTTTATATAATATTTAGACTGTCATAACATTTTCACGAACAGGAAACAGTGGAATTTATTGACTTGTCAATTGTAACTGTTCGTGCTATTTAGCAATAATGCGCACACTATGAAAACTTTGTTTGTACTGGCTGTGCACGGACGGATAAGCCCATGAATTTGAATTCCGGATTAGGTCTATTGTCAAAAAAAGGGAATGAATTAATATTATTATTAACATCTATTAACAAAACTGATGACAATAGCTGCTGGCTGCTATAAAAAGAAATCATTTTTAGCTCGACTTTTCGAAGAAAATGAGAGCTATTTCTATCACTTGGGCGTCGGCGTCGGCGTCGGCGTTGGCGTTGGTGTTGGCGTTGGCGTTGGTTTTCAGGTTAAAGTTTTTTTAAACACTTATGTCTTTAACACTATCCAAGTTATTTTATTGAAAGTTGGTATACTTATGTAGTGGGACTATATTAATCATACTGTGAAAGGGGATAACTCTGGATTAATTATTTTTTGAGTTATTGCCCTTTTATACTTATAAAATTGCAAAATAAGAGGTTAAAGTTTTTCCTATGTAGAATATCTTCAATACTGATCAAGATATTTGACTTAAAGTTTGTTTACTTACTTGTCGGTACAATATCTACACAATTATGAAGGAACGTAACTGTGGCTGAATTATTTTTGGAGTAATTGCCCTTTTATACTTAAAAAATGGCAAATTATAAGGTTAAAATTGTTCCTATATGGAATATCTTTAAAACGAATCAAGATATTTGACTTTAAGTTTGTATAATTAATTATCGTTACTATATCAACACAACTTTAAAGGGAGGTAACTGTGGATGAATTATTTTTGGAGTTATACCCCTTTATACTTAAACATTTAAGATTAAAATTTGTTCTAATGGGATATTTAGTACTTGCAAATGCATTTGAATAAAAGTTGGAATGCTTTTTTGTAAGTTCTTCATCTATCCGACTACAAAGGGACATAACTCTGGATGAATTACTTTCAGAGTTATTTCCCTTTATACTTTAATATTTAAGATTAAAGTGCGCTCAAACTGAATATATTTTGTTTGATAGAGAGTTAGTATGCTTTTTCATCAGTACTACATCTACTTGACTACAAAGGGATGTAACTCTTTATGAATTATTTTTGGAGTTGTGCCCCTTTTCAACTTTTAAAAAAGGGTTAAAGTGCTTTAAACTGAAATATTTTCAATACTAACCAAGATATTTAAATGACAGTTAGCTTGCTTATTCATCAGTACTAAATCTACACAGGGACATAAATCTTGATTATTTTTTGGAGTTATTTCCCTTTACTTAAATGATGAAACTTGTTTAAATTGAAATATTAATAGTTCCTTATAAAGAATTTTAAATGAAAGTAGGTATGCTTATTCTTTGATACAATGTCTACTTAACTTTGAAGGGATGTTACTATGGATGAATGTTTTAGCAGTTATGCCCTTTTTATATTTTACAAATATGAATTGGTAATCATTGTTTGACTGATTTATTTCCTTTAACAAATTAAGTCCTGTTTTGAAATCATTTTTGTTTAAAGATATGCCTTGCCATGAACAAAACACTCGAAAAGTCGAGCGCGCTGTCCTTGGACTGCTCTTGTTTCATCCGTTGAGTTAAATCGAAGCATATACTAATCTCAGCACAAAGAATTTTGAATTTATCTTCAATGACATATTATCATAAAATAAAGATGATTTTGTTAACACTGTAGCTATTTAAATTGAGATCTGTTGAAAGTTACAACCCTGTCACCTATCATTTTAATATACATTTTATAAATACTCTATTTGATTTTTTTGTAGCCTTAATTGTTTATTGTTTTGTTTTGTTTTTCAGATACCATGATGTAAGGCGGTCAGTGCACATCAAATCATCACAAATTTTAGTATAAATGGAAAAAACAATGGTCAAAATTTACCAAAGCGAATTAAAAATAAAAGGTATGACAATTAAATAATATGAACAACTGTTACGAAGGGTTGACTCGGCCAGTTTAAGACTGGCCACTTCTGACATTCATGTCACTGGATAGAGTCAATGTCACCTTGATATTCAAATTTATGACTTTTCCGCCAGATATGACGAGTTGACTGTAAGATAGTTTTCAACGATTGGAACATTAAACATATTAGGGAATGTGGGACTTGTCCAAGGGTTATTTTCGCATTATAAAGGAGGAAAGAAGTATTGGTAATCAGCACACCTTTTCACAAATAATCTTTAGTCAAATGTTATCGTAAATTAATTTCATAAATTTTGCATTTTAAAATCAGATGAATAACAAACATAGCTATGACACGATATTCAAAATGCTTACAATATTCTACATACATGTAATTAAAAAAATATTTGGAATCTATTGGCACACAATGACCGCATAAAAATGTTTCTTGCTTTTGACTTGCGGTATTTTTTAGTAAAATATATGTGAAATCACCACCGCGTAATATATACTGCCACTACATGTACTAATGAAGTCAACAAACATTTAGTTTTTCGTCGTTTGTTTTCTTTTAAGACAAATGAATGAAATAAATAAAGTAGCTCATAAAAAAACTACCTTCCTAGTCACAAAAATCTAAATTTACCCTGAGAGTTTTGGTCGTTAGTTTGGAATCATTTGAATACAATTGGAACCAGTGGTAAACAAGGCCATATATGCAAACACAATTGTGCAGAGGATTCAAAGTAAATAATTTTAAGTCACAAGCTGATATTATCAGACAATGAAATGTCATTGTTATTTTATGCTCACTTTGATTATGTACACGTTTATTGGCTACTGCAAGAATTTGACGAAAATAAGTTAACGTTCAGAATATAACGTAACTATATACACTGATAATAGATTCCAGGAATACTTGCTAGTTTAAGCTCCTTTGCATAATTTGTAAAACATGTTTTAAATTTTTATGAACGGCATAAAGCCCAAGTTAAACAAATGCCACCAAAGACAAAGCCACAACTACGTCTGTCTAGTATGGAGATTAAATGCTTCGCAGTACGGTACGTCTTGTGAATAAAAAACACAGGTAGACCATATATCAAGATTTGCTGCCATGAAATGTAAAAAAAACATAACATAGCTAAGATCTTAAAGACATGCACTATTACAATCATTTAAAGGGAATCAACTCTAAAATTGTACTAGACGGTTGGAGTTATGTACTATGTTCGTAAATATCACACTGCTTCAAGATAACAAAGTTATATGATGGTCTATGGTGATGTCTACCGGCTATATGTACTGTCCATGACGGGCGTATCCAAGGGCCAAGATACTGTTGCGATATATTCCATGGTTATAAAACTGGATGTTATTTCACGGCGTCTCAACGCCGTGATATTGTGGTGGGTAGATTTTGATAGCAATGGGCAAAAGTCACGTGATAAAAAATGATAAAAATCCTTTCGATTTCCACTGCCGACAAATTTATTGTTTTTAATGCAGTCATAGTACAGCCCATTTCCGTTAAAAGTTAAATAGAAAAATCATTTTTGGGGGAATCCATATAAACAATTTTTCTTGCAACAATGCAACACACGAAAAATCAGCGTTTTATATCAACACATTTCCGCAAATACTTTCGAATCACACGAAAAGGGGTAGGTATAAATCGCGAACCAACCGGACCAGGAGACCAGTTTAGTATACGGATACAGTTTAACAAATATGCGTATCATAATGTGTGTATAGTACATATATTATTGATATTTGCCAATATTTTATTTGAAAAGATAAGACACCAATATCGAAATTATATTTTAAGTAATAACTTTGCAGACTTTAACTATTAAAAGAATCGTCGATTGCTTCATCACATATTGTTGTAAATATTATATATTTCAACTGTTAGAGCATTTATCATTTGAAAACTAATTTGATATGATTCATATATTTTAATAATATACCTTTTTTTCTTATTAGCCGACTGTATAAATAAAGAAGCGTAATCGTGTAACATTGACTCTTAATTCTTACTCTTACTGAGCTCTATTGGCGATCTTTTCTAACTATGATTAAGTGCAGCGGACCAGTTAATTTTAAGAGCATAAGAGTTACGGACCAGGGTTGAGTTCAGTAACTGCGAACGTTATAGAACGTTCCGCAACGATACATTCGGAAGTCCTCGTCCATTTGCTGCGAATAATATCGGACATATTTGGACGCTATTTTGAAATGTCCGGCGTTAAAGTAAACAAATGTATGACCGAGGAGTTCCGAATGCATCGTTATGTAACGTACTGTAGCGTTTTGTGTAATTGAACTTGCTTCTGGTTATAGATCGAGCAGATGTAAGATTATTTTTGCAGACTTTTTTTAATTATGAAAAGTTTGGTACTATATTGACGGACTATTGACCAGACGGACCAGGTAATTTTAAGAGAGTTAAAATGACGGACATTTACACCTAGGTGAAAAGCTCGCCAGTTTTTAATTTGTTCGAATGGAGTATGTTTTCTCGAGTCCGAGTGAATTCATTATTAAGAAAAATGATTTCTATTCGAAATAGCTTGCCTTTTGTATTTAAGTGCATCTTTTCGGAATTAAAATACATGTTAAATCCTTTCGTGTATCCGGCAACAAAATTCTTCCGTAACAAGTAAAGGTATGACTACTCTCTAATACACTGGTTTGAAAGATTCACTCGCTGACTCTCTACCTCTGCTTAAATACTATGCGCAAACTGATATTTCTATTTCAAGGCAAAGACACACACATTTAGATTGCATGACTGTCTCGTGATTAAAAAATAAATGCAATAAATGCAACAAATGTTCACGCCTGTAAAATCAAAATGTCGAAATTCAAAGATGCTGGACAGTTATGCATTAGTTAGATGATTGGTTACACGGATTGGTAAGAACAGATCCGCAATGTGAGGAGCACTTGACTAAACAGAAGCGATAAGTCATGTAAATAGCTTCTGTTCTGAAGACCTATGTTTTCCCTTCTGCCGATTTTTTTAAGCGTCATGCAAATATGAATTACTGGAAATAAATCCAACTAAAACCAAACATCCTATCGGCATAAAGATGGTGTCTAGATCCAGACCATTCGCGTACTCCAAATTTGTCAAGATTCTCAATCTAACTAATATCGAGAATCTTACTAGGCTTTTGGAACGAGATTGTTACATTTGAACAGAAAAACGTTTTATGACAAGTTACCTTTTAATTACTGAAAAACCTTAACATGACAATTCAATATAATGCTCTTTTGAGTTACCTTTAGATTATACTTAATCATTCTTTTTTGTTTGCCGTGACAATCCCTTTGCTGCATTTAGCAGCAATTTTTTACTTGTTGAGTCAAAGTTAAAGGTACTCATTTACTGATTTTAACTTAAATATCAACTTTTTCTGAAACTACCAAAATTGTATGGAAACATTTTTGATGCAGGAAATTGGTGATTTGATAATAAAAATTGTTGTGCAAATGGACTTGCAACTACAAATAATGGTGTTTCAAGTAGTAAAAATCTTCCCCGTATGTCACGGTATAGACAATTTTAGTGCAACTTGTGAACTTTATTGTATATTTCTTGGAATCCGTAGGTCAGTTTGCATTAAAAAATAAGAATTTTTGTTTTGACACAATTACAATCACTCCGAAAATTATTTTGAAAATTTAGAAAAATCTAAACCAAATCAGTGAACTAGTACCTTTAACTCATATCAGATTTAAATAATTATTACATTACTTCTGTACTAGATTTTGATTTAATTCAGCGAGATCAAAGTATACACCACTGACATAAGAACGATATTTAACAATACGAGGATTAATTTATAAATCAGTAGTCATATTTTATATTGTACGTATTAATTATCCAATCAGTTTTGTTATCTTGTCAGTCATGATTTCGTTTGTCTTTGTACACCGTTGGTGTAATATTCTGCATTTTTATACATATATGTATGTACATACTTCTTTCAATCACGTAAAAAATGTGCATTTCACTTTCTTGATGAAACTATCAATTAATCATATTTAAACAAGTCTTAGTACAGAACCAGTGCACCTTTCCACAAAAATATTTTGAAAACAGTTATCGTATGTCATTTCAAACATTTTGCAGTTAATAAACACAACTGTGATATGATGTTCATAATGTATACATTATTCTACATAATTTAAAAATATTTGGAATATATTGACCAAAACATCTGCGTATTATTAATGTTTCTTGCTTTAGACTTACGATGATTTAATCGTACGATTTTTTGTGAAAAGCGTCATAATGATTAAATTAGAAAATGTAAATTTTTAACAATGACTATCCAGTTAATTATACTTGTAATGAATAAACAATCTAACTGTATCATTTCAGAGTGTTCGAATCTAAAGTCTCGTCGAACATATTTATAAAGAAGCTGTTAACATTGGATTATGATTCCTTTTGCAAACAGACAAGAACTGACAAAACATCCCATCACAGCAAAGAAGTGACAGAACACCCCATCACAGCAAAAAACTGACAGAACATCCCATCACAGCCAAGAACTGACAGAACACCCCATCACAGCCAAGAACTGACAGAACACCCCATCACAGCCAAGAACTGACAGAGCACCCCACAACATAGCCGAGAACTGACAGAACACCCCATCACAGCAAAATACTGACAGAACACCCCTTCACAGCCAAGAACGGACAGAACATCCCATCACAGCCACAAGACCTGACAGAACACCCCATCACAGCCTAAAACTGACAGATCACCCCTCCACAGCACAAGAACTGACAGATCACCCCATATCATGTACTTGTTATTTGGCCTGCTGATATTAAACAAGTCGTCTCGGACTTTTTGGTCCTTGAGATGTTTGTTGTCCAATTACGCGTGGATTGTATAATTTGGCCTGCTGATATTAAACAAGTCGTCTCGGACTTTTGGTCCTTGAGATGTTTGTTGTCCAATTACGCGTGGATTGTATAATTTGGCCTGCTGATATTAAACAAGTCGTCTCGGACTTTTTGGTCCTTGAGATGTTTGTTGTCCAATTACGCGTGGATTGTATAATTTGGCCTGCTGATATTTAACAAGTCGTCTCGGACTTTTTGGTCCTTGAGATGCGTGTCATATACAATTTTGTAATTCAATTTACCTGATTTAATTTTGCCTTCAGTGCACCTCTTCACAAAAATTCATACGAGAAAAGTTATCGTAAGTCAAAATTTTGCAGTTCTAAGTCTGAAGGATTATTACCATTTCTATGATATTATATTCAAACGAAAAACAATATTCTACATAATTCAATATTTTTATGAAATCGATTGAACAAAAATTGACGTTATAAGTAATGCCTCTTGCAGCTTTGTCTTGCTTGTGACGTACGATGCTTTTCCTCAGATTTTTTTGTGAAACGCGCCGCTGATATTTAGCAAGCTGTCTCGAATGTTATGTCCTTGAGATGCATGTCGTTCAATGACATATTTAAAATCTTTGTGTTGTTTTGCTTAAATAATAACATGGAACTTTTTGACCTGGAAACTGACTTGGACTCTAATGATAATAGTGTTTGAAACGGTTTGAATTGATGTTTCTTATTACAATAATTTGGTTTGCTGTGCTACTGTAAATCATAGCATTGGTATTAGTTTGTTTTTTGGTACTTGTTACAGTTATTTTGAGTTACTGTTTTTTTTTAGTTTTGATCTGTTGATGTTTTCGTTTTATGCTGTTGTTTTGTTTTGTTTTTGTTGTTGTTGTTGTTATGATTTGTTCAAGCTGTTGTTTAGTTATGAGAAATTGATTCTGTAGTTAGGTGTTGATGATGCTGTTGTGTTGTGTTGTTGTTTTAGTTGATGATGTTATTTTGTGGTGTTTTTTGTTGTTGATGTTTTTGTTTTGATGTTGTTTTAAGGTGTTGATGCAGTTTTTTTGTTTTTGTGATGCTGTTGTTGCAGTTGTTTTTATTTGTTGATGCTCAGTTTTGAGTTATTGATGCAGTTGTTATGAGTTGTTGCAGTTGTTTCGTGGAGTTTTTGCAGTTGTTTTGAATTGTTTGTGTTGTTGTTTTTAATTGTTTCAAGTTGTTGAAAAGTGTTTTTGAGTGGTTAATGTTGTTTTGATATGGTAACGCCATTGCTTTGAGTTGTTTTGAGCTGTTTTGTGTAGTTGTTTTCATCTGTTTTGAGTTAAATATGCAGTTGTTTCGAGTTGATGCAGCTGTTTTTCTAGTTGTTGATACAGTTATTTTGAACTCTAGAAATTGTTGATTATAGTTGTTGAGTGGTTGATTCAGTTGTTTTGAGTTGTTGATGCAGTTGATTTGAGTGGTTGATTCAGTTGTTTTGAGTTGTTGATGCAGTTAATTTGAGTGGTTAATTCAGTTGTTTTGAGTTGTTGATGCAGTTAATTTGAGTGGTTAATTCAGTTGTTTTGAGTTGTTGATGCAGTTAATTTGAGTGGTTAATTCAGTTGTTTTGAGTTGTTGATGCAGTTAATTTGAGTGGTTAATTCAGTTGTTTTGAGTTGTTGATGCAGTTAATTTGAGTGGTTGATTCAGTTGTTTTGAGTTGTTGATGCAGTTGATTTGAGTGGTTAATTCAGTTGTTTTGAGTTGTTGATGCAGTTGTCTAAGTTGTTGCTGCTGATGTTTCTAATTGTTGCATTGTTTTAGGTTGTAGCTGCTGATGTTAAAGTTGTTAATTTTGTAGTTTAAGTTGTTGATTTTGTAGTTTTGTTTTCATTTGTTTTGAGTTAAATATGCAGTTGTTTCGAGTTGTTAATATTTTATGATTTAGGTCAGTACATGTACGAAGTTCTAAGTCCGTTTCTTGCGAGTCTGGCAATGGAAGCAGCAGGGCTTAGTTTAAAGAAGATATACAAAACTAGTTTTGATTTTCCGTACTAAATGATGAGCAGGTAAGAAAGCGAGACATAATTTAATCAATTATTTCATTTAACCAAGCTCTCGACGTCCTGTGTATGCAGTTGTAAATATTAATAAGTACATGAAAAAGTGGTGTTTCAAAATTTAGAATCAATATTGAAACAATATGTTTTGCTAATAAGAAAATATCTGTTCATGATATACATATCCAACGCAATATCTTTCGCTTTATCAGTAAAATATTTGACCTACCTTGCAATATGAACTCTATGATAAAAGGTACACAACAGTCTCTTCGTTTTATTCCAGAAATCTCATTAAAAACTAATCGCTGTCATGAGAGCAATAAATAAACTACAAAATCAACAACTTAAACTACAAAATCAACAACTTAAACTACAAAATCAACAACTTAAACTACAAAATTAACAACTTAAGCTACAAAATCAACAACTTAAACTACAAAACTACTACTAGTTTGAAGTTTTAGTTTTAGCTTCCTACATACGATTCGGTAAGTAAATACATGTATATTGTTTTGATTTTGGACTATGTATAATATATACACCTGTACAGACGTTTTAAAGTGAATTAGAACCCCTGTAGAGCCCAAACGCTGAAGTGTGATCCGAAAAGACCGGGTATAAAGTCTATCTTGGGGCTAAAAGCAGGGATGCGACCACAAATTAGATTTGAAACAGGGTTCAAACCTCTATAGAGCCAAAACGGTGAAGTATGACATCGGAAGATCGAGTATTAGGGCTGCGATTATTGTGCGTAAAGTTTGATCCCGACCTGACCTTTTTGTAAGAATATTGATTACATTGAATACAAATTTATTATTAACGCTCGATTTCACCGTGTCCGTGAGGATTATTTGTTGAAATTTAACACATAAACATACTTTTATAATTATACAATTTGTGCCGAAGTGTAGAATAGGCGTGATACTGATTTTTGTCGGGATATGCTTAGATAATTATTTGATGCAAATGTGAAAGGTCAGATCTAACGTTACGCACAATACTTCTGTATACTCTGTCTTTCGGAGTCACACTTACTGTTTTGGTTCTTCGGGGCCGTTCGAACCAACCAAAATGTCTATAGTAAGTGTATATATATTATTTTATTATACCTCACTGGAATTTCCCTATGCTAAAGCCCTATACCGGAGCGGGTGATATTTTGTTCGATCACATGGTAATATTACCCGCTATCTAAGGGAGACCACTTATTCTGTACTGTCACCCTCACTGCCATGTGTTATTTGTTTTATTATACCGAACAAAACTGTAACATGTAAATATTTATTGAACAACAAATAACTACACAGTAAAGAAAACAATCAGTACAATAAAAAACTGAATTATATCACTAATATACCCTGCCGCGACCGGGATTCGAACCCGCGATCTCCGGATTCGAAGTCAGACATGCTAACCACTACGCCACGGTCGCGGCTATTTACGGCTACTAATCGTTAATAAGTGGTCTCCCTTAGATAGCGGGTAATATTACCATGTGATCGAACAAAATATCACCCGCTCCGGTATAGGGCTTTAGCATAGGGAAATTCCAGTGAGGTATAATAATACAAATTATCAACCCTTGAAAAAAATATCAACCTCGGCTAGTGCCTCGGTTGATATTATTTTCCTCGCGTTGATAATCTGTACTGTCACCCTCACTGCCATGTGTTATTTATATATGACTACTTTGAGGTGACTTTCCTACTTTCAGACCCAATATAGACTTGTATGAAGGGGCTAAAACCTACTTTACCGTCCTAAATTGAAAGAAAACTTAAAGAAAAATTATCATATAAGCTTCTTACAAATATCACAAAGTTTGGAATTAAATGGTTATTAATAGTAATTGCTATCATAAGCTAGGAGTACATATTTAAAAACAATGAAAACTGGTACTTGAGATCATTATTAAGTATGCACTTTCAGGAACGGTGGTCATATATCGGCGGTCAGTCAACCTACTCACTCCTCCTGGAAAGACTAAATCCCTGGATTAAGGTGTTAACCAATTAATGACGTCTAAAACGTTTTTATTAAGTGTATCTATAATATGGCTACTTTGAGGTCCCTTCCCGGCTTTCAACCCCAAGATGGACTTGTATGAAGTTGTTCATTTGATTGGTATTTTCAAAGGCTTCGTCTGTATACCCGGTCTTCCGGGTCACACTTCACCGTTTGGGCTCCACGGGGGTTCGAATCTCCTTTAAAACGTCTTTATTAAGTGTATCTATAATATGGCTATTTTGAGGTCCCATCCCGGCTTTCAGCCCCAAGATGGACTTGTATAAAGTTGTTCATTTGATTGGTACTTTCAAAGGCTTCGTCTGTATACCCGGTCTTCCGGGGTCACACTTCACCGTTTGGGCTCTACAGAGGTTCGAACCGACTTTAAAACGCTTAAAGTTCCCATACTTTATGGCTTTTTGAGGTCCCATCCTGGCTTTCAGCCACAAGATGGACTTGTATGAAGTTTCTCATTCGATTGGTATTAGCATAGGCTACGTCTGTATACCTGGTCTTCCGGGGTCACACTTCACCGTTTGGGCTCCACAGGGGTTCGAATTTCCTTTAAATCGTCTTCATTAAGTGTATCTATTATATGGCTACTTTTAGGTCCCACACCGGCTTACAGCCCCAACATGGACTTGAATAAAGGAACTCATTCGATTGGTATAAACATATGCTACATCTGTATACCAGGTCTTCCGGGGTCACACTTCACCGTTTGGGCTACACAGCGGTTTGAATCTCCTATCAAAAGTTTTTATAAAGTGTATCTATAATATGGCTACCTTGAGGTCCCATCCCGGCTTTCAGCCCCAAGATGGACTTGTATGAAGTTGTTCATTTGATTGGTATTTTCAAAGGCTTCGTCTGTATACCCGGTCTTCCGGGGTCACACTTCACCGTTTGGGCTCCACGGGGGTTCGAATCTCCTTTAAAACGTCTTGATTAAGTGTATTTATAATATGGCTATTTTGAGGTCCCATCCCGGCTTTCAGCCCCAAGATGGACTTGTATGAAGTTGTTCATTTGATTGGTATTTTCAAAGGCTTCGTCTGTATACCCGGTCTTCCGGGGTCACACTTCATCGTTTGGGCTCCACAGGGATTCGAATCTCATTTAAAACGTCTTGATAAAGTGTATCTATAATATGGCTTTTTTGAGGTCCCTTCCCGGCTTTCAGCCCCAAGATGGTCTTTTACGGAGTTTTTCATTCGATTGGTATTAGCATAGGCTACGTCTGTATACCCAGACTTCCGGGGTCACACTTCACCGTTTGGGCTCCGCAGGGGTTCGAATCTCCTTTAAAACGTCTTTATTAAGAGTATCTATAATATGGCTATTTTCAGGTCCTATCCCGGCTTACAGCCCCAAGATGAACTTGCATGAAGGGGCTCATTCGATTGGTATAAATATATGCTACATCTGTATACCCGGTCTTCCTGGGTCACTTTTCACCGTTTGAGCTCCACAGGGGTTCGAATCTCCTTTAAAACGTCTTTATTAAGTGTATCTATAATATGGCTACTTTGAGGTCCCATCCCGGCTTTCAGCCCCAAGATGGACTTGTATGAAGTTGTTCATTTGATTGGTATATTCAAAGGCTTCGACTGTATACCCGGTCTTCCAGGGTCACACTTCACCGTTTGGGCTCTACAGGGGTTTCAACCTACTTAAAAACGCTTAAAATTCCTATACTTTTTGGCTTCTTTGAAGTCTCACACCTGCTTTCAGCCCCAAGATGGACTTGTACGAAGTTGTTCATTTGAATTGGTATGAGCATAGTCTACGTTTGTACACCAGTCTTTACGTGGTCACACTTCACCGCTAGGGGTTTACATTGGTATGAACCTTAATGCATTTTTTGCATATTAACATGTTGGCAGTGGCTAGAGTTACGGTACCGTAGCTCTAGACCCAGGTTCTAGAGTTACGGAAGTTCCGTAACTGTAGACAACCCTCCCAGGGTTGGCTAGAGTTAAGGAAGTCAAATAACATGCGTATGTTTCAACTTTTTAACATCGAAAAACTTGTTTATATTCAATATTACTCGAAATAAACAAATATTTACCGACGTGACTTATTCAATAATTATTGTTATTACACCCGCCATTTTGGATATGACTAATAAGCTTACCGGATGTTTAATATACGGCGATATGTCGTTGTCGTCTTCAAAGTGTCACATAAGTTTCATTGAGCGATAAGTTATAGAGTGTGATTATAATTTAGACTGAATATGTATAATTTTGTACGGAATTTAAAGGAAATAGTCGATTCTTAGAGTAATTTTAATTGTGAATAATTTGCAAGTGTCTAGTCATGCTAGTAAGAAAGTCGGCGATTTTCGAACGTTAAATTGATTTAAATTTCGTGAACAAAACTGGGAATATAGCTTGATAAAAAGAGCTTCAAACTCCTCACAGCGGTTACGTCACGCGTTGCTACTTTAACCACTGCCTTCACATGAATCACGTGACGCAAGTAGTACCATGTGACTAATGTTTTAAATTTAAACTGGCAATAACGGTTAGCCTAAAATGTGTTAGGCGGAATGTAGCGAAAAATAACATTGAATGATAAAAAAATTGGTTGATTTACAAGTACTGACAAAGAAATAAGATAAATTAAATAGAAATATATCATCATGTACCAAAACTGTTTAATTCATGAATAAATTACAACGGAAAGTGAGCAAGGTCGGGACTGAGCTGCGTTGTCCACCCAATAGGGTCCTTAGTCTACCTCACGCTACTTACATGATGCTTTTGTTGAGTAATCTTCAGTATTTATGATTAAACTTTATGTATATGATACTGAATGATATATCATTTATATATATTAAATGACTAAAATAAGTGCAATTATCCATTTAATATTTACTTTGCGTAACATTTTGTTATTTGTGCAATTTTACGCACTTTAGGTAACCGGTGTCAGGGTATAATAAATCTTGTTTTTTTACAAGTTATTTATTCATACTATTTATTTTTTCGCTTTATGTACTTTGAACATTATATTTTACTAAGAGAAGACTAAATTTATTGAAAATGTTGAATTGTAAAAGAAAAGATGAAAAAAGTTTTTCGGCTCTCTGAGGGACGAATTTAACTTGTGGTGGCAGTGGTTATTGATTTGATAAAGGGAGATAACCGCTGCGGGGAGTTTGAAAGAGCTTAGTACTTGGGGAAAAACGTTCTATCTATCTATCTTTACTGCACATGCTCATATCTGAGCATTATGGCAGGATGTAGAGGGTGGCATTTAACTTGATCAAGTGCTCATAAAAAATAAATAACATTTTGTACACATAAGTTTATAACGTTAAATGAATATTTAGAAAGTCGATGTTTTGTAAAAAAATTCCAGTTTGTCATTCCTCACCAAATCTTTAAAATCTTAACGAAAATATAAACGATCTCGTTAAAAAATACCCATTCATATTCATAACCAAAAGTCAGCAATTTACTAAAAACTCAGCCGTTATCCAGTAGAAAAATCGCGTTTTTTATCTTTTCAATTAAATTCGCGAATTCCAATTAAATACAATATACATGTGAGTAAAACGCCGTGATTCTTTAGTATGCAAATCTTGTGGAAAATTGCCGAGATTTTTAAATTCAATGAATTGGTCAATGTTTTAGGTAAAGATCGCCGCTTTTAACGTGACAATGTAAAAATATTTCATTTATCAACATTTTTTATCAAATTGAAGATATTTTGCTTTTGATTCTGTCCAAAAATAAGGTCGATTTTGCATTCGAAAATCGCCGTTTTTTCTTACAGGACAATTAAAAATATATAATGAAAAATACTAAAGAATCGTCAATTTAATAAAAAGATATTAATTCTGTCCAAATAAGACATATTCGGTCCAAATTATAACCCAACTCTATATAACAAATCGCTCTTGAAAAGTAAACTAATTATGTGACACTTTGAAGACGACAACGTCATATCGCCGTATGTTAAACATCCGGTAAGTTTATTTGCCATATCCAAAATGGCGGGTGTAATAACAATCGGATAAGTCACGTCGATAAATATTTGTTTATTTCGGGTAATAATGAATATAAACAAGTTTTTCGATGTTAAAAAGTTGAAACATATGCATGTTATTTGACTTCCGTAACTCTAGACAACTCTAACAGGGTTGTCTACAGTTACCGAACTTCCGTAACTCTAGAACCTGGGTCTAGAGCTACGGTACCGTAACTCTAGCCACTGCCAAACATGTTTATGTCTATATACAGTTTCAAACGGATACCAAATGAAATCTTTGAACCTGAATCCTTTCAAGACAAAAAAGTTACGTTTTTTTTTATTGCCCTGCGACATAATTTCAGCAATATCTATGCGTTTATCGTTATTTTTTCCGATCGAAAATATTGGCGTGTAATGTTAATGTCCGCTGGAAAATTTAGTGGTGTGTAGCCTGCCTTAACGTCCGCTACACTAATGTCCGCTACTTAGTGTCCGCCAGCTTGATTTCAGTACTTTGAGAGTCACAGCTCCACATATATTTATTAATCCGCAGAGTTATTGGTACGTAACTTTTAAGGTTCTGGAACTGTAACTAACTTCGGTAAACTTCGACACTCGATACAATCCGTTTTTTCCCGATTACCTATCTTCGTCAAGTTTCGTAATTCCTATTTTTAGAAATTTTTACCACGTGACGTGGGTTTTTCCAGAAGTCATAGGGTAACGCATTTTCCGAAAATGGCGAAACCAGACGCTCTACAGCGTGATCGTAGTTAGTTATCGTAAAAATAATGGTTTATCGACATAAAAACAATGAAAAGCCGTAGTGGATCATAACTTTTGCGTTGATTCTGTTTGTACAGGTGTAAAATACATTTTTTTTCATCTTTTTTTGCGATGTAAATTGGGTATGACCGAAACACGAAATGGAGATTTTGAGGCGAAATGTACGAAATGGAGAATTTGGGACAAAATGGGGTTTTGATTGTTTAATCTATTTTGTGTACTGAAAATGAACAAAGGTAAAATAAACTACACAAATATCGATAAACTGGAAAGAATGTTTAACTTATATTGATTTATTGCCGAATTCCCACAAATAATCGTACCAAAGTCAGCATATAAAGACAAAATCGTTGCACATTTTCTGTTTTTAATATCATCATATTCTAATTATAAGAAAACAATACAATAAACAGCATAATTTGAAAGCTAAGGCACATAATATGCCAACATTACTAACTCTAGTTTCCAACTGTTAGTGCAAAAAACGACAACAGCAGAAAACATAGCTGGTACAAGTTTAATCCCCAAATAGTCCCCTCAAGCTTGCCAAAAAGCAATGGAGAGAAGGTTTTTATATGATAATGCAGAGTTTAACATACATTTTCCATCTCAAATACCAATTTTAGATGATATATTTGTATAAAAAAGTATTATTTGTAATTGACCATTTTGACGTTATTTTTCTCTATAAAATCTCTTGCAGTTTCAGCACAGTAATCTCATACAAATTCTTATAAAAAATTTTAGAAACGGTAAAATTTCTTAAATTTTTCATTATATGGGCAGTTAATACTGCAGAAAATTTTAAAACTAGTTGCATGTGTCTAACTAACTTTTAACTTGAGATATTTGCTTTTAAAGATAGGGTAAATTTTTTAACATTCTCAAAAACTCGGATTTTTGCTTGGGTGTACATGTATGCAAATCTCTGTATTTTTATATGTATTTGTCCAAAGTGTAACCTGGTTGCTCTGATTTGTCATTACATGACTGTATAACAAGAAAATGGATTAAAACTTGGAAATAAAACAGCAGAATTTGAAAAAAAAGTTCTTTCACTTTTTGTCCCAGCACAATTTACGGTCTTTCTGAAAATCAAGGGTCACGTTATAAAAATGCACATAACTTAAGTTACAAACGGTAAATTTCTTTAAAATTTCAGCATTAAATGTCTTTAATAGTATAGATTCAAGAAACAATATCAGTATAAGAATTGTGGAAGGTCACCATTACAGTTCCAGAACCTTAAGAATAAATTCATAATTTTTGTTTTGTAGCATTAATGAATAGGTTTTCACAATGCAATGTTCAAAAATCTTCTTGTCTGAAACTACAAGGCCTAGAGCTTTCATATTTGGTATATACCATCATCTAGAGGTCCTCTATCACAGTTGTTCAAATTATGCCCCTGGGTCAAAATTGACCCCACCCCATGAATCACAATATTACATTGAATTATATAAGGAAAAGTTCAAACAACATCTTCTCTTGAACCGCTTATGACAATTTGCCCAAACTCAACAGGAATGGTCCGTGGGTGGTTCCCTACCAAAATTGTTCAAATAGGTCTGATTGGTTGGATAAGTAGGTCACTGGGTCAAACAATAGGTTTTAACATTAGTGGTCCTCTGTAAATTGCTCTTCTGTGACCTTTGACCTTTTCCTCAGGTGAGCACCCAGGGCCCTTTGGGCCCTCTTGTTTTTAAATCGACGCCGTTTGTCTTTTTTAAAGACATTTCTTGTTATAATAGTTTTTACTATTATCTGTAAGGATTTTTCAAACAACGATACAGGATATGTAATTGTCTTTGTACTCGTATATGCTAGTGTCAACCAAGGCATAACCATACAAGTACTAAGTGGATATGGAAAAATATTCCCATATGGAAAAGATCGCTGAATTATTTAATATAGCCTGAATGCATTTAGATCGTAAAAAAACTTTTTAGCGTAAATTGATTTGATTTTTATCTGTAATTTTAAACTAATGGCACTTTAAGAGAAATAAAATCTACATGTACTGGTACTTAATGCCTGTTCATTAACAAAATCGGTAGTAAAATACTCAAACCTCAAGTTTGAGTGAATTTTTAGAAGAGTTAGTTTGGTGAAATTATGGCTGTTGAGTTTATGCAAACTGTCATAGACTTTGTAAGAGTTATCTAGCTTTGTTTATGTCTGTAATAATTCAAAATGCTTCCATCATTGACAATCGTTTGATCGTATAGCCCGTTTGTTTACTGTCAAGTTTGACCAATTTCACACATTCGGAGCTCCCCAACTTTTCATGAATGAATAATTCGTAGCGAACGGCCGAGGAGTTCCGAATGCAATTTCATAGCGACACGCTAGCGCAATATCACGATTGTTAGACAACAAACAATGTTTACACACTAAGTCTCAAAGTGAAATTATTCATGTTTTGTCACTTTAGAAATAATGAACTAAACGCTTGGTAGAAAGTATAAATAGATAAAGTTAGACAAAGAAAAAGCTGCCCATCTTCTTATATGGACACACCGGGAAATGCAGATATGAATAGAAATGATAAAATTGTTCCGTAAGTTTTTAGTGTGTAGAAACTACAAAACTGTTATTACAACCTAATAAGTGCCTGTGATTGGCCATTCTCGTACCCCGAGGTTATCAAGATTCTCGAAAAAGGCTAGTATTGAGAATCCTACTAGACTCTGGGTACGAGAATGGTGATTGGCATTGCAGCCCGCATCAATCCTAAATAATGTTTGTAGAAATAATTATAAAAGTTCATGGTATGGGTAGCGTTACGCTTTTAAAGTACTTATAAAATTTCGCTAAATGTGATTGGCTTTGATATCGAATTTTTAACGAGGAACCAGGAAAACATTTGAATATTAAAACACAAGATCTCGTGTTACTGTAATTGACTAGATGTCGATTTCACATATGATTGGATTGGAATATGTTTTAACTTGGAAATTTACGATGTCATAAAAATTCACTCACGTCCAACCCCGGTAATGGAAGTATTTTTTTGTGAATTCCATAACATCAAACAGTATTCAATGGATTGTGAATGTAACATTCTCTTAAAGCACAGTCGATCACAGGGGGTCGGCACGGTCCCTAATCAATAACACTATATATTCATGTACATATGTATATAGTGCTTTTGATTCGGGACCGCGTCGGTCGCCTGTGCAGTCGATCAAAGGAAAATTAGTTATACTACGTCTAAGATCATTATCGATTTAACAATTTTATAGATGTTCTTTTAATATATTTGAATGCCATCGAGATAAAAGTTCATTGAAACTTTGATTAGCTAAAATCTATGAAAGATATGGTGTGTTTTATCGCATGATTTGTGATATAATGCTTGTAGTTCTTTAAAGAGAATATTATTAAAAGAGTCACTGTTGCTAAGGTAACATAACAAACATAACAAACATTTGTAGCATGGCCAAAACCCAGTACTTAAAACTTAAACATCGAAAACAATTGAATCGTCATAAGTTATTGGACAAATGACGAAAGTACGAGATAAGGTGATTATGCTTACTAAAAGAATTTTTACTAAAATTAAAACTTACTGATTCATGAACTATGGTTTAATAAGTTGATAAATTTACTATTTTTTTTATCTTTTTTTTATTTTAGAAATTTGCTCGTATAACTCTTAGTTTCTAATTTTCGGGGGAAATAGTGGGGTATTTATCTTAAAAACAAGGCTTAGATTAATCTTTATTCCTAGGTAAATGTAAATCAGTTCATTATAAAAACAGGATTTTGTGCAATAACACTTGAATGGCACTGTCAATGCATGACACAACCCATAAATGTCCATACATACAGATTGAAAACACGACGTTGTCGCTAGTAGTGTTTTCCCTAGAGAGTTATTAATGTTGATAAACAAAATAAAAGTGTTGCTAGACTCATAATAATGTTATTAAAACACACAGATATTCTTTGATAACACACCGATGTCTGGAGATTGAATGGCTTTAAGCTTAATTGCAAACCAGTATATCGACAATCTCCATTAGAATTATCTCGACTATTTATTGAATATTTGTAGTGAATGGTTGAGGAGTGACAAACTGTCGCATTGGGATCAACCTCGGCGATCTGCGTAGGAGATCGCCGAGGTGTTCCGAATGAAACTGCCGTAGACATTCTAACAAAGAACAACTTCCAAGATGGCGACAGCATTTAACCAATCACTTGGCAGTTCTATCTATGAATGTCTATGCAAGCTAAAAGCAGTGGTTTCTTCCCTTGACTCTAGAAAAAAAGGTGAAGTAGGAAATACTAACAGAAACCGACATGGGATTTTGAACTGTGCATTCATAGCCAGGGAGTAACCTAAATCCGGGACTTTTCATTAGGTTCAATTTCATGGCGGGGCCTATCTATACCGTCGTTGATTTTTTTACATAGAAATCAATCGATGATCATATTTTTTTCTACCACTGATTCAAGTATTACGAAGTCAATAAATCAGAAAAAACATACCACACCCAAGCCCATAAACAACCAACTGACAATACACCACGAAAGAAAATTCCACAGTTAAGGCCACCAAAATCGATGGTCTTAAAACATAGGAACTTTTTTTGTTCTCAAATTAAGCATTTTGGACTCAAAAAAGGTGGTCTTCGTAGCGGAACATTACTATATTTCATTCTATCTACTTAGAACTATTTTTCATGGCGAACGCACATTATGACGTCATTCGGCTGACCGTAGTATAATGGTACAGAAATGAACGATAGAATTTATTCTTTGTTTGCAAAGGGTAAATAAGTAATATGTTAGAATGTAGATTGAATGACCTAAGCACTAGAATGGGGACACGAGTATTTGATATTTGTCATTAATAGAGCTTCCTTTCTATGTACAGTGCCACCCAAAATTCTTTGCTCAAAGTCCTGTTTTTGGGACAAACCGATTCAAATTAACAAATGAAAATCGAAAAGTCATCCGATAAAATTCTGAAATCGGCTTTAATAAGTTTGGCAACAAAATTATTATTAAAATTATGTCTCATTAATGAGCTTTTTTATGCTAATATTTCTTGGGTTATACATGATCAATTTGTTTCAAACTTTCATTTGTCCAAAAACTTTTGAGAGGAACTGCATAGTACTAACAAATCTAATATTTATTTTAATTAACAAATATTAAGTATTATGAATGGTTTATGGTTTCATTTCATTATATCATTGTTTACACTTGTAACCAGTTTTTATATCTAATAAATATTTGACTATGTTCCTTATTGGAGATATGATTTCAAAGAGAGGGGCGAGCAGGTTAAAATTCCCAAGGGGGTTCCAGGTTCGGACTGCCGCTGTGGATAGGCATTGTATTTGAATACATGGAAATATCTTGGTGGAACTATGGTTTTTATTGTAACGAAAATTTTAGAGAACAAGTGTGTACAACTTAACCACTATTTGGAAACCAAGAATTGGCTTCTACGGTCATTCACAATTCAAACTGTTTCATGAGAGCATGTCTGACACCCCACCCTCCGAAAAGAAATAAGTTCATCACCTCTGAGATATCCCTGATCCGCCGCGAAAATTGAACCTAATTATTTACTTTCAGGCAGTGGAAAAAATCTGCGGTGATAAATGGCGCGTTGCTTAAGCAAATCACTATGTATCGCTTGGTACCCTGGTACCCAAAATTTGATGTCACTCACTTATTTCTTTTGTTGTAAGAAGGGAACCAGGACACAACGCGATACGTAGCGATTTGTTAAGCAACGCACCCAAGATAACATCAAACCCCTGTAGGATAATTTCAAAATGTACTTCCATCAAACCAAACTCATTTGGAACTTCTCGGTTATTCAATGAATGACCGAGGTGTTCCGAATGGACCAAACTCCGTTCAGAGTAGTCGTTCCTGTATTTGCTTGGCGATTAACAAATGTGCGGGGTTCAGTCACCACTGTAAAATCTCCAAGTTTGGTTCAGTGAATAGAATTCCGCGTCCGCCTTTGCCTTCGATCGTAGCACAAATCATTATCGTATATTATACAGGACCATCCAAAAGTCATTGGACAATTCCTTACTGCAAGTAAATTTAGTATGATAAAAGTTTATTGATGTAACATAGTTTGTATGTCATATTTATACCACACTTATTTATGTTGACTTTGGAATTTACTCAGACGACTTTGTTATTTTTCATGGGTGAATGTGAGTCGGCTTAACCTAATGCATATTTCTGTCCAAGGATTTTTTGGGTGACACTGTAGTTATATGTATTAGAACTGTGTGATTTATTGATTATGTGTGATTCTGTTATAATTATTGTTTCATATAGCAAAACCTGTTATGTCCATAATTAATGTAATTCTATGATATAATTTTTTCTTTCAATTTTGTGCCATGGATTTTTCCTGATTTTGTGGTCGCGGTAACATGAAATTATAATGAGAAATTTGGTATCATGGATTTTATTTCACATTGACGTGAGTACATTGTCATTGATTTTTTGTTGATTTCTCATCTCGTTATAGCTTGTTCGCATTGACCTGAGACAATAAAAAATAAATTTAAAACATCATTTACGAGTTATACAACCTCTTTTGAGCAGCACCCACTTGGAGAGATCAAATTGTGTTGCTGTTCAGGAGTTGTTGCTCTGCAGAGGTTAGATTCAATAAAAATATCACCTATGGGAAATATCAGAATGTGTTGCAGTGCGGTGGATTTGTTCTGTAAAGAACCGCTCTGCAAGGGTTATAAAGTATCTTTATTATCGAAGCGTCTAATGTATTAATCAGTCTCAGGGAAATGTGTATGGACTATATGTATCATAGAGCTTATATGACGTGACTTTTGTCAAAATCAAATCAACTGCTCCGACTGTGAAGGTTTTCCCTCCGTAACTTTATTATTTTACCATTTTTATGGCATAACGCGGAGTTGCCCGCTCTTAATAAGTAAACAAAATGCTGAATAATTACTAGGAAAAATCAGTACATTTACAGAGTAAAATGGAATGACATGAATTTGTTTTACTATTGCACCACGTCGTTTCACTTTACCAAAAAAGAACTGATTTTTACGTCAAAATAATTAAGAATAAAATTCTAAAACACAAATTTAATCGCCTATGTTTTTAATAACTCAAAACAGAAAAATAACTTACTAGCGAGTTATAGAACAGAACAGAACAGAACAGAACAGAACAGAACAGAACAGAGTTACGTATAATTAATGCTTAATATAAGTATTTTCAGTCTTTTAATCTACTTAACCTATATTATATTTGCACTCGCATACACTTCAAGGCCGTGCTTATGAAATCTTATACTTGATAATCAATTTAATAACACTTGCTTATATAATAATTTTGGCATAGACTTATGTCTATATCAGAACGTGTTTAATTTTTCAACTGTCAATGGGGGTATACATTTACCCCGCTGATTTAATTACTCGATATTGGTTCGATTATCCCATACATAAACACAGATTTCTATGTTTATCGATCGTGAGTGCAGGCGTACCGTAATGGATATTTAAATCAGCGAGGTTAAAGTACGTGTCACTGACAGTTGAATAAAAATTAACAATGACTAATTAATGTATGTTATGTTCTGTTCTGTTCCGTTTTGTTATATGGATGGATGTTGCAGTACAATGGTTAGAATTCAGACATCGACGGGTTCGGTTCTTGGTCTCAGATGGCTCAGCCAGTGTGTTTCACTCCGATAAGGGAGTCGTTGTCGGCTTATTATGGAAGTTCTTTATCTTCATCAAAAACATGAGTTGAACAGGACAGAGCAGAACAGAACAACAGAACAGAACAGAACAGAACAGAAAACAAATCTAAAAGTCGAAAAAAGGGGATTTTCTGCGTATAAAAACAACCGAGGAGTCCAATTGAATAAAAGACATATTTTACATTCTAATAGACAGCTTCTATGCATCCTACAATGTGATACATTATATAACTTAATATAAATGCAAATCTAATTACCTTAATTACATCATTTTAAATAAATCCCATGTTACCCAACATTATCAATAACAACGATCATAGAATTCAAGATTACATAATGATAGTAAGTGTAATTAAATTATCATAGTTACAGTAATAGTATTCATACAAAATAGTTATAGGTTATTACACCCGAAGTTTCCTGCTGTTACTCGTTTGCACAATCTCGCAGGAAGCCCATTCACACCTGAGTTAAGTGCAGCGACCGCACAAGTATTTTTTTGCTAAATGAAATTGTAAGTGATTCTGGTGGGTTCGAACCCCAAACCTCTCGATCTTAAACCGCGAGTCCTGGCATTGAACTACTCTCCAATAATAATGGCAAATTGTCAGTTCGAGTACATGTTAATGCATGCGTGATTTGTTTATTGCCCCATACTACGCCATGAATGCGGCAGATTTTTTGTTATTTATTTTTGTGCATGAGATGTAATTATGTGTATATAATTATATACTTCATTTTACTAATAAATATTTTTTCCCTTTTTCTGTATGGCTGAGCACGAGTGTCAAAAATGTCTCTTTTTAAAGTATGCTAATTTTTTGTATGATTATTTTTCTATTAATTTTGTAGTGCAATTTTCCTGCTATAGAATGTCATATCTTAAATATGTTATATAAGGAAAAATGTATTCAAGTGCAGGTGTCTGTACATGATACCTTCTCAAATTACAGATTTTCATTATCGTCTTTATCATTACCAGGGACGGGTTAAGATATTTTTCATGGAGAAACTCCAAACTATTACTAAGAGGACAATTCAAGCGAAAAATGTTAAAGGGTTTGACTTCAGGTCAAACTTTTGAAATCGGTAATCTTGGCATTAATCGCTCAAAACATGATGGAAATGTTTACTTAATACAGAGTGGTCATTAAAAATCTTGGAGGATCCGGACCTCTCTCATTGGCCCCTGATGGAACCGCCTATGCATCATTATCATGGTATATTATACTTGCAATAATTCAAATCAAAATGAGAGAGATCAATTTGATGAACAAAAATTAACATAATTGTACAAAGATTGTTTACGCTATACCATTAATCAAAACAGTCATACTTGCGTTGTTCATGAATAAGAATTCTTTTGATTTCGAGAGTCGCTGAATTGGTGATGATTAAAAAACAGATTTTGATCTTGAATGTAATAAAGACTTGAAACCTTTTTTCTCTCAAGTCTTTTTAAAATGCCAACATAAAACACCTCACCACTTAATTTGCTTGATTAAGAATTCCTTTTCAATAAAATCGATCGATTGAAAATCAATAATACGATAGTATATAAGACTGCGGTTCATTCGTCACCAAACACCGTCGTACTTTATGATTTGTGAGACGCGTATCGTGAATAAACAACCTTTAAGATTTAAATCAAAAAGTGTTTTGTAGTAAATAAGTATACACGTATGTGTTTGAGTAATATTTTCTACAAATAAATCGTAGTTGGAAATAACCTCATTTTTTCATGAGAAGGTAATATTATACATTCTTATATTATGTATATTTTTTACTATTTTATCATTGTTTTCGTTTAATGTTCAATACGAATTATACGAAAAAATTAAACCTTTAAAATGTTTATACACTTTAAAAAATATAATTATTTTCTGAATTTATTCAATTTCAAAATGCAAGTGTGCCCAGCTTGTATCATTCTCGTACCCAGAGTCTAGTAGGATCTTGATAACCTCGGGGTACGAGAATGAGCTTGTATCAGATGTATGGGTTAAACATTTCCTAAACAACTTTTTAATTTATCATAACAGAAACAAAGTTAAACATATTTCAAAATTACTGCGCAAAAAGGACATTAATAGTTTTTTTTCTGAACAAGTACAAAGTTTTGTCATTTTTAAAGTATGCGGAAATTAATAAGATTTTTACAGATTTTTTATTTAGACTTGATATAACAATACGAAAGTGAAATAAGTACTTTGTATTTGATACCGAATAATGTTTATTTTTGCTATTAAATTCATTTTAAGGATATCTTTGCTTTAGTTTTGACTTACTTGAATTGCCAAGTTCTAAGAATAGCCTTTAATAGATTTCATTAGCAAATGTATTGGGGGTTATATTCTGTTTTATATTCACATGTCTAAAGATCCCATGCTGTACATAACCTGGGTTAAATAAAGTGTATGTTCTGTTCTGTTCTGTTCTGTTCTGTTCAAGAAAGTCTAGTTAAGAGAAACTTCAGTGCATCTAATAAGGGACTGTAGTAAGTTATCTTTCCCTGATAAAATCTGAAGCAATCCAATTGGTAAGATGGTCCTTACAGTTGGATTCCTCGGATTTTATCGTTAAATTTCTATGTAAGGATAACAAAATATTTCATCTAATATCTTTCTTGTTAATGAAGATATTAACAGAAGTGGTGAAATTTAGATAGTTCTTTACTTAAAAATACTTGAATTTCAAACAAATTAAATGATTTACAAAGAAGTTATTAAATATTAATTTTGGCTAATTGACATGGAAAAGTAAGGGTAAAATCCGAGTAATTCAACTAATTGGACCTACCTATTTGAAAAGTATACAAGGGGAAATAACTGACTAAAGTCCCTTATTTTAATATTGTCTGATTTTGACATACGACGCCTTTGCCGAATCATTTTAGGTAAAAAAGTTACGAAAGTCCAAAATCGAAAACTCTTAACACAGCAAAACGGTTGAATATATTTACACTATTAAGTATATGTAAATAAATTATGTAATTCTAAATAAATATTTTGTCATGTTAGATAAACTGACCTTCCTCAAGTATATTAAGTTACGGTTTTGTTATGGCTTTGAAAACCGCTAATATCAAATGAATAAATTTAACTTTACTCTAAATAATCTTATAAATATATATTAACACTGAATTATACCATTAACATTGGGTTTTGCTTATTTATATTAGGTAATTTATTCCATGCACAGAAAAATAAATCTAAATTGGCTCATCCCAAAACAGGGATATTTCTAAAATCTTATGCCTCAGTCCATAATATCGTGGCTTGTTACGGACCCGTACGTGCAGACAGTCGTAAGCCGTGGGAAGCCTTGCGTATTAAGGTGACGGTACGCACATGGCACAAAATAACACACCCGTACGGAGTCGTAGCTGGAAGATATGCAAGTTTAATCCATACTCGGCCACGATTTTGTTCATGATTTGACTCTGAAACTGATAGGTGTATCCTGGGCTCATATCACGGACCCTGGTAAAAACGTTAACAGTCCGTACGGGTACGCAAGAGTTCGTACGGGGCCTTACGATGCTTGGTCGCACGGCGCCCTTACGGTGCCCTTACGGCTATTTTTATGTTTATGGGACTGTAGCTTTATGAAGTGCACTGTCCATATAAACAATATACCATGGCATTAGAGTAAAGTTTACTCACATACTTACAAAATTACAAAAAAAACCAAAAACACATTTGATCGTCTTTATTTTGTGTAAGGTTATTTTTTTGTCGCATGTAATTGTGTATGTATACATGTATATTGTATTCATGTGGGTGATGAGTATTGCTCAAGCCCTTTGATAAAGTATTTGTTCTGTTATTTGATTGCGGTTATCAACCCAAACAAATACAATGTAAATCTACAATAATTTCATCCTCTATCCTTCACTAGGTTCGCAATCCGCAAATAGCTCCATCAGCGTTTAAATCGCTTTAAGTGATGGTAAAGACAATGCCTTTGGCACGAAGTGACTGGTAATGTTTGCCCTTTTCTAGACATATTTTGGCGACCAAATAAAAAATTATTTCGTACTCAGCAAATTGTACTTTTGCGTTATAGCATTTCGCTTCTTAGCTCATTCAATGTGACAATCAAAGTTGAAAAATCAAATATTATCCAGTAAAGTTTATAATTTAAACAAATATTTGAATAAAATCTATATCATATACAGTGCGTTCCAAAAGTTCTTGGAAAAATGAAATTTTGAGGAAACCTGATCATGCCGGGTAATCTTACTACAGTGTATACGTCTTAATATTGGCGCCCGTTTTATTTTGCGGTTTTGGGGGTCGATGTCGGAACCGCCAAATATTAGCCCCGCCAATATAAAACACCGCCAAATATTGACTGCTCCAATATAAAACAATGCCAATATAAAACACCGCCAAAATATTATGTAAGTAAGGCTACTCTTTGTAGTTAAAGCTTATTAAAATAACATAGTTATTCTAAGTTTGGAATTGTTCCAATGACTCTAATTTTCTGGTTTTTTTATGGCTGAATGCGAATCAGTGCATCCCTAAAACAGGATTTCGTTGATTGACTTTTGGAGGGCGCTGTACATTGTAAAAAGTAACAATGCTTAAACACAATAGTTAAATGGTTAGGGTAATGTCCAGGCTAAGTGGATTTATTAATCAAACAGTGACACTTTTTTATTTGCATAGGTTTGATCCGAAAGGAAACGCCAGTCACGATATTATCAAGAGCTTGAATGTTTTCTAAAAGCCTATTAGATCAAAAAGACTTTTAATCTTATTTACGTACATGTATATGAATCAAAATTGAAATAATTAATTCAAATGTATATCTGCGTAGAAGATCGCCGAGGTTGTTCAGAATGGCGAAACGTAACCGTTATGTGGATTTTGGTGGTAGACGTAAATGTATTTTTGCATCAGCTGTATACATGTATTTAGATTGTATGAGCAGTGGTCCAGTGGAAGGACGCGCGCTTTGGGATCGAGATGTTGGGTTCGAACCTCAGTTTGGGCCCTGCTTATTTCCTTGAGCCACACATTTACCTACAGTTGTTCCACTCCATCCAGGCAAATGCAAATGGGTTATAGAAGGGATCACCCGCCAGAGGGAGATTTCAATGATCAGGGGTTATGGTAAAAATTGTGAAGTAGGCTGAACTTGTATACGGAAGCAGACTTTAAACAGAACTTTTAACTTATACTCTCGCAAACTTCACTTCAGTACATTAAACTATGGTGGCTGTTTTATGCCATGTCGTATTTTCGTTTCTTCGTGGCGAAAAAAACGAAGAAACGAAAAGACGAAGATACGACAAACTATGGATTTGTGGTCTTCGTGTTTTCGTTCTTTCTTTTCTTTGCGGCGAAGAAACGAAAGTACGACATGGCATAAATCAGCCACCGTAGTAAACAGCGCTATGGAAATTTTAAAAACATATCTTATGACATCGACATAATGTAGGTTTAAGAATGAAAGCATCAACTATTGATAATAGAAAATAATACCGAATAGTCTTGATTGGATTCAATATTGTTTATTATTGTTACCACTGTTTGAATGCGACAAGGCATAAGTAACTTTTTTACAATTCTCGCGCAGTTTTGTACTAACTCAATGCAGGCTGTGCACAAAAAACGTACGTCAAGAACTTATTCATTAGCGAACAAAATGTTGTATTGTGCTTCGAAAGTATCGATAGATCGAGATCTTCTTCGTGATTTTCTCTGGGTTCGAGATTACCAAGTGCTTTGTGGGTACAATTTTAAAAATGTTGCGCAAAAGCATGACTGCGCATTTTGTTCGTCTTTATTGTGAATTGTGAACACAAACAATGAGTAATCATAAAAAACGGACGAACTCAAGTTGGATTTAAACTTTAATTGACTTTAGTGAACTAATTTGTTTTAATGACGGCATTACAAAAAAGAACTTAATCGGGAGATTACCTCCATAAATAGGAATAAAGGCGTTGCATTATAATAAGTAAGTGCAAAAGACTTATTCGTCGTATTTGTGCCAGTCGAATTGAACTAGATTTTAAAACAGTCAGTACAGTGGGATTTAAATAATGAATCTTTACATAATTCATTATATCTTGTTATAAAATATTGCAAATTGTCTAGCGCTAAAAGAGGCAAATTATGTAAATGAAATATTAAAATTAAACTGGCAATGTACTAGTGTGCAAACATTACCACTGAGTGAAAGAGTATATGAGCAGAAAAACTGATATAGACTTAGGTTTGCTAATATGTGAAAACATTTAGATTTTGTATTTACTGGCATTCAGGAAGTTAATAATGATCGTATAATTTACTGGTACAGGCTATTCCATGCGGAACTTTCCTCACCATGCAGTGAACTTTATTTATTGGGATGATTCGTATGGATCAATCAGAAGGATAATACGTATTAAGTGCTAAGAATTTCAATATATTTTTTAATATTTGAAGTGTATTATACTCTTATGGGAACTTACAACTGAAATCGTAAAACTGGACTTTACCCATATGAAAGGTAACGACCAACGTAAGGTCTTATTCGATGTTTTTGTCAAATTGATATTTGTATCTATTATTATGATTTGGCCCAGTTTTAGATTTTATTAACAATAATTTAATTCAACGTCGTTGTACAAGTTTTTTCCACATGTCTCGTTGCATTTTTATCATGCAATGAGCAAAAAGATATGTAAACGCTTACCATCGCTTTTTAATGCTTTGCGTTAATATTTTCTTGTATTGTCTTAGTCACGTGACACAGTCTTGTAAATTCTGTTTAACTTTATAAATTCATACATTGTTTATTAAGTTCATGATCTTGAAAGGCTTAGTCGATATGTTTTCTCACGAGAATTCATATAAAAAGTATACATTTTGTATCTTGTTTCAACACCAAACGTACAAATAAAGTGTAACCCAACGAAATCTGAACCCCTTAAATCTGAACCCCTTGAGAGTATATAGGAGTGAATTCCAAAGAAATTAAATCCCATTGTGTAAATTTGAATGCAAAAACACCAAAAGAAATAAAAAAAAACTTATGAACCAAGCTCATAACTATGTGTGCATAAAATTTTAATAGGGTTCGTCCTCCCATCGACGTACCTTTGCCAAATGTGTATAACAAAAAAGTCTATACGGTTTTGACGTAGTTTTGAGCTCTGTTCCATAGGGTACTTTTATCAAGGTAAAATTTGATTATACAATTGAACAGAACAGAACATAACCTAACATACACTTTATTTACGCACACCAAAATTGCCTGCTGTTGTGAACATTCTCGTTTAAAACAGGTAATATATGAATGTTTAAAATTCACAGCAACTTTGTGCTATATACCAATGTTTGTGGGTATACTTCAAATCAAACCTTAATATGAATACTTAATTAGATTATCCCCTCAAGGGATACTCAACACCTCTTAAATCGGCAACAAACTACAATTGTCTATGATATAAAGACGTGGTCCAAGTATATGATGTTTAAATAATTAGTATTTCAGAAAACGATACATCTATTTTAATCATAAATCAGAACAATGTCCTAATTAAACAATAACCATTGAACTTTTGACCTTATTAAGAGATGTGTCCATTAACAATGTTATATGACGTCACAGGTGGTTCTTATTATTTCTATAATTACTATTTATAAAAGTTCCACATGTTACAGAGCTGTACGAGATCGTATAAAACTTAAATAAAAAAATGTATAAATCAAATTTGTAAACATGGCATTTTATTGCACTTTTAATTTTGGACTCATCCGTCTATTGGGAAAACTCGTGAGTCCTCGATATTGAGGCACAATTTCAAACTCCTTCTTCTTATGAAAACAAAAATAAATTGTTTAGTACGTGTGGCTCAGTAGATAAAAGTTTAGATATTACTCACTTGTTTTTATATAGATAATTGTATAACATTTCTGAATATATTCATTCCTCCTTGTTTTGAAAGTTAGACTAGTCTTTCATTAGATTGACACGCCTAGTTAAAGAACTACCTATAACAAGCGACATTATTCATTTTTAGGTCACTAGATGATGCCACTGTTCGGTAAGGAACTTTGAGTTGTCAGGACCCACTTTTTACGTCACATTCAATACATTTCAGATCGCTAGATGACGTTATATATTAGAAAGGTGACGTAAGCTGAACATCTGTTATACGTGACACTGTTTATATTTCAGGTCGCTAGATGACGTCATAAATCAGTGAAGAACGTGACGTAATCAGGACACGCTGTAATAAGTGACATTTGTTTATATTTCAGGTCGCTAGATGACGTCATATTTTAGGAAGAAAGATGACGTGGTCAGGATACATCATAAAAGTGACATTTTTCATTTTACATATCATCTCAACATGCCAAACAGAACCAGTGAACAGAAATATGTAAGTGATTGCAATTCAACAATATAATATGGAAGTGAATATGATTACATAAGTAGTCCATATTACTTGAATTAGGGATGTAGATCTAATTGCCGGCCCATCGACAAACATGGTTTCTGTGCCTTAATTATATGTATTGCCATAAATATCGTAGCAAAAAACATTGATCTACATGATTTAAAAAAAGCACTGTATTGTGTATAACTCACTGCTCACAGATTATAGGTTTGAACTTGACAAAATATGATTGTTTGTTGGTGCAGACTGATTTTAGCAACATTAAAATGTTATTTGCTTACTCGCATTGATTGTCTCGGGACAAAATGAACACGATGTGCTTGGGTGTATTTTTATTAAGAAGATTATCAATCCATGTTTTCCTTATTCTGAATCTTGGTTTTGAGCCAAATATCGAATTGCGCATGAATAAACAAGTGTCACTTTAAAATCAAAATAATTTGCATTTTTATTATTAAGATAAAATATCGATTCTTTTGAAAATACACCATTTATCGATATATATAAAATCATACAAGCGTATAAAAATGCTTTAAATAAAAGCTATTTCAGTAAATTCATTTCAAAGTTTTTTTTCTGTAAATTATCGCAATTTATATGCTAGCTTATCGTTCAAATAGAAGGTCGTTCATATTTTTAAGCTGTACTAAACGAGTACAAAAAGACTAAATCAGAAATGGGGTAAAGGATTACCTCAAGGACTCCCGATGTCCTTATAGTGTACAGAACCAAATAAAACTGGATTTAAAGCTACTCGTTCACAAATTTCAACTGAAATATCAGTTTTCTAAAACTCTTAAAATTGCACTGAACAGCAGAGAAACAGTGTTCTGATAATGAAAATCTTGCCAATTGACATTCTTTTTTTAAATTGATTTTTACGTCGTATTCAACACATATTATTTTTTAAGTTTATATACACGACGGTCAGCTCTTCCTACTAAAGGTTTCCTGGACACTTTTCTATCACCATTACTGACTTACCCTACCACGAGGCCGACATCTCATGTATAGGGTATGACCTAACGCGACCGGGTTCGAACCCGCAATCTCCGGATTCGAAGTCAGACATACCACTACGCCACGACCGCGGCTAAAATTGACATTCAAATGTAAATGATATTATTTTGTTTATAACCTTATTCCGTTAGTAACGGTATAAATAATTTGACTGAGATTCTTGTGACTTTCAGGCTTTCATTTGATACCATATTATATAACATAAATTATAAAATACATACATTCTTCTTTATTTGGCATTAAATGTACAATTCAGCAAACAGAAATAAAATAAAAAATATAACATAAAATGATGTATCACAATTTAAAGGCCAGTGTGTCGTAAAACATCAAAATTGCACGATTTTCTTAACATAATTGCACCAAAATGACAGACCTGTATGTTAAAATACATGTATAAAAAATATTCTTAAAAAAAGAATCATTTTGTTTGAAGTATAAATGTAAGCCGGCACTGCTTCAAACTACTATAAAATCGTAATTTTACAAACTTTTCCTGTTTTTCAAACTATGAATTTCATGATTGGTATTATAATCGCTTATTGAATATTTGGGGATCGTATACTAAACTTAATTTCAGACAACTAATGATATCATAAATCATATTTAATTCTCAATACCGCAAGCAAATTGCACTGGACATACAGGAGTGGTTGAGCCAATTGTTTTGGTTTAATATATAGGACAAAAGTTGGTTTAGACAGCTGCGCCGAAAATTTAACAAAAATCTGCGAATGAGCAGCTTTAAGAAACACATGCTGTCAAAGTCTACTTATACATCGCAACATTTGACTTACATTTATTCTAATACATTCAGATATTTAATGAGCTGGTATTTCCTTCAATCCGTATAAAATTTGACCTTTGGTTTAATTTATTCAAATTATATCAGAGGTCAATCAATGACCTTGTGAAGTAGGACGAAGCATTTATATAAAAGTACGACATGTGAAATGATATAAGATTATAAGAAGATCTTCTTTTCAAGTGAAGAAAATTATATCAATGAAATGTATTTAATGAATTCATTTTTATTGACAGTTAGTTTCTGTCAGTGTCCATATACTTTTGTATATACCTATTAATTTTTAATATAATTATTGAATATTCTTACGACATATTATCTATTCATAAAATCACAGATAGAAATCCACAAATTGGACCACCTCGGAGGTCGATTGAACATGTGGCCTTGATAATTTTCCTGCCATATAATACATAGATTATAGAAATAAACATGCATAATAACCAATTTAACATTTCATTCGTATTATAGAAGCGAACGTAGCTCATCGCCAATGACATTAGACACTGGAATCTAAAGCATACCCAACTTTTAGACCCATCAAGATTTTGCTGTTTGATACAGTCATAGAGCACTGACTGTAGATACATCAGTTTTGCGATAACATAATCTACAAGCCGCGACCCCATGTTGTGATCGATAATGTAAGATAAGGAGAAACTTTTACATCATGCATTTAGCGCTTTGTATACGATTAACCCGATTTAAAATTCTCAGCTTTCGCACTTGCTTATTTACCGCGAGTCTGTAGCAAATCTGTTCACGGAGACGTGCGTTAAATATGTACGGTACGTGTTTTTTAGCCTGAACCTCAATTTAGGGAGCAGATATTTTACAATGTCTTAAAAATATAAATTAAGGATAAAATGCTCTTAAAAATGCCCCCCAAAAAGCACGAAATTTTATTGCATTACTATGAAACTAAAATTAATACAATTTCTCACTGTCAACATTTGTAAATAAAAAAAGGAGGACACAATTAAAAGAAATCATGAACTGCTCCTACCATGGTCATCAGATTCTGACGACTCCAATATACCACCGGCCTTCAGGCCGGCGGTTAATCATAGATCACGATCATAACCATATTGATTTCACTTTATCATTGGGGAATTAAATCCCTTGTAGACAAATGTTTTATATTTGTATATATTGTCCATTGTGCATGAGGCGTAAATTAACACCACTTTAGTGGTAACATTTTGTATACATGACAGTTCAGTTGAAACAGGGATTTTATATAACAAATGTATATATAATATCATGTTATATAAAAAATGTTATATAAAATAATACGGTCTCCTAAGTAGAGTTTGTATCTCCAATCCCAGATTTTTTCAACTGTTGATTTAACCCAACTTCCCGCTCGCAGCCTCATGAAAGTAAAAGTAATAATGTATCGGCTTATGTATCATGAAGATCATAAACAATATTGAAATCCTTACCACAAATCCAAAAGGTACCGGACACAGCGCCTTAAGAGTTTTCACATGTGTTCACCCAACTGCAAACTGATTGCTGTTAATGCCTAGGTTCTTTGTGCTTAGTTTAAAACAGTAAAACTCTGCTGTAAAGACCACCTTTTGTAATACAAAATGACGCGCTTTGTCGACAGTTTCAAGTGACAAATCCTAAAATGTTAAGACCATTAAACGAAGACCATTGGGTTTTGTCGGCCTAATAGTGAAACTTTACTGTATTTATATACAAAAATGTAGTTTCTGTTTGTGTATTTACAGGTCTACGATTCTTGACGAAATATTTGCCAACTATGACAAAAAGTTGCCGCCACTATTTGATCAAGGTAAGTTATCTTCATGCTACGTATTTTTTTACATGTCTTGCTTGCAAGCCATATTTCTAGAAGCCACAACTTTTGAAACGTATTACAAAATGTTGCGTATAAATACATTCGGTCCTGCGCAGCCAGGCTAAGCGCAACGACATGACGTTAGGTTAACACCTACGCGTAAAAAAAGTTCCATTGTTAACAATATCGGACAGTGTTAAGCAGTCATGTTTAGCACTGTTAAACCATGTCCAGATAGCGCTATCGGCGCTCTTATTTTCCTTATTTTAGTGGTTTATTTTCCACATAACTAAACAGTTAATAAAGAGGTTGAACATTTTTCTTCTAAAACGAATTACTCACTATCGGCTGTGTTCTTTATAAAGAATAGGTTCGATAATATTTCACAAAACAACACGCAAAGTTTATGTTGGTTGCCAACAGTCGCAAAAATGAATATATCTCTTTTTGTGATTACAAATGTACGTTTAAAGACATTAATTTCTGAACGGTTATAGTGTGTATATTCATAACTAACAAGTAGACCAAAATTTAATGTATCTCACTATAATTACATATTGAATAAAAGTGTATAATTTCATATTTTGACATTATGCACAATGAACCGAGAATAAAAAAGTTGAGCATTAATGTTTTGAACATAATAATTGTCGAACAATTTTTTAGTGATTTGAAATTAAAATTACCATACACGGAAAGATTGATGATTTATGCTCAAGGTTTAATTCAGTCTGTTTATTCATTTCGAATTCAGCGTACAGATATTATGAAAATTGAGATGATTTACATTTGAATATATTCATAGGCGGATCAGGCGGGGGGGGGCATTCTCGTTCCCAGAGTCTAGTAGAATTCTCAATACTAGCTAGTATTGAGAATCAAACTAAACTCTGGGAACGAGAATGGTGGGGGGGGGGGGGTTCATGGGGTCCGGACCCCCCCCCCTAAAATTTCCAAACTGTACCTGTCCATTAGTGTATTTGTTGACTGTATGTCATTTTTAAGTAGCATGAGACATTTTCTTTTCAAATTAAGCATTTTGAACTAAAGAACTTAATATCATAGATGTTCTTAATTGCGAAACTTGACTGTCCTATACATTTCTACAATTTTTTTTATTATTTCAGAATACAAACAGGTGCTAGTGACAGTAAACATGTTTGTTAATTCTATATACTCAATCAGCGAGGCGAATATGGTGAGTTATAAACATTTTGGAAGATTTCATTCCTTACCAGCCCAGACTAAAAGTGAAATCAATACATCAATTTATTCTTCACATTTCCCGCCTACAATCAAAATCAAGCCATTACGTTTTAAATGTTTGTTTGTTGGGTTTAACACCGTAGCAACACATTATAGGTTATATCACGGTGGTCAGTCCACCTACTCACTGTTCCTGGAAAGGCTAAATCTCTGGATTTAGCTGTTAACCAACTACTGAGCGCATACTTTCGCCAGTGACTGACTACTGCCCTACATGATTTAGAATCAGTGGTAGGAGGGAGAATGGACGTAGAAATTATTTCATGACCAAACTCCACGAAAGTATGCCCCGCCCGGGAATCGTTTTAAATTTGTATAAATAACAATAGAGTTCAGAATTTTGCGTGTTTAGCTCTAACAGCCATGTCGAAAATAAAATCAATCGGGCACCAATTTTAATTCGTAGAAATGATAGTAGAGTTTAGAGTCATATCAGACTATTGTATCATTTAAATACAAATAATAAGGAACGATTAACAAAATAGTACGATTTTCAACAATAAACTCTTTGCAGGCAGTTGGGGTGAGTTGACATGTCTTTTTTGTCGTAGATAACACTAACAACATATGGTCTGAATTTGTATACCATGATTTATATCTTCAGTGTTGGTCGAGCCATAAGATATAATGATTTAAAATATACAATGATAATTAAATGGCATTTCCAGTCATTGGTCAATTTGCACAAGCTATGACTATTTGAAAAGGTGACAATTTTAAAACGTTCTATACGTTAAACTTTTCTAAAAGAAAAGTGAAATATTAAACGTTTTACTTTATCCTGTGATTTCACACTCATGAGAATAGTTCCAGCTTTCATGTCACGGTCGAGGTTTACGCATAGTTTCTTATCAAGAATACAAATCCATGTTGTCATACAGTTAACTTCATCTAAATGCATTATGACAAAGTTACATGTTCCCTTGAGAATTATTTCCAAGTACAACATTATCTTTAATTGAAAATGCTGAGTTAACTAATCAGTTTATAACCCGGAGGGTTTTACTTGTACAAATAATGATTTTCATAAATGTATTCTATTTGCCTGATAAGTATAACACTTATTTACCGAGTGATATAATTATTCATTAACACTCCAAAGAAAATATTTATTTTTCAAATGTTTCTGCAAGAACCAATGCGTTCAGATTGCCTAATTTGTGGCAAACTTACCTATGGAGGTCTACTATGGCACATAGTCAATGCTTATCGTCTAAAATGCTTGTCTTAAAAGAATTCTCTCGATTAAAAATAATTTTACGTTCTTTGATCAACAAACGATAATTAAAGTTAAATGCTAAGTTGCATTAATCCAACTGTGGGGCAAACATTGAATTTAACAATATCGTTGCGCGCTGCCTTTTTGAAATAATGGCACGCAACTTCCAGCAATGCATAATCTCAAATGCGTCACTTATAAATATATAGTACCCCGGTATATAAACCAGCACCCGTACTGTGAACTAAACTGGGTGAAATATAATGACTTAAAGAATAAAATTAATGCCAATTTCTTTTTTTACTTTCAGGATTATTCAATCAGTATGTTTCTACGAGAACGCTGGGTAGATCAACGTCTCAAATACAACGATACTTTAAATCTAACACGTCTTGAGCTAGATTATTCCTTATTTAATAACGTCTGGATGCCGGATATGTATATTTTAAATGAGAAGTCCTCCGATTATCACGAGGTCACTGTTCCTAACAAACTTATGCATGTATACCCTGATGGGACTGTACAATACAGTGCAAGGTATTTTAGATTTGATATACATTGTACAGACACGGCCTGTCGACAGGTTCTATGTATCGCGCTCTGATCAAACTTGACCCGAGTGAACGGAATTTAGCTGGCGGAATTTTTCATCGCATTTTAATACAGTTTTCTGTATTCAGTTGGAATACCGTCATAATAGCATGGTCCCGAAATACAGCTTTCAAAACACCAGAACAAAGTTTAGAACGAGGTTGTGTCCAGAAAGAGGCTTGCTATATAGTTATCAACTTGGACAGTTCGGTTCAGTCGAAATATTGACCTCCATCAATTTTGCTAAGTGTGTGAAAACAACACAGTCAGAGGCATCCAATTTTATTTATTTTGCAGTTTCCACCTGTCTTTGTTCCGTTTGCAGTATCAATTCCACGTAATCTACCAATCAATTAAAACATCGTCTTTAAGATAGGCAATCAATCGTTTCAAAATGATTATCTGGCCTGTGAAACAATCAATATACAAATGTCTTGCATGGACACCTTTGTCACGCAATAATCTGAAAGTTCCTTACTTTGTTTAGCATTGCCTGACAACTTGTTAAGATTATTTAATTAGATTGAAAGCTTTGATAAGATTGAAAAGTGTCAATTACTGAAGCAAAATAGATAATCAATTCATGTCAATTTTATTAGATCCAACTGTATTAGATCTTTTTGATAAAGGATTTGTTATGAAACAATGCTTGGTTGCCATTGGCTGCAAACAACGGATGCTTATGAATGAAGCCGACAAATGGTTTTATGTTTGAATCAATAATCGAAGATCTAAGATTTAGGAAAGCAATATTTGTTTGTTTTTGTTGGGTTTTACGCCGTAGCAACACATTGTATAGGTCTTATAACGGCGGCAAGTCAACCTACTCACTCCTCCAGGAAAGGCCAAATCTCTGGATTTAGCTGTTAACCAACTACTATGTGCATACTTTTGTAGTGACTGACAACTGCCCTACATGATTAAAATCATTGGTAGGAGGGAGAATGACCGTAGAAATAATTTCATAACCAAGGTCCACGAAAGTATCTTCCCGCCCGGAAATCGAACCCACGATCAGTAGACTTGCGTGCTATCAACTGAGCGGCTGAGAAAAGAAATATAAAGATGTTTCTAAGCTGATCGATTTTACAAAAATTGTATTTTTATATAAAAACATATTATATGTTCATGTGGTGCATGAACAAAATTCACGCGCCTCTGTTGATGTTTTTTGTTCGTTTGTTTTTTAATTTGTTTTTAGCGTCGTATTCAACACATATTTAGGTTATATATGCGACAGCCAGCTCTTCCTACAATAGGTTTCTTGGACACTTTTCTATCACCAGTACTAACTTACCCTACCATGAGGCCGACAACTCATGTATAGGGTATGACCTACCGCGACTGGGCTCGAAACCGCGATCTTCGCATTCGAAGTCAGACATGCTAACTACTACGCCACGGCCGCGGCTATCTGTTGATGTATATGACCAACAACTGGTATAAAATACTATTAATGTGATGGAGCTATTTTATCATACAACAATACTCAGGAAAAGCAATGATTAAACAATTAAGACGAGAAAAACTCCAATAAAATTTCTTTACCTATAATACTTCACTTCAAGAATAAAACTCGCAAAGACAATACTAACGGGGTCACTCACATAAATACTAAAACTAAAGGAGACGCCCAATGTACCAATAGCGGGCATTTATAGGTGATTTTTTTAACTTGGTGAATCAACTTTTAACAAAAAAAGAGTCAAACTTTTAAAAATAGGGACGTATGAATACTCTCGAATATTTTCTATTGTCATCCGTGAAAAAACAATTTTTTATAAAATTAGTTGATATATAGCGATGTATTACCTTGAACAATCAAATTTTTATACCTCAAAGCTGTACGATTCTCTTTTGAGTCTACTTCCTGGTCCCCCAGCACTTAGCTAGTAGGATAAAGTTTCTTGCTCAGGGAAACAACGGGTTTGGGTTTTAGGTGGGATTCAAACCAACGCGGAGCTGGCTATCAAATGATTTCCAAATCCAATGCTGCCAATCCATCTATGTGTAACAAAACAAAATTTATAATTTCAGGGTAACAGGAATATTTTCATGTTTAATGCATCTACAAAAATATCCATTTGATTCGCAGAAATGTCATTTTGAAGTAGAAAGTTGTAAGTAATTTATAATCTTTTATTAGCTTATATTACCTAAAAGTAAAAACACCAGGTTTATGAAATGAGTTACATTCACTTTGTAACAACTAACATTGTATGAAATTTAAAACACACGATTTTGGAGGGGGCTGCACGTTTGAAAAAAATAAGTAATGACTACTTTAAGTAAGGGTGCTATAATGAAAGTTTTTTTCCATGTAACATAATTGAACATAAGCTATGCATCTATTACTGTTGTAACTTAATTTAGACTTAGTTTGCAAAATTTCCGTTACCAGAGAATAGCTTGACTGTTTCTATATAATTAGAGAGTTTTACGAAACTTGATATTTATGTTGAAATCTGCAACTGTAACTGGTTTGTTCTTTACAGACGGTCACAGCGTTGACAACATGAAATTTGTCTGGAGTGAGGATGCTGTCAGTATAGCCAGTGATATACAATTTCCACAGTTTGAATTAACAGAAATAAAACATTATAGTTGTGAGAAAAATTATTATGGTAGTAAGTAGTAAGATTGTGATGTTCTTTGTTGTATTAATAGTCCATGTGTTGTTGAACGCTCTGCTTACTTGGCCGGACTGCGAATACATTAGTCTTTGGTTGAATCCCGCACGGCTCCTATACATTTTTTACGATGCAGTCTCCTATATCAATGTGATGACGTAATCATGTTGCCGTCTGGAACCCGTCAGGATATTGAAAACAGAATAGAGATGTGTTTTAACTATGGTAGAAAGAAGATGCAAGTTACCTGTGATGTAACTTAGTTACATTTGGTTAGAAATAATTTGATTCACTTGAACAATGGTGCTAGTTCCTCTGGGTCTCACTTAGTGGACAAGAGTGACATACTAGTGAAAGTATGTATTTGTTAGTAATAACATCTTTTGTATATTGTTTACTTCAAAACGTTTCTCTTGCACCAGTATAAATCAATTTTGTAAACATGGCATGTTTTGTGCAGTTAATATTTTACTCATCTTGCTTTAGGGAAAACAAAATTAATTGTTCAGTATTATTTGTCACTATATATATTTTGTATTCTGTATACTTTCAGTTGTCTATCCATGTATAGGAGCACAGTTTTTATTGGTCAGAAATTATCAATATTATATAATACAGATATATGTACCAAGTATACTTATAGTATTTTTATCCTGGGTAAATTTCTGGTTAGATTGTACCTCAGTGCCAGCACGTATCTCACTAGGTCTTCTAACTGTTCTCACCATGACAACACAGAGTTCTGGTGCACGTGCCAATCTTCCACATGTTTCATATGTCAAGGTACTGCATTTTATTTCCCTACCATTTATTAACAATTTTATTTGTTCATATACGGCGGCCGATTTACTTAAACAGCTTTCCTGAACATTTTTTAGCCGTGTTAGCTGAAACGGCCACAAATTTTAAATATTAACTATCATGAATTATGATATGCCAAATAAACTTGCAATGTTAACATTTGCTGTTATGTTAAGAACTTAAGACATCGGGTTCTTTCATTTCACTAAAAAAGGCACATACCAATTTTGAACGTTTTTTGTTGAACAGGCACTAATCGGAAAACCGCTCGGGTGATTCCGTAAACTGACGATCAACGCAGTAACATCTGAGGTAGTTCCGAATGGAATAGGCATATCAAACTTTGTCCAGAGTTATCGTTCTTCCATGATGTTTCAGAGAGTAGTGTTACAAGTAGGAAAGACAACTCTTGTTAGAAATCGGGGGTATATGATTTATTATTGATTGTTATTTTACCAAATTTCATATTTTCCCATCTTTCAGGCCATTGATGTTTACATGGCCACATGTTTGACGTTTGTATTTCTGGGTCTAGTAGAGTTTGCCTATGTGAATGTATTGACACGTACAGAAGGCAGGAAGAAGTCAGTAAGTCCAAGAAATAAAGAAAATGGTAAAGCTGGGGATAATGGCAGTGAAGGCATCGAAAGTAACGAGGTGAGAGGTTAATTTTTATTTTATAATAAAAGTAAAGTGAATTAAAATTTATTCACGATCTCTCTAAACGCGGTTATTCGAATTGATTAGATCGCTCGAAGACACACTCTCACTCACACGTACCCATTAAATTGTTTGGTGAAATAAACAATCACAAGTAACTTTCTTGCCCACGATTATTAGCAGTGCCCTGATGGGGTTTGATTCCGGAACTTTTCGATCTATTGCGTCGATTTTTGGGCTTTGTACAGTTTTTTCTTTGTTATTTTTTCATGGCTATGTAGTTTGCTTTGTCCTTAAAATTGGATTTTCACTCGAAATTTTGTGGATGGTACAGAAGCTTAACATTCTTCAATGACCCCAATCTGATTAAAACCCGATCTAAAATTTTACCGCTCGCATACTCGCTAATTTAGATCTGGCCTTTTCCAAACGAAGGTCACGTTCAGGTGATCCTTTCTCATCATAATATTAATGACGAAATTGTTATGATACGTAACTTGTTTACATTGCCTACGTCACGCAATTTGAAATGAGCCACCCAATCGCAGAATGTGAATAATACCGCTGTTAAATTTGCATGCAAACCTTGGTCTAAAAATAGAAATTACGAAATCGAAATGTGATTAATAGTGTTTTCGTCTAGATGAAAGCTACGCATTGATTGGTCGACACAAAGTTCATCTTGACGTGACCTTGCATTGACTAAGTAGAGATCCAGTACGACAACGCGAGTAGAACAGGATCTCTGTTTACGGAGATTGCAATGACCCTATATACATTTTATAAAGGGTCTTTGCACTCTATAAAGGGACATTAATATTCATTTTTCTAAATTTCTTTTCAGGTGTCTCTGTCAATAAAATCCAGTAAATGTCCATGTTTTATAAAATCTTCAGACATTGGTCGTGCTAGAATGGTAGATAAAATATCAAGGATTTTATTCCCTTCTACATTTTTAGTGTTTAACATTATATACTGGGCGTACTACTTCCTATGGGACCCTAAATTTGACCATGATCGATCCACGTGACCCTCGGGGTCTATTTCATCATTGCGCAGAACTTGTGTACATACTCACTGGTTGTAGCTTTAGAATTGTTTATTACTTATAATTGACTTTTCTCATTGGTTACGTCACACATTGCTACTTAATTGTTTCAACGAAGGGGAGTAACTCTGCAGTGATTCAAACGGTCTGAACCCTGTGTTGTCCCATATGAGATTCAAAAACAAAAAGGGAAGTAACTGCTGTGAGAAATTAGACACTAGAGGAAAAGTACCAAGAAACAAACAATTGTAAAATCATAGGCGGATCTAGCGGGGTGTCAAGGGGGTCCGGACCCCCCTCCTAGAATTTGGAAAATGTACCTGTCCATTGGTGTATTTTCTTGACCATAAGTGATTTTAAGTACAGCATGAAGCAATTTTTCTCGGTGCTTAACATAGATTTAATGGTTATGTAGTGTTTATTATTAATATGTTGCATATTTTCTGCAAAATGTGTATCATGTGGTTGAGGTTCGAAAGTTCGGACACCCCTAGAAAAATTCGGATCCCCCCTTAGAAAAGTTTGGACCCCTCCTAGAAAAAAATCCTGGATCCGACCCTGAGAATAATGATAAAAAAGTGTATTTTCCAAGACATGGAACTCTTAAATCTTTCAAAAAGTGTGAGTGGCACGCTATAGATCAAACCTATGCTCAACTGCAACTTTTGAAAATTCGCTTTGGTGCAATCTTAATTTAATTTAATCTCTAAACACCAACAACGTTTTCCAAACACTTTAGCCCCTCCCAATGGGTATTGAAGTCGTAGAGTTGAAACATGCTAGTATATGCCCTAGTCTGGATTACCTGTCCCTTACCACTATCGTTATACTTTTACTTGACTAAGTACGACTGGGAACCAGACAAGTATATGCCTTAGCTACATGTTTTATTTTCTACGGATCGGCTTTTCTGATACCGGTGAACATGTGAATGTAATCTCCATCCAAACTGATCATTTGCTCATATCACTGTCTAGACATTGTTTACATGTACATAGAAAAACACATTTATATTATTTATAGGTTCAACATTTATATATTATTGTTTTAGTTAATAAACATGTAATAAATTTTGATGTAATAGTTTATTTTATAATATTAGCCTGTGGTGCTTTTAACAAAAATTCTTACGAAAAAAGTTATCGTAAGTAAAGTCTATATCATGAGCAGTTCAAAGTCAGATGGACAATGAGCATAATTATGATATGATATTTAAAAGGTATACATTTATTCTACACAATACTATAATACTTGGAATTGATTAGCCAAAAATGAGCTTATCATCAGTGTTTTGTCAGTGTTGCTTTTGACTTACGTTGATTTTTTTCGTAAACAATTTTGTGAAAAGCACCATTGGTCTCGTGCGTTTGTATTATGCAAAAGAAACAGGCGAAGGGGGCATTCTGAACACCTCGACCTTTCATGAATGAATAATTAGTTATTCGTAGCGAATGGCCGAGGAGTTCCGGATGGCGAAGGAGGCTCTCTTCAAATGGTTAATTAATTATGTTACATGAAGATAAATTACATATGTACATGCTTCGTCCTGGTATTAAATAAGGCATTCGTTAGGTCGTGCTTATCTTAAAACGACCGATCGTAAGTATACAGTATCGCTACAGTGATTTTCAAATGGAAGTGAATACTACTACAAAATGTATGTAAAAGGGAAGTAACTCTGTATGAAGTCTTTTATTTCAAGACGAATTTAGATAAGATTATCCCCCTTTATAAAGACTGCAAAGATTGCATATAAGGAAAGTACAGGGCTGTTCAATTCTGTTTATAAAGCCAATATATAGACATACATGGAGTAAAAGAAAATATTGTGTTCACTCCTAGAGGCTCCTTGCAATGCTATAAAAACATCCATCGGAAAAAATGACCCATGACTGATTTATTCGAGGTACATTCTGAAAAAATAATAGTTCTAACACCTTCAGCGTCCATATTTCTGATTAAAGTTTTAGTACCGTAAAATATATTTTATTATAACTTACTTTTTTATTTCTTAAGGTATCAATTTCAAACTTTAAATATACGAAGGGCCCTAAGGAATAAACCTAATGACATTTTTTAGTAAAACCCTTCATAGATTTCCAGCATATTACATTTTGTGTATTTTTTATGAAATGTCTGTCGTCTTAAGAATGAATCAATTACATGTATTTTTTCAACGAATGGTCCCACTAAACATTTTTCTTCAAGTGTGATGTTCTTCGTGAAGATTACATCTATTTCTGAGCTCACAAATTGTCATGAAAATCAATTTTTAACCAAAACTAGAGCTAGGATCAGGAAGTTGAATTTTGTTAGATAAACATATAATATATTTACTTGTTTCGCAATCGAGTTAAAATATTTTGTATAAACTACATTAGCAAAATTTTACAAGTATGCATTTCGGTGTTTTTTCCCGAAAATTTATGTAATGCATTATTGACAATTTGTGTCTGCCTCGTACAGAAATCTTGTCATTGCTGAATTTTTCAAGATTTAACAAGATTTAAAACATTTTTTGATAACATGATCAGCAATGAACTATACTGCCATAAAATATTTGAGATAATTTGATGTCTATACATTGGTATGACAGATACATCATTGTAAGCTTATAGTCACCGTGTTATCAGTGTGGGACGATATGACCTTCATCTGAGGACACGACCTTGGGTATTGCATAAAACATTAGTAATTGTTTCGACGATTTTTTTCCATAGTTTAGTTATTTACTTAAAACTCCACAAAAGAGGGCACTCTTTCCACTATAAGAATAATAAAAAATGATATTCTTAATAGCAGAATGCTCTACCTACTGACATCCCTTTTTCTTAAATTAAGGAGCATTTGGGGCTAAAACATCGACATAAATCACATTATTATGCAGTAACCAGAGAGATATTTGTAGTGAAATATTACGTTAAGCCAAAATAAAAAAACAAAAACATACTTTGAAGCTCTTCATGAGATAAAGTAAAGAATTTCAATATTATTTATCTAAAGGAAAAATAATAACAGTGATTTTTAATAGTTTAAGCCACGAATCTTGACCCTCAAAGATAAAGACGGTAATTATCGAGCGTCTTTTTCTTCTAAGTCATGTTGTTAGATTAAAAATCATTTGTTAGCTAAAAGACAAGGCACGGTCAAAGTCTTGATAAAGACTAAATCGATGCAATTAATCGATGTTAAGATTACAGGATGAATGTCCCCACGTATTATGAGAAACAAGGCGAACACGAACATGAGAGAAGAACATGACAATACATGAAACACAAATAAATACAATAAATAAAACAAGAAAAAAAATGAAGGAAAATCATACAGTAGGAAAATGAATGGAATCAAATAAAAAAATACTTAATAGTAAATTTCTAATTTCGTTCTTTAAAAGCTACATGGATAAAATTAGCTAATTTTTTGAAAGTAACTTCCTTATTTGTCTGCATTAAAGTATTGAACTTATTTTTTGTTGGCCAACTATGGAAATATTTTGGTAAATGTTTTACTCTTAATTCTCGATATTTTGGGCATGCAAGTACTAAATGATATTCATTTTCAATTTGATTTAAATTGCAATTTTTACATAATAACAAAGTTTGATCATTATTATTATCATATCTAAATTTCTCAATATTTAATTTATGGGAAGTACATCTTAATTGTGTCAATGACTTTCTATGTTTATCAATAAGAATTGAGTCAAGGTATTTTTCAAATACAAAATCAGTTTTAAAAGCATTGTAGGTTGATAACTTATTCGAATTATTTTTGATAGAGTGCCAATTTTGCACGTACTGATCTTTAATTCTTTCACAAATTAGTCTAATCTCATAATTATCAATTGTCTGTTTATCCCATACATAGTTAAATCCTAATTCGCAAAGCAATGATTTTAATTTAAAAGCCCAAGAAGTTTTATTAGGAATATCTCCGTTTTCATTTATTTGATTTTTGTATATTTTATGTATTAACGAATCCTTATTATTTACTATTTTTCCCCAATATTTAATAATATTTATTTTACGAAGGATTAAAAATGGAAATCTACCGGTTTCACCATAGACGGTACAATTTGGTGTCTGCGGTTTTACACCAAGGATTCGTTTTAAAAACTTTAGATGAACCCTTTCGATGTCGGGAGATTTATGAAACCCCCACAATGGAGACGCGTAATTTAAAATAGGAGCGACCATTGAATCAAAAAGTTTCAGTTTCTCACTAATTTTAAGTGGTAAAATATCAAATAAAGATTGTAAAGAAAAAAGTGCTTTCATAGCTTGCTGAGATAATAATTTCTGTGTTTTGTAAAACGAACCGTTAAACGACAACGGTACCCCAAGGTAATTAAAACAGTCTACATTATTTAACAATTTCCCCTTTAAAGAAATATTGATATTTTCATGCCTCGTACCGGATTTAAAAGTCATAACTACCGTTTTGTTGATATTAATAGTAATCCCCCACTTCAGACAATAATTATCAAGTTTATCGACGAGAGTTTGCAATCCGTCAATTGTATATGAAAATAAAACGGTGTCATCAGCGAATAAAAGCAAAAAAATTTGCAATTCGTCAATACTTATAATATTTGTTTGTAAATTATCATTATTCATTGTATCATACATATCATTTATAAAGAATAAAAATAACAACGGAGATAACGATTCTCCTTGTTTAACACCGGTGTAACTATCAAAAAAGTCACTTAATGACCCATGTGCTTTAACACATGACTTGACACTAGAATACATGGACTTTAACATATTTACAATTTTTGAAGAACAACCAATTTCTAATAACTTATACCAAATTCCGTTACGATAGACCGTATCAAAAGCTTTTTGGAAGTCAACGAAACAACAGTACATTTTTTTCTTTTCATGTTTAATAACTTTATTAATAAGTGTGTGAAGAATGTAAACACAATCAACGGTACTACGTTTGGCGCGAAACCCAAATTGAAACTCAGATAAAAGATTATTATTCTCTGCCCAGTACCTTAATCTTGTGTCAAGCAAAGACGAAAATATTTTAGCAAAAATGCTCGTAATTGATAAACCGCGGTAATCATTTACGTCATTTAAGTTACCTTTTTTAGGTATAGGTACAATAAAACTTTTGAACCATGAATCTGGGTACAACGCATTATCAAACATAAAATTAAATAAATCACATATAATTGGAGTTAAAACATCCGTTCCGTAAATAAATATTTCAGGGATTAAATTATCAATTCCCGCACATTTTCCCTGTTTAAGAGATGAAATTGCCTTTTTTACATCATCATGCGTGAATGATCGGTCTAACTGTTCAACTTGATTAATGGACAAGTTATCTCCCTTTAGTTCATTTTCTACGGTTACATTAGAAAAATTATCAACGGAGGAAAATAATTCTTTGAAATGATTAAAAAATTCGGTATTTTCGATGTCACCTTCCTTTTTCTTAGAGCCGCGCATTTTACGTACCTCTTGCCAGAATTTACGAGGATTATTTTTTGAAATATTATGTAGGTATTCTTTTTGTTTATTTTTTAATACAAATTTAGCCTTTCGTTTTACAGAGCGATATTTTTTTCTACAATTAATCAGATTTTCACGGGTATGTTGTGACCTGTGTTTGTTGTATGATTTATTAGCTCTATTAAGTTGTGCACGAGCTTGCCTACATTCATTGTTAAACCATTCATTATTTTTACTACAACGGGTAGAGGAATTAAAATTGTTGCGTGTATTTGAATTAGATGGATTGTGAACTGAGCGTGTAATATTGTACAGGGTGTCAGCAAAAGTATTAAATCCTTGATTGAAATCAATTTTTTTAGTCCTAATATCGTTAACTAATAATGACAAATTATTAGAATTATCACTTAAGATGTCATTAAATAAAGAACTTTTTGTATGATTCCATCTGATTTTTGAGTCATTGACAATACTATCTGCTACATGTTTTTTATAATTTAAACATAGAGATAACTGAATAGGTCTATGCGGAGAAAAAGAATATAGATCATGTACAATAAAATCATGTATCAATGGAAAACAACATTGTGATAATAAAGCATAGTCTATTACACTATTACCAGTAGATGAAATATAGGTATAATCGCCTACACCAGCGTCATTACCAAATCTACCATTCAAAATTCTAAGATCACTACAATGACAAATGTCTAATAATTTGATACCAGAAGAATTATGTATCTTGTCCATAGATGAACGTTGAGGTAAATCACTAACATCGTTAACCTCCAAATCATCAACAGAATTAATGAAATTACAAATATTGTGTGCTTGTTCAAGATAATCGTTTTGGACACCACATCTTGCATTCAAATCTCCCAATATGGCTAAATTACCAAGTTCAGAGTATTTCCGAATACCCTGCTCTATCAGGTCAAAATGACTATCATCATAAGCATTAAAATAAATAGAATTACATGGTGGAATATAAGAAAAGCATACATATAAATCATTTTCAATATTAAAGAATGATTTAGATAATTTCACCCATATAATACCACATACATTTGTATCAACAACATGAATACCAGGCAAAACTGAATCTTTGACAAATAGGCATATTCCTCCATGACCTCTTTTAGTACAATTTAAACTTTCAGGTCTAGGAATATCAATACATTTATACCCTGAAATAAAGTCATCAAATTCATGAGATATCTTTTGCCATGTTTCTGACAGAAAAATAAGGATCGATACATGAAGTCTAAAAAGGATTGTAGAACATTTCAATTTTACGTCAATCGAAAGAAAGGGGAAAATAATCTACAATTTTACCAGGAAGTTTCCAACGTACCTTAAAGTTTATCATTTATAATTGACATGAAGTCTATGCTAATATTTGTATTTGTAAACATAGGCTTTTTAGTGGGCTACAGTACAATATATTTCATGCTAATTAAGTTCATTGCTTTGTAAATAAGAGGTTTTGGCTCAACTCACTGGCTATCGACATATCGAAGAAACGAAAGGACGAAGATACGACAGATGTAACGCGAAAACACGACAAATCCATAGTTTGTCGTATCTTCGTCTTTTCGTTTCTTCGTCACGAAGAAACGAACAGACGAAGATACGACAGATGAAGGGCAGAACACGACAAATCCATACATGTAGTTTGTCGTATCTTCGTCCTTTCGTTGCTTCACCAAGAAGAAACGAAAAGACGAAGATACGACAGATGTAAGGCGAAAACACGACACATTTATCTGTCGTATTGTTGTATTTATTTTGTCGTGTGCTCGTTTCTTCGTGGCGAAGAAACGTAGAAACGAAAAGACGAAGATACGACAAACTATGGATTTGCCGAGTCTTCGTGTTTTCGTTTCTTCGTTTCTTCGCTGCAAAGAAACGAAAATACGACATGGCATAAATAAGCCACCATAATATACAGAAACTGGGCATTAAATCATTAGTTTACTTGCACTACAAACCATAAATACCTCACAGCGGTTACTGGCCCCAATTGTTATATAAAACAACAGCGTAAAGTAACAAAGCGTGAAGTAACCGCTGTGGGGAGTTAGATCAAACCAGACCAAAGCGGTTCCTGTAAAAATGAAAGTCATAGTACATCCTTACTCGGTTTATTTACCAAACTATTGTTATTTCAATGTGACTATGTAATTTAGGCAAAAAGCCCACAAATCGTCCATAACCCCCGGGAAGTAGGATCTATTAAGAACAGATTATAACGATAGGGGTATAAAATATTCTTTAAATAGACATTGACCTGTCAATGTTACCTTTAAAATAGATATAATCTCTCAGGATGCTATTTTTAAACTGACCAGCTGAGAGCTGTCCAAAAACGGAGCGCTCGACTCTTACGACCGCACCCGGCTTCTTCTGAAAACCAAAAGCTGTCCAAAGACGGTGCGCTCGACTCTTGCGACCATAATCTCCCGTGAAACCAAAGCTTGTCCAAAAACGGTGTGTTGGCCATTTTCAACAGTGACTTCTTTTTATAGAAAGAAATGTCAAAGAAAAGATGACTCACTGTTAAGACTGGTACCAGTACATGACAATATATAAGATGATAAAAAATAGCATGCATTGACCACTTCACAGATCCATTGATAACCGAGACCATTCCAAAACATAACACAACACATGTACATGTATAAGGTATATTTGTAAACGTTTACCCCAGTCCATTCGATGATCAATTTCTTCATACTAAATCATCTTATTTACAGATTTTTATCTAATTAAGACTTTGCTCTAAAGCATGAGACCAACTTATTTTGCATACGCTGAAACATTTATTCATTTATTGGTGCAAATTTTGCTAGGTCGATACAGAAGTCAAAAAATCAAAATAAACTGATACATGTAACGGTTAGCTGTGCTTTGTTATACACCTCTCGTGATTTACTTCTACGCACCAAACTTCGATCAGTTGTTTGTTTGTTGGGTTTATCGCCGTAGCAACGCATTGTATAGTATATATAACGGCGGTCAGTCAACCTACTCACTCCTTCTGCAAAGGCTAAATCTCTGGATTAAGCTGCTAACTAACTTCTAAGCGAAAACTTTCGTCAGTGACTGACAACTGCCCTACATAATAGAAAAATCATTGGTAGGAGGGGGGAATGGCCGTAGAAATAATTTCATGACCAAGCTCCACGAAAGCACGCCCCGCCCGGGAATCGAACCCACGACCCCTTAATCAGTAGACTTGCGTGCTATCAAATGAGCTAGCCGGGCGGCTCGATCAGTTATAAAATGGACAATGTTCCATAAAATGGACAAAAGAGCAAAGAGCATACACGTGTATCATTTCTAGAAGTTTATTTACTGAAACCAAACTAAGACACACTACGTAGCCATGACTTATAAATAAATAAATCTTAAGTGATGAATGAAGGTTTCATGGAAAACTGGACACGACAAAATAAAAAATGACTTGAGGGCAATAAATCTAAAAATATTACCATAATTTATTCATGAAATAATAAATAGCATGACTATCATTGAGATATGGCTTCCGATTATAGAAGTTATAATGTATGAACAACCTTAGGCACCTGTAAGCGAGTACGCGAGCGGTGGACAGTTTTAGATCTGGTTTAAACCAGATTTTGTTCAGTTTCCTTTTAGAGAGATCGGAGTTTTTAACGACGTAGCCTCGTTTTGGCAATTTATGGATATATAGTCATTAGATCTTCAGAATATAAATGTAGTCTTGCTTTTTATCAAATTCTTACGCAGCCCAAAATTGAAAATATAACTTGAGCATTTCTATGACCGACACGCTAATATTAGCCTGTGAACTGTAGTTGTTTACTTTGAATCCTCTGCAGAAATGACCCAGTTAACCAATCTATGGTACATGTATTTAATATTTGTGCGAAAACTTTGGAGCTAACGTTCCAAATTCAAGAGACTTATTGGAAATTTTGGGGGAAAAAATTAGAAGTTATTTCATTCCTAACATGAATTCTTTCAATCATTTGACTATAGAAAGAGATATAAAAAACACTTGCTTGTTTCAACTATAAGTGGTAATTAATGTAGATCACCTGACTATTATCCCCTGAATTTTATAATGCCATAATTGCCAACTGGAGACAGCATACCATTGGTTACCGAAATTTAGCAAATCTTTGGCCAATATGGAACCATCATCTTAGTATGAATTATAAATGTTTTATTCATAATTTGACTCCATTCAGACCCGAAGTTCGCTCTTTAATGGAAAGAGGAGCCACGTCCCGGGGTCTGCACATAATGCGACCATAAAGAGTAAACGGGCCGTAATTAATTAAAACCTCAAAAAGCACCATCATTATCATAGTCACATGTCAAATACACGTGTTTAAGTATGGGTACTATATTAAATCGGCAATAAAGTAAAACATTTGCTCTTAGCAACATGGTCGGAATACAGTGCCGTCTCAAATTTTTTGAATAAATTAACTTTTGACAAAACAAAGAGTATGCATACCGCAAAAACTTTTACAAATATTAAGCTCATTCATGTAACATAGTTTGAATTATAGATAAATAAATAAATTAATACTGATTTTGCAAATTGCTCAATATACTCTACGTTTCTTGATTCATAGGTAATAGTGAAACCAATCTCCGTAAAAGATATTCTTTAGAGCACTGTCGTACAGGATCTCTACTATCTCAATGGAGGGTCACGTCGAGATGACCTTTATGTCCACTAATCAATGCGTAGCTTTTATCCAGACGAAACACTATCAATAACATTTTGATTTCGTTATTTCTATTTTTAGACCAAGGTTTGCAAGCAAATTTAACAGCGGTATTATTCACAGTCTGCGATTGGGTGGCTCATTTCAAATTTCGTGACATAGACGATGTAAACAAGTTTCGTATCATTATGATGAGAAAATGCCACCTGAACGTGACCCTCGTTTAAAAAAGGCCAGATCTAAATTAGCGAGTAGGCGAGCGGAAAATTTTAGATCGGGTTTTAATCAGATTGTAGTGAAACATTTTATCCTGATAACAGAATTTGAAGGACACTGTATGGTTGATGCACTGTAAATATATGGTTAAACTGACCATCAGATAAACAATATGTCAGTGGTCATCCTGTGATCATCATAGCGGTCACTGACCTGGTCAACAGTCTGTAATAAACACTGACCGAACACCTGACATAAAATCGAAGTCGGGGTCATATATATACTGCTATGATACTGTCATAAGATAATACTTTCTTAAAGCTACTTGTTTACAAATCGTTCACAGATTTCATCTTAAAGCAACTTGTTCACATAACGTTCACAGATTTCATCTTAAAGCTACTAGTTCACATAACGTTCACAGATTTCATCTTAAAGCTACAAGTTCCCATATAGTTCACAGATTTCATCTTAAAGCTACAAGTTCCCATATAGTTCACAGATTTCATCTTAAAGCTACAAGTTCCCATATAGTTCACAGATTTCATCTTAAAGCTACAAGTTCCCATATAGTTCACAGATTTCATCTTAAAGCTACTAGTTCACATATAGTTCACAGATTTCATCTTAAAGCTACAAGTTCCCATATAGTTCACAGATTTCATCTTAAAGCTACTAGTTCACATATAGTTCACAGATTTCATCTTAAAGCTACTAGTTCACAAATCGTTCACAGATTTCATCTTAAAGCTACTAGTTCACAAATCGTTCACAGATTTCATCTTAAAGCTACTAGTTCACAAATCGTTCACAGATTTCATCTTAAAGCTACTGGTTCACAAATCGTTCACAGATTTCATCTTAAAGCTACTGGTTCACAAATCGTTCACAGATTTCATCTTAAAGCTACTGGTTCACAAATCGTTCACAGATTTCATCTTCAAGCAACTTGTTTACAAATCGTTCACAGATTTCATCTTAAAGCAACTTGTTCACATAACGTTCACAGATTTCATCTTAAAGCTACTGGTTCACAAATCGTTCACAGATTTCATCTTAAAGCAACTTGTTTACAAATCGTTCACAGATTTCATCTTAAAGCAACTTGTTCACATAACGTTCACAGATTTCATCTTAAAGCTACTAGTTCACATAACGTTCACAGATTTCATCTTAAAGCTACAAGTTCACATAATGTTCACATATTCCAACTTAAAGCAATTTGTTCACATATCGTTCTCAAATTTCAACTTTAATATCAAATTTTCAAAATACTAAAAATTGTTTAGAAACATATTTAAACCATTTAAGCAATGTTTTGTGACAGTGAAAGTGCAAAGTAACACACGACTGAAAAAGTTGGTCACGTGACTTTATCGTATGCTGTATCGCTTGGCAAAATAACGTTTCAGATCTAGGCACTATAAAACAGTGCTATATTAAAAGTCAATTCACGATGCTAGCTAAAAATTCGCTAGATCACGTGGCTATATACACACGTGATTAGATCACGTGACTAAATAAGGCGTCACATCACGTGACTATAACCGGCTCCAAAACAATAGAACGCCTTGACCATAAAAACTCGAATTTCCTGTTTTAAATTACAATACAAAGAGTGTATACAACTTTTACATACAAACAGCGATTCTGTCTTTTAAATATCATTAGCAAATTATCATAATGTAATAATTCAAGATTGTATTTTATAATTCATTATTATATCAAATGTATATCATAGACCGGACATCCTTCAGTCAGTTATGTAATATTAGAACAGTTCAGAGTGTATTTAGAGAGCAATTATATTTTTGATGACTTGGCATATTTTATACGAGTTTAAGATACAGACATTTGCATCATGTAAATTCGGCATTCGAAACTCCTCGGCCATTCGCTACGAATTCATGAAAGGTCGAGGTGTTCCGAATGATAAATTCTGTAGTACATAATATCATCTCTGTGCCTAAACCACGTTAAGTTCTTGTGATCAGCGTGGCTAAAAATATTAAACCAAACTACCATCTTAACTTTTTTTATATTTTATATATGGAATGACGAGAAAAGCCAACTCTTCAGAAATGCTTAATTATAAATCAAATAAATTGCAAAATAATATTTGCGCAACTAGCAGGGGCGGTTCCAGGATTTTTTCTAGGGGGGGGGGGGCGTCCAAGCTTTTTCAAGGGGGGTCCGATTTTTCGAACCACAATTACGTAATACACATTTTGCAGAAACAATGCAACATATTAATGATAAAAATTTCATAACCATTAAATCTATGTTAAGCACCGAGAAAAATTGCTTCACGCAATTTAAGATTGAGTTACAGTAAAAAAATACATTAATGAACAGGTACATTTTCAAATTCTAGGGGAGGGGGAGGGGTTCGGATCCCCCTGCCCCCCGCTAGATCCGCATATGACTAGAGCTTAACTATGTAAATTAAGATAAAATGTATACTTGTTTTGCTCTCTGATCCATATGTTACTGTCTAATTTACAGCTCACGTTTGTACTTTCTCACATGATTCTGGATTATTCATATTCACCTTATAATGAGAATCAAAATATTGTAAAAAAACGTGTCAATTCAGCTACCCGGGCCTTTCTCGAAAGGGACCCTTCATCCACGTCAGAAAAGTCTCGTGATCCCAAGCAGGGGGTAAACAACCCTTAAAAAGTTTTCCGGTTTTTTTTCTGTATTAAGACTTCATCATAAACATGATGTGATCATACTATTATTTGAAGAATAGACAACAAAATTCTAATTTCGTTTTCGTTTTACTTTCACTTCGAAATCCAATTAATAACACAATATTTAAGAAATACATGTACAGTGTATTTGCACTTAATTAAAAAAACCTTGTCCATTATTGGTGTTTGAAAAGATAAATGTCGACTTTATTTGCAGTCCAAAAACAGTGTTACCTTTGATATTGTGGCTTTAACATTTAAGTGCTATGTGGTTTACAACAAAGTACAACGGCTTGGTGCGTAAGAAGGGTCCATGAAGGGCGTAGGGACGTCTTGAACCTTGAAGATACAATAAACAGTGTAGTGTATAAAATTTGTCCTTCAGAGTCAAAACATGATAATTATTCATTATCTGACATGGACCAGATATTTTCGTTGATAATGGTCAACTGGTGTAACCTAGAGCTGTTCTACGTCATAGCAAGCTAGTTTATCAGCTGCGTGTTCAGTACTGTCAGCTAACGTTACGGATACGGGACAAATCAACTCGAAGACAACTCAACCCGTGGATAACTCAACCCAAAGTTGGGACAACTCAATCCGTTAGTACGAGATTGAGTTGTCTCGGGTTGAGTTGTCTCTGCGTTTGGGTTGTTCCGACACTTCCGTTACGGAACGTTTTGGAACGTTCGAAGTAATTGAACACGCTGCTGATAACAGTAAACAAACATGTTTAACTGTAACAGTATTTATGTACGTCATCATTGATGGTTAGCATAAAAAGGTTAGAGCATTAAATTGTTTGTCATCTGAAGGGTCTCTTTGGTCCACTGGTTATAAGGCCATTGACATCAGTTTTACCGTGACCTTTCAACGGTTGAGAGGGGGTGGTTGACTCGTGACCAGATCTTGACTGTTGTTGTTTGTATCGGAATCCAGGTCAAAGTTAAAGACTTTGAATGGCAACCAAATAGTGTGTATTTTTTGGTTCTCTTATGCCAGCATACCGGTGAAGAATAGAATGATTGTCTCTTGATTGGTGAATATTAACACTGGGGTCACTAAATTGTGCTAAGAATGACCCTTTCGGTTGCAGCTACATGTTATCAGGAGACAAAGTCAAAACTCATGTCTTGTAAATCATACAGGAGAAAATACCCAGTCCTACAAATTCCCGACCGTTAACTGAATGTGATAAAATGTGTCCAACAAATTTGGTGCTGAGAGCATGAGCGGACAGGATTTGTCGTCATAGAACCATAACACAGCAAATTATCAATGGACGGTAACCAAAATGTATCATAAACATGTCTGCCTGATATGTGCAGCGTATTCAGTTACCTTGAACGTTCCAATACGTTCCATAACAGAAGTGTCGGAACAACGCAACCCAAAGACAACTCAACCCGAGACAACTCAATCTCCTACTTACGGATTGAGTTGTCCCAACATTGAGTTGAGTATTGCACGGGTTGAGTTTTCTTCGGGTTGAGTTCTCCCGTACCCGTAACGTTAGCTAACAGAAGTAACTGAACATGGCGCTGGTACATGTGTAAAGTTTGAATCAAATCTGTAAAAACTAAAATTGAGAAATTGAGCGGTTAAGTAAAAGCTACCGACCGACCGACCGACCGACCGACTAGTTGACTTCTTATACCCCCAAATTTTATTTTTTGGGGGTGGGGGTATAATTACTTACTTTTAACCCAGACAAGTTCAATGCTTCAGAGTTTTGACTAAGGAAATGTTTTGAAAATGTACAGAGTTTAACGACCTATAAATATAGGATAAATACAAAGTTCAGAGACATTTGCATGTTTCAACAACTTCTCTACAAAAGCCAAAAAAGCCAATACACATTAACATTTATGTCCTGAACTTGAAAAAAAACAACAACATATTTATTATCTGTCCAGAAAAATAAATGTACGTTAAAAACAGTTCTTTGTCTAGTGGATAGACAGGTAAAAAAAGTGTTATACAAGACTTTGGTGACAGGTAACCAGGTTATTGGGTCATTCTAGACCATTCACCTAACAACTGATTTCATCTGAAATATCAAAAACATAGAGGTAGATTCCAAATAAAATATTACATCGATTTCAATAATATTATGTCGTACGGTGATGTCTTTAGGATAAATATATGTGCAAGCTATGTCCGTGACTCTCGGTCCTACTTTCTGGACAATTTCCCGTAGCTGAAGTTAACCAAAACCGCTGGATGACCAGAAGGGCCAGATGGGTCAAAACGGCTATTTTGGCTGGCCATTTTAGTCACAAATAATGATATTGTAATTTAGTCTGTATATATGACAATTTCATCGAATAAAAGCATTTTTAAAGCTGGTAGCTTTGTAGTTAGGTTTTCTTTATTACATGAGATTTTCAATCAATGCTTCAGTGCTGCTTTTCACAAAAAATCTAACGATAAAAATCATCGTAAGTCGAAAGTAAGAAACATTCATAATACGGTAATTTTTAGGCCAATCAATTGCAAAACTAATTGAATTATGTAGAATTTTGTATTCCTTTTGAACACCATACCTTAGTTTTGTTTATTATCCGCCTGAATTTGAAGCGTAAAATTTATTAAATTGACAAGTCTTCGATAACATTTTTCGTAAGATTTTAGCACAGTGTTGACTATTGCATTATGGGCTAGAGTGAAGAGGAATATACAAAATATTGTCTTTTTTTAAGGACACCATATTTATGAGCCACAGTCAAAAATTAGAAACAAGAATTTTAATACCACGGTAGGACATGTATGTATCAGCTTTTTTTTAAAAAGAGATCACTTTCATTGACAAGCCTATCAGATTTTATAAAGTCGATTTTTAAAAAAAAGACACTTGATCTGGCCAGATATGCCTTATAGGCCAAAAAAACCTCAATAATATATGAATAATAGCATACGATGATTAAGTATTGCTTAATTTTATTCAACTGACAGTAGCACATTCATCGTGGGCACATAAGCACTGTTGCGAGTATTTAAATCCATGGGGTTAATGCCAGCACCACTGCTAGATAAATGAAATTAAACAATACTGCTACAGTTTGTTCAGATTGACTTGTGACGGTTTTATACAAAGCCATAATCAGAAATTTTACAGCTCAGTCGGTAGCACACAAGTCTATTTATCGGGGGGGGGGGGGGTTCGATTCCCGCGGGGACTACTTTCGTGGAGTTTGGTCATGAACTAATTTGTACGGCCATTTTATATCTTACCACCGATTCTATGTGTAGGACAGTTGTCAGTCACTGACGAAAGTATGTGCCTAGTAAATGGTTAAATGCTAAATCAAGAAATTAAGCCTTTCGAGGAGCGGTATGTTGATTGATCGCTGTGTATTGACCTATATAATGTGTTGCTACGGCGTTTAACACAACCAAATTCAAAGTAAATACACTGTTGCAATCAGATGTTCTGAATTTACATGGTATAAACTCTGCATTCCCTGTCTCAAGTCAATGTCAGCAAAAGGTACTTAAGCGTAGAATCTCCGTCGTTCAAGTATCCTTAAATACACGACGTTTTTTTTTTTACTGGATTTAAGCCGTGTCAACACATTTTAGGCCATTTTACGGCGTCCAGCGCACCTAACCTAGCTTTCCCATTGTCTATATCCAGTACTCACCTACCCTTCCACAAAGCCGGAAACTTCTCCATATTATCCAATAAATGGAGGAAAATCGACATTATTGTCAAATTTTCATGAAAGGGTATAACCTCCCCGGGTGGGATTCGAACTCGCACCCCCTTCGGGCACGAGATTCCAAATCCCGGCGCGCTACCAACTGTGCTATTGACCCGGGTTATGACGTTTCTATGCGTTGTGTTTCGGCACAAAAAAATGTCGCTAAAATGCTCGGTGGCGCACAAAAAACTGCTCACCATTGAAAATTTATCGACAGTGCAAAAAGACCTCGCGGTGCAACTATGTTTGCTGTCGCAAAAACGCTTTCAGTGCTGAAAGACGCTCGTCGGCGTTATAACACGTTAACTTCAAGTCTGGATTACCTGCCCCTTACCACTATCGTTTTACTCGACAAAGTACCACTGGGAACCAGACAAGCTAACTTCTCTAAAAAGTTAAAAGCGCTATCGGTGCTAAAAGGCGCTTTGCTTCATAAGAACGCTGGTCGACAGTGCAAAAAGACCTCGGCGGTTAAAAAAGTACGCTGTCGCAAAAACGCTAAAGGCCCTAAAAGACGCTCAGCTCCATAAGAACGCTACTCGGTCAAAAACGCTCGCTGGTACAAAAGCATGCACTTATCGGCGAAAATGAGCCCATCAGTGCAAAAAGGTCTAATTAAAGCAAATTAATTCTTCACGGACAAAACAGTTTTCATTGAAAGTAGAATCTAATAGTATAAAAAAAACCACATGGATAACATCTTTTGTCATTTATTTCTATAATTTGGAGTCAAGCGGATAAAATGTATTATATTATTTTTTAATACTATCGCATGTCATCTACATAACATATTTACAACGGATGTCGCTAAAATTTGAATAAAACCGTACAGGTTAAATTACATCATTACATTTATACGTATTTCCTGTAAAATATATATAAAAATGTAAATATACAAAATGTATAATAATTACATAAGAGCGAAGCACACTAGCGAAATCGTCTGAATACAAGGACACTTTCCTTCTCAAATTAAGAAAAAAGTTAAGTTTTAAAGCCCACATTGCTTCAATTTTTGAAGATTTTAAATTAAGCTTTTAGACTTTAAAATCTTTTTTTCTGAAGTTACTTGTGCGTTTTAAACAAAACACCTTATCGTTGTCATTTAATTATTACTTGTTTACAGATTTCATCGTAAATTTCAACTTTTTTGGAAACTTTCAAATCTGTATAAAACATTTTTGAAGCAGTATAAAGCAGTTTTTGATACTGACAACTTTAGTGAAACGTACTATACCACTGTAACTTTCGAAATAATTTTGTGAGTTTTATAAAGCATTTGTACGAAAATCACTGGGCTTTTAGAATTTTAATGGGCCATTAGAAGATTCTTTTCGTACGTAAAAGCTGCAATTATGAGTTTCAGAAAAGGATTTTTTTTAGAATTATTAGGCAAAACCATATCATTTTACGTTTGGCATGGCTAGTAGCGGTAGTTGTTTAAATACGTAGATTAAAATAAATAAATAAAGATCTTAACATGTTTTAACAAAAAATTGAATACCCGTTGTACAACTCAAATCGAATATTCATAGCACTTTGATATGAGATATACCAACTTGCTTGGGTCGTTGACAGATACTCATATCAAACTGCTACCCATGCTCTATACTGTACATGGCAAAAAACATGTCATAATGTAATATGAAAGATAAATTTATATTGTCCTCCATTTTGTTTTTGTTTTTGGTAAATAGTCGTCATGATTAATGAATATATCATGTCGGCAGATAAAGTAAGTTAAAGTGGATACACACAAATAAACGTAAACAAGAAATATTTAATGCAAGTGTGAAGTAGAGGTATAATACGGCTCTTGTACTCCTTTGCCTTCAAGCTAGTTTGTATGGCGACGTAGTAGAGTGCCCGCTTACGACTCAAGAGGTCGTGCGTTCGAATCTCGGTTCGGACCATGGCTTTGTACCTGATAAAAAGTAGATAATCTTCTGTCTTTGAAAAAAATGAGCAAAATAGAAATTCAGACAAAATAGAGTACAGTGCCAAAAAAAAGAAATCCTGACTAAGTAGAAGGCAAACTTAAATAAAAATTCTGACAAAATAAATTACTGTACTTAAATAGATATTCAGACATAAAGAGAGCAAACCAAAATAGGAACAAAATAAAAAAACTATACTAAAATAAAAATTCTACAAAATAAATAGTTATATACTAAAATAGAAATTCTAATAAAATAGATAACTAAACCAAAAGAGATATTATGCAAAAATAGAGAGCAAACTAAAATAGAAATTCTGACAAAATAGAGGTAAGCCCAAATAGAAATTCTGACGATTCAGAATGAGACCGAATAAAAATTCAGTTCAACTAGAGCAAATGTCTGCTCACTTGTTGTCTGGATTTCTCGTGCCGTGGCTTATCTTTGTGATTCACGAAGCGAGACTTATCAAATATCAAAGCACACAGCGCACGCTTTTACTAGGTTAAGAATCCCATGACAGCTTTATTCACGTGCTTGATTCTCAATCACGTGCAACATAAGATATAATAGGCAAAATAATGTAATAGCGCGTGGCTTGTCTTTGCATCACGTGATGGGTTTAGAATCACGTGCAGCTGAGGATCACGTAAAACGTCATACATAATAAGTAACATTGTTGAATTTCACGTGCTTTTTCTTTACATCACGTGATATTACAAAAATCACGTGCATATCTAGATAGTTTTGAATCTAGTGCACTATTTAAACAATTTAGTGGCGCACAATGCATGCACGAGTGCAATATACCTTAGAAATGACAAAACAGAGGTCATAATGTATACGCTATGATTTCCTTCATGATAAAATCTACTAAATTGCTAACTTAACGGCTTAGATTTAGTCCCGCAGGCGATTTTTCATCCTTCTGACGGACCGGAATAAAACAGGTAGTACTTGATTGTCACATTTCATAAATGTGGAACATCATTCTCACATCGGCGCAGCAGACTGTGACCACGGTATGGTTTAAAAGATAATGAATACGTTATGGTTTGTGTTAAAAGGCTGACAGAAGTTGGCGAGCGTAGATGGAGGTATAAGTTAACCAGCATCTACTTAATTTAAGATTTTAAACGGTGTTGCGTGATAATAGCTTTGTTGTGAAAAAAACAGTGATTAATTTAAGATCGGATTAATTTTGTAATAATTATATAGTTTTACGTGGTGAATGCATGATTATTAAAGAGTCGCGCGTGATTTACGTTTAAAGGGACTGTGATAACATTTTTGGAAGAAATTGCGAAACCTATTGTTAAATAAAAAATTACTTTTCAAATCTAAAAATTTGCAGACGACAGTATAGCAACACACAAGCATCTTTATTGCTATTGTAGATAGTTAGGACATCAAATGTTTGACTTTAGATAAGTTTTAATAAGTTCAATCAAGTTCATATCGGACAAGCTAACCTACATTTGAAGTGAGTGCAATTTTGTATATCCTAGTTGCAAATCGTAATCTAAGTTCAGTTTACATAAAAACGAGCGTGACATCAGAGGTTTTAAAATATGATATTTCTGTCTTAGTGAGATACACAAGGCATTATTTCTGGTCTACCGTCAGTGCTAGAATATAAATGACATTGATAACAGCTGACTTTCAAACATTTTAGTTTTACCTAGATAAAAGGGTTGCTCAAGGTCGTTTTAAGTTCTTAATTTTTGTGTGAAGACATAGCATTGTTAGAGAAAAATTATTTAAAAGAAAGAAAATTAATTTTTAGTGATTTTTTCTAGGATATGCGCATTGTCAACGACATGCTTACTCTAGTTCCACAAACCGGCGTGACGTCAGCAGCTACGTCACCGTCGACAATTTCACCAACATTAAATGGATTTCCGCCGACGGCTGGACATCTAAATGCGTTCACATTTGGAGGAATTCCTGCCGCCGGTCTAAACTGTTTGCAAAATGGACTAAATGGGTTCTCATTGAACGGACTACAAGCTGCATTCAGCGGATATGCTTTAACAGGTATACCGACGGCGCCGTCGGGGAATTGTGGTCTCGCTGCTAATGGCATCACAATGAACAGTATTTCACCTGGAACGGTAAACGCTCCACCCCCTACAAGTAACTGTAATATCGCCGGATGTAACACAAGTTCTTTTGGAGGCATTACCATCAACGGTGTTACCATGGCACCGCCGAACGCCCTAACAGCACCGGAAGTGTACGGTCTACCATCGTCTGCGATACCTCCATCAAAAACTGGCTCGACATCGGATTCTCCAAGCAGCGGTGAAACAAGCCCAGCTCCACTCTCCCCAGCTCAATCGTAAGTTGAAATCTTTATTCATAATGATCATTCATGGACTTAAACCCTGTCTACAGCGGCATATTACAAACATATATCGTTAAAGTCTGCCGTTTATAACTCTTAACTTTGGCATGTTGATACAAACTCTTTGGTAGAAAGGTTTAAATGGTTTTATATGAGAGTTTCACATTTAAAAATACATTTTTGACAATATTGAAAACATTCACTATGAAATTTGCTCAATATTATTTACTTTTGGGACTTTTAACGTTGTCTCACTCTATAGCCAGTTAGTAATACTCGAGTGATCTTCACGATATGAAATTTTCACTCAAGGTCATATAAATATGAACAATTTAATCATTAATTTTTCCTCAGCAATGTATTAAATTAATGTAGTCTTATTGCGAAACACGTTACATTTAAGAACGCATTTAACGTAACGTGTTCTTAATTTGGACTACGTATGTCTAACATGCATTTAGTTGTAATTATTTCATCAGTGGTAGACGTGTATATTACTGTTTTATATGACTAGCCGTACTATTAATTAATAATATAATAATGTAGCGTGGATTAATATACGACGTGTAGTCATGTTAATAAACATACATACCTATGTTAATAAACTAAAGAGGGGCACACACATGGCTGCTTTAGACGAATGATTTCTTGGTGCAAATTTTCAATGGTTCTAGCGATTGTCTTAATTACTGAGGTCTACGCACTCCATGTGTCATTCTTACGCACCAATCTCCCTACTGTTGAATTCGAATCGTTTGAGAGCTTGTTATAATTATTTTCTCTTCTATATGAGTTCTAAGTGCACCATTCCTCCGCACTAAAACTCCACACAATTTAGTTTAAAGTCACCAAGAGCTTGCAAAGAGTCGGATGCCCCTATTTTGCGACCGTTACGCTATTACGACCCTCAATTTCGATGGTCTTAATAGTGGAACCGTACTGTAACATAATTTTCATAAATAAACATACTTTTATACAAATACTAACTTATGAATGAAATAAAAAAAGAAAAGTTATAAAGGCGAAGTCTGAGATGACATATTTAATATGATATGTTAACCATTGTTAAAATTATACAGTTAATGTGTTATTTTATTACTCAAATTAAATAACTAGACATTGCCAAGTATGAATATACAATTTACGTGCTTGTACCAGGAACGGATCCAGAGTTTTTCAAAGTGGGATCATATAGGTATAAAAGGGACGGATCCAAAGTTTATCAAAGGGGGCCATATAGATATAAAAGGGACGGATCCAAAGTTTATCAAAGGGGGCCATATAGATATAAACGGGACGGATCCAGAGTTTATCAGAGGGGGCCATATAGGTATAAAAGGGACGGACCCAAAGTTTATCAAAGGGCCATATAGATATTAAAGGGACGGACCCAAAGTTTATCAAAGGGGGCCATATAGATATAAAAGGGACGGATCCAAAGTTTATCAAAGGGGGCCATATAGATATAAACGGGACGGATCCAGAGTTTATCAGAGGGGGCCATATAGGTATAAAAGGGACGGACCCAAAGTTTATCAAAGGACCATATAGATATAAAAGGGACGGACCCAAAGTTTATCAAAGTGGGGTCACATAGATATAAGGGGATGGTTTCTTTCGAATCCACCAACCTACGAAAACCATCTGCATCCACTGGTGTTGTTATGATGGTACGGTATGATTTATTTTGTTGACGAGTGTGTGGTGATTTTCGTACGATTGTCAACAACGTATGTTTCACCTTAAAGCGAGTCTCTTACAGATTTCAACTTGAATAACTATTCTAGTGCCCAGATATTGATTCAACTTCGAGAATCTTGATAACCTCTGGATACGACAATTCTTGGATATCAACAATACTTAAGATTCTCTGAATTATTTAGAAACATTTTGGACGCAGTAAAACAGTGTTTTTGATAATGACAGTTTTAGTACATTTTCTTACGCAGTTATAGACACCGACAGGTACTTTTGAAATATATAAACAATATCAGCAATATATCTTTGAGACAGTAGCTTTAAATAGTTTCTGTACATTTGTTCTTACTAATGAATAGGCCGAGAAAAAATAGAGTAGGTGGTTGGTAACATATGACCTCAAAATATTTTATCACTAAACTCAACTTACTTACCTTGTGATATTTTTATTTCGTACACATACTCTTACGAGAAATATTATCGTAGTTTGTTTTTGTTAGGTTATATCACAGCGGTCAGTCAACCTACTCAAAGTTCCTAGAAAAGCTAAATCTCTAGATTTGGCCGTTACTTAAGGCACAAACTTCCGTCAGTCACTGACGACGAACCGATGACGAACAGTGGTGGGAGAATAGGCGTAGACATTATTTCATGAGCAAGCACTACGAAAGTATGTCCCGCCCGGAAATGCTTAGATGTATTTTACTCCTTCTTCCCTTATGTTACATTGTGGAAACATTAACCGAATCAGTACGAGTATATAATAGGTGCTTCCAGTACTATGATTACCGATCAAAGTGTGATAGGCCTGGTGTTTGTTATTTGACCAAAGGCATTGTTTTGTGCAGAAGTCTATAATCAAAATGTTAGTGTATAGTTATTCGAACAAAAATACACATAAAGCAAATTCATAATATAACAATAATTCAATGTCAGACTTGGTTTTCGTTATACCGTAAACAACCTCTCTAGCACAACATCCACAGGGAGGCAATAAAAATGTTGCTGTTCAGAGGTTGTTGCTCAACAGAGGTTCAATTTAACTAAAATTACACCCACAGGAGAAATATCAAAAGCTGTTGTTGAGCATCGGATTTGGTTTGTAGAGGGCCACTCTGCAGAGGTTATGCTGTATCGTTTGAAAGCGATTGAAAATTGTCTCACAAATAAACTTAAACATAAATCACTTCTTCTCGAATTAACTGTCTGTTACGCCACTGTGAAAGTATACATAGGTTTAGCTTTATATTATTTTAATTAGTACGTAAAGATGATGTTTAAAATTATTATAAATTATATACATGTACGTACACACAAATGACGTCTTACTAACATTATGCATTAATTAATAAAATTAATTAAGTAAATTCATTATGCGTGTAATATTCAAGTTAAATTAAATCGCTGTATGTCTTCACCACGTGTCAAATACACTGTGTAGAAAAGTAGAAAGAACGCTCTGTCTGATTTTACTTAAACCTACTCTGTGGTCGAGTGGTTAAAGGTTATTGACGTCAAATCACTGGAATGGTAATTTCTAACTGATAGTGGTGTTATTATGGACCCCTCTGCGGTCAAGTGGTTAAGATGACTGGCTTTCAACTATTGTTCCCTATACCAGAGAAAGGGCTTTTGTTTCAGGTCCAACGATCCATATATGGCTTTTTATGTTAGAAATTAGGACATTGATGAATCACAGTACCTATACCACTTAAAATATCGTGATCAGTTCATAGTTTTCTTATTTCTGTTTTACGTAGGGTAAGACCATAGTATTGAGGCACCCAATAAACGCTGATCAGGTTAACTGTCATCCTAACATTACTCTATCAGTTGAAATGGTCCTTAAAAACAAAACTTAAAGCAAGCTAAGTTCTTCAAAATTTTATTCATCTTACAATAAGATGAAAATTGTTAAAATTTTCATAAATCTTAAATAAAAGTTTAGATATCTTGGCAATGTCGTTAGTGCGCATGCGTGGTCTTAATGTCAACACAATCGTTACAGAATTTCATAAGAGTATACATTGTACTAGCTAACTACCAATGTCATAAATGATAACACTTTATTTATCATTCCACGATATTAAATTGGATAGAAAGACCTTAGATGGCTAAAATCATGTGACAAGTGCCTCCTATACAGTATACAAAATGTTATCAAACTAAATTACCCAAGATTCCCTAGCTATTTGCTTGTAGCTATGGACATCGCGAGGTCTTCTTGTTGCAATACATGTACATAAGATAGGCAGAAATTGATCAACAGGGGTTCAAGATTGCGTAGTTTAAAATTGATCTACGAAAAAAATCTTTAAAGTGATAAATTAAAGACAGCTTATCCTAATATTATGTTATGGGGGTTTATCCCTTCAATATTGAATGCTAAACAAACTTGATAAAAACGTTAGAAAGGAAAGTAATTGAATTTTATAGACGATGGTTTCATGTGTTTGCATGCTCACTGCTCAACAACCTTACCGCTTCATTGTACAGAAAAAGTTCGAAAAATGGAACTCAATGATTAGTGACAAAAATTTCGTGCGAACCAGGTGATCGGCATTATTCAATATAATTGCTGCCTTTCGACTCTTACTAGTTTTCTACGGACCTTTTTTCATAGATAAAGGGAAATAGAATGGTTCCTGGGAAAATGCTTGACTCTACCGGAAAGTTCGAACTAGCCGTGTTCAAGTAATTGGCGTTTTGCTGTAACTGCATTTGATGATTAGATGTGTGGGTATACTTCTAATAATATCCCTTGGCAAAGGGGTCTTAACTCCATCCAATGTGCATATATAACATATAAATGGTAAAATAGAAACTGTGCTGCCCTCAAAGATACCCATTTGATAAAAAATAACATGAGACAATCGATAATTTAGCCACATATATTCATTAGACAACACCGATAACTAATCCCATACGGGGACTTGAAGGCATGGTCACATGCGAGCGAATCCATAAAACATATGATCAACTTGTTGTGGCCATATCACTATATTGCAGTTCCCAGCGTTTAGTCTTGCATCCAATTGACCTCGCTGGCACTCATTTTTCACGATTTCTCAGAAGTGAAGAACAACTATCCGACGTTTTTCTTTGAGTTGGTTTGTTTACGTTTTCGCTTATATTTGTAGCATTTTTGATCACGTGATGTGTTTACCCTAGTTTTTTTCTCTAAAAAATGTAAAACACTCGATGTTTTCATGTTATACATTGTGTTTCTCAAATATCATACACCAAATCGTGAATAAACACATTTACAAACATGGCTTAAACACAAAAAATACGTAAAGAAACAAAGCACCATTAAGTGCAAAAATGTTCTAAAGTTAATTTCAAAGTAATATAGGATAGTACCTTGTTGCATTAAAGGGGAGGGGCCCAACATTAGAAGGGCTGTCCTAGTTGTTTCTACTTTTGTTTACAAATTGTGTATCCTTATTGTAACATGTAAATATGTGTTTAATACATGTTATAAACTATTTGTTACATTTTTGTAACGTATTTGACAGTCAATTTGTCTACTTTAATAATTTGGCTAATTGTGGTTTTGATTTAACAGTGAAACCTCGCTTTCTATGGCCATTCTTCAATTACAGCTATTTCTTAACACCAACATTCTCTTATTATTTCAAAGTTAATTTTGTCTTGGGTGACAATGGCCGTTTGTATGTATGTTATGACTAAAGTCGACGAAAATACGTAGGCTCGGCTCAGATATCAAGCCCGGAATCCGTAGATTGACAGAAAAGAATTGAATAGAACACTGTTTTATTAAACGACGTAAATTTTGGCATCATTTTGGTGATTCAGTCGCCTTGTCAACAGAGCTTGCCTTGGTCTAAAACACTTGCATATTCAATTAAACTTTTCTTATTTTTCATTTAACAAGCAATGAGTCAATTTATTTGAAAATCGTTATGGTAGGGTTATACTGCATAAAATACTTATTTTCAAAACTATAAACTAATCAAATTAAAACCATTTGTCAAATGTTGTCGACTAGTGCATGAGTACTCGTTTCTCCTAATTGCACTCTTACGTTCAAGTATAAAAATAAATTAAAGCGCAACATAGATCAGTAAATCTTTTTTTAATGAATGAAGGAAAAACGTCATTACGAGTCGTATCATGTACTTATAAGTTTGCAAGATGGTTGGGTCGTACGTCAGTAAATTACATATTATGACAGGGCAGTCTTACATGATATATAATAGCATGAACTTTGTGTGTATGCATTTGTCACTGGTTGACATCGTTTATAATTACTATAGCATATTATGTTGCATATCTTTCGACCAGGAAACGTTTTTCATATTTTTTGCATGTACTATTTTGATCTGCTGTAATTTCCCGTTCTTATATTTTGCCTCATGCTGAAGTTAAAATAAAAAAGAATCGCGACTTGTTCAGTAGTACATTCATTTAAAAAAGTTAAAAAACTAAAGTGCGGTTTAAAATCTTCTTCCATTTTCATGTACATGTTTAGCCGATTCTACAACACTGAACGATAACCCCTGATCATTGAAATCACCTTCAAACAGTTGATCCCTCACAGTAACCATTTACATCTAGGTGGAATGGAAAAATTGTAGGTACCCTGTACATTTCTTGCTCACGGCAATTAGCAGTTCCACTAGTGGAACTCCGTCCGGAATGCATTGGTTATATGTTGGGAAACGTTTAAGGTACTTAGTGATAATTAGGGTTCCATTGAATTCTTCAAAAAAACATTTAGGGCTCATACCTGTACGCTGACATCGTTGCGCTTTGAATCTAGTCGACAGCAGACATTGGTAAGAGATGACTGTTGTTGAGAGGTGTCTGTACTAAATGGTAGCTTTAGACTTTAAAACTTCACTATGCACATACATTGTACATGTATGCAAATTTATTTTTCGGGGTATATCAAGTTTCAGTGTAAAAAAACTAAACAGTCAAAATTCTTGTATCACCAAAATCAAGTTATTGAAATATAAATCAATCTTTGAGGGAAATATTGAAGTAATCAATATATAGATTGATTTTGTTACTTATTTATCAAACTTAAGGGATATATATACAGATAAGGGTAGATATTGCTTCTTTAATATTGCATTTACAGGTCCGGGTTTTGTCTGGTTCCCCGTCTTTTTGTCTTAAGGAGGATTACATTGTGCTAGGGGCAGACAACTCTCAACAAACCTGGTTCCCTGCTTTTTTATTGCAAATACTTTAGTGGCAAGGGAGAACACTCCATTCTAACTTGGTTCTCTACTTTTTTACCTCGAAAAATGACGTAATGACAAGGACAAGCAACTCAAGACCAATTAGGCTACTTGCCTTTTCACTGTAAAAAATTAACGTAGTGTCAGGGGCAGATAACTCAATGCTTCTTTACAAAACCGTACGCACGTCTTTATTGTGATGTTTTATTTATTTCAAGATAAAAAAAACTTGAAGTAAGTTTTATTTAATGCAGTTAAGTTTTCTATATGATAAAGTTTATATTTTATTCTTTTCAACAATCTCATTTTAGCAATAGGGCGGCGACTCAAGAAAAACACCACCCCCTCGCAATATAAGCTCCTCCCAATATCCACCCCTGTTGGTTATAAGATAGAAAGCTACCACGAGATACCCAGCACTGATGACACTCGTGATCTTATAGTTAACAATATCGACATAGTCTATATCTTATGTACATGACATTCCAAAGTTTCTGGGCATTTAATAAGCCTTCTTTGTGTCTTCCTCTTATCAAATGTAATCATAAAGATTGTGAAACGATTTATGAAAATATGGGTTAAATTGTGAGTTCAAATAGGCTATTAGCACTTGTGTGTACTTTTAACATGTAATTTGTCTTTATTTGAATGTAATCAATACTATTGTAAGTGCTAATTGTTTAAAATGGTATAGATTTATTTGGTTGCGAAGACGCTGTACGAGGACAGCAAAAGAATGAGTTAAAATATGAAATTTAATGAATAGTGCCCCATGAACAAAAATTTAAGTTTAAATTGCATGGTTTTGTATCCTATAGTTAGATGTTCTGGCGACTGTTATTCAATAACTGTATTATTAAAAAATGGTGATGAAATAGAAGTTCAATTCATTCAATCCAGAAAAAAGGTTATATAACTAATGAACTATCGATACGGCATATATTGAACAAAAAATGTATTGCAAGTTATGTAAACTCCATGTTATATAATACAGTACGAGCTCTCCTGAACAACCCCAACTGGGACAGACTAAAGTGTGTTGCTGTTCAGAGGTTGTTGCTCTGCAGAGGTTAAATTCAATTAAAAATATCAATAGACGTGGTGCATAGGATTTGTTCTGTAGAGGGCCTCTCTGCAGAGTTTATACCGAGCATTCCATATTCAAATACATGTACTATAATGGTTCATGGACATAGATGTAGATTAATATGACCCGATTATTGGATTGCTTTGATCTACTTATCTGACCTTCAACCCAAATTTCAAGTACATTGTATATGTTTGTACAGTTCCCTTCAAAAAGACCTCAGACAAATCAAAACTTAAAGGGAAAAATCTGATCACGCATAATGCAAGTAAGTTTACTATAACCAAAGCGTAATCATGTAACATAATAATGGGCAAGTTTCCTAAGCATATCGCTAGCTAGCGCTTTAGCCGCCTGGCTAGCTCAATTGGTAGCACGCAAGTCTGCTGATCAAGGGGTCATGGGATCGATTTCCGGGCAGGGCATACTTTCGTGGAGCTTGGTCATGAAATTATTTCTACGGTCATTCTCCATCCTACCAATGACTTTTAATTATGTAGGGCAGTTGTCAGTCACTGACGAAAGTATGCGCTTAGAAATTGGTTAATAGCTAAATCCAGAGATTGCAAGAGTAAGTAGGTTGACTGACCGCCGTTATATGACCTATATAATGTGTTGCTACGGCGTTAAACACAACAAAAACAAACAAACAAGCTAGCGCTTTGTGCCCTGGAACCCTTCTTACACGAAAAGGAATACGTATGTGATATCAAATGAAGGGTACGATGGGAGCAAAGCGCTAGCTAGCGATATGCTTATGACACTCGCCAAATGCCTACTATAGCATTTGTTCAGATGGCTTTATGTATCTTTTCTAATGGGTAAATTTGAATTGGTTTATCCTCAAGATAGGATTTTGTTCGCAGACTTGTGCCGGGCACTGTAATCATTATTCGCAAATCATCATTACATACTTGTGTTATCATAACATTGTCAAAATTATCATTTTGTCCTTGGTATACAAACATACATGTGAATTTCGCAACCATCGTCTGACCTCATTCCAACTTAACCTTGGGCGTGCTTGACTTTAAACCAGGTCACGTTGGTATCTTATAAGAAGTATTTGAACTACATTGTATCTATCGTCATTTTAATTATATAACTTTAATTATGCATGAGTCATCGATTCATGATTTTAATCTACTTTTTATTGAAAGAAAAAGAAAACAAATAAAAAACGCCAGTCCAGTCCAATTTTGTCGTGAACCAAGCGTTTAGTGCTCCTTTTACAAAAATTCATACAAAAAAGTTATCGTAAGTCAAATTCATGATTTTGCAGGTCGAAGTCGGAAAGATAATAAACATAACTATGATATGATAAGAAAGGTATACATATTCTACATAATTTAACTTGGAATTGATTGGCAAAATGGCTGTATTATTAATTATTCTTGCTCTTGACTTACGATGATATTTATCGTAAGATTTTTTTGGGAAAACGCCACTGTTTCTTGACAAAATATACAAGGGAACCAGCGGACTCGCTCGAAAGAGAGTTTATTATGCGTTGCAAGACAGTGTTGCACAATTGAGTTAAAATAAATTAACATGTATCTAAACAATGTTCAACGTATGATGTACGTATGCAACAAAATTTATGACGCAGTAAAACGAAGAAAATAAACATAATGATAAACGATCACTAGACTTAATTTTTTTTATCCAGAAAATATTAATTGTTAAAACTTGCGTTATATTTTTCATAAACAAACTTTCTTTACAATAACAAATGACGTCATTGAATGTCCTTCAGGAATAATTGCTTAACGTCAAAAGTCTGTGCAATTGAACCGTGGCACAAACAATCTTACGATAAAAATCATCGTAAGTCAAAAGCAAGAGATGTTAATTATACCGTCAGTTTTCTGGCCAATCAATGCCAAATGTTATCAAATTATGTAGAATATTGTATACCTTTTTAATATCATATCATAATTATGTTTATTATTCTCTTGACTTTGAACTGCAAAATCATGAATTTGACTTACGATAACTTTTTCGTATGAATTGTTGTGACTGAGGTGCACTGACACAGAATAACACAAAACGTTCTTCATAAAAATCCAATCTAATTAAATGATTGTTGATGACATTGAATTCTATTCCCTGAATATGAACAAGCCCAGGTAAGTCTGAACAAGCTATAAAAAGTATCTGGCCAGCATATTATCAAAACTCTTAAGATAATTTATGAATACAACATAAACGAATTTACGATTAAAATTGGTCGTAAGACCCTTGATAATACGAGCCCCTGAATCGTATTCCATTGTCTTGGGTCAATGTGAACAATCTATAAATAGAATTTGAAGTGTGTTCCATTGTCTCCGGTAAAAGTGAACATGCCATAGTAAGTTCCAGGGGGGGGGATATATTGCCCTAATATTTTTGTGCTAAAATACTCTCAGTTTAACATGGGGTCATATGTAATATGTATTCATGAAGTGAACGGTTCTTATAAGAAAAGTGTCAACTAACAATCGAATTTATGATGAATTGGATAAACATGCATGTGCTAATATCACATATATTATATTAATGTCTCTTCAGATATCGTACCCTCCAAAAGTTCTCGGACAAATGAAATTTTGAGCCGAACTGATCAATGATATATACGCATATGTCACAAAACGTATATGTCACAAAACGTATATGTCTCAAAACGTATATGTCACAAAACGTATATGTCACAAAACGTATATGTCATAAAACGTATATGTCACAAAACGTAAAACGTATATGTCACACAACGTATGTGTCACAAATATGACATATTCAGCTTACGACAGAGACAATGGTGTTTAATATTGGTTCACTGTATAAAATATATGATATATACTGTCAGACATTTAGCGCTAATTTTCACAAAAAATATATGTTACATGAAGTTAAGTGTGATTAATTCGACCGAACACGTCACACATGTGACATATACGTTTTGTGACATATATAGTCTAGCAAAGCTTAATTATGTTACATAGATTCATTCATATTCATTTTCATTGGTGAATGAAAAATGATTCATCCAAAAGCACGATTTTATCCAGAAACTTTTGAAAGGTACTGTACGCATAAAAAATCATTGATTCAATGCCGAAATGTGAACTTAATGTTCTGTCATCAATTAAATTCTAACTGATATAAATGCATATTAAAATCGTTCTTATGATTAATATCTTATTATGACATTTATATTTAATCATTGGCTTAGTTCGACCTTCACCTTGATTTTATTTCAGCACTTGCCTTGATACTAATTAGTCACGTGGGTGAACATATAACACGTGATTTATTTATCAGGACCATGGATATTTCATTTAAAGTTAAAATTGCTATTTAATAGGGCACGGACGTTGAGGTTAAAGTGGGCTATGTGCCTGAATACGAATCTGGGGTCCATGGGTCCAATTCGGGGGCCAGGACTTAAATACTTTGAGTTTGGTAATGAAATACTTGGAAATTCTTTCTTCGACCGCTGTACCAAGGAGGGGAATTGTCTGTCATTTGTTGAGAGTATGGTTTGTACATAGTACTTAGTTAAAAACTTATTCTTGTATCTAGAGATATAGTCTTTTCTAGGGACAATGGATGGGTCGAATTACTTCGAGCTGGCTGAAAATCATCAAAAGATTTGCATTACAACAAAACAACAACCTCGTAGCTGGCTTAAATAATGGACACACCACCTCCTTTGTGGGTCGTCTTTGACCCCATAAGAAAGTTTATCTAAAGTCGGACCACTAAAACTTGATTTCGAATTTGGACCCCATTGTTCTATCACTTTGAACTCCCCAATATACATGAAATTTGGATTCGTCCCTGTAGTGTACATATTTTCTAGATAGAAGCTGTACGTGGCTCACTTTAACCTCCCCTCCGAATTGAGAAAACTAGGACTAAAAATCCAAAAATGTCGGTTTTAAGTCAGACCTCCTTGATTTTAATCCAAACTTAACGACAATGTTTCCTCATTTTGAGCCACAAGAAAAATATAGATTCGTCAGTGTAGTTTATATACATTTTAGATACAAGCAGTTCATGTAGATGTACATGTATATACATTATTATGTTTGTGGTTTTCGCTGTTTCTATAAATAAATAGGACCACAACAATATGGCAAAACACTTCTAACTAAATGAAGGTAATTAATTAAAACATTATATATTATATTCATAAACTAATTACCCACTCCCTGTTTTAATTACTTTTCCAGGAGATTATGACATTTGTCCTGGAAGCAATCTAGGTCAAACTATTGTCTTGGCGTGTTCCAGTGACCCCATCGTAAAATTTCATCCAGGCAAGCTAATTTTACTGTCTTTATTTGCAAATAAAGTGTACACTTCTTTCCTCGAAACTCGCATCTCATTTTAGTTTTATTTTAACCAAAGCGGAATTTTATTACTTCAAATAAAGTGTGTTTTAATGCAAGAAGTTGACTGCTTCCTTCATAAAAGAGACAATACTTCTGTTGTTAAAAGCGCAAAGTTGTCAAATAAACGGAAAGTTTATATACTCGCGGAAAGTTGCACAGTGCACCATTGCACTTATTTCAAACAATGAAAAGAAAAGACTATTCTTCGGTGCATTCACAAATATATGCAAATTTATGCTTAACATAAGTTGGTCAGTTTGACACGTCCAATCTATTTATAAATCGCCCGGGGTGGGACGTGGGACTGGTATAAATTATAAACTTCATTTTAACTTTGAGAGGTAATGTGATTTACTTTAGTTGGTTGTCCTTTGTGCACTTTCCAAAATGTCTTCTGTTATACTGGGTTTAACGCTGTGACAACAAAATTAGGTAATTTTACGGCGTCCAGCGCACCTAACATAGCTTTCCTAGAACATTGTCCATAACCAGTACTAAATTACCTTTCCGCGAGGCCGGAATCTGCACCAAATACCTTATCAATGGAGAAAAATCGACATTCTTGTCAAATTGAAAAATACCTAACGACGAAAATAGTTGTAGGTATATTTTTCTGAGGTGACCAAACCACTAAGCGTAAATTAGAAGGCTTGAAATCAAATGAAGTTGGTTTTAGATTTGCTTGGAGCTTTAGGTCGTTTTTCGACAACTATTCACTCATAACATTGAGGTCAGTCGACCTACTCATTGTTTCGGTTGATGTTTAAACCTCTGAACACGAGTGACCTAGAACACTGTCTTATTTGAATATGGAATGTATTATTTAATATGGAATTCACTATACTAAATGTACACTTCATTTTGTTCAACAAAATAGACTGTATGTAGCCTATTCGTATTGTAGTTTTCAAATTTCTATTCTAGTTCATTATACTAGTTATTGGTTGATAGAGACTGTATATAGTGGATTTTGTCCATGCGGCGCATGAACTAAATTTGGACTGGATTTTAGTGTTTAATCCTTAGTGAAGATGTCCCAACACATGTGATACATTTAGTCTCATATTTGTAAAGGGGCTACATGAAGTCTCATGTTTATAAAGGTTAAAGGGGCTACATGAAGTCTCATGTTTATAAATAGTGAATTCCATATTAAATGATACATTCCATATTCAGATAAGACAGTGTTCTAGATATAAGCTCATACTTTGAATAAAGGCTATGAACTGACCTAAATATCATATTGCTAAAGTCTGCTAACCTAGGTCTACTCACTAGCGCAAAGACATTTAGAAGTAATATTTGTCTACGTACATTCTTCCACAATCGGCTAACAATGGTTCTTTTTTATGCATGCGTTAGAAGGAAGAACGTCTATATAAAGCAAACGTCTCGTCGGTGTCCATAAACGCACATGAAAAATGCTGGATTCGCATGAGAGTAAATGTATTTCTACGGTAGAACATATAATTACATTGTATTTTGTAACATAGTATTCATTATTGTAATAATGAATTATGTTAACTAATTCAACGAGACAGAAGTTCCGGGTTTCTATTTTTGGTATACAAATCTATTTCGGTACTACAAGCAATTAATCGTCGGACGAAAATAGCTACCATAAAACGCCGACGTTTCCAAAAATGTAACAAGCGATTGTCTTGTTTAAAATGACGGACAATTAACCCATTCTTGAGTAATGCGTTTACTCGCACGCTTCCTGCACATGAATAATTTTCACATTTTTGGTCTGTCAAGTTTTTTTAATGAAAAATTTATTCATTTTGCGAGCTTTCATGGTCGGTGAACAACATGATTGCTTTTTGAGAGAAGACATATGTGAAATGTTGAGATATTTGGCATCTTAAGTAAAAAGACTTTGACTTATATATTCTTGGATATGAGTTAATCCATAAATGAAATGAAGGTGAAGGTTGAAGCCTACATGCTGAGAATTGAAGATTTTTTTCTCTTTAATTAATGAAGACATTGTTTTTATTATCAACGGTCTTATACGTTGATTTTTGTCTTATAATCATTTACACTGATCCGCTTTTTGGACTATTGAAGTTGATGGTGTCGTTAGCGGATTGTTTTAATAATGGGACCGTTTTCTCCTCAAATTAATGATTTGGGACATAACCATTATATTCACTGATTTTGAAATAACCATGGTGGTCATTATGACGGGACTGTAAAACTTATGAATAATTCGGGTCCGTAGCGCAGTTGGTCGCGGAATACGGGTTCCAGTCCCGTCCGAGGGGGGATTATACCCTTCCATCAAAATTTGACCATAATGTCAATTTTTCTCCATTAATAAAATATAAGATTCAGTGTACTTTACGGGAAGAATTTGAAAGACGCTATTTAATCACCATTTCTTCCCAGCTCACATTTAAAAGTCTAAACTGTGTCGAGTTACATTTTTTAAACCAGTACACTTTTGCTTACTGTTTCCGCTGTAAAAAAATCGTAGAGTCAGTATGTAAGATAAAATTTCACATTAAAGAAAATTTATTAAAAAATCAACGGAAGTGCATCCGTATATACGATTACTGACGGGAGACAAAATCGCTGTTTATTTTTAAAAATATGAATGAATTAAAAAACATTAATGGAAATTTGAACTCTACCAAGCGTCTCGTGTGTAGATAAAATCCAGTATCCGGTGTTTTCGTGCCGTATTTCCGTACCGTACTAGCATTTATTCAGTCCGGTCTGTCTAAGTACAGCTAGACCATGAATAATTAATTAAAGTTCTTATTTCATACTTATCATATTATTAAAATATTACAACTGAAGGTGACACATGATAATTTCCGCTGTATGTAAATAAGGTCGTTATTCATTTAAGATTTGTTAATGTATTTTATATAATTACATTTATATCTTATACATCGGTATAAAAGACTCACTCAGGGCTGAACTGGTTACATCTTTTTTATCAGATCGTTCTTGATTTATCCAGTGACCAGTTTCCTGACATATCGCCACCAAGCGCTTCGCCCCCCCCCCCTGGTACCCTCGATTTGATATCACATACTTATTACTTTTAGCGTTAGAATGGTACCAGAGGACAAATCGCTAGCTAGTGATTACCGTTGGAAACCGATCACATATTGTATCAAAATACATGTATTAAATTACTCAACTTTAGGGCTACTAAGTATAAATTGGTAAATCTTATTCAACTGTTATAGCAGTGGCGCATACATGGAGCCCGCTTATTTAAATATTTGATATTATTGAATCCCCGTATATGAATTAGGTTATCTATTTTTATCGATAGTCAGTACTGATGTACTGAAATGAGTATCCCAGTACGAGATTATCGAACACATATCGAGTATTTAAATCGGCGGGGTTAATGTATGCGCCACTGACAGTTGAATAAAATTACCAATACCTCTGTCTGTGACTGACATATTCGAGCCAGTTAATCAAATAATCAAGAACGCTATTTATCTACAATGATCAATATGAAATTTTGTTCAGTGTAAATAGGTTTAAATGATAATAAAAATGATGAATAGAAGTTTTATGCGCACTGATTTTGTAAATAATCATCTTGTATGTTTGATACGGTGATTATATACGAAGTACATGTTACCACTCTCATTAAATTATGCTGTTGACGTCATTGTTAAATGTAGATCTATACGTTTCAGTATTTGTAAACTAAGCTCTAGTCAGCCCGCGAGTCTAGGGACAGTGGTCTTGTGGTTGGGCACGCGAATAGGGATGGAGAGATCCCGTGTCCGAACCCACTACATGTATAGGGACACTGCTTTTTTTCCTTGAGCAAGAAATTTACCTCCAGTTGTTCCACTCCATCCAGTTGTAAATGGGTATTGTGAGGGATCCCCTACCTGGTTGTGATATAATGATCAGGGGTCATCGCACAAAATTGTAAAGTCCTAGAACATGTATATTGAAGCAGACTTTAAACCCCCACTTTTAATTATGGTGTAGACCTCATACTTATACATATTTCGTCTCAGTTTTTTTTATAAACTAAGTTTTAGGGTCAGTCCTCGAGTAAACGACGACAAACGCATCTTTGTTATGCATCAGGCTCAGAGCCCATAACAGTCTTGAACCCGCTCTTTCAAAATGAAATAGTAATACTTAGAATCAAACTCAAAGTTATCCATTGAACTCTGAAAAATCAGAAGACACTGCCTATATGAGCTGCATGCATTCTCGTTCCCAGAGTCTAGTAGGATTCTCAATACTAGCATTGAGAATCCTACTAGACTCTGGGAACGAGAATGTCTGCATGTTGAAACCTGGGAGAAATATTCACCTTTATGGTCGAGTGGTTAAATGTAGTTTACATTAAACCTCGGTAATCACCTCATTCTGATATTTGAAAACAATGTTTGATTGTATATTTGTAGTCGTTTCAGTGTGCACTGTACAGCGATATTATTTTTGTGCAAAGGGAAGTAACTCTGATGACAAAAATAGAATTTTATTTGTATGAGTTATCTTTCTTGTATAAAATTTCTTTAAGATATTTTACGATAATGTTTAAGTATGGAACTTTTAATGTCTTCATCTGTTATGTAAATTGAGAAAAGTAAACAACATTTACGCTGTTAGAACTTATTTCAAAACCGAGCTAAAATAAATTCACAAATTAACACTTTGATAAAGAAAATATATCTAATTATTCGCTCGGGTTGACTAGTCTTTTATTCAGCTCCAGTACTTCAGACTTATGGTAATTTCGTTCCTTTTTTGGATTTGAAATTTGTAATAAGTCTATTTTTACATTTACAAACGTCATACTTCAAACACTGGGTATTTCAAAACAAATTCATTATCAGTTAGGTTGATGCGTGCATTAATTAATACATATATTTATTCATATGTAATTAAATAGATGTTAATTTCACATCACGTACATTGTATATTCTTGAATATTTAATCACATGAAGGATGGAATAATATATACATATGCATTGAACATGTGACAACAGCGTCGTTTAATTCTAACTGCGTTGGTAGCAATTATATCAGGACATGACGACAACGATATTATGATTATGTATGTAATTTATACATGACCACGATTGGTTTCAACTCATTTGGATATTTTTGATACAGATGTTTATCACAATAGAATCTTATTGTGTTACTGTAGTGTAATAGATATTGGAATGAATTTGGGAATTCGAGAATGAGACATCACGCATTCTAAGTTTAGAAACACTCAGCGTGTTTGAACGGCCATTTTCTACGAATAACTCAAACAGTCTTCAGTTATCAACACTGGACATTCGGTCCAGCAAAATGGAATTTGTTACTAAACCGAATGAAATTAACTGGACCAAACATTATTGTCAAAATATGCAGTCCATTTTAATGATTTAGCATTATAACATATTCTGAAATTAATTAGACAACAGTGGTACCCTCTCAGCCAATCCAATTGATTAAAAAGTGTTTCGCTCGTTGATAAATCTTAAACCAAGTGGTTATATTAAGACAAAAACGCATTGTCTATTAAAAACAATTACTCTTGTACGAATACAGTACCCTTCAAAAATCTTTACGACAAAAATATTCTTTATAATAAACGTATTCACATATACCCCATTCTCGAACCCCGAGGTTATCAAGACTCTCGAGCTAGTATCGAGAATCTTGATAGCCTCTTGCAATTGGTACGAGAATTATTTACCCATGAAAAAGAAACATAGAGTCATTTGAGCAAATTTAAAAAATCAACAATAATTAGTTTATCAACATATGAATCATACTCTGTTACATGAAAAAAACTTTAATTATATTTAAATGAAGGACTTTAGTCAGTTATCTTTCCCTGATAAAATCTGAAGCAATCCAATTGGTAAGTAGGTCCTTACAGTTGGAATCCTCGGATTTTATCATTGATTTCCTATGTGAGGATAACAAAGTATTTCATCTAATATCTTCCTTGTTAATGAAGATACAATTGTATTAACAAAACTGAAGATTAATTATTTAAGATTAATTTTGGCAAATTGACTTTGAAAAGTAAGGGTAAAATCCGAGTAATCCAACTAAATTAGACCTACCTATTTGAAGAGTATACAAGGGGAAATAACTTACTAAAGTCCCTAATTAATTGCGTACGTTGTGCATAGTCACTTTTTGTCAAGAAATGTAATGTCATTTCTAAGAACTTATGGCGAGCACTATATAATATTATATTCATTTGTATAAATACGTTATCATCGATTAGAATATGGTTGATAAGATATCGACGATGGTCGTATATTTATTAGAATGTAGAAAATATTTGTATACTGGGGTCTGATTGTTCATTTTCTTTGATTAAGCGTGTATAAATACTTTATTTAACTAGATTTAGTATTGTCAATCGTACTTTCTTTAGTTGTAATCCACTTCAAAAGTTTGTTAAATCTAGCCGGGATGACACGGTACTCAACGATCACACGGATACGACAAGACCGAACTTTTCCCTGCTCCTTACAAACTTTCTAAATCTACATTCAGACTGGCTAAATGCAAACATCGCCGTGTGGGTCTAAGCTAATACAAATACTTGAAGAAAAAATATTGTATTTTATTAAGATGGTAGTAGCATTAAAACAATTTACTGCCGGGATCAACTTGAATAGAAATAAGGATTTATTTATTTGTTTTTAAACTTACCGTGTTTTGACAGGTTGAAATCTTTGTAACAATGTTCATGAAGATAAAACTCAAGTCTTTGCATGTTACAACTAGTAGCAAATTACATCATTTGCTGATATCATTTTTTTGTTTTTATTGTCGTACGAATCGTGCTGGCGCATGTTAGAAATTTGCATACTTTGATGTTAGTATGCCTGGTCATCGGGACTCAAGAGCCTCAGTGCCATGGGGTCGGAGGCTCGCTTAATTTACACGGTACTTATCAGCTTCAGTTAGATATTAGTCCATAAAAGTATAAAAGTGCTGTTTAAAGTCTGCTTCTGTTCAAATGTTCGGCCGACTAAACAATTTTGTAAGAAAACCCCTAGTCATTGAAAACACCTTCAAGCAGGTGATTCCTCATAGTACTTATTTACATCTGGGTTGGGTAGAACGACTGTTGGTAAATTTCTTGCAATATGAAACTATCATTGCCGCAAGTGAGGTTCGAACCCGAGACCCCTTTGTCCAAAGCGCATGTCCTACCACTGGACCACTGCTTCTACTTCACAGGTACTTGGCTATTAAACTCCCTTCCCGGAGAATCTGTAAATCTATTGTTTTGGGTAGCTCCTTTTGACAGGCATTTATGACAAGATTGGATACTCCGACGTTTGTTCGGGCAGGTGTACGGTAAACAGTTGCGTTATTTGATCATCTATTTGAGTGATGATTTCAAAACCTTATACATGTAGTCATTACCAATGTTAGAAAATGGATACTTATCGTAAAACGATATAGTCAGAAATCAGTATTGTTTGTTGCCAGAAACAATAACTTCAACACCAGGCGAAATGAAATGTATAGAGCAGTTTTATTTCGATCAAAACTAAACTGATATCTTCAGGCAAGCTCAGGCCCTTACACATCTGGCGCATCTGGCTTTATATCAATACATCGGGTGCGGGCTCGGTTTCTGTTAGATACTTACACACTCATTGGAGGCGTTTGGTCTTGACATAAAATTCTCTAAGATCAGTGTATCAAGATTTAAGGATTTATGTTTCTTTATCCACTATAAGTAGTTCGACATACGTAACAATCACAAAATAGCAAATCTGATGAAAACTCGATCTAAACATCTCCGCTCGCCTTTTCGCTACGGACGTTGCGATATGATTAGAAAAATATCAAAAAATCGGCCTAAACAACCGTAAAATCTAAATTGTCTGAATTGACCCGTTTCAACATGAATCAAATGACCAAATCATTCCATTTATTAAATAACTAACTAAGTTCAACGACTCTATTTCCGGGTTATGTAGTCCGACACCGCCATATATTGTTGCTTACAAAAAAGGGCCCAATTTTCTTAAAGAAATATGATTTAAGATCAAACATTGCCCCAGCTCGACTTCCCCTCCCCTCTGTCCAGTTTTCATTCGCCAATTCAATAAACGTACACAGCCATTTGTGAGAAATTTAATACCAAAGTAAATCAGCTTTTATCACTTTAAGTTATTCAAATAAATAACAATATTTACTCGACACAAAGGGAAACCCAAACTTGTTCACCGTTGTTCGAATTACAAAACTAAATAAGTATTGTTTATTTTTCAGCGGCTCTTTCTCACACTAATGTATATAGACATATAGTCCTTTAAGTATATGAATATTTTACAAAAATATGACAATTTGTAAAGTATGGAAAGCCATTGTCGATTCTATTCGGTGTTTTGGTGAAATCGTTAATTGTCGTGTCTATTCGGCAATTTACGTAAACTGAATGTTTGCATTGCACAAACCTGATCGAGTTCTGATTGGTTTGCAGATACACATTCGGATATTCTCGGATTTTCTTCTGTCAAATTTTGCGTGGAAAAAAGCCGATGTGTTTCGAATGGCAAGCTTTAATTGTAGCTGCCTCTTTCGTATTAAAACCAGTAGTCTAGGTCACGTGGTAAAAAAACTCGACTATGAACCGTCAAAAATTGTTTGATTCTTGATCATGACAGGTCAAACTCTCCAATATACCCTTCAATATTTAAAATAGTAACGTCATAATTGATAAATCGTATACGCTAGACAAACATACATGAACATGCAGAGTGAAAATGTCGTCTATATATGGTGCATTGCACAGCTTTTCTCAAGATTTTTAAAATTCAAATCGTTATTGTCATTGTTCCTAGCGAAAGTATGATATCTAATCAAGTGTGCGTATTTTAGATAATAAACTAAGACATATTTGGCGTTCCATAGAAATATTTTAAAACTTATTCAAAAAGCGTCAAAATATTGTAAAAATGTTATAAGAGCATGTATTAATGTGTCAGTTTATCATTGATTTACATAAACTCAGATTGTATTGTAAAGAATTTTGTTTCTCTTCTGATAAGAATGGAAAATTTGATAAATGTCACGAAAACTAGATTTTGTCGATTGTCGATATTAATAAACCCTCATCTGGCATAAACATTGTTTAAACTTTTAAAAATAGAGGAACGGTGAAAAATACTAACAATCTTAAGATAAAACCGAGCGTAAGTGGATTGAATACAAATATAGCCGGAAGTAAATAAAAAACTTAAAATCACGTTGTAAGCTTGGTTTTCGTACTGACGCATGCTCGTCGACTTAACAACTATTAACCCTGGCCACCGGGCATACTAGTAGCTTTATATCAATCGTCCCGTGGAGTCCTTTACTCTGCTTATAAGCAACCAACGTATTGATGCAGCCGATTGTGTCATCGACACCTTCTCGGGTGAGCATTTACATCTGATTACGATGAGACAATCATAGATTAATTTCGTGCACAAGAAAAAATAAGCAGTGTCTCAGTACATGATTACAGTTTTCAGTTTTGTTTTTCTATTGTATGCATTACATTTACATATTAATTATATAATTTAAAATCTGATACAATTTTAAGACGTAGAAACAAGAAATACTGTGGTGCTTTTCACAAACATTCTTACGAATAAAATCTTCGTAAGTCAGTTTCATATAATTAGCACTTCAAAATCAGACGGATAACAAGCATAACTATGATATGATTATCAAAAGGTATACACAATTCTACACAACTTGTATAATATTTAGAATTGATAAGCCAAAAATGAGATTATTATTAATGTTTCTTGCTTTTGACTTACGAAGATGTTTTTCGTAAGAATTTTTGTGAAAATCACCCCTGGTTCGTAACTTCTTAGTCATTTGTTTGTTTATCACGTGTGTGTCACGTGTTAGTGTGACACATGTATGTGCATGTACTACACTGTGAATATTGTGAAATTACCTATGTACGTAATTGCATAAGATGTGTCAATTAATTATTTTGTTTTGTTCATCGACTTAAAAATGTAATCATCATCACGCCATCTTCAACAGTGCTCATAGGCGGATCCTGCAGGGGGGGGGGGGGTCAGGGAGGTCCGGACCCCCCACCTAGAATTTGGAAAATGTAACTGTCCATTAGTGTATTTCTTAAGTAAGTCATTTTTAAGTAGCATGAAGCAATTTTTCTCGGTGCTTAACATACATTTAATGGTTATGTAGGTTTTATTATCAATATGTTGCATTGTTTCTGCAAAATGTGTATAATGTGGTAGTGGTTCGAGTTTCGGACCCCCCCTAGAAAAATTCGGACCCCCTAGAATAGTTCGGACCCCCTAGAAAAAAATCCTTGATCCGCCCCTGGTGCCACTACCGCAATCATCATTATTTGATCAACGACAGAATCAATAATCATCATCACAATGATTATTATCATTATCCTCACCGACGTGATTATTATTATTGTAATCAAAAACATTATTATCATCATCATAACAGTATCTATATCATCATTATCGATATCAATATTATCAACAACAGCAACACCATTATCATTATCATTGACAGTGGCATCAAAATTATCATTACGCTCGTTATCATCATCTGAATAACTATTTTCACCATCACGCATACCATTGTCATCACTATCAACTTCAAAAATAAAAAATAGTATAATTTCATAACTTCTGATGAGTTTAAAGACTAAATTCGATGTTGCAACTGATATAAAAAAGCCAACCACGTCATATCACGTGCCAATCACGTGACTGGTTTTAAGCGAAACAGACTCCGTTTCTGTTGGAGCGGCAGAGATGCCCGGATGTAGAAGTTAACTGGTACCCTAGCATGACGAATATGACAAAAAGTTTAGATTTCAATCACGTTTAACTGTCGACTCATCTTCATTTTATTATACTAAACTACACAGGGTCAGGTTACAGACTAAGTTTTATTTTACGTTTTAATACAAATTACGTTTTTATACATACTGTATAAAGTTCATGGTCAACTATTTTAAAAGGGCTGTTTAGTTTTATATAACTCTTGTTTTGAGAGGGGGGGGTCATTCTGATTTAGAGGTTTTGTCGGGTTTTGTTGGAGGTTCCTTTTTTGTGAGGAAGAGTTGGGGTTGTTGATTTTGTTGTTTTTATTCAAATGCCAGGCTAGAGCAATTAAACAAAAATGGATAGGCTGTCCTGGTCTGTTGATTCTGTTCTGTTCTTCTCTACTCTGCTATGCCCTGCTGTGACCTGCCCTGTCATACCCTGTCCAGTTCTGTCTAGCCCTGTCATGCTATGCCCTGCTGTGACCTGCCCTGTCATACCCTGTCCTGTTTAGCTCTGCACTGTTCCGTTCTATTCTCTTTGGCTCTGTTGTGTTCTGTTGTGTTCGATTATTGTAGGTTTTGATTATTTTTAATGCATTCATCGTTTTATAAGTATCCGGACTTTGAAAAAAGTAGTGGTTTAAACTTGATAGTACCCTTTTTAACTATTGAATTGATAAATACAAATCGTTTACACCAAGGTCATTCAGTGACTTAGATATTTTTTTAATTTTCAAATATTAATCAAATTGATAGTGTCATTTAGTGTACAACAATTATAATTGTATTAATCATAAAATGAAACTTGGGTGGTTCATTTCAAGAGTCGTTTGGGTGCAGACCACAGTTTGTTCTTCCAAAATGGCTGCTGGAAGGTTAGAAATATGCTTCAAAATGGCTTAATAAAGTCTATGTTTTGTACAAATTAAGTTAAGAAGGGTTGTAAAGTGAGTGACTATTATTTTACCGCCAATTCTCGTGTTTGCTTCCTGGTTCAAAATAAAACACACCCAAAGATTTGAGTTAAAGTATCTTATTCAAGGGAAACAAAAACGTATGTTTTTGAATGTAATTCGAATCATATCATTTAGTCATGGGTAGAATTCACCAGGGGAAAGAGTTTGATAACTAACAGATGCATTTTTGACATTGAAATGATATCGGTGTATAATTAATTTTATAAGCATCTTTGGTGTATACTAAAATTAGATATTATTGAAATACTTAATGCATTAACGAAACCGAAAGAAATTTCAGTATTACTAAATGTTAGAGACTGGCGATAACCGAATGTTGACGAAAATGGCCGAGAATTTCTGATTATGTACAGAAAAGAGACAGTCGTAACAGCTCGGGTGTTCCCGTGGACTCCGTGCATTTCCGATCATGTACTCGTAGATGAGTCGAAACTACTCGGCTATTTCCGTTATTTAAGAATATGATACACAAACCATTTGGGAAAAGTCAGTTCGAGTTATTTTTTTGTGGTTTCGCGAATTATTTTGACAAGTTGATGATATGATGGCGGTTAATTTAACTATAAAAGTAAATAAATAGTTAAACACGATTTTAAAATCACACTCCGTGAAATGTTAATCTTTAAATCATATCCTGATTGTGTTTTATGTACAAAGTTTATAAAATTTTGAAACATTTATCAGGGGATGAAATCGTGTTTATTACATTTTGTAGACAATATCATTTATACGTTTATTGTTCATAGCATCGTCAAATTGACTTGTTATATACATTGCACTCTTATGTAACTGCAATGTGCTACTGATTGAATGAATGGTATTGGTCATTGTGAACTAGCTATATCTCATACTGGAAGTTCATTCACTGACTCAGGTCAATGCGAACAAACCAAGCTACGGATTTTATGTTGGATGTGCTAATCCGGGTTCCAGGTAAATGTTAACTAGCTATGAATAGTATTGAAATCTTCATTCTTTGTCGCAGGTCACAGTGGATATGTTATTGTCGGAGGTCAATGTGAACAAGTTATACACAAAAAGTACTCACCGGTAAATTACAGAATATTGGATATTTAAGAATGAGAATTTGAACCGACCTTATTTTACAGTGCACTCTAGAAGTTCTTGGAAAATGCAATTTTGAGAAGAAACTGAAAATGCGTATCACTAGTAATTTTACAATACATATTAAAGGCTTATTTGTGTGATACAGTTTGAATTGATATGTTCATAAACTAATTAATGGTGAATTTGGAAAATGCTTAAATGACTCTTTGTATTTTTTCATAGGTAAATGTAGATCAGTTTATTCTAAAAGACAGTTGCGCTTTTCACAAAAAATCTTACGATAGAAATCATCGTAAGTCAAAAGCAAGAAATGTTAGAAAATACGGTCATTTTTTGGCCTATCAATTCCAAATATTATTTAATTATGCAGAATATTGTATACATTTTATATATCATATCATAGCTATTATTATTATCATTCTGAATTTTAACTGCAAAATCATGAATTTGACTTACGATAACTTTTTTTCGTAAGAATTTTTGTGAAAAGATGCACATATTTTGTCTACGATCTTTTGGAGGGTACAGTATATATTTAATTAACTAGAAAATGCTTCACACATATAAGATCATTAGTGAGGTTTGAATAGTTCTTAAAGTTTGTTTCAATACATGGAAATATTTGATCAGTTATATCAAAAAATATAATTACAACATAGTTCAGTGCTAGCTACTCAAAATATAAAATTTATTATGTGTCATTTTTGTGTTTTTATAAAAGAACGAAGTCTCAATGGAGTTCCTACACTTCATATAATAATTTTTTTATAACAGCTTACTCCGTAATTGAAATGCGAGCTTTAAGCAAACATTCAATAGTGTACATTTATGTTTAGTTCATTTTATTAATGTCATTTTTATGAGTTTTAGTATCGTTTGAAAACAAAATCCCCAAAAGGGTTAAAATTTCTGATAATTTTGTCGTATTTAGCCTATATCAAGCATGACCGGTTTAGTTTAACTATTGCAGCAACTCCCGAAGTTTTTTTTTCGTTGTTACTTTTAACTAAATATCTATCTACCCGGCCTGTTTAAATGTCTACATCGTAAATTGACTGTGGGTTTGTTTACTTAAATATACGTTTATAACTGGATATCAACATATAGAATTGTTAAACATCACGAAAAACTGGGAATAAAATACGCGAAAATAGAATAAGAAACTGGCTTTACAGGTTAATTCTGAATTTTATACAATAAGGAGAAATTTGGACATGTATATTAGCATACGATACTAATTCAGTTATTCAAAGTGATATTTTATTTGTGAGAGATAAAATTTAGTGTGAACTGGCTCTCTGTTCTAAAAATTAACATAAGGACATCTTTCTCTCCCCTCTTATCAGAGGGAACGTGGTTTGAAATAATAGTTAATTCGGTAATGAGTGTCTTGTCACGGATTTCATTTCATGCTTCTTCAAGTCAGATTTAATTCGAACATCATTCTTGCGTCTGGACTTTTTAAACTTGTACAAAACTCGATCAACACCCAAGGAGCATCGCCTCGTGATTTTTCTGTGCAATCATTATAAAGTTGGAAGTTTTAAATCGAAACTGTGCAGTTATTCTAACATGCATTTGTGATGACAGTGCAGTATCTTCACTAAAGTGACCGAATTCGTTTTTTTGTTGTAAATTGATGATTTTGCAATACCTTAATTCAAGGTAGCGCAATTCTATTCGGTTCGTCGTTGACATCATATTATAACTATCGGCGTTCTGCTTTCTTCGCTTCATTGCATCTTTGGACTGGATACTCAATACTCGAAGACTGAATTAATAAAAGTTCTTATTTTGAATTGACAATATTGTTCAGAATCGTTTAAGTAAAGTCGGGTATGCTGTTTATTGTTAACTGTTTAAGCCAAGACAAATTGTCGACATTCAAACACAAATAGACGATTCGACGGAGAGTTTATTAAACTTTTTCAGCACTCGATACAAGAAGTTTTTGAAGTTGGGTTTTTACTACCCGTTTGTTAAAGTGACAATATATTATCGAGTTAAGATTTATTGTGTAATATTTAAAGAACGGTACGGTGGATCTATAAACCGATCTACAGTGAAATGCTCAAAACGTTATCTTGATAAAATATGACATTAACTTAGATAACAGCGTCTTAAGGATCGAGGGTAGGGCCTAAAATAAATACGAATCTATCTTATATATATCGTCGTCGTCTAAACATGCGTCTTTAAGTTGTTTATTGGTAGGACAGATTCACATTTTCTTAAAACTAATCAACCAAGATTCGAGACTCACTCAGTGCCCGCATATCAGTGATGCTGGGTGAATTATAAATGTACGCGTCTCTTATCTGGAAAAAACAAACAATTTGAAAGACTTCTTGTTATGCAGTTAGCTGGACGAACCTTTACGGCATAGTTCTTGCGCTACGAATGTTAAGCATCTAGGTCTGTTTGATACTAATTCTAGCAACCATTGAGATCAAGGACTGGACTGGACATATTGTATTTAATAATTTTATTAGCGTTCTCATTTGGAGTTTAAAATTGGTCATAGAAGGAACTGGCGAAAAAAGTGCGAACTACCTTAACTTTTAAAAGTTTTAAATGTAAGGGAATCGTGTAACAGAATTTATTTATTTAATCGGAGAAAACTAGAATCTTTGAAATTAAACAACAGTAAGGGGAAAAAGAGAAAAACAACAGCAGAAACAATATTGAGACTTAATTAAGGAAGGAAACTTAAAATTTGGAAAATTTTTAACATAGTTAGAATAAGGAAAACGGAAAACAACAGAAAAACAACATTGATACTAAATTAGGACCGTGATTTAAAGCTAATTGAGTAAAAAACGAATAATAAGTCAAGCGAAACTGAAGAACTTGATAAAGTGTGACTCAAAGTTAAATTGGTAAAGGAGTTTACTGGTTTAATAATTTAGGGGTTTAGACTTCATTCAAGCTGGAAGTTATGAGAATTACACCGGCACCCACAGCGTTAACGCTGTCAGGGTTGCCTGGCATCAACTCACTACCACCTATCTCCTCATCCGCCGATACTGTGATATATTACACGTTATCTCAACCACCGCCGAGCCCTGGGCTCACAAATGGGCTCCATAGTGGACTTTCTAACGGGCTCACAAATGGGCTCCATAATGGACTTTCTAACGGACTCACAAACGGACTCGCAAATGGGCTCACACCGTTGCACCATCCACCGCCACCAGCGAGTCCATCTTTACATCAGACTGTGTCAAGTGCTATGAGTCCAGGTCTATCACCAGTGAGCCCGGGTGTACCAGGGAGCCCTAGAGTAAGCCCACAGACTACAGGGCTCGTACCTGATATCATGCACCTAATCAACTACGGGGATAAAGATATGGGGCTACTCCTATCACAAAGGTAATGTCCATTTGATATTTTCACCCAAACTTTGCACGTGACATTGTACTCTGTGCATGATTTTCACGTGCATACTGATTTATATGAATTATTCCACGAGCATCACGTTTGATGTAAGTTATTGAGTAATTTCTCGTGTATACCGTTACAATTTAACCAATTGCACAATAAATGTTTAAAATGAGTTGTTCGCACGTGGATTCCTTTCAAAAATGAGTTATTTTGCAGTAAAACGTCAAATATGAGTTATCGTCATATACATGCGGTTTAGAGTAGGTTATGTTCACGTATATATCGTTTCAGTGTGATTTAAATGCACGTGTTTTTCTTACAAAATGGGTTATATTGACGTTAAACTTGAAATATGGGCTATTTTTACGTATTTATCGTGCAATATAGGGTAATTTACAAGCATACCATGTAAAACGGTTAGAATTAGTTATTTTCACGCCAATGATGTTAAAGTGGGTTATTTCACGTAAATTCTGGTCATTTTGACTTAAGGTAGCTCGCTTCTTCATTTAGCAAGCAATTCAAGCACTTTTAACGCAGAACTCGGAAAACTTTGGTCTTTTACGCAGTAATCCAGAAAATGGCTCCTCAAGGTCAAATTTATTTCGCAAAAGTGAAATCTGTAAAAAAACCGCTTAAGTTTCTTTCAAAAAGGGATTCTCAATTAATTAGGTTTACATCTATATATCTGTCCATCTTCATTACATTGTAAAATTTTGCAAAGAATGATATAATAAATTATAATGTATAATATTATAAAGGATGAAAAACGAGGTCCTTCATACTAGCTTTGAATTGAAAACAGGGCGTGGAACGCGCAAAGTTGTTCATAGTTTTCAACTATGAATAGCGTTTTGAAATATCTTTTTTTAGATATGTACTGTTTTATTTGTCAAAATACACGTAGCTTTTTACAGTGAAGTTTCATTCTTAATTGTTATACCTTCACTACCGTGTTTGTCATTCCCTGTACTAAGGACATCTTTTCCAAATAGCTTAATCATAACAAAGCCAAACTGTAACTACGACGAGACGGTTTTCGGGGGTCCCTGCATACCTAGCCATTTTGTTTTACAATTTCTACAGTTTACGCAAAAAGTTAAGAAAAGTTAAAGAAAAGAGTTACGAAGACGTTGATGAAACGGTTTAAGAAATTCTTAACTTCTGACGTATCTTAGTATTATCGTAACTTACGTTAAATATTTACGAAAATATTGATGAAACGGCACCCTGGTTTGTTCATACCACATTTTCACCTGTTATACTATTTTATTGGCAATCTTTTTCCAGAGTGGGGATTTCGGAGGTCAAAGGGCATTCATGCTATATTTGGTTTTGCCAGACTGTGTTGTCACAAGATGTCTCGTTTACAACGATTTTAATACTTTGGCGTGTCTAATTTGATTTACGTTACTGATGATCTCCTATCACCACAAACTTTTTCATTTTCTTAGAATCTTTAAAATACATTTGACTCATTTAATCAATTATAAACTGTAATATGAACTATTTTATAATTAAGACCGCATCCTTTTCTATTCTTAAATACGTCACAACATAAATATAGCATGTACTTGCTTTTAACATACACTTTTTACAGACCAACCTGTGTTTTATGAACATTTAATTCGCTTGGTACTAAAACTAGTAACAAATTTTTGAGTATTTTTCGAGCTTATATGACGGTCAACTCTTGAGATATTTTTAATTCAAGAGGTTCATTAGTTGCCACCAGGCCCTCCTTTGTCGTACACTAACCTCAAAGACGCTCGGTCGGTAGTTGGGTTCAAGCCCACATTCTCACCAAGAAGCGTTCGGTCGGTGGCTAGGCTGGAGTCCACTTTCTCATCTACTTACGGTCGGCCGATAGGCCGATATAGCTCAAACCAACGACCCCTCAGTCAGTAAAAGTGTATAGTAGCTTAAAGTCAGTGACCCTAACCACTCGACCACAAAGGCTTGGAGTTCGCCTGTATGTACTATAGTAAACATTGCCCCAAATTTATCATTAAATATCAACTAGAAGACCGGTTACCTTGGTGATCATACAATGTCATTTTGAAGTACGCTTACATACGTAATAATTAGACAAATACATATATACAATGTATACTTGCTGTAGATACTTTACTCATGTCCTAGAGAGATAATGTTTTAAGGGGTATATTTAACATACATTGTACCCTACCTCGTAGTTTGACCCCATTGTCCATAGATAAAAGGATAAAAGTATGACTCTTTTTATGTGTTAATAAAACATTTAATGACATACAGTAAAGTACCACTATCAGGAATATCTAATCCGATGGTCGTAATGGCGGAACGGTCTTTAGTTTATATAGGGACTTTTTCTTCTCAACTTAAACACTTAAGTGTTCATTCGGAACTCCTCGGCCATTCGCTACAAATAAATGATTATTCATTCATGAAAGGTCGAGGTGTTCCGAATGTTAAGTGTTTAGTGGCGGAACAGTCTTAATATAAGAACATGTCTTCTTAAATACAGAATTTTGGACTTAAAAGTCATCATGATTTTGCAATAATCAACGTGGTCTTTTTAGCCGAACAGTATTGATTTAGGGACATGCCTTCTTAATCAAGTATTCATGACTTTAAAATTGTCAAAAATCGCATTATCTTGCAATTATCAAAATGAGCTTTATAGCGAAACAGTCTTAATTTATATAGGATGCTTTTTCCTTCCAAAATAAGCATTTGGGACTTAGAAATTGTCAAAAAAATCGAATGATTATGCAATAATCTGTCTTTATAGTGCAACTGCACAGTATAATTCTTACAGACAAAAAACACAATAATATGAACTTTTGCAGGGCACTTTACATGAACAAACTTCACCAACAATTCAGTTCTCACACTAAAAGTATTAATTACTTTTTTAAAGATTCACTTCAATAATTTACAACCATAATTTTGTTGATAAATTTAAAATTTAACTCCGAATGAAATTGTTCTTGGTTCGCTGACTTTCATAAATTTGTATGTTTTGCGATGATCATAAATTTTGATAAAATAGAAAATTATGTTTAATTTGAGAATTTGGCGTTCTTTGCTCGTTTTTTTAATGTTGACATATGAATAAAAAACGTAGCGTAAATAGTACTAACTGTTACCTGCCTAAATGATTACATGTATACAGTAACACTGCGATATTATGGTCACCGAAAGGATCGTGTTAAATGAAAAAGTGAAATTATCAGTGGGTCGCATTTGCATTCATTTTTACAATTCAATAACACCAGCAAATTGATCATTGCAGTTCTCTGAACAAAATCTTGTTTTAGGATTAAGCTTTCACATAGCAAAAAGCAGTCATGTCTCAACAACAGCCACCTTTCCATTGCTGGTACCTTTAAGTAACCTTCCAGCAACAGCCACCTCTCAAAAAGGGCCACGACTCAACAAAACCTTACACCTAATAACAGTCCCCTTTCACCAACAGCCACCTTTTAATATCAGGCACACGTTATTTCACCTACTAATGCATTTGGAAAAAACTATCCATCTTATGGTCCCTTTTTAATAGTTTGGTTGAACAACGCAGCCAAAAGTTTTATGCCATTGTTCGTTCAGGGTAGCTACTCTGGGTTTAAAACGCTATCAACTCACTGCACTTAACATATGTGCCCTTTTCTGGACGTATCTTCATTAAAGTACTGAGTGAAGACAACATTAGAATGAAGATACATTTTAGATAAAATCTAATTAACATAATGACACGCCCAACTAATTATTGTATTCATGACCAAACATTGCTTCTTCAAATGTTGAAAACTAGCTTTATTAGGTAACCGATTAATAGTTCCTTTACATTCGAGTTTGTCTACAAAATATCACTATAACTCAAGCAGTTTTCTTTCGCTGACTCTCTTTTGAAAAACAAGAAATTCCAGACGAGCAAGATTTAATGATAAATGGATGAAATGATGTAAATGTCCCCGGACTATATTAATAAACTTTTGTACTTGTAGAATAAAAAACACCATTAATGTTTAATATAATATAAAAATATGGATATATTTATAAGATATGTATCTTTATTCAGTCGTTAAACTTCGAGAGTTTTCGTCTATTTTCGTAATGTATGCGGTGTGTATCTATAGGCTGTCGTAATATTTCGTGTGAATTCGTACTCTATCGTAAAATATACGATTCGTTGGGGGTAAATAGTAATTCTGTAGGCAATTGTTGATAAAATGAACATGCTTCACGTCGGAGAATGTATCTATACGCAATCGTAAAACTTCGGGATTGTCCGTGTATAATCGTAAAATGAAAGATATGAAGCTTACCACAATCGTCAAACATCGTGTATTTCCGGATATCTCCGCCATCTACAATAAAGCCAAGCATAATTACCGAAGTGTTCAGATTGAATCTATGTATACAAAAACTGGTTGATGATAAAATTCAGTAACCACGGTAACTGAAAATTAGATTTAATAAATTGATAAAAATAATTAAATATACTATAAATGATGAATTGAAGTGGGACATAAAAAATTTTCTCCGTCGTAGCTGAGACCGTTTTTTGTGTTTGATTGTGACCTTATTAGCCAACCGGAACTTCATTCACAATTTTCTGCGTAGATTCAATTGCGTCGAAAATCTCCGAGGTCATTCTGAATGCTGCACTGCTTCCTGTGAAGTCTGTCTTCATGTGAAGTCAATCTTCATGTGAAGTCTATCGGATCAGTGCAATGAAAACAAATTAAGTCACCAGATAAAATCGAATAGTTACGATTGATGGATAGTTTCACTCTGAACTTGATCGATATTGTCCGATGAAAACATATTTTTGCATTCGGAACTCCTTGGCTATTCGCTACGAATAACTAATTATTCACTCATGAAAGGTCGAGGTGTTCCGAATGATATTTTTGGTCACGGAAATTGCCGAGTTTTTTCGAATGACAGTAAGTTTCTAACACTCGGACAACCACGGTCATCTTCTATGCAGACATACCCGAATATTTGAGTCAATAAACGCCGAGGGGTTCCAAATGAGTCTTGAGTTTCCATTCTGAACTCGTTCGGGAATGTCAGATGAAAACATATTTTCAGATCACGGAAATTGACGGGTAGATACGATTGTCGAGATATGGTCTGACATATAACTTAAAGTTCATCTTGCACCATTGTTCTTGCTGCACTCAATAAGACATAACAGGGGCGGATCTAGGATTTTTTTACAGGGGGGAGGGGTCCTAACTTTTCTACAGGGTTGTCCAAACTTTCTAACAACAACCACACTATACCCACTTTGCAGAAAAATGCAACATATTAATAATAAAAACTGCATAACCATTATAGATATTTGTTAAGCACCGAGAAAAATTGCTTCATGCTACTTAAAAATTACTCCCAGTCAAGATGTACACTAATGGACAGGTACATTTTCCAAATTCTAGGGGGTCCAGACCCTCCTGACCCCCCCGCTAGACCCGCCTATGTATTACCTAACCAAAGCTTACAATGATGATGTCGCTTAACATATTCATACATTATTTTGAAATATGTACTGATTTACAATCTTTTAAGACAAGTTGATATTTTGTACCACTGCATGAAGGGTCGTCGTTTTGTCACTTTTATAGTTTTAAATTTCAACACTGATGCGATTTTGTATCACGATTTTAAATGTTTTATTTACATATCAATTTTCATTGTTAGAATTTAGAAGTATATAAAGTTTGTATTGGGTAGAAATATACACATCTCCTAGTGATATTTTATTTCGTTTGTAATTGTAAATTATACATTTTTGAATAATTTAAAACAACTACATTACATTTATACACAATGTTTTTAAGTAAGACTATTGGGTACATGCGAGTCTTGCAAGGTTATTTTGCGATTTTTAAGCCCTAAATGCTTAATTTGAGAAGCATGGTCACTCCATATATTAAGACCTTTGCTTTTGATGGTCAACTGTACGAAAACGGCTAAGTTTATTTTAGTGATATGCCTACGAAAACGTCCAGATTTTGTCCTCAGTCTATTATCTTAAAGTTAATAATGCATAGGAAAATTGAGCCTCTTTTTAAAACGATTTTCTCTTTGACTTTTGGTGATCATTGTCATGCATTCGTCTTTCTGAGACCTTTGCCGCTTTATGGACAATGAGCTTATCTCCTAGTTTCAGCATTAAGACCTGAAAAAGCCGAAAAGTGTCGTGGAAACGCATTAAATTTTGAGTTTATATCTTGACTTAAGTATGAAAAAAAACAATAGGCACGTATAGACATGTAAAGTTATAAGTTGTACTCATGCTATCAAGTATATAAGAAAAACAAGAAACAATTTGATATATTAGATATAACAAACATGGACATGTATAATGTTTACCCTCTTATAGTAGATTTATAACTGTTATAAAACCGATACAGTAAAGCCTGAACTATCCGAATCCTGAAAAGTCTGAAAAATAGAAAGTTTGTAATTTCCAATGCTTGCGAAATCGAAATTCTTCGAGAATAAACTCCTACGAAATCGTGACTATTAGAAATGTTAACCCTGCGAAATCGAAAACCAAAGCCTTCGAAAACGAAAGTATACGAAATCATAAGCCTGAAAAGTTTAACTTAGCGGAATCCATTGTATTTACTCAGTTGTTTTAGAAAGGTGACACGGGGGTTCGTTTTTGTCGACAATTCTCTCTGTGCGAGGGATATAGTTTGGTTGGATGCTGTAGCGACTTGAATGCTGTGAAAGGGTGGTCGTTATTTGGTTTTATGAAATTGGGGCTGTTTTTGTAGAAAGGTTAATTTCATTGACAAGTACATGCAATGGATTGCATTCGGGTCGAAATTTTGTAGAGTGGTAAACATTCCTAAATTAGTAGTCTGTTTTATTTAAGCAATAAATCATTAGTTATCATTAATCAAAATTGACAAGGTGTATTATAATATGACATTAATAACTTGACTTAGATATATCTGTTATAATATTTATTATAAAATATATTCTTGTAAAATATAAAGACTTTATCAATATACTGGTACATAGAGAATGCGAAGTTTTTGGCTATATACCTTGACATGGACCTACAGTAAAACCTCTCTATAGCAGACCTTAGAGGGTTCTTTAGGTTTTATTTATACTGGGTTTATTGCCGTGTCAACACACTTTTTAGGTTATTTTACGGCGTCCAGTGCACCTAACCTAGCTTTCCGGGACTCTTGTCTATAACCAGTACTAACCTACACTTCCACAAGGCCAGAAACTTCTCCATATACCTTATTAATGGAGGAAAATTGACATTATTGTCAAATTTTCATGGAATGGTATAATATCACCGGGTGGGATTCGAACCCGTACCCCTTTCAGGACACTAAATTCATATTTTAGCTTTTAACTTTGAAGTGTTTGTTTTGCTTAATACATTTTTTTTGTTTTATTATGAAGGATCTTAGACTTGTATGAATCACTGTCGAATCTTATTTCTAGCCACTCAGTGATGATCTTGTAAGATAAGTTTCTTGCTTAAGGAAACAACATTGTATAGTTAAGTCAAAGCCATTTGCTTCGAAATATACGTGAGAGATGAAATAATTTGTGTTTATAGATGTTCAGAGATGGTTGTTGTTCAATGGTGTTTTTGTTGAGATTTGGCTGTATTTGTGTCGTGACTGTTGCTGGGATTTAGTTGATAGAAGTTTGATGTTGATGAGAGTTGTCTGTTGTTAAGAAATAGTGTTTTTTTGTATAGTACTGTTGTTTAAAGGTGGCCGTCGTTGGGTGATGGCTACAAGGAAGGATGCAGCTGTATTTTGATTTAGAATGACTAAACATTGAGCAGTTGAGTTACAAATAATTCAGAGTATGCTTATTATCAAATCAACCACTTTAGGAAGTAAAAAATGTCTTGGAGAGATCTTCGTCTTGATGAAAATCTGTTGAAATCATTGTTTCAAAATATGTCTCTTGAAGTTTTGGACTGTTATGAATGTTAAGTTTTGAGCAAGTATCACGATTCAATAGAAAGATGTACATGTATATTTATGTATGATATATACATTTAACAATTTTATGGCCCTCAGAAATTCAACAAAGACGATCTGGAGAGCGTCCTTACAACGCAGGACTGAAGTGATTAAAACTTCAAGTGTATACAAATCATGGTTCTTATTTGTTTAGGACGCGACGTAAATCATACTACTTGTACATTTTTGTTGAATTTTGTCCTTAAATCAACCAAACTTTGGTTTATATCTGAAGATAGAACTACTTAATAACTACTCCAGATTTGCGCATGTTTGATAGCGTTTTATTACATGTGTACATATTTGTACCTGGTTCAGAACGGATTAACTGGATTTTAACACATACCGTAAATGATAAAAACACGTTTAATCGACTTTTTAGCACGGACCAAACATGAGGAACGCTCATTAACAAAGTGTATCGTTGAGATGCATTTTATGATGATGCACGGATGCACACTCGACAGCACAATGATACATCATTATAAAAATTGCTGACGTCATTCCAGGAAGTACATATTTTATATAGAAGGCCTACTCATGCATTCTCTTCGATATATTTTTCTTAGTGAACTGAACTCGTTTTTTCCCAGAAATTAATGGTAAACAATATTTAATGAGGTAACTCAATTGGGCAGGATCAGTTTTCCTTAACAGCCTAGAAGAAATAATGCCACCAAAAATAATCTATATTCGGGTTGTAAAAGAGCAACTATATCCAAAACTCAGCTACTTACAAATTTGAAGCAATCGTTCATAACATGCCCTTAGTTTTGACCTCCAAAGCCTTAGCATTCTTCTTGGCCCCCTATCTCTAATAGTTGTACAACAGGCCCTTGTACAGAAATGAAACACCATTTATATGTCTATAAAAGATTCTGATACAGTAAAATAGGGAACATGACGAACTTTGTCTCGAGTTATAAATGACACTTGACATTTAAATATTGACTTAGATTTTCTCCTTCCAAAACCGTGTATCAACCTCTAACAGTCTTAAAACAGTCAGGTTGTAATTCAAACCCTTCAATAAGTTTTGAGCCTCTATATATAATACTTGCTGTAAGTATTAGTGATGTCTATATTTGGAATAAATTACCAATACTTATATATAATATATATTTGACTTTTATATCCTTTGAAGTGTTCCTGATAAACAAAATGCCTCATATATTTATTACTTTAACACTGTAAGTCGTTCGTCATTCTCGTTCCCAGAGGCTATCAAGATTCTCGATCTAACTAGCTAGTATCGTGAATCTTGATAGCCTCTTGGAACGAGAATGGGCGTTCATATATTTATAAATGATTTTTGACTCCTGGAAAAAGTCTAGTTCTGTCTTCATGTATGCCCATATACAGAGGTTTGGAATTCCTATGCCCGACTTGTACAGCTCGGACATTTATGTCTGCTGACAAGTTAACATTTCCACCCCACTTGCCCGTGGACAAGTAATCCTTTTTGGCTATAAGTACTCCATCATAATAATATGTAATAATGTAGGGCTTAAATGTTTCACTTATATTCAGCATTGAACTATTTCTTTTAATTATTTTTTACTAATTATAATATGCATCTTATATCATAGTTCACTATATATCTTTTTGAGTGTTGAACTTCTGGACAAGTGCATTTTGATCCCGGACAAGTTGATGTTTTTGAAAAAATTACTTGTCCGTGGACAAGTGGAAAATAATTGGAATTCCATACGCCTGATTTGTAACCTATGTTTGTAAAATCTTTCATAAGTCAAATCACTTAAACTAGTTATTTAAAAGATTTACACGATAGAATTATTGTAAAATCGTCATGGAAACTCGTATTTCGTCTGTATGAGCTAATTCAAATAATCTTCATTGTCGTATTTTATTGGATCAATAAAACCAAGCTTAAACTCTTCTCCAATGATTTTCATTCGGAACGCCTCGACCATTCTTAGTGAATGACCAAGGAGTTCCGAATGCTATGATTGATTTGATGAATGAATCGTTGAATGCATTGAAATTGCAGGTGGACCTACTTCATTGCAATGCACAAATCCTTTCACAGTCTTTTTTTAAGATCTGAATATGCACAGTTGCCGCATACACGTGTTGAAGTGATCTGTCGTACAAAAAATGACATTCCATATTTCATTTTCTATTATTTACTCTTTTTTTATCTTATTTCTATGATCAAAACATTTTAGTAAAGACATCAAATGTACACAATAACTAAGCAGTGTGTATTGTAAACAAACATTTCGACAGACGGAGTTCAATGCATTAAAGTTTACAATCCGTTTTATGTCTGCTAACAATATGCTTGCGGCACAACATTGACCCCAGCAAAATTTACCATTTTATTTGAATGGACTGTTTGAATGCAGGTAATCACTATTTAGGGGACAATCAACGATAGGGTATTAAACATCTTCTCTCATTCGTCACCTGTAATTTTCGTACAACTTTTATAACCATTCACCTTTGTACACTTTTCTCAATACAATTTACTGCACTGTTTTTGGTATTTTAACTAGGTGTAAAAAAAGAACGCTGTGCCATAGCTTCATATTTTAGTTTGTTTGATTTTAGTGTATTGAATCCGCTTAAACAATTTGGTCCCTTCGTTTGGGTTATCTTGATTTTGCCATCTCTAGTTTTTTGGTCAATACATAAATATATATTAAGTCTGTCCTCACAGTAGCGTCTTTGTGTTTGAACACAGGAGCTTGACATTTTATATCATACTGCGAAAATTCCCCTCCTACATATAATAAAAAATTGTATGTAGGAGGGGAATTTTCGTAGTATGCTATAAAATGTCAAGCTCCTGTGGTTTGAACTGCCATGTTGGTACTTCAAAACGAATGTAAACGATAAAACTATTACTATGTCATCAAAAATATAAAAAAAAACTGTTCGTGAATAAACACGCAAAATGCTTATTATGGCATTTAGCAATGAAAAACAAAAGAATCTTTCGATTTTTTACGATTATGTCCGACTTCCAACGATTTCCTAAACCCGACTTTAACGATACTATACGAGCTTACTCGATAAGTTACGAAAACTCTTTCTGAACTATTTAACCCATACACGCATGAAACGGCTGCTTTAACAGACAAAACTAGCATGTGCGTCGTAAAAATTGTACATCCGTGAGAATTGGTAATTTGTTTCAAATAAAAGAGCTTTTTTAATTCAAAATCTTTGCTATTTAAGGTATCATAATTTTTTATGTATCGGCTAATTTAGTCTTTCATTCTGTCAAATGAGTTGATAATAATACAGTTTAATAGTAGGTACATAAAAATTAATTAACTCATACAAAACTTTAATATACTTCACATGTAAAACCAGGTAAGTTCACATATTTTATTGCAGGAATACAATAAGGGTCATAATTAAGTCTTTTACGAGAAAATAATCAAGTCTCCGATAACTTTATATACGGTGTGAAAAATGTCACTTAATACCTCTTTCATGATTCCATATAGAAAGAAAAAACTTAAGATACTAAATTTATATTGAACAATAATCGTGGCAATTTTGAAGATGGATTTTTGACAGTGCTTTGCTACTTGAGGTCATAAGTTAGCATTGACTCATTTTTTGAGAGCACTTAAGACCGTGTCGTTCAAATCGATGGCGACCAGTCCTAATCTAAAGAGGTTATTTTAGGTGTCTTTGGTAATGGGCTTTGTCGACCATCTTTGGTTTGAGCAAGAGGAATTTTTGAAAAGCTTGTCAATTCCACGTGCCAATTTCTGCACAAGGCGCCCGTGCGTTGTAACTGATTGGAAAGCTTGTCAATTTCAAATGTCAATTTCTGCACGGGGTCTCGTGCGTTGTAACTGATTGGAAAGCTTGTCAATTTCATATGTCAATTTCTGCACGAGGCGCCTGCGCGTTGTAACTGTAATGTATAGAACAGAGCATGAGTAGCAGCTTGGTATGAGATTTATCAACGAGCGAAACACTTTTTAATCATTTGGATTGGCTGAGAGGGTACCACTGTCGTCTTAATTATTGATTTTAAAATATGTTATAATGGTAAATTATTAAAATGGACTGCATATTTTGTCAATTATGTTTTAGTCCAGTAAACTTTCATTCGGTCAATAACAAATTCCAATTTGATGGACCGAATGTCCAATGCGGATGAAAGTTTGTCGTGAAGACTGCAGTGGCAGGGGTTTCCGAATTGCATAGCAGACTCGACAAACCGTCACAAAGCTGTCCACAGTGCAATTTGAAACTTCCAAACACCTGTGACCTTTAAGACCAAACAAAAACAATCAGACTTTCAAATGTTTTATAATTTCTCAAGCTATTTTCGACTTGTGTGTTAAATGATTCGGGTTTTCTAGAAAATTGACCTCTCAGTACTTAAAGCAAGTCGTAGGATGTAAAATTAACTGATAGATTTAGAAATGTGCATCCATACATATAATTATAAACGACATTAGACAAGTGGGTCACTGTGCCATTTAGAGGTGTTTGTTTCATTAACATAAACTTTCATAATTAATGTGTTTATAGCCTCCATAATTTTACGGCAGAAATGTCATTTGATAAATAAACCTGTCATTGTTATCACCCTAAATGTCAGTTCCTTATTTCTTCTACCGTCATAAATTTATTCATTTGTCTGCATAATTAAAAGGACACTACATTCATTCATAAAAATCACGTGTCTCATTCATAAGCGTCACGTGTAATCTTTCCTATATGACGAACTTTAGGTACTAGACACGTGTTCAAGACTCGTATGTAGCTTTGCATGGTTTATTTTCTGGACAACGGTACCTTTAATGGCACTTTCCTGAGTTTTCGAATTGGTTGATTATATCTACCGATCATTTTGGGTTGGGAATATGTTGCTGTTTATTGCGCGTTCAACAAATGGCGCGACGCAACCTAAATACTAATGGACGCATTCATTCTGATCTGAATAGGTTGAAGCAATCGAATCGCTTCTGCTCAGGATATTTCGTATTGTAGTGCTCATGAATAGATATGCACCTTATCTAGTTCGTACATACATGTAGTTGTTATTATTTTAAATGGGTTCAAACACCACCTATAATAATTTACTATCATTTTGAGTGGCGTTTGTCGTCAACGATTTGCAGAGTATGTTGTGTATAACAAAATTTTCAGTGGGTTGTTGAACCTCTGGTCCCTACTTGTTTTGCATCTCGTTCCATTTTCAACGTTTGTTTTAGAGAAAAACATTCTAACAAACTTTAGAACAACGTTTTTACGAATATTTAGGGGCTTGAACCCCTTGTCCCTACTTGTTTTGCCTTGTGTTCCATCTACAACGTTTGTTATAGAGAAAAAGATTTTTACCATCTTTATTACAACGTTTTAACAAATTTTAGGGACCTGGGTCTTGAATCCAAAGGCCCCTACTTGTTCCGCCATTGTTGATATAAGCAAACTATTTGAAGTAATTCAGTAGCTCAGTATGATATAAGATTATTCTGTCATTCGTCAAACATGTGTTATATTTGTTTTAAAGCATGTGACGATACTTCAAATAAAAAGATGTACACATAATCATTGTAAAGAACCATTTTTATGTGACATAGTTAAATTTTATGTCATTTTCTAGGACGATAGATCTTATATGAATATATATAAAACAGTAGCACGCTTTAAGATGTGATTTGAAGTTAGTGACCTTTAACCACTCGACCATCGACCATGACCACGTGTATGTGTTTTGTCATATTGGAATTACACGGTAAAATGACATATCTATGGTACTAACATCATATTATCAAAATTCGTAAATTATAGTGTACATATGGTTAAATTTCATTTCGCTGGCAGTAGTGCATACATTAACCCCGCTGATTTAAATATTCGACATTTGTTCGGTAAATCGGAAAGGAATTACATGTAACTTGTTCGTTGTTGAGAGCTCTTCGTTATTTTGAATCGTGACTAGTAGTAGAAAGAAAAAGTACAGCAAAAAAGAACATTTGTATTATATAAAATTTTCGACTAAAAAGCCTTGTACAACGAAATTGAGCAAATAGTAAGAGCTTTCTTCCCTTTTGAGGGCTCATACAAGGACATTGTATATTGTACATGAAATGTGAATCTTGATTAAAGACATGTATAATCTTGTTTAAGATAATCACAAAGTATCTTGTAGCCTGCATGTCGGGGTATTTGAACACATTTTACACTTTTATACATTCAAACTACTTTGGTAATATTTATTTACCAAACCAAAATTAAGATACTTTGAAATAACCTATTTTCACCATCAAACGAACTATAATTACATATTTTTCATTTAACAAACGACTCTATTCACATACTTTAGTCAAGTAAATGGTACAGCAATTATAATCGGTTTGTTTATTTTGGTACATACAGTTCTCTTCAAAAGTTTTGGGGCAAATGAACTTTTGAGAAAAAACTGATCATGCAAACCGCAATAGGTGTTGCTGTAATTAACGCCACGTATAGGCACTGTCTTTGTTTCGCTTATTAAATACGTTATGCTAAAGATTTTTTTTCACATCGAAGCTCTTGACTATGTTTAATTTTACAGTAAAATTAAGACAACTGTATGTTATTTCTTAATAATACATTGGTAAGGAGTTTGGTGCGTAAGAATAATTCACGAGGGCGTAGGCTTCAGTATATTATGATCAGCCATCTTAAATACTCACAGTTGTATAATGAGCAGTGCACCACGATTGGGCATAATTCATATTCATTACAAACTAGTAATTCACGCATGTACGCAGATACTTAGTAAAAACAAAGAGTACTTCAAAGTCGTTGCGTAGGAACGATATATATGGAATCAAATCGACTTACCGCTGTTTACTGTCTATCATACAACGGTATGCTTTGCTCTTTATTTATATAGAGAAAAATACACATCATATCAGAATGAATAATATTATACAAATTTGTGAATTTCTTATTTTTTAGCCCTTTTACTCATGACGCATATGAAACCATTATTAGACAATTTTATGACATAAACGTTCGTATTTCCTTACGACTATACCGGAAAACGTTTGTCAACTGGCAACAACTGAGACTTTTCATAATAAATCTTGATAAAGACATTATCCCTTGGTCATAAATCAAACACAGTAGCTTTGTTGTCTCGACGAACAGTGTTGGTGACGAGCTGCGTCTGTTGGTGAAATTAAGATTCCGAACGTTGCAGAATAAACCGTTTTATGATGCGAGTAGTATGCTAGTTTTTATTTAAATTAACCCTGTATGTAACTTTTATGACTTTTGATATTAACCTGACCTGTTGTTTTTTTTTAAAACGGAGATACACTTAGGTTTTTTTCAGGGCAATCTTTACATAATTATGCGTCTGTTTGACAGTAAACCGTATTCTCCGACCGCGACAATTTTGAAGCTTGAAAAAGTCGTATGGCAAAGTGACCTGCACTGGAAAGGCTAAATCTCTTGATTTAGCTGTTAACCAACTACTTTCGTCAGTGACTGACAACTGCACTACATAATTAAGAATCATTGGTAGGACCCACGACCGCTCGATCAGTAGACTTGTGTGCTACCAACTGAGCTAGCCGGGCGGCGAAACAAAGATTGTATATTGAGTATAGTGAGTTCCATGTTGTATGATACAGTCTATATTCAATTTATATGATAATTATATTTCAAGGATCTATAACCCTTTAAATACACCATGGATAATAATTAAGGGGTTAGGGTTTCTCATGGATGATGCAGCACGGTTTAAGGTAGCTTAAGGTCTTCAGCGAATCTATGTGTATACTGTTAATGCCGCATTTGATAGATATCAAAATGTTAAAAAATCGACTAATAATGTTTTTGAAGCCAGAACTAAGTTCAAAGTATAAAGTTAAAAACAAGCATAATGATATTTTGAGAAAAAGGACCAGGCAAAGATTCCCTACAAAGTGTCTAAACACTAAACAAAATAAAATGTATACGGTCGCTACAGAGTTTAAGAAATTTTAGTATTTCATGTAGCTAATACATGTCGGTCCCAATGTTTGAACTTTTTATAAATTCTAGTATCCAGTCACCTGTGCCGTCGATTATTTCCACATAATTTGATACTGTAAAGTAAACATTTGACTTAGATAACCAATGATTTAATAAATCGGTGCCATCACCTTGATGTAATTAAAATACTGTTCAATAGTTTCTTGTATAAAAGAACTTAATTATTTTCTTATAATTAGATTTTTTATAAGTAAATTAAATGAATTCTTCTTTTTTGAAGTTTGGGACTTCTAAGTGCTTTTATGTCTAATAACTGGTTCGAATAACTTTGTTTCGGTTTGTTGTGTATTGGTCCTCTTTTTCATGTCTTATTGCGACGGTCTTGCCCTTCTAACACTGTCCTTGCAGAGGTCAATTGCTCCACTTAAATTTTCCCTGCGGCGGTCAATTGCCCTAATCATGCCATCCTTTGAGGGTCTTGTAGGCTTATATATCTAAACCGAAGCTTTTACCCAGAAATAAACTCATACCTTCGCCAGTGACTGGCAAACTAAGGGTCGTGGGTTCGATTGATGGACAAGACCAACATATCTTCATTTTGTTTGTTTTTGACACACTGTCTATGTCCTTAACTTTCACCTATCGCTGTATTGAGTAGGGTCTATGGTCAGCCACTGGTCAATACATGTCCAACTACTGGTTAAACAATTGGGTCTAGAGACCTTATATAGCTTATCGAGAGGCAATAAGTAGTCCAAATTATCGCCTATATATGACTGAAAAATATGGAAGGGTGGCTCAGAGGACCATAATCCCGAACACCAAACTTAACCAAATATTCCTCAGTGATGGGGTTAATCGAATTCCCTCAGTAAAAGTAAGAAAACAAGGTTCGAGAGTCGAAACTTACAAAAAACGATTATTTCGCTTTGATGTATAAACATGTATATACATTTTGTATTTCACCTTTTGTATAGATGCGGTTTGTTTATCTACATGGTCCCAACGGTCAAAGCCAGTATATATTGAAGTGCTTTATACTTGAATATTTGCATATTCGAAAAAATACCAAACAAACATTTCATGCTAACACTGTGCCCTTTTTTGTACAAAGTGGAATGGAAAAAGGACAATAACTTTATTTACACAACTTAGGGAAAAAAGGGACGTTATTGTAAGCAAGGAAATAGATATTAAATAAGATTTTTCTTTATATGAAAAGATACTTTAAAAATTCCAAGGTTTTTAATATCTCCATTCTTGTTGGGATAATACGGAATGAAATAAATTTATCTAAGTAAATATTGATTCAAACTTGTTTAAAATTGCCTTCTTTCTTCGGCAAATACTATGTGATTACATAGGCTAGGGCCAATATAAAAGAATATACTTAGAGTTTCTTTTATTCCTAAGTCATACAATTGTTCAGATATTGTTCGACATTTTTGGGTCTAGTTTTAAAAGATATATCTACTTTGCTGCAATTGTATGTACGTTTTGACTGTTTCTTTATCTTGCTAAACGCGACAAGGAAACCCTCATTGGACGTCTCACACGTCGATAAAAAATTAACGAAACATGTCCAAGAATTAGTAAACTTAAGTCCTATTAAAGCCTATTATCAATGCTTATGAAATACTTATTGAAATTACTTAATTCTGTCCAATGAGTTAACCGATTTTAATTTCATTTTTCGATTAATCCCAAATTAAGTTAAAATTCGCTCTGTCATTCAAATACAGTAAAGTTTCGCTGTTAGGAACGTCAAAATTGATGTTCTTAATTGCGGAATAGTCTTAATAAGTTAAGCATTTGGAACTTCTGAACCGTAAAAGGTGGCATCACAAATAAGTTCAAATTTGCTCAGTTATTTATTTAGAGATAAGTTCTGACCCTAAAGGTGACTGTACATGAATAATCATGCCTTTGATGTCATTTTATTCCTCATGTATTAAAAGGCAAAATTGTCGGTTTCTAATAACAGGATACGTGCATTGTATTTGTGAAAAAGTGCAAAAATGCTGGTTCGGTTGACGTTAAAACCGAAACTTGTTGAAAACGGACCAAAACACTAATAAACAAACAAAACATGACATCAGGATGTCGCAGTGTCATTATATAATTACAAGCATCATTTACATTCATTGTATAGGTCTACAGAGTGGTACAAATTGTCCTAGTTAGTTTCTCATACGTTTCCTTGATTATCAGATGTTATGATATATATATGTTAATATAATCATATCTCAGGGTTGATCTACATATCATAAGACAGAGGCCATGCCCCATCACCGTATATCAATGTTAGCACAGCTTCTTTAACAAAAATAACAGTTCACCTACCTTGCCGAGAGCTGTCATATATGATATGTATAAATCTATCTGTAAACAGTGGCGTAGATATTGTCCTGACGCTGCATGGGTACGTCGTGCATTGTTGTTTTTTTTTCCATTAAGACGAAGTAACGTCAGCGGGGTTTGTGGCGTTGTTACAGTCTGTTGCAGGAGACAAAAAGGCAAATGTACATAAAATGTCAGTTTCTATAAGACCATCTCCTCTTTCTGGTTAAATAATGGCCCGGATCCTCCTCTGATCCGAAAAACACTATTTCGAAACCCCTATGGTATATTTTTACTAGTTACGCAACAATGTTACTAAGATACAAGGTTATTTTATAAAACAAAAAAATGTGACATATTCATGGTGAGTCTATATGAAATGTGTTGCCTTAAAATGAAATTCAAACCACTGAAACTTGTATTTTGTAATATGTAAAAATGTAATACTTTGGAAAAGTATCAATTTACAAAAGAATAGTTACTCGAAGACACTGAAGTTCACGTCGACCATGAACCCTATTGTTTTTATAGAGTCCTTGTGGCGAATGGCATGGACAGAACATATGTAGTACCTGGCCCCAGCTTAATAAAAAATCAAGTACGAACTTATTAAACTTAAAACATGGTGAAATATGGATAAAATTTTGAAATCTTCATAACCTTGAAAGTCTTGAATTTCGTAGCTTGAGTTATGTACTTAAGGAAAATACGTTTTCTTTCACTCAGGTGATGTCTTGAATTTGTTTTTGTAAAGTCAAATGGTTTCATATAACTTTATGTTGATAATATTACAAATACAGTTGAATGGCAAATTTTCGGAACGCGATTATTCGAAAATCGCGATACTTCGAAGACGAACTGTAATCCCTGAATTTTTCCTATACTCATCATGCGATCAAATGAAAAATATTTTTTGTACACAGATTGTGTATGATACTAATTATTATATGTTCACTGTTTAAATACTTCATAATTTTAGCTGTTGCAAGATTTAAGGAAAAGGAACAAGTCAACGGGTACATTCTGACGTTTACATTCTGACGATCACGTGTCCATGTGCATCCATTTTGTGTCATAATTGATTGTAATAACAAGTCTAATTTTTTCTAATATTTATATATTTTCAGAATGGAACTGGTCTGGCATGGAGAATTCGACAGATTGTTTTCACAGTATTTTCCTCACATGTGGTGCCTCGTGCCAACATTCTATCCTCCTGGAGAAAGTTGGAGAACGTTTAAAGATAGTGCTAAAGTCAGATTTTCTTGCCAAGTAAGTTACACCAACATATTTGGGGCATGGCTACTCGACATCTACGGGGTGTGGATTCACGACTTTTATTGGGCGTAGCTACACAAACTCGGAATTGCAGAATAGGAATCCTTGCATGCATTTCATTTTCATTTCTTTTTTTTAATGAATGCGCACTTATTTTTGGGTTTAGGTAGAAAGTCCTTATTTAAGAAGGAACAGGAGGAACATGGCTTTATTTATCGCCTTTTCGAACGAAAGCTAATCATAATGTAATTTTGTTTATTGTAATTTTCCGACTTGAAACATTTTTTGGTTTCTTGTGTCTCGAAGTTTAAAGCCGAACGCTGGACAATTAAAAAAATATCTCAAGATTAACAACTTACGCTAAATATCACAAAGTATTATTATTTTTTGAATTCCAGGATTGTGGACATGGATGGACATCGATGAAAGGAAGAGTTATATTCTGGTTTGAATTGAATTATGCTACAAATTCTGGTTGTGTTATGTTTAAGTTGTATGGACAACAATGTCAAAAATGTAAGACTGGAAAGTTTGAACACGCCATGTGGTACCCTGAGGAGGTTGTCAAGGTTAGTGGTTTTGGTTGTTTTTAAGATGGGGTCCGTTTTTGGTGAGAGATCGGTTTCAGTTCGCCGAATGGGCTTAGAAAGATTGATTTAAGGAATGATGTAGCTATAAGAAAAATATCATTGTGTGGGTTCAGTTATGTATAGGACTGTGCCATTTCTTCACGAAGACGTCACGACGTCATTTTGTTTTTGATAGTATGATATTCTATATTTTAACCATATTAATTATCGCATAACACTTATTTTTACGTTTAACGAGAACAGAAAATACAACGAACAGTCTCCTTTCATGGCAAATATTCAGAACAGCCACCTTTCAACTACCAACAGCTACCATGAATTTCAACAAATTGACCATATATACATCGTATCTTATATGCCTTTAGTGCCGTCAGCGCTTTGATTTCTGTGCTCTTTGTGTCACTTGTGCACCCAATATGTTAATTTGATTATTCAAGTGATAGTCGCTTTATTGAACTCGGGTATTGCGAACAAACGGTTACATCAAACAAACGCTGTTGTTTATAGCAAGGGCCATACATCAATATAATTTGAAATCGTACTTTTACTTTCAGGTCGTTGGGAACGTATATAACCGTGTTGGACAGATTTACTATGGATTTGTTCGTCCACCTCTCAGAATTGACAGACGTGTCGGAAAGCCAAGAAATCAGCACAATTCAGAGCTATGCCAAGCATGCAAAGAAGGACTGTGCAAGGAAGAATGGTCTTTCACATGACGACAGTGTGACGTCATAGAGTGAGAGACTAGAATTAGCCAATCGCCGCTGATTATTTTAATCACGTGGTGTATGACTTCTTCAAAGTATTATAGTGATCAAAAGCATCGATGGATATTTAACCGTCGATGCAAAAAATGGCAAAAACGTCTTTGAAAAAAAATACAAAAAAAATATTTTTACTAATATATTTCTATATATACATATAATACTATATAATAATAATTATTAATTTATGACAATGTGACGTCACAAGACGATGCTACACGAACGGTGTTGTCTTGAAATTGAACGTTTAAAATGTACTACAATATTAAAATGGATATAAATGCTTTGGCTATAGTTTTTATGTCGAGAAAAAAATATATTCATAATTATATTTTAAAATTAATTATATTATACCTACGTGTATGTTTATTAATGAGATCGCCTCAAAGGCGACAAGAGAAATCAAATAATGTAATTATTATTAAAAGTGCAGTCTTATCAATCCGAACATTGAAAACCCGGAGTGAAAAAAATGACCCGAACAAGTGAACATTACGATTCTGTCATGTCAGATGCGGCCGATACTTTTAGTAGGTGTATCTCATATGTCATTCCGAAATTCTCGGTCATTCACTAATGGTCGAGATGCTCCGAATATCTCAAATGTCTTCCGATTGGTTTAGAATTGAACTACCCAGTGAATTAGTCGACAGTCCAAATTTGCGGATATTTACAGAAAAGTTTTTCCATTCCGGAATTTAAAGTAGTGTTTGGAAATGGTCAGGGTCCTAATAATAAGATCCGGGTAATCAAGTGTTCGGATTTATATAGGTTATGCTGAGTTAGCAATATAGAATATATATTTTTAATTGTTTAATTCGTATGCAAAAATTATTTTGTATTTGTTTTTAGTAATTTAGTATTATTTCTACCACAGGTGACAGACCCAAATATTCCTTACTATAGTATATACAGAGATTCTCTATATACATGTATACTATAGTAAGGAAAATTTGAGTCTGTCACCTATGGTTTCTACCAAATATAGTCTAAAGATGTTTAATTGGCCGATTTTCATGATCAAATTATGACTATAAACATCGGTCAATTTATTGTCTGTTAACTATATACGTATGTTTGTGATCACGATTGTATGAATGTAAATTTGTAAATACTTTAAAATTGTGTTGAGTGTTTGTTGCAATCTCTATAGTTTATAAATTTATTTTGTCAAAACTTGTAGTTTTATTATTACATGTGCTACCAACGATCTGTTTCCATAGTGATGAGAAATTTCTAGTATTAACATAATATATATTTGTCATTTATATTAATATATTTATCATATGATACATATCTTTAAATACATAATACATATCAAAATATCTGATTGATTGATTTGCTGATTGATTGATTTGTTGATTGATTGATTTGCTGATTGATTGATTTAGTTGATTAATTGATTGAAAACTAGATTGATTGATTGCTAACTCGATTGATTGCTAACTGGATTGATTGCTAACTCGATTGATTGATTGATAACTGGATTGATTGATTGATTAAGAACTCGATTGATTGAAAACTCGATTGATCGATTGGTTGATAACTCGATTGATTGATTACTCGATTGATCGATAACTCGATTGATTGATAACTCGATTGATTGATAACTTGATTGATTTATAACTTGATTGATTGATTGATCACTCGATTGATTGATAACGCGATTGATTGATTGATTGATTGATAACTCGATTGATTGATAACTCGATTGATTGATAACTCGATTGATTGATTGATTTATCACTCGATTGATTGATTGATTGATTGATTGATTGATAACTCGATTGATTGATAACTCGATTGATTGATAACTCGATTGATTGATAACTCGATTGATTGATAACTCGATTGATAACTCGATTGATTGATAACTCGATTGATTGATAACTCGATTGATTGATAACTCGATTGATTGATAACTCGATTGATTGATTGATAACTCGATTGATTGATTGATTAAGAACTCGATTGATTGAAAACTCGATTGATCGATTGGTTGATAACTCGATTGATTGATTACTCGATTGATCGATAACTCGATTGATTGATAACTCGATTGATTGATAACTTGATTGATTGATAACTTGATTGATTGATTGATCACTCGATTGATTGATAACGCGATTGATTGATTGATTGATTGATAACTCGATTGATTGATAACTCGATTGATTGATAACTCGATTGATTGATAACTCGATTGATTGATTGATTGATCACTCGATTGATTGATTGATAACTCGATTGATTGATAACTCGATTGATTGATAACTCGATTGATTGATAACTCGATTGATTGATAACTCGATTGATTGATAACTCGATTGATTGATAACTCGATTGATTGATAACTCGATTGATTGATAACTCGATTGATAACTCAATTGATTGATAACTTGATTGATTGATAACTTGATTGATTGATACCACATCTAATTGATTGGTACCACTATTGATTGATTTATAACTCAATTAACTAATTTTTGTTATGAATAAAAACATTCTTCCTTTTAAAATCATCTTTTCATCTAACGTGTCTATTGCATGTCTTGTTAAAGTGAATGTTATATCATGCAGTAGGAAAATTCTAAAATTTTATACATGATCATATAAACACTATCACAAAATAGAAGTCTTTCCTTAAGCAAACTGAATGCAAAAGCAACTGGCAAGGTCCATCAGTTCTTTATAACGTGTCATTGCTGGGTTGGGGCTGTGCCGGCCATCTTTAAATGCATATAGTGGCAAATTCATTCAATTGTCAGTTGAGTATTTAAATCAGTGGGGTTAAAGTTTTTACACTTGACAACACTATTTTGGACAACCGGTGACTTAAGGAGAATCTGGTGTTGTCTGTGTAAATAAAATAAAATTCCAGGACCATTGTCAATCTTGTGCATTTATTTGCCAAAATCAAAATTTCTCCATATTTTGTGTGGAAAATTGCAATACAAACCGAGGTGAACAAAAACACAGATTTGTACATTTTGAAAGATATGTCATTGTGGCATGATCTGTCAGGCATTCAATACTTCAAGTTATATTTACTGCGTGCATAAATTCATTTTTAACTTACAAACCTCATTTTCCGTAGATTTTAGTCATTAGACGTAGTTATATCATTAATTTTTGTTGTTGTTGTCGTAGTTTGTTTTTAATTTTTATTATTTTCAATTATACAAATTCTATTAAAAATGTTTTAATGTTGATCTTAATTATTTTGTGCATAGAATTGTTTATCATTTGTTTTTATTATGATTTTTCTGTGGCAACAAAAAAAGCCAAAAATTTTATTTTTTGTGTTCCATGCTTTTTTAAACCATACCATATCATTCATGTTTGTATTATTAATTTACTGCTGATTTTTGAGCATTGAATCAAACTTCTGACCAAATATTTTATGTACAAATTATACATTGTTTCCTGCAATTTTCCGAGACTGGAAAACATGCTTGGCACATATGAATCATACTTTCTGCAAATTGCCCACTAGAAGAATTCAAAAGATAAGCTTCAGAATTCAAGACGATGGTGTCTTCAAGCTAAAAAAAAACTTTGTTTGTATTGTAACAAATGTACACATGCATAGGAAAGTATAAATAAAAATGCGTGCACATAGAACGATAGGATTTAATCTGTGTTGCATGAGTCAACACTGAAAACCACCCCTCTAGTAAAATCATAAAGGGTCTGTCCCTTAATTTTGTCGTAGGGGTTAAGATTTAAAATTAACATATCATACATTTTTCATTTTTGTGAGGCATACATTAATATTAACATTTATAAATCTCATCTAGAAGCATTTATCGTACTGTTAAGTTGTTACCTGGTCACTTATTCTCGTACCCAGAGGCTATCAAGATTCTAGATCTAGTATCTTAATAACCTCTGGGTACGAGAATGCTGGTCACTAAGTCATTAAACTTTTAATATGTTTTGTTTTCTTCATAGTTGTTTCAAAATGTTTTTTGTAGGTTTAGCTTTTATTTTAAAGTATTGCTAAACTTTAGGTAGTTATAATGGACGATTCATTTTTACATCATGAGCAACAAAATCAAAACTCAAAACATTCTTGCCAACATGTCCGAAACAATCAATAAATATACATATACAGTGCCCTCCAAAAGTTCTTGGACAACATCTTGTTTTCAGGATAAAACTATTCATATTTCATGATTTTAACTGCATTGTGTACTGTTAAAATCTACACGGATAAGCTCTGATCATAGAGAAATAGCTTGTGGTATGAACAATCAATTTTCCTCAAAGTTTCATTTGTCCGAAAAACTTTCAGAGGGCAGGATATATATTTGTATACATTATCTCAAATTATTATTATACATGAAAAGCTGTCAGAAATATACAAAAGTGTTAATTTTTAAAGTGTACAAAGCTGTATGTAATGATTTTTACAAAATTTTTGTTTGCTATTGTCTTTAAGTTTCAATCAATTTTCCGCTTTGGTCTTTAAGTTTAATCCAATTTTTGAAATTAATATAATGAACACATCATAATTTATACAGCTTTTATACACTTTAATGATATAATAATTAATATTGACGAGAGCTCACAATAAAACTATTTAGTATTTTTACAACCATTGAATGAAGCATAATGACTTTTAATCTAAACATTGACTTTTTTTAATTACCTTATTAATGAACATATCATATGTAAGGCATTCCCTGTGTACTTTATAAACCAAACAGTGAAGTCACCATATGTACGTACCCAATTACTGTAATGTCAAGAAACGAGCTAATGACTCAAAGTCAATGAAAATAGAGCTTATTAGCAATTTTTGTGAATTTTACTTTTTTCAATATACCCAGTAATATTATATTTTATGGATTATAAAAAAGTATGGTGGCATATTTCTGCCACCAAATAACTACATAATTTTCAAGTGATGTGGTTAACTGGATATTTAATTAGTAAATGTTTATATGAATATTAATAGTCCAATTTGGGTTTCAAAAGGGGTCAGTGGGATTGGAAAGTCCCAAATTAATTTAAACAAAATTGTTGAAAATAATTTGTTTTCCAGTTCAGATCTCACCCTTTCAAAACAATATGGATTTGACCCCATTCCAAGATGAAAAATTCCTTGATCTGCCCAGTAAAAAACCCTTTTGGATGGCCCCTAATAGTTCTCTAGTAGGTAACAAATACCAAGACTGGACCAACATTATGTTTTTAAGACTAGATGCCTTATATACATACACTTGTATTGTTTTTAATAATTATGTTGTTTTTTGTAACTTACATTTTTTCATTAAATTGTCATTTGCATCAATATGTTTTGTTTTATTTTCAAAGCTTGTTCTTTTTTTCCTTTATTTTAAACGCCAGAGCAACACATACATGTAGGTCAATTACAGTGGCTAGTCAACATACTAAGTTCCTGGAAAGGCTAAATCTCGAGATATAGCCTTTTACCAGTTACTAGCCACAAACTTCTGTCAGTGACTGACAACTGTCCTACATGATTAAGAATCAGTGGCAGGAGGAGAATGGCCATAGAAATAATTTCATGACCAAGTTCAACAATAGTATTCAAAGCCGGGTACTGAACCAACAACCCCTTGATCAGTAGACTTGTGCGCTGCTAACTAACCTAGCCAGGTGGCTCTAAATAACTAAACATAAATAAACAAGACTCATGTATAAATGCACATATTTTATTGCACATAGTAACAACACAGACTAATTCTATACGACAACAATTAAATAAATCCTTAAAAAAATTCAATATATAATCTTCATTTTCATGAGGCGCTCAGGAAAAACTGAGCTAACCCAACTGAGTTGCCTCATTTATTAAAGATACATGTATTATTAAACTTAATTCAACTGTCAGTGGTGCATACATTAACCTTGTTGATTTAAATACTCACTATAGCACTTCACCAATCAAGATCAATAAAAATAGTTACCTATATTTATGTTTTGAGATAAGTGAACAAATATTGAGTATTTAAATCAGCAGGGTTAATGTGGATGCACCACTGACAGTTAAAATTTAACAGTATCATAATGGTATACACAAGTACCAATGGTTTTAGTACAAAAAATACAGCAGTTGACGATCAGTTATATACAAGATAGTGATTATTCAAGAACTCAGAAAAAGGGCAGGGACGCAGAAAAAAGGGACAGAGCATATCAGAGGGTTGAAGTATCAAAGCAGGTATTTTTACACAGTGAATAGCAAAAAAGGGCAGGCGGTGAAGAAAGGGCAGTTTGTGGCATCCCTTAGAATAATCAATATTGAAGGCCCAAATTAAAATTAGGTACAATTGCAGCCCTTAACCTACAAAAATAACATAGACTAAAATTGTTTTGGGTACCAGCCGAATGGACTTTTGAAATCTAACAAAAATACACACCTGTCTTTATACTTATACCAAAGATTTGATCTGCTCAGAGGTAAAAGGTTGACTAAAGACCAACCTTGATATGAAAAATAGGGACAGGAAATAACAATCAAAGAATTTTGTAAAAATGGCTTAAGGTAGAACTCCCATAATAGCTGCTGTCAAACTTCGGGCGATGTCGGGTCATGTCGACAAATTACGTAAGCGGTTTTCGTTGGTGTCGTTATCAATCGATAAAGTTCGGATGTACTTTTTTATTGTGTAAATGCCTCATTTTTCAAATACTATTAATATTTTTATTGTATTACCTCACAAGAATATTAATTCTCTCAATTATTTGAGAAAATAGATAGAATTCGTGTAAAAAGTTTAAACCGAAAAGATTCGTCCCCTAACAGATTCGTCCCCGAACAAATTCGTAATCAATAAGTTGTTGATGATTAATGCAATTAGACCGTAAAATACCATTATTTTATCTCTAAATTGTCAATAATGGCGTTTAAAAGTAAAATATATATAGTAAAGATGTGTTTACTTCATATTATGATGGTCACTAGAGTTTTGACATTTTTTCAAAAAGGGGGTTGATGTATTAAAATGGCATTTTGTTTAGTTATCTGTGGTAAAAGTTTTTGTTCTTTGTTTTATTCATTGCCATATGGTTTAAGGTAAATTATCAAATGTGTAACTAGGAGTGCAGAAACTGTTTTCATAGTCAAAAAAAAGGATACGGACTTGTAGTTTTTATAGCTGGTGAAAATCGTCACATTTTCTGTTGGGTCTCCCTATTATTAACTTGGTATGTGTGTAAAAATACCAAGGTAAAGTTATTAAAGTTGATGTATTTGCATTCATTAAAGTATTGTGAATTTTATCAAACAAAATTCATGAAAATAATTTGATTATTTAATTCAATTTTACATTTTAAAGACATGTACCCCTTCAAATTTATAGTGTGATTCTTACTTATAACTCAATTTTCAAAAAAATGTTATAAAAAATTTATTTGACGGTAAAAATTTAAAATATTTTGCCAGTGAATCTAGGTTGTGATCCTGATTATAAAGAAAGTAGCAAAAGTCTTATTCCTTGATATGTGTATTATGGGTATTCTACCTTAACAATATATGTAAAAATTTTACAACTGAGTTAGCTATGACCAGCATACATAGTATAATCACACCATCCATAAAAACATTCTGACATTGTTTATTTATACAAGGTTCCACACAAACAGTGTCCCCGATATTCCAAGGATCCCAAAAATCTTTAGAAGAATTGCAGTAAAATTTAGCTTACAATTCTGTCAGAATCCAATTTTAGTGCCCTTGTTCTTTCAAAAGTTTGAGTTTCTATTATTTAACACAGTTTTGACTGCAAATTTGTATATTATATATTTTTGCATTTATTGGAGGTATCCAAAATGTGAAGGAAGAATCTCTGAAAAACTGACAAGGGATTCCTTGGTAAAAACAGTAAGTGTCGAACCCTTTTGTATGGAGAAACTTAACAGAGGAAGCACAAACCAGATGCAGTAACTCTACATGAGTGAAAGTTGAAAGTTTTGAAAATACTGAAAACATACTTTCAAAATACTGAAAGGCAGATTTCATATAAATTACGTAGAGTAAATCAATTCTCAAAATACTGAAATCAGTATTAATACTGAAAACTTTCACCCATGAGTCTAAGATTCATAAAAGATTTTACAATTCTATAATAAATTATCAATAAAGAACAATACGAAGTCAATAATAGTAGATATAAACTGTGAAAAATATTTTCACTTGACCAGTGGTATAAAATGTTCTAAGTCCAAAAGTCAAACATTCTAAAACATTCGAAAATTCTAGACATATCACAAGTAGTATTAAAACTGTTATAAAAAACAAAATACAAAACAGTTCAAAACCTAAAAAGTTTAAAATTCTATAATCAATGCATTATGAATGTAGTTCATTAAAAAAGTATGTAATCAATAAAAAATATACAATTAATAATATGTTTAATTAATAATTATAAAAAAGTTCATATTGCCTCCAATTAATATTTACAATTTTTTATCAGATGTAAACAAGACTGCCAAAATAGAAATTCTGAAATCAGATAAAAAGGAAATCGGACATAAGTTAAAGTATCATTTTTAAACTTTTATCAAATGACCATCAAGGCCTCAAGTCAAAAAAGCAATAACAAATTTGATTGGGAGAAAAGATATTGGCACTTAATCATTTAAAATCAGTAGTTCCAGGATGTCAATGACCCACTCTGCTCTGCAGAAATGAATTCAAATCATGACAAGAAAAATGTTTACCAAAAAAAAACCCCACACAATAGTGCATCACATAAAAAATATAAAAAACATCATCTAAATAGACATATTCACATACTTATTTCCTAACTGGTTTCAAAGTTTCAAAGGGTATAATTTCATTTATTTCAATTGCAATTTATTAGCAATATGTGAATATATCTATTTAGATGATATTTTTATATCTTTTTCAAAATGAGTTGTAGTGTAGATTATTTGTAATGAAGATGTTACACGGTATTTTCAAGCTCAGATAAAGCATTTTGTACAATAGATTCATAGACAGAAGAGGGTGTAATACTACTACAAGTTAAATTATCTACAGTATCATTGACACCACTGTTTGTAGAATTCTGATGGTCATTGACCATTGCTTCATTACTTTGATCAACTGTTCTTGTATTTACACTGTTAGAGTTTGGTTCAGTTTTGATCAAGCTAGTATCCATCATTTGAATTTTATCATTGTCTATTGCTGAACCATTATTTGCACTGAGATTTTCACCACCTATTTGCCCCGCCCCCATCTGACTGGCCACACCCCCCTGAGATGTTGGATTGTAACTACTTGAGTTATTTTGGGAGAAACTGGCATTGGGATCGTTACCGACGTTCATGCCTGGTAGCAAGGTACCATAGTTCATAATACTGGCATTATTAGAGATTTCCATGCTGTTATTCAAAGACGGATCAAGTTTGCTGTAGTCATTTACATATGTTTGTTTATGTGGAGGAGCGTTTTCGTCTCTATATGAAGTTACATTGTATCGACTTCGCCAGCTATGTAACCATCCATTAGATCCTTTAAAATCATTCACTTGTAACGTCTTAGCCACTTGTAACGCTTTTTCTTGAATCATTGGGCCGGACATTTGTATTCCATTCTCTCTGGCAGTTTTAAACCACTGCCATACAACTTCATTGATTTCCGCAAATCGACTGGTCGTGTTAAATCGTTTACGTTTAGTATTAGCATTAAATTCAAAGTGATCTTTTAGTAACTGACGATTTTTCAACATATCGGCTACAGCTGATTTGCTTATATTATATTTTTCAGCCAATCGTCTTTGAGATGAGATAGCCCCTGATTCATAATCTTCTATAACTAATATTTTCTCAGGAAGACTCAAGGTGGTCCTCTCTTTTGGTGGAAATTTTCTTACTGGAAAACAATAGAATAATTATGGTTAGTCAGTGCCTTTTTTCAGTATTTGGGGAAGGGGCCTGGGGCCTTTTTTATACAGAACATTTCGGGAAATTTTATCGCAATTTCATTGAAAGGGGAACAAAAATTCCAAGTTAAACTCCAAATTTGGGGAAAACTGCATGATTTTAAAGTAATTTCAAAAGGGGAAGGCACCTGTAAACAGTCCCTGTTATATGAAGTTCCGCTATTAAGACCACTTTTGTTATTTCAAAATCATGCGATTTTTGACAATTAATAAGACCTAAATGCTTAACTTGTAAACAAAAGGGTCTCTATAATAAGACTGTTTCGCTATTAAGACCATCGATTTTGCTGGTCTTAATAGCGGAACTTTACTGTAAAAGGATAAATCCAATAATCCAACACATATCAAGTATTTAAATTAGTGGGGTTAATGTATGACCCACTTACAGTTGAATGAAAAATTAAACAATAACTGAACAAAATCCACTTACCAAATCTTATAGGACCGAATACTGAATGTTGATTGTTGTTAGTGGGTAGATTAGAGAAGTCGTTATTTAACATTAGATCCACACTGGTATTAGTGTTTTCATCATTTGATGTAATCTCTTTTTTCACCACCACACCACTCACATCATTATAGTTCATTTGTGAATCCATCCCACTATCATCTTTGTTTGTATCAAGGGAGGTAATCATGTCATTACTGACTGATTCATTTGTATTATTATCTCCCTTGGAGTCATTACTAATACTAGTGTTAACATCAGTGTTTTCAGAATTGATAGCTGCAGTTTCATTTTTCTTCTTATTTCCATTGGCAATTTTGGACACTGATGGACTTTTTGGGGTTTTTTTACCCTTCAATCCCCATGGTGACAATTTGGGTACTAACATAGAAGTATTAATAGGGACATCCCCTGCTTGATATCCTGAAACAAAAAAGGGCCAGTTAGTACAATTAAGTTCCAATCTCCGTAAACAGATATCCTGTAGAGTGTTGTCGTACAGGATCTCTACTTTCTTCGTGGAAGGTCACGTTGAGATGAACTTTGTTTCGACCAATCAATGCGTAGCTTTCATTTAGACGAAAACACTATTAATCACAATTTGATTTCGTAATTTCTATTTTTGGACCAAGTTTTGCATGTTAATTTAACAGCAGTATTATTCACAGAGTCCACAGTCTGCGATTGGGCAGCTCATTTCAAATTGCGTAGACGATGTAAATAAGTTACGTATCATAACAATTTCGTCTGAATATTATGATGAGAAAAGGTCGCCTGAACGTGACCTTCATTTAAAAAAGGCCAGATCTAAATTAGTGAATATGGGAGCAGAAAATTTTAGATCGGGTTTTAATCAGATTGGGTCTTATATGAAGACCACCCTGCTATTCTATATCATGACCTCTTCTTTTAGCCTGATAGTCAAAGATATCCTGGGGACAAAAGTTATACCTGTAATTACTTTTTGAGCATATTGGATGTATAATGATTAAAACGGAGCAGGGTGATAGCCAGCATTGCATCAGCTATCTTAAACAATCAAAGTTCAAAATCAAGCATATAGGTCATACTTTTCCCAATCTCCGTAAACAGATATCCTGTAGAGCATTGTCGTACAAGATCTCTACTGTCTCCATGGAAGGTCATGTCGAGATGAACTTTGTGTCGACCAATCAATGCGTAGCTTTCATCTAGACGAAAACACTATTAATCACATTTAGATTTCATAATTTCTATTTTTAGACCAAGGTTTGCCTGCTAATTTAACAGCGGTATTATTCACAGTCTGCGATTGGGCAGCTTATTTCAAATTTTGTGACCTAGACGATGTAAACAAGTTATGTATCATAACAATTTCGTCATGAATATTATGATGAGAAAAGGTCACCTGAATGTGACCTTTGTTTGAAAAAGGCCAGATCTAAAATAGCGAGTAGGCGAGCCGAAAATTTTAGAACGGGTTTTAATCAGATTGTACTTTTCAAAAATAACATGATTTTTGGAGACAGAAGCCTAGTCATTGCCTTGATGTTTTTCATGCACAATCCTAATTCATTGTGTTTGTATGTGAAGCAAAATTAACCAGCCAGACTATATAAAATAAGTATTGTTTTTACAAGCCCAAATCAATTTTCACAAAAAACAGACTTTAGGGTAGAGCCAGGTTTAACAAGGACTGACAGATAAATGGTATAAAATACAAATAGAGAACTTACTTGTAGTACAATATGAAAGAAACTCATTCCTAATATTTGTAGTTTCAACATAGCCAGAAGAATATGTGGAACCTAGTGAATGAGAGATATTGTTTTCTATATCAGCTAGGATCAGTATTGATTCTACGCCACTTTCATACGATAACTCTTGTAACTGAAATTGTAAAGTAAGAGGGTTGTTCAACAATTTAGTAAATTTATACAACCTCCAAAATTTCACAGAGTAAGAAAAATATGCAGCCTGACCAGGAATTGAACCCAGGACCCCTCGCTTACAGGGAAAGTGCTCTCGCGACTGAGCCTCAGGCCGCTTACATATTCTTCTTGGCCCATAATGTGAACAGGTAAGCACTGTGACACAACTGTCTACAAAAGGATTTTGTGTCAGGAAGCCTGAGCTACCATTTTCTTTTTCACCAACCAAAAATCTAAAAACAAATATAAAGAATTTTTCTAAGATTACCTGCTTACCAAATTTATATCTTAATTTTGACGACTAATAAAATATGAGGGTTGATTATCTTATTGCAATTTTATGCAAGTTTATTGCATAATTATTCTGTAAACTACCAAAAGTGCTATTTTATTAAAATATTTATATAAAAAATGAGTTTTTTTGTATGGACTACATAAATCTAAGTATTATAATAATAAATTTCTGTGTATACCTACCAAAGTTTGTATCTGTTTCTTTATAAAAGCTAACAGAAATGGTTTAAATTTTTTTGATTTTCTTAACTTAGGTCCATAATCTTCCATATTTATCGTCTTCTAAGATGTTTTGTTGTGTAACTGAAACAAAACAATAAAATATAATATTGTTCTTTCATTAATACAGTCACTGCAAATCATGGCAGACTGACAGACAAATCCAGTAAAACCATAAAATGTCCATCTAGATCTGCACGCTTACATCACCGACTGTCCGGACTAAAATTTGATCTTTACCACAGTTTCTAATTCATCAAAATATGTCAAATGTCTCCAGTCCTATAAGACTTGGTTTGGTCCTGTAAAATTTTGATCTTCACAAGACCTACTGTACAGTAATAAACTGTTTGCTTTACAGGGCCAAAACATGCTTCTCAACAGAAGCCAAATACAGGCTGCTACCCCAAACAAAACTAACACTTTTTTCCCCAGTTGGATCCTCAAAACTCCCCAATCCCATAAAATAGAAAGGGAAAAATATTTGAGTTATCTTTGCCACACAGTCTTTGTTGTTTCCTTAACCAAATAGTTTGTTTACGGCATTATCTCATTGATTTTGTAACACTTATAATTGAATAACTTTATTTCTTATACTGGCAATGAAGTGGGTCATTCTTCCCAAATAAATGAAAACCACTCTAATTTTCCCCAAGAAAAAGGCTGATGCCCCTTCCCCCAAAATGGTGTTCTGGCCCTGGTTTAGCTTTGATTGAAATACATTAATTATTCCCATGATATAAAATAATGACAACAGGAATCTGATAACAGTTGAGTTCACTCTATAGTATATAGATGGCATTATTTAATAATGGTCTCAAGGACATAACTTAGATATCAAAATGCAGATTTAGAAACCAGAGGTTGGTTTCAACTTTCATTAAAGCTCCTGCTCATATGATCAAGACCCTGTACAATAGTATAATTCTGACAGTGGTACCCTTCATACAGTGTCTATAAATTTCCCGAAACATATATACTGTAATACAGTCAATGACAAAATAAAGTTAAACAAATATCCTTCAATATGAAATAAGTCTGAATCGGATAGAATCTAGTTTAGCAGACCACGCTATTGCGCATGCTCGGGCGTTGCGTTGTTTACAAATTTTGGACGCCATTTTGTTTTTAACAATGCAGTTTTTATTCATTATTTAAATGAATTATTTTTAACAACTATTTTAAAATGCTTTTTTGTTATCGATTTTCAATATCAGCGGGTGTGTGGGGGCGGCAGCCCCCATAAAAACAGAAAATTAGCCGCATTTACCATCGCGCGTCTGCTCATAGAAACAGCACGCTGCGCACGCATTTTTATATTTACTTCCGGGGTCCGCTAAACTAGATGTGTTCCGTCTGAATCACTCAGTTTCGATTCACTTCAGCTTTCGGGTCCTCTGTGACGTCTGTCTCGGACCTATGTCTCGGACTGAGTCTGTCTCTACTAATCAGACATAGGCCTATTCTGGCATTTTGATCAAGTTGAAATGGTAGAAACTGTTAATTATAAAAAAATTGAAAGAAAATCAAACAAAACCGGCAACTTATCAAGAAACTTGAAGAGTATACAAAAAGTTGCAAAACACAAACAAAACAATGGGACTCTTGGGAGACTGAACGGTCTGGTCCGGATAAAAATGATGAAAATGTTAAATATCTGATTATGCAAGATTAAAATAAACTACTTAATGACAAAGAACAAATATCAATCACACAACAAGGGTTAAATCTGGTGGATTTAGACAAGTTAAACGAGAATAATGGTCAAAAATGAATAAATAAAAATAATAAAGACCTACACGGTTTTTATTCTCTCCCTTTGTAAGTTGGTAAAATCCGTACTCGACGTCTAGTCCGTAGTTATGTTAAGAGTTACTTCCCCTTTCAATCAAAAGTGTAACATTTTCTTTATAAATTATAGTGCTCTTTAGGTTCGAATTTTCCCTCAATAAAAACAAGATTTACCCAAAAGAAAATGATCTTAATTTCAATGACACTACCATAGTGGTTATTGGCGTTGCCCGTGGATGGGATTGCCCGCCGAGTATGAGGGACTAACACATATACACTAAAAATTTGTAGACTTTGATATAATGCCTAAACCTATTTTGGAATAAAACCCACACAAAATGTCGTAAAACTCTCAATTAATACGTACGATATACACAGGCTTTCTCAATGAAGTCAGGAAGAACAGAGACTCTAAATATATAGGGTAGGGTTGTCAAACGTCATTGTGGTATTCAATTAACAGTGATATTATTTTAAAGTTTTTTTTTTATAGTTATATAACCTTGTAATTAACCGAATGTCATAGGCAAAGGGAGATAATCAACATATTTAACATTGTGAAATAAAATGAATATAAATAATCGTATAAATAAAGAGTTATTTAAAAAATAAAAGTCATATTCGAACTTTATCTCATATTCGCGAATATGAGTCATATTCGCTGTTTAGTCACAACGGGCAAGGGAGTTTACTCGATACAAATTGTTTCAAACTATGAAACCAACGACCAAAACGCACGGAATCAAACTACTTGATGTCATTCAGTTTTATGTTTGGAAATAGATATCGGCGAAATATAGGTTCTTGAATGGCTTAACATGGTTTCATATGTATAACTCATTAGATTTAATCCCTGGCACATTATCTCCAAGACTTGATTTTTGCCTTTGGTAGTTCATATTTCATATCTCATGTAGGGTTCTAGTTCAAAGCCAGGTCCTTTCTCACTTAACCTAACTACTACAGATTCGGATTCTACTCATTCATACAATGTAAAAAAGAAAAACACAAGAATAATTGTTATTATTCTGTCTTTATTAGAAACAGTCAATATCAAAGCAGAATAAATATTAAAACCAATTGAATACAGATACAGCCATGTTTATCATGTCGTTTCCATTAATCTGAAAATCATACAAATTGTATTACGTTTATTTTAGATTGATATGGTATGTCTACATCAACAGCATACATGTGCGTATACTTCAAACAAAAACAATAGCATTTTAGTGTGCTATCATTTTCTGTAGAAATTTTAATGATTTTATACAATATGAACACGATATTCGTTGTACAGTATAACTTTAACAGAGTAACCTTCTACAGAACAATCCTCTGCACTACAAAACTTTTTGATACGGTTAAATTCCGCTATTAAGACCACTTATGTTATTTCAAAATTTTTGACAATAAGACCGTTTCAAAATCAACACCATCGATTTTGCTGGTCTTTTTTTTGTTATGAACATTTTATTTTTCAAAGTTTCAAGTACAAGTACATTACATGACAAACTTATAAAAATATACATACAATTGAAACTAAATTGAAAAACGTTTTTGTATATAAACAAGTCTATTCACTCATACACATACACCCCCACACCCACATACACACACACGTACGTAGACATACACATACATAAATATATTTATGGCAAGATGGACATTAATATTTTTGTTATAAAGGAATCTAACAAAAGTGGAAAGTTTTTATTTCTAAAAACAAAAGACAAAAAGATAAAAAGGGTTCTCTCTCGCTCTAATTGTTGTTTGGAGTTAGAATTCTCCATTTTTGTTTATGTATTTGTGTTTTTCCTTTGTATAAAGCTATCATTTCTTCTATTTGTTCACGATTATATAGAAAAGTTGTATAGTTATTTATAAGGGGTATTGTTTGATTACATTTGTTGATAAAAATGATTTTGCTGGTCTTAATAGTAGAACTTTACTGTATTTCTCTTAGGCATAATTTATAATTGAATTTAACCTCTGCAGAACAACGACAACAATATACTAGTCTCCAGTGGGTGTTGTTCAAGAGATGTTGCACTATATTAGGAGTCCGGCTTATGATGATATAATCTAGATCATTTTATTCTGTTATTTCCAGGCAGTTTGTCTTTGTTACATTTTGGTGAAAATAGTTATTTTTCATTAACAGAAAACAAGCTAGTATAAAATCATCGCAAATAAAAAGCAAAATCAATACAAATGTAAAATAATTTCCATAGCTGATCTTGCCGATTCTGAATTTGACCTCTGGGGATGTTTTCAATACATTAATGAAATTGACTTACGATTACTTCTGTCGTAAGGTATCATTATATGAAATTACATAATTTTGCAATTAAGTACACAAGTACTTGTACGTTGTATTCTTACCGTATTTATCCCAGTATAGACTCTCCACTACCTTGACCGACATTGTTTATACTCCAACCATTACAACATTGTATAGCCGTCATAGAACCAAAGTCTATGGAACTGTAATATTTCATATATAGAATTTGTTGTTCATTTCTTATTTTTATTAACGATACATCTATGAACACTTTTATAATCATCATCATCACCACCATCTTCATTATTGCTATCAGCATTATTATTATGATCATCATCATCATCATCATCATCATCATCATCATCATCATCATCATCATCATCATCATCATCATCATCATTAATATTATTATCATTATAATTATCATTGTCATCAATATTATCAACATCATCAAAATTATCTTCGTCAAGATCATTATCATCATCATCATCAACATTAGCATCATCAAACATCACCATCATCATCATCAACATCACCATCATCATCTACATATTATATCTCCGGTGATCAGCTATCATAGTCTAGGGGAGAGGTTTATAACAACTAACAAAAACGTAACAAAACGAAACACACAAATTCTATTTTTAAGAATAAATCTACAAATCTGAAAAAAATTAGTGTAGATCGACATATCATTAATGGTCATTTCAAAATAATTAAAATTGGCTGCCAATATGGCCACCAAAATGGCGGACAAAATTGCCACAACATTTTAGACTTAATAAGAAGAAAATGCTCTTTGAAGTCTTTGAAGTCGTTCCTAGAGTGTCAAATTGACCTACATAGTTGAAGAACTTACTTAAAATGTGTTAAATTTCCACAAACACCTGGAATCACTAAACCCATACATTGGAACTTATATGTATCAATACATTGTCCGTGATATATACTACTACAAGCAAGGCTGCTGGATGGCGGGGGTGTCACCTCTAGAAAAAAAGTAGAAAAAAAGTGAGAAAAGCGTACTTAAAATGTTTGAAGACTCGAAATCGGTCAGTTAGAACTATCTGAATGGGTAGAATATTTTGGCACCAGTCATGTCTATTCTTCTTAATGATCTATGGAAAATGCTTCCGGAAAAGTAGTAAGAAACAAGGGGCATCAATAATGAGGAATTCGGACATGAAGAACGTCAGTTTCGCTCGAACTTTTATGCTAAAGCACTCCTGATTTAATTTCTACGCACATCGAATCTCGTGCCTATATTTTATCATACGATAAAGCAAAAACAATTGTAAGTTATTTTTATATACAATATAGATAAACAAATAAAGAAAAGACAAAAAAGAGAAGGGGAAAAAGAGCTTGAACTTTATATGGTAGAGCGGACGAGAACATCGGTGTCGTACAAAAAGTCAAATTTTAATGACATTTATATATAAACGAGATAATTAGAAACTCACGTCTTTCAACAGGTACTCCAAAACATATTCCAACCAACAAACCAAGGGTCAATACGAGTCGATGCATCGTTGTTAATATGAGAGGTAGTGAAACGTTCCTGAGTGATTTTTGAAAGTTTACAATCACCAAAAGTGTTCTAATTCTAAACAGAGCGATGTCACATGAAACATAATAAGGTCGCATTTATCTTCTACGGGGCAAACTCATTTAACGGCCACTTCCGTTCAAACGGTCGCCTCTTAACAGCAGCCACTGTAAGTTCACAATATCATGCAAGTCTCAACAAGGTGCACTCAAAGTCTAACTTCGCATGCGACATCAAAAATAAATATTACCCCTATATAACGTTCATCTCTATATAACGGTCTAATTAATACATGGTCCCAATGTTGGCTGTTATGGAGAGGTTAAACTGTATTTACCTAAAGATAAAAGTCTTATCTTTAACATTTTGTTGTCTTTCCTCGTAGACGAGATTTTTATGATTAAATCTGTTTGACCTATAAATTGTTTATGCGACCTTCGACCACAATTAGGACTTTTATACTATCTTTACTGTTATTCTGTGAGTAACTGTGTACAGTAAGTGCACCTAAGGTCTACAATTGACAGAGATGGTTTAATGTCGTAATGTTGCTTGCAGCCGAATAAAACGTGGAGCTTGATCGCACGGCGCCCGTACGGTGCCCTCACGGGTATTTTTATGTTTATGGAACTGTAGCTTTACTGACTGATTTTCATTTAAATGTGTGTGTAAATAATTGTACATACACATATATAATACCAGATTCTTAATCACCCAGAAAATTATATTTTCATTGGTGGCTACACCACTCAAAATCATCGTCGGTAACCCACGGTACTCATACATTATCGTTGACGTAATACCCTGGGTTACCGAGGATGCTCAAAATACGTTTTATTCTAAGTTCACTCGGTGAAATGAAATTTGATCGTACACCAAAATTGACGTACATCCTGTATTTTTTCTTAATAGTATATTACAATATAAACACGTTTTTATAAGTTAATCGGTTCACTTTAATTTGAAATATGTAACAAAGTCTTATTTCTTATTAATCAGAATATTAAAAATTAAAGTGCAGAAACGTCAACAAAGGACATTATGAGTAAATTTGTTACGAAGGTCCCGTAAAAATTGGAACTTAATTAAAACCAATAACTCACAACGGTAAATACGATAAGCGCGTGCCGGAAGTATCATATTCTTAATCTCCAGCGATTCAAACAGCCAATTTGTTGGTGTCGCTGTTAACCTTCCTCGATGAAAAGGTCATTTTCTTTTCAAATTTCCTGAAGTCTAAAATAAATCAATTTTTCAGTCCGTCGATAATATTTGTTAATCAAATACGGCTTGCCAAACAAAGTTACCGATTCGGCTGTTTTGTTTTACAAAGAATACGGAATCACTCGATGTTTTGTGACGGAAACACCCGATAAATACGACGGAATCACGGAATATTTTATGATCGGCGATCTTTATGTAACTGCAACATGGACAAATGCTAGCTTCTTATTAATAAATTGATTAGATATAACTAAAAAAAATGCACGTTCATAAATATTTATCGAGCTCTGTCTCATGGACTTGCATTTTGTTGTTCATATTTATGGAATTTAATGCATGTACGTATATTTTATTCATTTGCGAAAAACAAAACATAACAATATGTTTTGCCTATTTGAAATAAAATTTGATCAAAACGAAGGCACGGCTGTTTTGTATGGTTTTGTATTTTTTGCCTATTTGAAATAAAATTTGATCAAAACGAAGGCACGGCTGTTTTGTATGGTTTTGTATTGCTTTGCATTTAATAATTCTTCACTGTTGTTCCTTTGAATTATGTTGTTTGCGTTCCTATGGGTTATACACACATTAACGAATTAACTCATAAACAACTCAAATAATTGTGCTACTCAATGGTGTATTGTGTTGCTTTGATTGGTTATGTCGTTCCGCATCGCATCGTATGATATTGCGTTGCATTGGAAAACATAACCTTGCACCTTAGCGTAGCGCCACAACGTTTTGTCACCAACTCACTAACGCCGTCGCATCGCACCGCCTTCGTATGACATCGCATTGCCCTCCTATCGAAAGCGCTTCACATCGCATAGCCATCACTTCGTGTTACCGTCCCATCGCATTGGCATCGCGTTGTCATCACATTGCATTACACCGCTTTGGCATAGCATCGCACTGCCACGCATCGCCATCGCATCACATCACATCGCATTGCATATCCATCGTCATCACCATCACTTTGTATTCTTTCACGTTAGGTTGTATTCTATTGTATTGCGATGTGCTTTGAATTGCTTGTACATTTGTTTTCAATTTGCAATATATTGTTTTCTATTGTATCATTAGGTCTCGTCCAATCTATGGAATGGATACAAGGCAAGCATTTATCAAATATGGTGTGTCCTAGCTTGCCCCATGATAGGCCTATACCTGGAATACGGAGTGTTATTGAATGTGGAACTCTGTGTAAGACAAAGGGGTGTGTATCATTTATATTTGCACCAGAAAACAAGCATTGTTATCTTATGAAAACCACAATAACAACAAGCACTGGTTGTTATCCGAGTGCAGGAGCCAAATATTTCTTCAGAATATCAAATGGTAGGTTACATTATCAATAGACGTTTGAAACAAGTACTTTAAACAATTTTATTGTCAAATATTTTTCATAGGTCAAATACAACAATGACAGACATAATTATTATTATGTACAAAAATGACAATGGGGTCTAGCCACAAGTTCTAGCAACTTAGTTACGACCATTCCATGACACATACACGTATTTACAAAAATAAACCTGTCTTTGACTGTATGGTGGTTCGGTTAAGTTAACATAATTATGATATTATGATATATTAATATTGAAAGAAAATAAATCAACTTGTTGACAATTAGATTAAGATTAATTTTGTGATGCACGATGGTCAGCCTGGAAGAGGGTATATATTATAACTAACCAACCCATGAACTACCTCAATCATAAAATCTGCCTGATTCTTTTGTGTAATTTTGAAATGAAGATTTTTTAATGGTCTTCAAAACCTTTGAATTAATTATTCGATTATTTAGTAAAGGGCCAGGTGTAAGAAAATGTGCTGTGTAGCTTTGTTGGTAAGTGGTAGGATTTCAAATTAGATTATGTGACTCAAATTTCGTGCGGAGGCTTTGAAGTCAAGTTCATACCATTGGAACATGTATATAAATGTTCAGGCAACTGTGATTCAAGACATGTAATTTAAAAGTATTGATAAAATGGATGTTCAACTTAGAATTTAGAAAATGTAATTAAATAACAAATGCGCTTTCGATGCTCTTTTATGTGAACAAAAGGTATAAGAATGTATCATGAGTTCAGTGAATTCCACTATACCATTCTCGTACCCAGAGGCCTTTAAGATTCTCGATCGATAATCTTGATAACCTCCGGGTACGAGAATGCACAAGCCGCGGCCGTGGTGTAGTGGTTAGCATGTCTGACTTCGAAACCGGAGATCGCGGTTTCGAGCCCGGTCGCGGTAGGTCACACCCTATACATGAGTTGTCGCCCTCGTGGTAGGGTAAGTTAGTACTGGTGATAGAAAAGTGTCCAGGAACCTATAGTTGGAAGAGTTGGCCGTCGTATATATAACCTAATTATGTGTTGAATACGACGTTAAAAGAAAAAAACAAACGAGAATGCACATTAAATGAGACGTTCCAAATTCTAATAATACGTAGTTAAAAGATGAAACAGAGAATAAATATATCTTATTTCCATAGTCGTTCTCGTAATAATGTTTTACTGTCCTTCACTAATTATTTATGTTTTTCTTCAACTAGAAATCTCTTGTCACCCAGCCTTTGGCTCTTATCAGACAACAAGACTTGAAGACGGAGAAACATTTTCATTCAGGTATAACTAGTACCTAAAAACTTTTTAATATATTGTTTTAGTTATTTCTACCAGTTTCTAATGAAAATAATTATGCAATATTTATGAATAATGTCCATTAGTTGCATACAGCCCACTCGTTTTGAATTTCTGTGAAACTGTACATAACGTCAATCTATTTCCAGAGCGACATAAGCCAATGTTTTGGAATATTGAGTGTTTGGTGCCGTAATGTTCGGTTTTTGAAAACTTTATATGTATATAAAAATCTTTACAGTATAAAGTGTATTTGACGGACTGGGACCAGGCGTATTTTTATTATTAAACTTAAACTTAAACTTTTTCATTTGATTAAACGCCTATTTCTATATTACATATTCAATGGCGTTGTACAAAAGATAAATCATAAAAACTAAATAAGTAAAAACCCTCCACCATAAATATATACAATAACACAGAACAAAATAAAATTCATTACGCATGATGTTATATAGTGTGAGTATGCATTTGGTTTTCATATATCAAGTTTATAAGACCTATATTAATCTTAGTTCATGATTTGACTTTATTTATTTACATTTGTTTTTATTAATTTGATATTTAAAGTTGTTGTCCTGAACAGTATAACATGATGCTACTGTTAACCGGACTTGTCCTGAACAGTGTAACATAACGCCACTGTTAACCAGACAATTCCCCAAAAGTGTCGAACCATCACCTTTAAAGGAACCCCTTATTTTAAGCATTTGCGCAATTATATAAAAACAAATTATGTTTTGACAGAGAGAGAGGCACTCATCTCACGTCATAATGTATAGTGACATGGTATTACAATACATGTTACAACATAAATACACAAACAAACTATCAAACATACCCTGTCTAATCAGCCATCTAAACACTTATACCAAAACAGCGTTTCATTTTTACAGGGTTGTACTAACACATATGACCGAACAAGAAGCCAGAAAAGATTGTCAAAGAGCTGGAGGTGATCTGATCAAACTGTCAACTTTACCAAGGCTTAGATTCATCCAGAAACTGATGCGAAAATGCTATAGTATGATCAATACCTTTTTCTTGAGATTACATTCGTGGCAACACATTGTATATGTCATATCACGGCGGTCAGGGAATCCAACTCGCCGTTCCTGGAAATGCAGCAAAATCTCTGGATTAAGCTGTTAATCAGTTACTTGCCGCAAACGTTCGTCAGTGACTGATAACTGTCATATATGATTTAGGATAGGTAGTAGGAGGGAGAATGTCCGTAGAAATTATTTCATGATCGAACATTACAAAGTATATGCCCTGCCTGGGGATCGAACCCACGACGGATTGATCAGTAGACTTGCGTTCTACCTTCTGAGCTGGTAAAAATAGATCTATAAGGCACCCATTTATTAGGGGTGTAACGGTTAACCGATATACCGGTTTATATTGCAATACGAGTTCTGACGGTTTTTAACCGGTTCGTTTTTCTTTGAACCGGTTTTTAGTTATTTTCCATTCTGATTGTTTTTATCAGAATCTGAAATTTGAATGTTCGTATACTAGTAAATGTTAAAATGTGTTGAAAACTTGAATTATGGTTCGTAAAGTGAGAGAATAATTATCATCTTGAAAGTCCATTCAAAACATTTTCTTTAGGTTATTCAAATATCTATTCATACATTAGATCATTCGAAAATACAAATATCTATTGTAGTGTTGGTCAAATCAATACGATGCACGTGCATTATTTCATGCTTTGCATGTATGTGCGAAGAATAATATGTATTGCAATATATTGCAATACGGTTTTTATCGTATTGATACACCCCTACCATTTATCGACAACAGTATATTGGCATTCGAAAAATCAGTGGGGTGGATCAATAAGTAACTATCATCACCGAGTTTTATTACCGGAGTATTCCGAATGCTTGTCTTGGCTGTCCAAATTTGAATAGAAACAGAAAAATCCGATAAACTTCAAAATTTCCGAATATTTTGATTGATCGCTTTTGTGTTCGGGTTTCTTAGATAAAACTGTGGCCATATTTTATAATATAAAAAGGATAAAAGATCTGGATTCATAAGGCTAATACAATGTATACTTATGTAAATAATATGATTAAACAATCTATTGAAAAATAAGCATCAAAGTTCATAAATGTTTGTTAGAAGCTCTGTCACGGATATTAAAAATATCAAATTTCCGCTAGGTCTATAAGAACTTATCTTGCCTCCTTAACTAATTTAATGCTGAGATTTAACTGTTGTATACGCCAAGCTTTGACATATTATTATGGTGTCTTATTTACGCCATATCGTATTTTCGTTTCTTTGCCGCGAATATTAGAAAATCAGTGGGGTGGATCAATAAGTAACTATCATCGCCGAGTTTTATTATCGGAGTATTCCGAATGCTTGTCTTCACAGTCCAAATTTGAATAGAAACAGAAAAATCCGATAAACTTCAAAATTTCCGAATATTTTAATTGATCGATTTTGTGTTCGGGTTTCTTAGAAAAAACTGTGGCCATATTTTATAATATGAAAAGGATAAAAGATCTGGATTCATAAGGCTAATACAATGTATACTTATGTAAATAATATGATTAAACAATTTATTGAAAAATAAGCATCAAAGTTCATAAATGTTTGTTTTAAGCGCTGTCACGGATATTAAAAATATCAAATTTCCGCTATGGATCTACTAGATTATCTTGCCTTGTTATCAATTTTAATGCTGAGATTTAACTGTTGTATAAGCCTACCTCTGACATATTATAATTATTATAATGTTTCGTATAACGATAAGTAGCACTTAAAAAGTCTAACTGGAGACAACCGCGTGTATTACATAATATACTCCTTGTTATGGTGGCTGATTTATGCCATGTCGCATTGTTGTCCCGCGGGGCGCCACACGAAAACACGAAAGTACGACAAAATGGTCTTTTTGTCGTATCATCGTCCCGCGAGGCGCCATGCAAAAACAAAATCATACGACATTTTAATCATACTTTCGTGTTTTCGTGTGGCGCCCCGCGGGACAATAATGCGACATGGCATAAATCAGCCACCATGCCATGTAGAGTTGTCATTGATTGGGATCGAAGCAAATTGACGATATCAATCATCGAAAAATAAAGAACGACGATACACCGATATGCATCGATGTATAAAGACCATTTATGTTGTCATAAACTCATTATAGATGTATATTTGTCATGAATGTTATGCCTTCTATGGACTGGAGCTATTTCCTTAATATGGTTGCTGTCAATGTTTTAGACCTATCAGTTCATATAATCAGAGACATAGTTATCTATGTCTCTGACCAATCTCCGTAAACAGATATCCTGTAGAGCGTTGTCGTACAGGATCTCTACTGTCTCCGTGGAATGTCATGTCGAGATGAACTTTGTTTCGACCAATCAATGCGTAGCTTTCATGTAGACGAAAACACTATTAATCACGTTTTGATTTCGTAATTTCTATTTTTAGACCAAGGTTTGCGTGCTTATTTAACAGTGGTATTATTTAGTCTGCGATTGGGCGGCTCATCTCAAATTGCGTGACGTAGACGATGTAAACAAGTTACGTATCATAACAATTTCGTCATGAATATTATGATGAGAAAAGGTCGCCTGAACGTGACCGTCGTTTGAAAAAGGCCTGATCTAAATTAGCGAGTATGCGAGCGGAAAAAATTAGATCGGGTTTTAATCAGATTGGTCTCTGACATAGTGACAGGGCCTCTGTTACTGCTTATGATAGAAGGGTCGTCTCCCAAATTTGACCCTTATTAGTGACTTTTATTTATTTACCTGTACACTGTATTGGCTTTATTATCGATATTTCAAAATGCATATCGATTATTGATCGGAAAAATTAATATCGACGATACAGCGATATCGATGGAATCAATGACAGCTCTAACGCCTTGTATTACATACCTGTAAGTGCACACATTAACCACACTAATTAGTACTTGATTCAAATACAAGATTCACATATACTTAAATTTCAGGTGAATATCTCCAACCGTACTACTTTATTGGCGGTAGTAACATAATGGACTCAGGACTTTTAACAATGAACGAATGGAGATGGCCAGACGGCGAACTTATACCTATGAACTCAACATTCTGGACACCGGATCATCCTAACAGCCCGTATTATGAAAACTGTCTAGTAATAACAAACCAAATGTGGCTGTTAGACGATCACCCATGCACAGCAAGACAGGCTTACATTTGTGGGAAAGAATTTTAAAGAACTTTAATTAGCGCAGAGGATTATCTGTTGAAAATAAAAAAAATGAGCTCTGACGAAATATGACTTGTTTTGTTTTGAAATATTAAGTTTTTATTATTTATCAATTTTTTACGTAGAAAAAATATAAAAGAAACTTCAAAATCTTCTGTCAATTGAAGGAATTGAAGCAATTATAAAGGCAGTTTAAACGTAGAGTTTATGCAAATTGACTTGAGATAGATTATTACATTACACGCTCCAGTAACTCCACGATTCATTGATACAATTAACGTATGCAAATGATATGCAAATTGAATAAACATACAATACATATTGTAGATATACAGTAGAAATTCGAAAGCTAAAACTCGAAATATCTAGATAAAAACTTCGAGCGAACCGAGCATTCGACCCATTCAATAATGTAACAACCCTTTGTTTAGGACTGCTGCGAGTATCCGAGTACTCGGATATTTGCGATCCCGACCTGAAAATTGAATACGTATATTCTTTACGTCCGAAATCGTCGAATCGCGATCTAGTTTTGGTAATAATGAAAGAACACTTTTAGCTTAATTACTTCTTAAAACGAGCCGCATTACTAATGAAAATTTTGATTTAATTCAAAACTTCGATGGATACACATTTTAACAAAACTGTAAGCACTGAAATGCCCATAAATCGTTTGGAAATAGAAATGTTTTGAGTACATTGGTTTTCATATAGTTAAAGCTTCTGTAATTCTTCACTTATTTTTGTTATTACATGAATTCTTATTATGCTTCTCCATTAACTAGTGATTCGTGGTTTGATTCGCGAATCGCTACACATGAATTGTTGTTCGGATCGGATCGCTACTTGCTCAACGAACCACAGCCCTACCTTTGTTACTAACTATGGCCCTTTTCCGTTGACAAATAATCGAAATAGATAGGTGCCGGGAAAATATTTGACCCTAATGTTAATTTTTAATAAAATGGCTTATCGAGATCCAAATTATGTGTTGTATTGTTTTCTGACCCTAACCCTAATACCAGTCCATTGGCACAGCAGAAGGGTGTCTGGTTTTTATCCGTAGAATGATGGTTCGATTCAAGCTTTGAACTTCATACCATTGTGAATATAAAACTAAGTGCTATCATACTTTAATAAACAAAGAGGTTATTCGTCTACTTTCCATGGTGTAAGATCGTTGTTTTATTTCACTGAGTGAACTCGATCAGAAACATACTCCAGTAGTAGCATAGCCTCGAGTTTGATTTCTGAACGCAGCAGGCTATATCCGTTCATGAAAATTTTAATGTTTTATATCAATTTTCGAAGCAGGTGTAATTAAGGGAAATGTTGTCAGCTCCGTATGGGAGGTGAAGCGAGTACTGGTATAAAGTTAAAGTTAAAGCAAGGTTTTTAAGTCTACTTTAAGTATCACTATTCAGTCGACTATTGACAATAACCTCCCTGATCAACGAGTCATACACTGTAGGCAAACTGTTAACATGTGGCGCATATTGCACCCAAAGCACACGGTGTATGATCCTAACAGGTGCCCATTTACACCTGGGTGGAGTAAAGCAATCGCAGGTAAATTTCTTGCTCAAGGAAATTAGCATTGCCCCCAGTGGGATTTAAACCAAGGACCTTTCAATCGCTTTAAAGTGCGCGTCCTACTGCTGGACTACTGCTTCTACATAATCAAATATCCAGGAAAGCTGATTTGTTTGTAGCCGCTGTTTGATACACGATAAAAGTGCTTACGGTAGACGTAAAAACTGTAAAATATGTTCTACCCATCGGAGACAAAGATTTTATGTCTCTGTTCCTACAGGCGATCTGTTCCAGACTCTACTTTGAGATCGTTGGTCAAGTTTTACAGAGAAGGTAAGATTGTCATTGAAAACAGGAGCTGTGCATGAACAGTGGCTGGGCTCGAATATTCTGGTGGTTTAGCGATGGACAAGACGCAACATTGATTTGTAAGCACTATATGTATTTCACACTATTTCTAACTATAACAATAACACTGAATACTTCAAGCCTACAAACGTGGCAAGATTTCGCGCAGCGATTACCTTAGTTTAACAATACCGAAATACCGAAATCTTTGAAAACAATGACTTCAATTCCGTTAGAATCGTTAATTGTTCAAGTACGGTCCACTCGTAGTGTAAACAGGGAAGAGGAGTAGAAGTGGTAAATACTTGTTTTAGTGTACATCTTTTTAGGCATTGTTTTGATTATATTTATCGTTTGTTGTATTTAACGGGGAAAAACTTGTTCAAAAATTTGATCTAAAAGAGCCATTTTTTGCTAATGTGAGACAATTAAGACATGGCAAACAGCAGAAGATGGTGACTTCCAACGAAGCGGGACCCGATGCGTACCCGAAGAAACAGATTTCTTCAGCACCACCTGTAACTTCAGAAGAGGAGAGCGGCTATGTTATTCTGTACCCTAATATTAATAAGGATATATAAACTTTGTGTACATAAACAGTATACATTAACACTTTCTTGATTCAACAGTTGACGATTTAATGTGTGTTATCAACTTAACCATGTGCTAAAAATTTTGGCACATGCAAACTTTCTAATTTCGATTGATGATACCAGTGAAGAAATCAAATGTATTACGATTCAACACACCCGATAAGGACTAGTGATAAAACCTATACGATCACCACGAACTAATGAAGAAAAAGTTTCTTCAATTATTATCAAGTTTAAATAAACTAATCTGATAAATCTGTACGATCACTGTCGACTTATAATTATGAATTTGTGGACTTACATTTGTGGACTATAATTATGAATGTGTGGACTTACATTTGTGGACGTAAAAGTGTGGACTTATACATACTATAAGTGTTCAAACCAAATTGAACACAGTTTTATTTTGAAGTCGACTACGACATCTCAGACGCTTCACTTCTATACCAGCATGATGATCCTATATAGTCAACTTTAAACCAACAACGTTCCAGTAATCTACCGGCTCTCATTGATTACCAATGCCTCTCATTAACCAGCTTTGGGAAATAACATTCGACTACCAACTTCGATACCAAAACAATCGCTACGACGGTGACATTACAGACTGCGAATTTACAGAGTGCGAATTACAAACTTCGAATTACAGACTGCGAATTACTGACTGCGAATTACTGACTACGAATTTGTCGATTTTATTGCATTATTTTGATTTTTTGGGGGGAGTTATCATATTTTTATTTTATGTTTTGTGTTTTGTTTTGACTGTTTATTACTTATGATTTTATAGTAAGATTGTTTACAACGTCTTGATTTACAACGGTTTTAGTTTCTTTAGTTATATGATAATTTCTTGCTTTTGTTTTAATGTTAAGTTATTTTACTATTAAAATGATATTAATAAATATTATTTTTTCCGGGTAATGTAACAATACCGCTATCTGCTTATCACTTAGGTACACGTTTTTTACTGACCATAGGTCAGTTTCACATACTATTGGTCACATCTGTCGATGAACATCGGACTCTTTCTCATATTGTTATTTATTGTACATGTATCTTAATCATTACTTAATTAATAGTGAAATTTAGTAGTTGACCGTGTCTTGAGTTTGAGAATCTAGATAATGCTTAACATCTGTTAATTGTTCTAAAATGTATAAAAACCCGAGTATTTCTAACTCTCAACAGTATATCCAAGCGTCTGCTCCGACATTCGATTTCATTGTCGTAAAACATCGTATAATAAAGTTCACGTGTGTTAAATCAGTAGTCTTGTTATATAGACGATTTATTGCCTACTATTAACCAGGATTAATACCAGGAGGACTCATCAAGACAGTTATGCAGGCAAGTCTTATTTTGCTCTTACTTTAGTTTAAAATGGCTGAACAAAATCAAAGGGGGAAATGCGTTGACCACTGCGATTTTTCTCTACTCAATACTCAACTTGGTGTATCACACTCTATCCTTAAGTTCGACGGAATTCCGAAGTTGTTCATGGAATGGGTAAAACAAATCGAAAAGTACTCCATTTTGTCAAAAGCGGATAACGAAAAAATTAAAAATTAATAGCATATCAATCCAGCACTGGAGCTATCAGTGATTACATCCATATATATTTCAGGGTTAATGTCGCCAGCACTTGGCAGCAATTAAAAGCTGAATTTGCTTCAAGATTTGGGGGATATTATTGACCCCCATCACGCGCTAAAACTCTTTCGTGAAACCCGCCAAGCAAAGGACGAAAATGTCCAGGGTTACGCTGAGCGAATGTTGTCGCTAGCCGAAGCAATAACCTGTTACTGAGCAAAACATCAGAAAAAGATTTAAAATAAGGTCGGGAAAAGATTATACCCTTAGGACCTCTGGTTAGATTTACACAAATCCGAGGATCCTATGAAAGTTGACCAATTGAGATCATTACGAAAATGTCAGTTTTGTAACAAAAATGGGCATACGGCAAACTACTGTCGCCAAATTAAAAGTCAAGGTTTAGTCAGTGCAGTGGAAAAGACCACTTTCACCTGTTTTAAGTGTGGTAAGGAGGTTCATACGAAAAGATATTGTCCAAAAAATGGACGCAGTTCCCAAAATTAGGAGCTGTTTTGGGGACTGAGCAACCTAAAATACAAACAATTTATAATATAAACATTTTAAACAGTCCAAACACCTGTCTTGTAAAAATTTATGATAAGAAATATAGGGCGCTTTGTGACAGAGGCGCAGAAATAAGCTTAATAAAATAAAAATGTCTACTAATCATTACCATTTAAACATAAACTTAAAAAAGCTGAGCTAATTTAATGTCCGTCAATGGCGGAAGTTTAGACGTTTTAGGCAGTGTAAATTTAACACTTCGTTGAGGTGGACAAAAGTTAAATCATTTATTCATTGTTGTTTCAGGAATAAATAAAAATGATATTTTAGGGAAAAACTGGCTCACTAAATTCGGTGTAAGACTGTACTTTGATTTACAACTAGGGGGGTTGTTAATTTGACTTTTTTATGGGACCCTGTTTAAAAAATGCTACATGTACTGACATGTAAGGAAAAGCATATCTTTTTAATTTCTGACCCCATTAACCCCCCTGTACATACCCTCTGAAGGTTGGCCACGCCCATTTTCACATAAATTACCAGTTTTTTACATTTAATTGCAAAAAGTTGTATGGTATTGGACTGCAATATGTCATTTTATAGGTTTATTAAGGTGCTGAGTTCAAATATGAAGTCTAAAACAAAATTAATCAAACCAATATGGCTGAAAATTCAAAATGGCCGCCAAAATAACCATAGTACAAGCATATTCGGGAGTTTATTTGGACATTTAATATGTTGAATCATGCCTGCAATATGTCTAGCTATAGGTTTGTAAGGTGCTGAATTCAAATATGAAGTTAATTTAAGAAACCAAAATGGCGAGAAATTCAAAATGGCTGCCAAATTAAACCTAGTTTGTTTTAGCATATTCGAGTAATTACTTATCCTGGCATTCAATGTGTTGAATCATGCTAACATTATGTCAATTTATAAGTTTGTTAGGGTAATTAGTTCAAATATGAAGTCAAAACTAATTTAAACAACCCAATATGACCAAAAATTTAAAATGGCTACCAAAATAACACATTTTCAATATATACTGGTTATCAATGGTCAAATCTATATGTTGAATCATGGTTTGTTATCACTCTTAATGCAATTGTTTAGATTATTTGTAAAATAATAAAGCAAATAATCATATATTACATATAATAATCTGTTTTGCAAGAACTTGTATCTTAATATTTAATGAGGAATGTCAGTTCAACACGAAAGTCAGACCTGACATTGCTCAAATAAATTTTCAGATTGGTGGCCTACTCTTTCAAAGGCTATCGTAAAGATTCATTAATTTACGTATTTTCCATAGTCCAATAGTGTTATGTTAAATTATACATCATCAGGCAACTGATATATACATATAAATATACCAGTAGTCAAATGACCATGGAAAATAGCTGCACATTTGGTTAAAATATGTAATCGTAAAGGTTTTGTGTTTAAGTTCTTGTAGTATTGTTTCTGTAGAAAATGTACCCAATGTTTTCTGCTCATCCTCAGTTATGGAGAAACCATTCTATACCTGTTTGTATTTATAAGTTTATGTCTTTATATAAAAATTCTCATTAGTTACAAAGTGTATAAAATATGAGCTAAAAATGTTTCCTGTCTGTTTTAGCATTCATGAGAGATTCAAAGGTTTAATCAATTAACACATTGCATTTTGCTTGGTTTGGCTGTGATTGTATAAACCACTGCTCAAAAAGTAATTGCCTATTTCAATTATTGTTTTCTTTACTTTTCTTTTACTCGGTTGTCACTTAAGCAATCTCATTTTCTAATCATGGAATGTCTTGCATTTGTTTCAACCGTGCACAGTTGGCCAAATAGTTGAACACCATCGTCTCAATCATTAGTTTTTAGGGCTAGTTAAAAGAAATGCAAGTAAGCATAAACAATTAAATAGAGATATAACCAAAATTGCAAATAAGAATTAAAGGGAATGACACAATTGCTGTTGTGATATTGGAAAATTGGAGAATACAATTCTTTGAATTTCTGAAAGCAATTGTTGGTCCATTTACTTTTTTTGAAGATTTTGATACATACATAAGCCAAACTTAATAAACATAGAAACAGAGAAAGTAAATGAATTGCATTTAGAAATCTGATAAGCTATAAAGTCATTCTTTACTAAGAAATCATTGCTTTATTATATTTTCAGAATTTAACAACACAACAAAGTCTTGTTAAAAAAAAGTTGCAATCCATATTGTAGCTTAGATGCTTGATACATGATAGCATACAGCCATCACCCATGATGATCATTTAGTTACTAATATCTATAAAATTTCCTGGGAATTTTAACTCTACTTTGCAACCAAAGTGCCATGACATTTCCTATGCACATACTCATCAACATCTTAATGAAGTAAAGCAATCAAAGACACATTTTTCAATCAAGACATCATATGTGCCGCTGGTGAGGTTGGAACGAATGACCTCTCAGACCTTAACCTCTAATCATACCTCTAAAGCTCTACCTCAGCTATATAATGAATAAAATATATTTGCACACTTATAATCAAATGTCATAACTTTGGTCTTTTGTTAAGATTTCATTAACTAGAGTTAATTTATAAATTGCGTAACATGTTTTAAGTGTGCCGTTTATAACTGAAATATGATTTATTTTGGCGGCCATTTTGACTTTTCTGCCATATTAGTTGGTTTAATTTAGTTTTGGAGTTAATATTTGAACTCAGCACCACAAAACACATTTAGATTGATATATTGAAGGCATGATTCAACATATCCAATGCCCAGTAAATATAATACCCAAATATGTCCAAAATTTGGGTCATTTTGGCAGCCATTTTGAATTTTCTGCCATATTAAGTTGTTTAATTTAGATTTTGACTATATATTTAAACTCAGCAGCCTAACAAACCTACATATTGATATATTGAAAGCCTATAAGAATTGATTTATAACAGTTGGATATAAAAAAAATGTTATTTTTATGTAAAATGGGCGTGTCCGACTTTCAAGGGGTATGTACAGGGGGGTTAATGGGGTCACACAAAATTTTTTGTTGTTGATTCTATTATCATATTGATGGCACCATATTTTAAGCAGGGTCTCACATGGTTATCTTTAAAAAATGAAATTAACAACCCCCCCTATTACAACAAATAAGGTTAGGAAACATTTACGTCCCCTTAGAACAGGACATTCTCATAAGTTCCATAATCCGTATAACGGATGACTTAGTTATGAAACTACAAAAATTTTATACTTCCATGGGGCATATAAAGAAAAATGACAATTTTTCTCCGGACTGTTACCAAATATCACAAATAACGGAAGGTTTTGTAGCAAATGAATCCGGCATTCTGATACCAAACACGGTTGTTAAAATTTCAGATTCTAGGAAAGTCCCGTTATTGATTGTAAATACAGTCCAACTTGTGCTAACGGCCACCTCCGAATAGCGGGCACCTGCCGACAGCGGCCATTTCGATTTCCCCCCGACCGAAAACGCTCTTAAAAAGGCCGTGAATAACGGCCACCTGTCGTCTGCGACCAGCGGCCAGTCAAAACCATCCCCGCGGCCAGTTTATAACTGTGAACAACGGCCAGACGATTGTTTAAAGACAGTATTTCGTATCAAGGCGATTTCGAAAGCAGGCCGCCATTTTTGTTAAAGTTAAGCTAAAAACCCGTAATTCGATTTTTTCCGGATTTTCGTAAACAGACCATCTCGAGTACGATTTTATTAGTTATTATCAAGCTGTAGACAATTTTCTCGTCACCTTATTATAAAAATATGTTAATGTATCCTTTTATTGTTAAATTTATTTGTAAATCGGGAGTAAATTACGTCATGTGATGACACTTTGTTAATTAGTTTTGAATGTTTGGAGACTCCACTAGGTTTGTTTTTCACACGTCCGGCAGATAGATAAATGTTTGTGACACGCTCTTAATTCCTAAATTCGTTCAACTGTAGTACCAATAAAATTATTCGCTTAAGAAAAAAGTGAATGATAGTCAAGGCCGAAAGAATTAACTGCGTTAATTAGATAATGTGATAAAGATAAGATTCATTCACTTTTACTGAAAAACCAAGATGTATTCGCTTTTAGTGACTTTGACTTAACCAAAACTGATACCGTTAAAATGAAAATTGATACTCAAGGGGCCGCCCCGTTAAGACAAAAATCATACTTCACTCCTCTGAAAAATAGACAGATTGTCAATAAAGCCAACGATGATATGTTAGATAATGGTATGATAAGCCACTCCCAATCACCATGTTCCCAAAGAAAGATGGTTCAACATGATTTTGCGTTGATTTTAGGAAATTGAATGCCGTCACAAAACAAAACAGCAATCCTCTACCAAAAATTGATGGGATACTTTCACTAATAGGAGGATCACGATATTTTAGTGCTCTAGATTGCAGACAAGGCTATTATACCGTTAGAATGGATCCAATTGACAAAGAAAAGTCAGCATTTTGTTGTACTCGAGGTCTCTTCGAGTTTAATGTTATGCCATTTGGGTTATGCAATGCACCCGCAACTTATCAACATTTAATGTCCATAGTCTTGCGTGATTGTTGCGCTTTCGCTATCCCTTATCTCGGTGACATAATAATATTTAGTCCATCTATCGAAGAACATTTGAGACATATAGATATAGTTTTTTTCGAAGAAAAATTTCGAGAAAATAATGTAAATTGAAGCCGTCAAAATGCAGTTTCGCTTTGGCTGAAACCCTGAAACCCATTATCTTGGGTTTACAGTGAATGGTCAAGGAATCAAGCCCGACCGTAACAAAGTTCAGGTTATTAGAGATCTACCCACGCCGACGTCAGTTCGTGACGTTCGAGCATACATTGTTGTTCCTATTACCGTAGGGTAATTCCGAACTTTTCGAAAATTGCCGAACCATTGATTGCATTAACACATAAGTGTGCTAGGTTTAAATGGGACGAGAAACGAAGTTATGAACAACTTATAAAATGATTTGAACAAAGTTCCATTATTAGGTTACCCAGATATTTCAAAACTTTTCAAAATTTATACTGATGCTAGTGACGTGGCAATCGGTGCCGTTCTGGTTCAAGAAGGTGATGAACAAGAAAGCATCGTACCGGGGATACCTCATGAAACACCAATTCACTTCTTCTCTCAAAAGCTTAGTAGGTCACAAAGAAAATGGACTGTCATTGAACGAGAAACTTTTGGTATTAAAGCGGCCCTAGAAAAATTCGATCCATATATTTATGGCTGTCAAGTAACTCTTTACACTGATTATAAACTATGTGTTACACTTATTTTCTCCTATGCAAAACAAAAAAGTCCAACAATTGGCTTTGTGTAGTGCTGGTTATGATGCTAAAATCGAATGGCTCGCTGGGAAAAGAAACACTGTGGCAGATCTATTGAGTAGGATTTCATGTGTCAATGATGATAAGGAGGACACAAGTTGTGATAATGAGTCGTCTTGTGACATAGATATCAGTGATAATACTTTTGAAAGTAAACGTAATAAATTCCAACACGATTTAACCAAGTTTATACGTTAACAATCACTCTGATAACCATACAAATAATCCCACGAAACCAACTTTAGAGATCCCAGACTTAAATTTCCGAACGAGATAAAGACAAATACTTGATAAATATGTGAGGTTAAAGAAAAATTGAGAAACAATGATCAATCAAAATCTGTTGGTAGGTTTTTGATACTTGATGACATTCTGTACTATATATCTGAAGATGATAACCTAGATGAAGTTTACTTATGATTATGTATACCAGATCATATGCGTGACTTAGTGTTACAGCAATATCATGATTTACTATGCTATATGGGTACTTATAAATGTTATTCTTCGGCAAAGTCAAAGTATTATTGGAAATATATGTATAGAGATATGTCGACTTATAGTTCGAAATGTGTCACCTGCAATGCCAGATCTGCAAAACGTGATGAAATCCCTATAGATGAAACCGAGATACCAAACTACCCCTTTAGAAAAATATGCATTGATATTCATAACCTTCCCACAACACTAGCAGGCAGTAAGTACTTAGTAGGTTTTATCGACGTTTTTGTCTGGATAGGTAGAAGCTTACCCTGTGAAAAACAAAACCGCGGAAAATGTTGCACACTTATTACTTGACGAAATATTTCCGAGATATGGCTGTTGTGCCGAAATCTTAACAGATTCTGGAACAGGATTTGTAAATAGTATCATGACATAGGTCACTAATACTCTAGGCATAGCTAATATAAGAACGTCGTACTATAATCCGAAAGCCAATAAAATTGAACGCTGGCATAGGTTTATTGATGACGTCATTTCGAAAACAGCTGGTGATAATAATTGGGATGTTTATCTTAATCAGTGTCTTGCTGCAATCAGATTTGCGCCTTCAGGAGGAACACAATATTCCCCATACTTCTTACTTTACGGACAATATTTATTATTACCATTAGATAATATTCTTCAATCTAGAAAGAGGTACATGGGCGAAGAGAGTCATAAAATATGTTTCCAGCGCATGCACCATGCTTTTATTGTAGCGTATAAAAATTTAAAGAAAGCCCAAAAAACGACAGGCTAAATACGCAAACAAAAATCCTAAACCGGTCGAATTGCCGAGGGTCAGCCGGTATTTGAAAAAAAAACAATCAAAAGAAATTGATAATAGATATTTACCCTACTACAGAATTATTGAAAAGAAAAGCCCTTTTACCTTCGTGATTAAAAATATACTGACTAGACAAGTGACTAAAGCCCACGCTAATAATTTAAAATTTGCTAATCTGGAATACTGGGAGATAAATGACAAAGGTAAAATTCCTACCCAAACTCACTCAAAAAGGCCAAAGAGAAGGTCAACTTATGTCGTACCTATGTCAGATCCAAGCGAGACAGACACAAAAAATAGTGACACTTCGACCGAACAAATAGATACCCTAATCTCAAAGTACAGGTTCGAGCGATCAGATTCCTCCGCCCCGTCTGAAGACGAAATTCCATTAGCTGAACTTGCGAAAAAGTTCAGACGGAAAAAGTTAAAAAGCCATGTTAAATCTGAGATTGACATAAATGATGCTCAATCACACTCAGACATGACTGTCGACAACACTGACAGTTGTAACGTAATAAATAGTATTGAAAAGACACAGTCTGGTAGTAAGCACCAGACGCAAACAGTAAATTGAAGGCCCCGTTAAAAGCCTTTGCTGATAACCTATGACGCTGCTTACATATGTAAACATTGTATATAATTCTTAGTTAATTGTTCAAAGTATATTTTTTGTTTTAATTTTTCATGTCAACTTAAGTTGATTTTAAGATCTGATTTAAACCAACACATATCCTATAATCGAGAATATGTGTACGTTAAGTTGCGAAAATGATGTATCGCCTGACGGTTTATATTCATTTAATATTTCAGGGATTTCGAAATGAAGCTACCCTGGTTTCTTGTTTTATTGTTTATCTCATTAACAGGCTCTGTTTAAATAAGAGATAATGTAATATTTGTTAAGACTAATGAAGTAAGTTTTACTCGTCAAACTGGAAACTTGTATTGACCTTAGACTAAGACCCATAACCACACTTTATGACGAAATTATCGACTAGTGTTGACGATATTTTGAAATTTATCAGACGAATATGTGTGAATCTTCAATACACTGACAATGACACATATCAGAAAATGTTCAGAATGCTAGAACAAGAAGGACAACAATTACAAGGTAGTCACATAGAGCATTTATTGCATTGTATCGTAACAATAAATACATAGAAAAAAGAGGACTTTTCCATTTTTAGGCAATGTTTTACAATTTATAGCCGGAACCGCGACTGAAAAAAGACATCTCAGATGTAAGAAACTCTATCCAAAAGCTTAAGACTAATCAAGATACTATTTCACATGTATTAGAAGACAGTATCACTATTCTTAATATTACAAGGGAGGCTACCATTGAAAATAGAAATACCATCAACTCTATAATAACTGCCGTAGATTCTTTAGATTCAAAATTAAGCAAACTAGTAAACAGCATCGAGATAATGATAGCTAAATTAGAGCATTTTATACAGTGTTATTTACAATTAGACTTTATCATTCAATAATTAAGAGAAGTTATCTTAAAAGGTTCTATATTGTATAAATATGTCAATTTAATTTCTTATCGATTAGAAGGGGCTGGCTAGCCATAGACAAAAGGAGATCGCAGTATGCTGTTCTAAATAAGGATGATTTAATGTTTTGTTAAAATTTTGTCACATAGTTTCTGCTATTTATACAGTTGGAATATCTACTGATTGTTTACCCCAAATGTTTCTTGGTAATGAAAAGGGAAAAGAAGCATATTGCCATAAAACTGTACATACAGGTCAAAGGTTACCAAAAGCCACATACCTAATTCATGGTACTTGGCTTATCGTCACCCGTAAACCGGTGGGATTCGCTTTAACGTATAATGATGGTAACAACGTAAACTATACTTATTATAATTTAAAATCAAATGCTGTAATTACTGATTCATTATTCAATTCTGTAAAAATAACACTGAATACTTCAAGCCTACAAATGTGGCAAGATTTCGCGCAACGATTACCTGAGTTTAACAAAACCGAAATCTTTGAAAACAATGACTTCAATTCCGTTAGAATCGTTAATTGATCAAATACGGTCCACTCGTAGGGTTAACAGGGAAGGGGAGTCTAAGTGGTCAATACATGTTTTGGTGTACATCTTTTTAGGCATTGTTTTGATTATTTTTATCATTTTGTTGTATTTAACGGGGAAATACTTGTTCAAAAATTTGATCTAAAAGAGCCATTTTTTGCTAATGTGAGACAATTAAGACATGGCAAACAGCAGAAGATGGTGACTTCCAACGAAGCGGGACCCGATGCGTACCCGAAGAAACAGATTTCTTCAGCACCACCTGTAACTTCAGATGAGGAGAGCGGCTATGTTATTCTGTACCCTAATATTAATAAGGATATATAAACTTCGTGTACATAAACAGTATACATTAACTCTTTATTCAACAGTTGACGATTTAATGTGTGTTATCAACTTAACCATGTGCTAATAATTTTGACACATACAAACTGTCTAATTTCGATTGATGATACCAGAGAAGAAATCAAATGTATTACGATTCAACACACCCGATAAGGACTAGTGATAAAACCTATACGATCTCCACGAACTAATGAGGAAAATGTTTCTTCAATTGTTATCAAGTTTGAATGAACTAATCTGATTAATCTATACGATCACTGTGGACTATAATCATGAATTTTTGGACTTATAATCATGATTTTTTGGACTTACATTTGTAGACTTATAATTATGAATGTGTGTACTTACATTTGTGGACGTAAAAGTGTGGACTTATACATACTATAAGTGTTCAAACCAAATTGAACACAGTTTTATTTTGAAGTCGACCACGACATCTCAGACGCTTCACTTCTATACCAGCATGATGATCCTATATAGTCAACTTTAAACCAACAACGTTCCAGTACTACCGACTCTCATTGATTACCAATGTCCAACTTTTAGGCCCTTACATAATGTCAAGTCAATATTCTATTTTCAATAGAAAAGTATCTATAGGGAAAAATTCTTTGAACGGTCGTAACTCTTTCTTTAAGATATCAATTTTGTGCAAATGATGCAAAACAAAATACATTTCCTGCTTTCATTTGATTGTTTTTAATTTTTTGTAAAATTGTAAAGATTGGTCCCTTTTTATGTTTTATTTGATTAGTCACATTACTATAAAATAAGAAGGGAAATAAATACCTTTGCTAATATAAATGAAAAATAAAGACTTCCCGGTTCTTTGATTAGATTTGTGTAAATGGCATGAGAAAGCTGTATGTTTCTAGTTTTCGGAGCTCTTTTTAAATTTAAAATATCGTAATGAAGTTTTAGTCCCATTTGCACTTTTTCCCAAAAGTTTTGGAGTTTTAAAGTTTTTCTTCATATTTTTATAGTGTGCCCTATCGGATTTATGGACCCCTGGTGTGATTGTATGATACACTGCAAATAGCAAGGCACAGCGGGTACACTTTTATGACAAGATTGCTTTTCTGTCTCTTATTTATTGATAACTACATGTATATGTAATGATGTAGTACTGAATGTTCAGAAATAAATATTATGAAAGTGTTAAGATTCTAGGCTGGTTAGAAAATACATAATTTATCAATTTATTCAAAGAATTATTGTTCGGGTCGATTTACTCGAACATACGAATTACTGAAAACAGTATCATAAACTATTACTTTATTTTGGTGGCATAAGGATAAATAAAACATCAATTGTTTTATTGATTAACACTATGATTATTAATTAAAACGTTAAAACATTAAAAAATATATATTTACTAGTTTACTAATCATTGTAGAACGATTGCATAAAGAAGTCGAAATATTAAAATAAATAAAACAGTTATACAAATTAATGCATGGGCATTTTAGTCCAAGTAAAATAAAGCGACACACGAAACAAAAAAATAGTTATTGGCGGTTTTACAATAACAATGAGGTTTGAAAATTATTTCAAAGCTATTCATTTTTCGGCGCAACTGTCTAAGCCAACTTTTGACCTATATTTCAACCAACACAATTTGCTCTACCATAACTACATTTATAGTTAATACATGTACGCCGTACATGACCAACATTTATACTTCAAAACGTTGAAAATGAACCCAGCAGAGCGCCGTATAGTTTTTTAAATATATTTCTTGTTTAACAATAAAAATAATGCATATCCAAATTAACGGATCGACAATTAATAAATTCAAATGGTAGATGAGTACATTGTCCTTATTTTTAACATAATTTGACCATCAAAAAAATATTTCAAGCATCATTCTCGTTTCAACTGACTGTATTGTATACAAAATGTCACCTTTAAAGTTGTGAAGCATTATCTGTTAATTTACACTTGTTGCACAATGGACAATATAACAAATGTATAAAACATTTGTCTACAAGGGATTTAATTAATCCCCTGATATGTCTTGTAACCTATATAACTATAGTGGTGACCTATGATCCCTATCTTATCTCATCGGTCACAACATGGGGTCACAGCTTGTAGATTATATCATCGCAAACTGATGTATCTATGTCGTAGGGTCACTTGCCCATGTTGTATATATTGTCTATAATCTATTTCTTTCATTTCTCTTCATCCCATTTTATTTTTATCATAATCATCCTCAATAATTTATACACACGCACCTACAATTTTTACATGTCATCAACACCTTACATTAGGGCGGAGGCAACTTGTCAGCGCATGCGCGCAGGTCGACTAGTGAAATACTGTAATCGGCGCATTTGCCAGTAGACACTCAAAGTGGTGAGAACCGTTGTTTGTTCATTTATGCCATATTCTATATTACAGGGTATACCATACGAGGATAGAACCCTTGCCCATTACTACTAAATACAAGAAGACAAGTAAGGGGGTGACATCTACAATCAGCGTAATATGGCTGTATCATTTAGCGAAAATCTTGATGGGTCTCGAAGTTTGGTATGCAATGCCACTCATTAACCAGCTTTGAGAAATAACATTCGACTACCAACTTCGATACCAAAACAATCGCTACGACGGTGACATTACAGACTGCGAATTTACAGACTGCGGATTACAACCTTCGACTTACAGACTGCGAATTACAGACTGGGAATTACAGACTACGAATTTGTCGATTTTATTGTATTATTTTGATATTTTGGGGGGAGTTATCATATTTTTATTTTATGTTTTGTGTTTTGTTTTGACTGTTTATTACTTAGGACTTTATAGTAAGATTTTTTTTACTTAGAGATACTTGAAATGGTATTTGTTAGTTTCTTTCTGAAACGTCTTGTATGATTTACGTCTTGAGTTTCTTTAGTGATATGATAATTTCTTGCTTTTGTTTTACTGTTAAGTGTTTTTACTATTAAAATAATATTAATAAATATTATTTTTTCCGGGTAATGGAGAATTGTAACAATACCGTTATCTGCTTATCAGTTAGGTACACGGTTTTTACTGACCATAGGTCAGTTTCACATACTATTGGTAATATCTGTCGATGAACATCGACCGGACTCTTTCTTATATTGTTATTGAATGTACATGTATCTTAATCACTATTTAATCATTAGTGAAATTTAGTAGTTGAACGTGTCTTAAGTTTGAGAATCTAGATAATGCTTAACATCTGTTAATTGTTCTAAAATGTATAAAGACTCGAGTATTTCTAACGTTCAACAGTAGATTCCAAGATAGCTCCAAGCGTCTGCATCGACATTCGATTTCATTGTCGTAAAACATCGTATAATAAAGTGTGTTAAATCAGCCCCGTGTTCAGTAACTACTGTTAGCTAACGTTACGGGTACGGGAGAACTCAACCCGAAGACAACTCAACCCGTGCAATACTCAACTCAAAGTTGGGACAACTCAATCAGTTAGTAGAAGATTGAGTTGTCTCGGGTTGAGTTGTCTATGGGTTGAGTTGTTCCGACACTTCCGTTACGGAACGTTTTGGAACGCTCAAGGTAACTGAACACGATGCAGTAGTTTTGTTAGAGGATGTTTAACTTAGAATTTAAGAAATGTAATTAATTGACAAATGCGTTTTCGATGCTCTTTTATGTGAACAAAAGGTATAAGAATGTAAAATGAATTCAGTGAATTCCACATTACCATTCTCGTACCCAGAGGCCTTTAAGATTCTCGATCGAGAATCTTGATAACCTCGGGGTACGAGAATGCACATTTCATGATACTTTCCAAATTGTAATAATACGAAGTTAAAAGATGTCATAGAAAAGAGAATAAATAGCTTTTATTGCCATGTAGTCCTCCTAATCTTGGACATATAAAATGTCAATAAAACTGTCTTTCACTAATTATTTATGTTTTTCTTCAACTAGAAATCTCTTGTCACACAGACTTTGGTTCTTATCAGACTACAAGACTTGAAGATGGAGAAATATTTTCATTCAGGTAAACTACTGTCTAGCTAAAATTATTGTTATCTTTTTACCAGTTTCAAATGAAAATATATATTTGGTGCATACAGACCACTCGTTTTGAATTTCTGTGAAACTGGACATAACGACAGTCTAATTTCAGAGCGATATAAGTCAATGTTTTGCAAAATTGAGCTCAGGTGAGTTCGAACATGGGTCATCTTGGATGAAAAACTGGGTCACAGTAGCTAAAAATAGACAAATATTGTTTACACTCTAGTAGCTAGTAGCTACTGTTTTGATCCAAATATCCTGGAAATTAGACTACTCATGTGAGCGATAAAAGTCATCATGGCGCTCTTGTATTGATTTTTGTATGAAAATGTTTAAAGCAGAAGCGGTCAGCATGGCCGTAAACCTTCGAAAACATTATATGACACGTATATAAAAATTTATACAGTATAAAATGTCTATGACGGATTGGGACCATGTCGGTCGCGTTTGCGTTTATGTATACATTCCATGTATAAAAATATTTTATTAAAGTGCAGGGGCGGATCCAGAATATTTTTCATGGGGGGTCCGAACTTTTTCTAGGGGCGTCCAAACGTTCGAACCACAACCACATTTTAGACATTTTGCAGAATAATGCAACCATACTGATAATAAAAAAAATACATAAACAATAAATCTATGCATCTTTCCATGAACAAATTGCTTCATGCTACTTAAAAGTGACTTATACAGTAAAGAAATACACTTACGGACAGGTACATTTTGGAAATCTGACCCCGCCAATAGAGCCGCCTATGTAGTGACATGGTATAACATTACATATTACAACATAAATGCACAAACAAACTTTCAATCATATCCAACCTTATAAGTCATCTACTCGTAATCACTTATACCAAAACATGAAACAATTATATTCCGTTAAGTAAATATGTATATAGCAAACATATCATTTTTGCAGGGTTGTACTAACACAAAAGAGCGATCGAGAAGCCAGAGCGGATTGTCAAAGAGCTGGAGGTGATCTGATCAAACTGTCAACTCTACCAAGGCTTAGATTCATTCAGAAACTGATGCAAAAATGCAATAGTATGATCAATACCTTTTTCTTAAGATTAACGTCGTGGGAACACATTGTATAGGTCATTTTACGGCGGTCAGGGAATCCTACTTACCGTTCCTGAAAAGGTTAAATCTGTGACTAAGTTGTTAATCAATTACTTGTCGCATACTTCCGTCAGTGACTGTGACTGTCATATATTATTTAGAATAGGTGGTAGGAGGGAGAGTGTCCGTCGAAATTATTTCATGATCGAATAAGGCGCCTATTTATCAACAAAAGTATATTGGCATTCGGAAAATCACTGGAGTGGATCAATAAGTAACCATCATCAGTTTTATTACCGGGATATTCAGAATTCTATCTTGGCTGTCCGAATTTGAATAGGAACGGAAAAATCCGATAAACTTCAAAATTTCCAAATATTTTGATTGATGGCTTTTGTGTTCGGTTTTCTTAGGTAAAACTATGGCCATATGTTATTATATGAAATGCGTGTAAGATCAGGATTCATAAGACTTATATATGTAAATAATAATTTTATCATTATATATAATTTTATTGAAAAATAAGCATAATAGTTCATAAATATTTGTCTTAAGCTCTGTCACGGATATTAAAAATAACAGGTGAGATCTACAAGAACTTAGATTATCTTGCTTCCTTAACTAACTTAATGCTAATTTAACTGGTGTATAAGCCTTCCTCTGACAGGGGCGAATCCAGAATATTTATTTTAGGGGGAGGGTCCGAACTATTCCTAGGGGGGGGGGGGTCCGAACTTTCAACCACATTATAGACATTTTGCAGAATAATGCTTCATATCAATAAAAAAACTACATAACCATGATACGCACCGAGAAAAAATGCTTCGTGCTACTTAGAATGATTCACAGTCACGAAATACACTAATGGGTAGGTACATTTTGGAAATTTCGGGAGAGGTGTCTGGACCCCCCTGACCCCCCGCCCTCCCCCGCTAGATCCGCCTAAGTCTGACATATTATCGTTATCAAACACTATTATATCACATCAAAAAGATTAACTGGAGATAAACGCCTTGTTTATAATACCTTTAAGTACTTACATTATTCCCACTAATTTAAATACTCACTATCTTGGTCGATAATTGAGTATTTAAATCAACAGGGTTAATATATTTGGCACTGATCCCTGCTGATTTAAATGCTAACCAACATATTTCTGTTTACACTAATGATTAGTAAGTATTTAAATCAGCTGGGTTATTGTATGTGCCACTGACAGTCGAATGAAATTTACCAGAGTGCTTGAATGGCTTTAAAGGTACTAGATCACAGATTTGGTTAACTTTTTGCCGTATTTTCAAAATACCATTCAGTGTCTCTGTAATTGTGTCAAAATATTAATTCATAATACTTTTAAAAAAAAGTGACCTATATGTTTCAAGAAGTATACAATAAAAGTTACAAAATACACTAAAATTGTCTATACCGTGACATACGGCATAAATTTTTACTACATGAAACACCATCATTTGTTGTTGTATGTCAATTTGCATTAAAATTATTATTATCAGAACACTACTTTCTGCTTCCAAAAATGTTTCCTACAATTTTGATAGTTTATAGGTTGATATTCAAATTGAAATCTGTGAATGAGTACCTTTCAGAACTTAAATTTCAGGTGAATATCTCCAACGGTACTACTTAATTGGCGGAAGTAACAAAATGGACTCAGGAGTTTTAACAATGAACGAATGGAGATGGCCAGACGGCGAACTTATTCCTATGAACTCAACATTCTGGATACCGGGTCATCCTAACAGCCCGTATTATGAAAACTGTCTACTAATTACAAACCATATGTGGCTGTTAGACGATCACCCATGCACAGCAAAACAGGCTTACATTTGTGGGAAAGAATTTTAAAGAACTTTAATTACTGCAGAGGATTATCTGTTGGAAATAAAAACTTGAGCTCTGACGAAATATGACTTGTTTTGTTTTGAAATATTCAGTTTTTATTATTTATCAATTTTTTACGTAGAAATAATATATAAGTAACTGCAAAATCTTCTGTCAATTGAAGAAATTCAATTTTCATAATTTCAAAGGCAATACATGTATAAGCGTATAGTTTATGCAAATTGATTTGAGATTGATTAAAATATTACACGCTCCTGTAACTACACCGTTTTTTGATACAATTAACGTATGCAAATGATATGCAAATTGAATAAACATAAAATACATATTGTAGATAAACAATAGAAATTCGAAAGCTAAAACTCGAAATTTCTGGACAAAACTTCGAGCGAACCGAGCATTAGACCCATTCGAATTCAATAATGTAACAACCCTTTGTTTAGGACTGCTGCGAGTATCCGAGTACTCGGATATTCGCGATCCCGACCTGAAAATCGAGTACGAATATTCTTCACGTCCGAAATCGTCGAATCGCGATCTAGTTTCGGTAATAATGAAAGAACACTTTTAGCTTAATTACTTCTTAAAACGAGCCGCATTACTAATGAACATTTTGATTTAATTCAAAATTTCGATGGATACACATTTTAACAAAACTGTAAGCACTGAAATGCCCATAAATCGCTTGGAAATAGAAATGTTTTGAGTACATTGTTTTCCATATAGTTAAAGCTTCTGTAATTCTTCACTTATTTTTGTTATTACATGAATTCCTATATGCTTCTCCATTAACTAGTGATTCGTGGTTTGATTCGCGAATCGCTACACATGAATTGTGGTTCGGATCGGATCGCTACTTGCTCAACGATCCACAGCCCTACCTTTGTTACTAACTATGGCCCTTTTCCGTTGACAATTATTCGAAATAGATAGGTGCCGGGTAAATGCTTGACCCTAATTTGAATTTTTAATAAAATGGCTTATCGAGATCCAAATTATGTGTTGTATTGTTTTCTGACCCTAACTCTAATGCCAGTTCGTTGGCACAGCAGGGGTGTGTCTGACTATTCAGCCATTGATTAATGGTTCGACTTCAGGTGGGACCTTCATACCACTGTGTATATAAAACAAAATGCTATCATACTTTAATAGACACAGGGGTTATTCGTCTACTTTCCTAAGTGTAAGATCGTTGTTTCATTTCACTGAGTGAATTCGATCAGAAACATAATTTCAATAGAATCATAGCCTCGAGTTTGATTTCTGAACGCAGCAGGCTATATCCGTTCATGAAAATTTTAATGTTTTATATCAATTTTCGAAGCAGTTGTAATTAAGGGAAATGTTGTCAGCTCCGTCTGGAAGATGAACCGAGTACTGGTATATAGTTAAAGTTAAAGCAATGATTCTGAAGTTCAGTCGACTCTGACAATAACCTCCCTGATCAACGAGTCATACACTGTTGGCCAACTGTTAACATACGGCGCAGATTGCACCGAAAGCATAACAGTGAATGATCCTAACAGGTACCCATTTACACCTGGGTGGAGTAAAGCAATCAAAGGTAAATTTCAAGGAAATTGACAAGCATTGCCCCTAGTGGGATTCAGACCAATGACTTTTCGATCGCTTAGTGCGCGTCATACAGCTGGACAACTGCTTCTACATAATCAAATGTCCAGGAAAGCTGATTTGTGAGTAGCCGATGTTTGATACTTGATAAAAGTGCTTTACGATAGACGTAAAAACTGTAAAATGTGTTCTACCCCTCGGGGACAAAGATTTTATGTCTCTGTACCTACAGACGATCTGTTCCAGACTCTACTTTGAGATCGTTGGTCAAGGTTTACAGAGAAGGTAAGATTGCTATTTAAAACAGGAGCTGTTTATGGACAGTGGCTGGGCTCGATTATTCTGATGGTTTAGCGATGGACAAGAAGCAACATTGATTTGCAAGCACTAAGTATTTCACACTTTTGTAACCCGTTAAAATCCATAGTCCGAACTTAGGTTGATCCTACGACCTCTCGAGTCGTAAGCGAATTCTTTTTCGTTGTCATAAAAGCTAGCTTAAAGGCAATGTATTACAAGTTCCTTATTATACCTCTGCTACATACTTCTCCTTTAACAGGAATTGTCTTCGAGTTCTTGGAGCTTGATTGTCTGTCGGACTATCTAATGGTGCACTCACACAATTTCTAAAAAAAAGTCGGAATGGTTTGTACTTCCCAAAACTTTTTCAAACAGTTTTTGATTTGCACAAGGGAATGTCTGCTAAATTTTGAACACTACTCTTACCGTTCGATTTGACGACTTTCAATTATTAGCAGATTTTCCGAGCATTCCGCTCGATATTTAGCAGACATTGGAAGACTCACGTGACATTCGCTAAACAATCATAACACTCGGAGCATCCTCGATTTTCTTTGCATGCAATCAAGGCTACAACTACATGTAAATGAACGAAAATGCCGAGGGGTCCATCCATGATCAAATCTAAAACTGTATACAGAAAGAGCGTATGCTCAAGCATGCACTCAATGACCCAGAAACTTATTCAGGGTCTTTAGTCACGTGCTTTTCAACAATAACCACTGACGTAACCACAAACTTTTTTCGCCATTAATTGACGCATAAGATTACTACTTCTTAGGTGTGTCCGAAATTTCCCCCATTAGCTTTACTATTCTATAAGTTGGAATTGTTTGCTCTTTATAGCCTGCACAAAAATGAATCAAAATGTTATATTCAAATATATTTTGCGCAGAGGATTACATTTACGATAAACAGGGCAATGTGGATATATTTGGAAGATAAAAAGCAGGCCTTACATTTGTTTCCGCTGCGATATTTTTTGAATTTTTACCCGGTTCATGAAATCGACGAAAATATATGTGTGTTTATATACCTTCAGAAGACCACGACGTCGTGAATCTATGCCCTGTTATAAGTTAACATGTAATGATGGGATATGATATTTGTATTAAAATGTTAACCTACTAATTTAGTACAGTAAATCAAACCAATGTTAAATAAATTTTAAGTACCATATTGACTATAAAAAATTGTAGCTCCATGGCAGAGTGTCGGTCTTTAATAGAATAGTTCAAATATTCAAATCTCATAAAGTTAATAAAGCAATGACTGCCTGATTTTGGTACTATGAGACTCAAATAAACTTTCGTAATTTCTGTTGGCAGTTTTATTATTGAAGTCTCTATGATGAATTCTCTTACAGAGTAATATATGTGACATAATTATTTCAATAGTAGAATCTTCTTTTTCATAGTAGTACACTTGTTTGTATTGTAAGAATATAACGTCCTACTTTGTTGATTTTAGATTTCCTTTCTTATCTTGTAAAAGATTAATTCATTAATTTTTATAAAATTAATTCCATCTAACTCTTAATGATAATCAGTCATTATTCCCAACAAATTTGATGACATTTTATTTAAATGAAGTATAAATTAGCACCAGTACTTCTCAGGCACTGAAAATATTTTTTTCAACATTTTGGGCCATTTTTCTGCAATCAATGACTCCGAATTTTTTCTCGGGATAAGAGGCGCTGTCTCTCTTTTAACTAGGGGTATAACAATACGATAAAAACCGTATTGCAATATATTGCAATACACAAAACCTGTATTGCAATGTATTGCAATATATTGCAATACATATTATTCTTCGCACATACATGCAAAGCATGAAATAATGCACGTGCATCGTATTGATTTGACCAACACTACAATAGATATTTGTATTTTCGAATGATCTAATGTATGAATAGATATTTGAATAACCTAAAGAAAATGTTTTGAATGGACTTTCAAGATGATAATTATTCTCTCACTTTACGAACCATAATTCAAGTTTTCAACACATTTTATCATTTACTAGTATACGAACATTCAAATTTCAGATTCTGATAAAAACAATCAGAATGGAAAATAACTAAAAACCGGTTCAAAGAAAAACGAACCGGTTAAAAACCGTCAGAACTCATATTGCAATATAAACCGGTATATCGGTTAACCGTTACACCCCTACTTTTAACCCCAGCAACAAAGGGGGCACATCCTCCTTTAGGACCCTATGTAACATCTTTTGATGGGGAAGGCGCGAGAAAATGAGGTCATTTTTGGGACGTCTCTCCTTAAGTGAATTTTACTAAATCCAGTTAGAAATACCAATTTCAAGGCCCATGTCAGCCATTTTGAAGGGGATCCAGACACATAAAATGTAGGATTGACCAGGCATTTCAATGGTTAATCTATGCTATTATACAGTGTAGATGCAATAAAAAACGGCCAAAATGTACCAGAATGCACGATTTTTTACACAAAACATATAATACAGACTGAAGACCTTAGGCCCGACAAATGGGCTTGACACGTATTTGTATCTGTACGTCAGAGGACCAATTCTGGTATAAATCTTACGGGGGTGGAGGCGCTCTAATCGAGCTTTTGAAGGACAGATTCAAATAAAGCCCTCTTCTGTGTCGGCATGCACTGTTTGATCTGCTAGATGGTTCCACTCCTCTAGTGTTTTCACAAAGAATGAATTTTTATATTGTTCAGTGTGTGAGTTTGGAACATTAAATGCACGAGTATTATTTGAAATTCTAATAATGTTTTTAGAAATACAGTCAGTAAATGTTTTGGTTTAATTAACTTTCCTTTAGGTTTTTGTGTCAGGTAAACATTACGGTCCAATGTTGGCACCATACCACCGGCTATCTTGTATAGCATGACAAGTCTCATAGGCGGAACCAGGATTTCTGGTTAGAGGGGGCGGAAATTCTAGTTAAAGGGGGCGTAAAATGAATAAGCAGAATGGGGTTCCAAGGGGCCGTAAGGGCCTCGAATGGTCCAGGAAAAAACCCTGACCAGAGGACCAGGTGACCGGCAGCCCCGGAAATTCCTTACTTTTGGTTATTTCTAAGGGATCCAGGCACATTTTCAGAGCCTCATCTACTTTTCCAGAGTATAAAATATAAAGCATCTAGATAATTATTTCATGTTATTTTAAAAGCCGCTGAATCATGTTAAAAACTTTACATTAATGAAAGGAATCGTTTTATGATGTGTGATATGTTGCACGCATAGTGTGCAGAATTTTTTTGACATGTATATATATATATTTCTTATAAATATCCTATTTCATGATAGAAAAAAAACTTTGCTTGGGCAATTGGGGGGCCAACGCCGGGTCCGCCCCCCGCCTGAATCCACCTATGAGTCTGTTGTATGAGCGTCGATCTTGGAGGGAGTCTAACTTCAAGCAAGTTAGCATATTGGTAACACGTACATCCTTGACTTCTTGATTTATAGTCATTTAGAATGAATCGTGCGACAAGTCTTTAGATTTTTTCAAGTTTTTCAATGTCTTTTTTCAAGTAAGGATCCCAAATAACGGAAGCATATTCCAGTTTAGAGCGTACTAGTGTTATAAAGGCTGTTTTTCTGCATTCAAGAGGACAATATTTCAGGTTTCTTCTTAAGAATCCAAGTGTTGAACTGGCTTTTTTACGTACGTTGGCAATGTGGTTGCTCCATGTTAAATCTTTGGAAATGAGTACTCCGAGGTAAGCATTGGAGACTACATGTCTAGGTATAGTATTGATTAGATGTATGATGTTTTACTTTTTTATGCTCAAGATGTAACATTTACCTGTGTTGAATCTCATTCCGATATACTCATACTACATGAGTTAGAATTGTTGACTTCCGGTTCTAATATTTTTGTAGCATGTTTAATAACTCGTTATTGTAGAGATCTATGTAGTTTTAGGCTTAGATTATTATTTCGCTCTTCGTTGTATTTTTTGTTAGCAAAAATAGCAATTCGTGGCCACTTTTGCCAGCAAAGAAATTGTTAACTTCAGCCACGTGCTATGAATAGCTATACATACCACGTCGCTGAAGTTAGCAAATTTTTTTTGCTAGCAAAATTGGCCACAAAGTGCTATTTTTGCTAGCAATTTTTTTACTGGGATAATGGTGTATACCACGTTAGAGGTCTGACTCAGGGTTATCTCGTTGGCATAGTGGCTACCCTTAGAGAATTCCATGGATTGGACCAGAAATAACAAAATGTCGGTACTTTACGTTTTGTGTATAAAATCAGCACTCAGATGGGCCATGTTTCAGGGCTCGAATCTCATGTTAAAGCGATTTGGCCGGATACGGCGGATACCACGCGTGAGGTCTGATCTAGGGCTATCACTTGAACATAGTGGCTACCCTGGGAAAATTCCATGGACTTGAACCAAAGACCACTTAAAGTCGGTTCATAACGTTTGGTGTATAAAATCAGCATTCAGATGGGCCATGTTTCATGGCTCAAATCCAGAGTTAAAGCGATTAAGCCGGGTACTGGCGTCTACCAGGCGAGAGATTAGACCTAGGGCTATCACGTGAACATAGTGGCCACCCTTAGAAAATTCCGTTGGCTCGAGCCAGAGACCACTTAAAGTCGGTACATAACGTTTTGTGGATAAAATCAGCACTTAAAATGGCAATGTTTCAGAGCTCGAACGTCGAGTTAAAGCAATTTTGCCGGGTACTGGCGCATACCAGGCAAGAGGTCCTACCTAAGGCTATCACGTGGGCACAGTGGCCATCCTGTGAAAATTCATTGGGCTTGGGCCAGAGACCACTAAAAGTCGGTACTTTAAGTTTTGTGGATAAAACAGATTTCAGATGGGCCATATTTCATGGCTCGAATCCAGAGTTAAAGTGATTAAGCCGAGTACTGGCGTATACAAGGCGAGAGGTTATACCTAGGGCTATCACGTGGACATAGTGGCCACCCTTAGAAAATTCCGTCGACTCGGGCAAGAGACCACTAAAAGTCGGAACTTAACGTTATGTGGATAAAATCAGCACTCAAACGGGCAATGTTTCAGGGCTCGAATCTCATGTTAAAGCGATTTCGCCGGGTACTGGCGTATACAAGGAATGAGGACCGACCAAGAGCTATCACGTGGGCACAAAGGCCACTCTAAGAAAATTCCGTGGGCTCGGGCCAGAGACCACTAAGTGTCGGTATTCTACGGTTAGTGTATAAAATCAGCACTCGGATGGGCCATGTTTCAGGGCTCAAACGTAAAGTTTAAGCGATTTCGCCCGGTACTGGCGTATACCAGGCGAGAGGTCCGACCTAGGGCTATCACGTGGGCACAGTGGCCACCCCGGGAAAATTCCGTGGGCTCGGGCCAGAGACCACTAAGTGTCTGTACTTTACGTTTTGTGTATAAAATCAGCACTCGGATGGGCCATGTTTCAGGGCTCGAACGTCGAGTTTAAGCGATTTCGCCCGGTACTGGCGTATACCAGGCGTGAGGACCGACCAAGGGCTATCACGTGGGCACAGTGACCACCCTGGAAAAATTCCGTGGGCTCGGGCCAGAGACCACTAAGTGTCGGTACTTTACGTTTTGTGTATAAAACCAGCACTCGTATGGCCATGTTTCAGTGCTCGAACGTCGAGTTTAAGCGATTTCGCCCGGTACTGGCGTATACGAGGCGAGAGGTACGACCTAGGGCTATCACGTGGGAACAGTGGCCACCCTGGGAAAATTCCGTGGGCTCGGGCCAGAGACCACTAAGTGTCGGTACTTTACGTTTTGTGTATAAAATCAGCACTCGGATGGGCCATGTTTCAGGGCTCGAACGTCGAGTTTAAGCAATTTCACCCGGTACTGGCGTATACCAGGCGAGAGGTCCGACTTAGGGCTATCACGCAGGCAAAGTGGCCACCCTGGGAAAATTCCGTGGGCTCGGGCCAGAGACCACTAAGTGTCGGTACTTTACGTTTTTATGTATAAAATCTGCACTCGGGTGGGCCATGTTTCAGGACTCGAACGTCGAGTTTAAGGGATTTCGCCCGGTACTGGCGTTTACCAGGCGAGAGGTCCGACCTAGGGCTATCACGTGGGCACAGTGGCCACCCTGGGAAAATTCCGTGAGCTCGGGCCAGAGACCACTAATTGCCGGTACTTTACGGTTTGTGTATAAAATCAGCACTCGGATGGGCCATGTTTCAGGACTCGAACGTCGAGTTTAAGCGATTTCGCCCGGTACTGGCGTATACCAGGCGAGAGGTCCGAACTAGGGCTATCACGTGGGCACAGTGGCCACCCTCGGAAAATTCCGTGTGCTCGGGCCAGAGACCACTAAGTGTCGGTACTGTACGTTTTGTGTATAAAATCAGCACTCGGATGGGCCATGTTTCAGGGCTCGAACGTCGAGTTGAAGCGATTTCGCCGGGTACTGGCGTATACCAGGCGAGAGGTCCGACCTAGGGCTATCACGTGGACACAGTGGCCACCCTGGGAAAATTCCGTGGGCTCGGGCCAGAGACCACTAAATCTCGGTACTTTTCGTTTTGTGTATAAAATCAGCACTCGGATGGGCCATGTTTCAGGGCTCGAACGTCGAGTTTAAGCGATTTCGCCCGGTACTGGCGTATACCAGGCGAGAGGTCCGACCTAGGGCTATCACGTTGGCACAGTGGCCACCCTCGGAAAATTCCGTGGGCTCGGGCCAGAGACCACTAAGTGTCGGTACTGTACGTTTTGTGCATAAAATCAGCACTCAGATGGTCCATGTTTCAGGGCTCGAACGTCGAGTTAAAGCGATTTCTCTCGGTACTGGTGTATACCAGGCGAGAGGTCCGACCTGAGGCTATCACGTGGGCACAGTGGCCACCCTGGGAATATTCTGTGGGCTCGGGCCAGAGACCACTAAATGTCGGTACTTTACGTTTTGTACATAAAAAATCAGCACTCGGATGGGCCATGTTTCAGGGCTCGAACGTCGAGTTGAAGCGATTTCGCCGGGTACTGGCGTATACCAGGCGAGAGGTCCGACCTAGGGCTATCACGTGGACACAGTGGCCACCCTGGGAAAATTCCGTGGGCTCGGGCCAGAGACCACTTAATGTCGGTACTTTACGTTTTGTGTATAAAATCAGCACTCGGATGGTCCATGTTTCAGGGCTCGATCGTCGAGTTAAAGCGATTTCGCCGGGTACTGGCGTATACCAGGCGAGAGGTCCGACATTGGTCCATCACGTGGGCACTATGCTTACACTGGGAAAATTCCGCAGTTTTGGGACAGATGCCACTTAGTGTCGGTACTTAACGTTTTATGCATAAAATCAGCACTCAGATGGGCTATGTTTCAGGGCTCGAACGTCGAGTTATAGCGATTCCACCGGGTACTGGTGTACTCAAGGCAAGAGGTCCGATCTAGGGCTAACACGTGCACAGTGACCTCCCTGAGAAAATTCCGTAGACTTAGGCGAAAGACCACTAAGTGTCGGTACTTTACGTTTTGTGTATAAAATCAGCACTCAGATGGGCTATATTGCAGGGCTTTTACGTCGAGTTAAAGCGATTTCGTCAAGTACTGGCGTATACCAGGCGTGAGGACCGACATAGGGCTATCACGTGGGCATAATGGCCACCCTGGAAAAAGTCCATGGGCTTTGGCCAGAGACCACTAAGTGTCGGTACTTTACGTTTTGAGATAAAATCAGCACTCAAACGGGCAATGTTTCAGGGCTCGAATCTCATGTTAAAGCGATTTCGCCGGGTACTGGCGTATACAAGGAATGAGGACCGACCAAGAGCTATCACGTGGGCACAAAGGCCACTCTAAGAAAATTCCGTGGGCTCGGGCCAGAGACCACTAAGTGTCGGTATTCTACGGTTAGTGTATAAAATCAGCACTCGGATGGGCCATGTTTCAGGGCTCAAACGTCGAGTTTAAGCGATTTCGCCCGGTACTGGCGTATACCAGGCGAGAGGTCCGACCTAGGGCTATCACGTGGGCACAGTGGCCACCCCGGGAAAATTCCGTGGGCTCGGGCCAGAGACCACTAAGTGTCTGTACTTTACGTTTTGTGTATAAAATCAGCACTCGGATGGGCCATGTTTCAGGGCTCGAACGTCGAGTTTAAGCGATTTCGCCCGGTACTGGCGTATACCAGGCGTGAGGACCGACCAAGGGCTATCACGTGGGCACAGTGACCACCCTGGAAAAATTCCGTGGGCTCGGGCCAGAGACCACTAAGTGTCGGTACTTTACGTTTTGTGTATAAAACCAGCACTCGGATGGCCATGTTTCAGTGCTCGAACGTCGAGTTTAAGCGATTTCGCCCGGTACTGGCGTATACGAGGCGAGAGGTCCGACCTAGGGCTATCACGTGGGAACAGTGGCCACCCTGGGAAAATTCCGTGGGCTCGGGCCAGAGACCACTAAGTGTCGGTACTTTACGTTTTGTGTATAAAATCAGCACTCGGATGGGCCATGTTTCAGGGCTCGAACGTCGAGTTTAAGCGATTTCACCCGGTACTGGCGTATACCAGGCGAGAGGTCCGACTTAGGGCTATCACGCGGGCAAAGTGGCCACCCTGGGAAAATTCCGTGGGCTCGGGCCAGAGACCACTAAGTGTCGGTACTTTACGTTTTTATGTATAAAATCTGCACTCGGGTGGGCCATGTTTCAGGACTCGAACGTCGAGTTTAAGGGATTTCGCCCGGTACTGGCGTTTACCAGGCGAGAGGTCCGACCTAGGGCTATCACGTGGGCACAGTGGCCACCCTGGGAAAATTCCGTTGGCATTAGCCAGTGACCACTGATTGTCGGTACTTTACGTTTTGTGTATATAATCAGCACTCAGATGGGCCAGTTTCATGGCTCGAACGTTGATGTAAAGTGATTTGGCCTTGTTACGGCGTATACCACGCCAGAGATCAGACCTAGGCCTGTAACCTAGGAGAATTGGCTTTCCTGATTAAATTCCACGGACTTGACCCTCGTTCTATCGGGTTTTTTTAAGATTCCTTCAAGTGAGACTTAGTTTCAAGAGATAAATTGCGTAACCAAGTAGTCTGAACTCTGTGGATAATTCACCATTACAAAACATTACAAAGATTGTTGTCATAATGGCTTTATAGCTTTTAATTTGCGTTTTTTTCCTAGCTCGGCAAACCGCTAATTTCGCTTCTGACAGGTGCTTTTGTGTATTTTTGTCAATATTGTGAAAACTAATTTCAATGAAAAACCAAAATGCAATACTTGCCGTTGATACTATAAATATAGCAATCAAAAACATTTTAAACTACAAAAATGCACTTGAAATGCAAAAAAATCTCGTATTTTGAATTTTGAACCTGGTTAATTCGACGCGACGGCTAAAAAGATTAGTATTTTAATTAATTCTTAAACTGTTTTTTTTTCATGGAATAACTTAATAAGGTCTTTTATGATAATGGTTATTGTTTTTTTTTTTAATCTGGATAAAGATTTTCAGAGCCCAACACTCATTTCTTAATTCATGCTGTGGTTAAAGTTCGTTTGAACTGGCAAATGAACTACAGTTAATTTAAGCCGTAGTAAGCCGTAGCTGGAAGATTTGTGCGGTTTCAATACATATAAGGCTACGAGATTGTCACAGTAGGAGCAGTAATCTATTGCTTAAGGATCGATCGGCCCTTGTTTCGAAACCCACAAGGGGCATTGCTAGTTTCCATGAGCAAGAAATTTACAAGCGATTGTTTCCACCCAGGTGTAAATGGGTACCTGGAAAGGTGGTATAATTTGCACCAATTTGTCAGCTGCACCAATTAGCGGCGTAATAGGGAGACTGATAGAAGATACCAGTAGCCCGATGAGCAGGAATAATAGCTATAAAGTCGGTAAAAGTGCGTAACATAAAAACTCCGACTATAAAATGCCATTGCATTTTTTATTAAGCTCTACAGCCTTTGTAACCATGCATGAGTCTGTACACATCTGCAAAGTCCTATAATCATATCTATTTGACTATAAAATAACTTCGAATTCTTAAATCATAAAATATAGCAAATAAATTGAAGTATCAGTATGAGGATGGGTTATATTTACATGTCTGTGCTTAATATTTTTAACTCTGGATTATTACTATCAATGTACAATTGGGTCCACAAGTTTCTTTACAATTGTTATAATTAGATATTCTTCAAATGTTAGTAGAACGTAAAGCGGAGTATCGATAAAATTATGGTGTCGATCTCAAAATAATAATTTTCATGATAAAAAAATAAACAATATTCTGTGTAAGATTTTATGCCGTCTTTTATTGGTACGTTTTCGTACTGTAACATGAATACTAGCACACTATTTAAGTCATAAGTTAGTAAAATGAAGAAGCACGTTTAATTTGATACGTTCTTCAAAAAGGATAGTATTATAAGGATCATCCTTAAGTGTCAAGCGTCTGCGATGTCTACTCTTTTTACTTCAAAGGTCATACAGCTTTCATCCGACCCCACCCATACCCAGTTATTTTTTAAAACGTTTGTTTTTATTTTTTTGTTTGAATTTTATCAACACGTTTTATTTGATTATTTACTGAGGCTAGCTCACCTAACCAACTTTCCTGGACATGTTTTACTTTACCAGTACTCGCTAACCTCTTCATCTCCCTTTATAAATTATTCCTAAATGTTTTCTTCGCACCTCCTTGGCAGCACATATCCAGACAACTACAGATAACAATTCTCTGGGATGTCGTCATACGGAACTTATGCATTTGTAGATTTAACTATTAGCTATGGTGTGCTGAACGAAAATTCTGTACCATGAATGATAACGATTTTAACATTTTCGTCGCTCGTGACCTTGTTTAGTACAAAGCTGACGCGTATTGTTAGGTGTTGCGAGTGGATGGCCATTTGGGTATATTTTGTCGGCTTTAAAAGAACGCAGTTTTCAGGATATGGCAATGCTGCTGAACCGATTTGATTCATAAGCATATATAGGTGCGCGTCATTTTGATGGCCAAAAAAATTCTGATTCCACATATCTCATCAGGCCTGCATTGTCTATGACTATCTTATTGTTTTATACTGTATCTAAACTTTACTTTACACGTATCATGATCATTTCAGTGGTAAGTCATATGGAATTGCAAAAACACGTAGAAAATCAAGTTCATTTATTTTGCTTGGCCTAACAATTTGATTGAAAATTGCTTTGAGAAAATCCCTTCGATTTGTACGTATTCAGTCATCCGCTCTCCGTCTAAGCTGTCCGCGTACACATCTCTAATAAGCCATGCATACATGATCAAACGCTTTAATTTATTTATTGGAGTTAACGCCGTATCAACACAATTTTGGCCATTTCACGGCGTCCAGCGCACCTAACCTAGCTTTCATGGACCATTGTCTATAACTATAACCAGTATTCACCTACCCTTCCACTAGTCCGGAAACTTTTCCATATTATCTAATCAATGGGGGAAATCGACATTATTGTCAAATTTTTATGGGATCATACGCTTTAAAATCAGTGTAATACATTTATGATGATATTCAAATCAATCGCGATCGAATGCATGTCGGTCATCTCGTCTAATTACCTTCGATAATTTCAATCTTAATAAAGTTTGACTCTTTCCGGTTACTTCGTTCATCTCCGTGGATTGAATGACGTCATAGAAAAATAATTCGATATCCTTGCGGGTATTCATATCAAGGGACATGTTTCACAACTTCAAGTCTGTCGCTAGCTAGCGCTTTTTTGAAGGCTAGCTAGCTAGCCAATTTTGAGTAGCATATTAGCACTCGCCTTGTGAAACGTGCCCAGTATAAAACGAAAAGTTTGGAACAGTTTGTTTTAAATGATTTTATGTTCAACAAGCGCTGAACTTAAAAATGATTGTAGAAAAAACATTTTCTAATTAACTCATATTAAACTTACTGTATGATTTTAAACAACCGTTTCAAGTCACATTCATGAAATCAATTATTATGTTACTATAATTGTTAATATGATTTTGAATAAATATTAAACGAATAATAATAATAATAATATTTCTTTTTTAATCTGATGGTAATTGAATTTATAAATGTTATACTACAAAGTCTTCTGACTTGATGTGCTATACATATGAATACTAAAGCAATATAAACAATACGTGTTTATTTAGATACTAGGTTATCAGATTGAAATGACAGATTAATGGTTCATCCGCTGTTAAATTGACTGAAGTGGTCAGATAATGTTTTCATAGTGGTTCTGGACATAACGGTATCAGTCCTACGTCTTACACCAGTTGAGAGCATCCAATGGATGATGGGGCTTATCAGGGAAACTATAATCGTTTTATTGACCACAAGCAATTAGCACAGCCATAAATCTACATTAATTTGGCACTTGCTGTGCTGGCTTGTTTGATTGTAATTGATCATGAACATGTGTACTATTTACATTGATGAGAAATAGAAACATAACACCAGTGTTGTTGTATTTGTGAGCACGTATTATACTGTTTTAAATTTTAAATCATATTTCAAAAGATCTTATTTTGTAAGAAGAGTGAACCGTTTTACTACATCATTACTGCAACTAATAATACACATCTAATGACATAATGTTTATAAAATGCGTCTTATGACTATAATTTTAGGAACACAACCCATTTTATACCCTATGACTTTTAAAAACATGAATTTGATTGGTAAGGACATCAGATTACAGACACCTTATCACTCATTCTGAAAAGTAGATGTTGCTACATGTATGAATGATAATGTGACATTGAAGTATTTTCACTATAATAATTTAGATAATGTGATTTGTCTATTATGCCGATATACTTGTTAATATGTTGTGTGAAGCGTCACAATTGGTAAGTCCGTTTTTCTCCTACCTTAGATTTATCATCATCATCGTCGTCATCCTAATCAACATCCTGTTTTAAGTTTGGTAAAAGCCGTTGATTATTCTTTCGGCAAGGGTGAGATTTGTCTTTCTTGTGTGGAAGTCTTCCTCTTCATATCTAGTGGTCTTGATGGTTGGTGTCATACATTTTAAGTTACAATCGATCACGCTCTACCAGGTCTTCCCAGGTTAAATCTGATCAACCTTGGCCAAGGTGTGCTGTGATCTTCAAATTTCTCACTTTGGAGGTCCAGCTTGTGACCAAGCCATCTAAGCATGTTTATTTGTAGAACTTCAGCAATATCTCGGATGTTGTTGAGATAGGGGCTCTTCCAACAAATGCAAAGAACTTCAATGACTTTTAACTATCAGAAAGTTCTGATATTGTGATCTCGCCTCTCTTGTCGTAAAGTAACTCTATCAGTTGAAATCTGATACTACCAATAAATTATACCATGCTAAGCTGGACACTATCAACCAGTGACAGGGGCACTTACACCTAGGTGTTATTACCCCTAGGAAAAGGCGGTATTTTCTGAAAAACTGGCTTAAGACTAGGTATCACCTTCCACAGTTCTGATGAGATTTTGACTCTCATGTGTAGGATTTTACTCTTTTCGTGCTTGGCTCTTTTTCAGAAAAAAAACACTGTACAAATAAATTTAAGGTGCCTTTTATAACAGGATATTTACAAGTAAAAGATAAACTAATTTGATGCAAAACAGATTGGTTGTACAAAACTATTATATACTATTATTAAGCTTAACTGTAAAATTCAAGTTGTATATTGGAGTTTTTTTTGACACGCAGACTAATTAAACAATATGAGAGTCATATTGTCACAGTACATTACTTCGACTAATTACGACATTAATCATAGTAATAAGTAAATTCAATCGCTCTTTATTGTTAAATGACCCAGGCAGATTTTTATTGTGAAGAGAGAATGACAAAACATGTAATCGACACATTTAATAACTCCGGCCATTCTTCCTCCTGCCACTTATTCTCAATCATGTAGGGCAGTAGTCAGTGACTGACAACGTATGCACCAAGTAGTTTGTTAACAGCTTAATCCAGAGGTTACGTGAGTAGGTGGACTGACCGCTGTGATATGACCTGTAAGGAAATGATTTACGTCAAGGCAAGACATAAGTCCTAAAATTGGAACCATCTAAGTGCTGATTTAAGAAGTATACGCAAGGTACAAGCAATTAAAGGTTTAAGACCCATGTCTTCACATCTTTTCGGGATAGACACTGTGGTAACGCGATGGCCGTGGGTCAGAACTACAGAAATAGACCTGTACTCGGTCTGTATTCGCTTTCAAACAGCCCATCGAAGTGTTGATTTTATACACCCAATATTTTATACCCTAACCACATAAGTGGTCTCGCGCCAATGCCCACGAACATTCCCCAGGGTAGTCACTGTGCCAACGTGATAGCCCTAGGCCGGACCTCTCGCCTGGTATACGCCAATACCCGGAAAATGGAATTTTCCCAGGGTAGCCACTATGCCCAAGTGACAGCCATAGATCAAACCTCACACGTGGTATCCCCCGTATCCGGCCAAATCGCTTTAACTCGACGTTTGTGCCCAGAAACATGGCCCGTCTGAGTGCTGATTTTATACACAAAACGTAAAGTACCGACAATTAGTGGTCTCTGGCCCGAGCTCAGGGAACTTACCTAGGGTAACCAATGTGCAAACCTGACAGCCCTATGTCGGACCTCTTGCCTGGTATACGCCAGTACCGGGCGAAATCGCTTAAACTCGACGTTCGAGCCCAGAAAATGGCCTGAGTGCTGATTTTTAACACAAAACGTAAAGTGCCGATACTTAGTGGTCTCTGGTTCAAGCCCACGGCATTTTCTGATAGTGGCCACTGTGCCTACATGATAGCCCTAGGTCCGACCTCTCGCCTGGTAAACGCCAGTACCGGGCGAAATCGCTTAAACACGACGTTCGAGCCCGGAAACATGGCCCATCTGAGCGCTGATTTTATACACAAAACGTCAAGTAACGACACTAAGTGGTCTCTGGCCCGAGCCCATGGAATTTTCCCAGGGTGGCCAATATGCCCACGTGATAGCCCTAGGTAGGACATCTCGCCTGGTATACGCCAGTACCGGGCGAAATCGCATCAACTCGACGTTTGCGCCCTGAAACATGGCCCATCTGAGTGCTGATTTTATGAACAAAACTTCAAGTACCGTCACTTAGTGGTCTCTGCTGATTTTATAAACAGAACGTAAAAACCAGAAAATTAGTGGTTTTCTGCCTTAGCCCTCGGAATTATCCCAGGGTTGCAACTGTGCCCACGTGATGGACCTAGGTCGGACATCTCGCCTGGTATACGCCAGTACCGGCGAAATCGCATTAACTCGACGTTTGCGCCCTGAAAAATGGCCCATCTGAGTGCTGATTTTATGAACAAAACTTAAAGTACCGACATTTAGTGGTCTCTGGCCCGAGCCAACGGAATTTTCCTAGGGTGGCCACTGTGCCCACGTGATAGCCCTAGGTCGGTCCTCTCGCCTGGAGTACGCAAGTACCGGGCAAAATCGCTTTAAGTCGACGTTCGAGCCCTGAAACATGGCCAATCTGAGTGCTAATTTTATACACAAAAAGAAAAGTACCGACACTTAGTGGTCTCTTGCCCGACCCATTGAATTTTCCCAGGGTGGCCACTGTGCCCACGTGATAGCCCTAGTTCGGACCTCTCGCCTGGTATACGCCAGTACCGGGAGAAATCGCTTTAACTTAACGTTCGAGCCCTGAAACATGGCCAATCTGAGTGCGGATTTTATACACAAAACGTAAAGTCCCGACAATTAGTGGTCTCTGGCCTGAGCCGAAGGAATGCTCGCGGGGTTGCCACTGTGCCCACGTGATAGCCCTAGGTCGGACCTCTCGCCTGGTATACGCCAGTACCGGGCAAAATCTCTTTAACTCAACGTTCGAGCCCTGAAACATGGCCCGTTTGAATGCTGATTTTATACACAAAACGTAAAGAACCGACATTTAGCGGTCTCTGGCCCGAACACGAGGAATTTTCCCATGGTAAACACAGTGCCCACGTGATAGCCCTAGGTCGGACCTATCGCCTGGTATACGCTAGTACCGGGCGAAATCGCTTTTACTTGACGTTCGAGTCCTGAAACTTGGCCCATGTGAGTGCTGATTTTATACACAAAACGTAAAGTACCGGCAATTAGTGGTCTCTGGCCCGAGCCCACGGAATTTACCCAGGGTGGCCACTGTGCCCACGTGATAGCCCAAGGTCGGACCTCTCGCCAGGTATACGCCAGTACCGGGCGAAATCGCTTAAACTCGCCGTTCGATCCCTGAAACATGGCACACCCGAGAGCTGATTTTAAACAAAAAACGTAAAGTACCGACAATAAGTGGTCTCTGGCCCGAGCCCACGGAATTTACCCAGGGTGGCCACTGTGCCCACGTGATAGCCCTAGGTCGGACCTCTCGCCAGGTATACGCCAGTACCGGGTGAAATCGCTTAAACTCGACGTTCGAGCCCTGAAACAGGGCCAATCCGAGTGCTGATTTTATACACAAAACGTAAAGTACCGACATTTAGTGGTCTCTGGCCCGAGCCCACGGAATTTTCCCAGGGTGGCAACTGTGCCCAAGTGATAATCCTAGGTCGGACCTCTCGCCTGGTATCCGCCAGTACCGGGCAAAATCGCTATAACTCGACGTTCGAGCCCTGAAACATGGCCCATCTGAGTGCTGATTTTATACACAAAACGTAAAGTACCGACACTAAGTGGTCTCTGGCCCGAGCCCACGGAATTTTCTCTGGGTGGTCACTGTGCCCGTGTGATAGGCCTAGGTCGGACCTCTCGCCTGGTATACGCCAGTACCGGGCGAAATCGCTTAAACTCGACGTTCGAGCCCTGAATCATGGCCCATCTGAGTGCTGATTTTATACACAAAACCTTAAGCCCCGAAAATAAGTGGTCTCTGGCCTGAGCCGAAGGAAATTTCGCGGGGTTGCCACTTTGCCCACCTGATAGCCATAGGTCGGACCTCTCGCCTGGTATACGCCAGTACCGGGCAAAATCGCGCCCTGAAACATGGCCCATCTGAATGCTGATTTTATACACAAAACGTAGAGTACCGATACTTAGCGGTCTCTGGCCCGAGCCCGAGGAATTTTCCCATGGTAAACACTGTGCCCACTTGATAGCCCTAAGTCGGACCTATCGCCTGGTATACGCTAGTACCGGGCGAAATCGCTTAAACTCGACGTTCGAGCCCTGAAACATGGCCCATCCGAATGCTGATTTGATACACAAAACTTTAAGTACAGACACTTACTGGTCTCAGTCCTGAGCCCACGGAATTTTCCCAGGATGGCCACTGTGCCAACGTGATAGCGCTAGGTCTGACCTCTCGCCTGGTATACGCCAGTACCGGGTGAAATCGCTTAAACTCGACGTTCGAGCCCTGAAACATGGCCCATCCGAGTGCTGATTTTTAACAAAAAACGTAAAGTACCGACACTTAGCGGTCTCTGGCCTGAGCCCACAGAATTTTCCCAGGGTGGCCACTGTGCCAACGTGATAGCCCTAGGTCGGACCTCTCGCCTAGTATACGCCAGTACCGGGCGAAATCGCTTAAACTCGACGTTCGAGCCCTGAAACATGGCCCACCCGAGTGCTGATTTTATACACAAAACGTAAAGTACCGACATTTAGTGGTCTCTGGCCCGAGCGCACGGAATTTTCCCAGGGTGGCCATTGTGTCCACGTGATAGCCCTAGGTCGGTCCTCTCGCTTGGTATACGCCAGTACTGGACGAAATCGCTTAAACTCGACGTTCGAGCCCTGAAACATGGCCCATCCGATTGCTGATTTTATACACAAAACGTAAAGTACCGACACTTAGTGGTCTCTGGCCCAAACCGACGGAATTTCCGAGGGTGGCCACTGTTCCCACGTGATAGCCCTAGGTCGGAACTCTCGCCTCGTATACGCCAGTACCGGGCGAAATCGCTTAAACTCGACGTTCGAGCCCTGAAACATGGCCCATCCGAGTTCTGATTTTATACACAAAACGTAAAGTACCGACACTTAGTGGTCTCTGGCCCGAGCCCACGGAATTTTCTAAGGGTAACCACTGTGCCCACGTGATAGCTCTAGGTCGGACCTCTCGCCTGGTATACGCCAGTACCGGGCGAAATCGCTTAAACTCGACGTTCGAGCCCTGAAACATGGCCAATCCGAGTGCTGATTTTATACACCAAACGTAAAGTACCGACACTTAGTGGTATCTGGCCCGAGCCCACGGAATTTTCCCAGGGTGGCCACTGTGCCCACGTGATAGCCCTAGGTCGGACCCCTCGCCTGGTATACGCCAGTACCGGGTGAAATCGCTTAAACTCGACGTTCGAGCCCTGAAACATGGCCCATCCGAGTGCTGATTTTATACACAAAACTTAAAGTACCGACACTTAGTGGTCACTGGCCCGACCCCACGAAATTTTCCCAGGGTGGCCACGGTGCCCACGTGATAGCCCTATGTCGGACCTCTCGCCTGGTATACGGCAGTACCCGGCGAAATCGCTTAAACTCGACGTTCGAGCCCTGAAACATGGCCCATCCGATTGCTGATTTTATACTCAAAACGTAAAGTACCGACACTTTGTGGTCTCTGGCCCGAGCCCACGGAATTTTCCCAGGGTGGCCACTGTTCCCACATGATATCCCTAGGTCGGACCTCTCGCCTGGTATACGCCAGTACCGGGCGGATTCGCTTAAACTCGACGTTCGAGCCCTGAAACTTGGCCCATCCGAGTGCTGATTTTATAAACAAAACGTAAAGTACCGACACTTAGTAGTCACTGGCCCGACCCCACGAAATTTTCCCAGGGTGGCCATGGTGCCCACGTGATAGCCCTAGGTCGGACCTCTCGCCTGGTATACGCCAGTACCCGGCGAAATCGCTTAAACTCGACGTTCGAGCCCTGAAACATGGCCCATCCGATTGCTGATTTTATACACAAAACGTAAAGTACCGACACTTTGTGGTCTCTGGCCCGAGCCCACGGAATTTTTCCAGGGTGGCCACTGTGCCCACGTGATAGCCATAGGTCGGACCTCACGCCTGGTATACGCCAGTACCGGGCGAAATCGCTTAAACTCGACGTTCGAGCCCTGAAACATGGCCCATCCGAGTGCTGATTTTATACACAAAACGTAAAGTACCGACACTTAGTGGTCTCTGGCCCGAGCCCACGGAATTTTCCCAGGGTGGCCACTTTGCCCACGTGATAGCCCTAGGTCAGTCCTCATTCCTTGTATACGCCAGTACCCGGCGAAATCGCTTTAACATCAGATTCGAGCCCTGAAACATTGCCCGTTTGAGTGCTGATTTTATCCACATAACGTTAAGTTCCGACTTTTAGTGGTCTCTTGCCCGAGTCGACGGAATTTTCCCACGGTTGCCACTATGCCCATGTGATAGCCCTACGTAAAACCTCTCGCCTTGTATACGCCAGTACCCGGCTTAATCACTTTAACTCTGGATTGAACCATGAAACATGGCCCATCTGAAATCTGGTTTATCCACAAATCGTTAAGTACCGACTTTTAGTGGTCTCTGGCCCAAGCCCAAGGAATTTTCACAGGATGGCCACTGTGCCCACGTGATAGCCTTAGGTCGGACCTCTTGCCTGGTATGCGCCAGTACCCGGCAAAATGGCTTTAACTCGACGTTCGAGCCCTGAAACATTGCCATTCTAAGTGCTGATTTTATCCACAAAACGTTATGTACCGACTTTAAGTGGTCTCTGGCTCGAGCCAACGGAATTTTCTAAGGGTGGCCACTATGTTCACGTGATAGCCCTAGGTCTAATCTCTCGCCTGGTAGACGCCAGTGCCCGGCATATTCGCTTTAACTCTGGATTCGAGCCATAAAACATGGCCCATCTGAATGCTGATTTTATACACCAACGTTATGATCCGACTTTAAGTGGTCTTTGGTTCAAGCCCATGGAATTTTCCCAGGGTAGCCACTATGTTCAAGTGATAGCCCTAGATCAGACCTCACGCGTGGTATCCGCCGTATCCGGCCAAATCGCTTTAACATGAGATTCGAGCCCTGAAACATGGCCCATCTGAGTGCTGATTTTATACACAAAACGTAAAGTACCGACATTTTGTTATTTCTGGTCCAATCCATGGAATTCTCTAAGGGTAGCCACTATGCCAACGAGATAACCCTGAGTCAGACCTCTCACGTGGTATACACCATTATCCCAGTAAAAAAAATTGCTAGAAAAAATAGCACTTTGTGGCCAACTTTGCTAGCAAAAAAAAATTGCTAACTTCAGCGACGTCTTATTTACCTATTTTGTGAGCAAGTCCATTATTTAAAGTACAAAAACACGCATTACCTAGAATACGACCTGTAGTGAAGATGAGAAATTTCAATTTAGACTAGGTTTCTTATATATATAGTCAGTTAAATTTGTTATAAATAGAGTGGACTGATGTGAAATTGTATCGGCAGAATAAACACATTATTCGGATGCTAACAAAATTTGCAAATAAAGCACTGTGTTACATAATACTGGTCATTCTATAATGTAGGAACACGTCGACCTTTGAATCAACTTCTACCAACATTTTTTCACCTGCTTAAAAACCACCAAGACTACTGCCATGAACAAAATGGTAGAAAAATCTCAATTACATTGTAAAATACATAATGGTAAATACATGTAAACATAATATGTTCATGACGACGTCTTAACAATATTTGTTTTCTTGAAAATATGCACTATTAAAAATATAATCGATCGAAAGCTTTTGTCTTAATTATAGATTCTTGGTTTTCTTTAAATTATCATAGTACATGTTGTGCATTGTATATGTATCAACTTGTTCGGAAGAACTCAATGCATCACTCGTTTGTAGTAGTTTATAGACTTATAAAATAATGCGATTCCTTGGACAGTAAATTTCCATAAACTTCGGATGACTTTCAAATCAATACAGAAAATCTAATTCAAAAACATTTCACCTGAAAATCTGAATGTACTTGTATATACTAAGCAGTTAATTGTAGTAAACTGATCATGGAGCGGATCATCATTCCTATATCCATATATTTACACTATATTTTGATCATCATTCCAAAAAAACATTTCACTATATCTGCCCCATATCCAACTATTTGTCCTTTCGTAACTTACTGATTTGACTTCTCGATAAAATCGATTATTAATCAGAGCCTCCGTTGTTGCACTCGGTATTGTTCGGAAATTTCCGATATGACAACCTGCTGTGATCATAGATTGATAAAACTGATAAACCCCATCAATATATCACGTGATAGACACTGCATGACGTCTATTACCAACATTTGATATCTGTTATATTTTCATATAAACTTATTAATAACAAACCCTGCAGTGCGCGGTAAGAATAAAACTGTACTCCATGGAATTTGATTTACGTTTCCTTTTATGAAAAGAATTAAAATTTATAAACTATGTATCATACATGTAATTTTCATTACACCTTGTGTGTATTTACATTTGCAACAGCATAAGTAAATGTACATGTACATATTAATACTTATAATAAACATAAATAATTATTTCAATCACAATTAAAAAAGCAATCAATAGGCATATAAATTGTATCAAAATACTGAAAATATTTAATATAATTTCATATAAAGACAAACATCTGGAACATCAATCAATATCAATAGATGCTTTATCCTTTAAAAGTATTAACACCGGCTATTTTTAAAAACTCCAGCGCCAAAAACAGGCAGACAGCATTTCACAGATTTATTGTTTAAAAAATAAAAATCTATATCATCCTCGCTACCCTGTGTGTGTTTTACGACTTGGATGGTAATAAATAATAGTAGTATCCTGTCATAAAACAAGGACCCTGTTTATAAAGGGGCCTTTGTATAAAATGACACCCGCTTGGATGTAGTTAAACGCACCAACAGGGGTCCAATAAGGAATGTAATAAAGTTAATCAATGCATATTAGGTAGTTTCTGAAAGAATTATAGAAAATGCATTATAACTAGTCCAAATAGTATATTAATAAAAAAATACTGTGACGAAAAGACAAATGTTATAAGTTAAAACAGCATTGAACTGTATGGGTAGGCAATTAAGACGAGAAAATACATGTACAGTCATCAGTTTTTCTGTTGTTGTTTTATCTCAGCTATGCGTATATTATGTATTTTTTGTTATAAGTTTTATGAGACAAAATTCATTTGATTTTTATTACTTATTTTATGAATTCTCTTGTAATGGAAACCTTGTAAATGTGAAGTTCTTCAATTAATCATTTAAACAGCATCGTTTTATAAAATTAAATGATGTATTTTCCTCTTCTTGAATAATTAGTTTATAAGAAACAAAATTAACGAATTATACAATGCCATACAATTTTCAACTTTTGAAACAAGTAAACTTGAAATTGAAAAAAATACGTTTTAATCTTATCACATAGATTTATTTTCATAGAGTAAAAAATCTTGTATCTGTAAAGCCCATTTATCAAAATTAAGAGTATTTTATTGCAAAGAAAATAGTCATTTATCTACTTCAAACACTTCTTAAAAACAAGCTTTTTAGGATGGTAGGACAAAAGGTCCCATGGACAAAAAGTCCCATGTCATTTTTGACAGGGGTGGACAAAAAGTCCCATGTAGTTTTGCCACCCTGGACAAAAAGTCCCACCTAAGTTAGACAGGGGTGGACAAAAAGTCCCATGTCAATTTTGAAGACTGAACAACTGGTACCATCTCAATTTGACTAATGTGATGATAAGGTCCTGATTCATTTAAGTCCCATTGTTAGGTGATCAATAGAATATATTATCATTTAATGCAAACTGTTAAAATTAAACATTTTTATTGTTATATTTTGTCCCATTGATAGGTGGAATGTCTCTATCTATCAATTAATTCTAATAGTTGTAATAACAACTTCTATCTTATCCAGATGGCTTCAGATGATTTTTTTAAAGCTGATAAATGTATTTAATTCATAATAAGCATAACTGATTGCCAATTCCTAGTTATTACTACCTATCTTGTTGAATGGATCCTGATTGATTTTCATCTACCTTTGTTTTTTTTATTGTTGTGACAAACAATAACATTTTCAATAGTTATGGTGATCAGTTTGACTGCAACATTTAATTGATTTAATTTGCATAATATAAAAGTTAACATTTAGAGTGTGGTCATTGAGTACAAATCATAACATTGTGACTTGTTTAAGTCATATAAAATATGGGACCAAACAGAGATGAGATGGGACTTTTTGTCCACCCTTGAAAAACTGAGATGGGACTTTTTGTCCAGTGTGGCAAAACTACATGGGACTTTTTGTCCAACCGTGTCAAAAATGACATGGGACTTTTTGTCCATGGGACCTTTTGTCCGGCTCCCGCTTTTTAGACATATAAATGAATATAACGTGGTCTTATAATTTTAAGTACCCCACTTGGAAACTTAGTCAAACTCAAATTTAGAAAGCAGAATGGTTTGAACAGTTTATTTTGTTTCTTAAATGGATATTATATTTTAATAATTTCATGTTTGTAAAGCAGTTAGTTTTCAAGTTGACTGTTGATAAATATATCTTCCAATTATGGCTTTGATTATAATGCACGATAACAAATAAAATATTTGACCGTTGATAAGATCGGTAGCGATAAAGCGTCATATTCTATCGGTCGTTCGGCTATCTTCGCCAGTTTCCGTATAGCGAAACGGAATCTCCCGAAGGAAGGAAAAAAACAATACTTACTAAACTAATTCGCTATTTCCCCCTACTAAATATTCTTCTAAAATTATAAAACCTATACCATTTATTAAAGAAAAGATCGTAGTAATTGAATCCGATTGGGATAGAAAAGATTTTTAAATAATAAAACAGAAATTGGACAAAACGTTGCCAATGTTCAGGTAAAAAAAATCATTTTTGTATTGAAATGCATAGGAAATAGGGTTAACATTTTTAACTCAAAATTCCCCAACTATTTATTTTTCAATTTTTATAAGATATATACCATAAGAAAGAGGATGAAACGAATTATATGAAACTGAATGGGATGGAATAATAACTACTTTAAAATCCGAGAATCATATATTTACACGATATGTTTTCCATCATCCCTATATTCCCATATTATCACTTTATTTGTCCATCATTCCCATTTTCGTATATTGACGCAATGATTTGATCATTGATCATTCATATATTCCTATAATTACACTATCATATGATCATTGTTCATATACATGTATTCCCATACTTTTACTGTATTTTGATCATTATTCCTATATTTACACTATACTAGGATCATCTTTCCTAAAATTTTATATTTACACTTTATTTGTCCATCATGCCTATATTCCTATATTTACACAATATTTGTCTATCATTCCCATATTCCTACATTTACACTATATATTGTCCATCATCCCTATATTCCCATATTTACACTATATATTGTCCATCATCCCTATATTCCTACATTTACACTATATTTTGTCCATCACTCCTATATTCCCATTTTTACACTTTATTTTGTCCATCATCCCTATATTCCCATATTTACACTTTATTTTGTCCATCATCCCTATATTCCCATATTTACACTATATTTTGTCCATCACTCCTATATTCCCATATTTACACTTTATTTTGTCCATCATCCCTATATTCCCATTTACACTTTATTTTGCCCATCATTCCTATATTCCAATATTTACACTATATTTTGTCCATCACTCCTATTTTCCCATATTTACACTATATATTGTCCATCATCCCTATATTCCTATATTTACACTTTATTTTGCCCATCATTCATATATTCCCATATTTAAACTATATTTTGTCCATCATCCCTATATTTCCATATTTACACAATATTTGTCCATCATTCCTATATTCCCTTATTTACACAATATTTGTCCATCATTCCTATAATTCCATATTTACACTATATATTGTCCATCATTCCTATACTCCCATATTTACACTATATTTTGTCCATCATCCCTATATTCCCATATTTACACTATATTTTTGTCCATCATCCCTATATTCCCATATTTACACTATTTTTTGTCCATCCTCCCTATATTCCCATATTTACACTATATTTTGTCCATCATTCCTATATTCCCATATTTACACTATATTTTGTCCATCATTCCTATATTCTCATTTTTACACTATATTTTGTCCATCATTCCTATATTGACATATTTACTCTATATTTTGTCCATCATTCCTATATTCCCATATTTACACTATTTTGTGTCCATCATTCCTATATTCCCATATTTACACTATTTTGTGTCCATCATTCCTATATTCCCATATCTACATTATATTGTGTCCATCATTCCTATATTCCCATATTTAACCCATATTTTGTCCATCATACCTTTGTTACCACATTTACAGTATATTTGGATCATCATTCCTATACTCGTATATTTACACTATATTTTGTCCATCATTTCTATATTCCCATATTTACACTATATTTTGTCCATCATTTTCATGTTCCTATATTTACACTATATTTTGTCCATCATTTTCATATTCCTATATTTACACTATATTTTGTCCATCATATTCATGTTCCTATATTTACACTATATTTTGTCCATCATTTTCATGTTCCTATATTTACACTAAACTCCGATCATCTTTCCAAGAAATTCATTTTTTCACTCTATTTGTCTATTAGTGCTATATTCCGCAATTCACACTTTATTTGTCCATCATCCCTATATTCCCATATTTACACTTTATTTTGTCCATCATTCCTATATTCCTATATTTACACTATATTTTGTCTATCATTCCTATATTCCTATATTTACACGATATTTGCCCATCATTTTCATGTTCCTATATTTACACTAAACTCCGATCATCTTTCCAAAAAGTCATATTTCCCCTATATTTGTCCATTAGTGCTATATTCCACAATTCACACTTTATTTGTCCATCATTCCTATGTTCCTATATTTTGACTATATTTGGTCCATCATTCATATAGTTACATTATATATGCCCATCATTCCTATATTTCTATATTTCCATCTTTGCTATATCCCTATATTCACTATATTTTGTCTATCATTCTTACAGTACCCACCAAAAGTTAAGAGACAAATTAAATTTACTACAATTCTTGAATTTTGATGATTATTTTTGTAGAATCAATATTTTGTGTATACTGAAGTGTGGTTTGTGATAAAATAAAAACAAATTTCATAAATGCAACACATTTATAAGATTTTGTATTTGACATCATAAAGCCTCTTATACCATGTTTATTATAATTATTTTCCATAACGTAGCTTTTACGCTTTTTTGTAGCATCAGTTATAATCATAATGATAACCAAAAATTAATGTAAAGCTACGAAGCATTTCAAAATAAACAGTTACCAAACTTTAGATAAAAGCTAAGCAGTAGGCCTACAAAGTAAATATGTCTCCAAACTTTTGGTGAGTACTGTATATTTCTATATTCAAACTGTATTTTGATCATTAATCCTATATTCCTATATTTACATTATATTTGTCCGTCATGCCTATGTTCCTATACATGTATGAATATAGAAATAAAGGAATGATGATTAAAATATAGTGTGAATGTAGGAATTAAGGAATAATGGACAAACATAGTGTAAATATTGAAATAAAGGAATAATGGACAAAATATAGAGTAGATATTGAAATAAAGGAATAATGGACAAAATAAAGTGTAAATATATGAATAAAGGAATAATGGACAAAATATAGCGTAAATATTGAAATAAAGGAATAATGGACAAAATATAGAGTAAATATTGAAATAAAGGAATAATGGACAAAATATAGCGTAAATATTGAAATAAAGGAACAATGGACAAAATATAGTGTAAATATTGAAATAAAGGAATAATGGACAAAATATAGTGTAGATATTGAAATAAAGGAATAATGGACAAAATATAGTGTAAATATATGAATAAAGGAATGATGGACAAAATATAGTGTAAATATTGAAATAAAGGAATTATGGAAAAATATAGTGTAAATATATGAATAAAGGAATGATAATTAAAACATTGTGTAAACATTAGATAGTAAGAATGATGGACGGAATACAGTGTAAATATAGGAATATAGAATGATGGACAAAATATAGTTTTAATATAGGTGTATACGTATGATGATAAAAATATAGTATGAATATCGGAACATAGGAATGATAGACAAAATAAAGTATCAATTTAAGAATATAGAAAGATGGACAAAATTTAGTATCAATATAGGAATATAGTGAAATACACAAAATAAAGTACAGTAAAACTTGGATATAACATACTCGGTTATAACATACACTTGGTTTCAACATACCATTTTTGGCCCGTTTTTCATCCTTATATATTCTATATAAAATCAACTCGGTTATAACATACCAGGATATAGCATACACTCGGTTATAACATACCGATTGTTTGGTCCCAACATACTTTTACATTCTTTATAACATACTTTTGGCGCGAATTTGCGTCAGTATTTAGCAGCCACGGTTAAATGAATTTTTAAATTAACAGCGTGTCACAAACAATGTTTAATATATACATTGTACTATAATCAACGGAACGTCTGAAAACCCACCCAGTTGATTCTTCAAACAAACAAAATCAAATGTGTAATCAAATGATATAATATTTGATTTACATATAATTGTTGAAACGTGTACCTTCTATATAGACCAATAAATAAACTACTTAAACACTTAATCAGTTTTCGTCAATTTGTTTAATTAGGCGTTGAGAAGTTTGTCTTCATTTTGGTGCTAAGCAATTATAATTACTTTCAAAACATGCGCTTAAGATATTTTTGTTTAAAAAATATACGAAGATAAAGTAAGTCTGTGAGCAAAACTCGTCAATAAATTAATTTGTTCACGTTAAATTCCGAAAAATACGGGGCCCCTAAAGTGACATTTTGAAATACTTTTTTATTATTACAACTATTTCGTTTAAACGTAATATTATTTCGTTTTTACGAAATATTTTATCGTTTAAACGAAATATTATTTCGGGTTTATTTCCCCAAATATTATTTCGATAAAACGAAATAATATTACGTATAAGCAAATAATTATTTCGAAAAATCAAAATAATATTATTTTAAAAAAAATCGAAATAACTATTACTTTTTTTCGAAATAATTATTTCGTTTTATCGAAATATCATTTCGTTTAAACGAAATATTATTTCGTTTTAACGTTATATTATTTCGTTAAATCAAAATAATTTATTCGAAATAATTTTTTCGCTTTTTCGAAATAATTATTTCGTTTATTCGAAATATTATTTTGTTTTTCGTTTAAACGAAATATTATTTCGTTTTTTTTTACGAAATAATATTTCCATTAAACGAAATAATGTCACGTATGAACGAAATAATTATTTAGAAAAATCGAAATAATATTATTTAGAAAAATCGAAATAATTATTACGTTTTTTCGAAATAATTTTTTCGTTTTATCGAAATATCATTTCGTTCAAACGAAATATTATTTCGTTTTAACGTTATATTATTTCGTTAAATCAAAATAATTTATTCGAAATAATTTTTTCGCTTTTTCGAAATAATTATTTCGTTTATTCGAAATATTATTTTGTTTTTCGTTTAAACGAAATATTATTTCGGTTTTTTTTCGAAATAATATTTCCATTAAACGAAATAATGTCACGTATAAACGAAATAATTATTTAGAAAAATCGAAATAATATTATTTCGAAAAATTGAAATAATTATTACGTTTTTTTCGAAATAATTATTTCGTTTTACCGAAATATTATTTCGTTTAAACGTAGTATTATTTCATTAAATCAAAATAATTATTTCGATAAAACGAAATAATTATTTTGTTGTTTTTTTCGAAATAATATTATTTCGTTTTTTTTATATCACATTTTTTTTCGAAATAATTTGTTCGTTTTTTCGAAATAATTATTTCGAAAATTCGAAATATTATTTCATAAAAACAAAATAATAATTCGATAAAACGAAATAATTATTTCGAAAAAACGTAATATTTTTTTCGATAAAACGGAATAATATTTTTTCGATAAAACGAAATAATATTTTGTTCGAAAAAACGAAATAATATTATTTCGAAAAAAAAAACGAAAAAATTATTTCGTTTCATCGAAATATTATTTCGTTTAAACGTAATATTATTTCGTTAAATCAAAATAATTATTTCGATGTAACGAAATAATTATTTCGTTTTTTTCGAAATAGTATTATTTCGGTTTTTTCGAAATATTATTTCGTTTTATCGAAAAGAAAGAATTATTTCGAAAAAAACGTAATAATCTTTTCGATAAAACGAAATAATATTTTTTTCGAAAAAACGAAATAATTATTTCGATTTAACGAAATAATATTGCGTATTTTCGAAATAATATTTCGTTTAAACAAAATAATAGTTCAATAAAACGAAACAATTATTTCGAATTTTCGAAATAATTATTTCGAATAAACGAAATAATTATTTCGAAAATTCGAAATATTATTTCATAAAAACAAAATAATAATTCAATAAAACGAAACAATTATTTCGAAAAAAACGTAATAATTTTTTCGACAAAACGAAATAATATTTTTTCGATAAAACGAAATAATATTTTTTTCGAAAAAACGAAATAATATTATTTCGAAAAAAACCCGAAATATTATCGTTTAAACGTAATATTATTTCTTTAAATCAAAATAATTATTTCGATAAAACGAAATAATTATTTCGTTTTTTTCGAAATAGTATTATTTCGTTTTTTTTTCGAAATAGTATTATTTCGTTTTTTCGAAATATTATTTCGCTTTTTTCGAAATAATTTTTTCGTTTTTTCGAAAAATCAATACAGGAAAATTGAATGATTGACAAAATAAAGAATCAATATATGAATATAGAATGATAGACAAAAATCAATACAGGAAAATTGAATGATTGACAAAATAAAGAATCAATATATGAATATAGAATGATAGACAAAAATCAATACAGGAAAATTGAATGATTGACAAAATAAAGTATCAATATATGAGTATAGAATGATGAACGAAATAAAGTATCAATTTAGGAATATAGAATGATGAACAAAATAAAGTATCAATTTAGGAACATAGGAATTATAGACAAATAAAGTGTAAATTGAGGAATATATGGAATGATGATCAAAATATAGGAACATTGAAATGATGGGCAAATAGAGTGTTAATATATGAAAATTGGGATGATGGACAAATTAGAGTATCAATATAGGAATACAATAAATGATGGACAAATATAGCGTAAATATAGGAATACAATAAATGATGGACAAATATAGCGTAAATATAGGAATATATAAATGATGGACAAATATAGGGTAAATATAGGAATACAATAAATGATGGACAAATATAGAGTAAATATAGGAATATATAAATGATGGACAAATATATCGTAAATATAGGAATATATAAATGATGGACAAATATAGGGTAAATATAGGAATATATAAATGATGGACAAATATAGCGTAAATATAGGAATACAATAAATGATGGACAAATATAGCGTAAATATAGGAATATATAAATGATGGACAAATATAGCGTAAATATAGGAATATATAAATGATAGACAAATATAGCATAAATGTAGGAATACAATAAATGATGGACAAATATAGCGTAAATATAGGAATATATAAATGATGGACAAATATAGCGTAAATATAGGAATATGTAAATGATGGACCAATATAGCGTAAATATAAGAATATATAAATGATGGACAAATATAGCATAAATGTAGGAATACAATAAATGATGGACAAATATATCGTAAATATAGGAATATATAAATGATGGACAAACATAGCGTATATATAGGAATATATAAATGATGGACAAATATAGCGTAAATATAGGAATATGTAAATGATGGACCAATATAGCGTAAATATAAGAATATATAAATGATGGACAAATATAGCATAAATGTAGGAATACAATAAATGATGGACAAATATAGCGTAAATATAGGAATATATAAATGATGGACAAATATAGCGTAAATATAGGAATATGTAAATGATGGACCAATATAGCGTAAATATAAGAATATATAAATGATGGACAAATATAGCATAAATGTAGGAATACAATAAATGATGGACAAATATATCGTAAATATAGGAATATGTAAATGATGGACCAATATAGCGTAAATATAAGAATATATAAATGATGGACAAATATAGCATAAATGTAGGAATACAATAAATGATGGACAAATATATCGTAAATATAGGAATATATATATGATGGACAAATATAGCGTATATATAGGAATATATAAATGATGGACAAATATAGCGTTAATATAGGAATACAATAAATGATGGACAAATATAGCGTAAATATAGGAATATATAAATGATGGACAAATATAGTGTAAATATAGGAATATATAAATGATGGACAAATATAGCGTAAATATAGGAATACAATAAATGATGGACAAATATAGCGTAAATATAGGAATATATAAATGATGGACAAACATAGCGTAAATATAGGAATGATTATCATGAAATAGTGCATATATAGGAAACTAGAAATAGTGAACAAATTTAGTGTATATATAGGAACATAGGTATGATGGACAAATATAGTGTATATATAGGAACATAGGTATGATTAACAAACATAACGTATATACAGTATAACCGAGGTATGTTATATCCATATAGCATACCAAGTATGTTCATACTAGAATACGGTTTTTTACACTATCATTTTCTAGTGAAAATTATTTAATGTACTATATTTTGATCATCATTCTTATATTCACATTTTATTGGCAATCATACCTTTATTCCTATATTTACACTATGTTTTGTCCATCATTCCAATATTTCTATAACAGTACTATAACTTCTCCATCATTCCTATACGGCTATTCTACGCAATATTTGGATCATCATTCCTATATTTACACTATATTTGTCCATTATTCTTAAATTCCTATATTAGCACTATTTTTGTCAATAATTCATATATTACTATATTAACAGTATATTTTGTCAGTCATTCATATATTCATATATTTACACTTTATTTAGATCATTATTCATATATTCACATATTACCACTATATTTTGATCATTATTCATATATTTACACTATAGTTTGATCATTATTCATATATTCCTATATTTTTTAACATTATTTATATATTCCTTTATTTACGCTATATTTTTATCATTATTCATATATTCATAAATTTACCCTATATTAATCCATCATTCATATATTTGTATTATATAAGTCCATTATTCCTATATTTTCACAATGTTTTGATCATCATTCGTTTATTCCTAGATATTTTTACTTAATTTTTATCATCATTCATAAATAATTATATTTACAATATTTTTGACCATTATTCATATATATTCATATATTTTTCTCCTGATTTTAATCCTTATTCATATATTTCTTTATTTACACTATATTTTTATCATTATTTGTTTATTCCTTTATTCACACTTTGTTTTGATCATTATTCATATATTCCTATATTAACACTATATTTTGATTATCATTCATATGTTTACACTATATTTGATTCTTATTCATATATTCCTATATTTACCCTAGGTTTTTATCATTATTGATATATTCATATATTTACACTATACTTTGATCATTATTGATATATTCATATATTTACACTATACTTTGATCATTATTGATATATTCATATATTTACACTATACTTTGATCATTATTGATATATTCATATATTTACACTATACTTTTATCATTATTGATATATTCATATATTTACACTATACTTTTATCATTATTGATATATTCATATGTATATACACTATACATTGTATTTGTCTATCATTCCCAGATTCCAATAATTTGATCATTATTCATATATTCCTATATTTTTTATCATTGTTTATATATTCCTTTATTTACGTTATATTTTGATCATTATTCATACATTTATATATTTACACTCTATTTTGATCATTATTCATATGTTCATATAATTACACTATATATTTTTATCATTATTCATATATTCATATATCTACCCTATATTTATCCATCATTCATATATTTGCACTATATAAGTCCATTATTCCTATATTTTTGCAATGTTTTAATCATTCCTAGATTCCTTCATTTTAACTTAATTTTTAGCATTAATTTATATATATAAATAATTATATTTACAATATTTTTATCATTATTCAAATATTACTATTTCTACGCTTTATTTAAATCCTTATATATATATTTCTTTATTTACACTATGTTTTGATCATTATTATTTTATTCCCTCTATTCACACTATATTTTGATGATTATTTATATATTAGTTCCAGCATTTTTGTATAGAAACTTTAAACTATAATACATGTATTTCGATCATCATTTCTATATTTACACTATTTTTGTCCATAAACCCCATATTCCCATATATATATATATATATATATATATATATATATATATATATATATATATATATATATATATATATATATATATATATATATATATATATATATATATATATACTAATACATATGGCCATCTACGGGGTATCCGTCTATTTGAAACCATACTTGTGGGGTCGATATTTCGTACGGGGCATATATCAGGCCTCGTAATTCTAGCACCTTTTAAATGATGTAGGGGGGTGTAGGGTACCCTTCTAAAATAGTGTGCATAAGGCGGTTTCAATAGTGAATGGTATATGCCCCATTAATGTGTATAATTTTTATGGGGTACTACATTTCTTGTCATATTGAAGTCACCTATTTTAAAATTGAATATATATTTGATATATATTAGTTAGTACCCCTTAGGTCTATTGTTTGGTAATGTTCATTTTTTGCGTACATAGTGGCATATATCGAAACTGACTATGTGAAATTATGCCCCTCAAGTCGGTCTTATATATGGGCCCCGTAGGTGGTCGTATGTCTAAATATATATATATATATATATATATATATATATATATATATATATAGTGTTAGCACATGGTTGTCTGCCCTTACACGCTTGACCGCGCCCGAAAGGAACTGCGCTGCTGCCAGTGGGTATGTGTGTTGGACCCATACCCTGGTCACCTGTTTTGGTATGGATTGTCTCCCCTTGAAAATCTGGTCTATTTCTCATATAGACATATTTGGTATGGATTGTTTCCCCCTGAAAATCTGGTCTATTTCTCATATAGTATATGCATAGTAGATCTAACTATATATATATATATATATATATATAGTGTAAGCACATGGTTGTCTGCCCTTGCGAGCTTGACTTCGCCAGAATGGAACGGCAACGCTGCCTATGGGTACCTGTTCTGGACCTGTACCCAGATCACCAGTTTTGGTATGGATTGTCTCCCCTTGAAAATCTGGTCTATTTCTCATACAGACATATAGTACAGTAGGCTATACATGTATATGACTGTACTGAACATGGCGTACCGATTTGGCGCTT